>CM046664.1:56026776-57311776 GCA_025594165.1 Tamias sibiricus | reverse complement strand
AGAGCGCGAGTTCAAGAGGGGCTGGACTCACTTTTAAAACAACTCACTCCTGTGATGACATTAGCCCATTTAGGAGGACAGAGTTCTTGCAACCTCATTCCTTCTTCCCAATGCTGTATCATTGGGGTTCAGTTTCCAACTGGTGAACTTTGGGGGACACATTCAAACCATAGCACCTCGTATTCTGTGCTGGTCATAGAGGAGTGCAATAACTTGCCCAAGGTCACCCACTGTTGCCGCCTGAAGCGCTTGGAGCAACGGAGCCGCGGGAAGAAGTTCAGAGGCAAACTGGAGACAAACAGCTTTTTATTCTGATAACTTTTCTCTCTGGTTCTAACAACGACTAACACACGCCACACACACCACCAAAATGGTGCTGACCCGATCAGCAATTTCGGCCAAGTCACTCGAGATCCCGGGACAAGTCCCGTGAGACTACGGAAGGCGACAATGCCCAAATCTCCACGGCTCATAGTCAACCGCAAATCAAGCCATCTCCCCAAATAGGGCTCCTGCAACCCACCCATATGGAAAGTTGTGAAGCCATTTGTTGAATTCGGGTCTGTCTGAGTCCGAGCCTATACTCTTGTCCCTTGGCTTTCTCTTCTCAGTATATAGTAAGTGCTCAATACATGTTTGCCAAACAAACACAGGGATACAGTGAGAGCCAGGGCCCTGGGGTCTCCTCCTGCTTTCTCTGATAAGAGTCTTCTAACAATGGCCATGACAGTAGCACTTCCAGGAGCTGTGTTTACACCTTTGGATCTTCCATACCTCCTTTTAAATAACACACTTCTGTGTTAGAAAGATCCCAAAGGTAAACACAGGTCACAGTAAAACTTTCCTGGGACTCTTTCTTTGAGCACACAGAAGGTAGAGTTTTTAAATTGTTGCAATTTCTGGGATTCATTTTTATGGTTCGAGAGTGGAATGTATGGTTTAAGCAAACACAATTAAATCCAAATTGCCCGTGGCCATGCAGCCACTGGCTATATTTTGGTATGAGAAAGATACGGCTTTGTATGACTTGAAAATAACTGGAAAAAAATGTGTATAAAAAGTCTCTGTCCTTTCCCTTTCCCTTTTTGTAAATGTTCATTTAAAACACACTGAATTCCTGAGGAAGTTGCCATCATATTTGTTGATTTTTTAGATTTGTTAGTGTCATAAAGCATGAAATCTTATTTAAAAAGGCACAGTTCTTTTTAAAGAAAGATGCCCATGATTTGCACTCTCAGATTCCATGTTCAGAAACGAGATGCAGTGCCTGCCTCTTTGGAGGGATTTTTATGTTTCTTAAAATATGCTGGGGTCCCCCCCAACTAAGGATTTTTCAGATGAGTGCAGGTAATTCATTGTGGCTCGTAATAAGTTGATTTATGCAGAGATTGTTGAAAGCAACCTTCACATTTTAAACATAGTGTACCCTTTGCTTTGTGTGAAAGTGCCATCTCCATATGATTGGTACAGACCATTTGAATAAAGTACCAGGTGGAAATCATCATTCCAATTATTCCTTTCCCATCACCTAAATGCAAACAGCAAAATGGGAAGCCATTTTCCATAGCTTCCCAAACAATAATAATAATAATAATAATAACAATAATAGCATGGAAAATCCTGACAGATACCTTCAGATGGCATAGTATTATAATGACCGTAACTGCTATAATAGGACTCTTACAGATGGCAGCCGAGCCAGATCAAACCCTTCATTAGTCCTTCTTAAAACTGTCATATACTTTCTCTTCTTTATGGTTCAAAATACAAAAGACTCTTTGTGCCTTTAGAAACTTAGCTGCAATTTCAAATAAAAAGAGAAGCACATTAACTGCTATTATGCATGAGCCATATCATCAGCATAAAAATGAATTTGTAATATTTTGCCACATGTGATGTATTATTGCCGGGCTATGTAAACAATACTGGGTCTGAAATTGAGCCTTGGGGACTCCCTTTACAACTGACAAATTGAGAAACAAGGCCATCAACTCTCACACATTGCATCCGGTGAGTTAAATAACTCAGCCAAGATCCATTTCCAGACCAGTCTGAGATAATCTCTGTCCTGTAATAATAAATCATAGTCGAGGGTGTCGGGTGCCCCAGGCAGATCTATAAACCTGTAAATACTGCTATGCTACAGAATTCTGATCTCTTCCAAAAGCTCACGCCAAAACCATTCATGGATTTAATCTCAGCATTGGTCAGAATTACATTCACTCCTCCTGCCTGCCCATCAAAAACAGCCGGGTAGCTCTTTGGAAATAGATCAAGGTAGCAGGCTGCTTTTTGTTGTTGTTGATTCTTCAGTTTTGCCATCTAAAATCATGGATTTAGTGAGAGCTGGTATCTGTACTGGGAATCAGGTCACGGAGAGTTTTATTTGTTCCAGAGGAAGGAAGCAGAGAACCATTGCCTGGGAAAGCTGGGTTGCTGAGGATGTGATTCCATTGTCATAGGACCTGGAGTAAGGACCTTTTAGTAAGGAATGCCCTGGGTGATGGTGAATCTGCTGTGTTTGGTTTCCTAATTGCTTTTCTTCATTTAGTTTGGTGGAATGTGCCCATACTCTCATGAGCTTCACTGTTCCATTGGTGGCTATGTTGGGCATAGGAGATGACTGTAAAAAGTCAAGGTGCTGTGCTGGGAGTGGATGCATGCCTGTAATCCTAGCACTTGGGAGGCTGAGGCAGGAGGATCGCGAGTTCAAAGCCAGCCGCAGCAATGGCGAGGCACTTAGCAACTCAGTGAGACCCTGTCTCTAATAAAATACAAAAAGGGCTGGGGATGTGGCCCAGTGGTGGAGTGCCCCTGAGTTCAATTCCTAGTACCAAAAAAAAAAAAAAAAAAAAAAAAAACAAATAAAACAAGGTGTTTATTGACTTATGATGGGGCTGTATCCTGATGAATCCATCATAAGTAGAAGATGGTATAAACTGAAAATTCATTTAGCCCCCTTGACCTAGGTACCACCCAGCCTCAGCAGCACAGTGCTGTAGAGTGAGGGTTGTTTCCCTTGTGATCTCAGGGCTCCTGGCTCCCAGTCACTGCTCAGCATCACAAGAGAGTGCCTACTGCATATCACCAGCCCAGGAACAGATCCAAATTAAAAATTCTGAGTATGGTTTCTACTTATTGCCATTGCTTTTGCACCAGTATAAGGTTGAAGAACATAGCTCAAGCCATTGTAAATCAGGGACCATCTGTATCTGGGTGAGAACTGACTGCTGAAACTGAGTGTTAGGCACTTCTCTGTGTGTTTTTGACTCTTCAGCTTGCCCTAAAATTGACAACAGAGCTAATCAATTCCTCCTCTTGAGCTTCTACTCATCTGAGGAACTCAGTACACACCTGAACTGGAGAGCTGCTGGTGAGCTTGCTTGGTAGGGGATACTGAAGGGAGAATTTGGAATTCTAGTAAGAAACACACATCTTATGATTAATACTGGAGGGAGAGAGAATTAGCGTTTGTCAAACACACACGAAATTCCAGGCACTGTGCTGCTTATGCTGGACATGTTATTTTACTTAATGCTCACGGTAATCCTGCCAGATGATATAACCCTTGTTTATGTGAGAACAAAACAAAGACTCAGAAAGACAATGTGACTTGCCTAAGCACACATCATTAGCTGAGTGACAGAGCTGGGAGTTGAAGTTGGTGTGACTGCAGGTCTATGCTTTTTCTCCTGTGCCTTACTGCCTACAAGAGTGATATCCTAAATTTATGTGACACCTTTGTCTTAAGTTTAGGTAGGCAAATAGAATTTTTGCCAAATTCAGTTGATGAGTAGTAATGCCTGGAATGCTATGTTGAGAAAGACTCTTATTGGGCAAGGTATCTGGCTGATTAATGATGTCTGCCAGGAGTGCTGCTGGGGAGGACGGCAGCACGCTGACTGGGCTGTGTTTGCTGGCTCCTCCTCAGGTTACTAGGAGGCACAGTCCATCTTCAAGCAGAATTGTGTCTGTGTGAACCTTGTGTTGAGCAGTAACCTCTTTGTGTTGAGCGCAACTAACTTGGAGTTATAAAATGGCAACAATGTATCCTTCACATTCTGCTGGGAAGAGGCATCCATCAAGAGGAGTTCATCTCCCAGTGGCTCTGGGAACTATCAAGTATGGTCAATCAGCATAGGGGTTTAGGGTCTTAGAAGTTGAACACTCCTAATGACAACTTGGCAATACCTAGGGCAGTTTTCCCTTAAAACTGATCTTTAGAGATCAGTTATTTTCCATTTTCTTAGTTGGAAAAATGAAAACTGAGACCTAACTAAACCACCCAGATAGGGTCACAGCTGGGTGTGGTGGTACACACCTGAAATCCCAGATACTATGGAGGTGGAGGCAGGAGGATCATAAGTTCCAGGCCAGCCTTGGCAATTTAGTGAGACCATGTCTCAAAATTAAAATAGCTAGCTAGCTAGATTAAAAAAAAAAAAAAGGTTGGGGATGCAACTCAGTGGTAGAGCTTGCCCAGCATGTGCAAGGCCTTGGGTTCAATCGCCAGCACTCCAAAAACAAAACAAAAACCAAGCTTTGTGGTTGGCCTACTGGGACTATTTTCTTTTTTTCAGTTTTGCTTGTTTAATTTTTTTCCTTTTAAAATTTATCTTAAATTGACTAATTAAAGTTCTATATATTCATCCTATACAGCATGTGCTGAAATACGCCCCCATTGTGGAATGGGCTAAATTGAGCTGATTCACACGTGCGTTACGTCGCACACTTTTCATGGTTTTGTGGGGAAAACACTTAACATCTATTCTCAGCACTTTCCAAGAATGTACTATGTTGTTACTACAGTCACCGTGCTGTCTGATCCATGTCTTCCTAACTGATATTTTGTGCTCTTCTCTCTTGACATTTCCTTTAGCTCTTTTCCCCCATTCTTTGACTTTCCTCAAAACAAAGCAACCACTAGTAGTTGAAAAAACACCTCCACCAAAACCCTCTTTATTACTGTTATGTTTTCCCTCACAGACCCCATATTTTAAATGCTTTGGTTTAGAAAACAAATGTCACTTAATACTAAAAATTCATTTTTCAATTTTCATTAGTCAAAGAGAACCTATCAAAAATTCTGCTCAGAATCTGATGTTACCAGATCAGTTGTGTTTCTCTAGCTACAAACAAAGAAATAGAGTGTTTTAGAATGCCTGTGCAGTCTTGTAGGCTTGTTGAAGGAATGGAATTTGTCCATCAATATGCATCATGGCCTTTGATGACTCTAGGAGGGGGGCTTCAACCCCAATTTGAGAACCAAATTGTTAATTCTGGGTACCCGAGTAGAGGAGGTTTTGTAAATACATCTACTTGATTCCCTTTCTTAGTCCAATTTGATCATAAATTCAAACTCCAATCTCAGAATTACAGTCTCCATTTCAGATGCTTATTTGCACATGAATAATTCTAGGGTCTTAGCATTTTCTGGGAAAATGAGGCCATTTTGAGTTTAAATGAAATCACCAAAGGCCTTGTATGATTAATTGGCAATAGTAAAAGAGACTGGAACTCAGGACATTAGGATTGCTCACAATTTTAACAATTAGACCACGCTTCCTCCCAGATACAAACCCTTAAGACCATCAATTAAAAATAAACAGCTTTTCCGGCTGTAAGATTTTAGCTTTTGTTTCATTTCCAGTTAGCCTGGAAACCAACAGTGCAGATGTGTCTGAAAGAAGCAAAGATGGTGAGATCAAATGTTTAAGGCCATAGAGACAAGTTCCGTTCCAGCGTGAACTGGAGTTTCACTATCCTGGGGATTAACCTGGGCCAGGAACCTCGATTCCTCCACGTTATTTCCCATTGTTTAGCGAGCACTATAATTCTAGGGCCCAAGGCCCAGAATGCCTTAGAAATCAAAATTCATGAGTCCAGTTAAAAAGCATGCTTATAGTTTTTTTTTTTTTTTTTTTTTTCCATTGATTCAGGGAAGATTTTTCTTTTAAAATTAAGCTTAGAAGCGAAAGTTTTAAGACGAAAGCAATTCCTGGTCAGTATTTGCTATAAAGCAATCCCAGCAGTCCCCTAATCACCATCCCTGACAAATCTATCCTCATCTGAACATCTTCCTAATGGTGTCTCCCAAACCACGTCTCGATGTTAGAGAATTCCAGAGGAGAGCAAAGGACACTTATATTTTAAGAACCATCAAGTAGCCCAGAAGATCCAAAATAAATGAACAGGTTGCAGGGAGATAAAATTGATGATCAACTGGTATTCAGAAAATGAAGAGAGTGAGAACCAGTGAAATTTGGGAACCTGACAGAGAAATGAAGACTTCATTCAACTCCCCGGAATGGTGCTAGGTTTGACCAGGCTGTAGCTAGATGTCCACCTGCTGCCATTCAGGCACAATCCAGGATGGGAGCTCCAACCTAGTACAGAAAGTAGGGACATCTCTACAGTTCTGTGACTTTCCTTTCCAAAGGCTGTGTCTGGCCTGGATAGAAAGAGGTTTGGAGAAGTCACTAAATCCAGCCCACAACCCTGGCTTTTGTCCAGTTCCTCTCACCTCCCTAAATAAGGTCTCAGAGCAACTTGAAGCTTAAGGGAGAGGGAGATCACTCTTATGACTGTGGAAAATATTAGATGATGGGATAGTTGACCCAGCATGATTGTAAAAATCAAAGAACCAAATTAGATTAGTTCTCTAAGATGGTATAGATACAATTAGCTCTATAAGCCTCTGTGAATCTATCTGTAAAATGGGGGCTATAGTAGTATCTTTCTCAAGTGATTTCTTGTGTTTGGATAACATGGGTAGTATAGGTATCATCAGAATGTTTGAAATTATCAGTAAATAGTAATACAGAAAAGGTTCTTCTTCCTGTTTTGGGGTGAAAAATTGTAGCCAATCATTATTGAGTCTCCTTTTTTCTTATTTCTCTCTCTGTCTCTAGACACACACACACACACACACCCTTAGGGTTTTTATACAGAGTTTTTCTTTAAAGCTATATTGTGATTAATCCTTTAGGATTTGGTGAAATTTGGCCTCTCTGTTTGGCTGGCTGCTGAGTTCATAATGGCCTTTAAAGGACTGGATGAGGGAGAGTGAAATGCTGAACCAGTTTTTTTTTTTTTTTTTTTTTTTTTACTGAAATGCATCATTTTTGTAATAATCGTTAAGAGTTGATGTTTTTTTTACTGTTGTCATGCACGCGTGTCCTGAGCACAGCCAAATACGGTGACTTTACAAAGACCGTGGTACAGCAATGTGATGATAATTTTCCAGCACTATGCTAAGTGTTACACACACGTGATCTCATATAACTCTTCACTAAGACCCTAAGAGGTAGCTCCTCTTTGTCTACCCATTTTACCAATAAGGAAATTGGGGCTGGAGAGCTTAAGTAATTTGGCCAAGCTCACAGAGCTGGGATTCAAACTCAAATCTGTGGAAGTCCAAGCTCTTAACCACTCACTTTCCTTCACTGCCTCCCCGCTCTACCACGCTGATGCCAACAGCATGACGATACCCTAAGACTGACTTAGCTTCAAACTTCAGAACGGGGACCTGGGAACATGAGTCATGATATGACTTGTGAAAAGAGTCGCCTGTTACTAGCTTTTCTAGAAAGGGGAAGCTATATGACTCCAAGCTCAGCAGGGTGAATACCCAGCCCTTCTCCGTGACCTCTGCTTCCCTTCCTTTGATTTCATGACTCTGGATGTCCCATACCTTGGAATGGGGTCATCAAAAGTTCATCTTAGCTATCCCTCTGTCTCTTGGAAGCTCCATCAAGAGCACAGATAGATCAGATTTTCACCATAGAGAGCAAATGTACTGAGTGTCACATATGATGATGACTCTTTACTCTTACTCCATCCCTGTGAAGTAAATGTCATGCTTACCACTCTGTAGATGAGGAAAGCAGCTTAGCTAGGTAATGGACATGGCTAAGGCCATACATCTAGTTAGTGGACAAATTGGAATTTGAATCTTAGCTCTAAATGAATCCCGTGCTCTTGGTTTTCACTTACGCTGCATCTCCACGAGTAGCCATTTGATCCTGCAAGGACATTTGGCAACAGCTGGAGATATTTTTGGTTGTCACAATTTGGGAACGCTACAGGTAACTAGTGGGTAGAGGCCAAAGATGCTGCTAAACCTCCTGTGATGCATAGGAGTGTCCCCCAAAGAATTATTTGGTCCCAGTGTGTAGAGCTGAAGGTGAGAACCTGGCCTAATGGTATACAGGGAAGACAAGTGCTGCAGTGGGGAAAAGACAAGGGCTATAAATGCTAGGCCAGCCACAGAGAGCATGGCTCATCCCTCAGCTCTGCAGAGGAGGATTGATCATCCTCATTCCACATGGAGGGAAACTGAGGTTCAGAAAAGGTGACTTTCCCAGGACGATTTGGTTTGAAATTGACACTGGGGGTCCTGATCCAAACCCAGGGGTTTCTGTCTTTGCCATAACAACCTTTCCCTGGGCCCTTCCCTATCAAATTTGGGACTGGTTTACCTAAACTTTGTTTAGCTAGTGGTTCTCAAGCCATAGCACGCTTCAGATTCACATGAAGCCCTGTGAAAACACAGAGGAGCCCTGGGCCTCCTCACACAGGTCCTGACTCAGAGGTCCCCAGCGGGGCCCAAGAAATTACATTCCTAACAAGCTCCCAGGTGTCTGCTGTGCCACTGCACTGGGGACCACACTCTGAGAAGGACCAAGTTAAGTCCTCAGTGTATTTTCTTTTCTTCTTCTCTTTGGAGTCTTGTCCTGTCTCCTCCTGGCATCTCCCTCCCCCAACTGTCTGGGGACACAAATTCAGAGTGCTGAATTTGCAGCCTGGCTCCCACAGACACGCTGAGGCTGACAGGCCAGTGAAATATTAGTGGAACATGTGACACCTACAGCCTTACGAAGGCTCGCTGCAGACCTCAGCCAGATCACATGCGTGTGTTACTGGCCCAAGCGTTTCTTTCGGTCTCGCGGGAGTGAATTAACATCATTTGCTGGTGACATAGGCGGTGAACTCGTTCTGGGTCTCGTCTAATCTGGGTCAGAGAGCACACACTGGGCTGTCATCTGAACACTGAAACCTCTCCCTGGCATCCCCTGGGGGACCAAGGCTGCCCTCCCTGCTGGAGGCAAGAGGATGGAGGTGCAGATGGAGGCCTGTCCCCTGTCCCTTTGTCTGGCAGCTGTTCTCCTCACAGGGTGACTGCCTCCCAGGTGGTCTGCTTAAGGGGCTGGGGTTTATTTATTACCTCTGAATGCTTGCAACATCTGATGTGCCCGAGGTCCAGGAATTTGTGATGAATGTACAATCGAGACATATGCTGTGCTCATACTAGCACTAAAGAGGCCAAGAAGGGTGGAGAGAAAGGAGTATTTATCGGGCCTGATTGTGGACCAGGCACTTCCTGCTTTACAACCATCTCATTTAATTCTCCTAACAGTCTTGCAAATGAGCTATTCTTACTTGTCTGAAGAAACTGGGGCTTGGAGAAGCTGACTGCCTTACCTAAGCCCTCATGCCTCCTAAGTGGAGGCAGCAGGAGTTCAGCCTGGGGTAATCTGACCCCAACAGCTGTTATCTTTCCATTTAATGAGGGGGGCTGAAGCCTTGAGGTTCAGGGGAGGTAGGGATTAGTCCTGGTGATTTATCGAGTAGTTCTTAGACCAGTTTTGACTTTAGCTAACCTTTGTCAAAGAATTTCAAAAAAGCACCTCTTATTTTGGTTGGTATGGAGAGATTTAGAACTAGGGGAAATGAATCAGTACACTCTGTGAGGAGTTTGTCCCCTAGTTAGGCATGTGACAAATGTAGAGAACATTCCCCTCAGAGCTTGGGTGGAGGCACAGTAAATCCTAAAAGTATTGAGGAAATTTTAGAAGAAGGATAATACAGGATATGAGGAAGTCGAAGCTCCATCAGGGTACAGATTGAATTCATTTGCCTCTAAACCAGAGTTTATCATTTCATCTTAGGTACAGACAGGATTCCTCTGCTTTTTTTCTTTTCTGCCTCTCTATCTCTCTCTTTTTTTTTAATTTTAAGGTGGGAACTACTAATCAATTTTCTCTGTGCAGTTTGCCTGACTTGTGGAAATAAAATAAAAATATATCTTTGTAGTTTCATCCTAGTCCAGAAAAAGATGAAAGAAATAGCTCAAGGGATTTGCCAATCCACAGTCTCTGTGGTCCCCAGTGCTTGGGTCTTAAGTGGAAATGGGAAGGACACTGGAATTGGCAAGACTTATTTAGCATGCACTCATTTTGAGCAAATTGTGACAACCATGGGATGGGAAGAACCAAACTTTTAAACCACTTTTGTGGATAATTGGCCTTAAGCCTCTTAATCCCATAATATGCTTAGTGGTGTCTACAATAGGCCTGACTTCCAGCACCCTCCATTTGAAATTAGACCCAATTCACAACATCAAAAATAATACCTTTCATTACTTAATGCCCATGAAGCATTTTCAGTCACATTATCTCATATAATCCTTAGAACAACTCTAGGAAGGAGATATTTTCATCTTCAGTTTATAGACAAGGACACCAAACCTTGAAAAGATCACGTAGTTATCAAGGGGCAAAGTTTCAGCTTGAATTCAGACTGTAAGTCCTATCTGAATGCTGTTTACTGTATTCCTATCTGCCTCTGCTCTGTAAATTTGACTTTGGTCTTTCAATTTAGTGATTACATTCTGTTTAAAATAACTTTCACCCTGATAGAAATTAAACCCAGATTTTTCTTAAAACTATAGAAAAATTAGTAAGAGAAAGAACTGAATCACCTTAATTAAGACAATCACTTTTTTTTGTCTATTGACTCAGCACCTGTTTATTTTGATTGAGTTCAAATTTTCTGCATATATTTTAGTTTAATCTCAACAGGAGCACCTAGTACAGTATTGAGAACCTTAAAGTTGCTGTAAAGAGGTGTGCTGAATGGATGGGGGATAGAAGGATGTGTGCATACATTCATAGGCTTGTGTGGAACATAAAAGAATTAAGAGAAATTGTTCTTGCCTTTGAAATACTTGCCATCTAGATATGACAAGATTGTTGCCACTGCAGGTTTTTTGGAACAACTGACAAAAACATAAGGAAATACTTGAACCTGAAGTTGATCATGTGATAAGAGTGTCATCTGTCAGTGCTAAGGATGGAACTGAGCAACACAAATAAGCCCTAATCAGGAGCCAGTTCCTTGGGGACACAGTCTTCATTTAGTTGAGTCTTGAATAAATAATGCTTGTGCTTGGCAGCCGGACATGTGTCTATCTCTGGTCTTTTCCAAAATGATGGACCACAGAGAGCAACTGGGTCTCTATTATGTGAAAATTTGAAATTCTTTATATTCCGACAATTTTCCTTCAGTGTTTGTTTCCCTTGAATGAGAGAGAACAGTATATCTAGTGGGCTTATGAAACCTATTCTCTTAAACCATTTACTGAAAACATAAATGTGGTCTGTGTGTCTGAAGAGTGCTGCTTTCTAACCACTTGGGGAAATACAAAAGGAAATGAAAAAGGCTGCTTTACTGTTGAAGCCTTGGGAAAAAGAAATGTTGTGAGCTAAATAATTGACAGATTAAATATCGGAGAGCTAAGGAACAGGTCAGCTGTGTTGCTTTTAGAAGAATAATTTACAGATCAACTTAGCTTTTAAAGTCCTGCTGTGGCATTTGGGAACATACTTTTCCATTGATAAGTAATACTGCAGTGTGATAGATGATGGAACAATAGCATGAGTTTTGCTAAATAACTATTCTCAATGTTTGTTTAACAGATAAAGAAGCCAGGTGACATTTTCCACAGTGTGTTGTGCAATGCTGCAAAGCTTATAGCTCTATGCTTTAGCATAGAAAATGAAAAATTCCCAGGGAAACTGCATTGGCACTTAAAAAAGGCTTTCCAACGCTGCTGGTTGGATTCCTTAAACACCTCTTCCTATGGTCTTTATGATTTGGTGGAAAGAACATGGACTTTGAAGTCAGATCTATGCCCAAATCCCAGCTCTACAGCTCCCTAGATGTGGGGCTTTGGGATGTTACTTAACTTTCATAAGCCTATCTCCTCACCTCCTAAATGGGGTTAATAAAAGGTAGGCCACAGGGTTGACGAGAAGATGAAAATGTTATACAGGCCGAGTGGTTTACATAAAACTTGGGCCTAGTGGATTCCACCTAACCATCCATTCAACATACTTCAGGCATGGTGTTGGAGACTGGAGAACACAAGGATGAGGAAGACGGTCTCTGTCCTTGTAGAGCTAATAGTTTAGCAAAGAAGATAGACCAAAAATAAAAGTAAACATCAAAATATAGAATCATAATAAATGTAGCCAAATGTTGTAAAGGGTGCGAAGGCTGAGACTGCAGATTTGGGGTAAATGTGAAAGTTCTCATGGAATAGGAGAGGGAAGGCCTTTCTGAGCAGGTGGCTTTAAACAGAACAACAGTGTGAGAACAAGCCAGCTATGGAAGGAGTTGGGGGATGAAGCATTCTAAGCAGAAGGAACAGCTTGTGCAACTGTCCTGAGGCAGGAACTAGCTTGGAGTGTTCCAGGAACTGGGCGAGATAAGTGGTTGAAAAGAGGTGAACCCTGGAGATGAGGCAGGAGAGTGAAGAGGGAGCAATGAGGAGGAAGAGGTCAGCCATGGTGGGTCTCAGATAACCTTGGGAGACATTAGATTTTACTGTAAGTACAACTTCCTCGTTCATTTTCTTCCCTCTTCATCATAATTTCAACAATTATTTAACACGAGGAAACTGCTGGCTTTCATCTAATTTTGCAGGAATTCGAAGGAGTATGTGCTCCAAGGATTAGGGAAAAAGTGCCAATGTGGCCAGAAAGCACATTCGACTGCAAGCTTCAGCCCTGGTGCCCGTGGGGAGCAGTGTTGGCTTCTCTGAGGCACAGTGTGTCAGAGTGGCAAGGCTCTTGGCCCTCCCCCAGGCCTGCTGCCTCAGTAGGTAACTAGGAAAAGAAGGTCTGCCAAGGGCATGGTTTTGAGGTTACTGGGAGAAGGGTTTAAATGCCAATTTATTTCTAGAAAAGTGTTCTGGGTACTTTCCTGTTCAACTTTAATCTTGGGCTGTGGGTGTGGCTCAGCAGTTGACTGCTTGCCTAGCATGTGTAGGGCACTGGGTTTGATCCCCAGCACCACAAACAAGCAAAACTCAATCCCCCCGCCACAAACACACAAAAATCTTTCTAAACTTTCATAGCTACCTGTGAGGTGATTATTCCAGTTGGGTTTTGCAAATGAGAAAACCTGAATATGTTGGCTAAGAAAGGGACCATTTGAAGTACCTACTTTGGGAAATAGCTAGACATGATGGCACATACCTGTAATCCCAGTTACCAGGGATGCTGAGGCAGGAGGATCTTAAGTTTAAGGCCAGCCTCAGTAACTTCATGAGGCCGTTGGCAACTTAGTGAGAACCTGCCTCAAAAAAGAAAAAGGGCTGGGGATATGGCTCAGTGGTTCCCCAGCACCCAGAATAAACAAACGAATGAATGAATAAACAAACAAATAAATAAATATAAAATAAAGGAAGACAATCTGGCTTTATTCTGAGAAGTTGAATTTTCACATGCCTTTACAACTCCAAATCTCAAATTCTAAGCGTATTCCCAAAGTAAACTACCACAAGGAGTACCAGGAATCATGTATAAGAATGTCCAAAGTAGTGTTGTGCTTAATAGCAAAGATCTGGAAATAATACAAATGCCCAACCTCAGGGAATTGAAGAGCTTCTGGTATAATTGCACAACAGAATATCACATGGCAGTGAAGTGGGGTGATCTGCAGCTATCCACAAGAACGTGGATGCCACTCGACCACCACATCGTATTCAAAGAAGTCTTCTTAGAACGTTTGTTACAAAGTTCAAAAGTAAGCAAAAATGAAGCTGCATTACTAACTGTACATACATATGATCAAACTTTCTGAAGCCAAGGAGTGACAATCGTGAATTCTGGATACTGGTTAGTTCTTAGTAAGGAGACAGGAACAAGGACAGGAGAGTGTAATGATAGATAAACCTGCGCTGTGGGTTCATGGCATTATAACTGAATGCATGAATGGATGAAGGGACGAGTAAATGAATGAACGGAATAAAAGTCCATCCTACTTGGACCAATGATGACAGTGTGTTCTGTGTTGGAGATAATGAATAATTTAAACCCTGCAGTGGAATCCTATTAAAAGAACAAAAGGGGTGAAAAAAGACCTTTATGGTATTTTCATTGTTCTAGGATACTTGAATAAAAACAATGATTTGATAATTTACACTTAGTACATTTCAGAGCTACTTGTGGTAGTTTCATTTTTTGTCTATCTTCATCAATATACCCATACTATATCAATATTTTGGATTTTTATTGTTTATCATCTGTTTTTTGTTTTGCTCTTCAATCTTTTCTGATCATATACCCAATAAAAAACAGGTCCTCTATGATTGTTATCTTTCAATTTATTGGTAAATTATGTATTTATTATTGTTAATATGCCAACATATTCTTCCCATTTTAAATTAAAATAAAAAGTAAATAGAAGTTTGAGTGATTTCTTCTCCCAGCCCCATGGTTTAGCTTGTGCATACCACTTGGGTGATGCCTTCCGTTGCTAAATCATATTACACGAGTCTTGGATTTTGTATTTCCATGTCTCCCCTACTCTCCAACATTCAGCTTCTTATTTGATGCTCATGGCAGCCTGAGAGGCAAGAAGGCAGGTGCTGTTGTACACCTGGTACCAGTGGGCAAAGGCAAGCCCGGATAATTTTTGATTCTCTCACTGCACTACCAAGAGAATGGCAAAAGAGCAGGATTTCCTGGCCCCTGCCCAGGCTTTGCCTGCTCTATGTGGGAGTTTCTATCTAACACTAATGGTGTCCTGTGATTCTTAAAGTCAGGCCAGCCTGGTTTCAGATCCCAGCTCTGCTCTGTGCCCTCGGAGCAGTTGCTCAATCTCTCTGAATCTGTTTTCCCATCTTTAAAGTGAAGATTATATCCACCTCACATGGTGGGTGTAAGGAATTAAAATAAGATCAAATAGAATAAGATCTCATAGAACAAGCCAGTCAATAACTTTTAGTTTTCTTTCTTATTTTTACTTCCCTCTTTCATTATATTGACGTGAGAGATTTAGAAATTTTTGGAAGGCAGAGAGAGGAAGTAATCATTGTAAACAGCACATGAAGTAAGGTTTTATGAGTTTACTTTTCAATGCAGAAAGTTCTGTGAATAGAATTACTCTTGTCTTTGAGTCTCTCTCATATTTAGATAGGAAATTGGCCCCTAGGTGGGCAGCACCATCATGGGCAAAACAAAACAGGGCTCGGCTACTTTAAGGCAGTGTGCCACACAGACCTTGTGTCTCTTTTACTTTTTGGTATCAAATAAGACAGCACATTGAAATATTTCATGAACGTATTCATTGTTTAGCTAAGCTCTAGCTTTTTAAGTTGTCATATGATGTTTTTCTTCCTTTTATCTATGTAAAGGAATGGAAAAGAGTTTTTGCATCTAAACAACTGTATCAGGATTGAGGACACCAGAGGATCATAAAATTCACGTGCCCGCCTTGTCTGTGAATACAATTCCTATAAACACAAGATATCATAACACATCTTTACAAAGCTGACCTCCTGAACACCTGCATGTGTTTCTAATTTATGTGGAATTGTTCTCTCCGTAGATTCCATTTTTCCTTAAAAAATACACACGTACAAACAGAAAACTTGATTTAAATGAAACAGACACCTTAAGAATCTTAACAAGTAGAGTTGACCTTTGAACATAATTCTACGAACTGTATTATGCTCCCAAGTGTTGCCAGGAGGCCTTGTACAGATCGATGGATGACAACCCCCTTCCTGCACAGATATTGGATCCAGAGGGGACCAAATTCCAGGAGACCCGGGGGCAGGGGTGGCTTGGCCCAAATCAAGTGGCGCTGCTTCTCCTGCAGTGCCAGGCTATGATCAAGGCCTCTTCTTTCTCCCTGGAAGCTAGTGTCACGTGTTTAAGGTCTTTTAGAGACAGCAGGAACCAACCCTCTGTGAACTCATAACACATATGTTCAGCGACACATGCATACACATGCAGGGGCAGACTCAGACACAAGTAGCCACCCCTGTGTGCCGGCTCTGGTTAACTAAGAGCTCAGGTTTATTGGAATGGAACAGATTTCAGGGAGTGAGATAAAAGAACAAAACCACAGTAACTACCCTGAGGGGTGTTTAACACTTTGCTGAAGACACATTGATATTTTTAAATGATTTGGATAATAACTTGACTGTCATTTCTCAGGTATTGGTCAAGGACAAAAGTGCTACTTAAATGGTAGGAGGCAGGGAGGGAGGGTGACGTGCTGGGGAATGATAATGGCCAAATTATATTGTGTATTGGGTGCATGTAAGAATATGTAACAACAAATCCCATCAACATGGACAACTGTAATGCACAAATAAAAAAAATGTGGGGGAAAAAGTGCTCCTAAGGGTCACTACTTGTCCAGCAGTGGCCAATCCAGAGAGAGAAGCAGACTAATGGCTTCCGGGGACTAGTAGTGGCAGGGAATATGGAGGGACTGCTTACTGGGTAAAGGGTTTCTTTGTGGAGTGATGGAAATATTTTAGAATTAGATAGCGGCAATGGTTTCACAACATTGAGGGGGTGGTAAAAACTCCTGAGTTGTGCACTTTGAGATGGTAAGATGATGAATTTTATGTGACATTTGTGTCAATGGAAAACACGGTGGGTGGGGTATGGAGCAGGAATGCTGAGCCGAGCCGGGGAACCGACGTCAGCTCTCCCAAGTGCTAGGGAACAGGGTCCTGATTGCATTTTGGAGATTGCCAAAAGGTGCTCCCAGAGCCTGGTGTAGGGCCAGAGAAGAGGATGGTTGATTTCAGCACCGGAGGGATGTGGGCAGAGAAGCTCAGGGTCAGGTCTGGTGGGAATGTGTGGACGTAGCCCATTCACCTTTCCTGGCTGCTGCTGCTCACCTGCCCTGGAGTGGCTGGTTTTTCTGACCCCAGGTGATGATGGCTTTGGGGATCAAAGCAGGGACTGCTCCTGAAAAAGGTCAGATTCCCAAAGGGCATCCTCTGCTTCCCTTTGCTTGGGATGGAGCCCAGCCTGGAGGGGGTCTTTGTTCCAGCACGGTGTTGTCTGGCTTGTGTCTGTGTGACAGCTGTGGGATCACCCCACGTGGCCTGTGCCCATGGCCAGGCTCACCATGCCAACTTTCCTGGTTTCCACGGCCAGGACTTTACCCACATATGTTGACTTAATGCACATTTCTCCTCAACAAGTGAGCCCGTGTCATTTCTGAGCTCACTTCAAGAGGAAACCAGTTTATTCCTAAAGTAAATCAAGTTCTGTTTTTTATTTGGGAAACTAGAAAGTTGGGCCTAACTCACCTAGATTTTCTTAAAAAAAAAAAAAAAAAAAAAATCAACTCTCTTACAAAACGTTACTGTAGGCCTGAATTTGGAAGCACCGTGTGAGAGGTTTTTGATTTTGCTCCTGCAGCAGGACTGAAATGGTCTCCTCTAGCATAAACTCTTTTGTCTTGAAAAATACCAGTAATGAACGCTGTGAATTTCTGTATCGGAAAATCTGAATCACCCTGGGATCCACATGAGCTCCTTGATGAAAATGTGAAATTAATTTCGTACTAAATAAAACTTGAAAATGGTTTCAATTACAAGGGGAAAAACATGAAATGAAGACAGTAATTCCACTGTATCATATTCTTGTTTCATTATTCTGAATTTTTTTTTTTTTAAATCATCATTCCTAGATAGTACTTCATTACATAAAGTCATTGAGATCGTGAACCTCAGGGCTGTGGTGAGACTGCATACAAACCCGTCACCTTATAAAGAGTCTGTGAATGCCTTGGAGGTGGGGGAGGGGAGGGAGAAACAAGCACTCAGGGAGCACAGCACCCCGATACTCTCCAGACTGAGAGAAATACTGCTACCTCTGTTTGTTTCAGAAGGAAAATGGAGACTCAAAGTGAACACTCAGGCTGCCCAAAGTCACGGCTTGTTACTGGCAGAGTGGGAATTCAACCCCAGCTTTTCTTTTCAATATTAAGGTCCGGTTTTCTTCACAACCACGAAACCTATCATTGAGAACACCCAGATGATGTGCTCACCACCCTTGGCGAAGGCCTTTCTCTTGAGCCCCACTCTCTTCAACCCGGGCTCACTCACCAACACTGTCTGTGAAGTGTCATCATTGGGCCCACACTGAGCTGACCCTTTCTGAGTGAGTCCCTATGATGTGTGAGGGACTGTGGCCTGGGAATGAAAGTGAGCCCAGTGCAGTCAAATGGGGACCTTTGGGGTACTTGACCTCTGTGTTCGCTTGACCTTCAGGGTTATTGCATGGATTCAAGTAGATCCAGCGTCTAGCACTGAGCCTGGCTTAAAAGAGGGAATCAAAGCCAGGCAGGGTGGCACGTGCCTGTAATCTCAGCACTTGGGAGGCTGAGGCAGGAGGATCGTGAGTTCAAAGCCAGCCTCAGCAATGGCGAGGCACTAAGCAAATCAGTAAGACCCTGTCTCTAAATAAAATACAAAATAGGGCTGGGGATGTGGCTCAGTGGTTGAGTGCCCCTGAGTTCAATCCCCAGTCCCCCCCACCCCAGATAAAAAGGAATCAAAATCAAAATAAAATATCTTCCCACTGCTACCTCCAGTTTTTGGCAAGAGGCAGATGAGGAACTTCCCTAGAGACACTGAAATGTGAACTGCGAGATGCAGTTGGTGGGCACACAGCGTTTGGGTTTTCTTCCACTAGATGCTGCCAGTCTTACTGTACTCACATGAATGTGTATGTACACACACACACACACACACACACAAGACAGACATATACATATATGTACACACACACATTTGCATTTAAAGTTGAAAACTGAGCACAACGTAACTTCTAACTATCAGAGTCATCTGAAGACAACTTGTGGTTGTGGCACATGGTGGCCAGAAGGAGGCCTGAGTAGAAATGGCTTCTCTGCCACACTTTAAATGTGATGTCCCTTGGGTCCCCACCTCTACCATGCTGTCAAAAAACAGATCCAAATCAGAGCAGGAAATGGGGAACATGTACTGCACTCTAATGTTCAAGTATGTTGTAGGTCAAAGGGGGGGAGGATTGAACCCAGAGGGGCTTGACCACTGAGCCACATCCACAGCCCTTTTTTGTATTTTATTTAGAGAAAGGGTCTTGCTGAATTGCTTAGGGCCTCGCTAAGTTGCTGAGGCTGGCTTTTGAACTCACCATCCTCCTGCCTCAGCCTCCCGAGCCTCTAGGATTACAGGTCTATGCCACCATGCCTGGTGAAACCTCATTTTAAAAGAGCCAGCTTCTCAGAATAAAATGGAAGCCTTTGTTGTTAGTCCGAACAAAGAGACTTGCTTACAGGTGTGGAAGGGCCCTCTCATGGGACTGAGAACTGATAGAAGACAAACCAAGGGAAGAGGGAGAGGATGCTGAGGAGTGTTGAGATGGAGACTCCCTGGCAGGCAGAGTTCTGAGGCTGCTGGTGTCACCATGTGGAGCTCCACCATCAGCCTTCAGCCTGTGAGTTCTGACACTCACCTGCTTTGTTTTCTAATTACTCACAGACTTTCATGTGTCTTCTCGTGTTGTCCTGGAGGGCAAGTGGTAGGGCAGAATTAAAATAAGGACTTACACAGAATTCCCAGGGTGTGTTGGGCACTGTGATGAGTTACTTTCATGTGACCTAATTTGATTAGGTCTTCTGGGCAACTCTAGAATATACATAGCATTGTTCTTCCATTGTTCTGGTAAAAAAATAAGTTTTTGGTGGAGTTGGGCTTTTGTCTTTTTGGGTGTGCTTGCTTGTGAATGTTTATGATATATTGAGACGAGTTAAACATAAAAGAGATCTGAGAAAAATGTCCATTTGGAAAACCTGCACAGATATTGGGGAGAAGAAAAACCAAACATTAGAACACATAAAGGAAATATAACCTAGCACCTGTGGGAGGGAATATCATCTGTTTATGCCTAAGAATCACACTACAGAGAATACATCCTCTAATCCAGCCCTAGCACGGAGTCACTGTGTTGGTGTGTAATGCAGTCGTTCATCCCCCTACCAGCCTTATTACTTTGCAGCTTCGAAAATGTCAGGGAGCCATGGGAATAATCCAAGTCCATTTAGGTTGGGCCAATCTGTAAGCTCTCAAAGTCATTTAAAACAAGTCCAAACAACCAAAGGTTTCAAGTGCTGGTGAGGAAGTGGAGAAAAAGAAATCCTTGCACACGGTTAGTGGGAATGTCGACTTGTGTCAGCCACTATGGAAGAGAATATGGAGGTCCTTCAAAAAACTAAAAATAGAGCTACCGTATGATCCAGCAACCACTTCTTGTTTTATTTCTAAAGTAAATGAAATCAATATCTCAAAGAGATCTCCAGATGCCATATTTGTTGCAGCATTATTCACAATAGCCAAGACAGGAAGCTAGCCCAAGTGCCCATCAACAGGGCACTTGGATGCAGAAAATGAAGTATACATGAACAATAGAACACCATTGAGTCTTAAAAGAGAAGGAAATAAAAAGAAAATCTTGTCATTTGCAACAACGTGGATGAACTTGAAGGACATTGTACTAACTGAAGTAAGCCATGCACACACACACACAAAAAAACAGACGACATGATCTCACTTACATGTGACATATAAAAATGAGTTAGAGAAGCAGAGAGTAGAATGGTGGTTTCCAGGGCCTGGGAAGTGAGGGAAGTGGGGAGATGTTGATCAAAGGGTACAAACTTTTAGTTAGGCAGGAGGAATAAATTTTGGAGAATGAATGTACAGCCTGGTGACTAAGCAAATAATATAGTATTATATATGTACTTAAAAACATGCTCAAAGGTAACTGTGTGATGTGTTAGATGTTAATTAGCTTGATGGTGATAATCATTTCACATTGTATACCACATTACATACAAGTTTTATTTGTCAATTATACTTCAGTAAAGATGGGGAAAAAGAATGAAAATCCATTCAAATAAAATGCAAGAGGCTTGAAAATAGTCTTACTTGGAAATAGACCACAATGCATAAACACTTTATATTATTATACATGGTAAGTATACATAATTTTACCTGTCAATTAAAAAATAATTCAGAGGGGCTGGGGTTATAGCCCAGTAGTAGAGCGTTTGCCTCGCACATATGAGGCACTGGGTTCAATCCTCAGCACCACATAAAAATAAATAAAATAAATGAAGTAAAGATATTGTGTCCATTTTTAAAAGATCTTTTAAAAAATTCATAAATGGTGGAAAGATTTTCAAATAGACTGTTTTCATCAAAAGTCCCCAGTGTCCTGGGTTTGAGTTGTCTTTAGCTTGCTTATCTTAATGATGAAACATTGTTTTGCCACCCAAGGCTTAAGTGGTTATCAAACTGTGTTCCTTGGAATCCCAGGGTTCCATGGAGGACTTCCAATGAGCATCTCATTGGGACTTCCTCCCCTCATCATCTTCACCTCTGTTAGATTCCAGGCAGGGAGGCCACACCTCCCAGGTAACCCAACTAGGCCACACCTCCCAGGTACCTTAAGACAAGACACACCTCCTGAGCACCTAAGGCTGGCCATGCCACTGGCCACACCTCAGGTACCTTTCTGAGCCAATTATAACACACAGGTTCTCCTTTCGACCCCTGGCAGCCTATGGAACTGGGGTCCCCTCTGGGGGGTCCCTCAGACCACCGGTGTTCGCTACTTAAGCCTTCTCCAGGCTGACACCCCTCCCTTTCTTTCTTTTTCTTCTTTTCCTCTTGCCACCTGGCTCCTCTCCTCTCGCTGGTTCTCCCTCCCCCCTCCACGTGTCCCTTCGGCTGATTAATAAAAGCCCCCTTTTCTACACGGTGGTTCCAACATGTGTTCATCTGCCCTTCAACCTCCACCATGCCTCCCCTTTAATCTGAACAACTCCGTCTTTATTGATTTCATGCATTGGCCTTCTCCATTTGGTTTAGTTGGGAGCAGTTACCTTGCAACACACAACAACTTTAAATCTAGGCTTTGGGAATGGTAGCTCTTGGAATCCAATACAAAAAGCCTTCCTCCAAGGAGATTTACCTTAAGGTTAATGACTTGGAGAGTTTCATCTGAAGGGGTAAGGGCTAGAATTTAGGGAAGCTTGTTTCACTTTCCAAAATCATGTCAACTTTCAGGACGAAAACAGAACAAAACCATTGTGAGTCCAGAGCACATCAGAAAAAGAACAAAGCATGGCAACACCACCAGTGAGATCAGACTCCCCTTAGCCACAGACTCCCTGATTGGAGTTTTCTGATGAGGCAGACAGAGCTGTGGCAGGCTGCCAGGAAATTCTGGACATCAAATTGCTTTTGCTAAGCCAGCCCAGCGGTGTAGTAAAGAGCTAAGGAGCCCCAGGAGAGGGCTGGGAAAGGATTGGTCTCTGTTTCTCTACCCCTGATGTGGGCCTTTTTCGATTAGGAAGTGGAGTGTAAAGGAAGTTATCGGGGGTGAAATCAACTCAGCAAGAAACCTTTTTAGACCAAAGCCCAAGGAAAACTCATAAAACCAGTTGGGCTGCTTCGTGCTTATCATATCATACGGGGCCCATGGAGGTCAGTTTGCTTTACAGCAAAGACAGACACCCCCAAACAAACAAAACTCTCCGTTCTACAAAATGATTTCCAAGCTCGTAAAGGCAGGCCTGGTTCTTTCAAGGGATAATTGCTACATGAGGCTCTGGTTGAGACAAGTATCAGATACACTACTTCTAAATGAATGATTCAAATGAAATGGTGCCTTTTGTATGGGTTATAGTCAGCTGGGAGAAACAGGGTGTCCCCTCCCCACTAAATAGAGCCTTAAACAAATCCCTGGTTTTAGTTTGTTTGGGTAAGGAGCATCTGAAGGAACAAAGTTGCCATCACGGAGCTGTAGCTCAAGGTCGTCAGAATTCAGGTTCTTGGAGGTCCCTTGCCTTTCTTCATGGTTGACCAGTGGGTGCTTCCCTGTGGAATCTTCCCCATGGTCTAGACGTGGTGAAGGAGGGTAGATGAAGGGTGAAACAGCAGGAGACTCCTCGTTAAAAAAAAAAAGGGGGGGGGGAGTTTCCAGAAACTTTGTTCAGCAATTTCAGTGTACCTAAGTTAACCAGAGCAATGTCACCAAGCCATTCCATCTGCAAATGAGACTTGGAAGCATGATCCTTTAACTGTGCACATTGTTGTCCTCAGCAAAATTGAGGCTCATTTCTAAGGAAGGAAGGGAGACAGCATACCATTCTAACAACTAGCAGACTACAAGACCTACTGGAAAATTCCCTCCTCTTAACTTTCGAGGATTCATCCATAACACTTCCTGGCCTGCTCTGCTCTACTCTTTGAAGTCTAGTCAGCCCTCATGTCCACTGGTCCTGCATCAACAGCTTCAGCCAACAGCGGATCAAATATATTTTAAAAATTGCATCTGCGTTCAATATGTACAGATTTTTCTTGCCATTATTTCCTTCAAAATGCAGGATAACAATTATTTACATAGCATTTACATTGTATGAGGTATTAAAAGCAATCTGGGAGGATGTGCGTGGTTATATGTGAGTAGTAAGCATCTTACATAAGGGACCTGAGCATCTGCAGATTTTAGTATCTGTGGGGGATCCTGGGACTACTACCCTTTGGATTTTAAGGGAAGATTGTAGCTTGCTATGTTTTTCTTTTCTGTTTTATAACGGGCTCTGCTTTCCTTTGTGACCTCAGGACCCTCGTTGGATTATCATAACTGTAAGAGTTTAGGGGGTAGGCACATCTCTTCTATGGCTAATGATAGTTGCAAGCACAGCTCAGGCTGAATCACATCACGGTGTGTTGGGAAAGTTGAATTCAAGCCTTTGCAGATGAACCAGTTGGTGTCAGTCTTGGAAGAGCTGATTGGTGACTACTGAGTTTTGTCTATGGTTTTGCTGTCATGTAGTTGAAAGTACACCAATGCCAAGTTCACACGGTGAGTTCAAGTTTGTTCCACTGACCAGCTGAGAAATGATATATCTCTAGCCTTGGCTGTGCAGCAAGTTCACCTATAAATCTTAATTCCTACAGTTTCAAACTTACTATGCCTCCCCAAACTCTGATTATATTCTCCACAAGTTACATTACATTGACCTCAAATCCTATTAACCCCACCCCACAAAAAGGATGAGGAATTAAGCTATGCCTTTTTTATTTCAGAAATCCACTCTTCCTCTTGGTTGCAATCTGATTTTTGAGGGACCTTGTTTTTCTTAATCCCAACACTGTAGTCTCCCCCGTGACTCTTACCCCATCGCTCCCCTGGTGTCTGGCTTTACCATCTAGCATATTCAGTCCCTTCACCTCAATTAGTACCTTCTTCTTTGTCAAACAGATCATGGCTGCTTTGGAATGGGTAAGGCTTCTGTCTGTCCTGCTACCTCCTTTAGAGTCCCTTCTTTCTCTCCTTCCTTTTCCCAGCAGTTAGCTGTACCCTTCCACCAAAGTTCCTTCTCTTGATCTCCTGTTGGGTGGCCCGCCCCACTCCCAGCGTTCCAGGACCCATTCCTCACCTCCTCATACCTAGGAATGGGCAAATGTTCAAGGAAAATGGAAAGAAAGAATGAAGGAAGGAAAGTTTATAACTGTTTTTTTTCTGAATCATGAAATTACTGATGATTTTTTGAAAAAAGAACCTATTTCTTTATCTTCATGTATAATTTCTAATTTTTTTACATCAAGCAGAAAAATAACCTAAATTTGCGTGAATGCCTTTCTTTTGGAAAAGTAAAAGAGAGAAGTCATGAGAAGTGACTTGGATCTCATTCTTTCACAATTCACCAAATGTCATCAGATTTGGTTTTAGTGTTCATTTAATTTTAAAATGTACTTATAAAGTCTATAAAAATAGTCATTTAATGCTCCCTCTCCACTCCTCCCAGGAGTTTTGTGAGAATTAAACAAATTAACATGTTAGAGCAATTCTTAAATTTCCTGTCATAAGGACCAGTTTGGTTTTTCTTTGTCTTTACACAAATTTAAAAATAATAAATTAACTGAAACTTGGTTTTTTAGATTTCAAATTTTTATCTGAAGTCCTTTATCTGTCCCAGGATTCCCTACAGGATATGTTACATTTAGTCATCATGTCTGTCTCCCTAGCTCCTCCTGGCTGGGACCTTTTCTCAGGCTTGTCTTGTTTTTGAAGGCCTTGACAGTTGGGAATAGTTCTGGTCAGGTATTTTGTATAATGCCCAATTGTTGAAATTTTCTCTGACATCCTCCCCTTCCTCCCTTCCTTCTTTTTTTCTCTGTTGCTTGGGACTGAACCCAGGACCTCTCACAAGCTAGGCAAGTGCTTTACCACTGAGCTATATCATCAACCCTTTTTATTTTATTTTGAGACCAGTCTCACTAAGTTCCTGAGGCTGGCCTTGAACTTGTGATCCTCTTGGGATTATAGGTGTGCACCATCACCCCTGGCCTGTCTGACATCTTTGCTCATGATAAGACTAGGCTTATGGGATTATGGGGAAGAAGACCACAGGTGAAGGCAAAGAGTCAATGTGACTGTTCATCTTGGCCTTGATCATCTGGCTAGAGTATTTCTTCCTTTCTCTTTATTTCCATTTCATACATGGTCTTATTGTACATAACAGGACACAGATCATGACACATGCAGCTCACCAGGTAAGCTCAGCCCAGTGAGGTCACTAGTCACTGGTTGGATGTTGTGGCCTTGTCAAATTGCCATAGAGTCTCTAAAGGTTTACTCTCAACTGAGCTTGCTCATCTCAACACAGACCAGTAACAGTTTGCAGACTGCCTGGGTCCATGACCATATTTTGAGTAGCGTTGTGCAATATATACAACACAGGAGGTTTCAATAAATAATTTTAAGTCAAACTGAATATGATTCAAAAACAAAAGGCAAATTTGAGTTAGAATCTTGAAATCGTTGTGGAGTGGAATGTGACCTTGGTGAGAATCTTTTCAATCCCTGTCCTACAGACATGGAAGCTAAATGTCAGGGATGTGAGAGTTTTGTTCCACGTGGGAATATAATGGCAAACTGATTCCTAGGCCAGGCCCTTGTCCTTAATTGGGGTATTTGCCATCTGATTCTAAACAGAATGATTTCAGGTTCCCCAAGAGAAACAGGGAAAGAAATTGGAGAGGAAGGCGAAGAGGGGACCCAGATCTATAGTAAAGCTAAATTTCTCCCCGACTTCCTAACCTCCTACTGCCCCATTAAAACTTAAATGAGCAGCTGGGAAAACTAAAATGTTTAAGGAGAAGCAGAGGTGCTTACTTGGACATAATTAGTATTCTGATAATTGCAGCAAATTTAGACTTTCAAGATAAATAAGTTAGTGTCCCTTTGGCACAATCCCATCTGTCCTGTCCCAGCCAGAAAGAAAGCAATTCAAGGCTGAGGATGGAAAACAAATTAGGAAGCGATGGAGTTTGCCCTCCTTACCTCCTTGTCCACTTTTACTTCCCTTGGGGCAAGGTGGGGAGAGAATGGGAAGTGGGTGAAGGGCCACATAAACCAGAAATCAGCAATGCAGGAGAGGTAGAGAGCTTTACTCATTTGACTTCTTTTTCTATGGAAATGTATTTAGGATTAAATTAGACATGACATTTAGTAGACTCCCAGTGGAAAGATATTTTCTTATGATACCTAAAGGGGCTCTGGGAAAATGGATAATGAGTCTTTGATGGAAGAGCCTGGCAACCACACATGGCCTGGCCAGGATACGGTGGGAAGATCATGTCACAGGCAGCGTGGGATCTGCAGTGTGAGGACTGAGGGGGTTCTTAGCTGTCCTTCCACTGCTTTTTTCTAAGTTTGAAGGTTTTGATTTGAGAAGGGAGAGGTGGCATAAGAAACTGATGTATGACCAGGGACCTCGCTGACTTTACCACCTTCCATTGGTGAAGTCCCCTCCCCGTTGATGAAGTCCCCACTTTTTCTATCGCTCACAATGCACCCCCAAAGCTGGGACCAGATGCCTCAACTCCCTCTTGCCTTCCATGCTTCTTCTCCCCACCCACCTGTTTTGCATATGCTCTTTCTTCATTCTGGAAAGCCCTTCCCATCAAGAGCTGTCAAAATGCCATTCCTTCTTGAAGTTCCAACTCAGACATTACCTCCTATGAGAAGTCTAGGTTAACTCCCCAGGCTAAATTAATAGTCCCATTCTACTCCCATTGACTATGTGTATGGTCCAGGATTTATAACACTGTTTTCAACATTCATCTATACATGAAGTATCTGCTGAGTGCTACTGTGCTCCAGACAAGGTGACGAGGGCTTTGCATAATTTTTTTTATTTAATCCTTACCAGGATTCATCCACTGGGAGCCACTATCACTCACCTACGGATGGGAACTATGGCCTCAGAGAGGCCAAGTAATTTGCTCAGAGTGATATGGTCTGTAGAGGAGGGATTTAAACCCAGGACATTCCACTACCAAGCCCTGCTCTCCCCTTTCCCTGCCTAAAGTGCCCTGAAGGAGCCCCAATTAGGGAGATGGCTATTGCGGTCAGCTGGAAGCCATAAGTTCCACCTGATAATAAGTATGTATGTGACGCACCTGTAAATGCACGTGAGGCACCCGCAAAGCTAAAGGTATATAACCGGGTGAAAGCGGTCGGAGTCAGGAGGAGAAGAATGAATTCATTCAGTCAGTCATGCAGTCACTCGGTCGGAAGAAGAGTTCGGGTCGGAGAAGAAGAAAAGAATCAGAGCGGCCAGAACATAGGCAGAGCGGTTACAGAAGAGAAACCAGATAGAAGAAGTAATTCCTGGTCAGAGTCAGGCCGAGGCTCCCGAGGAAGAAAGAAGAAAGAACAAAGAAGAAAGAAGCTCTAAAAGCTAAGCTCTCTCTCTCTCTCTAAAGAAGAAATCTCTCTGTTTTCAAGCTCTCTCTCTTTCTCTCTAAGCTCTAAGAAGAAGAAGAAAAAGCTATCTCTAATCTTTCTCTCTAAGCTCTTTCTAAGAAGAAGAAAAATCTTTCTTTCTCTCTCTAAGCTCTCTCTAAGAAAGTAGAAGTAAAAGTAGTAATAGATTTACTCTGCCTCCGAGAATTTTCCCGCGGCGTTGTGGCTGGCCACGACAGGCGGCTTACAGTGCCCTACCACATTCAACCATGTGTTATCTATGTGTGGACCTAACTCCACCTCCAGCCCCCATCTTCTGCTGCTGCCCTTTTGGGAGCAGAATCCCCACCAGATTGCTCTCTATTGTCCCCTTGACCCTGGCTCATAGAAGGAACTGGGGATTATTTGATGTTAATAAGAACTTCCTGCTGGAGTTCTCATGAATCTTACTGTCAAAAAAAGTCTTTGACTCAACAGCCTGTAGCCAACGCGCCTTCATAAAGAACAGTCCAGCAGTCAGGAGAATCCACAGTTGAGTGTTAGTGGTTGCATGGGATTTCCTTGACACTCAGGGTTTTGTGGTTAGAAACAGAAGGCTTCTGAGTGCGGGTGAAGCCTTTGTCTTAAAGACCAACTTAACTGACCTCAGCTTTGTTCGTGGCAAGACTTGGAGCTTTTGATATCACTCATTCACCCCTCTTCTGCATTGCAGACTGTTTTAAGTCTAAGTCACGATCAAGGGGCTGACAGCATCTGCGCTGAGAAGAGGGGGTGTGTTTGGAAGCCAACGGTTGCCTCTTTTTATTCTCAGGTATAATCCCAACTCTGAGACTGCTGAAGTTACTTAAAAAATGGAAAGGCATGGCTAAAAGAAGAAACTCAAAGGAGAAAAAAAGAAGACTGTGTGTGCTTGAATATGTGAATTTGTGTTTCTTGCATCATCTTTCTTTGAGTCTCCCTTTGAGAAGAATTCCTTAGCAAAGAGGTGGAAGTGTGGAGGCTTGGTGTGCAGTGGAGAATTCATGGCTTTTGACCCAGAAAGGCCTTCACCATCAGATTCTATAACAGCTTTTCTTACCTCTGAAAGCTATTTCTTAGCTACTCTTTTTTTTAAAAAAAAAATTTATTTATTTACTTTAGTTGTACACAATGCAATGCATTTATGTTTACGTGGTGCTGAGGATCGAACCTGGGCCGCACACATGCGAGGCTAGCGCTCTGCCGCTGAGCCACAACCCCAGTTCCTTCTTAGCTACTCTTAAGCATATCTTTTTTTTTTCTCATGATGTTACCAAGCTCTGTCTACCCCCCAACATCTTACTGGGAATTTAAGTAGAATTATATTACATTCATAATTTAATTTAGAGAACTGGCCTGTTTTCAAGGCTGCATCTTCCAATGTAGCAACAGCACATCTTTCTATGTATTCTTGTCCCTCAATCAGATTTTGTCTGTCTTCTTGTAGGACTTGTATGTTTCTTTAACTGTTTTCCTCAAGGTTTTGTATTATCGTGGTTGTGGGTGGGATTTAATGTTGGATGTACGCATGGACACCCCAAATGTTTTTAGGAAGGGGTGTCCTGAAGTTAGGAGAATGGGCTGAATTCCTATTAGAGAATTCTAGTCTGTGTCATGGCTATGTGCTTGGGGGCAGTAAGGCCCTGGTACATAGATAGTAAGGACTGGGGATCCTAAGAGTAATGGTTGTCTTAAAGACCAGCTTAACTGACCTCAGCTTTGTTCCTGGCAAGACTTGGAGCTTTTGACATCACTCATGCACCCCTCTTCTAGGTTGCAGGCTGTTTTAAGTCTAAATCACAATCAAGGGGATGACAGCATCTGTGCTGAGAAGAGGGGTGTGTGTTTGGAAGCCTTAATCACCAAAGTGAAGGTAGATCTGTATCAGTTACTTCCCCAAACTCAGTGGCCTCAACAATCACTTATTGTCTCTCCGACAGCTACAGGTTGGCTGCAGTTCAGCTCCTCTAGTCTGGGCTTGGCTGTGGTTCTCAGAGTTGTGGCTACTGGGGTTGCAATGGGCTTGCTGTGTATCACTTCAGTTCTGTGCAAGATGGTGGAGGTGGTCAGATTTGGGACATAGAATTAGTGCACTGTCACCTCTATCCACATGCCACTGGCCCTGGCAAGTCACACAACTGAACTCAGTCAGGGGGCAGTGTGGAGGCTCAGCTAACCTGGAACTGTGTTCCAGGCATGCTCTTCCCCGCAATAGTGTGGAATGTGTTGGCCGTGAGAGAAATTTGCCCAAGATTTGGAAGGTGGAAGTGGAAGCATGGTCACATCTGTCACCATTGCAGATCACCGGGTTGACCAGCTGGCTCGTCTTGCTGGTGTGGCAGCAGCTGGCCTGCAACCCCTTTAGCTTTCACCAAGTCTCTTTGGCCTCTCTGGGTTAGTGAGCAGCTCCATGGAGAACTTCACAAGCTCTTCCATACGCAGCAGAGAGGCACCAGGTGGGATCTCACTTACCCCTGTGGGTCCTACTTGGCCATCACCCTTGCCCACTTCGCATCCAGCTTTCATCTGTCACTTCTGCTGACCTTAGGCCTAGCCCCAGATGCAAGGCTAACACCCTTCCATAGACCACTTAAGCCACTTCCAAGATCACATAAGGTGTTAATTGTTGGATGAGATCTGGTGCACCCTCACCATGGTTCTGCTTCTCTGACCGAACCCCCACTGATGGGGGTGGGGCAGAGCCCACTGCATGCTGAAACCAGAGCAAGGGAGGGGTGAAGAATTGGGGCTAGTCATGCGCTACACATGGCCGTGATATCATCCTTATGAATCAGGAGAGGGCATACGAATGCTTTCTGAATATTTTTTTTTTTACAAGGGTTAAGACAAATGGGGTTCTGGTTCACTTTCAACACAGCAACTTTAATAATCACTAGCTCCCGTGGTCATGAGTTAAGATTTCCCTCCTCTACACTACCCATTTTAAATGATCTGGGTGACCCCTCCAGAGAAGTTACCAATACTTCATTATAAAAGGATTTTTTAAAAGTAGGATCTCTTTTCAGTCAAAGCATTCTAACAAAAAAGCTCCTCCAACAAAATTATGTATAATAATTAAATTTCGGAGGTTTAAATCCTGACCCACTTACTTCAAGGAATATTTGATAGAGTAATAGGGTAGAATAATTAAACAACCCCAGTCTCTTTCCAGTTCTTCTTTTCACAGGATTTGATCTTTAGTATAAATAATTTCTTCTTTCATTTACTTCCCACCACCCTGGAGTCCCCATTTCTGACTGGTCCAAGCTGGGGGATTAAGTAACACTTTAAATGTGAATCTCCTAAGAAGTCTTTTGTGCCTTTATTTTTTCTTAAAAAACAATTTTGGCTTGCTTGGCCCAGGACACTGGCTTTGGGGCTTTGAGGGAGATAAGACACTCACTTCAATGTTCTCTGACAGCTGAACTAAAGAAAACCACCTACCCACACGTCATCTGATTTGTTTCATGTCATTTTGATCACTCCTTCTGACAGTTTCGATCTAATTTTTCTTTCCAAAAAAAAAAAAAAAAAAAAAAAGGTATCAATTTCAAGGTCTAAAGTTGTTAGGCTTTAGAATCTCTGATTAAAAAAGTGAAATTTAATCTTAAATCAAGGGTAGGGAGTATGAGCAAGGTTTTCAGGCTTCTCTTCCATAGAAGACTCTTGTGACCAATATTTATTATGGTAATGCTTTGTTATTATAAATCTTCTATGAATAACATTTTGGGGAACTACCACACAAAAAGGCACACATTATAAGCCCCGCTTTGGGGGGCGGGTGACATCAACGGACTGAGAAGCACAATTATCTCATGGTCATGCATGCCTATGAAGTGTGTCATTACTTTTGTTTTTTACAACTTGTAGAATATTTTCGTTGTAGGTGAAGCATCAGACACATTTTTATTCAAAGGAATAGAAACAAAACCAAGTTTGTGTCTGTAGCCTGTTCTGAATAGTACCCTGGTGGCCTGGATCCTCTCAGGCGGGGGCTAATTTATCACTGAGCGGCTCCTGGGCGCCAGGGCATCCTGCTTTCCTGTCTGTGTCATGGTCTTCTGATATCCATGGTGCAAAAGGAGCCTTTACTTGGAAATAGCGATCAGTCAGTTTGAACAAGGTTTGCTTATGTACCCATACTGGAAATGAAATTAGTGACTACTGGTTATTTAATAGGCCATCCATGGAAGACCTTGTATGCTCTTTCAGGAATGAGATTCATTCTGCAGTCTATAGATGATATGTGGGGTTTGCAAAAAGCAAAGGGGTCAGATCTGGGTTTGGACAAGTTCACTCAGGCCACCTTTAGGCACAACTGCAGGGATGAGGAGACTGGGTAGTCATACTGAGAGAGACTGTCACCTATGCTAAGGCAGAGCAAAAAATGATGGAGGAAAGAAACACATTTGTTCCATATTTTTAGAGCAAATAGTTGGGGATTGAATGCAATCAATCTGTTTATTCCATATTTTTAGAGCAAATAGTTGAGGAATAAAGAAAAGGGAGAATACTTCAGCTTGAGCATTGATTGGGAATGAGGAGTGTTCCCATGAAGCTCCTTTGCCACGATTCTCGTATTTTCCTTGTTCATTTGTTTCCTGCAGCAGCCTGAAGAAGAATTACTAGCACAGACTGAGAGGAGATCTGAAGTTGGACCAGTGTAATAAATAGCAACTCAACTCAGGAAGTGAAAAAACCATAGCGTGTGACATAGAACCAGGTCCCCATTTTCGCGTTTCCATTGTCCTGGCCATGCTAAACTTGGACTTGCTCTGCAAGTTTAATGCCTTCATCTGCAGAATTGGAGGCAGACTCTGCTCTGTGGCCCACATGTGAGGGGCATGCATTTCTTGCAGCATTTCTCTCTTGTGTTGGCCAGGATTGATATAACTGGCTGGCTAAGCAGGCAGCCCCTTCCTTTGTCACCTGAAGTTTCCAATCTAGGCAAAGTGGGGGATTCCTTCCCAGGTAGAGTAGGACCATCAGCCTGTCATGGGAATGTGGGAAAGTATGCCCCTCTACAATTCTCTCCAAATGATCCCTGAAGGCCCAAGAAGAAACTTGCAGGGTGTTTGTGAGGGTTAGATGACATCACAGATATAAAACACTTTGTAAACTCTAAGGGTTTCTCGCATTTGGTTGCTATTATCCTGGACATGGATTCTGTTCTGTTCTGTCATAAAACTTATCTGGAGAGAATATCCTGGTAGTTTTCCTTTCTTGAAAATGAGACCTGCTCACATTGCCTCAGACGGATGCTCCATCACTGCTGTGGCAGGTGTGGTTGCTATGGTGCCTGATCCCAACCTATTTGATTCCACATCAAATGAAGGAGCCACCATGGCCTCAGAGGCAGCTTCTTGGATGCCCCAGAGGCTCTGAGGATCAATTCTTGGGGCCCATGAGCACCCTCAAAGACTCCCTTCCCATTTGAGACCACAAGGATTCCATATGTTTTTTATGTGTCAAAGGCTACCCTCAAAACCAAGCAGCTAAAAATGTCTGTTGTCTCATGGTTTCTGTAGGGCAGAAGTGCTTTAGTTGGATGCTCCTCTCCTGAGGTCTTACACCAACCAGGTGTCAGCTGGGGCTGTGGTCTCATCTGAAGGTGGAGGGAGGAGCCACTCTCAAGCTTTGTCATGTGGTTGTGGACAGAAGGCAGCTCCTTGCTTCCTGTCAGCTGGTGGCCTTCCTCAATTCCTTGTGATGTGGACCTCTTGGTAGGGCTGCTGCTAACATGGCACATGAATTCCACCAGGGTGGGTGGATGTCAGCACAAGAGAGGGTGTATGAGTCAGGGGCCATGACTCTTTGTAATGACAGGCCTCTCTCCCTGACCTTACTCTAGTCAGGCTCTAAGACCTTGAGTCCTTAATCTTGGGCTCTATCTGTGGACTTCATATTCCAGTTTTGGGAAGAATCCTGATAACTCTGTTTACGCCATAATACCCTTAGACATCATGCTTCTTCTTAGTCATTTTCTGTCCCCTGGCCCCAGTCCTACTCCTTGACCATAAGTCTCTACTTGTTCTTGTTGCTCAAAGAATGGAGCCCAGTTCTATGATGGGGTCTATATTCCCCTGTTGAAATATCTCCTGAACAAAATCTTTCTTCACTGCCAAATTTCCATTTGGCTCTGTTTTATCTTTGATAATAATCTCCTATGGGAAATAACATCCCACCACATTTGACATTTTCTATTGACTAGAGGAAGTCGCTGGATCCTGTCTATACTCATGGGAAGGGGATTGCACAAGGGTATTGTACTAAGAGGTTGGAAGGTTTGGAGGTCACCTTAGAGGTTGTGTTCCACAGGTACCATAAATGGTGGACATAGCACCCTTTCCCAGGGGCCATCTCCCAGCCCCCAAACCATTGCTGTACTCCCAGTGGTTTCTTTCCACCCAGCCCCAATTGAAAGGATGGTCTGAGCCTTGATTTCCATGATCTTCTCCCAGGATCTCCCAGGACCCAGAAGCTGCAGCCCTCTGGCTTCCACCATCTAACCCACACTTTGCCCTGGGCTCCTGCTATGTGCCTCTTCTCCATGGACCAGAGCTCCTGGCTCCTGCTTTTCTTGGAGGAAGACCAGATGGGAACAAAGCTCAGTACAGTGCTTCAAAGTTTCCTGAACTTGGGAGACTGTTAGTCCACAAACAACTCAAACTTTCAGAATAGCAAGGGCCCTTTGCCCTCAAACAGGATCTTTCTGATTTTCTCTTGCCCTCCTGCCTCCCCACCCTGTTCTTCTCCAAAGTTAGTCACAGAGACCAGATTCCCTTTCCCTAAAGCAGGCAAGAACCCCTCTTCCCACACCCAGCCAAATAACCTAGACACATCACACTAACCTTCTTGCATCTTTTGGTGTGTGAGCTGGCCATAAAGAAATTCTCTGACATACTTTTTCTGATAAAAGAACATAAGACCCTCATCCCATAAGGAGTCCTTCCCTATACCCAGGAGGAAAGAGTGCTACACAGAGAGGTAGTAAGAATCTGAAGAGGCAGGCCTTGCTGGGTTCCCCTTAGCTATTACCATTAGATCAGATCCTTTTCTCCAGTCACATTTCTGCCTGGCTGCACTTGCTTCACTGAGCCTAAGCATTAAAGTAGACAGTGTTCCCTGGATCTTTGGGTGTTCATTTATGAAATCTCTCTCTCCATCATGTAAAACATGGATAAAATAAATGAATCATGCTTTTCTCTTGTTGGCCTGTCCTTTGTTATAGGAGTGCTGGTCATGAGTCTTATGATGGATGAGAAAAAACTACCACACCTTTCCAACCCTGTGCCATCTGCCCTCTCCTAGGGGAGTTTGCAGGCTGAACCATACAGAAGCCCATGATCTCCTATAAAACTCCCAAATGAATCCTTACTGCCCTGAGAACCTGGAGCAGCCTCTTGTTTCCACAACACGTAAGCACTCCTCTCTAACGAAGCTGAACTTGAACGTTTCCTTGTTGGGCTTGCTAAATTGTGGAAAATAAATAGGAAAGAGATTTTAAGATGTCTCCTAATCCAGGGGTGAACACAATTGCCCTTTTGTTTACCCTAATGTAATACGATCATTATCTAGGCGCCCCATTTGGATGAAGCCTTGAAAACATATTAACCTATTGACTCTGTTAATAGTAATTTAGGAAAACCTCTCAGGCTTCAAACCCAGTTTTTAAGAAGCCAAGTGCAAAGTGGCCCTTCCTTGTTTTCTATGTTGACTTTCATTAAAGATTTGTGCAAACATAGCTGAACAGTGACTGGGTTGCTTTTCAGTGCCAGGCAGTTATGGAAACTGTGTTTATTGGTAGAGGGGGCTTTTGACCTGCAGGGTCTGTAACAGATGGAGTCTGGGTGTTGTTCAATGTTGACCTGAGAGGGTAGGACTTACCTCACTAGATCATGGTCCAATAACAGAGACCAGAGTGCTGGCTTCCCACACCAACAGAGAGAGTCTCACTGCCCAGAGCCTCAACAACTGCCAAAGGCAGTTTCCGTGCCTCTCTTCCCACTGACCCACTGCCTGCCCGTGTGGGCCCAGTGAGAGCCGCAGAGGCTGTGACCTGCCTGCTGCTCTCTCTCCTGGCTTCACTCAGCTGACCCACCCTCTTTGCCTTCAGAAGGCATGATGGATTGGTTTGGAACAAAACCATCCCATTCCCAAACTGAAAGGTTCCTTTTCACGTTTGGGAACAACTTGAAACCACTGGAGAAAATCACGTGCCAATTATGTATAAACTCCTTTACCACAAGGTACAAAGGAAGCCATAATTCGGTGGGCTTACGTTTGATTGAATTCATCTGTTTCCATTTTGTAAATAGAGAGGAAGGTGCGTCTACAGTGGTGGACAGTTGATATAAGGCAGCTTCTATTCCTGGGTGAAAGAAAGGGTGGCCCTGTCGCATCAGCCTGCAGAGCCAGTCTTTGAAGGTGTAAAGAATCATAAGAAATGTCTCCACTGGAAAGGAGGTCAGCCTTGTACACACGGTGCCAGACTCTTCCAGGACCATAGGCATAGAGAGAAGGGACCGTGTTTCGTCAATTAACCAGCCAAGAACAACAGCCTTCAACTGGGGAAGCACCCCTGCCCCGCGGCCAGGATGAGGTTTACGAGGACGGATCTGCATTCTCCAGCAGCTGACAGCTTAGACTTTCCTCCTAGCATCCCTTAGTGTGTTGGTACTAATTAGGTGAAAAATGAGATGCATTGTTAAAACTGGCTTTGCTCTCCTGCTTGGCAGCTTGATATTATGGGACACTGAAACCCTGAATTGCCTGGAAGAAACATGCCTGAGGGTTGCTGTGCATTCTGGGGGCAGGGAGGACCCAGTAAGGAAAGAATAAAGGTCTCTTCACCATCATCCCCATGAAAGACCAGCTTGTTAGTGGGAAGAGTGGATGGACTCACCTCCCTTTCCAAGTGTGTGTTGCTGGGGACCATTGAAGTTGGATGCTCTGGTGGGAAGTCAGACAAACTTGGGGTATACACACAGGTTGACTTTTGGCCCCGTTGAGTCCTCATCGGTAAAATGGGAATTCCTACTTCATGGGGCTATTACGATATGAACAATATTTGAGAATCATGCGGCAGAGTAACATAATAAAAGTGAATTGCTGACCCTTTCTGTTCTGGGCCTCTCTTTCCCTGAGAAGTTCTCTGTGGTTCCTGTATCCTCAATTTTAAAGTCCATATGTTGGACAAAGAGGATTTCTTGCCACAGAGCAGAGAACAGTCACACTCTGAGCTATAAACAAGCATTGTCTAAGTTTTTCTGCATCCCCTCTCCCCCAGGCTACATTTGCCTCTATTTTGGCAACTGTAATAACTATCCTTCTTGGTCACTGCCTTTTTATTCACCTTAAAGTGTTTTACATTGTTATTTGTTAAAATATGAGAGTGTATTTCCCCAAATGCAAATGGATTGCCATTGGATTGTCCCCTGATGTTTTTATTTGATAGACACTTGATTATCCTAGAACTAGGTATTCAAGTCTTATGTTTTATGCATGATGTAGACCTGTGTTAGCTTTGTTATTGTAACAAATACCTGAGATGATCAACTTACAAGGAGAAAAGGTTTATTTTGTCTCATGGTTTTGGGGGCTTCTATCCTTGGTTGGGTGGACCTATTGCTTTTAGGTCTCTGGTTGGGGGCCGTCATACCATGGAGGGAACATGTGACAGAGCAAACCTTAAGGCTGGGAGGTAAAGAGTAGAAAGAGGAAGAGGCAGGGGGTCTCAGTATGTCCTTCAAGAGCACCCCCAATGGCCAGAAGACCTCCCACTAGGCTCCGCCTCTTAAAGTTCCACCACTTCCCAAGAGTGCCGAGCTGTGGACCAAGTCCACAAGGGTCATTGCAGGGATATCCAGATCCAAACTCACCAAGAACTTTGTTCTTTCCTTCTCTTCTCCTCTTTAGCCCATTCCTAATTGAATTCTACAAATAGCTAATGAGAACAAAGTGGTTTACATGGATGACATGATTTGGTTTTCTCCACTACTTTATTGTTATTCCTGGTTTACCGAGAAGGAAAGAAGGCACAGAATTATCAAACAACTTTCCTGAGATTAGCTGCTGATCAGTGTGGGAGGTGGGATTTGAATCCAGAGCAACAAGGGTTGTACCTTCACCTACAAGGCATTCCTTCCCCCTACTAGGAGAGCACGTGCAGATGGGGCCAAAACGGTGCAGTGTAAAACAGACAAATTGAAAGACTTTTGCGTGAATGGAGAGGGTAGAATGGGAAATGCAGCATGTGGTCCAGACACAGCTGAGGGCATGTGGAATGTAACCCAGGCTCTTTCCTGCATCTCACTCTCATGGTTATTGGGACTGGAGTACGCTCCTGTCTCTGAAGGAATCCACTCCCAACTTCCCCAGTTTTACTTTATTTCAAAAGAAAGAAACAACCGGACCCCACTGAAGCTTCTCAGAGCAAGTCACTCCTGACAATCCTAAAATAAACTTGGTCACGAACCACCTGCCTCTCAGCTGTGAAAATTGTGTTCAAGACTTATCAAGATTTGTACTGGAGCAATGACACCTCCCGCTCCTCGGGAGTCACGGAACTGTGTTTTGTTCGTGATTTATGCCACGACCACACAGCTGACATATTTTTCCTGTTATTTGTTTCAGGCACCAGAATCTCCCAGGCTTTCCCCAGGCGTGAGACGTAATGGCTCTGTTTTGCTTTCAGGATTTTCACCTCTTGGGGTGACCAGACCTTCCTGGGGTTGCTTGGTGATTTGAATGCCAGTTTTTCCCCCCCCGCGCAGGACACCACATTCAGCTCTGTGGTGGCTACCTGTGCTGTGGGCAGAAGCAGCCCTGGCGTGGTGGCCAGACCTCCTCTCTTTGGAGGCTCAATCCTATCAGCGTTTCCAGGGTAATCTGTCTTCTGGGATGGATAATGAAGGGGACTAAACAGCAGAGTAATTTGGTCCTTCCCAGACAAGGATGATCTTATCAGGCCTGACTATCCACGCTGCTGAGCCTGGGACACGGGGCTCTGACAATATTTGCTTTTGACAGGCTGAAAGTCAGTGAAGCCCAGCGCGCTGGCTCCCTTCAAGGCAGCTGACCTAATCTTACCCCGATGTAAGCAATTTTAATTCATCGAGATTCTGCCTAATGATTCTGGTGATTTTCATTGTTCTCATTCTTGAGTGTTATTATGCTTTCAAAGAAAGGGATCAGGCCTGTGGAGACATTTTCCTCTAAATGCTTCCTTTGAGGGACTACTCACCATGTAAGGGAGAGAAATGAGATAAAAGAGGGTCTTCTGTAAGAAAGCCAGGGTCTCTTCTAAGAACTCCCAGAAGAATGGTATCTATTGTACTCCAGTGGGCTGTCTATATTTATCTTCCCCTATCTGTGCTGAGCCCTTGGAGCAAGCTTGGATCTGTGGGAAACTTTAGGTCACCCTTTGGTCAGGTGTGGCTTGATCCAGCAGTCTTCTGCAAAGCAACACACCCTTGAATCCACATAGCAGGGTTCTTCCTACCCAGGAGATAGAGCAGTTACTTTGCAAAGCACTGACATATAGATAGGACCCTATGAAAGCAAAATCAATGAGCCTGCTGGTTATTGAAGACTTAGAGGGAAATCAGAGCAAGAAATGGGAAGAGGTAGATTCTCATTATTAGGTCAGAGCAGACCTCAAAATACAGATAGCTGCCGAAGGAAGGAGAAGGTCAGGTCTGGCTAGATGGTTCAAAATATCCAAGGGTCAGATAGTTAAAAAAATATCAGTGGATGGTATAACACTGTGTTCTTCCTTCCACCCTTACCAGGTGCTGCTAAGGGCTTGAGTCAACAAGCCCCATCATGTTTTACTTGAATTTTGCAATAATCTGTAAAATCCTTCCTCCCTGACCCCAAACAATGTGTTATCAACAGAAGAGCTATGTGATCCCATGAAAATATACATTTTGATCATACCATACCTCTGCCCAAAGCCTCCAATGGCAGCACACATCTCTCCGAGTCCATGCCTTATGATGGTCCACAAAGCTGCACAAGATCTCTCCTCTGACTCTACCTCCCCACAGCACATCTAAATGCTCATTGAGCTACTGGGACCCAGATCAAACGTCATCTCCAAGAAGAGGACCCTGGACCTCTATGCACCCCTTAACTCTGTGTGCCTCAGTGTTAGCACTAATAGAAGATAGAAGCCACGGCTGGGGCCTGTTAATGATTCACTCACAGATGTGCCACAGATGTTCTGTCCAATAGCTGCACCCAGGAGTGAAGTACTACGTTTTCCTCCTTTTCCAGAAAGAACAGGAAAGACCCTTCCTTGCTTCCACAGCTCCCCGAGAAGATGGCGGGATCTGAGAACACCTCTGGCATGTGCCTTGCCCGGCCCAGCCCTGCTAGGGGACAGCGCCTCCCACCTGTTCCCTTGCAAGCCTGACCCTGTAGCCTGCCCCAACCCCACTCTTTGGCTCCATCAGTGTAAATATTGCTGTTTCACACACTGCACTGTGGGAGGACAGGGAAGGAAAACCGATTGCGGGGGGGGGGGTGGGGGGGGGTGGGACACGTGTCTGCTTGTCCTCTGCAGTGGACAGCATGCAGTCAGGACGGGGTCAATTTTGCAGCTGGGCTGCTGTATCCTGCTCCAGGCGACCCTGCAGGAGGCTGTCAGCGTGTCCCCCACCTCCGCAGGCCCCTCCCACATGCACTGGTGGTACCTGGGCCAGGCTTTCCCGGGGGCAGGCACACCACAGGTTCCCGGCACCAAAAGGGTATGTAAAAATTACAGGGGGAGAATAACCATTTGCTCATGGCACACTGCCCAGACGGTTAATACGGTCCCTCAGAGAGCTCTTCCGGCACAACTTGTAATTAATCCAGAGAGCTCCAGGCCCCAGGGGATTAGGAGGACAAATGACTCAGTAGGTTTCAAAAGGGAGTCATCGTCCATGTGTAAGCTTAGCATCCCTCCTCAGAGGAGCTGGGGAGCCCACACAGGTTGTTGGTGGGTCCTTTGGGGCAGAGAGGAAATGCAAAGGCCTGGGTTAGCAATGCTGATGCTAATCATGGCAGTAGTTAACTTTTTAGCAAGCAATTGTTATGGGCCTGCCTGCTCACTCAAAGCACTTTATTTACATCTGCTTGGGCAAGTCTCATAAGCAGTGGAGGCTACTGTCATTTGGCAGATGAGGGGAAAGGAGAGCAGACACATTAAGTAACTTTTTCATGATCACACAGCCAGGGTGTGCAGAGCTAAGATCTAAATTGAGGCACAGGATCTCTAGGTCGGCCCTTAACTGCTGGGTCTTAGTTTTGTTGCAGCCATGGGCTGAATGGCCTTGGCCAGGTCTGTGCATGTCTTTTCCCTGTGACTTAGTGCTACGTGTTAGAGAGAGCTCTGGACTTGAAGACTATGTTCGGTCACTCATGACATGACCCTGCAACAAGTCATCTACTCTTTGAGTTAGTGTCTTCATCTGATAAAGGACATATAAAAATACCTTTTAAATCTGATTTAGGTCATCAAATGTAAGAAAGGCATTATAAACTGTAGCTGCCTGAAGCAATTGCTGCTTGGAGCAACAACGCCGCGGGGAACAAGTTCAGAGGCAGACTGGAAACAAACAGGCTTTTTATTTTGTTAACTTCTCTCTCCAGCTCTGACAACAACTCTAACACACACCACACACACCACTAAAAAACCAACAACCAAATGGTGCCGACCTGCTCCGATCTTGGCTCAAGTCTCGTGAGATCTTGGGCCAAGTTCCGCGAGATCTCGGGCCAAGTCCCGTGAGACCACGTAAGGCAGCAATGCCCAAACTTCTCCATGGCCTGCAGCCAACCACAATCTCATCCATCTCCCCAATCAGGGCTCCTACAATAAACATGAAAGTGCTGTTCAGCTGACAGGCTTGGTTGTAAAGGGACAAAATAAGAGCGTGACAGCCCTGCGCCTTCCAGCAGCAGGTCTTTCTGCAGCAGGAAATACTGTTTGTGCTGTCCAATGCAGTGGCCACTGGCCCCATGTGCCTTTGAGTCATGAATAGTGAGATTGAAGAATTGCATTCTAAATTTTATTTTGTTCACTTTAAGCAACGACGTGTGGCTAGTTGCTACCATAGTGGACAGCACAGGAGATGGGTTCAGTTGGAGGGCACCTGGGAGACTGCTTAGTCCCTTGGTTCCATAGATGAAAAGACTGAGGTTCTTAGTGGGGCAGGTCCCTGCCCATGGCCAGCAGGAAGAGAGCAGGTCTAGAACCAGGTCTTCTAGCACCCAATAGTCTCCACCTTAATAATTCTGAATATTCTTGATTTTGAACAGTAGATGAACAAAGAGGATTGATGGCTGTCAGCCTAAAGCCCATGTGACAAAATCAGCTAATGAATTTCCAGAGCAGCCCCAGTTTTGAGGGCTCCCTGAAGGCTATCAAGGGCACCAGGATGACTGTGTACACGGCCCACAGGGCTGGCGTGGCTGTCCTCACTGGGAGCCTTACTCGGTGCTTCTGTGACCCAGCTGAGGTCTTCTTCCTGAGCCTCCACACTCGTGCCCCTTCCTGACAGCGCTGCCAGCTTCTCTGTCTCTCCAAGGAGTGGACTTGCAGATGCACAGCGCTCGGCACTCCGGTGGACTGTAAGGGTACATCTGTGCAGAAGACAGAAGAGCCCTGTGTGAGGCTGCAGCCCTGGTGCCAAATCTCAATATATAATTGGGCCTGATTTTTTCCATATGTATCAACAAAAACAGCCTTGCTTTCATGGGAGATGAAAGCCGCCCTTCCCTTTAGTCATGTTTCCTTTTTGTGTATAGTTTCCAGGTCTCCCCTGGTTCATCACTCTCTCTTTTAAATGTCCCCCCCCCCCCCCCAATAAAACAGAAATTAGGAATATGGAAGGACTTATGGGGAAAATAGTTTTATGTATTCCATGGCAGAAATAGGCTATTTTGCTGTTTTCTTCCTTAAGAAAAATTACATTAAATTAATTTGTCAGAGTTTTGATAAAATTATATTCTTTGAGTAATATTTGAGTAATAGGACCCCATATATATAGATATAAGATACACACACACACACACACACACACACACACACACATTATCTTTATTAAAAGACACTTATTCATTCATTCAACACCAGTTTTCTTCAGTTGCCATAACAAAATACCACAGACTGGGTAGCTTAAGCAACAAAAATTTGTTTTGTCACAGTCCTGGAAGCTGGAAGCCCAAGGTCAAGGTGTTGGCAGGTTTCTCCTGAGGCCTCTCTCCTTGGCCAATGGGCACCTTCCTGCTGTCCTCATGTGGCCTTTCCTCTGTGTGGGTGGGTCCCTATTATCTCTTCTTCTAAAAGGACATCAGTCGTATTGGATTAGAGTGCCACTCTTATGACTTCATTTAACCTTAATGATCTCTTTAAAGGCCCTTTCTCCAAATACAGTCACATCATGCATTAGGGCTTCAACACATAAATTTGGAGGATGGCATCATTCAGTCTTTGTCACCTTGATTGAGTGTTTTACATGTGCTGGTCACTAGAGATGCAGGGAAAAAAAAAATGTCATAGCAACCTGGCCTTTGGGAAGCTGGGAGTCTTGTAGACATGTAAGAAAATACAACACAAGGTGCAGTCTAAACGCACAAGGGCATTAAGAGAGAGAATCTTCTTTGTTTTGGGGAATGTGGGAGAAGAAGAAATCAGAGTAGGCTTCAAAGAGAAGGAACTAAGTCAGTTGCATTTTGAAGGAAAGCTTGGCCTAGGCAGGAAGGCAGGGAAGAGAATAAAGGGGTGGGTGATGAGGTCCTTGTCATAGAGTTGGCATAAGGCAAGTCTTTCCTGGGTTCTGCAAGATTCTGTCTATAAACATTCTCCCCAACTTCAAGGGACTTAGCTTCCATGATTAGAGGTGATTTCTTCATTGAGCTTCATTTTTCCTTTTTAAAAATGGAAGTGACTGGAACAATCGTGGTTACGAATATGCCCAGCTGCAGCAAAGGCTGGTTTGAGCAACAGGTGTATAGCCCATTTTGCCTTCTGAAGATCAGCGGTGGGTGGGTTCTGGGCTGTTGGACCTCTAACTGAGCGATGTCTTAAGGATGTCTTTCTCGGCACTTTGCCTTCCTCACCATTGGCCTCAGCCAAAGTTGGATCTTTTCCTGGTTACAATGGCTGCCAGTGGAAATTGGGCCTGTGAACTTACTTATCACCCTGCAGGAGAGAAAGAGAAAACCTCTTTCTCTATCAGTGGTGTGCTAGAGTTGGCTTGTACTGGCTGTGAGAGCAGATCCTCAAATTATGAGAAATTTTGCATGTTGGTGGTTAAACATAGCTGTTATTAAAAATTAAGTTATATAAAAAACTCTAGACACATAGCCCTCCAAGCCTGCCTGGGAGAGTCATGGCCTCTCTCCTTGGCTCCAGGGCTAGGCATGCTCATCTTTACTTGGAGGTACCACAGGTGCCTGGAGAACAACATGCCCAGTTCTTTACCTTTTCTCCTAGTCTGTTGTCTTCTGGTCCCTATTCCAGTTAACAGAATGGTTTTGCTTTATGTCTCCAAGGCAGGAGATCCTAAAGATGTCTTGACCTCAACATTTCTTATAAATCAATCCCATGATGCCATCTGCCTCCGAATCAGCTGGATTTCATTGCTGTTGTTACCATGTATGCATTTCACTCTATCCAATCTCACCACTCTTCATTTAGACTACAGGTCAGCAAACTTTTTCTTGAAAGAGCCAGATAGTAAATATTTTAGGCTTTGTGAATTATACTGTTTTTGTTGCAACTATTCAGCTCTGCCCTTGTTGCATGAAAGTAGTCGCAGACCGTAGGTGAATGGGAGTGCATGTCTGTGTTCCAAAAAAAAAAAAAAATCTTTATTTATAAAAATCAGGCTTCTGGTCTGATTTAGCCTGTGGGCTACAGTTCTCCCATCCTCTCATTTAGACCATTGTTAACTCTTACCTGGATTAGTTTATCAGTCCAAGAGTTGATCTTCCTGTTCCAGTCTTATTTTCTTCTAACCAATTATATTTATCTTGCTGTCCAAAGTAAATACTTGTTGATGAATGCATCTTCCTAAAAGCAGGGCTGCTTAGACATATCAGACGTTGAGACTCTAGAACTTAGCTCTCTTGGAACACGACATCCTGTTACAGAAGTCTTTAACTATGTTCTCCAGCCCGCAGTGTTCTTCCCTGCTCCCACATGTTTATGCCTATCCATCCAGAAGTCCCAGTCTACAAACTGTCTGTTCTATGAAGCTCTTCATACTTGCATCCAACTCAGAACTCTTCCTTTTCTACAATGGTGAAGCCTAGAGTGCTTCCCATAGTATCATCCTACTGTGAGTCTGCCTCCCAGTGAAGTCACATCTGCCTTTGTCTGCCTCTCTCAATCCAAAGCTCCCTGGAAGGCAGAAAGTGATTTTTAAAAAATCTTTTTATTCCTCGATGTATTTACTCCCTTCAAGTACAGAAGTCACTCTATTTACATGTCTCTAATTTCAGATGCAAAACATGCACATTTCCAATTTATAAATGAAAAAAATTCACAGCCCTGAGCTCGGACAAGTCTGCACCACCTACCACCAGCAGATAGCACTTGGGATGGGTCACTTCAGTCTTGGCTGCCTCTTGCTTACCAGTCTGTAGCATGCTTACTGAGTTGGTGATTGAGTTTTTCATTTTCTTACATTAAAATATCATCAAATGATCACGCAAAAATGGAGAGGATGTTGAAAGGCCCATGAAGGTGACATCGTGATGAAAAAGGAAAACAGTCATACTTAAAAATGAAAATGACAGGGGAATAGAGAGCATTGTATGTGTGCCTGGGTTGAGTCTTTGTCAGTAGATCTGATTTTAAGGAATGAATTAGATCAAGTGTGAAGAGTGCATTGTTGATGTGATGCCAATACAGTTGACCACATGCAGTAAGAGGAGCAGACACATACTAACAAAATGGGAAAATATTTTAACGGTTTGCCTGGAGTTAGCACTGTTCAACATAAAGACCACTAACCACATGTGGCTTTTTAAACTTAAGTTATAAAAATCAAGTTAAATTTAAAATTCAATCCCTCGACCACCCTAGTCACATTTCAAGTGCTCACTAGCTACACGAAGCTAATAGACACTATGTTGGGTGGGGCAAATGTAGAACATCTCCAATATTCCCAAAAGTTCCTTGGGTAGTGTTGATCTGCAATCATCAAAGTCAAGTGCTTTGTAATCTAAAGTTAATTTTAAAAAAGAAGGTGGTTTGTTTGAGAAAGTAAAAGTCAGATATGGTATGTTAATCGGATTTTTGTCACTGTGACTAAAATACCTGACAAGAACAACTTAGAGGAGAAAAAGTTTGTTTGGAGCTCACATTTTCAAAGGTGTCAGTCCATGGTCGGCCAGAAGGAAGTTGGGGAGGAAAGTTATGTAGCTCATGGCAGCTAGAAACAGAGGAAGGGACCAGGGACAGATATGGACTAAGGCCATGCCACAAGTGATCTCTTCCTCCAGCCATGCCTGACCCCCTACTCCACCCCCCGTACCCCCCCCCACCTAAGTTACCACCCAGTAGTCCATTCAGCTAGCAATGGATTAATGTGATGAGGTCAGAGCCCTATCATTGCCTAAAAGCCCCGCCCCCACCCCTGAACATTGCTGCATCAGAGATCCTGTTATAAACACATGAGCTTCTTGGAGGACACTCTGGATCCAAACCCAGAGTGCTGGTCACATAAGTTTGGTCAAAAGCAACAGACAGTTTCAGAGTTGAGACCCACTGGAGTCTGCCCAACATCAGTGTGAGAGGGGAGCTTGTCAGTCCTGAATGGATTACCCCGGGGTCTCCACGGTGCCATCCACTGTGAGATCATCAAATGTTACCAGTGTCATTTTTTAAAATATAGATTTAAAATGTATATGTTGGGAAGAGATACTCTATTACAGTGTTTATCAAACTGTGGGTCAAAATCGATTAGCAATTATAAATCATTTAGGACACAAGTGGACATTTTTAGTTGAAATAAAATAAAACAGGCTAGGAAATATCAGGCTGTGTTGCTTGTTGTAAGAGCAAACATTGTTTCATGAAACTCCTGTTTCAGTGATATATGTATGTTTCTTGGTAAGGGTTAGGATCTGAACATTTGAAACCCACTGCTTTCCAGAATATGAATTAGACCAAAAGGGCAAATTATGTCTAGTTTTCTTAAATGCAAAAAATCAGACTCAAACTTCTTTGTGTTGGGCTGAATCTTTAGAATACAAGCTTGAATCAGTCCCTTTGGCTTAGAAAAAAAATCAGATTTAGAAATAGCTTCTCAGACTCTTAAGCTGTTCCTTCCTTGCTCACATTCTAGAATGTCAGATAGATTGTTACCACTCCCTGGATAATTTGTATCCCAGAAGAAATTGTTTTTGTTTCATTTTGTTTCTTCTGCCATAGGAGAGAGCTTGGCACCTTACATTGCCTTACCTCACTGGCCCAAAGGGGAATGGCCCCATGAGTCGGGGTGAGCAATTTAAAACATGGGTGCATGTGAGAGGCAAGACCAGAAAGTCTGGGATGTGTTCCTCAGCCACACAGCCCAGCAGTCACCTTTCTACTTGGCAGAAACAAAAGCTCTATTAAATTTTGAAAGAAGAGAATAATGCTTGTCATTCACATATTAATATGATTTATTTAAAAAACCCTGATTCTGGTGCCTCAGAATGGTTTATAATGCTCTGTTTATCTCTTGGAAGTCTGACAATGAGTGTTCAGATTTCTCCCTCCAGCCTTCTGAATGATCTTTTTTGGAGCTGGTAGGAGTCCAGTATACTTGTTACCCTATACATTACATAGTAATATGGAAACCTTGATTGCTGACTTAGGCCAATTTAATTAAAAATTAAAAGAAAAAAAAAAACCAGCCTAATGAAAAATTCCTATGGATGGCCACCCAAATTTACTGAAACCCCCAAAGCTTAATTAGTCACTTGAAAAATAACTTGATTACTTACAATTGTCGTTAAAAGTTCAATTTCAAAATTCTTTCCTCAAGTTAAACAGCAAATCAGTTATGATTGAAATATATACATCTGCTTGCAAATTATCAACATTTCCATAGGCAAGAACTTTTTGCTTCAGTGTGGGTAAATATTAGCCAAAGTTTTGGAAGTAATTTTCTCAGGATATTTGGATAGATGAGATAGTCCCAAATGATTTGTTCCTGAGCTTTTTATACATACATTTAAAAAAATAATGTGGTGACTCACAACGCTTGACTTTAGAATATTTCTATATGTTGTCATTCGTCCTTCAAATTTTTCTGCACTATAAATATGAACAGGACTCAGCTGCCAACTACATGCATTTATCCCAAATTACATCAATCCTCATGTCATATCACCTGGTGAATTTAGATTCCTGGGCTCTGTATTCCCAGGGTATCTCTACCTGAATCTCCATTGGCATCTCAAATTCAACAGGCCCAAACCTGACTTCATCTTCTTTCTGCCTGAACTCTCTGCATCCTCACTGTAATCCCTGTCTTGGGGAACGGCTTAGGCATTTACCTCCTTTCTTAAGCCCTTAGCCTTGCAATGGTCTTGATGGTTTCCCTTGTCATCAGCTTCCACATGAGAGTTTTATAAGTTCTTCCTCAGAAATGCCTCTTAAGTCTCAGACTCCCCTGCCAGCACCCAAGGCAGGCTCACATCTTTCACCTGGATCACACCACAGCTCCTTAAGGGCTCCCTCTCCCTTCCAGCTCCTCATCTGCGCTTCCTGCGTATTACCTTCCTGAAAAGCAAACACTGTCCCCATGCTCCTCTGTGTTGGTGTCCCCTGCGGGACAACCCCTCTTGTCTCCATGTTGTCTCAGGGCAATAGCAAACTCCCTAAGAAAGGCTGATACCTTCCACAATTGGTCTCTGGCTGGCCACCTTGTTTCTCTGACCCACCCAGATGTGGTGCTTCAATCACACTGGATTTCTCTCCACTCCCTTCAAATGAAAGGTGTTCTCATGTTTCTTGCTTTTGCTCAGATCCTTGCTTCACATAAGAACATCTTTTTATTCTTCAAAACTAAACTGTAATGCCACCTCAACTTGTTAGTGGAAACCAGGTGCACTCAACCACTTTATTAGGAAGGGCTTTGTACTTCATGGGTTCAACTGATATGTATAGTGTAGGCACCCGCAAACCTGAAGGTTATAACTGAAAGCAGTCCGAGTTAGGAGAACGGAGAATTCAGTCAGCCGGGCAGTTTCGGTCAGGGGGGGTAGGCAGAGCGGTACTAGAAGAAGTAATGGATTGAACTCAGGTGCAGAGTAAGGCCGAGGCTCAACAGAAGACAGAAGAAAGAAGAAGGAAGAAAGAAGAGAGAAGAAAGAAGCTCTAATCTTTCTCTAAGATCTTTCCACATCCCCAGCCTCTCTACTTTCTTTCCCTCTCTAAGCTCTAAGAAAGTAGAAGTAAAAGTAGTAAAAGCTTAACTCTGCCCCCGAGAGTTTTTATCCCGGTTTACGGTACCAGGCAGCTTACACAGCCCTATTTTTGTATTTTATTTAGAGACAGGGTTTCACTGAGTTGCTTAACGCCTCGGCATTGCTGAGGCTGGCTTTGAACCCAAGATCCTCCTGTCTCAGCCTCTCAAGCTGCTGGGATTACAGGCGTGCGTCACCACGCCCAGCTCTTCCTCTTTGTACCATTTCTCTGTTATTGCACATTTTGTATCTTAATTATCTACTAACATGTAGATAATTACCTAATAACATGTGTGTGGTATTCAAGAGGGTTGTTCTTAAATGTTTCTGCCTCTTCTCTGATCAATCCAGCTATAAGGTAGAATTGTTCTTCTTAGTCTCCTTGTGGTTGAATGGGACCAATGACTGGTTCTGGACAATGAATTGAGACCTGAAGGGATGAGTGTGATTTCTGGGATGAAACATTTAATCACCTATGTAAGACTTTTGAGCTATCATTTTTCTTCTTGCATAGTGACTGAAAATATTCAAAATGGCTACTGCTCCATGAGCAAGAACACTTGCTAATTTTGACCAAAAAGATGTTGGGGTTGTTTGTTATTGCAGCATAATCTAGCTTCTTTTTTTCCCCTCAAATTTATCTTTTATTCTAAGTTGTTAGAAATGACAACAGAATGTATTACATTTCATGTTATACTTGTAGAGCACATTTTTACATATCTCTGTTGTATACAAAGTATATTCATACCATTCGTGACTTCATACATGCACTTAGGGTAATGATATCCATCTCATTCTATCATCTTTTTTTTTCCTTCACCCTTTTCCCCCCTCCCTTCCCCTCCCTCCCCATTGGCCTTTCTAGTGTTCCTTTAATCCTCCTATGCTCCCCATCCCAACCCCACTGTGAATCAGCCTCCTTATATCAGAGAAAACATTTGGCATTTGGCTTTTTGGGATTAGCTAACTTCACTTAGCATTATATTCTCCAACTTCATCCATTTACCTGTGAATGCCATGATTTTATTCTCTCTTATTGCTGAGTAATACTCCATTGTGTATATATACCACATTTTCTTTATCCATTCATCTACTGAAGAGCATTTAGGTTGGATCCACAGTTTAGCTATTGTGAATTGTGCTGCTATAAACATTGATGTGGCTGTGTCCCTGTAGTATGCTGTTTTTAAGTCCTTTGGGTATAGAACGAAGAGTGGGATAGCTGGGTCATAAGGTGGTTCCATTCCAAGTTTTCCAAGGAATCTCCATACTGCTTTTCATATTGGCTGCAGCATTTTGTTGTCCCACCAACAATGTATGAGCGTGCCTTTTTCTCCACACCCTCGCCAACATTTATTGTTGTTTGTGTTCTTAATAGCTGCCATTCTGACTGGTGTGAGATGAAATCTTAGAGTGGTTTTGATTTGCATTTATCTAATAGCCAGAGATGTTGAACATTTTTTCAAGTATTTGTTGATTGATTGTATATCTTCTTCTGAGAAGTGTCTGTTCAGTTTCTTGGCCCATTTATTAATTGGGTTATTTGTTTTTTTGGTGTTAAGATTTTTGAGTTCTTTATATATTCTTGAGATTAGTGCTCTATCTGATGTGCATGTGGTAAAAATTTGTTCCCAATTAGTAGGCTCTCTATTCACCTCACTGATTGTTTCTTTTGCTGAGAAGAAGCTTTGTAATTTGAATCTATCCCAGTTATTGATTCTTGATATTAATTCTTGTGATACAGGAGTCTTATTAAGGAATTTGGGGCCTAATCCAACATGTTGGAGATTAGAGCTTACTTTTTATTCTATTAGGTGTAGTGTTTCTGGTCTAATTCCTAGATCCTTGATCTAGTTTGAGTTGAATTTTGTGCATGGTGAGAGAGGTTTAATTTCATTTTGTTGCATATGGATTTCCAGTTTTCCCAGCACCATTTGTTAAAGAGGCTATCTTTTCTCCAATGTACGTTTTTGGTGCCTTTGTCTAATATAAGATAACTGAAATTATATGCGTTAGTCTCTGTGTCCTCTATTCTGTACCATTGGTCTACCAACCTATTTTGGTGCCAATACCATGCTGTTTTTGTTACTATTGCTCAGTAGTATAATTTAAAATCTGGTATATTATTGCCACCTGCTTCGCTCCTCTTGCTAAGGATTGCTTTAGCTATTCTGGGTCTCTTATTTTTCAAGATGAATTTCATGACTACTTTTTCTATTTCTATGAGGAATGTCCTTGGGATTTCGATTGGCATTGAATTAAATCTGTATAGTGCTTTTGGTAGTATGGTCATTTTGACAATGTTAGTTCTGCCTATCCAAGAACAGGGTAGATCTTTCCATCTTCTAAGGTCTTTCATAGTTTCTTTCTTTAGTGTTCTGTAGTTTCATTATAGAGGTCTTTCACGTCTTTGGTTAAGTTGATTCCCAAATATTTTATTTTTTGATGCTATTGTAAATGGGGTAGTTTTCCTCATTTCCCTTTCAGAGGATTTGTCACTGATATATAGAAATGCCTTAGATTTATGGGTGTTGATTTTGTATCCTGCTACTTTGCTGAATTCATTTATGAGTTCTAGAAGTTTTCTAGTGGAACTTTTTGGATCTTCCAGGTATAAAATCATATCTTCAGCAAATAATGTTAATTTGAGTTCAACTTTACCTATCTGTATCCCTTTAATTTCTTTCATCTGTCTTCTTGCTCTGGCCAGCATTTCAATTACTATGTTAAATAGAAGTGGTGAAAGAGGGCATCCTTGTCTTGTTCCAGTTTTTAGAGGGAATGCTTTCAATTTTTCTCCATTTAAAATAATGTTGGCCTGGGGATTAGCATATATAGCTTTTATGATATTGAGATATGTGAAGGAGCCCTAATTAGGAAGGGCTGTTGTAGCTAGCTGGAAGCCATAAGTTCCACCTGATATGTATGTGACGCACCTGTAGGCACCCGCAAACCTGAAGGTATATAACCGGGTGAAAGCGGTCCGAGTTAGGAGAACGGAGAATTCAGTAGCCGGGCAGTCACTCGGTCGGTCAGAAGAATCAGAGCGGCCAGAACGTAGGCAGAGCGGTTACAGAAGAGAAACCAGATAGAAGAAGTAATGACTGGCCAGAGTTAGGCCGAGGCTCCAGAGGACTGGTCAGAGTAAGGCCGAGGCTCCCGAGGAAGACAGAAGACAGAAGAAAGAAGAAGGAAGAAAGAAGAGAGAAGAAAGAAGCTCTAATCTTTCTCTAAGCTAAGCTCTAATCTTTCTCTAAGCTAAGCTCTATCTCTATCTTTCTTTCTCTACTCTAAGCTAAGAAGACAAGAAGAAAAGCTCGCTTTAATCTTTCTCTCTAAAAATCTTTCTTTCCCTCTCTAAGCTCTAAGAAAGTAGAAGTAAAAGTAGCAAAAGCTATACTCTGCCTCCGAGAATTTTCCTCCCGTGGCGGCGCCGTGGCTGGCCGCAACAGGCAGCTTACAGATATGTTCCTGTTATCCCTAGTTTTTCTAGTGTTTTGAACATGAAGGAGTGCTATATTTTGTCAAATGCTTTTTCTGCATCTATTGAGATAATCATATGGTTCTTATCTTTGAGTCTATTGATATGATGAATTACATTTATTAATTTCTGTATGTTGAACAATCCTTGCATCCCTGGAATGAACCCCATTTGATCATGGTGTATTATATTTTTGATATATTTTTGTATCCTTTTTGCCAGAATTTTAGCATCTATGTTCATTAAAGATATGGGTCTGAAGTTTTCTTTTGTTGATGTGTCTTTGCCTGGTTTGGGGATCAGGGTGATATTGGCCTCATAGAATGAGTTTGGAAGTGCTCCCTCTTTTTCTATTTCCTGAAACAAATTGAAGAGTATTGGTTTCAGTTCTTCTTAAAAGGTCTTGTAGAACTCGGCTGTGTATCCATCTGGTCCTGGACTTTTCTTGGTTGGTAGGCTTCTGATGGCCTCTTCTATTTCGTCACTTGAAATTGGTCTGTTCAAATTGTGTATATCATTCTGCTTTAATTTGGGCAGATCTTCTAACTCTAGAAATTTGTCGATGCCTTCAGTGTTTTGTATTTTGTTGGAATACAAATTTTCCTATGAGATGAGTCTCTTGAAGGCAGCATATTGTTGGGTCTGTTTTTTTGATCCAATCTGCTAGTCTATATCTTGATTGGCGAGTTTAGGCCATTAATATTCAGAGTTATTATTGAGATGTGTTTTGTATTCCCAGCCTTTTTTGTTTATATTTTTGGTATTTACCTTGACATGGTTTCTCTCCTGATTGCTTTTTTTCCTTTAGTGTAATACCTCCCTCTGTTGATTTTCATCATTGTTTTTCTTTTCCTCTTCATGGAATATTTTGCCGAGGATGTTCTGTAGTGCTGGCTTTCTACTTGTAAATTCTTTTAACTTTTGTTTATCATGGAAGGTTTTTATTTCATCCTCAAATCTAAAGCTTAATTTTGCTGGGTATAAGATTCTTGGTTGGCATCCCTTTTCTTTCAGAGCTTGGAATATGTCTTTCCATGATCTCCTAGCTTTGAGTGTCTGAGTTGAAAAATCTGCTGTGATACGAATTGGTCTCCCCCTATATGTGATCTGATTCCTCTCTTTTGTGGCCTTTAAAATTCTATCCTTGTTCTTTATGCTAGGCATTTTCATTATAATGTGTCTTGGTGTAGGTCTGTTGTAATTTTGTACATTTGGTGTCCTATAAGCCTCTTGTATTTGGTTTTCCAATTCATTCTTCATGCTTGGGAAATTTTCTGATATTATCTCATTGAAGAGGTTGTGCATTCCTTTGGTTTGAAACTCTGTGCCTTCCTCTATCCCAATTACTCTTAGATTTGGTCTTTTGATGCTGTCCAATACTTCTTGGATGTTCTGTTTATGGTTTCTTATTATCTTCATTGTGCGGTCAACTTTATTTTCAAGATTATATACTTTGTCTTCATTATCTGAAGTTCTTTCTTCCAGTTGATCTAGTCTGTTGGTGATGCCTTCAATTGTGTTTTTTTTAAATATTTATTTGTTTGCTTTAGTTGTTATGTTTACATGGTGCTGAGGATCGAACCTGGGCCACGCACGTGCTAGGCGAGTGCTCTACCACTGAGCCACAACCCCAGCCCCAAGTGTGTTTTTTATTTGGTTAATTGTTCCCTTCATTTCAAGGATTTCTGACTGTTTTTTTTTTTTTCTTCCAGAATTTCTATCTCTTTTTTGAAGTAATCTTTTGCTACCTGTATTTGCTCTCTTATATCTTTGTTGTAATGGTCAATTTTTGCCTGTATTTGCTCATTTAGGTTATTCTTTGATTCACAGATCATTTTAATTATGAACCTTCTGAACTCCTTCTCTGACATTTCATCACCTTCACTGAGCATGGGTTCTGTTATTGTAGAATCATGGTTTGTTTGGGGTACTTTCCTCCCTTGTTTTTTCATGTTGTCTATTTGCCTTACTTTCTTTCAGTGTAGATCTGAGATATTACAGTTTCTTCCCTATATTCTTATATTATCCTTGCAGGTTGTCTGTGCCTCCCCTTAGTGTTGGGCTATCAGAACCTGCCATTGTCCCTCAAAGTATGCTACCTGGGGCTGGGTCCACACAGGTTGGTGTGGGTTGAACTGGTTGAGTCTGAGCTCCTGTGGTGGTCTGCTGGTTGGAAGAGGTGGTCCTCTGAGCGGAGGTCAGTGAAGCTGTCCTAGACTCACCTGAGCTCTGCAGGTGTGGGCTGGGCTGACCTGGGCCCGCCTGTGCTTGGGCAGAGGTTGGCGGAACTTGAGCCTGGCCACACTCGAGGGAATGTCAGCAGGACTGACCTGGGGCTGGCCACGCTGGGCTGAAGGTCAGCGGGACTGACCTGGGCCTGGTGGCACTCCAATGCAGATCCCTGGGACTGCCCTGGGCCTGCCTGAACTCAAGCAGAGTTGGCGGGTCTGTCCTTGCTGGCTCCTGCTCTGGGGCGGAGGTCAGAGGGACTGGCTAACTAATCCTTCTTAATATAATGCATGTCACTTCCATAGGACCATGAGCTCCCCAAAAGGGTCCATCTAGTAGTACTGTGGTCTTACAAGTGCACGATAGGGGTTCAGTGAAATCTTTGTTGAATGCATGCACACAGAAATACAGTATCTATTATCAGAGAGAAAAAGAGAAATTCATTAACAAAAATGTAGTGTTTCCATGCCTGTTAAAAATGATGGTTACTTGAAAATTACTCAATCCTTAAATAAGTTGTTCTCTTTGATAACTGTTTTCATTAAGCTTTCAGTGAAGTTTTGTATTGTGGCTCTGGAGCCTGTATGGCCAGGGGAAGAATGTTCATTAAAGAGGTGGTACTAGGATAATGTATTTCATTTGCAAATCTCTTCATCGTTGAATGAACAGTCCAAATGGAGTGCTTTTTAGAAAACACTCAACACCATGAGCATTGCCTGAATTGGGTGGACCCCTGGATGGACCAGAAGGCTGTGGAGACCCAGCAAACTGGCTATGGATGTCTGCCCAGTTTTCCCCACAGAAGTTAAAGGACTGGTTGTTTGGAAGCAACTTGTTACTGAGGCATTTTTTCAGCGATAGAAAATGACAGGGAGCTGCCCTTGAGCCAGCTGTGTTTGCCTTTGTAAGTGACTAGAACTCTGTCAAAGCCCCACACACAAGCTAATCATTTGCATTTGGAGCTGCTTCCTCTGTCTTCCTGGCAGAGGCTCAGCATTAGGTAATTGTGACTAATGGCAGGGAGAAAGATCCCTTGGAGGCTTATCTAGCTGGGGAGAACTTCAAGGGATCTTTGTAGAAGCCAGAGAAAAGTAAAATGTGGCTTGATTAACCAAGATAAGATAGGAACAAGCAAAGTGGACCTTCCTTTGAAAGGACACAGCACAGACCCAAGGGACTCCTTATAAGGGTCATGGTTATTATTAATGTAATTATTATTATTAATTATATTGTTATATTGCGTTGGAGCACACAGAGCTTGTGGTTATCCTAACTTTAATTCAGGAAAGAGATGCCAAAGCCTTCACAAACTATGAAACTTCTCTCAATATGACCTCCTTCCATGTGAGGACAGGGAGGATGTGGCCTTGGAACCAGAACCACCTGGTCGGTAGTGGACTCCAGAGCAACCAACTACCTGCTCTGTGACCTTAGGCAAAAGGCTTTGCCTAACTGACTGCATCTCAGCTTCCTAAAGATGCTTATTAGAGCTGAGTGTTATGAAGATTCAATAAGGTAATTGCACGTACAACTTATGGCTGTTATCAGCGTTTATTCCATTTTGAATTATGCATGAGGCGGTCCCTTACTTAAACCTCCTGGTCTGCTCCTTAAAAAGTGAATAAGCATGCACAGCTTTAGGCAGTAGAGGTGAGGGGCAGAGAGGAAGAGCATTGGAGGTGAAAGCCCATATTTTTGTGACCACTTGTGCTTCTGGTTCCCTGCAAGGAAATGATCTTGTAAGGTACACTTTTTGGTTCTGTTGTCTCTGTAGAAGGCAGCAATGGCTCCGAGTTGCAAGCTTCCTGCTGACAGTGAGAATGTGGTAATCGAACAAAGCCCATAGTCTTTGCCTTCACAAAGCAGGGCCCTGAGGGTTGCTGGGTTTTTTTTTTTTTTTTTTTTTTTTTTTTTTTTTTTTCCCCTCAAAGGCTGCATTTGAGCTCTGTCAGCTGGCTAGGCTGGAGTTTATCCTGTGTCCACTTCCCTTATCAGCCACCCATGGCAGGCACACGTTTCTTCGCTCCGTGAATGGCAGGACTTTGGGACTCCCTGATGACAGAGCTAATCCATCTTTCTGACTCTCCCGTCTTGAAATGACTGTGGAGCAGCTTATCAAGGGGAATTAATGGAAGCAGCCAAGATGGCTGGGATGATTTCTCAGGCTGGGAGGGGCACTTACTTCAAATACTTTGTTTTCCTTGTGGCAATTCCAATGAGAATACAGCAAGGAGGTGGCCCCAAAACATCTAGGCTTATTGATGGAGGGAAAGAGAGGCATTCTCATGGGGCAGCTCACTGTACCCCACTCATAAACCCTCTTAACACATCATCTTTACAGAGGAACAGTGGACAGGAGGGCCCCAATAAAACCAAGTCATCTGTGTCCCTCTCAGTGTCTTAGAGCTGGCTATTGCCCAGATCACCTGCTGTCCCTAAAAGAGGGATGGGGCTACTTCCACACCCTGGAATTGGCCCCTAAAACCATCCCCACTTCAGGGATCCCACGGTTCTAATACTTGCTAGGATTTTGCAAGTGCTCTGCAGTCGGGTCAGTCTTGGACTTCAGGGGCCCCTTTTTCTTTTGAACACAGAAAACAAGGTGTAGAGACGTGTCTCTTACCATGAGTTCCCCTAGCTCTAGAGATGGAGCTGCTTCTATATTAAAGATCATGGTTTCATAAGAAACCAAGTAGTCCTAGAAGCCAATTCAAGCTAGAACCAATATTCCTGCTGTTTCTTCCCAGCAAGGTCAGATATCAAGTTAGGAAACTCTCTTAGAGAAAATAGTCCATCTAGGCTGACAAGAGGATTGTAAGGTAGGAGCTTAGCTTGGGCAGTGGGGGCGTACAGGAGATTCTGTGTTGGTTCCAAAGTCTAACCTAGGCAAGAACATCTCGTCATACAATTCCAGGGAGGCATTCACACCACAGGTTTTATGAATGGTGTCCTATGGGTTGTGCAGTGCACACTCTACACAGCATGATACCGCAGGCTGAACTTGAGCCTCCGTTGTCTTTAGATTGCTGTGATGATCAACACACCAGGAGGTTGTGGCAAGTCATTTGTTACTAGTAATAACATGCACACATTTTCAAACATGCTCCTTTATTATGATTTGAAAATTCTAAGAACATTGCTAGATCACTTTTACTGTAAGTGTAATATACTGGCTTTATTTTTCTTATTTAAACATCAGATATATGAGAGGGAGGGAGGAAGGGGGAGAGGGATATATATATATATATATATATATATATATATATATATATATATACATATATATATATATATATATATATATATATATATATCAAGAGGCGGGGGGGGGGGGAGAGAAGGAAAGCATTGTGATCATCCTAGAATGCCAGGGACACACAAGTCATTGGTCATGTGTGTTATGATGAAAACAGAGTCAAGGTTCACCAGACAAGGCTGGGTGCTTTTAAGGCAAGGACTGTATCAAAGCAATTTTCCTAAAGTTTAGCATGTTGCCTGGCACAGATGAAATGGCCAGTCAACATCGACTAGACTTCTCTGCTTCCTACGTAGTGAACAGCAGTTTAAAAAGAATACTTTTCTAAGAAGGATGAAAACCTTGTCAAATTTGGCAAAATTCTATATGTCTTGCTTTTTTCCCATGGCATTATTATTAATCTGAATTTTTTTATTAAGTTGTAAGTGTGTTTATCAAACATTGGATATATTTTAAGATAAATAAATGATGAATTTGATACAGATCCATTATTCAAAATGGTATTATCAAGGCAGTTAATTCAGAATTATGTAAGGAGGGAACTATAAAGGCAATTTTCTACTCTTCTTTTTGTTGGGGAGGGGTTCCGGGAATTAGACTCAGGGGCACGCAACCACTGAGCCACATCCTTAGCCTTATTTTGTATTTTATTTAGAGACAGTGTCTCACAGAGTTGCTTAGTGCCTCGCTTTTGCTGAGGCTGGCTTTGAACTTGTAATCCTCCTGCCTCAGCCTCCCAAGATGCTGGGATTACAGGCGTGTGTCACTGAACCCAGCCAATTCTCTACTCTTTAAACTGTGTTGTGAAACCAGTCCCATCTTGGCTTAAAAGTCACATTAAGCCCCTGGCAGTGCTTGAGATCTCAGGGACTTCAGAGACTACCTGCAGGAGCCCTGTTTGGGGAGATAGCTAAGATTGCGGTTGACTATGGGCCATGGACATATTTGGGCATTGTCGCCTTCCGCGAGATCCCAGGCCAAGTCCTGTGAGACTATGGAAGGCGACAATGCCCAAATATGTCCATGGCCCATAGTCAACCTCAATCTTAGCTATCTCCCAAAACAGGGGGATTTGCAGCCCGGAACGGCGGCGTAGCGGGAAAGAGTTGGGATGGAGACGAAAAAATTCTTTAATTTTTCTCTCTCTGTCTCTTGTAATTTCTAACACCACATACACACTCTCACAAGAAACCAAGACACCTACTCTTACAAGAAACTACAATATATCTATACAATAGTGATAACCCCGTCCGTTCTCTCTCAGGTCTCATCTCACGTGCCTGAGCAGGAATGGTGCTAGCCCGATATGCTGAGTCACGGCTCAAGTCTCTCGAGATCCTGGGCCAAGTCCCACGAGATCCCAGGCCAAGTCCTGTGAGACTATGGAAGGCGACAATGCCCAAATATGTCCATGGCCCATAGTCAACCGCAATCTTAGCTATCTCCCCAAACAGGGCTCCTGCAACTACCTCATGCAGCTGTCCCTTAGGAGGTCCTAGGAGGGCAGTGTATTTGATTCTTGAGGAAAAACAGTTTAGATGACACAGTGATCTGCACTTGGTATTGGGGGTGGGCAAGTGGCTGGACTGGGGATTAGATGGCCTGGTGTTCACATCTTGACTCTTTTACTTGCTGTCAGAGCTCTGGAAAGTTCTATAACTCTATTCGTATATAAAGTAGGGTAAGTCTTCCCCTGCCTGCAGGATTGTAAGGAGAATTAGCAGAGAGAGCACCTTCACTGTGCTGGCCATGGGGTAGAATCACAGTTGTCATCATTAAAAGTGCTTTCTGACAAGTGTCTCCAAAGCTCCTCCTCCCACCATTGAATCAATAACTCAATTCTCTTTAAAGACGATCTTTCCTATGCAACCAGTAATTCTCACAGCTCTGTCCCTACTTAAGTACTTGCAGAAAAATGTTCTGGGTTCATTTAAGGACTGAGTGCTAAGTGCATTTTAAGGGTGCCTCAGTGGTTCTTCAGAACAAACCCTAGGGGGACAGGGCCCCCCTTCTCATGTGTGACTCCCAGGTTCAGCAGGACCCTCCGCAGGGCTGTCTGGGCTATTGAAATCATGCAGAGGGAGGCAGCATGTCCTCATTCTTCCTACGCCCCAGCAAAGGCAGTTAGCTATAGACGCACATTTCAGTGAAGTTCCAGATCTTACTCGAGGCCATTCATCCAGTTGGCAGCAGAGCCAGAATCTTAGGACACAAAACACTAGAGCACGTTCCCACCCTTCCTACCACATAAACCAAGAAAAGCTCATGAAACAGATGGTTCACAACGAATGCCTCACACAAGTTGAGGCTATGCCAAGCAAAAGGGCATTCCGGCATGGAGGGCTCTTTCCCAGGGCCTCTCTGGGCACTTACTGTATTCTCTCCCCTTCTGTAACTCAGGTCTGGACTTGACATTGGGATTCCACTTTTAATATTATTGGTTAATTTCAAGGTTAAGTTATTTGTGTGGTTGCTAATAGGTAAATGAGTATATAGAGTAGTAAGGAAATTAGGACAGCCTGCAAGTTCTTCTCTTTAGCCACCAATTCTTTTTCTGCCTTATATTATGTTGGCTCGCTGAGGGGCAGGACGGCTGCTTTGAAGCTGTGAGATTAGGAATGATTCTTTTTTTGTTAAATTAAATTATTTATTTATTCTAATTTGTTATACATGCTTGCAGAGTGCAATTCGTTTCATATTACATATGAAGAGCACAGTTTTTCAAGTCACTGGTTTTACATAAAGTATTTTCACACCATTTGTGTTTTTATATATGTACTTAGTGTATTGATGTCTAACTCATTCTTCCTTGCAAACTTGTAACTCTGACTCTGTCCTGAAATCTGAGCATAATTGGTACTCTGCTGTTAATCAACTGTGTGGCCCTGAGATTCTGATTTCCTCCTTTAGAGGCGTCTTCTACAGTTTGTTTTTTTTTTTTTTTTTTTTTTTTTTGTCTCAAAAAATAGCATCACTCTCTGCCATGGTTTGGATATGTCCCCTAAATCATTTTTTTGAAATGTAGTGCCCCATTCAACAGTGTTGAGAGGTGGGGCTGGTGGGAGGGGATTAGGTGGAGGGGCCTCTGCCCTTGTGAATGGATTAATGTTGCTATGGTGGGAGTGGGCTTGTTATAAAAGCGAGTTAAGCCTCCTCTTGCTTTCTCTTGCTCTCTCTTTCCCAGGCAATGCCTTCTGCTGGGTCATGATGTGGCAAGAAGGCTCTCACCAGATGTAGCCCCTATTCTTGGACATCTCAGACTTGAATTGTGAGACAAGTTCATGTTCAATATCAATTATCCAGTCTCTGATATTCTGAAAACCACACAAGGCAGGCTAAGACCCTTTGTACTTGCTGAAGCCAGCACCTGTGATGTATATTATTCCCTCTGTTCTACTCACCACCTTGCCGTGTCCAATCCATCAGTAAGTACTCTGTTAGGTCCCCCAGAGCTGGCACTGGTTGGTGTGGTCATACAGATTGTTAACATGTTGAAATCCTTCTAGACTAGTTGGTAAATCATCTCTTCTATGAACCCTCTGAAGGTCTCCATCTCACCTTCTCCACTCCAGTCCCCTCCACAGAGCCCCACCTTCTCTCCTTCCCCACGGTCTAACAACCAAATGGTTAATGCCTAACCCAGGAGGAATCCAATCTTTCGGAGTCTCACTGTCTTCATCCATTGCAATGGGGACACTAATGCCACTTTTAGCCTTAGTATGGGATATGAGAGAATGTTGTTTAAGGTTGAAAACTCATAAGACCTGAGCTGGCCCTGTGGGCACTCCCTGTACAAGTTCATTTTCCCTTCTGCTTTGAGAATGGCCTTTGAAGAACAATAGACACAAATCTGACCTCTAGGTCCACCTGTGTGACCTAGAAAATTAACCAATGCCTCTGACCCTTGTTTTCTTGCTCCTCAAATAGGAATAAGGAATGTCCTATGTTGTTCCTGGACATAGAGGGTGTCCATCCTCAAGAAACATTAGCTTCCTTTGGCTAATCAAGTTTGCATTAGTGTGTGGCTTTAAAATGAAGAAGTGTGATTCATATTTTAAAAATGTCAACAAACAACAATGAGAGATATTACTATATAATTATGAGAGTGGGAAAAAAAATCCACCCAAACTTACAACATTACATGCTGGGAGGGTGTGAAGCAACAGGAACTCATTGATGCTGGATATGCAGAATAGTACAGTCACTTTGGAAAATACTTCGGCAGTTTCTTACAAAAATCACACATATTCAACATACGATCCAGCAGTTACACTCAGCTTATTCATAATTTCTAAAACATGAAAGCTATCCTTTAATAGGTGTTCGTTAATATGTCCTTTAATAGGTATGTGGTTAAATACACTGTGGTACATCTAAACAATGGAATATCACTCAGCACTAAAAAGGTATGAGCTATGAGGCCATGAGAAACATGGTGGCAACTGAACTGTAAATTCCTAAGTGAAAGACAGTAATCTGAAAAGGCTGTATTGTGTTGCCTATATAATGTTTTAGAAAAGGCAAAACTATAGATATTAGGTGTCCCCCAAAAGCTCATGTGAGAGACAATGCAAGAAAGCTTAGAAGGTAAATGATTGGGTTATCCAATCAATAAATGGGCAAAGGAACTGAACAAACACTTCACAGAAGAAATACAAATGGTCAAAAAATTCATGAAAAAATGTTTAATATCCCTAGCAAATAGAGAAATGCAAATTAAAACTACACTGAGATTCCATCTTATTCCAGTCAGAATGGCAATTATCAAGAACACAAGTAAAAATAAATGTTGGTGAGGATGTGGGGAGAAAGGTACTCTCATACATTGCTGACGGGACTGCAAATTGGTGCAACCCTTCTAGAAAGCAGTATGGAGATTCCTCAGAAAAGTTGGAATGGAAACACTATTTGACTCAGTTATCCTACTCCTAGGTGTATACTCAAAGAAATTAAAAACAGCATACTACAGTGATGCAGCCACATCAATATTTATAGCAGTCCAACTCACAATAGCCAAGCTATGGAAACAACCCAGGTGCCCTTTAATAGATGAATGGATAAAGAAAACGTGGTATATATACACAATGGAATATTATTCAGCCATAAAAATGAATGAAATAATGGCATTTGCTGGTAAATAGACTGAACTGGAGAATATCATGCTAAGTGAAATAAGCCATTTCCCCAAAACCAAAGGCAAAATGTTCTCTCTGGTATGTGGATGCTAACCCAAGACAAGGGAGGGTTGAAAGTGGAAGAATAGAAATCCATTGGATTAGACAAAGGGGAATGAAAGGAAGGGGAGGGGAGGGGAACAGGAAGGACAGTAGAATTAATCAGACATAACTTTTCTAGCCTTGTATTTGAATACATGAGCAGGGTAACCCTGCATCATGTACAACCGCAGGAATGGTATCTTAAATAGAATAAATTATACTCTATGTTTGTATAATTTGCCAAAATGCTTTCTATTGTCATGTATAACTAAAAACAACAAGTAAAAGAGAGAAAGAAATGATTGGGTTATGAGAGTCTTACCCAAGTGACTTAATTCCCTGATGGGGATTAACTCAGTGGTAACTGTAGGCAGGTAGGGTGTGGCTGGAAGAGTTGGGACCCTGAGGGTGTGTCTTTGGAGTTTATATTTCGTCCTTGTTGAGCAGAGCTCTTTCTCTCTGCTTCCTGGTGCCTTGTCCCCAGCTGCCTCCCTCTGCCACACACTTCTGCCATGATGTTCTGCCTCATCTCAGGGACCGAGGACTGGAGTTGGCCATCTATGGACTGAGATCTGTGAAACAGTGAGACTCCAAATAAACTTTTTCTTCTCTAATTGTTCTTGTCAGGTCCTTTTGGCTCACAGCAATGAAAAAGCCGATTAAAACATCAGTGTAACTGTCCTGTATCATATCACAATGGTGGATACATGTCACTGCACACTTTTCAACACTCACAGAACAGAGAACACCAAGAGTGAACTCTAATGTAAATTTTGGACTTGGAATGATACCGCTGTGTTGATGTTGGTTCACTGATTGCAGCAAATGTACTCTGGTGTGGGAAATGGCTATGTGAAACTTTCTGTACATTATGCTAAATTTTGTTGTAAACCTAAATCTTCTCCAGAAGATAAAGTTTATTTTTAAAAAATGTAGAATTCAAACTTTTCTAACTCAGATTGACCTCCCTCCTAAGAATTCCCTTATAGATTTGTAGCTTTCTGACAGGAGATGGGAGGGTGCCATATGTCCCCGATAGCAAGTCCCTCCTCCCATGCCCATAGATCATTCTCCTTTGGTAAACCTTGGATGAACTTGACCTTGCCAGTGGTTAAGGCAGACTTGACAGTGAATGAAATGAAGCACCATCTGTGGTAGATGATTTGTTTTAGGGCAGAAATGCCTAAAGAGAATTCTTTTAACCACTGAAGCATTTTCCAACCAAAGATATTCAGCTAGCTGGGGCCAGTAGATGTGTGGCTTTCCTGATTTTGTCCCAAGTTTTTCTCATCCTCTAGGTTGAGTCAAGATAATAAACACCATGAAGCATTCCATCTGGGTTTCTGAAAATGAGCAGTCATTCCACCTTGAATCCTTTGTGGAATGAGATAGGCTATAAATACATCCTTACATTGACAAGTGTGTGAGCAGCACCCATTCCTGTTGATGGGCTCTTATCACTCGTTTTGTTAGGTTAACCTCATTGTTAGGTAGAAAAGTTGAGGAGCTACAAGTTCAGTAAAGGGGCACTGGATGGGTGAGATACCAGGAATTTGCATGCAGACATATAATACTTACTCATCTGTTCCTTACATGCCATATCACTCCTTTGAGCACCAAGATGGTTAGGAGGAGGTAGGGAGGAGAAGGTGTGCCTCTGGGGCCTCCCATCCTGTATAGCCAGGTCACACAGTTCCTGGAATATTCCTACATGATGAAACCATGAACAATCAGGAAAGGAAAGATGGTACTGAGACCATGATTTCAGTTTGGTTCACAGGAATGTTCCATGTGCTCTCATGGAGGATTCTTCATGGGCTTGTTGAGTAATCCAGAAACACATTCTTACATCTTCATCGTTAATTGGTGGGCATCCTTGTCCTCCTTGGACCTACTGGCTGGGTTCTCCAGGAAGTGAGTCAGGTATAAGAATCTGCTTTCTGTTTTCCTTGCCTTCACTCAGTATCTCAACAGACATGGAAGCCCAAATACTTCCCTCACACTTGGAGTTTTAGGAGCCTCACAAAATAGCCTCTTCCCCAAGCACCTGATGCTTAGCAGCTTGAACTCATAGGATTCTAAGAGAACTGGATTTTTCCGAGAGATTTATTCAGGCTTCCTTTCAAATGCACTAAGAAAATGGGACCTGAATAAAAATGAAATGATTTCCACTGGAAATAAGGTCTCCTGAAATTTGAGCATCTTCATATGTGTTGGCACTGGGTTTTGGGTGAAGGTTCGGCTAGATTCCTATTTTCCTGAAAATGTTTCTATCCATAGATATCCTGGCTAAAAAGCTGAGTCATGTGATCCAAGTTGGCAGATGTTTCGCTGAAGTCATTCAGAATTTGGCACAAATAAGGATCGGACAAGGATTTAGAATTAACTTCCTTGGTCCCAAAAGGTGAATGGAGTTTTCAAGACCCTTGTTTAAAGAAAGGGTTTACATCCAAATTGCCATCCACCATCTGGGTGTTCCACAAAACAAGACTGAACATTTTTAGGTCTCCCTTTAGTCCATTTTTGAACCCACATAAAAGCAGTTTGGGACTGAGCAGAGCCCTACAGAAAGAAATCAGAGACTAAGATTTTTGGATAAAAGTTTTCCCTTTTATTTATGGAGATAATTGGCAATAACATTGACTTTCAGCATAGATTCCATATCCTTTATCTTGATCAGAAAACATTTTGGATAGGGTGGCAGTGGGGGTGAGCTCCTCGCCTGCAGTGACTCTCTCCCAGGGACTCTGAATGGGACATTCATTGGCAGAAACGCAGTGGTTACCGAAAATGGCTGGGGGAAGGGTGGAGGGGAGGGGATCTGAGTAGAGCTTGGGTTCCTTCCTCCTCAGGGGAGCTATTTTTTGCTTTACATGCAAAGAATTGCTTTGTACGGCCAAGTTGGTCTCAATCTTGTTTACATAAAAGAAATCGAACATTTATTTTGTGCCGGGTTGTTTTTTTTCTTCCTTTGCCAGTCGGAGGGGTCCTAGGCAAATCAATAAACAAAGACCCTGCTCTGTTTCCACTTTGTGGCTGGGGGTTTGGACTGGGTAACCCTTCAATGACCGGATTAGCTCTTTCTGTGGGGACTGGGATTTGCTGCCTTGTTCTTTTGGGTTAGGAGTGACACAGATGCTGTACTAGGAGCCTGGAGCTCCAGAGGACTGGGGAAGGACATGTGGGGACTCTGGATTCTTGGGTTGTGTGGCAGATGGCAAAAGTAGGAGAAAGGAAAAAATCTCATCTCTTGCCTCTGCAGAAATCAGCTGAAGTCTTGAGGCATATGATTTGGTTACTCTAATCTTAGCCCAAGTCAACAGCCAGCATTGTTGTTGGTTATTAAATCAACCAAAATGCTTTTAAAAACTGCAGTCCTGATATTTGACTCCACAGTGTTTCAGGATATGGAATTCCATAGAGGGGCTCCATGCTGAGGGGCAAAAAGTATTTTATTTTATTTTTTCTTCCTAAATTTACCTGCTTTGAACTTGGACTGACCCTTTGTTCTTGTGTTTTGGGACAACATGAAAAATAAGGGGAAAATGTAACCATTGTAAAAGCATTTTCTTAAACCATGTTAAACCGGCTAAATTCCCGCTCCCCTCTCCCCCTTTAAAGTTCATATTAGTGGCTTTTAAATTGGTTCATAATTTATAAACCCAACCATTTAAATTCTCCTTTAATTTCTGCTAGCTTCAGTGGGAGCAGCATGGTTGAGGTGGGGGAGAAAGAAGATTTCGATGTGAGACAAACCTGGATCTGGATACCCATGCCATCCCTTACCTACAGGTTAACCTTAGGTCTAAGTTTTAGAACCCAAAACCCATTTTTCTTATTCATAAAATAGGAATGATGAGAAATTTTAGAGACAATAGCTACAAGGTGTGTAACATAGTATAGAACATCACAGGTTCCCAATAAATTGTGTTAAATTCATTACTAGATTCATTCTTGACTTTCAGAAGTTGTGGTAACCCATTTCTTCAAAGAGAGAGGGTGTGTGTCACTTGATCAGAAAATGATACCCCATACTAGGGTATCTAGGTACACTGAGCACTATGAACTAAAGCAAAGTGGAGGGCTCGAGAAGCTGCCTCAGAAGTTGGGTTCTTCTGACCTTCCTGTGTTCCTTCCCTAAAGTACAGAAACAGGCTGTTTTCTGAAGTTCTTTCATCTACCTGAAGATCAGACCTGCCAAAGAGGAACACACTTGCCTTCAATCCTCTTACTATATATAGTTTCCAGCAAGGAAGATTAAAAATCTTTTGGAAACCAAACTAGAAACCAAACATCAATTTAGAGCCCAGAGAATTTTGCCCCAGGCCATTGACCATTCTTTGGGACCATTTGTTTCTCCTAAAAATCCTTTGTTACAAGTCTAAATTGCCAACATCTCCTTCTCCCCTATGAAGAGTGGTAATTAAGTTTCTGATTCTCATTGGGTTGTTAGGTGCTCAACTTTCTTGGATGATCCATGCACATAAATAAATTTGCATGTTTTTTATCCTATTAATTGGTTTATTTCCAGTTTATATCAAGCAGTCTTATAGACTCGAATCTTCTGAGAGAGGAGGGAAAAATTCCCTTTTCCTCTACACAAGGATTGACTGGTTACAATGACTCTTCAACAATCTATTTTTCTTTTATTTTTGGTGAAATGATCACCATATTTACCATATTTATTACTTGTACATGATTACCTTTGGTGTATAAGAAATCTTATTAAAATTTAAGAAAAAGTTTTTTTTTTATTTGAAGCTGTTGTATGCAATAAGTACCATGTAAGTCAGACACAACACACGTTATTTGTGGGTGTAGGTAAATATGTGGTACATGCTCCACAAAAAATGCTCCACAAAAGGAACATAAACTGAATTAAGTAGTCCTTTCCTTTTGCCATACATATGTTTTAGACAGTTTACTGCTTTGAGTATATACATTTGAGCAATTGTAAAAGAGAAAAAGTGTTCGACTAGCCAAGTGATTTTTGAATCTAGGTCCAGCAAGTTACTAGCTGTATATTTCTGGGTAAATTACTTAACAACTCAGCCAGCATGGAAAGTATAAGAAGTACTAATTAATAGCTAATATTAAATGAGGATCAGCAGGACAGGCATTATTCTACACTTTTCACATAGATCAAATTAATTTAACAATAATCTGAATATAAACCCACAGGATAGGTACTGTTTCTAGTCTAGTTTTATAGTTGGTGGCTTTCTCTGAAGATTAGTGACATTAAGTATCATGCTCAAGGTCACACAGATGGAAAGTAGAGCCAGGATTTGAATACAGAAGGTCCGACTCCAGAGTGCATGATTTTGGTCACTGTATTCCTCTACCTTTAGTGGTGGTGCAAAGGGCAGTGGGCAGCAGGCCTGAGCGTGAGCCCCAGCAGCTTCCCTTCCTCCTGTGTGATCCGTGAGGGATTCCCACCAGAAAGGTCACTGGGCTGACTTCAGGAAAGGGGATCACAGTAGCTTGAGTGTTACACAATGACATGATGAAAACTATGTGAAAGGAGCAAGTTTGAGGAAAGACACACCGATGAAAGGATTAGAATCTGGAAGTCATTGCCAAGTGTGAGAATCAGAGTCAAAATGACTCTCGAAAGTTCCTTAACCCACTCACCAGGTTCTGTGTACCTAGGTTCATGCATACAGCCTGTTATGATGTTACACCGCGATGCTGAGGGCTCTTCCCCCACTCCTGTGGGAACTCTTCATGGTCCATTAGTCCCTCCCTGGAACAACACTGTGTCAATGGGTAGTTTCCTTGCCGACTGCATGGAATTGAAGTCATGTCCTTAAACACAAGCAGTGGGGTGCAACAGGACTGCAAGTTTTAGTTGAATTAGAACCCATTCCTTGCTGGGGGGCCTTTAGGCATTTCCCCACCTTCAGATTTGTTCTAAGGATTAATAAGAAAGTGATGTAAACCAGTTGTTAAAGGACCATGTAAATACGCTATTGCATGACATTGGGGCACGTGTTTGTGCTTACCTTCAATCCTCTTTTGAGATCCATGGTGCTTAGCAGGGCTTGCTGGGGATCACAACCATCCTGCCAAAAGGCCTGTTTGTTTTCACTCTGCTTATTTTTCTGACTCTAGTTTTCTTTCTGTCCTGTACACGTGGTACTGAGCAGATTTAAGGCACCTTTCTTGAATCTTTGCTCTTTGACAAACCTTGCAGCCTATGGAAACTACCACTTATCTAATTCAATGCCATAAACATTTATTGAGGGTCCTTGGGTTCCAGGTTCTGTATTTGCAGCAATCCTCACCCCCTGGGAAGTTCCACACCTATAGTTTCTGTTAAAACTTTTCCACTTAGAGGTTAGGCTGTCTATCTCGGCTGTTTGGGTCTGAGCCAGTCATCTTACCTTTTGGGAGTTACTTCCTGACTTCCTTGTTTCTGTGGCTGGCAGCAGCTTCTCCCTGTCAGATCAGCCTGACACTCCAACAGCATCACAGGAGCCTCCTCTCTGTCTCCAACACCTGGAGAAGAAACTCCTCCCGACTTCTATAATCATTCTATTCCTTTTCCCTCCAAATTATTATGATAGCGCCTTCTCAGTCTCTCCAGTTTCATTAGGATGTTCATGTTTGTGATAATTTTCCTTAAGAGTACCTGTACTGGTTCCAAGATAAATCTAAATGCAGTCTGGCCACCATCTAATGATATTGTGTTATTGGTTTTTCTGCTTTTATGGGGTTCTGCAGCGATGATTTTCTTCAGCGGCACAGTTGGATTTCTCACTGTTTCTCCACGTGCTCTGGCATTTCTGATCCTGAATACTGTATACTTATTGCAAAGATGGCAGTTCTCCCCAAATTTAATCTATACACTTAATGAAGTTGCAAGTGAAGTGCAAATGGATTTATTTTTGTAACTTCTAAAATTTATCTGAAAAAAATAGTTACACATGAATAGCAAAATACTTCTTAAAAAGGAAAGAGTTGTGAGCACTGTGGCACACACCTGTAATCCCAGCAGCTCAGGAGGCTAAGGCAGGAGGATTTTGAGTTCAGAGCCAGTCTCAGCAATTTAAGAGACCCTAAGCAACTCAGTGAGACCCTGTCTCTAAATAAAATACAAAACAGGGCTGGGGATGTGGCTCAGTGGTTGAGTGCTCCTGAGTTCAATCCCCAGTACCAAAAAAAGAAAGAGTTGAAGGGGAAATTTACACTAACAGATACTAAATTGTAAGTTAGATTTAAATAAACACACACAAACTGTATCAGAATAGATAGAACAGATACTCCAAATGCAAGGATCAGTCTGTTTTTAGTATGTGAAAAAGACAGTGTTTAAAAAAATGTAAAATGATGATTTCTCCAACAAATGAGGCTGGAGTAGCTTTTTTTTAAATATTTATTTATTTGCTTTAGTTGTACACAATGCAATGCATTTATGTTTACGTGGTGCTGAGGATCGAACCTGGGCTGCGCACGTGCTAGGCGAGCGCTCTACCGCTGAGCCACAACCCCAGCCCCTGGAGTAGCTTTTTAAAATTAAGTTTCAACCTAGGTGCCCATACCAGATGAATGGGTAAAGAAAATATAATACATGTACACAATGGAGTATTAGCATAAAGAAGAATGAAATCCAGTCATTTGCAGAAAAATGGATAGAACTGGAGGACATCACGTTAAGTGAAATAAGCCAGACACCAAAAATAAGTATTGCATATCCTTTCCCATATGTGGAAACTTAAAGAGAAAAACAAATAAATAAAAACGTTGACCTGAAGGTAAAAGAGGGGTTAATAGGGGTTGGGTATATATTAAAAACTAAATTAAGCTGGGTGTGTTGGTGCACTCCTGTAATCTCATTGACTTAGGGGGTGGAGGCAGGAGAATCATAACTTTGAGGCTAGCCTCAGCAACTTAACATAAAAAAAAATATAAAGTTATGGGGTAGAGTACTCAGTGGCAGCGTAACCCTGGGCTGAATCCCCAGTACCTACTTCCCCAAAAGTTAATTCTTTACTGCTCACTATACACTAAAATAAATGCCAGGAAGATAAAAAAAAATGAAAGAAACTCTAGTTCCTTATTTATATAATCAGGGCATGTGGGAGGTCTTTTTAGATATAACCTTAAGGCAAAAACCATAAAAAATTTGGATATGTAACTACATAAATATGAAAATATACATCAAAAGCTATCATAAACATAATTGAAAAACAAATGGCAATGCTAAGAAAAGTATTTGTAACATGTAAAACAAACAGGAGATTAATATCTTCAATATGTAAAGAACCATTGCAAGTCTTCAGGAAAAAAATAAACACTACAATAGAAACAAGGGGCCAGGCTATAAATAGGCAATTCACAGTTAAGAAATACAAATGGTCAATAAAATGTGAAAATATGTTTAATCTGGCTTGTAAACAAAGAAATGCAGATTTAAATAAGTTATCTCTGAAGAGTAAGATTTACTCTGCTTTTTGCTTTATAAACTTCTGTACTCCTTGACAATTTTTTAAAAAGACATTTAAGAAAGAATAAAATGTAAAATTTGTGTAAAACTATAAAGAATTTGCCTTTTTTATTTTTGATGGTGCTGCGGATTGAACCCAGGTTCTTCAAGGCAAGCACTTTACCAACTGAGCTACATCCCCAGCCCCAAGATTTTGCCATTTTTTTTCCTATTGAGTTTCTTTTTATTATTTGAAGTTGTTGTATATGACAGTAGAATGCATTACAATTCATAATACACATATAGAACACATTTTTACATATCTCTGGTTGTATACAAAATATATTCAGACCATTCTTATCTTCATGTATGCACTTAGGGTAATGATATCCCTCTCATTCTATACCCCCTTGCCCCCTCCCTTCCCCTCCCTCCCCATTGACCTTTCTAATGTTCCTATAATCCTCCTATGATCCCTGTCCCAACCCCGCTGTGAATCAGCCTCCTTATATCAGAGAAAACATTCGTCATTTGGATTTTGGAGACTGGCTAACTTCGCTTAGCATTATATTCTCCAATTTCATCTCAAAACAGCATACTACAGGACACAGCCGCATCAATGTTTATAGCAGCACAATTCACAATAGCTAGGCTGTGGAACCAGCCTAGATGCCCCTCGGTAGATGAATGGATAAAGAAAATGTGGTATATATACACAATGGAATATTACTCAGGAATAAAAGAGAATAAGATTTTGCCATTTTTAAAGATCTTACAAATTATCTTTCTTTTTCTTTCATTCTTCTTCTTTTGGTACTGGGGATTGAACCCAGGGGTACTTAACCACTGAGCTACAGCCCCAGTCCTTTCTTTGAATTTTTATTTGGAGACAGTGCCTTGTTAAGTTGCTTAGGGCCTTGCTAAGTTGCCTAGGCTGGACTTGAACTTGCATTCCTCCTGCTTCAGCTTCCCAAGTCCTTAGGATTACAAGAGTGCAACACTGTACTCAGCATTAGTGATCTTACAGGAATATATTTATTGGAAAGCTGTCTGCCAATAAATACATGATTAAGAGGAAAAAAAGAAGCCTGTAGATCAGATGCATGAAGAGATCCCATCTTGGTGAAAATACAAGTGAAAATATGAAAATATATAGACAAAAAAAATCTAATTGCATATAAAATAAAATGTTAATAGGGGTTGTCTCCAGGTGTTGGAAATATGCATATTTTTTATTTTCTCATTTTTGATTATTTATTTGGTAGTTTATAAAATCATGAGCTTGCATTTCCTTAATAAAACTTTTAAGTATACATATAAAAAATGTTATTTATAAGTGCCAGCTTGATGTACAATCAGAAAGTGAGCACACCCATTGGATTCTCACCCTCTCTAGTTCTGACAGCTTTTGGTGTTCCTTGGCTTGTGGAAACATAACTCCAATCTCTGTCTCCATCCACACATGGATTTCTTTTTTTTTTTTTTAATTTTAAAAAAATATTTATTTATTTACTTTAGTTGTACACAATGCAATGCATTTATGTTTATGTGGTGCTGAGGATCGAACCCGGGCCGTGCACGTACGAGGCGAGCGCTCTGCCGCTGAGCCACGACCCCAGCCCCACACATGGACTTCTATACTCTGTGTGTCCCTGTGTCATTTTTCCTGTCTGTCTCTTATAAGGACACCTATCATTGGATTTAGGGCTCACCCAGGATGATTTCATCTCAAGATTCTTACCTTAATTATATCTGCACAAACCCTTAATACAAATAAGGTCACATTCTCTGGTTCTGGATTGACATATGTTGGGGGACACCAGTCAGCTCTCTCTATATAAACTACCAACCAGGTCAAGAAATAAAATGTCCTGATGGCTCCTGCCAATCTCTCTCCCTCCCCCATCTCCAAGGGTCATTTCTCTCCCTCCTAACACAATAGGTTGTTTTATCTGTTCTTAAATCTTATATAAATAGAATCATATTGAAGTCTTGCAATCTGGCTTATTTTACTCAACACCATATTTTTGAAATTTACTCATGTTGTTGGCATGTTTTGGATTTGTTCATGCATAAGAATAAAATATGCATGATGCATTTCATGGTGGGTAGTACATCCATTCTACTGTTGATGGACAGACATTTCATTTGTTTCCAAAATGGGGTTATTACGAATAATGCTGTTTTAAAAAGTCTTGCACGTGTTATTTGGTGCACATATGTAAGCATTTTTTGTAAGATGTATACTTAAGATCAGAATTGCTTAGGAATAGAATCATAGGGTATGTGTATGTTCAGATTAAAGAGTTACTGCCAAACACTTCTCCAAAGTGGCTATGTAAATCTGCAACCCCACTGTGATGTGTATGAAAATTCTACTGCTTCATATCCTCATCTTCATTGGTATTGTCAGTCATTTTTATTTTAGCCAATCTGATGGATCAGTAGCAGTATCTTGTGGGTTTAATTTATGTTTTTCTGATGACTAATAATAGTGAGAATATATCTGTGCCTTACTTTTATTCACGAGAGTATACAGTTGTTTTCAGAAATTGCTCTTCTGTCAGATATATTTCTGTTGAGTCATTTGGGAGAGCTCACATTCAGATGCTATTTCAAAAACAGACTGGTAAGAGAAGGCATACTTCAGTCTGAAAGATAAATCCCCCTTTTTTCTTTGCCTGTTTTCCAGCCTTTTTCTTTTGTCCAATTGGAAAGAAATAGTCTCCAATATCATGAAAGCCTAAGGGAGGCATGGTGCCTATGTGGGGCTGGTTGTTTTTCTTTACTCACTGCTTCTTCCCCTGAATTTCTGGCAGAAATAGAGATATTCCACTTTTTCTGCACCAGAATGTGATGAATCATAGCAGTTACAAAGAATTTGCCTTGTTACAGAAGACAAGTGTGGCTACAGATGACCCAAATCTGGGAACGATGGTATGCTAGATGACAGCTTTGAGACAAGCAATCATGATTGCTAGTATTTATTGCATGCTTACTGTGCCAGGCACTGGGCTAAGAACATTGCAGACATGACTAATGTACTCCTCACAATAGCCCCCTGGAGGCAGTGATGGGAAATTACAAAGCAATGGAATGAGTAGGAACAGTTTGTAGGAGTTTTAGGCACTTGACTTGCTTTCTTTTAGTGCTGTGCTTTGCCAAAGAAGAGCCAATTCCAGGTGGCAACTTGGGTGCCAGCATGGACCCTCAGGTAGAGCAGACCTGAGTGCAATTGGCTTCAACACTAAATCACCAGAATTACAGTTAATCTGCAGAGTGTAAAAATAAATGTGTATTGCTGTAAGCTTTTGAACTGTTGAGAATGTTTGTTATTATTCAACAGAAACCGAATAATAGAGCAGTACTCTTTTACACCCATTTCCTCAATGAATAAATTTAGGTTTGGAGAAATTAAACAATAACCCCCAATCCCATACTTAATAAGGGAAAGAGCCAGGATTGGAGCCAGGACTGTCTTATTTCTGAGTCTCTGCTTTTCACTGCCACACTCTATCCCCTTTCAAACTTGTAGTGGGCTGGGGCAATGGGCCAAAAGCAATAGGATGGAGTTTAATTGGAATGAATACATGGCCCCACATTCAGTTAAAACAACAACAACAAAAATAATAGTAGCTTGGACCCAGCAGGAGCTGAGCAAGGAGGTCCTTGATTGCAGGCCCCATGGTATAGCTCAAGACTGCAAACTTAACTGAGGGACAGAGGTGGCTTAGGACTGTGCACTGCCTGGAAAAAAGAGCATGCCCATTGTCAGAGGACACTGGAGCATGACACCAGTTCCAGGCAGCCTGTTTAAGAGGCATATCGACAAACTCATCTTCGTCCAGAGGAGAGTAAACAAGATGCTGAGAAAACTCCTAGAAGCTATAAAGAGAAGGAGCTTAAGTATTTAACCTAAAGAAGAAAAGGCTCCATAGCAGGGTAATTGCTCTTAGGACATCCAAGGAGTTCCCAGGGCTCCCAGGAACCCAACTTACCACTGCCTCTCACCTGGACTACTGCCATTGCCTGCAGGGCCCCATTCTGTCCAGATGCAGTCACAGATGATATTTTCAAAACACAAATGTGGCTTTGTCCTGGCCCTATTCTTTGTCCTCTTACCAAATACCCACGCAGGTACATATACACGGTCACAGACACACACACACATGCACCCTACACACACCATCTTCCAAATATAGTTTCTCCAGAACACAAAGGCAAAGGTCAAGTGCTAATGCATTGTGGGAGGTTTGAAATAAAGAGCCAGAGAGAAGAGAAGTAGGTTATGGGTGCATCTGATTCTGGAAGTGGTAGGAGGAGGCAGAGCCTTCATGGGGTGCATCTGGGCACCCAGGCTAAAGCCCACACAGAGGTCTGACATGCCTGCCGGGGTGGCCTGGACAGTGGTGGTGCTAGAGGTAAGTGGTGGCCCCAGTGGCTGTGTCATCCAGGGCTGTCCATGAGCAAGCAACCAATGGTCACCCTGGGAGAAGGTGGACGCAGACAGAACCTGAGGAGGTACAAGTATTGACTGGGTCCAACTCTCTCTTTCTCTCTCCCTCCCTCTCTCTCTTTCAATTGTTCCCATCATATTCAGAATAAGGAAAGATCCTTTGCCTGGTTCCTGCCCACTTACCTGGAGTCACACTGGCTTTTTTGATTCCTTGGGTGCATCCTGATCCTTTCTGCCAGGAGTTTCCCTCTGGATGCCTCTGCTCCCTGTCCCCTTCCAGTATTAACCCCTATTCCTCTTTCAGCTCTCAGCTTGTCATTACTTCCTCTGAGGAGGACTTCCAGCTAACTCCTTCCCTCCCCTGCAGCCTTGGTGGTATGGCGCAGAGCGTGGGGTTGGGCTCTTTGTCTCATGGATTTGAAGAATAAAATCCACAGACACAAGGGTGAGAGCAAAATTAACTGGATTAATTAGAGTAATAGAAAGAAAGCAGAACTCCTAAGAAGGAGGGATCCCGAGAGAGGAATGCCAAAGAGGGGCTGTCATCTCGGGGTTTATACAGATCTATAGGTCTAAGGAAGTCAGCCCCCTGCCCAATGCTGGGTAAGGCACTCAGTGAGTGTCCACAAAGCATTCACTCAGCCTTTAGTGCATAGCATTCATCAGGTATTTTTCCTTCTTTGGCAAGGTATGAATCCCAGTCATGTAGGTCTTGATTTAAAAATAGCCTTTTTGTAAATTTTTTAAAAATAATTTATTTTAATTTGTTATATAGGACAGCAGAATGCATTAAAATTCATATTATACATATAGATCATAATTTTTCATATCTCTAGTTGTACACAAAGTAGAGTTACATCATTCGTGTCCTTAGGGTAATGTACATGTACTTAAGGTAATGATGACCATCTCATTCCACCATCTTTCCTACCCCCATGCTCCCTCCTTTCCACTCCCTCCCCTTTGCTCTATCTAGAGTTTGTCTAATCCTCTCATGCTCCCCACCCCTCAGCAACCCCAATATGAATTAGCATCCTTATATCAGATAAAACATTCAGCATTTGGTTTTTTGGGATTGGCTAGCTTCACTTAGCATTATATTCTCCAACTCCATCCATTTACTTTCAAATGCCATAATTTTATTTTCTTTTAATGCTGAATAATATCCCATTGTGTATATATATATACACCACATTTTCTTTATCCATTCATTTACTGAAGGGCATCTAGGTTGGTTCCACTGTTTGGCTATTGTGAATTGTGCTGCTGTAAACATTGATGTGGCTGTGTCCCTGTAGTAAGCTGTTTTTAAGTCCTTTGGGTATAGATGGAGGAGTGGGATAGCTGGGTCAAATGGTGGTTCCATTCCCAGCTTCCTTTTTGTAAATTTTTCAGCAAATATCTGCAGCTGCTCTTTGTGCTCTACGGAACAGGAAGCTACCTTACCTACCCAGCCTTATCTCTCCTGACTTCAGCAGTGCCCCACCACAGAACTATCTTCTCTTTCTTCTTCAGAGTGCTTAGGCTATACCCATCAATAATGGCTGACTAATGTCATCTCCCCAGTTGGACTATAACCTCCATGAGGGCAGGGAACATATTTTTGTTCTCCAGTTTCCCATTGTATCTCCAATTTCTGCCCAATACCTGACACCAGAGTAGGTGCTCATTAAATACATACTTTTACTATGAAAAGGAATTACATAGATATTATGTGACAGATGAAAACCAGTTTTTACATTATAGTTATCCCAAAGTGGCCATGGGAATACTTAGATGGGTTTAGTTTCTCTGTTAGTAAAAATTTTCTATAGAGATTCATATCTTAGATAAGGGTTGGACTTGATGACCTCTGAAAATTAGCTCTGAAATTTGTGCCCTGAATAATTTGTGTATTCTAGCCATGCCCAGGCATGGGACTTACCATGAGGCTCTCTGCCATTCTGTTCAAGGTCACTATCCTTCTCCAACCTGGCTTTCCTGTTAATGGAGCATTTGATAATTCTAGTTTGAGATTCAGGAGTCCTGACCTTGTTGGTCTCTTGCTTCTGGTGGTTTGAGTTGTGATCTCAAGAATGGGGCTAAATTTGCAATCACTTCTATTTATTCAGCACACTTGCATTCAGAGAGGATGTGTGGGTGGGGAAACTCACAGAATATCAAATTCAGTCAGGGTAGGATGTTGTGTGGAGACAGGGAGGAGGTGAGCAGGAGGCAAGAGGGACAGAACCAGGCAATATGTCCTTAGCTAACAAAATCTGAGAGGTTCCTGTAACTTCTCAATGGCTGGATCTCAGGTATCACAAAGATGAACAGAGATAGTGTTGCATAGCACACTTCCACTTTAATGTGTTGGTTCCAGCCGCCCAGCATGTGCAAAAACCAAGAATCCCCCAGGCTGGCCTGTGGAGCGGTGTATCTCTTTAAGAGTTTATTATTTTTGCAAAGTTCTAATGTTCGCTGCCTAAGGTTTGCCCTGGTGAGTGCTTGTTAATGTAGTTTCATTGTTGCCTAGGGAAAAAGAACCCCAGTGACCCACTGTAATAACTGCTTTAATGTGGGGCCTCTGCTTTGGGTCTGTGTAGTATCCTTTAACAAATGAGCAAAAGTGGCCAAAGTTATATTAGGCAACGTTGCCAGAGGTTTATGATAAAATCTCCAGTCACTGCCAGGGACAGTGTGAACCCTGTCAGTCTGAGGATTAACTTTTTTGTAGTAAAAGCTAAGACTTTTCTTTTTTTCTTTTTTATTTATTTTTTAAATTTTTTTAGGTCTCACAGATGCTGGCCACTGTGGGGCTGGGGAGATGCCTTCAGAGGCATGACTTCAGTTAGTCTTCATAATGTATCTCTAAAGGGATATTATTTTTTTCCTATTTTACCATTGAGGATATAGAGACTCAAATTATTTTGGAGACATAGCCAAGGTCATACTGGGGACAAATGCTAGGGCTCATATTGTACCCCAAATCCTTACCTGCCCTGCAACAAGCTGCCCCTGACATAATCTGAGCATATCAAGCCAAGTGACCTGACCTGCAGCCTGTTACTTGTCACCCATTGATCCACAGGAACTGAGGCTGTTTCCCTTCTGTACCTGCGATCTTGTGAAGAGAGTGGATTTGAACTTTTGGCTGGACATTCTCTATCTTTCCTGGGTAGCACATAGAAGGTGTTGACAAGTGTCGGAATAATTAGGAAACTTTGAACCAATCATTGTTATGTTTGTCTGGCTACCTCTTGTCTTAAATTCCCATTCCAATAATGAAGTAGAAACATTCCTTTGTCTGGCAGATTTCAATATGCACTTTAAATTCTCCTAACAAAACCCACCTCAGTGCGTTGTTGTAAGGAAAAACTAAAACTTATAATAAAATGTACAGATGATGATATTTTCATCTGTCAACTCACTGCATTACACAAAAATTAAGATCTGGAAAATGCAGGAAGTTGAAATATACATGCGCAGATAAAATACCATTGTCGATTTTGAGCAACACATTTGGGTTTGAGTTTCCTGGTGGTTAAAGCAAAAACAGAATCAAGACCAGGTAGACGATACCAATTTTCAGAAAGAAAGACTTATAAAAATACAATTTCTCCAAGGAAATAGAGATTTCCCTAGTTCTTAGATCTGGAATAAATTTCTGTAGAAGACTGAGAAGGAAAATGTCCTCCATTAATGAATGCTACTATGATGGTGGCTTTGGTATTAGAGCAACATATCAAAATACAGTCCACTGAAGGGAACTCTGCGGAAGCACTCAAAGACTGTGGTCCACTGGCATACATTCCTGGAGCTCCAGTGCATCCAGGATGAGAGTTTAAAATAAAAAACATGGGTGAAATGCATGTCTTCTAATCAATCTTTGGTAGGTAACATTTTTACCAGTGGAGCATGCTCTGGTTTGGATGTGGTTTGTTCCCCAAGGGTTTACGTGTAGGAAGCGTGTTCTCCAGTATAGTGATGTGGGGAGGTGGTGTGACCTTAAATATGTAGGGCCTAGTGGCAAGGAACTGGGTCATTAGGGGCATCACCCTCAGAATGGCTTAATGTCGTCTCTTGGTACCCAGTTAGTTCCCGTGAGAGAGGGTGGTTATAAAAATGAGAGTCTGGCCCCTGTTCCTCTCTAGCTTCCTGTCTCACCATGTGAACTCTTCCCCACATGCTCTGCCAGTATGATGCCACTGGCCGTGGGCCCTTCACCAGACACCAAACACATGGGGCTGCCCTATCTTGGGTGTTCAGCCTACAAAACTATGAGCTAAATACCCTTTAAATCCTTTTCTTTATAAAGTACCCGGTCTTAGGTTTTTTGATACAGCAATGGAAAACAGACTAAGAGCTTAAATCAAAAATTGGCCAAGCCAGGTATGGTGGCGCATGCCTGTAATCCCAGTGACTCAGGAGGCTGAGGCAGGAGGATCACAAGTTTGAAGCCAACCTCAGCAACTTAGCGAGGGTCTAAGCAAAATAAAATACTAAAAAATGACTGGGGATGTGGCTAACTGGTTAAGTACCCCTGGGTTTGATCCCTAATACCCATCCCCCCCCCCAAAAAAAAGTTGGCCAAGCGATAGTTGGCTATTCTACAAGAACAGGTATGACCTCAGAATTTCTGCATGAGGGGTGTTTAAGAGGGGCAGTCTGGTTGGAAGTTGGGGGAGGGGGTACCAGGTGGGTGACCTACTTTTTCCATTTTGTCCAGAATTTTCCTGATTTTGGAACCGAAAATCCTGCATCTTTGGTCACTACCCACCTTCCAGTCCCAGGCAAACTAGCACTCTCTAGAGTAGAGAGTAGGTCACTCTAGAGCTAGGGAAGTGTTTTAAAGCCACATTTGCAAAGCAAGCACACTGTTTGTACTTGGATTGTGTGTTTATTTGGGTGTGGCCTTGGGAGAAGCTGATCAACTTTTACCCTGAATCAATGCAGGCGTTCTGTGTTGCTAAATCTGAGTGCTTTACCTGTCTACTGAGCGTAGGGTCATATTGTCATGTAAAACCGAGGAACCTACACAAGACACTCCGCTGGCTCATTATCCGTCCTACCTCATCCCAGAGTGTATAAAAATCTGGGGTCAAGACAAGCTCTGGGGAGCTTTCTTCCCTGAAGGGCTTTGAAAATCAGCAGTGGTAAAAAGAATACAAGTGTTGGAGTTGGCTGGCCTGAGTCTCCTGGCTTTGCTACTGATTAGCTATGGGATTTGGGGGATTTTGAGCTGTTCATTTAACTCCTCTGAGACTTGGTTTTCTCATCTGTAAAGTGGCTGCAGGGACATTATGAAAATTAACTGAGATACTTGAAAGCCCTTGGCATAGTGCCTAGTTCAGTAAATATCTCCTCCTGCCCTTTCCCCTTCTCTGTGGAGGAGTACAGTCTGCAGGTGGGTGATTTGAACCAAAGCAATAATTGTTCTTTGGACAATCCTCAGCAGTTAGAATATCCCCACTGCACCACAATGATGAAAGGAGATCTGTGCCTCTCAGGGCCTATTTGCTTTGTCTAGTTGCAAAAGATGATTTTGCAAAATGCATAATCAATACTAACCATTAATTCAGCCATGATTTTTTTTTTCTTTTTTTTTTTTTTTCTGTTGGAGGCATGGATTGAACCCAGGGCACTGACCTATATCCCCAGCCCTGCCCCTTGCCTCCTCCCCCCCTTTATTTTGAGTCAGGATCTCTCCAAGTTGCCTAGACTGGCCTTGAACCTGCAATCTTCCTGCGTCATCCTCCCATGTAGATGGAATGTCACCACACCATTTTAGTTCAACTGTGTTTAAAACATATCTGACTCCAGAATCTCTTCTTCTGTCAAGAACACGGATATATATTATTTTCATTTTGTTTCTTTTGTTTTCTTCCCTCTGTTTCTTTTTGTTTTTCTCTTCTTGCCTAAGCTACTTTTCCCTCCATTTTTGCCTCCTGTGCTGTTCTATTAATTAGTTATGAACTCTTGGGTGGGTGAAGATGGTTGGTTGTTGGTGATTTTTGAGGAAAAAGGGAGGGTATATTAAATGTGAATATTTTAGAAAATATAGAAGAGGGGGTGAAATGGTTTGGATGAATGAGAAAATGTAGAATGAAGGGGAGGATTAATGGGAAGTAAGAGAGTGGAAAGTTGGAATAATGTGGAAGGGGAATGGGAGGGGAGAATGGGGGATGTGTGAGGGAGGTATGGGGAGGTAGGTTGTAAGAAAAGTAGGGGGGTATTAGTGAGGGGGGGGTGGGGGTGGGGGGGGGGGGGAGGGGGGGGTGTGGGTGGGTTGGGTGGGGGGGGGGATGTGGATGGGGGGTGGGGGGGGGGGGGGGGGGTTGGTGGGTAGGGGGGGGGGGTGTGGTGTGATGGGGGGATATGTTTGACTCATTTCTCATCAGCAGACTCAGCCTCCTTATCCATACAACAAAAGTGTAGAAACAGTCCCTTTCAACTCTGATATCCTATAATCTGAGGAATAATGTTCTTCGATTCATTCAGCAGGTATTTATTGAACACCTACTGAGTTCCAGCACAAATATAGTAACTAAGGACATCTCAAAAAACAAAACAAGCCAAACCTCTGCTGACATGAAAGTTACATGCTGGGGAGGGAATAGACAGACAACAAACAAAACCCAGGTGAATACTTGCCATGCTGGGAGGGTAAGTGCTGGAGGGGAGTCATGGTGGGGTAAAGAATAGTGGTGGTGATGAGGGTGTGGTGGGGATCGAGGCAGGGAGCTAATCTGTGAGAGTTGGCAGTCGGGGAGGCTCTCTCCAGTAAGATAATGCATGAGCAGAGATCTGAACCAAGTGGAGAACAAGCCATGCAGGAATCTGGGGGAAAAGGGACTGAGCGGAGGAAATGGTAGAGCAAAGGCCCTGAGGTTGGAGCATGGATGCATTTATAAGGGGATCAAGGAGGCTGGTGTGACTCTGGGTTGTGTCAGCCAGGGCAGAGTAGTGGAAGATGAAGTTAGGAGGTGACTGGGTGTCTAATTAGGTAGGTTGATGAGAACAGCTCAGGGGCAGCCATCCTGTGTACCCAGCACAGCCTTTCATGCCAGCCCTCGCACAGGACCAAAGCCTTCCCATTCTCTCACCTCATCAAATGCTGAGGGAGTCAGTTTTCAGAGACTGTCCATCAGGCAAGGGCAGGAGAGGGCTCTGAAGTTGGATTCACAGGCTTGTTGTTCCCAGTGTTTGCAGGGATGGGACTTTACCCTGGCTCTCTCCTTTTTTTACTATCTGCCTCAAAGGTGTGGAACAGGTGCAGTATGTTTGGTAAGAAAATGAGCACGTGATGATCTCCATCCTGTTGAAAATGGACTGTTCAGATAGAAAGCAAGCTTCAGAAAAATGTAAACCCTGGTTTTGTTAATATATCTACAAAATTCCCTTCAATCTATCTGTCCCTGTTCTAAGCCGGATTTATTATGCTAAGCTCACACTTTGCAGCTTGGTTTTCTCTTATAGAAGGAGAGAAAAATTCTCTGGGAAGTTGACATTGAGCCTTTACCATGCTGGGTGGAGAGACTCCAAGGTTTAGCCTTTGATTTTCAGTTATCTGGTGAGGCACAAAGGATTATGGCCAAGGCCTCCTGTGTCTTGCTAAAGCCGCAGAAAATCACCCCCTTGTTTATCAAAGAATACTGTGAAGGAATTGATAGGGTATTTCTTTCCATGGGCTTGGCTGCCTTCTTCTTATCTTCCAAGGAGCCTAAAGAGTCCAGAACAAAAGCCACTCGGGATCCAGTGCACTTGAACTTCTCCCCAATCATTTTGTGTTCTGGAAATTGTGTATGCAATCACAGGATGTGAACATATTTTCGAGGGGCTTCAAAGTTCTAGGAACAACGCCAGGTACTTTCTGCATAAACTGTCTCCTTCAGTCTTGGCACAAGGCCGGGATGGAGGATGTGGCGAGCCCTACTTTCCAGGTGAGGTGTTGAGGCTCAGGTGAAGCCCCTGAAGTTCCGCAGCTGGTAGGTGAGAGAGCCTGGAGCTCTCCTTTCATTGCCTCCCCTTGAAGGATCAATCTCCTGTTATCCTTCCTGAGGTGATCAGCCTTCGCACTAATGAAGACTGGCTACTTGACCCAATCTATTCTCTCTTCCAATGCCAGCTGGATTGGAATTGAGGTTTTCGGGAAGACATGGTGGAGAAAAACTTGTGTTTCAGACAGTGGTCTTTAAAAGGAGGATGGGCCGGGCTTGGTGCCACGCCCACGCCAGCCTTCACCCACCAAAGCAGAAAGAAGGTTGCACAACACTTCCATCCGTGCAGGGCCTCAGAGAGCCGGCCCTGCTTCCTCACCTGCCAACTGTCACCAGACGTTGCAGAGACATCCCTCCTCTTTGCTTCCCTTAGCCTCACCCCATTCCTGCTTGTTCTTCCTGTTGCTCTTCTTCACGCAGAGCTGTGGGAGCCCTGGACTGGGCTAGTGCTGTGATTGCCCAGAATCAAACAGTGTCGGAGGCTTTTGAGCCCTGGCTTTGAATCACACAGACATTTTCACTGACGCTCTCTCCTGTTGGGTTTTGGCTGCAGTTGGAACTTCTCTGGTTAAGTGTGAGTTAAGTGAGCCCTGCTGTTTTGGAGATGAGGATGCTGCATTAATTGTTCTTTCTGGCCCCCAATGATGCCTATTATTTCGCTTTGGAACCAAAATTCCACTGCATCTGCCTGCAGAGAACTCAGCTGGTGTCATCACCGTCTTAGGGGATCCATCAGCACTCACTGGCAAACAAGGAAACCGGATCCATGTTGGACTCAACCTTGACTCAGCTCTGTGCTTTGTCTCTCTGTAATCCCTCGGGTATTGACAAATCGAGCAGGGGATGTGGCTGCTCCTGCAGACAGCATGCATTAACATGGGCATTATCATCCTGGGCCCCACGGCCCGGGCACTAGAGAGAGGATTAAGTGACTAGTAGTGTGTATGTTACAACCATCGTTTTATTCCTTGTGACTTTTTGGTTTTGCTCACTTCATAAAGATGTAAAGGGGGGGGGTTGAGTAAAAACAGATGCATTTGTGCATTTCTCTGGTCTGATGGGTAGCATATGTCTCAGACATTTTGGACAATGTTGAGACATTATCAAGTTTCTTCATGAACACAGCAAATTATGAACTTCATGAACTTGCAACAAATATTGGTTTAAAGGGGAGCTGTGAGATATAGGAATTAAAAAATAAAGATCTGTTTGAATCTTTAATTTATTGTATTTGATGGGTTGGTGTGTAGAGGTTAAATGATCTTTGAATGGATTCTATTTCCTGGAACTTTAGTTAAGGGGAGATTGATGTCAGCTGGTAATGACCTTGAAGTGGGTTTAATATGATAGTTACACATAATTGTTTTAAAATTACATTTATTCCTGATTAAACCAAATTCCACAGAATGTTCATCCACAAGAAGTGGCCCAAAGAAATGTCAATCATATTGCTATATGTCATTTTTATGAGTGACATCATTTTATACACTTCCAGAGCAAAAAAGCCTATCACTGTCATTATAAATCAGAGCCTTTGGTTTTTGCTATAGAATGTCATTTTCAGATTACAAAATGCTGGTAATTTATAGTCTATGTTTTCATTTTTCTTAGTTTGTTCATTTATCAACAAACTTTTTGATTGAGTACCTACTACATGAAAGTGGCCAAAATCCAGAAATGCCTAACATGTATTCTTTGCTCCCCCAAAATTCACAGTATACTTGGAAAAAATAATAATAAGACTCTGATTAAAAAAAAAAAAGACACTGATCATAGAGACGTTACAAAGTAACTTATAAATCACTGTGAGGTGAGCCTCAGCAGCAGAACACTGTATGGCTTCACAGCAGGGATGGATCAGGGATGGTGGTGGTGAAGGTGGACAAGACTTCATAGAGGAAGGGACATTGAGATGGCCTTTGCTGATGGAAAGCATTCAAGAGGGAAGGGGCTGTTTCTATTGAGGCTTAGGAGGCAATTAATAGTTCATGTTTGGGATTCAAGGTAAGGTTGGAAAGGAGATGGGGACAGACAGATTGTGTCAGCTTTGAATTGTTACATTTTGGGCTTTTGGGTTTATCCTATTAGGTAAAAGGGGTCTTTAGATGTTTTTGAGAAGTGATGTGAATTCTAATGCTGGTTCAGAAAGAATGTTTAGGTAGTAGTTCATGGTCATAATTGAGGGATAGTGTGAGGGGAGGCTGGGCTCCACAGGAGAGAAGGGAGAGGAGGTGTAAATACAAGTGCTTATTTACTTTTTTTTTGTTTTGAGATAGGATCTTGCTGTGTTGCTCAGGCTGGCCTTGAACTTGTGATCCTCCTGCCTCAGCCTCCTGATAGCTAGGATTTCAGACACAAGCCTCTCTGCCTGGCTCACTTTACAAGTATTTAATACTTATGGAAACTCTGTGAAGTAGGAGCTCTCGTTAGTTCCAGTTTCAGATGAGCAAATAGTCTCAAAGGGATCAATAACTCCACCAATATGACACTTTCAGAAGTGGATCTGAACCTACCCTCCAATTCTGAAGCAGTTACTCAGCCTTCCTGCTTGATTGGAGGAGGGATGCAGGAAGGTAGAGAAAAGGGGCGGGGCGGTAACTTTTAAAATGCTACATCAGAAATATAACATTTCACTGGGTGCCATGGTGCATGCCTGTAATCCCAGCTGCTTGGGAGGCTGAGGCAGGAGAATAGCAAGCTCAAACCAGCCTCAGCAACTTAGTGAGGCCCTAAGCAACTCAGCAAGATGCTGTCTGTAAATAAAATATGAAAAAGGGCTGAGGATGTGGCTCAGTGGTTAAGTACCCTTGGGTTCAATCCCTGGTACCTAAAAAGAAAGAAAGAAAGAAAAAGAAAGAAAGAAATGCAATTTTCAAAAGAAATTTCTTTGTATTATTTTCTTGGCCTGGGTTAAACAGCTATCTTGAAATAGAAATGAATACATTTTCATATAAAAAAAAAAATAGATAACTCCGTGGAGTGAAAATGAAGTTCATCCAAAATGCCCTGTCTTCAGATAGATACAAAATTCAGAAATGCAATGCACAGTGTTTATCTTAATTCCATGTTATCATACCCAGAGAACTGTATAATGTAAGCCTGCCTACGTACACGTGTGTGTTCATGTCACATAGAGACTCAAACAAATTCAACCTTGATTCAAGCTTGATGTGAAAAAAATGGTTGTAGTTTTGACTTTTAAAAAATTATCTGTTTATTTCCCTTTCTCTGCCGATAACTCCTGGTTGCAATACTGAAATCTTATAAATACGGCACAGTTAGCTCAACAAAATGAGCTTAGTGTTCTCGGGCAGTCCAAGTTGAACAACACATAATTTGGCACAATTTGGCGGGCTTGAGTTTAAGACAAATACGAGACTGAGAAGGCATAGAGGCTTTATTATTTCTAAGTGAGTTCATGTCATGCGCACGGGTTGAACTGATCAGCAACCCCAAGCCGCCCTCCGGCCGCCCCGTCCTGACGCTGTCCTAAGAGCTGTGCTCACAGCACAACGTTTGTGCTTCCCAGATAGGGAAGTTGTTGTTTGAAATGGCCATCTGTGCCTTCGGCAGGCAGTGTTGTGAATGCCATCTCCTTTGGCCTGCCTTCCCCTCCAGCCCTGATGGTGTCACCCAGGGGTTGGAAGGGTGGAGAGAAAGGCCTGGCCTTGCTTCTTGCTGGGTTGGGAAAGGGTGGTGAAGGGCAGTGCCACACAGAACTGGTGAATGGGGGCTCCCTTGTCCCGCTCTAGCACTCAAAATCACTTTTACACACAGAAGAGAAGGATAGAAATGCAGAATTGCTTGAATTCTTGAGAAAAAGGAAGAAAAATAAAACCAAGGTTTGTCAAGGTCTCTGTGCCAGGCGCCATGTAACTCAGGTGGCCCTAGGCCCAGTCCCAGATTTTGCCTGGTCGTCTAGCATGATTACTAATAGGGTTCCCTCTCATTTGCAGAACTGTTTTGGTTTGGATGATAAATTATGCTGTTGTCTTATGGATAGTCTGAACAAGAACCCTTTAGAGGGACCTCATTGTTTCCATTGTTGACACCTGGACACCGAGTCTCTGGGAAGTGAACTAACTCAGTCACTTCAAGTATCTATGACAGATCGTTTCTGCTTCATCATATTCTCTCCCAAAGAGTGTTTTATCTCTACCAAACAATGGAACTCATCCAAGAGTAGGGCAAGTTCATTTATTTTCAAAGGTGCTGTAAGGGGAAATGTGTTCTTTCAGTTGTTTCCCAGTGCCGGGGAATTGGATTTGCCCTGAGCTTCCACATGCTCTCTCACCTGTTTTCTTGTGACTAAGGGTGACTGACATTTGGAGAATTAGACAGGAAACTGATGATCACAACTGAGGCTGTGCTTTGAGCTCATGGATTACAAGAAAGTTAACAGATCTACCTAAAAATCAGACCCAGAACTGTTCTTGCCTTATAGAGTCAGTGTCTGAGCCAACCCACGTGCCAGAGTCCAGGATGCTGGTACTCACCTTATCATGTGGCCGCACCAGTTTCTGTCAGTAAGTAGTAAAGGGAGTTTATCTAGTGGGTGATTAATAGATCTTATCTGATAATGCAAGACTAAGAGATTCTTTCAGGCCTTGTGGGTAAACACACAGTACAGGTGTAGGGAGTCTGAAAACCTCAATTCTACTTTCACCTAGCCATGTGACTTCCCTCAGAGTCGACTGCACTTTCTGGGATTTTTTTCCTTATCGTCAGAGAAAAAGGAAGGAGGGCTGGGCACAGTGGTGCACACTTGTAATCCCAGCAGCTAAGAGGCTGAGGCAGGAGGATCATGAGTTCAAAGCCAGCCTTAGTAAAAGTGAGGTGCTAAGCAACTCAGTGAGACCCTGTCTCTAAATAAAATACAAAATAGGGCTGGGGATGTGGCTCAGTGGTCCAGAGCCCCCTAGTTCAATCCCCAGTAGCCACTGTGCACCCCCCCCCCCACAAATCGAGGAGGAGGAGAAGGAGAAATAATTAGATTGTAAATGGTCTCTCCTTGCCTCCTTGCAGGTGGATCTTGCCTACTGCTTGTTGTTGTAAATACAATATTATTTACAATATAGCCAAACCCATTTGTTTACATATTGTTTATGGCAGTTTTTAAGCTACAACACAGTTGAGTACAGATCCTCCTTGACTTGCAGGGTTACATCCTGATAAACCCATGATGAGTTGAAAATATCTTAAGTCAAAAATGCATTTAATCTGCTTGGCCTACTGAATGTCACGGCTCAGCAACACAGTATGGGCAGAGTGTCGGTTGTTTCTCCCGGTGATCTTGGGGCTAAATGGGAACTGTGGGTCGTTGCCACAACCTAGCATTGAAAGAATGGACACTGCACATTGCCGGCCCAGGAAAAAGTCCAAATTTAAAATTCATATTGTGGTCTCTACAGAATGCATGTCTCTTTTGCACCCCTATACCATCTGTAGTTGCAATGCAGACTATAGAATCAACCAAGCATAAAATGCTTACTATCTGTTCTTTTATAGATCAAAGTTTGCTGATCCTTGGATTAAGTGAGCTCTGAGGACACCTTCACTCTTTGGAAGTTCTTCACTTCCTAAAGAAGAAAGAAAGCAAAGAAGGTGAAATTCAAGTCATAATTCTGAGTCAAAAAACTCCTCAGAGAGCAATTTGCAAACAATCCACAAGTCAATTGTCCTTAGTGTGACAGATTGCAGTACTTCCTACTGGCCTGGAGGACTTTTTGAATGTAAGATAGGCCTGAGGACCACAAGAAAATTAACAAATGCATATGGAAATCAGATCCAAAGACTCCTTCTCAAAATGGTGGTCAATACAGACCAGCAGGAAGTTTCTGTTTGTCCCTGTTGCTTTTTAATTCATAAAACATGTTTTAAATAGAGAAGTGCAGGGCATTTGGTTCCTCTAGCTGGAGTGTAAAGCTCTTTGGGAGAGAAATAAAGCTGAGAGGACAGGGAACGCATGCTGAAAAGAACTTAATCATGCAAACTAAGCCAAAGCTAATAAACAGGACTGGATGGGCTCCCATGGCCCCAGACAGCGGTGAGGATGGTTATTGTTGCGATTGCATTAAATCATACTAATCCCAAAGCCAAAAGCCACTTTGAATGATGAGGTGAAGCGGCCTGCAATGGCAACCAGGAGACTCCAGGTTACTGCCCCAGTCGGGCGGGGCTGTTGTCAACTCTCCCAGGCGAGCTCTGGATCCTGTCTTAGGGGCCCAACTTTGCCTTCAGAGGAGACTTGCAGAACTGGCAGATTTCAGTTTGGTTTGGAGTTTTGTTGTGTGTTTCTTGGCAGGAGGAGACCTTCCTCCATCCATGGAGCGCCCCGGATTAATGGCTAAAGTAACACCTACTGGCGGGACCAACCCAAGCTCAGGGCAGCCTTTCTGCTCTTGATTCATGATATTGCTTGACCCACAGCTTCATTCCATTTTGTTGTCTCTTGGAGACTCCTTCCCTAAAGCCCAAACTTCAATTTCATGATATGAAAAACACACTAAATGGTACATAGGCTTTCCTCAGCATGAAAGCTGTGCTCTGTAGTGGGAGAATCTTAGGGGAGACAAGAGGAAGTTGTTTTGTACTATAGTGAATCCCAGGGCAAAAAATAAAATGAGCTTCGACCCACACATTCTTGCCTTGGTTGCTTTCTTTCTTAAGTTTTCTTGAACTTCTGCCCCACATTTTGAGGAAGAGTGGAGACGAGGTCCTAGGAACCCAAACCTAATGAAAGCTTAGATTTTTCCCTTTTGGCTCCAATGAATTGAAATAATTGTTGTCACAACCCTGGTGTGTTTCCTTCTCCATGATAGATTTTTTGGGGGAATGAGGTGGGGCATGAAAATATATGGATATATGTTTGTTTACTCATCTTTTTTGCCCTTTCTCTGAACCCAAATTGTGCCAAAATGTGCAGATTTGTTCTACTTGGTAAAAGGGTGGAGATATTTATTTCCCTAGTCTCTCTTGGGAATCTAAAGAAAATCAAAATGTTTCCTGTAAAAATTTAAAGTGGGTTAATTTAACTTGGGACATGGCAGTTACACTCTACTACATATAAAGCATTTATTTATATCATGAGTAGACATTGAGTAATGTGGAGTTTGTTCATTTTTGAAGGGTATAATACTCCAACCGAAGGATTGACTTAGTATTTGTTGAATTGCCATCATCCTACCATTACAAGTATGCTAACAAGAAGAAGAAGGAGGGGGGGGGGGGAAGAAGGAGGAGGAGGAAGAGGAGGAGAAGGAGAAATAGGAATGAAAAACTAAATAATAAGCTTCTACTATAAAAAGGGAATGTAAAATGGATCTGCCAGGTATGTCATGCATGTATGTGCATGTCTGGATATATGTTTTTGACTGTGTGCATGTTCACACATGCAGTGGATAAGTAGGGGGGATTTGAGGGAGCCAGACCTGGAGCATAGATGGAGAGAGTTCTGGGGTTCACAGGTGGGAATGGATTCCATGTTTGCCAGATTTTGTGTGTGTGTGTGTGGAGGGGCTGTGTTTTCTGACCTGAGGAAGAACAATTACCATTGCTTCTGAACTTTTAGGCAGGAAATCAGACCTGATTCCCCTCTGTCCCCATCAGAGCTGTGGAAGAAACCAAAGTTTGGAGCGTATAAGGAGAAGATTATGCACTTGCACGATAAGTCTCTGAGAAGAAGAAGGCAATGCGATCCAGACCAAAGCTCAACCCCCTTCCCACTTCCTCTCATCTCTCTTGGCCAACAACAGTTGGCACTGGAGTGCACCCTGGTTCCACAGGAACTCTTGCCTGATGCGTTGCTTTGATTACCCCACCATCTGGAGAAAATTGTTTATTTTTGTGGCAACTTAATTCAACTAAAAATTTCCCTTTATGGGCCACCTGAAAACAAGGATCTCAAAGATGTCAAACTACCCACTAAAGTTAATTATTTTTCAAGTGACAGGTCTCACAGAGGAGATTTGTTCTCATCTCCCCTTCTCACCCTCTATGAGTAGTAGCTGTGTGTAGACTATGGGAATTCCCATGGAGTCGCTGTTCTGGGAGAGGAATCTAGCTGGAGTGGTGACCTTGGCATCGGAATTCATGTCAAAACTGACACTCCAGGGGAACTTTCCGTGTGCCCCACCTCCCAGGCATAGTGCACACTTTTAAAACTCTCAAAGACATTATTTATTGCAGTGTTTGACAAATGATGGCATTGCACCAAAACGTGTAGCTGTGGACTTTCCTCTTGTTGGCTATATTTGCAGTTCTGAGCCTCCCAGGCACATGGCAAAGTCTTACTTCCTACCTGAGCCAAAAACTTTCACCAAGCTGATACTGCCTGATGGAACTGAGAATTGAGGTCCTTGTTTGCATAAGTAGGTGGTCAATATATATTTATTCAATCAAGCATTTTGGCTTTTAATTAGAAGTTGAAGAATGTATGGGGAGGTGTTTTAAGAGAAGCAAAGTAATGTGCAGACAGGTCTACACTCTTTAATTAGCTCTTTAAACCTGAGCAGTATATTATCAAGCTGACATTTTTTAGAAACATAGTATCCAATACTGGGAAGGGGTTGGAAAATGAACATACTTCTGTGTTGCCAATATGAGTGCAAATTGTTATGAGCTCTGAATGAAAGTATTTGTGTACTTTAAATAAAGTAATGCCTCTTTAAATAATTTGTCCTAAGATGTGTTGGTGATGTACACACACACACATACACACACACACACACACACGAATTTTCATCATGTCATTGTGAGAATGAAAAATTGAAATAAAATGCCCCATAGACAGGGGTGTTTGAGTAGATTATGGCATACCTATTCTGAAGATGTATCATTTTTGAAGACTAAATAGTCTTCAAAATAACACAGAAAGACATATTTTCCCAATATAATTTAAGTGGGGGAAAAAACAGGATGAAATGAATGAAATAATAATTAATCACATAATTTTGGCAAATAATATATGTGTAGGAAAAGGATTAGAAGAACACAATTACCAATCATTTTGGTTTATATCTGGCTGGTGACATTATGGACATTTTCTTTTTATTTTCTCTATTCACCACATTTTGAACAGCACACACGAATTATAATTTAAAAAATGCACACATATAATTTTTGCCTGAAGAACTGAGCAATTCATCAAGGAATATAAACAAATGTAACATTATTTAATTTAACCGGGCCCTGTTTTATCCATAAAAGTTGAGGCTGCTTATAATAAATACATAAGATGACTAAGCATGATTTAAAAATCAGGATTGAAGAAAAAATAAATTTGAATTACAATGTTGGGATTAAAAGGTAAAAACAGAACCCAGAGCTACAGGCCATAGAGAGAGACGTAATTGCATTAGTGGAGCGGTAGCTGGAGGATGGTTCTCAGTGGCTGCAGGATGAGGGAACACTTCTCAAAGGAGGTTGAGATTTTCACTGTGCCTGAGGAGTAAGCTTTTCCCAAGGGGAAGAGAAGGTTTCCAGACCTGCATTTTGGAGACATTCACAGGAGGTTTTACCCAGTAGATACCAAAACAGGAAGTGAACAGATTTCTTGTCATATATCACTGGAGAAGATCCCACAAGTCTGTGTTTATGGCATCCCTTAATGAAAGTCAGTGGTGTAACTCTAAACCAGATTCCCATGAGCAATTGTATGGGCCCTGTCCTAATTTGAGTTCTTCCTAAAACAGAACTCAAGATACAGACTTGTGGATCACTTCCCTTTGAGTGTAGGCATGACCAGTCACCTGCTTCTAACCAATAAATACAGATGACAGGATAGCAATTTCATGGCTATATTTAAAAAAATTCTTAACTTCTGTCTTATGAGCAGACTTTCTCCCTTGCTGGCTTTGCTGAAGTAAGTTGCCATGTTGGAAATGCTCACCTGGCAAGGAATAGAGGGCAGATGCCAATCAAACACCAGCTGGAGTCTGGCCCTCCGTCCAACAGCTCAAAGGAACTGAGTCCTGCCAACAACCATGGAAATTGCTTGGAAAGACTTTCCTCAGAAGACTTTCAGGTGAGACCCCAGTGCTACCTGATAACCTGATTCCAGCTTCGCAAGAGACCACGAAACAGAGTACCCAGATAATCACACAAATTCTGTGACTCACAGGAACTGTGAGGTAATAATGTGCATTGTTCTAAAACAATAAGGTTGTGACCATTTGTCACACTAAATAACTAAATACAGTCCAGTTCCTGGGATCCTGGGACTTAAACCCAGGCCTGACTGAATCCAGAGCCAACTTCTCTGCTAGCTTTGAATTTAATCCCTTTAAATTTAATCTAATCCCTTAAATTTGAATTTAATCCCTTTAAATTTTTCTTAAATGCCCTATGTATATAGTCCTGCATCACCTAGTGATATTTTGTGAGGAATGTGTCAGTAGACAGTGTTGTCACTCTGCCAACACCATAGAATGCACTTACGCAAACTTAGGTGGCCTAGCCTACTATCAGCCAGGCTAGACGTGTGGCCTATTCATTGCTCTTAGGCTGCAAACCTGTACCACCTGTTACTGTAGCGAATACTGTGGGCTGTTGTAACATAATTGTTAAGTATTTGTGTATCTAAACATATCTAAATGTAGAAAAGGTACAGTAAACATACAGTGTAAAAGATTAAAAAAAATGTACATCTGTATAGGGCACTTGCTATGAATGTAGGCTGCAGGACTAGAAACTGATCTGGGGAGTAGGTGAGGGAGAGTGGGGTGAACATGCAGGCCCAGGACATTTCTGCACACTACTGTAGACTTTATAAACACTATACACTTGGCCTACACTAAATTCATTTTAAAATACTTTTTCCCCCCCCTTTTTTCACTAGTAAATTAGCCTTAGCTTACTTTAGCTATTTAATTTTAAAAAGTTTTAATTTTTTTACTCTTTTGTAAGGACACTTAGCTTAAAGCACATATACACTATACCACTGTACAAAACTATCTTATTTTTTTCTGTTTATTTATTTTTGTACTGGGGACTGAACCTAGGGCCTGTGTGTGCAAGGCAGGTGCTGTACTACCGACCTACAACACTGGCTTATTTTCTTTCTTTCTATCCTTATCCTATAAGACATAAGATATTTAATTTTTTCTTACTGAAATTTTTGTTGTTATTTAAGATGGAGGCATAAACACACTTTAACCCAGGCCTATACAGGGTCAGGATCAATGCCACCATCTTCCACCTCCACATCTTGTCCCAGTGAAGGCCTTCAGGCCAGCAACACGCATGCAGTTGACATTTCCTATGGCCTCAACACCTTCTTCTGGGATCCCTCTTGAAGGACCCGCCTGAGGCTCTTCTTGAGGTATTATTCTCCTCAGAAATATGTCCATGGGGTTTTGCTTGGTTTGTTTCTTTTTTCCATCACAAATTTGTTTGTAAGCCTATAATGGACCAGGAACATGCTTCGGTATTCATGAAAACCTTTCAGGGCTGGAGTCCATGGGTTTGCACTTTTTTAAGGAGCTTGTTGAGGACATCAAAGCTTCTGCTACGCTCTTCACTGTGAGCTTTCTTAGAGTTCTCCTTTTGCTTTTCCTGCAGCTCCTGATTCTCTTGCCTCTTCTTCACATATATGTTCCTGTTCCAGTTCTATTATAATCGTGTGGGGTTGAACAAAATGTTTTCATGTGGTGCATGATTGTAATTAGTTCCGTTTGTGACCTTTATCACTATTGGTACCTTTATTTAAGCACTTTCCATACTGAATTGTAATTTTCCATTTTGTTATCTGTCTCTCTCTTGTCAGACAGTGAACGTTTTAGGGATAGGGACTGATTCATCTCTGCATCTCTGGCACCTCGCCCAGACCCGACACTCAGGTTCTTTGGAAATACTTATTGAGTTAATGAATAATTAATTGCTCTGCAAGACAGTGTAAACAAATCAGCAATTGAATTCTAAAGATGTTTATTTATTGATGTCTGCAATGTGGCAGACACTGGGCCATGTGGAAGTCACATGAACAAATCACTGTTTCTTACCCCAAAGTTACAGAAGCCTAGAAGAGGAGGCAGCCACATTAAAAAGAATGTCAACACAGAACAGCAAGCAATTTCAGAGAGGTGCAGAAGTGAACCATACCAAATGGCTGTTTGCGTAAGTCAGAAACGACTGCATGTGGGCAATATTATGTGAAGTGACCCAGTAAAGATTATGCTGCCAGAATACAAGGTGGGATAATTAGTGAATCTAACATCTTGATTAAGACTTGGAAAAATGACAGGCATCTGAATCCTTAGCAAGCAGTAAAAGACACCTTGACTAAGTGACAGTATCGTGGACAGCACATCTGCATTAATGGAGTTGAGGAGTAAACAAGGAAGAGGTTTTCGACTACTGACTTCAAAGAAAAACTTCTTTTTTAATGTTAGTTGCTATCAAAATGAACAGTGAAAAAAAAATTATCCTGTGAAATTCCAAATTAAGTGATTTTTGATGTTACCTAAGGAACAAAGCCACAGCCAGGTGTATTAGTTATCCTTTGCTGCCTAACAGATGATCCACAATGACACCACAATGACATATCTTCTCCCTCAGTTTCTGCAGTCTGTGAAGCCAGGCACAAGTTAGCTAGGTTGCCTGCCACAAATTGCGATCAAAGTGTCAGCTGGGACTGAAGTTATCTTGCGGTTTGACTGGGATGGGATCCACTTCCAACCCCACTCACATGGCGGTTGGCAGGATTTGGGTTCTCATGGGCCATTGGATTGAAGTCCTCTGGGTTTTGATGGCTGTGGCTAGAGACGACCCAACTCCTTGCCATGTGGCCCTCTCCATGTGGCAGCTCACATCATGGAAGCTGAATTCCATCTTCTGTCAGCCTATCCCTCCCCCTTCCTGTTTGTACATAGTTTATTTCCCCTCCTAAGATCTTTATTTTTATTATTTATTTTTATGTGGTGCTGAGGTTTGAACCCAGTGCCTCACACGTGTGAGGCAAGCACTTTGCCACTGAGCCACAACCCCAGCCCCTCCCTCCTAAGATCTATCGTATCTTGGTGACCTCTGTGATACCTAGTTGCACCAGGCTCATCTTATCTCTGCTCGTGTTGTTTCCTTAGAAGAACCATTTCTTCCCTTATGTTTCTGCCTGGGGAAAACAACTCATCCCTCACTTCCATTCATTCCCTGGTCATCGCCAACATACACTACTCCACTGTACCTCTGCAATGCATCCCAGCACATCTTGCTTTGTCATTGAATGCCCCGAGAACATAATTTTCCCTCCCACTCAATTATAAGCTATTTGAGGGCAGGAGCCTCATCTTTAAAAAAAAAAAATTAAAAATCTCCATAGGGCTGGGGATGCAGCTTAGTGGTAGAGTAATTGCCTAGCAGGGGCAAAGCCCTGGGTTCAATCCCTAGGACTGAAAAAAAAATCTCCCAAGAGTGAAACCTGCCCTTTGCCCATGGCACTCATTTCATAAAATGTTTTTTGGTTTTAATTCAATTGATTTGGTTGTAAACCCCTTAAGATCTGTTCTTTTGGTGTTGAATATGAATACTCAGAGAATTTTGATTATACTAAGACAATACAGATAATTTTGGTGTTGAAATGAATTTTCATGTGTAAATGATTTATATGTAACAAGGAGCCACCTTGTTATAATGTTGCCCCTGAAAGTCTGGCCCACTAATGCACCAGGAAAGGTGCTGATTGCAAAGTGCCAGTGTTGCCTTTTGGGGAGATAATTAAGGAGCCAAGGGACCATGAAACTGAGGGCATGCCAGATGTCCTGTGTCCTGTGACTGGCTTTGCCCCTTTTCTCTGTCAAGCAACATAGACTAGAAGATTGGCCAAGTCTTCCAGATGGCCCTGAGCTAAAGCATCTCATCCATTCATCCCACAAGTTTATTGAGTCCCTGCTCCTTGGCAACCACTGTGCTAGATGGTGGGGACATAGTGGTGATATGGGTTGAATTGTGGCCTGCAAATACTGTCTCTGGTGGCATCCTGAGATGGGGTCTCTACAGAGGTAATCATGTTAGAGTGAGGTCCTTAGGATTGGCCCTAACACAATATGACCAGTCTCCTTATAAAAAGGGGAAATTTGGACACAGAGATGCACAGATGGAGGAAGAACCATACATACAGGGAGAATGCCATATGAGCGTGAAGACAGCCGTCTATAAACTAACAAAGGAGCCTGGAACAGAGCCTTCCCTCAGAGTCCTTTCTCAGAGAAGGAATCAACTCTGTTGACACTCCAATTTTGGATTTCTAACTACCAGAACTGTGAGACAGTGAATTACTATTGCTTACACCACCCAGTTTGTGGTATTTAGTTATGGCAGCCCTAGAAAACTCATAGGTGGGTGAACAAAATGGACAAGTGTCCTGCTGTCATGAGTTTAAAGCCCAAGAGGAAAGAAAGATGTTAATTGCGAACTGAAAGAAGTACTCTCAAGGAAAGGAGTAGGCTCCACAAATCCATACAGTAAAAGAATCTGAGCATGCAGCTCAGATCTGAAGGCTAGCACACATGAACTGCTAATGTTAATTTACTCGTAATTTAATCAGTGGTAATTTGCCTGGTTAAAAGGTAAAGATTTGAGTTCATCTAGCACACACTCCTAGAAGATTCAAGATAAACCCTGCTCAGAAAAATTCCAACAAGGAAAAGTTTAAGCACTAGATCCACTTAGCCCCTAAATAGTTTGAAGGAAAAAATGGAAATCCCATTTCTTGAGCCCTTTAAGATGGAATAAAAGAAAACTTCAAAAGTCAAGTCCAGGGAGAATTACCCTGGTAGGCAGGTGTCCAGTTGATTTAATCTGGATCTTTTTCATTTCTCTCTTGCAAATCCTTCTTTGGTTTCCCTGAGAATCCAGGGGCAATAATGGCTCCTCTCTGTTAACATGACCTTTCTTTATAAAGCTGATCACAAAGGGTAAGAAATCATAACCCTTAAAATAAAATGAGGTGACATTTAAAGCAAAATCAAAATTATTCAGGAATTTCCATGTTCTACAGGAGAAATAATTGTGTTAAGCAGTTGGACCTGAATCGAAGTAGCTTTTTGGCAAACTGACAGGCCAATCCCCTCCTCCCATGTAAGAGTACTTGGCAGCCCAAATGTGGTAAAGTAGAAGCCATCCTTCTGGAAGGTTTCAGAAGCCTCCTTGATTATCTAGTTGAACATCACAATGTTGATAGTTGATTCAGTTGGCATATGAGTCATCTTATATCCAGCCTCTTAAAATTCAACACCCCAAATCTTGGATGCTCAGATTTCAGATAAACTGACCTTCAAAATCTGGGAAACGTGTCAAATGGTTTTAGCAAGCCAAAAGGCTCACTTTTGTTTTGGTTTCCTGAATACTCCTTCAGAATGGATAAAGCTGAGTGGGGCTGATGGCTTCTTTGCCATGTGGGCCGTGCTGTTGAGATCTGATTTGTCGGTGACGTTGGGTTGTCTAGACATAGATAGGTATTGGCCTGGATCGCTTCCACGATCAAGCTGGGCAAGGGCAGCCAAGTAGAAACAAACCCAGCGCTCCCTCATTCTGAACCTGGAGCAATCAGCGCGAGCCGGGAGGCAGGCAGGGAAGCCCTGATTCCACATCTCTCCTATCTCCACCCAGCACTGTCTAATTTGCCTGTGTGTGCTGCCTTCTCTCTGTCCGTGGCAGTAACAGCCCTGTGTTTGTGGGCTGTTGTTGACCTTGAGAGCCTGGAAATGTATTTCTATTTGGACTTGTTTTCACATGTTCTCTCTCAGGTTATCTGAGTGATTCTGTCATGCCTGCTGCTGTAAGAATTATATCCTACATGCAGGAAAAAAAAAAAATCAGATTTCTATTGTGATGGGCCAAATGTGGTGGCCCAGTCTGATTCCAGCCAGATCTGTCCTGTGTCCCCAGGGTCTATGTGACCTCTGATAATAAGGGTCAAAAAAGACTCCCCAGTCTGGGAAGGGCAGTTCAGGTCCTCTCTGGGATCCAGGCCGCACAAGTTTGAGACAGTTGGTAGGTGGCTGAGGGAGACCATGGACTCTTGTATATTGTTGGTGTGCCTGAAGGTGATGGTGTCAGAGTCCTGGTGTTCAAAATGAAGTATTGAGCCATGTACCTGCATCTTGAACAGCAATGAAGCCAGCCTGAAATCTGAGGTTAAAAGTTTATTTGCTAAGTAATGATGTCACATGCTCATAGGGTCAGTTTTATAATACATTTTTTTGTGAAACTGTATTTGAGTTGCTGAGATTGTTATCCTCTCCCTATCTTCTCTGTCTTACACACACACACATGCACTCAGAACTGGGACTTAGGTGAGTAAAAAGAGGTCCCTGCTCTGGGCACAAAATTTGAGAGGATGCAAAAAAAAAAAAAAAAAAAAAAAAAAAAAAAAAAAACCATAGTAATCAAGATAAGCAATAGTTTAGAAAATCAGAGTTAATGCAAAAATAATGATGAATCAGATATAAAAACTTGAAGTAAAGGTAGGATTGGTATTATCGATTTTTCCTTTGCCTCAGGCTTTTAATACATCTCAGCACATAACTGATCCTCTCTTTAGTTAAAAATCTTGATATTTTTGTTTGTTATGAATTTTGGTATTAACTTTGATTTTTTAAAAATTGCATTAGCTGGTGCAGTGGTACACACCTGTAATCCCAGCGGCTTGGGAGGCTGAGGCAGGAGGATCATGAGTTCAAGGCCAGCCTCAGCAATGGTGAGGCTCTAAACAAGTCAGCGAGGAGACCCTACCTCTAAATAAAATACAAAATAGGGCTGGGGATGTGGCTCAGTGGTCGAGTGCCCCTGAGTTCAATCCCTGGTTTACGGGAAAGAAAAAGAGAAAAGATTGCATTAAAGTGATAAAGACAAAATGATTTATTTTTGATCATTGCAGATTTTACATTTCCCTTCAACTTTAAGGGCCTCACTTACGTCTCTCAATCCTGGCCCTACAGGCAAGAGTATTAGACAGACACATATGGACAGACAGGTAGACATACATGCCCTGTATAATAGTTCACAAGGATTGTAGTTTTCTTTGCCTAACATGTGTTTTAGTCAGCTATTTTGCTGCTGTGACTAAAGGACCTGACCAGAACAATTTTAAGGGAGGAAAAGTTTATTTGAGGGATCATAGTTTCAGAGGTCTTAGTCCATACAAGGCTGGGTCCATTCCTTGGGGCTTGAGGTGAAGCTGAATGTCATGGCGAAGAGTGCGGCAGAGGGAAGCAGCTCACATTTTGATCAAGAAGCAGAGAAAGAGAGTCTCTGCTCTCCAGATACAAATATATACCCCTTAGCTCTGCCCCCAGTGAACCATTTCCTCCAGCCACTCCCCACCTGCCTCCAGTTACCACTCAGTTAATACCATCAGGGGATAATTCACTGATGATGTTAAGGCTATAACCCAGTCACTTCTCCAAACCTTCTTGCATTGTCTCACACGTGAGCTTTTGGGAAACACCTCACATCCAAACCATAACAAATGTAATGCTTTCCATTGTTCTTTTTTTCCCCTTTCTCATGCTCTGATGAATGCTGCCTGACATAATAGGTCTTTTATGAAGAGCTGCATAACCAGGGAATGCACTTTACAGTGGTACCCCCTTATCCACAACTTAGCTTTCCTTGGTTTCAGTTACCCTTGGTCAACCATAGCCCAAAAATATTATATGCAAAATTCCAGAAATAAATAAAAAGACATTTTGAGAGAACAAAAGCATGCCAGAGGAACCACATTCATGTAACATTTATTACAGTGTTGCTTTAATTATTCTATTTTATTATTATTAGTTATTAATCTCTTACTCTACCTAATTTATAAATTAAACTATCATAGGTATATATGTATAGAAAAATATATATAGGGTTCTGTATTCTCTCTATGGTTTCAGGTATTCACTGGGGGTCTTGGAACATGCCCTGTGTCCTCATGGATAGGGGGATATTACTCTGTGTGTGTGTGTGTGTGTGTGTATATACACATATATATGTCTATATATACACACATATATATACATATATTTGTATTACTCTCCATATATATGTATATATATATATATATATACATATATATATATATAGTCTTGATTTCATTCTATCAGCTTATATACAAACCATGCTTTGGCTCTCACATAGCCTTCTCAGTTGATGGAAACATTTTCAAGCCTTTTGGCCAAAACTTATCTTGTAGGAGGGTCCCTGAGGGCTCAAACAGTCTCATCACCTCCAGTTCCCCAAGCCTCCATCACAGAGTCTCCACCATTTCCACAGTCAAATCAGAGCCCTGGTGTCCTGCTCAGCCTTTCCCAATCCCCTGTCCCCATTACACTCATGCCAGTCTTCTTTTGCAGGGACTCTTGGCTTCTACTTCCTTCCCATTTGCATAGCCACTGCCTCACTCAGGCAGCCTCTCTGCTTTTCTCAAACAGTATGGAGCCTCCAGACTTCCCCTCTCCCACAGAGCAGCTTGAAAAACCAGGATGGAAGCATCACCTGCGCAGGTCACCTGTCCCTTTGCATGGTTGTTGGAGGGATGGGTTCTTAGTGATTGTCTTTGTGTGCCTAGCACTAGTTCGCAGCAGTGAACCCACAGATGGCTCGAGGGACTTCACTCCACTAGCCTCCTCCAGGCACACTGCTCCAACCTCCTGGCGCTCACCAGATGGAGCATCGTCCTTCACAGTCAGAGCAGTAAAGACTGGGAATCATTCTGTTGTTTTCTTGGCTTAGTCAGAAGCTGAGGGTTGTAGTAGTCCAAGGATTGGAATTGTGTTTAGCTTCACTGCTTACTGAAGCTGATCTGCTTCTATCCAGACTATTTGATTTGGTGCAATTATAGAATTGCTTGGGTTTGGGGGATAGGAAAAACATCTAGTAGGAAGAAAGGAGTGGTTGAGGGTATTAGGAATGTTCAGTCTAGGGGAATTTATCAGGTTCAGGATAAGAGCTGGGGAATTTTGTTTGTCAGAGACCACAGAGGATACCCCAATCGAGGTATCAAAGGTATCAGGAGAACAGGAAACAGAGTTGGGATGGCTGGAAGTTGAAGACCAAATCTTCACAGTGGGAAGCTGGAGAGTTGCTAAACAATAACATGTAGGTAACATGTAGGTGTAAGAGCCAGAATATGAATCCAGAAATTCAGTAACCAAGGGGATGAAAGGTGATGCTAGGAGACCCACAGTGACCAGGAAAGGGTGTGGGGTTATTGACCAGGTTGGAGAGAGGAAGTGGTGCTAGTCATGGGCTTGTACCTACTGTCTGGGGCAGTTCAGCTGTCCAAAGACCAGTAATAGCCCGTCACAGGTATGAACCAAGGTCATAAGTGGTCCACTAGTTAGAGGTCCATAAAAAGGGACAGACATATAGTTGCTTATCTACTACATATACGTTACATATAAATATATACATATACATTATCTACTACATATGTGTTAACTACTACATATATATACACATATACATATATACATATATATTATCTACTACATATACATATAGTTGCTTACCTAATACCTATAACCATAAAACATTAGTTTTCAGAGACCCTTCCTAAATCCATTGTTGATAAAATATCATGGCCTGCTAAAAGATCTCAGAAGATTTTGGGGGGAAGAAAAAAAGAATGTGAATTACTTGATTTGCCATGTTTAGCTCTTGGTGTGCATTCCACAGAGTTGAATGAAAGAGAAAGTCGAAATCATAGCAATGCTTTTTTCAGCACAATTTGTTGTTCTACAGGATCTCATCTCCCCAAACCTAATTGTGTATCATCTTTATTTCTGCATTTTGAATTATACCTGATAGATGCACAAGTAGGCAATGCTCATTCTAAGCACCACATATGAGCTCCAGAATCACTTCTCTTCCAGCATTTTTATACTCTGCTAATTATATGATAAATGACCCGCTGACATCAGCTGGAATGCCCAGGGCTTTCAAAGCTGGACAAGGTGAACTGGGCACAGTGAGACCAGTGACTGGAATTCCACCCTCCTTGAGCCCTGGTCCCACTGAGCCGAGGGAGGCTTTAACCATTCATATGGACGTGTCCAGCCATCTTGTCCCAGAGGGAATCAGACTTTAGTTTTTCTTGTACAGTTGGGAAGCTTTCCTGGGGGCTTGTAGGGAATTTTTTGGCATGGGGGTGGGGACCTAGCAAGGGATAATGGTAATGGCAGGAGGGGGAGCCATATTTTATATTCTGGGAGAGGAGAGATGGCTTATCTTGCTTAAAATTCCATCCCAGGGTCTAACACAGTACTTAGAGCATAGTAGTTGCTTAGCAAATAAATGGATGGGAATTCTTTTTTTAACTTTTTTTTTTTTAAGTTGTAGGTGGACACAATGCCTTTATTTTATTTATTTATTTTTATGTGGTGCTGAGGATAGAACCTAGTACCTCACACATGCTAGGCAAGCGCTCTACCACTGAGCCGCAACCCCAACCCTGGATGGGAATTCTTTTTTTTTTTTTTTTTAAACTATTTATTTATTTACTTTAGTTGTACACAATGCAATGCATTTATGTTTACGTGGTGCTGAGGATCGAACCCGGACCGCGCACGTGCGAGACGAGCGCTCTGCCGCTGAGCCACAACCCCAACCCTGGATGGGAATTCTTAACCAGCTTTGTGAACCTAGACACATTTATTTATGTAAGACACAGTTTGATTGTGGATAAAATGGGACCATTAACACCTGCCCTGCCTTCATTACAGATTGTATTAGAAAGTGCTTTTTAATCACGTACTGATGGAAGTTATTATAGTTAGACTGCCCCTGTAAAAGAAGCATACAGCTTTATGAAGATCATAAAAATGCAGCAGATGTCAAAAGGGAAAATTTGTCCAAGATTAGGACAATAAATCCTTGATTAACCTGAATGCTCAGAGAATGAGGTGTTACAGCTAAATGAATTTCTGTTAAGTAGGAGGTAAATAGGAAGTACTTTATTTCCACCTTTAATGCATCTCCAGTGCCTTTCCTTAGGAAGAACAAACTGATCATAGCATACCTCAATGACTAAGGATACAGCTGCGTTATTTGAGGGGTGTTCTGACACCATTTCTTCTATAGCTAGGAAAGTCAGTACTGCAAGACACAGCTGAGATACTGCTCTGTTATGCTGCATGTTATGCTGTTATGCTGCAGGCAGGCTTGGGTGTGATGCTTTATGAGTTATCAAAACCACAAAGCACTGAGGAGCAGGGTGGAACTAGGCAGAGCAGAATGATCTCCTTGCAAAGTAGCTCCTACCTGATATTAGAGCAATCCAATACTCAAAGTCCAAAGAGCCTCACTGCTATCTTGTTTTGCAGTCAGTGCTATGATTTGGATATGGTTTGAGTGTGTCCCTGAGAGTTCATGTGTTAGAAGCTTGGTCCTTGGTGTGGCAGTGTTGGGAGACGGTGGAATCTTTAAGAGGTGGAGTCTGATGGGAGTTGTTAGGTTATTGAGGTCACTCCCCTCAGAAGTGATTAATGTAGATCTTGTGGGACCCCAGTTAGTTTTAGCTAAACAGAGCTGTTAAAAAGAATGAGACTCAATCTTCATACTCTTTGACTTCCTGCCCTGCCATGTGATCTCTTTTGTTGCTGCCTGAAACAAAGGCCGCTTGGAGCAACGAAGCCGCCGGAAGAAGTTTAGAGGCAAACTGGAAACAAACAGCTTTTTATTCTGATAACTTTTCTCTCTGGTTCTAACAACGACTTTAACCCGCACCACACACACCACCAAAATGGCGCAGACCCAATCAGCAATCTCGCTTAAGTCCCGCGAGATCTCGGGCCAAGTCCCGTGAGACTACGGAAGGCGGCAACAGCCAAACATCTCCTTGGCCCGTAGTCAACCGCAATCTTAGCCATCTCCCCAAACAGGGCTCCTGCACTCTTTCTCTTGCATGTGTTCCCACCATGCTGCCATTGGCCATAATGTGATGCAGTCAAGAGGGACCCTCACTAGAGGCTGAACCAATGGGGCTTTCCAGCCTTGGACTTTCAGTCTCTAAAAGTATCCATTAAATAAACCTCCTTTCTTTATAAAGTACACAGCCTCATGTATTTTCTTATAATAATAGAAAATGGACTGATACAGTCAGCAAACATGTATTGGATATCTAATTCATGAAAGGTTCTGGGATTACAAATATGAAAGTGACACAGTCCTTCCACAGCACATTGTGATTAGTGACATGATAGAGCTGATCACATGGTTGAGTGAGCACAGAGGTAAGGTCTGCTCAGCTGGGCTTCTGACAGGGAAGTGGAGACAAACCTGTCAGGTGTGTTCATCTCTCAGGAGGTGATGATACCCAGATAAGCCAGGGGGGAGTGTTTTTGGGTGAATGGCTGTACTCCAGAGTAAAGGCCAGTTGCTCTGGCTTTTGGAGAAGGGCTTTTTGTAGTTTGGATCTGGAATGTCCCCACCAGGCTCATGTGTTGCAGGCTTGGTCCCCAGTGCAGCAGTGGTCAGAGATGGGGCTTCAGGAGGGACTGGATCATGAGGACCTGAGCTTCATCCGTGGGTGAATCCATCATGGCTGAGTGGACTATGGAGAAGTGGCAGAAACTGCACGAGATGGAGGAACTGGGTCACAGGGGGGCATTCCCTGGAAGGGTATATCTTATTCCTGGCTCATTCTTTTCTCTCTTTCTGCTTCCTGGCTGCCACAGCTGAGCAACGGTCCTCCATCACACTTTTCCGCCATGATGTTCTGCCTCACCTCAGGCCCAAAGCAAGGGAGCTGGCTGACCATGCACAGGAACCTCTGAAACTGTGAGCCACAATAAGTCATTTCCAAATGGGCCAAGGAACTGAACAGACATGTCACAGAAGAGGATACACAATAAGTCATTTCTCCTTTAAGTCATTCCTGTTGGGTAATTTGGTCACAGTGATGAAAAGCTGACACACGCAGATTCCAAACTCTAAGAGACAAGCAGAATCGTTGGAAGGGAAACTGAGGCACACACAACAATCTCTGGGTTTGGCTGGGGTCCTGGGGAGCAGATTTGGCCAGGCCCTGGGCACTTCACATACCATGACCCACACCCTACTCTCCTCAACATTATGTTCATTCAAGCATTCATTCAGTATCTTAAATCTTTGAATGTCTATTGCCCCATCTGTGATTTGGAAATAATAATGCATATATATAACAAGCATATACTGTGCCAGGCACATAGTGGGCACCCAAGAGTAGTAGCTAGATTCCCAACCATTTTTCTATTTTATTTTCAACTTCTTTCCTTTTTCTTTTCTCACAGCTCTTCTTCTTCACCTCATCCTGCAAGGGAGATTTTCTTATTGCCTTATGGCCAGAGTCCCTTGAAGTATCACTATATAGCACATTTTCTTTCTTTCTTGGGTATAAGAAACTAGAGGGGAAGGAGAAGGAAGGGAGAATAATTGTGAGCTTTTCTTTGTGATATGTTTTTGATCATAAGAACATGAAAGCTGAACTTGATTTTTTTTTTTAAAAAATGTCCTCTTGGCAAGGATGTACGTTCCTGAATCTAACATGCTGTTAATTAATTTCCTTCATTGGGGAAAGTATTTTGAAAGAGATTCCTCAAATCGAAAATAAGTTTTAAAACATATTTTGAAAAACTTTTGTTGACACTGTGCCAACTTCTAGGTGAAGAGGGACACTTCCAGTCTCATGAAAATTTGGGGTAAACATTTCTTGGTTCTTGGTTTCTAGTACCAAAACGACTTGACCTTCCCACAGGCACTCTGTGAGGAAACATCCTTTTGTGAATGGGTCCACAGGAGAGCAATCAGCCTTCACATTGTGGGATCTAGGTGCCCAGAGTTTTCCTCTCATAGCCACATTCAAGGGCCAAGTACATGCCTAAGGGTCGAGCAGGTGATCTTAGGGCCAGGCACACGACTAAGCCCAATAAATCAGAAACCACTTCTGGGACTTCAAATCTTCAATGTATAAGACAATAGAGGGGAATGTTTCAATGCCAGGCTCAAAGCTGCTCCAGCAGAGTAGCTGGTGTGAGGTGCGTGTACCAGGCACACGACTCTCACCAGCTGGTCCTGCCTCTGCTATTGCCTATACCTAGTTCTGGGGCATCCCTTTGATTCTACCAGTGCTCCTGATTCCCATCTCCAAATTTCTCTTTCTGCTTAGGTAAGTAAGATTTGAATAGATAGAACATTACTGTTTACATAGTACATTGGTGAAAAGGAAAATTTAGGTGGACAAGCTAATCTCTTTCTTCTTTCAGAGCTCTCTTAAAACAACTGTAAACCCTCTTGGGTGAATTCGATGATTTGATTAGAGAAGGTGAAGAAGTTGAATTAGTTTTAAGGTGTCAGCCAGTGGGCATGTTGGTTGTAGAGACCTCAGGAGTCCAATGCCTTCTATATGTTATCTCTTTTTAAAAATTCTCTACCTCTAAAATGATAAAGGTTTTGGGCCATTTGTGTGGATCCTTGCACTGCCTTTATTACTTTTTTCTTTTTTGGCACCAGGGATTGAACCCAGGGGTGCTCTACCACTGAGCTACATCCCCAGCCCTTTTTTTGTTTGTTTTTTCAGACAAGGCCTCACTAAGTTGCTAAAGCTGGTCTCAAACTTGTGATCCTCCTACCTCAGCCTCCCAAGTCACCAGGATAAGAGGAGTGCACCACCATGCCTGGCCTGGCACTGGCTTTTTGAACCTTATATTTCATTTCCTTTTTCACAAATAAACTATAAATAGAGCTTATTTAAATAAAAACTTAAAAATACTTACAAATAAGTATAAAGTGCCAAGATATTGAGGTTTACCAAATGAGCACTACTCATGTGATGTGAGCTGGTCCACAGATGGAGATTATTATGAACATGCATTCATGCTGAATGAATCAGTCCCCTGAAGAAGACAGAGTAGGAGGAAGAAGTCTCAGCAAAGGCAGAAACATTGGTCAGCACTTGCTTTTTTAATGGTACTTGGCTACCTCTTACTCTAACCCGGTCACCCTTGGATGATATTATTTCTGAGGATAAAATACAGCAGAGTGTAAGTGAGAAGGTGATGGAATGAGTTCCGAATGCCATTGTTTTGAGGCCTCTCTAGCTGCACTAGCTCTGGGATCAGAAGGAAAAAATCATCATCATCATCAAGGTGAAGGACTTTTTCATTCAATATAAATAAATTTTACAAGAAATTTCTGAGTCCCTGCTCTGGGCCAGACATTGTGAAGAGGATATGAAGATGAAAGATGGGTGGTGTCTGTCCTCAAGGAGCTTAGAATCTGCTATAACTTGCAAATTTGGGAAAGTAAGTTCATCCTACACACATCACTTCATACCAGATGGGATGCAGGGTCGGAAGTGGGTCATGTAGAAGCAGCCCTTCAACCCTGCCTGCAACAGCTTGTCCACCAGCCATTGATACTGTGAGGTTAGCCAGAGAATTTGTGGGCAAAACAATCAAGAAGTCAAGAAGAAGACAAAAAGTGAGAAGAAAAGGACAGAGCAGAGTAAAGCCAGCTCTGAAGCGGGGAAGAAGGAAGACCAGAATCAAAGGTGAAGGAGTCTAAAAAGTTGAACCTATGAACTGGTGCCACCTTGCTGATTCTTTATCCTCTAGTGCAAAATGAGAAGATCAAAGACAATGTGGTATTTTACCATATGTCAGTGTCAAGTTGCCAAAGGTCCTTTGCAAGAAAGCCTGGCATTTATTTTGGGACTATCTTCTTCCTAATTTAAATCATTCCTGTTATGGTTCAGATATGAGGGATCTCCCAAAAGCTCATGGAAGAGACAATGCAAGAATTTTCAGAGGTGAAATGATTAGATCATGGATTCATTCCCTGATAAGGATTAACTAGGCAGTAGGGTATGGCTGGAGGAAGTAGGTCACTGGGGATGTGCCTTTGGGGTTTACACTTTGTCCTTAGTGAGTGGAGCTCTCTCTGATTCCTGGTTGCCATGTTCTGAGCTGCTTTCCTGCACCATGCCCTTGTGACACAATGTTCTGCCTCACCTCAGGCCCATAGCTAAGGAGTCAGTCGACCGCGGATTGAACCTCTGAAACCACGAGCCAAAATAAACTTTTCCTCCTTTATATTATTTGTGTCAGGTCCTTTGGTCACAGAGATGAAAAGGGTAACTAAAAGAACCCCCTACTGTATGAGAGAGTGCATACTCACTTGGAAAAATGTAAGAGTTGCTAACTCTATGGGAACCCCTCAGAATACATCATCCTAGTCTGCAAAATCTGCAAGTTGAAACCACTTAACTATTGACTGAGAAATTAGAGCAATTTCCCTATCTGGGATACTTTTGCTCTTCAGAATCTGGAGGTATTTCTCAGAGGGGAATCTAATGTCCCTGGGTTCTTTGTATTGAGACTGAAGGGGAAATGGCTAATGTGGTTCTAGAGCCAAAGCATCCCTCATGCTCTGCAGGTGTGGTATATCTGGCCCATCAGAGCTCTGCATTTCAGGAGAAGCTGGCCTGAGGACAAAGGCTCATAGCAGAGTTCAGGCTGCTGAGGGAAGAGGAAGAGTGGGGGAAAGGAATGGGTGAGTCAAGATGGATCACACTCCCACTGGAGTTCAAAGCCATTCCCGTCTCCCTCAGCAACATCATTTGCCAACCAGCTATTGGAACACGAGGAAAGGAAATTGCTCCAAAATCTAGTGGAGGGATTGCTTTAACTTCCTAAAGAGAACTTGATATTAATTCTTCATTCAAATGGAAAAAAGTCGTGAAACCAGAAGCTTCTCCTGATAGTACAAGGCTCCAAACCAGTGAGCTTTCACCTTAAGACTTCTTCCTGAAGGCTGAAGCTGCTCTGCTTGCTTTCCCCAGAGCTGATGGAGACCCTGAGGGCACGCTGGTGGCCAGAGGGAGAAGATTCACTGTGCTTCTTTGCACAGTGAGCTGGTTCATGCAGCCTTCTTCTTTTCTATCACCTTCAACTGAACTGAAGGCTAAAAGCATTACAATGCTGTTTTCCACAGGAGGAGTATATTGTTTTAGTGGTGCCCTGTTAATATTATTGATCAGTGCTATTTATTGAGTCATATAACCTCACCTTCTCCCCCATTCATATATTAAAGCCCTAACCCCCAGTGTGACTATTTGAAGACAGGGTCTATAAGGAGGTAATTAAGATCAAATGAGATCATAAGTGTAAAGCTCTGATCCCATAGGATAAATGTCCTTATAAGAGGAAGGCTCTCTTTCATCTCTCTCTCTCTCTCTCTCTGTTTTTATCTCTGTCTCAGTCTCTTTCTTTGCCTTGTAGGACACAGGAGGCTATTGTCCACAAGCCAGGAAGAAACTGAATCAGCTGCCAGGCCTCACCTCTGTAGTGGTGAGAAGCAAATTTCCGTAGTTGAAGCTAACCAGTCTGTGGTATTTCATTAGAGCAGCCCAAGCAGACTAATACAATCTGTAATTAAGATTGGACCTTTATTTCTTGGTAATAAAAATTCACCCTGAAGAAGTAATTGAATTCTCTTTGGGCACCACATTGCCATGTAGAAGGAGAAGGATAGGTATTAATATTATTCATATCTTTACCTGTTTGCTAGATATGGTGCTTTTCTTAGTCTATTTGGGGTTGCTATAACAGAATACTACAGACTGGGTAATTTATAAACAAAAGACATCTATTTTTTAAGGTTTGGGAGGCTGGGAAGTCCAAGATCAATGCACTAGCAGGTTTGGTGTCTAGTAAGGGCCTCTATATCCAAGATGGCACCTCAAATGCTACATCCTGCAAAGGGAAAGAACACTCTGTCCTTATATGGACAAAGAGAGCAAGAGTTAAGGAGAGAAGTCTCACCCCCAGAAGCTCTTTCATTAACTTATTAAACCCACCCAAGAGGGCCTCACCATATAGCCTAGTCATCTCTCTTAAAGGCCCCACACCTCTCAATACTATTACGTTGGTAATTAAATTTCACCTTGAATATTGGAGGGGACAAACATTCAGATCATATAGTGTTCAGGTACTGCCTTGCTGCTGGAAAGGAGAAGAGTATTAACATTTTTCATATATCTACTTCTTTACTAGGTATGGTGCTGATCATGTTATATGCACTAGAGATAGGAAGCTGTGGGCACCAGGGTTATGTGACATGCTCAAGGTCATGGATCCAGTAAGTGGAAGACCTCAGGAGGATAGTTCAGGTTTGTCAAGCTCAGAAACCAGTTTGGATTTGCTTTCTCCAGCTTCTGCACCAGGAGTGCCTACACCATACTGGGCTTTTCTCATCTTCCTCATCTAATATCCTCCTTTTGCTGTTGAGATCAACAGCACTTCATAAACTGGCGAAAGTTCTTTTGGAGATTCTCAAAATCTGTTGTTTATATGATCCCACTTTTGTGAGGAGGAAAGAAAGAACTAAAAAAAAAAAAAAAATAGGTACAGTATATGTGGCATTAAAAATGACTGGAAGATTGTCATCAAATTGTAATTGTAGTTATTTCTGAATAGTAGGTCCGCGGGTGACTTTTACTTTCTCTGACACTGTTGTGGACACTTTTCATTTTACACTCTCACCTTTTGCAACCAGAAAAACAATTTTCAACAATGAAAAGCAAGACACACTGTTCTCTTCCTGCAGCATTCGTGTGCTGCACCACAGCCCAGGAGAGCTGGATGGCTCCTAGTCTTAAAGCCCAGGCATCCTGGCCAGGGCTCCGAGGAATGGCGGAGGCGAATGGCAGGAGCTGAGCCCAAACAATCCCATTACAGAGGGTTGGGGGTGGGGAGGAGAAGCTGACACTGGTTCAGTTCCAAACCTAATTGGGAAAACACGAAAATGATTACCATCTGGAGCTGTCTGGTGACGGGAGGTGAGGCGGAGAGGTGGTCTACAGCCAGGGCACCTACTGCTGTGACTTGAGCTCAGGAATCCTCCTCTGGGGTGCGTCTGCCTTGGGCTCTGTGCTGAGACCCTGGTGAAAGAACCCATGACCTTCAGATGACCCAGCGACTCACATTGGGCGACAATTCCAGATAATGGAGTGTTCCATAGAACAAGCCCGTATCATTGTAGAACTGGCTTTATCAAATATCAAAGAAGGGAAAAAACAAATTCCCTGTGTGTGCGCCCGAGAGAGCGTGTGGCCAAGATGGGTGGCATTATCCATGGTGTTCTTGGCAATAACCAGCTCTTGCTCCCCTCTTAGATCTCCTGAAGTGCCATTTTTGGCAAAGCTGCATGGGAGAAATATTATATGTTGAGGAAAAGGAAATAGGGTTTCCACGGCCTCCCTCCCCCAGATTCATAATGAAAAGTTGTGGAACAGTAGAGAGCTAGGATTTCTTTGGAGGGAAAACATGATGAATGAAAGCTTCTTTTAAGTGCTAGAGTATTCTGGAGGGGGATTTTGCTAATTAGAAAGTAAAAGAGCTATTGTGTTCTCTCCAGGGGAATCTTGGAGGCAGGTGGTGACCTGAAAAGAGCAATATTTCTAGGCAAGCTTGCAGGCAAGGCTTCCTCCCTACGTTGATGTTGGAGAAGTGTAGTGAAGGACTGATGTAGTTTGTAAGGGCCTAAATCTACACACATTAGCCTGCCTTTGCCATCAGTTTCTGTAACTCTTAGAAGGTGTTTGCTTTTTCAACAGTTATTGACCACTGATGTTAATAACTCTGTGCTACACACTGAGGATACATTACATACATATATATGTATATATATATATTATATAGCATATGTATATGTTATACATAATATATACATATATATATATGTTCCCCTCTCTATATAGCATATGTATATATATATATATATATATATATATATATATATATATATATACACACATATGCTATTATAATATAGAGTTGAGGGCTGATTAGTGACCACCCAAAAGACATATCCTTGTCCTAATCTCTAGAGCTTATGAATGTGATCTTTTTTGGAAAAAGAGTCTTTGTGGATATGATTAAATTATGCATCTTGAGATGAGAAAATCTTCCTGGATTATCTAAGCAGGCCCTAAATCCAATGGTTAGTGTTCTTGTAAGAGAAGACAGACACAAACGAGACAATGTGGCCTCAGAGGAAGAGACAGGAGCCCTGCAGCCACAGGCAGGGAATGCTGGAGTCACCAGAAGAACTCCCCTAGAGCCTCCAAAAAGCTTTGGCTCTACTGATACTGATTTTAGAATTCTGGCCCTCAGAACAGTGAGTGAATACATTTTTTTTGTTATTTTAAGCCACTTAATTTGTGGTAATTTGCTGTGGCAAAAACAGGAAACTAATGCCCACATATACATCTATATACACATACAAATAAATATAATCAGCACACATTGAAGTCAAGAAGGTGTCTAACAGGCAAGTGCTCTTTAGGGCAGACAGATGTGAAACACGGGTCTGAAATAGAGAGGTGAGGATTATGCTGGGTGAAGCAGGCATCCTGAGAACAGGAGAGACTTACTCTTAGGTCACACAAATTGTCCCTCAGCAGGGGTCATTTTAACTGAGAATAGAAGGATAATAAGAGGATCTGCCATTTACTGAGCACTGCTTTGCACTGGAGGAAGTGTTCAGTGCTTTATAAAAGGTATTTAATTCTTCAAGGTAGATACATTATTATCTCCATTTTACAGATAAGGAAATGGAGATTTGGAGAACAAATTATTCCACGTGCACATCTAGCAGGTATTGGGGCTGGTTCTGATCCCAGGCCCTGTGACTCTGGGGCCCTGCTTTTCACTGCCCTTTAGGAATAAGCTGCCTGGCTTTCTAGGCAGAGGCACCAAGCAGGGGGCCTGGCACCTGTGATGTGTACAGTAACCACTTCTTACCTGAATGACTCTGGCAAAGTACACTGCTTATTTTTGCAAAAGGAGAACTTGTAGCAAAAGAATGGATGTCTTTCACAAATGATATCTTAGTCTGGAGTCCTCCCAAAGCCAATAATAAGATAAGGACTCCAGGGGTGATGATCCCAGGAAACACTGGTAGGAGAGTGGGAGAGTAGAAGGGAGATGGGAAAGGAAGGGGAGGGAAGGGAAGGGGAGGGAAGGAAAGGGAAAGGTTCGTCATCACACAAGTGGCCAGTGTGGTAATTCAAGTTTAGTTCTGTTGAGCATTTCTGAGAGCCAGGGTAGAGCCTCCTCTGGGGTGGGAAGCATTCCACCTGAGAGGAGAGTGAGCTGGGGCATTTATACACCAATACTCATGAGGGTTTTTTTTTTTGTTGTTGTTGTTTGTTTGTTTGTTGTTTTTGTTTTGGTACTGGGGATTGAACTCAGGAGCACTTGACCACTGAGCCACATCCCCAGCCCTATTTTACATTTTATTTAGATACAGGGTCTCACTGAGTTGCTTAATGCTGGCTTTGAACTTTCAATCCTCCTGCCTCGGCCTCTGGAGCTGCTGGGATTACAGGAGTGCGCTACTGCACCCCACTTCACGTTTTTTGTTGAGAGTTGTTCATGGGGATCAATACCCTTGCACATTTGGCTTATAGAATAGCAGTGAAGCCCTGCTGGCAGAGAAACACAGGTGCACTTCCCTAGGGTTGTAACTGGGGTTAGGGACACTGATGTAAGAGGGGCACAGGACCATTGCTATATAGGTGGTTGGAATGGGGGATCAAGGCAGGTAGATCCTATCCCAGAGTGTGAAAGCCCAACAAAGGAAGAGGTTAATGGTGAGGGCTCTGGAGTGGTTGATTTGTATTTGAAAAGCATGCTGCTGTGAGTTGTTCACTATCTCTAGGAATTGGCCAACCCTGGGAGGGGCAGTCTCAGCAATGCTCTCTCTGGATGTAAAAGCATCAGATTGTCCAAAATAATAGACATTGTTCATACAATAAAATAGTTGGGAGATGGTCAGCTCCATTTCCCCCTTTTTAAAAGCCTTTCTTAAAAGATTAAAATTCTTTGCCTTTTAAGCAATGGCCTCTGGTGAGCACATAGACTGGCCCTGGCCCTGGTGGAGAAGTGAATCTACTCATGATGCAAAGTGGTGATGTGTGCCCCAAGCCTCACTTGGAACAGAATTATTTAAAATCTTTCTCTGCAGAAGGCCTCATATGCATAAACACAAAAACTTATTCATTAATAATAAACTCCAATGGAGACTTTTAATCATGTTTTTAAGGACTGCCATTTCAAAGCAATCTGGCAGAACCAAAGCCTTATTATTTGAGAGATGTTTTTATGCCAAGTCAGTTGATACTACACTTTGAAAGCGAATTAATGATGAGCTTGGGTAAGCTGGATATTCAAAAAGAAGTCAAGGACAGTCCCCCACTGGAAAAATGGTGCACAGTGTGGTATTAAATGGGATTCCTGTCTCAATCCTGCATGTTATAGAGCTCTGAACTCTGGTTTCCCTTCTCTCTCTTCGATTCCTCTGCCAAGAAGAGACCAGTTAGAATATTACTCATAGCACTGTGCTTCACTATTATGTGGCCTAATTATCGGTTCTATTTGCATGTTCCTTTTCTAGCATCTGATGGCCATGCAAGTACATACATAATGCCAGAGACCACACAGAGAAGTCGATAGAAGAAGCATGTAGGGTCTGTGTTTGACCTAAAACAAAACAAAAAGCAATAAATGTAAAATGTTTTTAAGCAGGAGGAGCTTTAAACCTCAACTGACTTTGGTTCTTGGGCTTATTAGAACAGTTTGGTCTCTGAATCACTGAGTGAGCACTCAGGGAGGGCTGAGGGCTTGGAAGCCGGAGCCTGTTGCATTTCAAAGCCAGTGCTGGCTCTCAGAGCTAAGGGTATCCTGGTGCAGCACAGTGTCCAGAAACTGTAGCCAACAGTTCACTGGTGTCCAAAAGTCTAATGCTCACGTTGGAAAAGTTCTCTCAGGTCATCGTCTAGTGCAAAGCGAACGCTCCTTAACTCTGGGCCCTGGAGCTCTGCTAATCCCATTCAACCTTAGCCTATGTCTGAGGGCTGCTGATAAGGACACCCAGTTCTGCACGGAGGTGGCATCTCTGCCTCTTCAGAACCTTGTCTGCGCAGGCTTCATGGGGACAGTGGGGTTTATTCCTTCAGTGTGGCTTTGTGCCACAGATGGATTTGTCATGGATTCCCACTCCTTGTCAACAGTATTTCAGTAAGTGCAGAGTGCACTCTGGCGGGATGTGGTAAGAGGGAGAACTTGGCCATGTGCTGGAGAAACCATTCTCACTCTCACTTGTTCAAAAGCAGACATGGGAGAGTGAGGAAGGGAGAATAGTAAGAAGGGCCCGTCCACTCTGCTTAGGAGTTTTCTGCCGGCACAAAGCCACCCAAGTACCCGTGGGTCCATCAGTCGAGTCATAATCACCTCCAGGTGTTCATGGTCCCATTCTTTAAGGAAACAGAAAATGAGCCAGATACAACATGGGGTTGCTGAAGTTTTAATTTCGCCATTTGAGAATTAAAAAAAAAAAAAAAAAAAAAAAAAAATTCTGTCCACTCTCCCAATCATTTCACCAAAAATTGGACATTTTATCCTACCCCTAATGTTAATTCATTGTTCTTAATATTCTCATTTGCTCGCTGTCTGGCAAAATTGTTGGCACCCATTACGAGGCTAGGTAGAAATAATCAGGACTCATATTTATTGAGTGCTCACTAGACACCAGGCACTCTTCTAATCACTTTTGAGTATTATCTCATTTTTCCCCTATTAAATTTCTCCTATGGGCTCCCTTTGGCCTCTTGCAAATTATCATTTCCATCAAGTTGGATCCACTGACAATGACTGGCCTAGAGCTTATGTTGATAAGAATCTTGAGGATTAAACCAGGTTCAGCTGGGGGGAAAAAAAACTTGATTGATTAACAATGCCTGGCAGGAAGGCAGGGAGGGAGTGCAGAGGTATGGTGTGGGAGGGTGGATGTGTGCCCACTCCATGGTCTACTAAAAAAACTTCAAAATCCTCCACAGGTTAAGTAGACTCTTTACAGCTTAGATTCATATGTCTTTCCAGACTTGCCTCCTGCTCTTTCTCTTTACATGCGGTGTTAGCACTTCTCCAATTGTCACGTGTGCATGAGACTTCCAAGGTGCAGGTCCATATTTAGTAGTCTGAACTGGGGTCAGAGATTTAGCATTTATATTAGGCTCCCAGATGCTGCTGGTCTGAGGACCACACTTTGTGTAGCCAGGCTCTACGTCACACCAGACCATTTACCATTCATTCCCTGAAGCTGCCCTGCCCTGTGCTTGAACACATTAGTTAACAAGGGTTACCTTTACTATTTACTAGGTGCCAAGCCCTTTGTACAGCATCATCTTATTTGATCTTGACACTGAACCTCCTAGGTAAGTAATATTATCATTCTATTTTACAAACGAATAAAACCAAACTTGGAGGTTAAGTAACTTCTTCAAGATTAAACAGCCCCACGATGGACTTGAACCCAGACCTGCTGGACCTAAAGCACACGTTCCAGCTCCCAGCTATTTGGCCTGTGGATAGGCAGTATCAGCACCAATGGGGAACTTAGAAATTCAGAGCCTCAGGCCCTGCTAGGACTTGCTAAGTCAGAATCTGCATTTTATCAAGATCCCAGTAATCCACATGCGTATTGAAATGTCAGAAATATACTCTCAACTACAAGGACTCTTTATATTATGCTGTTGTTTTTTTTTTTCCAAAATAAGAAGTCTTGATTCACAGTTTTTACCACACCATTTCCATCAAGGAGTTTTGTTTTGTTTTGTTTTTTTAAATATTCTAAAGTTTTGAACCTACAAGTTTGACCCAAAGAGCATTTTTACTAGGTTGCTGCGGGAATGTTTTGGCTTCACAGAAACAATCAACACAAAATAAAACTGACAATGGCCAAAACTGCAAGTGGTAAAACTTGTTATAAATGAAAATCTGTCTAAAGGATCAGATCATGTTGGTCATATTGGATTCTGCAAGAATTGGCTCAAGAAAAAATTAGACTTGGTAGAAATAATCAATATGAAATAAAACTGTCAACAGCTAAAATTGCACATTCAATATACAGACAGAAAATGATAGAAGAATTGGGACTCCTTTATAAAAAGCAAATCTGCAAAACCAAACTCAGAAACACTGACCTTGTTAGAAATAGTGGCCTTAAAGAGAAAGCTCACAAAGGCAGCAATTACTACTCTGTAATTATTTCTAAACAACAACAAAACCCTGGTTAACGACTTCTTGTTGAGTTCCATGAGGGCAGGAGTAGTTATCTGTCCTGTTTCCTGCTGTGTCCCCAGCACCTGGAACACAGCTTCTGGCACTTAATAGCTTCGTTAAAAATGTGAGGCATAAAATCCTAAAATATACAAGGAAAATAATCTGGCAAAAAAATCCAGAACAAAAGTGAAAATAATACTGAAAAAGTTCTTAATGTGTGGCATAGAATTTAAAAGAAGTAAATGATTTAATGGGATTTGATCTAGAAAAATCCCTTTTGTCAAAGAAAGATTTCATGAGATGATGATTTGTCAGTGTTGGTAAAAATTTGTATAAAAAATTCATAAGTGTGAGTCAAAACATGCTAGACGGGGTAGCATCAGACCATTTACCCGGTCAAATGGGGGAGTCAAAGTAGTTGCATAAAAACAATCTGTATTCCTTCCTCCTGACAGCAAATCTTATGCTTACATGCCTGACTGAAGTTGTTAGGTCTTTTTCTAATTCCAAGTAGGACATTTTCCCAATGTTTACATCCCTACCATTTTAGTCCAAGAATGTGTTGCCTCTACCTTAGAGCCCATAAAATCCCATCAAAGCTAAGACAGATGATTGAGAGTGGTATTTTCTTTTGCTTTTTTTTTTTTTGGTACCAGGGATTGAACTCAGGGGTACTCCACCACTGGGCCACATCCCCAGCCCTTTTTTTGTATTTTATTAGAGACAGGGTCTCACTGAGTTGCTAAGTGCCTCGCCATTGCTGAGGCTGGCTTTGAACTCGTGATCCATCTGCCTCAGCCTCCCAAGTGCTGGGATTACAGGCGTGTGCCACCGCGCCCAGCGAGAGTGGTATTTCATAAAAGAGCTACCTTCCAATTCCCAAGAAGAATTGCTTATAATTTAATTATAGTTTGTTAAGAAATAAACACAATTGATAAAATTGTTATTGAATCCACGGTATATGTTTTTAAAGACAATCTAGAATAAGTGTTATTAACTACCTGAAAAGTCACCTCTTGTTTGTAGTACAAATTACAAAATTTTACCAAAAATTAAGAATTTAGGCAAGAAATACTCAGCGTATAATAAAATTGTTTGTAGTTAAACTTATAAGGTAACACTGGTTTTGATTAAAATTGATGTAATAGTATAAACTTCTTTCAAAATTCATTTCTAAATAATTGAACACAAGAAATTGGACTTGATGGAAATAATCATGGAACAAAATTTGTAGTTACAAAAACTAGAATTTGCAGTGATTATTACAGAGCACAAAACTTGATTGATTAATTGAGAGCTATTTATAAATTTAGGATTAAAAAATTGACTCTGATAGAGAATATCAATAAAATAAAAATGATAAATAATTAGGAAATTTTTAAATTGAAAAATGATCAAAGCAGCTCTTTCTGAATGAAAATTCACCATTGTTGTCTCATTTATACAATATATATTTACTAAGTATCAATTTTGTGTTGGCTATAGAAATTCAACCACAAATAAGATAAGGCTATTCCACCAAAGACTTTGCATTCTGGAGGGAAACTATTACTGCCTAAAATATTGGTATTAATTTACATGGAGTCCAAATGTCCATTGGATTAAAATTATATATTCTCCTTGACTCTTCATTATTTCTTTTGAGAAGAAATTTAGAACTATGTATCAAGAGCCTTAAACTTGCTTATAAATTCTGATTCAGTACTTATGTGTTTAAGTTTGTTCCATAAAGACATAAAAGCTAAACATCAAAGAGTTATATCCTAAAATGTTCATTAGAAATTATTTACAGTAGAGAAAAATTTGTGACTACTCCTAAAGATAAAGTATTAGGGAAATACTAATTAAACTATGCCATCTTCTCTTGATGGTCAACGGTGGTTTTCCAGAGCAGCTGCTGTTTATATCTGATCGTTTATGTTTGTGTGGAAATGAAAACAGTGCTTTCCCTAGGCTCCTGGACAGTTTCGCAAGCTGGCATTTTGTGCATGGTTGTGTGATGTTGCTACGAGTGACAGAGCCTTGGAAACACGGTCCCCTGCTGCTGCTGTTTCACCTCCAGGATATCAGACACCAAAGTTGTGACAAGGCCTTGAGTTGGGGCACTATGGCAGGATCAAAATGTAATCTCAGCCTCTGTGTAGTGTGCTGAGAGCCCGAGGCTGCAGGCAGAGACAGGAGGCCAAGAAATGTGAAGCATATGCCACAATCTCAAGGAAAATACCAGTATCTTATCTTTCCTGCATTCATTCATTCATTCATTCATTCACTCAACAAATATTTATTGAGTGGCTGCTGTGCCAAAGACATTGTTTTAGGTGCTGAAGCGTTGGTGGTGAACACCAGATAAAAATTCCTACCCTTATGGAGACTTGTCTGGTAGAGAGAGATAGTTGTACTGTCTATTAGAAGTCAAGAGATATAATTGGAGAAAACAAAGCAGAGACAGTGTATAGGGAGTGTTGGGGCAGGGTGTAGTTTTAAATTGGGCAGTCATAGGAGGACCTGATGAGGCCGTGACATCTGAGAGGCCTTGAGGGAGGAGGGAGCGTGAGCAATGCAGATATCTGGGAGAAGGTGTACCAGGCAGAAGGAAGAGCTCCCCTGACATCTTCTAGCCTTGAACTTAATCTCTGCCTTAGTCTGTCTATGGTGGTAATCACCTAACCTAAGAAACAGACTCTAGATTAATTGATTATTGGAATTTTGGAGGAGGGACCCGAAGGGAACACTAGAATTTTCACATTTGTTAGACCTTATTTAAGACCAGGAGCTCTCCAACTTATATAGCTTCTGAGATCCCATGTACCCTCTGTCTGCCATTAAGAATTTATACCAGTGTTTCCAAAATGTGTTCTCCAGGAAACCACACTGAGAGGTGACTGCTCAGTGAAGCAAAGGTCTCATTCTGGGGGTTGGAGGGGTAGAGGAAGGTTAATGGATACAGGTCGCAATTGAGTAACTTCCCATGTCCTATAGCAGTTGAGTAACTTCCGATGTCCTATAGCACAGCAGGATAACAATTCATTGAAATTTCAAAAATAGCCAGTAAGGAGGATTTTTGAATGTTCCCAATACAAAGAAATGATAAATGTCTAAGCTGACAGATATGCCAATTTCCCTGATATGATCCTTACACGCTGTATACAAATATTGTTTTGTTTTGTTTTTTGTGGTACCGGGGATTGAACTCAGGGGCACTCGACCACTGGGGCACATTCCCCAGCCCTTTTTTGTATTTTATTTGGAGACAGGGTCTCACTGAGTTGCTAAGTGCCTCGCCATTGCTGAGGCTGGCTTTGAACTCGTGATCCTCCTGCCTCAGCCTCCCAAAGTGCTGGGATTACAGGCGTGCGCCACCGCGCCCGGCCTACAAATATTGAAATGTCACACTGTACCCATAAATATGTGCAATTACCATGTGTCAATAAAACAAAGAGACCTCATTCTTAAATGAGTTTGGCAAATACCACCTGCTGGCTGTCTTCCCAGTTTGGAGATTACTTTTACAAAGTCCTGCAATAAAGAAACCTATTCGCTTTCATTTAACCCTGAGTTTCCCTAACCTATTCCTAGCTTTGGCTATTAACATCCTATGGAAGAAATGTTCAACAGGACACACTGGTCCACACAATGATGTCCCATGCTGGACACAGGCTACCTGTCATTGTTCCTTCACTCTTACATAATGTCCATTTTGTTGGATTCTCAGGCAGGGTTGGTGATAAAATTCTCCAACATAATCACAGGTCTTGGCCATAGAAGACAAGGACAGATTTTTGTGGATGAAATTGGCTGCCTGGCTAACTGTAGGTGGCTGGAGATGTGACCCTACACTAGAAGCCATCAGGGCTTCCTGAAGATGAGCAGGAATATATCTGAGGGAGGTAAGGCCTGTGTTCAGTGTAAATGGATCCGGAGACACAATGTTATCACACAAGTAAACACCAGGGTGTGAGGGGGGATGTGGGCCAGGAGGTGGGGTGGGGCAGGCCAGACCAGCAGTTGTCTTTGCTGTCCTCAGCTGAGTATACATTTCACTCTCCTTGCTGTCTCCACTCCTTTTGTAGGCTCTAGGTAAGGAGTGATCAAACTCTGAGCCCCGGTTACTCTAATTCAGCATTTCTGACTTTAACCTTCTTCCCTCTTATTCTTTTCTTTTCTCCTGGTTGGTCCTTTAGTTCCCTTTCCCCACTTCTCCAGCTTCCTTCCCATCCCTTCACACACTATTGTTGCACATCCCAGGTATGACCCACCACTAGTCTGTCTTCTGTCCCTGCCTCCTTCTGGCCTTTTAGATTTTGGGTTCATTGATGCATTTTTTTTGCAACATCCATGTGACATCTATGTTTATAAAGCAGTTCTTTTGACTTTGCTTCTTTTCTTTTGTTTTGGTATGAGGGATTGAAGTGAACCCAGGGGCACTTAACCACTGAGCCACATCGCCAGCCCGTTTTTATGTTTTATTTAGAGACAGGGTCTTGCTGAGTTGCTTAGGGCCTTGCTAATTTGCTGAGACTGGCTATGAACTCCCGATCTTCCTGCCTCAGCCTCCCAAGTTGCTGGGATTACAGGAGAGCACTACTGTGCCTGGGCTTTGCTCCCATTTTTAATAATATGACTTACATTGTATTATAATAGAACATTCAGTCTAGAAATGTGAGATAGATTTCCATAGTCACCACATCCATCATTCTTGGAGATTTATTCAATCCAATCATCCCCTGATTGAGCAATGTTTATGTGTGAGGTGCTAAGGATAGGGAGAGAGAAGACACAATTCTGTTCTGAAGGAGCTCATGGTCCAGTGAAGAAAGCAGATAATCTCAATAGCATGGATCAAATGCTGTCTTGGGGACCAGGAAAGGATACTGCTGTCCCAGGAAGCATGCTGGCCCAGCCTTGGGAGGGTCAGGAAGAGTGGCTCAGTTTTGAGGGTAACTAAAGGAACAGTTCAAATTTGATCTCTCAACTGAAAATTAAATTTTGGAAAGCTTTGATCTTCTATTTGTCTTGAGAGTTTCTCAATACTTAGAGTTTTCTGATAAGATCAGGGACATTATTAATAAATGGGATTTTAAGAAATACTGTATAATGAAAAGTATCAGCATTAGGAAGACTTGCATAATAACTCAGGGTAATATTTTCTACGGTATTATGTTACAAAGTCATGCATGGATAAAAGAAACACTCAAAATGCAAGACAGATCATGGCTTTCATATCACAGTGTTTGAAATGCTTAATGACATGGTTTCAAATTCTATATTGCAAATCATCTTTAAGAAACAAACACATGTAGAGTTTTGGTGTATTATCAAAGAAAAATGTTGAAAATTACCTGAAAAGATAATAAAATACTATTATTTTCCCAGCTATTAACTGTGTAAAGTTAGATTTTCTTTATGTCCTTAAACCAAAAAATATAACATTGCAACATACTGAACACGGAAGCAGAGAGGAGAATTGGCTGCCTTTATTAAGACAGACACTAAAAAAATTTAAAAATATGTAAAACAATGCCATTATTGTATCATTTTTTGTTTTGGGAAATACATTTTTTTTCATAAAAATACCTTACATTTTTAAACATGTAATTCTCATTTCTTTAAAATTAAGTAATTAACATTCAGAACATTTCTCAGTTTCAGTGTCTGCATGGGTAAATTTGTTAGTTATACCCCACTTTAAGCTCTTTGGGGTTCTCAGTGATTTTTAAAAACATAAAGGAGTCCTAACCACTGGCCTAGACTAGAAAATGCATCCCTAAACCAGAAGAAAAGTGATTTTCATTTTTGCTAATCAACATCCCTTAGTCCCGATGGTCCCTTTCATGTCCCTCCCCTTCTCCACATGAGAAATGTTATGCCTGTAGTCAGATTCAGAAGTTTGGAATTGCCATGGGGTCATCCTCCTATTGAAATTGAATTTCATTTTCTGGTTTTGACAGAAATTCAGAATTTCAGATAATTTTCAACATTTGACAGGCTATGTACCTCTGGGATGTTGTTCTTGCCATAAAGCTATACAAATATTTATCAAGTGGTTCCTATGTGTCTGGCATTTGTCCAGGGAGGAGGCATTCAAGGATAACAACAGAGATGCTATTCCTGCTCTGTGGGGTTCATGGTACAGCAGGAGAGTCAGTGGACAGTGCTTACTTGTGTCAGGTTCAGAGAATTTTCCATATGGGATCACCAGTTCATTATCATAACAATTCTCTGAGGTTAATATGACTATCCACATTTTCCATAGAAGGGAATTTTATGTTCAGAGAAGTTAAGAAATGGGCCTGTTCTCACTGTAGTGGACACTCTAGATTCTTCCCCAAGATCCTCTCTAGCTATCCTCTTGGGCACTGTGCACACATCCCTAAGTTTGGTGTGTCCTGCCGTCAATGGCTTGTGGCTGCAAAATTCTTTCGAGTCTTGGGCCATACCCAACTGCCCAAGAATTTATCCCCGACTTGCCACCTACTAGCTGATGACTGACTGATGAACAAGTACAGAGGCCCAGCTTCCTTTGCCTCTGGATAAACTTTGGGGTGTAATTTACACTTCAGAGCTCCCTAAGAATCAGGGGGAGGCTGGTCTTGTATTGAAATCACATTACTTGGGCTTCTTTTCCTTCTCTGGTCTGTTTCTCAAATGTTTGTTATATTCTCCTGGGAGGTTTTTCTTGATAAATCACTTGAACCTCAATATTTGATCATCCACCTAAGTGAAAGAAGTCAGGATTTAAAGGAGAGGCCATGTGACTAGAGCACGCTTTCTGTTACACAGTGCTTGGTCCGATGTGCTCCATTTATTGATGTGGCTTGTCGATGGGTTGGTTCATCCAGATTCAGGTTTGATATAACCATGCTTCTTATTTTGCTACATGTGAAGATACCTTTCATAATCCTGAGAATGTGTATTCTTCATCTTGTTGGAAAAAAAATCCTACATGGGAGGTGGGAGTGGGTAACATTTAGTTAGATCTTCATGATGATTTAAAACCAGTCAACCTTATAGCAGCTCAATTCCCAATAGGTAAACTATGGAACCAACCTAGGTGCCCTTCAACAGATGAATGGATAAAGAAAATGTGGTATATATACACAATGGGATATTACTCAGCCTTAAAGAGGAATGAAATTATGGCATTTGCAGGTAAATGGATGGACTGGAGAATATCATGCTAAGTGAAATAAGCCAAACCCAAAAAACCAAGGCTGACTGTTTTCTCTGATAAGCGGATGCTGATCCAGAATGGGGGAGGGGGAGAATGAAGGAACTGTGGATTGAGCAGAGGGGAGTGAGGGTAGGGGAGAGGGTGTGGTAATGGGAAGGATGGTGAAATGAGATGAACATTATTACCCTAGACACACATATGATTACACTACTGTTGTGACTCTGCACCATGTACTGCCAGAGGAATGAGAAGTTGTGCTCCATTTGTATACAATGTGTCAAAATGCATTCTACTTTCATGTATAACTAATTAGAACAAATTTTTAAAAAACAAACAAAAAATAGTCAACTTAATATATATGTATAAGTGTGTATGTGTGTGTGTTTAAAGTTGACTGGTTGATTTAATGTAAGTCATATAAGTTATATATATTTTTATAAATACACACACACACACACACACACACACACACACACACACATGCCAGCTTCCCTTTCCCACACATAGCAAGTAAAAATGAATGAAATATTAGTAAACCCATCTTTCCTAAACCCTGGTGGTAACAGATGAGTTAATGGAGAAATAGTAGGTTGTCAATAGCATTCCATGGACGCTTCCATTGAATCAGCAGCAGCAGTCAGGGTTTCATGAGCTGTCAGCCCCTCCAGAGGAGAGAACAATGGCCCGGTGTGGTGTGTGGTGTGTGTTGGGGGGATGTTGGTCATACCCCCACCTTGCTGAGCTCCCTCTTCTGGTCAGTGTTGACTTGGTAAGCTCTTGCTCCTAACCTCCCGGCCTCTTGATTTGGTTCCCCTAAGCTTAATCAAATGCCTTTAAAGGAAACACACTGAGGGGCTGGGGTTGTGGCTCAGCGGTAGAGTGCTTGCCTAGCACGTGTGAGGCTCTGGGTTCGATCTTCAGCACCACATAAAAATAGATAAATAAGAAATAAAGGTATTGTGTCTGACTTCAACGAAAAATAAAAATAAAAATAAAAATAAAAATGTTTAAAAAAATAAGGAAACACACTGAGTTCTGAGTATGGGTTACCCCCTTGTCCTTCGAGGTCCTTGAGTTTGCCTTGGGTTAAAATCCATGGCCAGCACAGGAGCACATACCTCTGAAGCAGCCTTGGCATCAAAGACACTTCTGTGAAAAGGGCCTCTCTCTACTACCACGAACTATTATTAGTAGTATTTTTCAATTAACAAAGGATAAGGTAGTCCACAGGAAAATTTTGGCTTGGAGCCCCAGAATTTAAATATGTGCTCTAAGTGGAGAGTTAAAAAAGATTATAGATTAATCCAACTCTTGCAACACCTGGGCCTGCTGTGGGGGTGGGGCTGTTAACCCAAGTGCTCAGTTTGAGAGAGTGACTCTGTCCCAGGATGTGGGCTGTAAATACGTTGCCTTGGTGGTTGAGTTGAGGAGTGTAGTGCATCCCTTGGCACGCCTTGGTTTCCAGTCCTACTCCTCTATTTTACTTTTCTTTCTCTTATACAACAAAGAAGAGATCTTATTTGATCCTTTCCACACAGACTTCTGGACACAGTTCATACTTCAATTTTAGGAAAAATAAGCCTCAAGGTGAGGCATGTACTTATTGTATTTCAAAAGAAACCAAGCATGTAGGTAGAAATTCTATAAGTCCTATTAAATCTGGGATTTTTATTTATTTATTTATTTATTTTTGGTACTAGGGATTGAATTCAGGGGCGCTTGACCACTGAACCACATCCCCAGCCCTTTTTTATATTTTACTTAGAGACAGGGTCTCACTGAGTTGGTTTAGGACCTTGCTAAGTTGCTGAGGCTGGCTTTGAACTTGTGATCCTCCTGTCTCAGCCCCCCGAACTGCTTAGATTACAGGTGTGTGCCACTGCGCCAGGCACTCTGGGAAATTTTTGATGGCAGAAATGGGCAAAAGGAGTAAGGGGAGGGCTCATCAGGAAATACTAAGATTATAAAGAAGATAGAATAACAAGCCACGTGTGGAAAACTTCCCTTTTTGTTTCCTTTTTTATCCTATCTTTCCTCATCCAAAAGTACATGTCTGAAACTCTCCCAAGAGTGGGGGTGGAGGGGGTACAGCAATGACCAGTCTGGTCCTGGAAGAAGCTAGTTTTCTAGACCACTTTCAGCACAGTGCCCCAATAAGAAATTTTAATTTCTCTCTGAAATCCATGGAACTGGGAAATATTTACAACACTCAGCCATTTGTTGATTTGAATATGTAAAGACTTCCAGAGGAGATATATCTTATCATTCTGGCATCAGTATAGTTGATAATGGAGGGGATTCCATCCTTGACTTGGTCTCCTTCTTTCCTCTATTGCTTTTACATTTACTTGAAAGAATAGTTTCTTGAAAAAAAACATGTTACGATCTGAACACCCATGATCAACTGTTAACGTCTTCTTAAGACCCAGGAACCCATTTTTCTGGGCATCCTGTATTAATGATTACATAATGACACTTCAAGAGAGGATGGTGAGATCCGCTTTTTTGCCCAACATCTTGTGTTGTGGTGGTTGTCCCTGTTCTCTGAGTTTCATCATGCTCCCCAAGATGACAAGAAGAACAAAGGTGCCAGAAACTTGGCCCAGAAAGACAAAGACCCAGAGAACAAATCTGGGGCAAGGCCAAAAAGAAGTGGTCCAAAGGCAAAGTTTAGGACCAACTCAACAACTCAGTCTTGTTTGACAAGCTACTCAGGACACACGCTGTAGGGAAGTTCCAAGCTATAAGCTCATCAACCTCACTCTGGTCTCTGGAAGACTGAAGACTCCTGATCCCTGGCCAGGGCAGCTCTTCTGGAGCTCCTTAATGAAGGTCTCCAGGCATTTGCACCAGAAATACTAAAGAAGTGGTGCTACAGTTGCTGGTGAAGCTATAGGAACACATTCAACCAATGGTACCTTTGGAAAGAGAAAGCTTTATTAAATCAGAGAGGGGTGGGAGGATGGGAAACTCTTCTGGTTTAAAATTCAGTCTAGATACCAACCACCTCCAAAAGGCAGAATTCCATCTCCGAGAACACACTGACCCAGCCAGGCTGGGCTAGCCTAGGCTAATCTGAAAGGTGGGAAAACTTGGTTTACCCCACCGCCCACCCCTCATTCCCAGTGAGGGTCTTGTGGTCTTCCACCCTCCCACTGTTTGACTTCATTTCTTCCTGGGCCCTCAAACCCATCATATCTGGTAGTAGGTGAGGCTGACTTCATTCCACATGTTAACTTCCCCCTGCACTGGTCTTTAATTATGAGAGAGAAAGTTCTATCCTTTTAAAGGCAATGTGGGGGGCCTAGGGAGGGACTGAGGACACCGAAAGGAAACTTCTTGAGGAACTTTTGACCAAGAGAAACACCATCTGAAAATGCCTAAGCTAACAGAATTGAGTTTAGGACATCTGCTTTTGGCCTATTCTCATTAACCACCATGTCCCCGGAGACTGGTTTTCCTCCTAATATGGTGAAATATGCCAAAAGCAAGTAAATTCTCCTGTGGATTTAAAGGATTTAACTGAATCACATGGAAAGTTACCAGATTTTCTGAATGATTTATGTGGTAGAAGCGTGGTTCTATTTGGATGAACTTCTTGCTGTCTCACAGAAAAAAAAAAAATAAAAAAAGTAAAACATTCAATATATACTCACCAAGTGGTTCCAAGGGCCCTGCCTTGGGGAAAAAAAAAAAAAAAAAAAAAAAAACTTTTTAAAGAAGTTAGTTTAGAAATGTAAAAAGAAAATCACATTTTCATAGAGCTATCACTTTGCCAATTGGTTTTTGTTTTTTGGTTTTGGTTGGTGCTGTAAATAAAGTCACTTTTCTTGTTAGCGCATCATTTAATCACTCATAAATAAGAAAAAGGTGTGTTAAGTGTGGTCTTAATCTAAGTGTTAACACATTGGAGAGAAATGTAAAGTTCCCCAAATTTATACCAAACCCTTTAAACATATGAGATAAATTTTAGAAACTGGAAACCACATGGGGATGCTGAACCCCGGGCACATGCCCTTGCTTCCTCAAAAATCTACAACATCTCTTAAGAGTTGAAGTTCAATTCCACTTAAAAAGGCATTATTTCCATTCTCAGACCTATTTTAAAATAAAATGGCAGATGGCAAATTCTATTGCATTCTGTTTACATCTCAGTGACCCTAGAAAAACTCACAGGAAATATACTTCTCAATCAAACATTTCATAACTATTTATTGCAAAGACCCCAGACAATGTATTTTAATGAGTGCAGCAAAATTTATTGCTAGAGAACTAGGACAAACTATACAACCTACATCATCTTCAACCAGAGAGGTAAGAATAGTCAAAGAATGTTTCATTATAATAAAGAAAAGAATGAAGCTGGGCACGGTGGCACATGCTTAGTAATCCCAGTGGCTTGGGAGGCTGAGACAGGAGGATTGCAAGTTCAAGGCCAGCCCCTAAGGAACTTAGTGAGATCCTATCTCAAAAAAATAAAATAAAATAAAATAAAATAAAATAAAATAAAATAAAATAAAAAATAAAATAAAATAAAAGAGTTGGGGATATGGGTCAGAGGTAATGTGTCCCCAGGTTCAATCCCTGTTACAAAAAAAAAAAAAGATGCTTTTCAAATGAAAGGAATCAGAGTGATGCAAACGGAACTTGAGAAATCTTGGTCATGTTCTGCACTCCAGTGTTTTGGATGTGTTTGGGAATGCCATGGGAACCCTCTGGGTTTGCGTCTTCTCTGCACTCTACATAGTAAGTTTTTGCTTGGCAGAATCCCTCACATTGTGTGAAAATCCTCGGTGATCCAAGGAGTGAATTTGGGTGCATATGAGAGTAAATGATAATTTTTCTTAGTTTAGATGTGTAATTATTAAAATATTGGGTTTTTAGGTTATTTTGAGAAAGTGGTTAAGGCCCCAAATGGAACTATCCATATCCCATACACATTGCATTTTGCAATTATTTCCAGGGTTCCAAAACTCCAGGTCTAGAACGTCATTCAGGAATACTTCCACTAAGGTCTGCTTAAAGAGAAGGCACCTGACCTTGGGCAGCGGTATAATTCCTTTTACTAGTGACCAGTTAATCCAACCCATCAGAATAATCTCTGCTCTCACTTGTAAGTGGTTTATAAAAAGGAACCACAGGAAATGGCCTTGCTACGGGCTTTTCAGAACTAGAAATAGTATCAAATTAGTAAAAAATTAAAACAAAACAATAAAACAAAATACCAACAATCAAATAAATATAATGTACATCAAACTCAAGTTTTAAATGCTATTCAAGCTAGAGAAACAAAGGAGGAAATGCTGATTATTTGGGGGAGAAATCGGGGGAGGATGGGAAAGGAAGACCAGATGTTCAATTTTCAACATCATTGTTTCTAAAGCCAAGAATATATTGCTGACCCAGGCATGATAAAATGTGCAGGGATTTCCAGCAATCCAGAGTCAGCTGACCTGTTTAAGGAGAAAAACAACAATTTTAAAAATCACAAAGTGAGACTGCAAATATGATTTTCTTATCTGGGATGCTGGTTATTTATACCTCAAAATGAATAGCTGCAGAAAGGTCTTATTGTTTCTTATTGAAACAAACCTTAAGCCCAGGGAATGCCTTGACTTCACCAGGTTTTCAAAAGAAAATGTTGTGTTTTATTTTATCGATGTGACTTTTATTCAATAGCCAATCTGGCATTTATCAAGACACTATCAATTATAACAAATGAAATATAAGTATTATTGCTGGTTAGCTGATTTACTGTTCTCCTTTCACAATTGATAGGAATGCATTTTCTTTGCTTTCCATTTGAGCCATTTTACAGATTTGTTGTATTTGTTAGAATCAAACGACTTTACTAGTAACACAGAGCTATGTGTTGTCTTAATAATGGGAAATTTTGTAGGTTTGGCTGCTTCATGACACCATTTAAAAGTATGCACTCTGTCCTCTTTTGATTTGACCTTGAAATTACCAAACTGAAGAAAAATGACTTTTATAAGGACACCAGCCCAATTGAAACTTTGCAAGATTGGAATCATTTAATTTTGGGAGGTTGTGTTCCATCCAAAAGCCTTCTGTGGTTTGAGTACCCCAAGAATGATTTTCTATCCAAGTCATATTTGAATAAAGCAATGGATAACAACTTGTCCTGTGTTTCCAAGAAACCTAATCTGGTGCAGGGCTGGGAGTCCAGGGTGTTTTCTTCCACCACCCTTTACAATAGGGACTGTCAGGGGTTTGTTTGCAGGCTCACCAAGATTTTACTGCATTAGCCAAGTCACAACACAAAAACTGCTGCTTTTATGTCAGGTTTAAAAAATTACACCTCAAATAAGTATATTTTCTTTTTTTATCAAAATGTACAGTCTTGTGTTTTCTAATACCAAAGAGAGACTAGATTATTTCTAGCAGAGTAATCTTGCCCTTCTTTTATTTTCCTTTTCTCTATTCAAGATAGACAAAAATATTTTTGCTATTTTCTTAGAAAGAATGACCTCAATATCAACTGTCTTTTTCCAGCTATAAATTTGGCAACTTCAGTAAGTACATGATGACTTTGTGTTGCCCCTTGTTGATTTAAACCTTTCATAATCCTAAAAATGTCTCCACTTTCCAGGAATGGGGTCTCTACTTTTTCTGCAGCTTAACCCACCCTGACTTTTCCACTAGCCCTACATGAAATAAGACCTCTAACGCTGGGGCTGTAGCTCAGCGGCAGAGCACTTGCCTAGCATGTGTGAGGCACTGGGTTTGATCTTCAGCAGAACATAAAAATAAACAAATAAAATAAAAGCATTCTGTCCATCTACAACTACAAAAATTTTTTTTTTTTTAAAGAAAGACCTCTAAGACTGATAAGTTAAACAAAGAGGTCAGTGATCATAGGGAAGTTATATTTAGCAATAAAATGATTTTTAATCCAAATATTTTAAATGTAAGGTTTGGTGTCTTGGGCAAAAAGAGGAGCATTTGTTATCTTGTCTTTAATTGACTTTAAAATATTTCAATGTAGATTTTAGAGTGATGAGTCCTTGTGTTAATTCATGTGTGTACCATCAGGTGGGCAGTTTACTACTTGTAGCTGCCCAGTCAGAGGTGATTGGTTGACATGTGAAGGACTTTAATCAAAGGTCTACAAGTTATTACAAGGTATAGGAGGTAGCCTCCCAACATGTGTCCTTTGCAATCTCTTCCCCAGCAAGCAATTTGATCTAACAAATGGAATACAAGCAAAATGATGAGATGCCACTTCTAAGGTTAGGTTGTCAAAGATCATGACTTCCATTTTGCTAGCAAACTCTCTGTCTTCTTGCGTGCTGGCTTTGAAGAAACAAGAGAGGTATACATGGCAAGGAACCATGGGCAGCCTCCAGTCAGAGACAAACCAAGATCCTCAGTTCAAGAAGAACTGAACCATGAAGAACTGAATCTGCCAATGACCACCTGAATGAACAGGGGAGCTGGTCTTTACTGACTTGAGCTGTTAGATGAACACAGACCTGGCTGACACCTTGATATGGCTTGTAAGAGACCTTGAAGGAGAAGACCTGGTTAAACTGTGTCTGAATTTTTGCTCCACAGAAACTGTAAGTAAATGTTTTAAGTCATTATATTTTGGGGTAATTTGTTATGCAGCGATGATAACTAATACATGAGAGCTACAAGGGATCATGTTTTACTTTTATAGTAGTTGATCTAATGTACAATAAGTAAATTAGATGGATGTGAAGTATGCCTCAATAAAGCATACTTTATTTAAATATGTATACTAGAGTGAAGGAGCCCTAATTAGGAAGGGCTGTTGTAGCTAGCTGGAAGCCATGGGTTCCACCTGATATGTATGTGACGCACCTGTAGGCACCCGCAAACCTGAAGGTATATAACCGGGTGAAAGCGGTCCGAGTTAGGAGAACGGAGAATTCAGTTAGCCGGGCAGTCACTCGGTCGGTCAGAAGAATCAGAGCGGCCAGAACGTAGGCAGAGCGGTTACAGAAGAGAAACCAGATAGAAGAAGTAATGACTGGTCAGAGTTAGGCCGAGACTCCTGAGGAAGACAGAAGACAGAAGAAAGAAGAAGGAAGAAAGAAGAGAGAAGAAAGAAGCTCTAATCTTTCTCTAAGCTAAGCTCTATCTTTCTAAGAAGACTCTAAGCTAAGCTCTATCTTTCTAAGCTCTAAGCTCTACTATATCTTTCTTTCTCTCTAAGCTAAGAAGAAAAATCTTTCTTTCCCTCTCTAAGCTCTAAGAAAGTAGAAGTAAAGTAGTAAAAGCTTAACTCTGCCTCCGAGAGTTTTTCCTCCCGGTTTTCGGTACCAGGCAGCTTACACTAGAGCATTTGTTAAGTAACTTTATTTAAATATGTATACTAGAGCATTTGTTAAGTAACATAAATGTTACTGGAAACATACCCATATATCTGCTAAAGGAGTGGTGTAAAATGTGAGTTGGCTAGAAATAATGTGAAGTAGTGCACCTCTCTGCCTTTGCACATAGAGGCATAAGGATACAGCAAGCTCAGAGCTCAGTACTCTAACAAATATTCCCCTATGCTAGGACTCACACTTAGTCCTGGATTCAGCCATGACATGGAGGGATTATAGGGCATGATCTGACTCAGGTTAGCTAAGATCTACCATTTACAAGACTATGGTCTTTGCCCCAATCAAAACCTTCATGGAAACTACATTTTGAGGAGTCTAAAGGATGATGTGATACCTCCCTGAGTTTACATGAGCAGATTTCATGACATTTTTGTGCCTATGTATATTACTAATTGATTGTGAGACAAAATTTGGCCAGTGACATGCTTTCACTGAAGCATACTATCTGCTGTTGAGTGTTTTTGGAAACCTGTAGCTTTCACCTGCTAAGAGGGACTAAAGAAATCCACCAAAAAAAGAACTGGGCAGGGCTGGGGATATAGCTCAGTTGGTAGAGTGCTTGCCTCACATGCACAAGGCCCTGGGTTTGATCCCCAGCACCAAAAAAAAAAAAAAAAAAAAAAAAAAAAAAAAAAAAAAAAAAGAACTGGGCAATTGTGAATGACTAAGTTAACTTAGATCATTCCACAACAGTGCTTTTGAATCAAGGGATTAATGCATCAGACAAAACTGTATCCCCTGAAAAAAAAATGGGGGCCCTTATATATCTGATAGGTTTTGTCTTTGCTATGATAGATTGATTCAACTGGCCCCTCAGCTAAGCCATCAACTAATTTAAGCAACCTCAAAGACATAATGGTACCGGCCATTGTCTTACTCAGAAACCAAAACCCCCTAAGAACTAAGTCGAACTCCTTTGTCTTGAACACAAGGCTCACACATTTTTTTGTTTGTTTTCTACTCTCTATCATATACCTACCACATTGGACAACTTTTGAAACATGGCCAGTTCTTGTACTTTGACATTATTCATTTAACTCCATCCGTCCAAAAGATCTTCCCACCCATTCATTAGCTTTGGACAGTGTTTACTATATCTCAGGCCCTTGGTTACATACATAAATAAAGGCATGGTCTCCACCCATAAGAAGGTGCTTGTTTATGAGCAAAAGAAAGTCTAGTAGAGTAGAGGAAAGAGAATGAGAGATGGGAGGGAGGATGGGAGGAATCAGGAGGAGGGAAAAAGGGGAATCAAAATTGAACCAAAATCGATTTCCAGGCATAGATGAGTTTGTTGGGATGAACGCAACTACTATTTATAATCATAAAGCTCTGATAATAATAATTGGAAAAAGAAGTAATGGAAAAAATAAAAAAAAAAACAAGATACTTATTTAGTATGTGAGTTGGCTGTATCAACAAGCAATTCCAATACAATTTGGCAAATGATATCAATGGTTGCTGTGAGTAGGTTAAATGTGGCTACCAATTCTTTGTGGCTCTTCCTGTTAAAAAGTGATGTCCTTTTCCCTTTTCACATGAGCCTGGGCTATCCCTGTGTCTTGCTTTGACCTACAGAATGCAGAAGAAGTGGCTTCTAGATATGTTGCAAGCTTCAACCCTTCCTCTTGAATCCAGCCACCATGTAAAGAAGCCCAGTGGAGCCTGCTGAAGACTAAGAGGCCAGGTGGAAGAGAAGGAGGCACCTCTATCAATAGCAGTGCTGTATCAGTCATTTTTTTTTTAATTTCAATATGATGTTTTGACAACTAGGAGGATTTTCAGACCTGGGGAGGAAGTACCCCTTGCAGGGGTTGCTAATTCTCAGAGGTGGTGGACAGCTAGAACACACCCATCATGTGCAGATGGCCTGACCACTGCTGTGCCCTGTACCTCCTTATGTAACTCTCATACCGAGCCAATCTATCCCCTGTCCTACATAAACCCAGAGCCAGGTACCAGACCAGACAACCGGGGATAGCCCTTATGCTGTACAGTCCCCCAGAATCATTCAGATTAGCCAATCCTAAACTGTTTGCCCTGCTTTGCTTGACTTTGCCCATAAAAACCCTAGTACAGGCATTGACCTAGGGTTCCCTTCACTCCTTTCTGCCTCAGGACTGAAATCTGGCACTTCCCCTTGTGGCCCTATACCCTGTGGTGTGTCCCCTTCTCTGGGGATATGTAAACATGAAAATCCTCTTACAAGGTCATTAGCTTTTCTAAGTTGTCACTCAGTCACCTCCATAAATTAAAATCCTATGGATTTATATTTGAGAACAAGCACCAACTAGTTGGACGCCCTGGCCTGAGTCAATCCTTCAGAGGGCTCCAACCACATAAATGAGCTCAAAAGAAACCAGCAGAGCTTCCGGGCTGAGTGCAGCCCCAATTATAAATTCACAAGAGAATAAATGCTGTGGGATAGGGACAGAATTGTGCTTCTGTGGGCAGCTGTGCATGGTCTAGAGCTCACGCCACCAGGTTAGCAGACTCTTGAGTCTAGGGGAGCGACGTCCCACCTCTGCAGCTTGTACCAACTGATCTCAATCCAAAATCATTTTGTCTGTAGTCATGTGTAAATGAATTCTGTCCAGTGGTGGATTAACTCCCTTCTCCCACAAAACCCTGCTTTGCCTCCATTTTCACCTTCATTTTAAGCATTCCTTTACTCCATTTAAATTTATGCTCCTTTGATGTCTCCTTTGAATCTGTTATGACATCTACCAGTTTCCACCAATTCATGAGTTAAATAAAATTTTAATGTGCACTCATTGTATACCTATATGAGAGTCATGGTTTTACCTTATTCTGAAAATAGTCCCTTATATAGTTATTTTACACCATTGGGCTTTTTTTTTTTTTTTTTTTTTTTTTGTACTAAGGATTGAACCCAGAGGTGCTTAAGCACTGGACATCCCCAGCATTTTTAAAAGATATTTTATTTAGAGACAGGGTCTCTAAGAGTTGCTAAGTCTTTCACTAAGTTGCTGAGGCTGCCTCTGAACTCGCGATCCTCCGGTCTCAGCATCCTGAGCCACTGGGATTACAGGCATGTGCCACTGCGCCCAACACCATTGAGTTTTTAGGTGTAGCCCTGGATGTGTGAAGGCAGCAAAGGCTGAATCCATTGCTCACATCCCAATGCCCTTGATCTTTTTCTTGTCCACATTAGTAATAGAAAAATATCATTTCTTTGTGGCATAGAAGTACTTCTAAAGGAAAATAGCCCTGCACCATTCTGACTAAAGGGAGGCAGTGGGGAGATGAGGCACTGGCTCTCCCCATTGAATAGTCTAGGTTCAATTGTACCATGTACAGCATGGGTATATTTGTTAATATCATTAAGCCCCAATTTTAAAAAAATGCTTTTATTATTGCATTATAGTTACACACAACAGGGGGGTTCATTTTGATATAATCATACATGCATGAGATATATAATTTTTCCATTGCTGTCTCCGGTACTTCCTCTTTCTCTTCCCTCCTCCCTCCCCTTCCTCTACCCTACTGGTATTCCTCCTATTTATTTATTGTTCTTTTAATGGTGCTTTGTAGATATACATAAAGGTGGACTTCATTGATATATATATATATATATATATACATATATATATGCATATATACACACACACATATAATTTATTATATATATTATAATATATATAATTTATTTATTTTAAGGGGACACTGGGGATTGAACTCAGGGGCAGTAACCACTGAGCCACATCCCCAGCCCTGTTTTGTATTTTATTTAGAGACAGTGTCTCATTGAGTTGCTTAGCACATCGCCATTGTTGAGGCTGGCTTTGAACTTGCAAATCTTCTATCTCAGCCTCCTGAGCTGCTGGGATTACAGGCGTGTGCCACAGCACCCAGCTACACATATATATTTTAACCAATTTAATCAATTTCATATTGAGGTTCCTTCCTTTCCCTATTCTTCCCCTCGATTCCCTTCCTCTGCTTCATTGACTTCTTTCAATTTTTGTGTAATTTCTCCATCTTTTCTTTTATTTATTTTCAGTTTCTGCACATGAGAGAAAACATTTGACCCTTCACTTTCTGAATCTAGCTTATTTTGCTTAGCATGTTGTTCTCCAGTTCTACCCATTTACCAGCAAATATCATAATTTCATTCTTCTCTATGACAGGGTAATATTCCATTATGGATATATGCCACATTTTCTTTATCCATTCATCTATTGACAGGCACCCGGGCTGGTTCCATAATTTTTAAGCCTCAATTTATTCATGAATCACAATCACACTTACTGCATAAGATTATAGTAAGCACTTAGAGGACTGTGTAGCAAACACTTTAATTGCCCATCTGACATTTACTTCCTTATGTGCAAACAAAGCCCCAAGTTGATCTAGGGGTCCACATTGTCTCCAGCTCCAGAACAGGGTCCTAAGCAGTAGGAAAGAGTTCTTGCCTGGCATCTGTGACTGTTCGGGAGAGGGCACATGATTGTCGGTCCAGTCGAGGGATGCAGACAGGACTGGTTTGCATCCCATGTTGGAAGAAAGTGTTCTTTCTGCCTCTGGCTTTTCTGCTGTGTGTGAATTAGGAAGCACACGGATACTGATCGCTGCACATGGCCATCTTGTAACCAAGAGGGAAAACAGCCTTAAGACATAGCTTCTGTTGGAAGTCACAACAGCAGAAGGACCAAAGCCACAAGCCCAGAGCCTGGCGCATAGTGAGTGCTCCGTGCATGTAATCTAAGCAGCAGCGTGGGTCCTGTGGATGTGGAGAGGAACCCTCCTTTGAATGGGTACCAAGAGTGTTGGCTGGTAAGAACTGGAAGGCCTACTCTATTTCCCGTAGATTGTGTAAGGAAAGTGCAGTTTTATCATGTGATCAGCCTTAAGTGATTGTTCCCCTTAAAACCAAAATTCAAGTACAAATGGGACATTGGCCTCTGTGTTCAATTGCCTGTAACCATAATTCATTTCTGTCAAAAAAAAAAAATACAGTTTTTCTTCCCCCGCCAAACTGTTGAATCACAATTTTCAAGAGTTTGGCAAAGTAGTATTTTCCCATGAGAGAGAACATTTTTTAACTTCAATTTTGCCCCCTATATTATAAAATAACAATAGCCAAAGCCTTGCATCTGCTAACAGAGTATCTGTGAGTATCTGCTAGCACCAGAACAAAGTGATACTTCCAATTCAAGTCCTCGTTTTTGAGATATGAATGATAAGAGATGTGGAAAATTTTACCACTGGCTAAACCTTGGCATTTTATTGAGTTCCCAAGCATTCTTCTGAATATGGTTTTCCAAAATGCAGACATGCATGTGTAGAAACACACACACACACACACACACACACACACACACACACTTAGCTTGTTTTGTTTTGGTTTTGTTACTGAGGCTTGAACCCAGGGGCATTTTACCACTGAGCTACGTCCTCAGCCTGTTTTGTTTTTTGAGACAGGACCTTGCTAAGTTGCTGAGGCTAGCCTCAACCTTGCTTTCTTCCTGCCTCAGCCTCTGAGCTGCCGGAATTACAGCTATGCACCACCATGCCAATTATTATTATTATTTTTTAGATAACAACAACAAATACATAAAGGAAGAAGCAGAAGACTCAGTGACAAGGTGCAGACATCTTGCTTTCTAAATCCTTTATTTTTGGTAGGGGGGCGGGTACCAGGGATTGAACTCAGGGGCACTCAACCACTGAGCTACATCCCAGCCCTTTTTGTATTTTATTTAGAGACAGGGTCTCACTGAGTTGCTTAGGGCCTTGCTTTTGCTGAGGCTGGCTTTGAACTCATGATCCTTTCTAAACTCTTAAAAGCAATAATCTGGTTTAAGATGTGGGACAAGATAAGGAAGTTAATCCAAAGTGATGCCTTTTTCTTTCTCTCTCTCTTTCTTCTTCTTAATTTTTCCCCCCTGGAGTTTTGAAATCCAGAGATCAACGGGCAAATATTTAAAGTTTAGAAAAATGGCAAAGTTGCATGTCACAGAACTGATCATTGTGTGATTTTTATAATGATCTGTTTTTTATCTTCTAGTGGAACTTGTGAACCCATTCTTATTTGGTGTGTCCATTTGGTTAGGTCTTTCGGACACTTCAGTCGTACCTAGGGAAATCTCTGTGGCCCAATGCCAGTTTGATTTCTAAACTTACATCATGTCCCTCTGTGATCACTCAGTGCCTGAGACAAGTCCCAGTCCCAGTTAAGGTTAAACATAAAATCCTGTCTCTTGGTACAATTCATTAAGAGACAATTTGCCTATAATAGCTACTTAATGTGTCTGCAGTATATTTTCACTATAGACAAAATCAATAGAGACGATCAATAAAAAGAATTATCACAAATTTCCTGACAACTCCATGGTGGCTGGGAAGCTACAGGAGAAGAGGTGGGTCATTGTGTTGGGTTGAACAGGCGGGAGTTTGTCTCTTAGCCATCGGAAGCTGGTCTAGACTGGTTATCTTATAGTGCCAGCCTTGTGGCTCCCCGAGAGAGCTGCCCACAGTTCCTTTTCTGGTTTATTCATTGACCCATCACCCTGATCTCCTCCTACTTCCTATCCTGGCTCTCAGCCCTTCTCTGACTAAAGACAGGCTGGGGTGAGTTTTGGAGTCTGGGCATTTTGATTTTCATTCTTCTTAGCCCCAATCAAGAAACTCTTCAGACCGGGCATAGTGGCTCACGCCTGTAATCCCAGCAGCTCCGCATGCAGGCTGAGACAGGAGAATCGCGATTTCAAAGCCAGCCTCAGCAATGGTGAAGTGCTAAGCAACTCAGTGAGACCCTGTATCTAAATAAAATACAAACTAGGGCTGTGGCTGTGGCTCAGTGTTCGAGTGTCCCTGAGTTCAATCCCTTAGAACCAGGCAGCTATTGTGCTGTCAAGTCGAGGTAGTGACAACAGAACTGACATATTTTCCCATTCTGCACTTCTCCATGTGTGCACCTTATTCATGCAGAAAAGATTCAAGCATCTGATCAGCACATACAACACAGTACAATGGAACAGCAAATTGCAGTCCTAGAGCAGGACATGTGGTTGCAAGGGGGCTGCAGGAAGGGAGAGAATGGTTATGGACCTGACCCTTGCTGCTTTTAATGTTGAAGCCACCCACCCAGGACTACTCTTTCCAGACTCCTGGTTATGGGACAGAATCAAATGTCTTATTATTTTTAAATATTGAAAATTCTGTTCATTGCAACCAACTGCATCCTACCAATACTGGTAGGTGCTATTAACATCTCTACTATAAAGACGAAGGTAACTGAGGCTTGCCAGGATGACTTGGCCCAGGAGTACAAATGCTTGGGTCTTTTCCACCCCTTTCTAGCCCCATAGCCAAAAGTCTTAATCCCTTTCATAGTAATGATTTAACTTCACCTAGGGTCCTGATAAAAAATGCAGATTCTTCTACTTCACTTCCAAAGACTCCATTGAGGAACTCCATTATGGATCCAGAAATATCCATTCTAAGGCAACAGCACAGACTGTCCTAACACCAGGGCTTCCTAAATCCCATGTGCAGGATCACTGCCTATGTCATCATACCTCTTAATCCTGCTCATTTTTTCTGAAGGCCCACGTTTCCCGCACATGGGGGTGCTGATGCCACCACAGCACCCACACTCCTATTGCTCCCCTCATACCAGTGCCAAAGTCAATTCAGACACTGGGCTACCTTAGCTCAAAAGCACAAGGCCCTCATTCTTTGGGATCTAAGGCTGAAAATTGAGAGCTATCAGGAAGGACCACAACTTCTTCTTCCTTCATGAGTAGTATTGTTTAATTTGTCAAAATGGACATCCCGGGCCCACAGATTGAAAAAAAACGTTTTTACTTATTCAACTTACTGGCCAGCTCATGACTTAGATGTCAACTGCGTGAAAACCAGCAGAGTTTTCGAAATGGTCATGAGTCTTCATTTGTGGGATATGTAGAGGGGGGTGTGGAAAACACTGCACACATTCATTTTTATTTCAAAGAAATCCAAGTAGTTTGCTATCACTCAGCTCTCTGGCTTTGCCAGAGAGATGCAGAATCCAAATGTAATATTGCAGGAAGCCATGAAACCAAAGTTTTGAATTTTTCTCAAGAATTTCATTTTTAATAATAAAAAAAAAATCAACAAGCCCTTGTGTCTCATAAAAATAAATGAACATTTTCACTCTTAAATAAATGGATAAAGCAGATGAAAGTTGGAAGCCACCTAATGCTTTCTGTGAAGCTCATCTAGGTCATCCAAAGATTCTATGTTTTGCCAATGGGGGAAACTGAGGAAGCACCAGGTCCATGTCCTGGGTGTGGCTGTTGAAAAGTTGCCTACCAGCTACTCTAATTTGGAAGAGCAGCTCTGTGGAGAATTGGAGAAAGGCCCCGAGTCTGTAGCATGGCATGATCTGGCCCAGGGAGCATGTCCGGCTAAATTTCTAGCTGGGCCCTACTTGCCCCTAAGGACCTGTGGTCCTGCAGAGGGTCATGTTTCCTCAAAACTTTGCTCAGGCTGCCCCTTCTTATTGACAGGCCCTCCTGCTCCTTTCCCACACACCAAGTACCCATCCATCCACAGCTCACTCATCACCAGAGGCTTTTGGTGCTCCCCTGTGGCTGCGTTTTCTGGCCCTCCCACAGCACTTTAATACCCAAAGATTTTCACATGTCTTTGGTATCCATGTATCTGGCCTTCCCACCATGTCCCACCAAAACACTCACAGAGCATCTTGACAGCTGGATCTTGTTTAACTCATCTTTAGTTTCCCAGGACAGATCACTTTGCCAAACACAGAAGAAATGCTTGTTGAAGGGATAAGTCGATAAACCAACGCAGACCTATGGTGATGTGATAAAAAAAGATGCTGCCTTCCACCTCATTCTTGCTCCTTACAGGAAGCTGAAGGGAAAAAAAAAATAGGAGGGGGGAAAGCCCATTCAACTTTTTGGCCCGCTTTTCCCAGGGGCTGAGTCTCCCCTTTTGGTCTGAGGAATGTAAACACTGAAAATAGAGCTCAGATTCCTGTCAATGATAAATAACTTCTCCTTCCATTAAAACAAGGAAGAAGGAAAACTGACAGTCACTGGGGGGCAGTGATTTCTGCTGGGCTGCCAGGGAACATGTTTGTGGTTATCCTGGGTATTTGGGCAAAGATGCTACCTCCAGGGCTGGGATCACTTCAGGCTATCCCATTTTGGGGGGGGGGGGGGTTTAAAGGTTTTTTTCCCTTCAGAGGAAGACTAACACCCTGGCAGTTCCTGCCACCGTATTCCCAGTTTAATCTTGAATGAAAAAACTTCAGGCTTTGGAATGATTGCTCCTGTTGATTCTTGGGTACAAAGGCTGGAAATTGAGTAGCAGTTTCAGGGTGAGGGCACGTTGCCTCCAGCACCGGGGTGTCAGCCTCTCCACCAGGGGGCTGGAGCCAGGCTGGGGGTTGATGTATTTACCCAGGCCTCCAGGCAAGACTGCCCACTGTGATGTAGGGCTGCCTGCAGCTAAAGGGCTGTCCTGCTGGCTTTCTCGGGATCTGGTAGATCATGCTATCTCTAAGCCACCTCCCCTCACAAAAGGCTCAGGTATTTGAATTTGTTTGTTGGGAGACTGGAAAATTGGTTATTGATGGGAGAGGATTATGAGGTGGAGTTGGGAGAAAGTTTTGCATTTGTTAGTAGAATGAATTTTGCTCTTTTTAGTGAGGCTCCAGTGGTACCAACAAAAGAAAAAAAAAAAAAAAAAAAGAAATGGAGGTGAAAGTAGGGAATAGAACAAGAAAAAGGGGATCACTCTTCATCAGAACCTTATCTGATAGTGCAGCTTTACTTATAAAGTCTCATTTAAATGTAAAAAATCTCATTTATATGTAAAATCCACCCCAATTCCCTGGAGGCCTATGTTACCATCTATCATACACTTAGGACCAAACTGAGGCCCAAGAGGGATGAAAAGACTGCCAGAGGCAGGTAGTAGACAGGGGGGCCAGGAGGTGAAAATGGTCTGTTTGCCAGACTATGAACAGAGTATAAGGAGGAGGAAGGTGGTTAAAAAAACAAAAGGGAATTTTGTTAGAACAGTTTAAAATCAGTTCAGTTTCCAGAGTGGCTTTTCTGACAAGCACCATCCTATTTAATCTTTATAAAATTTCCATAGGAAACTTCCTCTGGAAACTGAGACTCAAAGAGGTCATACCACTTGTGCAAAGTCAGATGGCTAAGAATTTGTGCAGTCAGGACTTAAACTTGGGGTAGATGGAGTTCTTACTACTGGGGACAGACAGATGCAAATGGTGGGAACATGAGGTGAAGGGAATAATTCTGTTTTTTTTTTTTATATATTATTTATTTATATGTGGTGCTGAGAATCGAACCCAGTGCCTCACACATGCCAGGCAAGCGCTCTACCACTGAGCTATAGCCCCAGACCAAAAGAATAATTCTATAAAATGGGTCCACTGTGCTGACCCCCACATGCTTTCTTTTCTAAGAAATAATCTATCTGCAGCCCTGCCTGGCCTCAGTGGACAGGATATGCCACATTCCTGAGCAAACTACCTGTTAACTGCAGGAGAAATGCAGGCCCAAGATAACATGGGTGGATGGGAGGAATCTAGGAGACTTTTGTGACCAGATCCTGGAACTCTGGAAGATAAGGATAGTTCCTCTTAACCATAAAATCTGTAAGAATATAGTGGTTAGGAATCCAGTTAGAACCAGTCAGCATGGGTCAAGGTGACCTAGAGTTGCCATGATAGTGGGGACTCCAAAGACTGATGTCACCGGGCTGTGAGTCGAAAGTCAAGAGGTAGACCTGGGCAGGACTCTCTGGAAATGTCTCTGGGATCCCCAATAAAACTAGAGTGCAGGAGAGGCATGTTGTCTCTCTCCTCTCTGAGAGAACCCACTCTCTCCCTCCTTTTCCCTTTTCCTATCCCTTCAATAAACTCATTCCTGTTACACTGAGCAACACGTCTGAAATCTTTCTGACTTGATCTCAAGAATTGGGCTTTGACAATCCCAAAAAGCCAAATGCCAAATGTTTTCTCTAATATAAGGAGGCCAATTCACAGTCGGGTTGGAATGGGGAGCATAGGAGGATTAGAGGAACACTAGAATGGCCAATGGGGAGGGAGGGGGAGGGAGGGGGCAAAAGGGTGAAGAAAAAAAAAAGATGGTAGAATGAGATGGATATCATTACCCTAAGTGCATGTATGAAGTCATGAATGGTGTGAATATACTTTGCATACAACCAGAGATTTGTAAAAATGTGCTCTATATGTGTAATATGAAATGTAATGCATTCTGTTGTCATTTATAACATCTTGAAAAAAAAAATAAATTAAAAAAAAAAAAGAATTGGGCTTTGAAAAGGGGAGGTCTTTGCACTGCTTCAGTTTCTTGGAAGACCCCAGCCCCGTAACATAACCACTGCAGTAAGGCAGGGAAGAGCAATGGGTGTCTGGAGGAGCATGGAGGAGCAAGAGAAAAGTGAATGAAGCTGTAGACTCGGAGGAACCAGGAGGATAATAATGCCCTTGAAGAGGTCAAGTTAGGTAGGGCAGAATCCACAGGGGTTAGAGGATAAGTGAGAGGGGTAGAGGGGAAGGGACAAGGAGTTAGGACAGATGAAAGCATTTCTTGTGGGTGCTTGAGTCTCCTAGACACTGAGATAAGCACAGCCTGCCCTCCGCACCCCCATGTCAGAATATTTTAAGGTCCTCTCTAGTGGTGTTAAGCAGACACAAATTCTTTGACCCTCATCTCACTGAGGAGGACTGTTGGAGTCTAGGTGGGCTTACCATTTGCTTGTAACCAATACAATGCAGAAGTGGCTGCGAGGTTGCTGAGGCTGGGTCAGGAAAGTCAATGCAGCTGCCAGCTTGCTTGTTGGGAACTTCGTCTTCAGAGCCCTGAGCTCCCATGTAAGAAGTCTGGCTACCACGAGGCTGCCATGCTATGAGCAAGCCCGGGGCACACGGAGAGGCCATGAGTTCCGGCCAACAGCTCCAAGTGAGGTCCCAACCAGCAGCTGCCATTCAGCCACTAGATATGAGAGAAGGCTTTTTCAGGTGATTCTAGTTCTCAGCTGTGAAATCAAATCACCCCTGCCTCTATCTTTGTATCTTCCCAGTGGAGACTCCAGATATACTGGAGCAGAGACAAACTCTGCTAAAATGTCATCAAAATCTCCATCAATACGTAGAATCGGTGAACATAATAAATAGGTTGTTTTATGTCTTTGGGTGGATTGCTGTGCATCAAAGATACCATCCTGTTTCTTTCTTTCTTTTTTTTTTCTTTTTTTTTTTTGTGGGGGTATTCTACGTTCCCCTTCCTGTCCCCCGTGCCAAGTTCCTGCCTTTTGATAAACTGTAGATGGATACACAAAGTAACAGTCCTCCACAGACTATGTGGGGTGATCTCAGTGGCAGTTTTTGATGAGGGCATTTACAGCCTGCACAGATGAGCCAGCTACTTTACAAGTGCCTCTCCTCACTGGGTCTCCAGGTCTCCCCTCCCAGCCCTTTTTCCATCATTCTCTTTTAGCTGACAGCCCCTCATCCCCTCCCCTGCATTTCCCATTTGGATGGCAAATGCCTTTCAGTCTATTCATCCCCTAGGGCAAGAGCTTCCTGTTAACTCTGGAGTCATTTTTGGAGTTCACCACAACTCCTGCCTGTAGCCATGGGCTCCTGGAGTCCAGCCTTTTGTGAAAGAGGGTGAGTGTGAAACAGCCTTAGCAGTTATCTATCTGGCTCTGTTTCTGTCCTAATGGTACAATTCTGTGGTTGTTAAAATTCTTCAAAGAACTAGGTGAGATCATTTCTGCTAAATTAGTGCTTGGTAGGAAATCTTGGAGAAGGAAACTCTAGCACAAAGTTCATTCATTATGTGACCCCAGTGCTAAGTCACGTTAGCAACCCTTGCAAAGATTTAAATTCAGAATCCAAATAAGGCTTTTCTTGCTCTCTTTTATTTTATTTTATTTTTTTCCAGAATTGATCCTGAAATTCAGCATCTAATCAGCATGATGCACCGATAAGGTTTTGGGCCTACATTGATCAATGTCTCCTCTACTTACTTGTTAATGCTTTTATGTAGCCCTCTGAGTCCCAGTTTCCTTATCTGCAGGATGCAGATAATGATTCCCACCCACAGTTACTGTGAAGATGGACTGAGATAACATTGGAAGCCACATCTATCAGAAATTAGGCTAGTTGGAGAGTAGGGTCTAAGATCTTATTTTTGTTCTATTTGTTTTTACTTGTGGGCATCCTTTAAAAAATCATGATGGCTCTACCTTCCAAATAAACCCCCAGTCCAGCCATTTCTTACCCTTCCCTGCCAATCACCTGGCAACTCTGGTATCTGATCTCCGGGTTTCATCTGGAGGCCTTTCATCCTTCCACACAGCAGCCAGAATAATCCTATCAATCTTGTCATGTCTTTTCCAAACTCCAAGCCCTTCAGTCCCTGGCTTTCTTATTCAAAGTAAAGTGTTTACAGTAGTTTAGGTCTGTGTATAACCAGATTCCTAATACGCCCATCTTTCCCTCCTCTTTTCGCTTCTTTCTCTCTTCTGGCTACTCCTCAGTAAGCACATACACCTCTCAGAGCCCTTGCACTTCTGTGGCTCTCAGAGGCAGCAGGACACATGTCTTCACTTCCTTCAACCATCAGCTCAAAGGCCATCTTCTCCATTAGCTCTTCCCTGACTGTCTGAATTAAAGTCATCTCATCTCTTCCCTACTTTATTTCTACAGTTGATCACTTTCTTATTTATAAGACTTACTAGTATTTCTTATATGTTTCTCCCGATTAGAATATAAGTTCCACGATAGCAGAGCTTGCTATCTGTTTGTTGTTTTTTTTTTTTCATCGCTGCATCTCCAGTGCCTAAAACAGTACCTGGCATGTAGTAGAACCTCAACTACAAGGTCGAATTGACCATAGGCCACAGGAACAATTGCTTGGCTGTAGCCTCTTGCTAATATTCTATCTTAATGAAGATGACTGCTGTTCATCACTTAACAGTCTTTTTTTTTTTTTTCTTTTTTTTTTTTTTTTTTTAACAAATATTAGCACGGGGCTGCCCTTCTCTAGTTTGAGAATATACTAATATATGCCTGGGTCAAAAATCCAATTGAAGTCAAAGGATGCAAGAAAAATGAGTCCTGGGTCTTTTGCTTGCTGGTTCCAAATGCTCCCCAAAACCAAGGATGGACTTCACTTTTAGGACAGCCCCTGACTTATGACTTAGGATTTTTCGACTCTCCAATGGTGCAAGAGTGATCAACATTTAATAAAAATTATATTTTGCTGACTTTGGATCTTTTCCAAGGCTTGAGATACATGTAAGATACTTTCTTGAGATGCTGAGTGGGCTAGTGAGCTGCAGCTCCCAGTCAGCCACACAATTACTATGGGAGACAACAATAGTCTACAGTATACTGTGCAGCGTTCAATAAATTACATGAGATAGTCAAAACTTCATTACAAAATAGGCTTTGTGTCAGATGATTTTGCCCAAATAAGCTAATGTTAAGTGTTCTGACAACATTTAAGTAGGCTAGGCTAAGCTATAAGGTTAAGTATATTAAATGCATTTTTGTTAATATTTTCAACTTTATGTTTTATCAGGACCTGGCCCCATTGTAAGTCGAGAAGCATCTATATAATCTGCAGAGCTCAGCGCAAAACACAAATGTGGGGCTGGGCCCTTGTTCAAAATGATTAATACCATCAATATAACAACAGCAGAGCAGTAAACCAGGAATCGGACCCTTCTGGGCCCCACGTGACGGCATAAGCTGCGCGACTATAATGGTGGTCCTCTTTCTTTTCTATGTTTATATTTTTGCATCCATTGACAACAAACCTTAGGAGGTTTGTTGACTCAGTGAGTTTTATTCACATCATCTCATTACCAAAAGGCTAAAAAATTTAAGGGTATTCGCTCTACTCTAGGTCCACTGGTATTTGGGCTTCAAAATAATCCATTTTTGTTTTGTATTGGATCATATGGCAATATTGGAGCAGGAAGATGAAAGTTATTTACATTATTGTCCTTAGCTCTGCAATAGGTCACAGTCTGATTCTGAGCACAGCACTAAGTGCTGAGGTTTGGAAGCATCCAGGGAGAAGACTTGAGGTATGGGTGTGTGTGTGGGATCCCTGCTTCTGAGAGAGATGAAGTCATTTCTGGGCCATCTTGATTGTTATCCATGGTCTGACCATCAGCAGCAATCTCTCAATATGGAGCAGGCTGGGAGGAGGCCCAGATGCAGAAAATAAAAATGGGGCAGAGAGTAGGCCCAGGGCAGGCCCAGGGCCTGGGGACTCCAGATGCCACCAGGTAATTTAGTTTAATGATGGTGATGCGTGCTAGAATCCGCCAAGGAATTACTGGGCAAATCAGCTCTTTGCCTTGGGATTTATTTTCTCCATCTTTCAAAGGAAGACCATGTTGTTCAGAGGCTATTTTTGAAAATTAACCAGGCTTGAAACATTCTCTTGCATTCTGAGAGTTTTGGAGTTAGGCATTATAAAACACACAAAGCCACTAGCTCCCTTTATTTATTTTCCTGAAAAACAAAAGGAAGTCATTTGCCTATTTTTATAACAGGACTGTCTCAACATCTTAAACTTAAAAATGACCCTTTCTTTGGCTCTGAATATGGTTTGGATGATCGAGGCTGTGCCCAGGCTCACCCATGAATATTTTTTTAAAAACTTAATTACAAAGATCATAGTCAAGTTGAAGAAATATGTAATAGAAATACATACGTTATTTAAACCACAAAGTTATCTACAGATTTTTACAAAATTCCAAAGTTGAGGTGACTTGGCCACACAAGTTTTAAAAGTATGAAATGGAACAGGCGAAAACATTAGTTTGCCATTTCAGTGGCAGTTTAATCACTAAGCAAACAGATTTGAACCTATGGAGATCTTTCTTACAAGAACTTTAAAGTCTTTTCATGAAGATAACTAAAATAAATATCATATGCTATTAAAAATCCTATGTACACTTAAGTCTTAAAGTGAGGCTTAATTTTTTTGTAGGTCAGAAGTTACACATTTGCATGGAAGGCTGCGAGGCTATTCATATTTACAAAAGCAAACTTTTCTTCACTTCCATTTTTTTGTCTTTGATAGGGGCTGTTAACAACATTTCAAAGTAGCTTGGCTTGTAGTGATTGCTTCGAAGTGTCATGAAAGAGTGGGCATCAGTTTAACAGGAAGTGAAATGTCACAAGGTACCCGACCCGGATATTGACATAAGAATTTTGTACTCAGCCAAACACATTTGGAACCCCAGGCTCTTGTTTCTTTCCCCTTTATATAATACCTCGGAAATTCAACTTTTCCTCTGGTTCTGTACCTGATTCTCATACAAGTGGGACCGGTTTTCCTTTTGACCATTGCAATTTCCCACCCAAAGTCTGGGTGGGAACAACCCACTCCAGAAATGGGAGATATTAACTGTATTGTTAACAAAATTGCTGCATCTTTAGGGATGGCTAGTAAAGCATGCAGAATTCTTTTCCCTGCAGAATAATACACAAGAGAAGCAGAGTTATTTGTGCTCAGGGAATATAAGAAAGGAGAGTGAATATAAGAAAGGAGAGTGGACTTGAATTATCTTAATAGCCTTAAGCATAGTTCATCTTCTCCAGGAGAGCTGTCCCTGCAACCCAGAGAGCAGGGACCAGCTTCTGTATTGGCTCAGGTTTAGATTCTCCTTTTCTGACCCAGAGATCTACCAAGCTTCTATCTCTGCTTCTGATTTTCACCTTTTTTTTCCTTAGATGCGCTAATGCTCTCTCCTCAAAGTCAGAGTTACTCAATCTCCTTGTGGGACTTTTACATCTCTTCTGATCATTTACGTTCCTACAGAATGGAAGCCTCAGAAGGTCACCTGGCTGCCATGGTTCCAAGTTCAGATGAGGGGTACAGCCCAGGTTACCACTTCTGTAATCCAAGATACCTCTCACAGGGGCTTTAAAGCCTCCATCCTTAAATCATGCCAAGTTCAGGGCTACATCCCTAAATAGTCATTGCTTTGATGCTCAAAAGTATTAGGTTGAGTTGGGTGTGGTGGTGTAAGCCTGTAACCCCAGCAGCTTGGGAGGCTGAGGCAGGAGGATTGCAAGTTCAAAACCAGCCTCAGCAAAAGTGAGGCAACTCAGTGAGACCCTGTCTCTAAATAAAATACAAAATAGGGCTGGGGATGTGGCTCAGTGGTTGAGTGCCCCTGAGTTCAATCTCCAATACCCCCCAAAAAACGTATTAGGTTGAGCCCAGTGTGGTGTTACACACCTGTAATCCCAGCAATTTGGGAGGCTAAGGCAGGAGGATAGCAAGTTATAGGCTGGCCTCAGCAATTTAGGGAGGCCCTCAGCAATTTAATGAGACCCTGTCTCAAAAAAAATATTAGGTTGAATCATAGGAAATTGCCAACATTCAACCATTTTTGTGTATAAATATGGTAGGTTCATATGGTTTTACCTAACATTATAAGATATTTTCAGACACAATGAACAGATACTTAAATATTCTTTGTTGTTGTTTCACTTGATGTTTCATGTCCCCTAACTTCTTTCCTTGCACCCGATATACCATATACCTTTACTAAGACCACACCTACAGCTACACACAACACACACACACACACACACACACACACACACACACAGTGACTTACTCTTTCTCTTCTGGGACCTCATAGAGTTAAGAAACCAGATGGCAGTAAGGTAGCACTAATGGAAATGAAAGGCCTGGGCTGTGTTACTCCTTTGTTCAGGGTGTCCACCCCTCCTCAGCTCCCCTCTCCACTCCCTAGTTCTAAAAGCAATGAAGAGAACATCATGGGGCAGGCGGGGGGCAGGCTGTGTGTATGGAACAAACCTCCATTATGGGTCATAAAAATCTGGATTCTGCATTTGAAGTGTGATTATTTCTTAGAAGGTGATTATGGGCAGGTTACTTAATCACATAATATTTCAATTTTCTACTTTCTAGCACTCAGGGAGAAGACAAGATAACATAACAAAGAGCCTAAAATGGTGCCTGGGACACAGTAGGTCAAGTCTGAGCAAGAAGATTAAATTTCCTATTCCCTGGGGCTTTCAGCCTCCAGAGCTACCCATCCATCATATATGGCTCAGAGACCAAAGAGCTACTTTCCTTGAAGTGGCATGTGGCCTGGGACATTGGTGTCTTGGTGGTCACCAGTGAGGCAGCTGAGTCAAGGCTTGTGGAGTCTCTGATGCTTTGGGGAAGATAATTTACAGCTGGAAAGGCACAGCAGTGGCTTTGTGGCCTGGTGATATTTGGGCTGGTTCCTAAGGATGGTTCAGATTTAGACATATCCTCTGGGCTAGAACAGACTCATTATATTTTCTGCAATGATAAAATATGATGTAATCTGTGCTGTCCAAAACATGAGGTTACCAACCACTTGAAACATGGCTGGAATGAAAGAGGAATTTTAATTTTAATTAATTTCAATAGCCAAGTGTGGCTATTGGTTATGCTATTGAACAGCACAGGACTGACGAGGCAGAGCGAACAGCAAAAGTGAAGTCCTAGCAGCAGGAAATCATGAGGCAGACACAGGGCAGCAGCACATGTGTTAGGTGGGCTGAGGCACAGGCCTCAGGAAGGATGCTAGCGTCTAGGACAGCTGGGGAGATATATGGCAACCTGACTGTCAGTTTCAAGAGTTTGAAAGTTATTTTCCAGGCAGTGACAGCTAGTGAAGGTTTGTGAGCAAGGCAGTGACAGTACCTTGCTCCGCTTCAGAGACCTTAACCAAGCAGGAGTCAAGGGAGAGGGTTCTCTGATTTGACCAGATAGAGACTGGAATGAAAATATTTAGAAATGTCACTACAAAAATCCAGGTGAATCTCCCAGTGCATACTGGGCACTGAGCAAACAGCTTTACCAGGTTTAACATTGGTTAGGTTACAGGTCCTCAAGTAGGTACAAAAATAGAAAAATCTGAACCAAGTCTATTGGTTTCCAAAGCCCATAACAGAAAGTATTTAACTGCACTTTACCACTGTTTTAAATATCCTGGGGGAAGAAAGGAGAGCCGGTTTCCTCTGGCAGCTTAGTGATATAGAGGACACGGAGCCAACACTGGAGCCAACACCATAGGGCAGGACCTGGCCTTAATCTAGGTGGGTGTGGCTTTTCTCACAACCTGATAGAACTTTTTTCCTTTCCACAGGCTTTTCTGAATGGGACCCCCTATTTTGCTGCCAGATCCAATACCTCCTGCCTTCCTACTGCCTTGGTGCAAGTCCAAATCATGGTATTACAGAGCCTATTAGCTTGATTGTTTGTGGGCAAGTAGGGTTATCTGTACTTGAAGAACTCTCTAGAAAGGTAGAGACTGATTTCCTTCCTGAGATTTCTTTAATTTGCAAGCAATTATCTGATCACTTCTCCCTCCCTTCCTCCCTCCCCCTCTCAGTCTTTCTCTCTCTCCACCCCCCTCCCCCCAACTCTTCCCCTTGGGAAGCACTGTAGTGTGGTGAAAATATCAATTCAAGAATCAGGTTGCCTGGATTTGAATCCTGGTGTGCTAATATGAACTTGGGCAAATTGCTACCTACCTCGTGGCCTAGTTTTACAGATTTAAGGTACCAAAGTGCTTAGAATTGTTCAAGACATTTACTGTATATGGACTTAGAGGAATTATTTATTATTTGCCAACAGTCTTTCATGCACCACCTTGACCAATCAGTCTGGAATGGCCATCAGAGCAGGAGTGCCCCTGGGTGGACAGACGGATCAAGCAGCAACTGTCAAGAGACATTCTACAATACTTGGGTGTGAATTACAAGGAACTGTGCAGAGATAACAGGCCGGTTTTCTGAGCTAAGTTCACATCCTAGGAGAAGCCATGCAAATGTAAAAATCGCAGAGGAGGTAGGCCTGAAAGGGAAACGAGAAAGAAATCCTCAGAGGCACCGGAAAGGACAGTTTTTATAAGCGTGGGGGCGAACTGTGCACGTTCAGGCAAATGACCCGAGCTTAACCAGTCTGCAGCCCAGAGGGAACTGCTGGTTGTCAGACCTGCGTTGCGGGCAAACGGCGATCCCAGTGCTGCCACCTACAGGGTCTGCGAGTCAGAGCGCACTGCCGTCAGGGCTCCTTGGCGGCTCCGCGGGGGATACAGACCCAATGTCAGTTATTAGCTCCTCTATCTTATTGGTTTTGAATGCTTCTGTACATAGACGCAACAGTTCAGGGACATATTTCCAAACGTTATTTTTAAAGGGTGTGGGGATAAAAAAAAAAAAAAAAAAGAAAAGAAAATAAATCAAAGCACCATACAGAGAAGAGTAGAAAATGCACATTGACCTAGCCCCATATGCTAGGTGATGAATTAGTAATTTTTTCTTTTCTTTTCTTTTCTTTTTTTTTTAATACCAGGGTTGAACTCGGGGCACTCGACCACACTCGACCACTGGGCCACATCCCAGCCCTTTTTTGTATTTTATTAGAGACAGGGTCTCACTGAGTTACTAAGTGCCTTGCCATTGCTGAGGCTGGCTTTGAACTCACGGTCCTTCTGCCTCAGCCTCCTAAATGCTGGGATTACAGGCGTGCACCACCGTGTCCATTTGAGTTAGTGATTTGATGTATGTTATTGTATTTAATCGACATAAAAGGTATCATCAGCATTATTATTATCCCCACTTCAAAGTAGGTTAAGAAATCCAAGTCACAGTTGTTTAGAACTTGGGTCACTCAAATTCTGAAGTCCGTTTTTTGTTGTAACACACTACTTAATTTCTTTTTTCTATCTTTCCCAAGTGTAAAACTGCACACAACGGAGTTGACTAGACAGGGAGGACAGTCACGGAGAGATCCTGCGTGTGCATGTCAAAAGCAAATTACCTTAGCCGGGCGCGGTGGTGCACACCTGTAATCCCAGCACTTGGGAGGCTAAGGCAGAAGGATCACGAGTTCAAAGCCAGCCTCAGCAAAGGTGAGGCACTTAGCAACTCAGTGAGACCCTGTCTCTAAATAAAATACAAAAAAGGTCTGGGGATGTGACCCAATGGTCGAGTGCCCCTGAGTTCAATCCCCAGTACCACAAAAAAAAAAAAAAAAAAAAAAAAAAAAAAAAAAAAAGCAAATTACCTTGAAGGAGTGCTTTAAAAATGGAGCCTCCTCAAATGAAGACATCGTAGGAGAAATTCTCCCTTGCACAAGTGAGTTGGGTGCCTCTATTGCTGGGGTCCTGAATATTTGTGCATTTGTAAATTAAAACTATTTATATGCAATCCAGTCACGTTGAAGTAACTGTGCAGACCAAAATACAAAATGAGGCACCATATGTATCCTTTACTAACTTCACCTGTCTTTTAATTGCTGAATTTGGGCATGCTACCTTTACACTATAGTCATCACATTCAAATTCATTGTCCTGTCACCAATGGAGCTTCTTAAGCTTTACACTGTAGGTACACACCACCCAGGAACTTTGCTAAAAAAAAGCAACTTCTGATTCAGTGAGTCTGAGACTTTGCATTTGAACAACCTCCTGGCCAATGTATATGCTGCTGACACAGCACACACTTTGTGTTTCAAGGAACTAGATGATCTTCAAGTTCCTTTGAATCATCAAAATAAATTTAAATTGCATGTATATCATTATATGTTATTGTTACTTAATGTTTGGAAAATCAGTAAACTATATATTGAATCAAAAATAGAAACACAGGTTAGGCACGGTGGCACAGGCCTGTAATTCCAACAGCCCGGGAAGCTGAGGTAGGAGAATTGCAAGTTTGAGGCCAGCCTTGGCAACTTAGCAAGAACCAGTGCCAAAATAAAAAAATGAACAGGACTGGGATGGGGTTAGGGCTGTGTAGCTCAGTGGCAGAGTGCTTGTCTAGCACATGTGAGGTACTGGGTTCAATCCTTAGCACCACATAAAAATGAAACAAATAAAATAAAGGCATGCTGTCCATTGACAACTACAATAAATAAATAAATGAATAAATAAATAAATAAATAAATAAATAAAATAAAAAAGGACGGGAGATTGTGGCTCAGTGGTAAAGTGTCCCCAGTACCAACAAAAGCAAACAAACAAAAAAACAACTTTCTTACCTGTTAGAACACTGAATTCACCAGAATATTCTATCTTTTCATAAGGCTGGACTATGAAGTAATATCTTTAGAATCTCTATGACCCTGAAGAATATTGCCTCTAATTAGAGAGTAATTTAGGCATCATGAGAATTATTTTTCAACTATAAGGGAAAGTAATGACTTATACTAACTTATGAAAAAGTGTCAAAATTAAAATTTTCTACTCTTCCAGGTTTTTCAAGCCCACTTTTTTGCCTTTTGTGGAAATGAGAATAGCCCAGTGATCCACTTTAAAACCAAGAAGTAACTTCTTATGTCAAGGAATCTGGGGGATTCATTAATACTTACACTTATCAGAGTCTCCAGATGTTGAAGTGAAAAAAAATAACACATTCACAGGTGATACACAGCAAGCACCTCTCATGATGCCTAACGGACAAGCTATTTGTGGCAGTAAAGAACAAAGTGACCTATAAACAAGCTGCCATTTACTTGTTTATTTTGTCTGAGGTCTATTTAATTGCATCTGTTAGTACTATGATAGCTAATGCTCAGTCATTATTTCCGTCATAAACCTCACTGGGGATGAGAAATGCAATAGAACTAGATCCTTCTCTTGGAATTGATTTTTTCCCCACATCAATTAAAATATTCAGTAAAGGTGTTGAGTTCTCTCCAACGCCTTCCTATTTCCACAAATAAAATATATGCATTTAAATGCTTCAAAATCAATGACTATCTTGTATGTCTAGATAATATAATGTGTCAAATGAGAGTAGTGGAAATAGTGGACCTGTAAAGAGAATGAAATGAAAGAAAGGATAGCACCTGCAATGGGAAGGAAGTGCCCACATGCACACAGTAGTTTTTCAAGGGTAGATTTGCTGACTGGAATACCTTAAGATTGACGGCTGGGTTTACCTTGTGAGGAAGAGGGTAAGCTCCCTGCTGGGGAGGAGGCTGCTGCTATCTGTATCCTGTGATCTGAGGCCAGCTTTCCCTGCTCTCCTCCCTCCTTTGTGGTTCCTGCTCTAATGCCTATGGTTTTCTACAAGTAGCTTCAGTCCTTTCGCTGAGGCTTTGCTTACAACACATGCTGGAGAACTTAGGTGTTGGCTCTTTTAATTTTGTAGAATTATTATTGTCAATGACATCCACGTTGTCCGACACTCTTTCAGGGCCAACCCCATGGCAGACAGGGGTTTGGCTCAAGTGTTAACAATTCAGGGGTAAAGTTGAAGCTATGTTCCCAACCCTGAACCAATAAGTGTGGTCAGAGAGATTAGAAACTGTGTTTGGTGCATCTTGGACCACGTGACCTCTTCAGTCTGCTGAAGTGTGTAAGTGTAGTGGGAGGGGAGACCTCAGTAAAACCACATATTTTGAGCAGTATTTCTCAAAGAAGGTACTTGCTTTACTGGAAAAAATTCAGGTCCACTATAGCTTTGGGCAAATTTCTCAACTGATTTGGACTTCAGGGGGAGAGTTTGTAGAATGAAGGAGTTAAAGTAGATGCTTTCTCAGGGTCCTTTCATATCTCAAACTCTCTTGTTACTTTTTAAAATGTAGCACTTTTTAAAGTCACTTCACACTGAACCCTGACAAGCAGGCAGAAATGATGTTATTTCATCCTCTTATTAGAAGGGGAAACTGAGGCTCACAAAGTTAATGAATTTGCCTCAAATCGTTAGATTGTCAAGTAGCAGAATTAGGATGAGATGTGAAGTCATTGGACTAGGTTCAAAAAATTCCCTTAGAATGCATTTCATGTTAGTGAAATTAGTTTCATTTTATAATGACCACTGTCTAATCCAGTTGGTGATGTGCTCCTTTTAATTATGCTCGGGTTGATGGGATAGTTTTGACCAATTAAATCTTGGATATTTGAATTTATTATTCTGCTGCATTCCGAGAGATGCTGGGCCATTCATGAATAGGATTATTGTCTTTTTTTAATGGGGGATACTGAAAAGTAAGGCTTTGGGAAGGAAAAGAATTCAAGTTGAAGAAGACCACTTTTAGGCAGAGACTGAGATAAAACCTCTGAGGAATGGTTACCATCCTCCAGCTCACAGACACATGGTAATATGCCATGAAGCCAAAAGAGGTCAAATAAGCCACTGTTTATGGTTTTAAGATTTCTCTAAATTAATGCTTACACCACACAATCAATGAAGTCTAGAAATCCAATTGCATGAGTTTTATCTTAACTTAATCACACATTTCCACCATCTACAACCATCTACTGAGATAGCTGAGGAATGGTTTAGGGGTCAAAGTTTTCTTTTTAAACAAGTTTATCAGTTTAGCATGAAAAAGGTGAAGCCCAAAAGGGAGAACAGTCTGTGATTAAGAATTATAAAAATAGGACTCAAAAGTTTCTATATGCTTGCCTTTGGTCTGCCAGCGAATAAATTTATCATTAGGAAATAAATATGAATATTAAAATGATGTTCACTGAAGCATCCCTCCTAACAGTAAAGAGTTGGAAATAACCCAGGTGAGAGATTATTTAAGAGGATTGTAAAATACTGCATAATTACTAAAAATGATACTGTCAGAGGATAATTAGTGTCAAAAATTCACAATAATGAAACCAAAAATAGCATGAGCCAGCCTACCAGACTTATGAATCTTCCTCAACTAATTTCCCATTGCATGACCTTGGACAATCTTCATTCCTTTTGTGTTTAATTACACTCAGATATAAGTTGGAGTTAATAATAACACCTACCTCATAAGCTTGTGGAATGAACTGAACGAGGTAATGTATATAAATTGCTTATCACAGAGCTGTGCACCATAATAAGATTATGAGATAGTACATTTTTCCTTCGATTATTCAATTTTGGTCCATATTATAAATTAATTTGATAATGAAGAAAACATTAATATTTTTTATTTAAGAATTTAAATTTTTAAAATCATGGGAAATGCATATAATGTTTGCCATCTTCTATGATTCATATATTAAGTATATAGTTTAGTAGTGTTAGGTACAGTCACATTGTTGCACAACTAATCTCCAGAATTCTTTTCACCTCACAAAACTAAAACTTTATACTCATTAAACAACTCTTCATACTTTTCTCCCCTCCCCCTGCCCCTGACAACTACCATTCTATTTTCAGACCCTACGATTTTGCTATTCTAGGTACTTCACATAAATGGAGTCATATAGTGTAAGTCCTTTTGTGATTGGCTTATTTCACTTAGCATCGTGTCTTCAAGCTTCATGCATGTTGTGGCATGTGTCAGAACTTCCTTTTTAAGGCTGAATATTATTCCACAGTATGAATACACCACATTCTCTTTACCCGTTCATCCCTTGATGGTTGCTTGGATTGCTTCCACCTTTCGCTTATTATGAATAATGTTTCCATGAACATGGTTGTACAATTATCTGAAAGTTTTTTAAAAAATATATGTTATTTAAACATAAAATATGTTTAAACAGAGTAAATTACTTGAGATACTTGTAAACAGAGACTATAAGTTATTGACAGCCTAGGCATGTTCCTTGGCTCTGAAATTATTAATGCTTCAAATGTTGATAAATAAATGTAGCTATTTACCAAGGACTTATTCCTTGCCTTTGATATGTGCCACATATTTCAGATTTCTGTTTCAGCTATACCGAAAAATAAAACAAACAAAACAAAATCCTAACTGACTAACAAGGGTTAAAACACAATGGCACTGATCAGGAAAGCTAGAGGCAGTCAGCACAAGCTTGTATTTCACTTTTTCTCTTCTTGCTCCGCCATGTCCTTGAGATAAAACCTAGGAGGAACTGGTTACTATATGCTATGTCCCTGAAGCTTTCTTCCAATCTCATGGCACAGGCGGTTGCTGGAGCCCCAGTCACGATATTATCCTTGTATTCCAGTCATCTGAAAGGAAGAAAGTTAGAAGAAAGTACATGTTGTTCTTTTAATGACACTTTCTACTTCTGCCCCGTTGGCCAGAAGTTAGTCATAGGATGATGCCTGTCTATAAGGGAAAAAAAAAAAAAAATGGGAAAAATGACCTTTATTGCTGATAAGCCCTGCATGAAGGGGGTTACATATTGAGAAAGAAGGGGAGAATAGATATTGGGGACCAGTTGGGAGTCTCTACCAGTGTAGCCATACATGGTAAGTAGCAACCTGGTAGTGTATATCCTTAGGTGGATAATGAAGCTTATCTTGACTAAGAATTCTCTGATAATGGCATTTTTTTTGTTCTTCTCTACTGATGACTGATTTAAAGTCTTGTACAAGAGCTAGTAAAACCTAGAACAATAAGAGAAGGCATTAGCGCGATATCCTGTACCCTGGATTGGTCCTAAGATTCTCTTGTGTATCCCCACTTCAGATAGATGGGGCTGCAGCTCTGGTGCCAAGGAAGGTGGCATTTGGAACAATTGTTTGGAAAGTGTCTTCCATATGGAATATGGAACAGAGGGTCCTTTGTCAAAGATCATCCTCTGTAAATAAGCCACACTGGTGCCTATCTAGTGATGGAGTTGAATGTATATCTGATTTGCATATCAAACTGACTTATGTATTCAGTGAACCCCTGCAATGAATCAGTACATGGAAACACATTAGATGTTTTGATGGAAATTTTAAAAAATCTTTGTTTTAATTTCAGAACTTTGCTTTAGTAGGACTGGAAAATCTGCAACACTCTAACCTAGTTGGTGAGAGTACATTTAAATGAACAAGTACTATGTGAAACAGCAAACCTTACCCCATTATTTATGACCATGTTTTTTTCTGTTATCTTTAGGGTAGGGATTGGGGTGGAATCATGGGTGGTCAGGGAAGGAGTTTATTTACTATAATATTATTTCAAGATGAGAAAAATCAGTGATTTTGTTATTTTGATGCAACTGTGTTTAAGAATGTCTTGATCCTATCATCTTTATCAAAACACCCTGCATTAAAAATGGATAAGCTTCTCAGTCATATGTAAAGTATTTAAGGTTACAAAAGATGGAGAAAAATGATTCAATAAGGTGAGATGAGGTTAATGATTAACAATTTAATTTCAGCAATGATCATATGTAAACTAGACCAATATCACTGAGATGGTGCTTAGGCCACTATCCCAATACCCCTCATCCCTTCAGAAAAGTAATTTCAGAGATTCTGAGTGTTTTGGAATGACATGAGAGTCTACTGGCTGAATCTAAAGGACTTCTCCCTAGCCTTGTTTGGTGCCTAGCTGTCTCTGAAAGATGAGACACAAAGCAAACCAGTAGCAAAGCACAGAAGAGACAGCAGCTCTTTTACATTCTAGCCTAGTGATCTAAGAATAAACTCCCTGTTCAACTGATGAGCTCAGTTGTGGTCTGCTTTTTACGGTGTTACAACTTGTATGGTTGGTTCCAGTTCAGTTCAATAAATATTTGAGTAGCTATCACACCCAGCTCTGTAACTTTAATTTGCATCATATCTAAAATATCCCATGGTCCTTTCCTATAATTCTTATGACTCATAATCCAAGAAGGCAGAATATCTGTAATGGAAAGCACCACCATCAGGGAGCCAGAAGAACTCTGTTTAAATGGGCTATGCCATTAAGTAACCATGTGACCCTGGGCAAATCATTTCCCTCTAAGCCCTTAGATTTCTGACTTTGAAAAAGAGAGGGCAAGGAGGAGGTTTATATGATCTCTAAGATCTGCAGTTCTTAAAGAAAATAGTTGAAAGTGGCATTCCTTTTTTTAAATTTTTTTCTTGGGGCCACCGGGGATCCAACCCAGGGGCACATTACCACTGAGCTATATCCCCAGCCCTTTTTATTTTTTAAAATTTTGAGACAGGATCTCACTAAGTTGCTGAGGCTGGCCTGAAACTTGTGATCCTCCTGCCTTAGCCTCCCAAGTCTCTGGGATTATAGGCATGAGCCACCACGCCCAGCTGAAAGTAGCATTTCTATTTTCATCCCTAGAAGAATCATATAACCATTGCTAAAGATGCTGAGAAAAGACATCCAAGTGCGTCATCCACTCTATCGCCCAAACTTTTGAAGCATGTGAAATGGTGCACTCCTGTATCATGATCAGTACTGACCAGATGTTCAGATTGCCAAATACACCTGCAGAAATAACTTCCCTTCTAAAGAAATGTAGTCTGGATGTTTCAAAGAAAAACGCCATGGTAGATTTCCTGTGGGCCATCAGCAGTTGATCCCTCAAATGCTATCCATACATTCCTCACCATCTTCATGGCTCCCATCAGCTTCTGCCCAGCCAGCAGATAGGCCCCATAGAATTACTGCTCCCCATTTTCTTTGGTTCTCTACTCTTACTTCCTGCTTTCCCCAGATTGTTCTTCCTTCATTCCAAGCTCAGCTCCTGGTGCCACCTCTTCCAGGAAGCTTGATCTCTTTGTTTTAGATTGTCAAGGCAGGTTATCTCCTCCTCTTATCTTCACTTCCTACCTTGCATATATTATATAAGCATGCTTTATCCCCTTTACTAGATTGTAAGCTCCTTCATGACATGATCCTTTATCAAGTCTAAAATCAAGGCTACATGCCTAGCCTGGTGATTTGTATAAGTATAATCCTCATAAGTGTATGGAATAAACACCTTCCTCCCCTACCCTGATGGTTGGTATCATAATTCCTTTACCCTGGTTCCTTGCTGAAAGGTTTATTTATTTCTATTTTTGGGAAGCTGGGTTGAAGTGATTTCTCTGGAAGTAACTTTGGGACTTGAAGTCACATTATGACATTGTATATTCAGTTGAATTTTTCAGTGAGAATTCAGCATCATAGATTGGAGAAGAGTTGAAAACAATTTCTCTTATAATAGGCCTGTCTCCCTTTCAGTATGATTAAGTTATGCATTTTAGAGAGCAAGAGGAGACTGCACTTTGTCCACCTGAGCCTGGGGTAGGCCCTGAGTTAAATTGGTCTTTGGCCTTCATTGCCTCTTTAGCCTTGAAAGAAGTTGTAATCAGAACCAAACATATTTTTTTTTCTCCTTTTGATTCTAGTGAATGTCATTTGGATGGTACCACCATTTAAGTTAATTGTAAACACAGATCTATGGGCCTTTCAGTGCGGGTGTTTTCTTTTTTTCTTTTTTTGCCCCTGAATTATCTCAGTCTTAGTGGGCAGAGACCAATAGGCACAGACTGACACTTTAAGGGTGGTTGCAAGAGCAGTAGATGCATGGCGAAACTTCTGATAAGCTCTTTGGGGAAGGCTGCTGTTTTAGAAGTAGGGCCCATTTATGGAGAGGGCAGCACATTATAATAAACAGGAAGAAGAACTAGGCTTGCCAAAGGCTTATGTACATCTTTCCCATTTGCAAACTTCCAGGCAGATGAAAATGTTTTCCAGGTGGTTTTTGGATTTACACTTACCAGGAAAGTTCCAGTACATCCCAAAGCACCATGCCACCTGTTACAGAAATGCCACAAGTACCTTAATTCCATTATAAGATATTTTTCATGCAAACTGTGAGGATGTGTGACTGCTGCCAGCAAAGTCATATCAAACCCACACGCACACACTTGGGATGTCTTGCAATTCTATAGCATGCGCTTATTCAACTCTACTGACGTCTAGGGAATAAAAAGTTCTCCCAACTCTATATTATTCACTTTTCCTTAAGTAAGTCATGATTAACAATTTGATCTAAAAACTCCATCCAAGGAGAATCTTTTTACATAGAGGAGGTAGTGGTTTTGACTGACTGTACTTATCTGCAGCATTAAATGTTTCATTTTTAATTAGTTACTGCAGGAAGTAAAACCTGGGTGTAGTGATGTTTCTTTTCTCTTTTTCTTTTTTACGAGTTATCTTTCTGTATGATTTTTAAATACATTTTAAACACACTGGTTTTCAAGAAGCTGCCTGGCCATGGTATTATGCGGGGGTGGGGGTGGGGAACGGCAACCACATCATCTCCTTTCTCTTTTAATTTAAGTTTTACACTAAAAATCTGTTTTGAGAGGGAAATGGAGCATGTTAAGCTAATGACAGCTTTCCCTTCTCTCACTTTCCCCTCGTCATCGGAAAGTGCTCCTATCAGCTGGTTGCATGCAGTGTTGGGACATTGGCAATGGTGCACTCATTAAGCAAAGCCACAAAATCATTGCAGAGGTGGGAGTGGGAGGGATAAATCAAACAGCCAAAACAAAACAAAAAACAAAAACAGAAAGAGAAAAAAAAAAAAAAAAGTGGGGAAGGGTTAAGATGAAACTAGAGGAAACCTGTAAGCAAACAGACTCATTTACTTTCGAAGATACGGTTTCTAGGACTACAAACAGCTCACTTTGCCTGGAGACTCTTAGGTCCACCCAGCCCCCACCTCGTGAGGGTGGGGGGACGGGAAAATGCTTGGCTGGTCAATGACTTGCTGTTAGGATCTACTCAGGCTTACCTGCCGCTGGGAGGATGGGCGTGAGGGTACCTTGTACCCGTTCTTGGAAGAGCAGAAGCCTGAGTCCCCTAATGGGCCCTAAACACAGCTGATCACTAGGCTCCAATATTTGCCAAGCGTCCCTTACCCACTTCACGCCTTTATAATATAGTTACAAAAATTCTCCTCTCCAGGATTGCATCTCTTTGAGTAGAGGGTGCCACTGCTTGGGCGGGAGGTCTCGATTCAGCAGCGGGGATCAAAGGATCGCACTCCCTGATACCAGGGCTGCAGAAGCAAGAAGGGTGCAGCCGGGGCAGCAGCGGCGACTGCACACCCAGCTGCAGCTGAGGCCGCCGCGGTGGCGGCCCCAGCTAGAGATTAGCCGCCGGACAGCACGGCGGGTCCCTCCCTCTTTCGCGGGTGAATGAATGATTAGTCCAATAGCACCTCCCCGCCCCAGTGCACCCGAGGTTGGAAGGGAGGAGTTTCTGAGCGACTGTTCCTCTTTTTAAGGGCGAAAGGCGTTTGTCTGCCCCAATCCGTTTATTAATCGACCTCGCGTATGGTTTCAACTTGACTTCCCTGGTGTCAAGACTCTCAGACACATAAGCACACGGAGCACTGATCTCTAAGACCACCGGTCCCTCTGACCGCTCAGCCCCACGAGTCTGGTGCCTCTCCCCCGACAGAGAGAAGCCAAACGGGGTGGGAAAAGTTGTAGGGAGACTCCTGCGCCCGGTTTCCTGCTCCTTCCCAAAGCCGTGGTACCCGGGACTGAGCGGTGGTATTGAGGCGCCCCTGCGTCCCATTTTTCCCTCAAAGGGCTAGGGCACCCCGGCGCGAGCGTGGGTGGTGAGGCATCCCCAGTGGGGGAGGGCTACTCAGGAAAGGGAGGAGGCGGCGAGCGCCCCGGGCAGTGGAGACGCGCCTTCCCGGCTGGGATCGGCGCCCCGGGGCGGGTGGCCTTCCAGAGGAGCTGGGGAACCGGCTGGTCGCTGGGCCGAGACGTGCTCCAGGCGCGGGTATCGTCCAGCTCTCCAGTGCCCGGGCGCCCCCAGCGGGTTCCGGGAGGTGCCCGGGGCGTCCTAGTCTCCCGCACTGGAGGGCCGGTAGGGCCAGCGGGAGCTGGGGAGTGCGGGAGTGGAGGACGCAGCGGCGGCCGCAGCGGCAGCGCCGGGAGCAGTAGCTGCAACCGGTCGCCGGCGGCGGACCGGCTGTGCGCATTCGGCAGCGTAGCCGCTCCTCCTTGTCTATCTCTGGCGCTCTGACACCCCTTTCTCCCGGCCCCTCTCTGGAGTGGAGGAGAGGACTACTAACCCGCGGCAAGCAACTCCCTTAGCGAGGAAAAAAAACGCTGCCTTGGAGGATCCTGGCCACAGGACCCCTCCTCCCTGGGCGCCCCCAACCCCTCGCCTCGCCCCCCTCCCCCGCCCTCCCTCCCCCGCCCGCTCCCGCCCGGCTCCCGGGCGCCCGCCTCCCTCCTTCGCGGACTGTCTCCCGACACGCCGGCTGAAAGCCCTTTTTGACTGCGAGCGGCGGCAGCGGAGCAGAGGCGGCGGCGCGGGACCTGCAGTCGCCCGGGATTCCCTCCAGGTGACGATGCTCTGGTTCTCCGGCGTCAGGGCTCTGGCTGAGCGTCCCTGCCGGCGCTCGCCTGGGATTACCTGCTGCGTCTTGCTGCTGCTCAATTGCTCGGGGGTCCCAATGTCTCTGGCTTCCTCCTTCTTGACAGGTAGGGGAGGGCGCGGGAGGGACAGACCCTCCGGACGCTGGTTTGGTACTTGGGAGAGGAGGCGCTGGATTGCCCCGGGGATGGGAGGGTAGGGAGAGCGCACCTCGATGTCAGCCTCTCGCCCGCGATGGGGTTGAAGCGAAGCCCGGGGTGAAGGTGTGGGAAGGCTGTGAGTAGGTGCAGAGGTTGAGGGCTGAGGACTGGTGCCTTCAATGTGGTGATAATAAATATTCTACTTGTAGTTGAGAAATTCCTTAATTTATTTTTGATATTTTCCTCTACGCTTATTTTTATCTTTTCTCATATCCAACTAAGAAAAAAAAAATGCGCGGTTTTCCGCACACCCTCGTTTCGCAGTCTATCGGATTCCAATATCTCTACTGTGCTAGGCAGTGCTTTTAAAAGCATTGGCTTTCCAGATCTTCAATTTAAAGAAACTATCATTTTTAAAAAGGGTAATAATAGCAGGATATAATAATTATATGTTTCAAAGCAGGTGAAGATCTCAGCTGCTAGTCTGAAGGACATACTTTACTGACACCTGGTGCAGAAAAGAAAATGTTGAATCAATTTCTAAGAGAAGAGAAAAGAGGATTGCATTTCAAAAAGTGATTTCAACCCACGACAGCATGAGGCAGATCCATATAAAAGGCCTGCTTATAGACAGACTCCTGAATTTTGTTCGAATTAAAAATCTTCCCTAATGGTCAATTTGAATTTTTTTTTTTTTTTTTGCATATGGGGGTGTGTGCCTAGCTGAAATATTTTCACAAAACAGAAATCAAAGATTTAGTGAAATACTTGGAATTGTGTTTAACATCTGAGAATGGAAGATCTATCAACATACTACAGTGTTTTTATAAAAAATCATGTTTAAACAAAACTGTTTAAAATACATTCTAGGAGTTTTTTTTTTTTTTTTTTTTTTTGGTGCGTTTGATAACAAAACTCATTAAGAATTTCTGGAATTTGGTTAAATGTTTCAAGAAGGACTAATGTGAAAATTTAAGGTTTTGTAAAATGCCACTAAGAAAGGCTTACATAAATTTTTTTTCTTTCATTTCAGGTTCTGTTGCAAAATGTGAAAATGAGGGTGAAGTTCTACAGATTCCATTTATCACGGACAACCCTTGCATAATGTGTGTGTGCTTGGTAAGTGTGGAGATCAGGTAAAATGAACTCAGTTGCTCTGTGGACAAGGTGAATGCATTAAATGTGATAATATAACCAGATCTTAAAATTTGTTTCTAGTTATCACAAAATTAAATATACCGCAACATAGTTTGTGCATTGAATTCCGCTCAATTTCTGAGTTTTGTGGGTTCTGGCAATTCCCATTTTATCACACTTAGAATTCTTATTGTTCACATCATCTTTACGGAAGTAAGTTTAAGATGGACTTTGTATGACATTGTTTCAATGAATATTATAGTTTTCAGTGTCTGTTCTTGCTAATGGCTACTGCTACCAAATCATCAATAACTACCAACTTTCTGTATTGGTTCTATCATCTAAGCTCAGCAGGAAAATGATGAGATAACATTAGGCATAAAGGTCAAGGATAAGGTATGTGACGAGAGGAAAGGGAGATGACCACCACAAAGGAAAACCATGAGGACAAGATGTACTCTTGGATTTCTTTCTTAGATTTCTTTGCTTGTTATACACCAACCTCTCAAATATAGTCTTCATTTCTGATTTAGAAGCATAGTCAGAAAGGCCAATTTCACTCTTAATAGAAAATGATGCTCAGCTGACAGCTGCTTAGTTAACATTGGCTGATGGTAGTAGATTCAAACAAATAATTTGTTTCAAGTTACTTTAGCTTAATAGTTAGTGATAAGTCTGATAAGTAACCACTTGGGGGAGATTAAGCTATATAAATAAGAATTCTTAGATGAATCACAAAGAACAACATTTTTGCTGAAGAGTGTTTTACCATGCCAATCACTTTTGGCAAAGCTTGATCAAAAACTACACATCACAAAACCCTGTTGGAAGTATATTAAGGTAGTCAAATGCAAACACCCAAAGTGATAGATGAATATTTGTTACCAGATCAGCATGCGCGGTGGAACTGGAGAGGGGATCCATCTCTGTTTAGGCAAAAGCCAAGCCATCTGGATTTAAAGCCAAATCTTTTCCTGATAAGAGATTAATGTTGTGAAATGATGAATGGGTGAAGATGAGTAAGGTGAAGGCCTGTATCTAATGATTATTCAACTTTGAAGACTCAGGAAACCAAGAGAAACAAGTAAAAAGACATTACATTTGCTCAGATGATAAATATTGCTGCCTAATCGAAAGACGGGAGAGAGGGGGTTCTTCAGATTTTGTGGTTTAAGCTGCTATGTTAATGATCTTTACTAAAGAACTTGTTGAAAAGAAGTTTTAAGTTTTTATTCAGTTGCAGATTTAAAAATGCTGTGTGTGTGTGTGATTTTTCTTCATTTCCTTTATCTGGATAATGTGAATGAATTATTTTATATTTTTCTCTTCAGTGGAAATTGTCCTGACCAAGTAATATTTAAATATGCTGAGAATTTCACATGTGAAAATATTGTTTTTATCTTTGGCAATATTACTATTTATAAAGTTTAAATAAATACACAGTTTGAATTTTGCATACTGCTCCCAAATAACATTATGAAGAATTCCCCACATGGCATTCTTCCTTTTCAGTATCCTATACCAGTGGAAAATAGCGCCCTTCCTGGAAAGTGGAGATTTTAGTAATAAGGAAATAGGTGTTAAAAATCCTGTAGTTTTGAAGGTCAAGTGTGAAGAAGGCAAAAAATGTGAAGAAAAAAGATGCATCAGTTGGAATTTGAATGGGAATGATATTTATTTAAGGAAACTATCAATTACCTACCTAAGTGTAGTAGATTCTTTATATCTTTAACATTCAGGCAGCATTTAGAGGCATCTGCCTTGGATGGGTGCTGTCAGAAATCCTTTCTCAGGACGTTGGCAGTTGGACTCACCCATTATTCAGGAGGCCCATAGAGCTCTTTCCCTAGCTAATGGCTCAGTGATATGTCACCATGACCTTTGCAGGGATTTAGGATTATGGACCCAAGCTGTCACAATCATTATTGCTTCCAAACATTTGCGGTGACTTGGTAAAACTGAGTAAGAGTAGATGTATGACCATTTTTCTCTTTATGTATCTTCTTGTAGTTTTCTGATGGACCCGCTGTATTCCATGGATTTCAAATTTGGCTACTTGGTCAGGAGGCTGCTTGGCATTTTTATACTTAGTTTGGAAGGTAGACATATTTAGCAGATTGACAATATTAACAAGCAAACATTTTTTGAAACACTTTTCACTTTTCCAGGCACTTATCTAAGCCTGCGTTATTTAATTTGATCCTCATAAAAAATCCTTTGAGGGGTTTTCCTTCTGTCTTACAAATGAGGAAACTGGAAATGTATGAGGCTAAGTAGCTAGTGAAAGTTGCATTTTAATAAATTTTATATACTTATGTATGATATTTACTATTTTATTCACTAGATTGGCAGTGCTGACACTCAGCCTCAGGTTGTCTGTCTCTAGATCACATGCCTAGAAGCAGAATAAATAGGCTATTTGTTAATTTAAAGGCAGGAGAAAGCAGGCAGTGTAGGAGTGGGGATAAAAGACCATCTAAATTATTTTACATTTTGGCATTCCACAAATTATTTTATTTTTTGCCCTGGAGTCTTTTGGAAGTTTGGTTAGTTAAAATTTGTTAATCACATTATATGAAAGGAAAATCTCGTTATGATTTCAGCTGACCTGCCGGGAGTGTTGGTCTTGAGCTAGGTTTATGTATATTAAGAAGGTACGTAATAGTCTCAACTGAACTTTGGATAAAGAAAATAGTCATATTTAGTTTGTGTTGGTCCACCCTTTTGGCAGAAAGATAGCTAAGGCTGGACTTAAGCTCGTATCTTATTTTATAACATGTACTAAAAAAAAAAAAAAAAAAAAAATCCCCAAACCCTAACCTCAACGTATGCTTAAAAAAAGATGTAAAATGTTACAGTTGGGAGGAAATCAGTGGCACAAAGTCCTACATATAATTACAGTGTCGAAACTTGCAAAACCCCACAAGATCAGCTTGGCCTGATTTAAACTTTTAAGCTCCGGAATATTTCAAAGGTGGAATGAGCTCATTTCTGTGGAGATTTTGAGGATGACAGTGGCTGCAGTGGCCACAGTAAGCAGAACTGCATAATTTTATTCTCATTTATCATTGTCTGCCTAGACCTGAGCATCTTGCCAGAACCAGTCACAGTTTAAGAATAACCTGTTTGTTCGTGGGTGATGGAACCTCCTTTTAAAGTAGGTGGTCCATAATGCTTCAGGTCCTGTCTACTCAAGGAGGAGCATTTAGAGGTATCAGCCTTGGACCAGGTTCCAAGATCTCAGAAACGAGGTAGGCAGTTTAGGTTAAAGATGCATGTGCTTTGTTGTTTACTGAGAAAACAAAGCACAGCCTTCTTCTGCCTTACAAATGATCTTTTATGAGGCCAAGGGAGGAAGGCCCAGACGTCTTACTGTTTTGTTTGATATTTCCCTGTCTTGCTAGAGTTGTTTTTACCATAATGCCCAGGAAAATACATTGGTGCCCACTCAGAAGTCCAGCAGTGGGGAGCCAGCCACACCTAGGTAGATGAATCTGAAGCAATTCTCTGGGTCTCTGGGCATCCCCAAATCTACCAACTGTACATGAGAAGGGGTACTCACATTTCTCAGCCCTTTTCCACCTAACTGTACCACAGGAGGAAATGGCAGAAGCCAGTGATTTGGGTCCAGGACTGGAAACCTGAGAAAACTTTGGAGGCTGGGACTCAGAAAACCAGAAGTCAGAGCTTAGTTTGGCATACATTTTGTTCAGCAGAAAACATTATTCTGAGGTTGAAATTTCCTCTTTTAAATCCAGAGGTGCAATGTAGAAATGGACCCTTTGCTCATAAAAAGCCACGTGAAATTCAGTGTTACAAGAAGTGGGGCCCTACCTATCTCAGAGCCAACCAAATAGTGAAAACAGAGTGGACCTTGTCTGCTCTCTTCCACTTTCTCTATCACAGGAATCCTCTATCGTTAAGCAAGTAGCTCCCAGAATCTCAGCCTCTCTTGGGTGTTTTATCTCCATCAAATACTTGTATTTTTTGCTGTCTATGTTATAACTGGCTGGAGAATAGATATATATTATTTGAGCAAGTGTTAGGCATATGTTTGAGAATCAGGGAGATAACATTGCAGCAGGATTCAATTGGTGTGTGTGTGTGTGTGTGTGTGTGTGTGTGTATGTGTGTGTGTGTGATGTGAAAGACTGGGGGGGGGGGATATAAAGTAGCCAGGTTGTATTCAGAGAGATGCTACACTTAGTATCCATATGTATGTGGATTGCCATACTTTTTTCAAAACTGTTAAGTATGGTTCATAGAATTTGGATACTCACTGAGAAAGTGATCAGATTTATTTATTTATTTTTATTCTGTTTAGAAGGTGATATGGCCAATTGTCTTTCAAGAGAACAGCTTTGAGGGATGTACCAGGGCTTGTGCTGGCATATTCACAAATATCAGCTCTGAAGTAGTTATTCTTATCCACATTTTATCTAGGCTCAGAGAAGCAGAGCAAATCTCCTGAGGTCACACAGTGACTAAGAGACAGAATTAGGGCATGAAGCCACTTCATTATCTAGTAAACCAATGTGCTTCTAGCAGTCCTTTACTACTTAAACATATCTATAGACACCTTCAGAGGCTTCAGAGAATAGTTTCAGCCTCCACAGAGCTAACCTAGATCTCTTTCCAGGGAGTTAGAATGGTTTTTGATCTTGTAGCATAAGTCAAGTCTGAAACTTGGAGAGTCCTTCATGGAAAGATGTGGCTTTTGACTGGGATTATATCATTTTTGGAAAAGAGGCCTAGGCATCCAACCGGCCTGGTTTCAAATCTAACTCATGACGAACTTGAAACAGTTACCTCACTTTCCTAAACCTCTGTTTCCTCATCTGGAGAGTGAAAGGGAAATCAACCTCTAGCTCTCATGAAGTTGCTGTGAGAATTAAATGAGATACAGCACATAAGGTTTGGCCCAGAGCATGACAGACAGGAAGCTCTTCGGAATGATTTGCTTTTGCTGTTGTTGATGGTATTCAAAAAATTCTTATCATTTTCGTGGAATAGGGTGCAAAGGTTCATTGGAAAGAGATACAAAGAGAAGCTGATAGAGAAAAGCCTAGAGACAATGATGCCATGCCCACCCATATTTATGAACAATTACGTCAGTAACATTTAGCGAATTTTTCTGTTCCTCCAGGCTTGGACCGGGCTGATCTAAGCTGTTTCCTTATTGGTTCAGTGTTCTGTGGGCCCTGGTGTAAGTTTTCCCCTTACTCTCTATTAAACATTAAAAAATCTTTCCATGGAAGAGGGACCTCCTTTTTTGCAGAGTATTTACATCTCTGTGCCTGTGGGGTCACCTTCACTTGTACTTTTATTGGCAGAGAGATAGGGTTGGGACTAGAGCGCTGTAATTCTGGAAAAACTGCCTAGTGGGCTGGCACCACGGGGATTTTCCTGGCCCGCCTTGTGGAAGTCTCTCGACCCCGTTCCAGACCCGAGTGTGTTTTTGCTGCCTACTTACTCATTGCTCCCTTCCCCATCCCATTTCCAATGCGCTTTCCTTTGGTTTCGCGATGTTGGTCTTTACCGTGTTCGTCAACAGCGCGTCAATGACAGCCTGCACTTGAAGCACGGGGAGTGATGCTGAGGAGAGAGATCCTGCCCCACTCTGGAATACCACAAGTAGGGCCGGAAAGAGGAGATAATGGGAAAAGTCAGGCAAATCAAATCGTCGGAAAATAAAACCAGCTAATAAAAATGTATTGGATAAATAGAGGGTATCAGTTTTTCGCACCCTCTTCTGCGGCACTTCCGTCTGTGTGCTATGAAAGAATACAAATAACACCACCTCTCACAGCACTGGGAGGTCAAGTGTGCTTGTTGAACTTAGTTAAGATCAGCAAATGAGCTGGGTGTATATTTTAAGACTCCTTGATTCCCAGTCCTAATTCTATAAAACACCCCTCAAGGCACTAGGGATATAGCAGGTCATAAATTCAATAATATTATTCTTTCTTCTGTCTTTCCACACCTCATCCCTGCTTCTATTTTGTTTTATTATTTTTAGCTTTCTCTGTGTTTGAAGAATAGTGCTGGTTGGGTCCCTTTGAGGAGACAAAGACCAATAGGACCATAATTTGGCGAGGGGTGGAGAGACATTCATGAAAACATTTATAGGAGCGCCAGAAAAACTCTATGATAGACTTGAATCCACGACCGAAGGGGATTGTAGATGATTTCTGGCTAGAGTTTGTGGGAACTTGATGGGGGAGGAGAGATAGTTCAGGCAAGGCAAAGTCCAGGAAAGACCCTGAGTGTGTTTGGGCTATGTTTGGAGATGGCAGAGTCCAGCTTGCCCAGAGCCCTGATGGAACTGGAGGTAAAGCATCCCTGGGAACTGCCCTGGCGAGTCCCTGGAATGCAATAGTGATATCCGTTCCCTTCATGTCGTGGGAGGAGCCATTTAATATTTTCATGCAGTCACATGACAGAATAAACAGTGTTATTTTATATGCCTCTAGGAACTTTTGAGGGGGATGTTTAGATTGAGAGAGTGGAGTTTGGACAACAGACTGCAGGGATGTGGTGTGGTCAGGTGACAGCCGTATCCTGGAGCAGGGAGCAGTAGAGATGGAAAGGAGTTGGGATAAACCAGTGTTGCACATTCTCTCAAATCCCCCTCAAAAAACCCCTATTTTGCAGATATTTCCAAATATTTCTGAAGTATTTGGATGAACAGACTCCAAACAATTCCCAACAAGACACAGCCAGTAGAAGGCACTAGTCATTGCAGTGGAAAGATGTGTAGGGTGTCTCTAGCATAGCCACCTGGCTAATCACATTTCATTCCTAAAACAGGGTGCTGCTACTGGAATAGAAAATGGTTCACCTCCTGGAGCTCCCTCTCAAAATTCTATCTTGGGTGCCAGCTGTCTCCTCATACTCAGTGATGTGCTGCTGCATCATTCATTTGGCAAATTATTCAGCCTGATGGATATGATATTACCTATGCTCAATGGTAACACACATTTTATACATCAATCAAAAACTGGGCAATTCACCTTAAAAATGTACACCACTAGACTTGAGAACCACTAGACTCTGAGAGGCATTTTGGAGCCCAAGCTGGTAGCCCTTGGCAAGAAAGTAGATGGCAGAAGTAAAAGAATGGGTTAAATTGAAGGGAATTTTGAGCATTCTAACCAATGTGACAGTGTGGGAAGAGAAGAGGTTAGGGAGGTGGGTGGGTGGTAAACTTAGACTTGATGGGAGACCATAGGCTCTTAAAAACATGGCTTTGGATCTTAGTAGAGAAATCAGGACTGGAAGAGCAGTTTGTTAACTGTTTGCATAGAAATGATCTTCAAAGCTTTGAGAATTATTTATTTATTTATTTATGTCTCGAGAGGGGGTCTAAATTGAGATATTAAGGAATGAGCCCACATTGTTAAATGGAAGAATTGTATTGAAGACAAGGATAGGAATGTAAAAACTGATGAAAGAGATCAAGAAATGGCTAAATAGGCAGAAGGAGAACAGGAAGGCACAGGGCCAAGGCAGAAAAGTTTGAGAAATAGATTTTTTGTGCAGGGTGAGAGTTAGGGATTCACTTTCATTCTGCTACATATTGATTTCTAGTTTTCCCAGCACCATTTGTTGAAGGTGCTATCTTTCCTCCATTGTATGTTTATGGCACCTTTGTCTAGAATGAGGTGACTGTATTTATGTTCATTGGATTAGACAAAGGGGAATAAAGGGAAGGGAAGAGGATGGGAATAGGAAAGACAGTAAAATGTATTAGACATAACTTTCCTATGTTCGTATATGAATATACAACCAGTGAAACTCCACATCATGTACAACCGCAAGAATGAGATCCTAATTAGAATAAGTTATACCCCATATATGTATAATATGTCAAATACACTCTACTTTCATATATATCTAGGAAGAAAACAAAATTTTTAAAAAGAAAATGCTTGAGGAAGACAAAATCCAGCAGTACTAAATCCTGCAGAGAGGTAGACTGAGCAATTCTAGAAGAATACCAAAGAGGGGCTGGGGTTGTGGCTCAGCGGCAGAGTGCTCGCCTCGCACGTGTGCGGCCCGGGTTCGATCCTCAACACCACGTAAACATAAATGCATTGCATTTTGTACAACTAAAGTAAATAAATAAATATTAAAAAAAAAAAGAATACTAAAGAAGGAACCCATCACCGTGACCTTGGACTATTTGAAACAATGAACAATGGTCCCATCTTCCTAGCACCTACTGCACATTTGCATATGGAATCAAATTGATCATAGATAGGATTTGTTGGTGCTCCATTTGGCATGAATCTAAAACTAGGATCACTAAAGGGGATATTGAAAATTTAATGCAAAAATCACAAATTTCCAAAGTTGGATTTTAAAAGATCTTAGCAAAAGAGAGTACATAGATATCATACGACATTTTAGAGGTACCAAAGCAAAACTAATTTCATGGATTGAAGTAATGTACTTTTGCCAAACGTTGTTGGAATGTTTCTATAATTCACTGCAAAATGGACCAGGCCACATTGAGACATTTTTTATTAGGAATAAGAGCAACAATATAAAAGAGTCTGACTAATATAAAAATTTACTATTGTAAATTTTCAAGTTTGCTCTATTAAACCATTAATGGTGCTTTAAAAATTTATGATATTATTTAATATCTTTGAATCTAAGTCTTCATGTAAAATATTTTCTTTTTTCATCAAATTTTTAATGCTCATTTTGTTCATGAGCTACAGCTGTGGAGTGGGGCTTTTGGTGTCTGATATTATGGGTTCAGGTTTTATCTAGGTGACCTAGTGCCTGTGCATCTCTGAGCAGGCACTTTTGTCTCTCTGAACCTTAGTTGTGAGTACTGAGAAAGTCGCTAATTATGTGTGTGCCTTCTAGAAGACCTCAGTAGGCTGTTGTAGCCATTAACTGAGGTGATGTGAGTGGGTTAAATGTGATGGATGTTTGTGAAAGCCTTTTGTAAACAGTTGTCAAAGGAATCATTATCAAGGGCAAGAATTTAAATAGAAGAAGGTCAAATCCAGTCATCCCCTGATATCTGTGGGAGACTGGTTCCAAGGCCTCTGCAGTTACTAAAGCTCTCAGATGCTCAAGTCCCTTATATAAAGCGATATAGCATTTGCATATAACTTACACAATCCTTCCATATTCTTTAAATCATCTCTAGATTACTTACAATACCTAATTTAATGCAAATATTATGTAAGTATTTGTTATGTTGTATTGCTTAGAGAATAACAACAAGAAAAATGTCCACACATGTTCAGTACAGATGCATATTTTTTTTTCTGAAGTATTTTCAATCCATATTTGGTTAAACCCACGAATGCAGAAAGTTAACTGTACCTGCCACAAACCAGTTTTTAAATACATACTTTAAAGAATACATTCTTTTGGAATGACATTGTATTTCCCATTAATTGTTATATGGCTTTGGGTAAGTTGCCAAATATTTTTGTATCTCGACAATTCTGTCTTCATCATGATGCTCTTGTTACATGGTGAGTTCACACATGTAATATTCTCCCAGCGTGTTCTGAAACTTGGAACACACTTCAGAAGTGCTAGCTACTGCCACTCTCTAATTGCTACAGAACAATTGCCCCTGGGATCCTTCTAAGAAGTGAGTAAATGGACTGTTCTTAATACAGTTTATTGTCAATGCCTATGCCACGTGTGTACTCTGGGTTTCTCTCAGGTAGACAATGAAACAACAGTTGAAGTAGCTGCTGTCTTTTCTATGCAAAAATGGAAAGCCTTGGCATTTGGGGTTTGAAAAGATGGGTTTCTTCTTCATTTTTCACCTTCAAGGATTCACTCTCTTGATCTATGTCCAACCATGGACAACTAATCAGTGTTGTTTTTGCAGGGGGGCCCAGTTGTTGTTTTGTGGCACTTGCCACTCAGTTATAAATATGGTGGGCGGGAAGCAAAAATGTGAAACTTATAACTGAGTGAAGCCCTGAACCTGATGCTTTTGAGTGTGCATGAACTTAGATAGGGCAAAGGGGAGGGAGGGGAAGAGAGGGAGCATGGGGGTAGGAAAGGTGGTGGAATGAGATGGACATCATTACCCTAAGTACATGTATGAAGACACAAATGGTGTGACTCTACTTTGTGTACAACCAGAGGCATGAAAAATTGTGCTCTATATGTGTACTATGAATTGAAATGTATTCTGCTGGCATGTATAACAAATTAGAATAAATAAATAAATTTTAAAAACGAAACAAAACAAAAAAAATAAAGAATATGGCATAGTCCAGCGTCTTTTCCAACCAGCCACAGTCACTCATGCATACCTGAGGCATGGGGCCTTATCCTAAGGGTCAGCCCAGATGACCCAGAGTAGCTGGACTTGGACATGTGGCCCTGCACATTCACACAGCTTTGTGTGCTTGTGACCAGTGGCCCTTCGACTCCTCCAAGAGCCTCCTTCTGCTTCTCTTTAAGAGAATGTTCTGCCTTGTCATGAAGTTACTTAGGCAAATTTATGTCTTAAGGGATGAAATCCTCGAATGTAAGAAGCTTGTCATGGTCATGTCTGCCCACCACGTAGCTGCAGTGAGAGGTCCACAACCTTGGGACTTGAGTGGGAGTAGGGCTGGAAGTTTCCTGTTTATAGTTCGTGTTGTTAACACTTGGGATAGCTCCCCCCAGAATGGAACTCCAAGTTCCAAAACATGACTCTCCCAGAGAGTTTGTCACAGAAGGTCACCCTTCTCTATAAAAGACATCCTAAATAATCATTACCAAAACACTTTTTTTCCTCCTTCAAAAGGAATGCAATTGCATTTGAAAATATGGGGTCATATACACCTCGAGACCTGCTTTTGTTTGCGATGAAAGGAGCATTCCCTCATACAGGAATATCCTGCTGTCACAAGCAGAAATGTTGATGACAAGGCAGGAGGTGTGGAGAAGGGGGCTTCTGAGACCAGCTCACCTCTACTTCCAAAAGTTACAGTGAAGAATGTCTACTGATCCCTGGAGCTGGCATTCCCCAGACATTTCAAGTCCCGTTCAGTCAGGCTAACTCCGAAATCTTGACTCAAGCCGTGGTGTTTATATTAGGTTTTGGATGTTAGCTCCCTTGGCTTCTGGGAGCTGACTCTGTTGAAAATTATGTTTTTCTTTTAAGGACAAAGGCCTTATTGTATGTACATTCGTGTAGTGTAATGAGCTTTATTTCTTTTTTTCCTTTTTTTAAAAAAAATGTTAGGTAATGGGTGGTACTAACCCAGATATGCCAGTTGAGAATTCACAGATCTATGAACTGACCGGTGATTTTAAGACTTCACACGTGTGATTCCACAAGAGAAAATGACAGGATGGGCCGAGTGATATCTTCGCTGACCACAGCATGTCCCCCAAGTGCCCTACCATAAAATGGCTCTGAGAAAGGACCTAGACCATGAGCCCTGGTACCTCAGTACCACTTCAAAGAGAATGACGGTGACAATAAAAATCAGGAAGATAGTGATCATCACATTTTTAACTTATAAAAAACACACATTTCCAAAATAACTCTTGTGTTCTTGGTAAAATAAATAGATTTTGGCCGGATGGCTGTTCATGGCTGCCAGTGCTGTAGGCGTAGGCCGAGCACCTTATTTTTAGGCTCAATGTGGTCACCCGGCCTCTGCTGGTGCTTCAGGCCTTTTTAGCTGTGGGTGACCTCAGGGACACCATTCCAGGAGAGACCCGCCTGGCCCATGGAAAGGAGGTCTGAAAACCAGAGGACCTGAAGCTGCTCTTCCATTTCTTTGGGTCTCAGTGAGAAACATTTTTTTCTTTTAGTATCTTTTTCTTAACTATTTTCCCTTTCTCATTAAACATTTTTTAATTTCTTGAAATGCATCATTTGAGGTTCTTCTTTGAGTCTAATTGTGGACTGTAGCAATAACATTAAGGTTTCTTTAACTCTTCCCCGCTGTCTTCTTAACAAAGTAATGATATTTTTATTCTTTTTCATGTCAATTCTGAGAGTGTCTTATTGAAAAATACTGGGGGATTCCTTTTCCATTTTGTTTTCTATCTGAACAGAACTGTTTGTGCCAAGGTATCAAGCTTGCTTCTTCTTGACTAAGAGTGTGCGGCCTGCTTCATGACAATGGCCAGGGGCTCACAGCTTCTGTTTCTGGTAAAGCCGTTTACGCCGTATTTGATTATCTCATTCTGTTCCTTTATTTCTCAGAAGTTCATGAATTCTGGTGGTGGCCGTGGCCTCCTGGGTCTCTCCTGCTTTGTGGATTTATGGTGTAAAAGCAGTAGCATCAAGACATTCACACAGCAGCGCTTTTTGATCTCAGGGGACACTGTTGCGCTGAATAAGAGGATATGGAAGATTAACCAGACATTTTCCCTCTTGGGAGCTGCTATGCCTAAACAGTTAGGTTCTACTATGGGCCTGTGTTTATCCCCAGGGGGGGGAATAGGCCTGTTAGACTTGAGTTGTGGTGATTTCCTGTTTTCAAGCACATGTGAAACAGTGGTTCTGATGCCCAGTGAGACCCACCAGAGTGAGCAGGGAGCCCCATTAGCACATAGGTGCAGCAAGGAAAGCCTTGGCCAGAAGAGACTCAGGTCAGAATTTGTGGAATAGCTGCTGAGCAGGGAAGGGGGCAGGAACCTGTCGTTTTTGTGAGTCTCAGTTGCTGGGGTGGATCTGTTGGAGAAAGTGTCTCTTTCTCTCTGCTGAGATATGTTGGAAAGGCATGAACCAGAGTCAGTGCCTGTTTTTAATCCTCTCTGAATGCATGTGTATATAGGTGAGTAGTTGGGATTTATTATAAGCAGTGAATTATTATTTTTTTCTGTTTCATGTGAACCATATACTGGGTGAGGGCAAAGAGAAATTTTTGTAAATTATTTTGCATACTAGTTGGCCATGTTTCAGTAATCTAGAGCCCTTCCCTATATTTTGGTATTAAGGCATTTTTTAGATTTGCCTCCTGCTGATCTATAGAAACAGCAATTTCATGTGGTCCAATGTAATACATATTTTGAGCACCTTTAGACTTTTTCAAGGCAGATATTTATCTGGAGAGATGATTGCAATGTACTTGAACGAGGAAAGCTTTAAATCCAGAATGAATTTCCACTGTGTTTGTAAACTAAGGCTAAAATGTGGTGATAGAATAAAACACTTCTCAACTTGAGATATGGTAAAGTGCCTCACAATCTGTGAACCTTCAACTCCAAGTTAATGAGCTCTCTGTACATCCTCCAGACCCCTCAGAGGGTAGCTGGCGATTCGGGGAGGCAGGCTTAGTGGGGGAGCACACGGTAGGGCCTCTGCAGGACATATGAGAACTGCATTGTAGGACTGAAGCAGGAAAATGATTGATTGATGGTCATTAAACCTGTCATATATTTATTGAACATTTATGTTAATAATGTCCTGAGGCACTGCAAGATTGGAGAAATCCTTTCTATCTGAACAAAAAGATTAAATTATGTTTGAGGAAGTTTTGAAGTTAGATATCTTTTATTGCTTTAGAGGTCTTTGAAAATTGATTAACTTACACAAGCCAGAGATAATAACTCTGGGCTGGAATATTTGATTAGTCAAAGTAAACTGATTCCTTGACTGTGCTAGCTTTTATATATTTACGTATATGTATTATGCATTTAATATAATATTTGGATGCTGACTTTAGTGTGCAAACTACATTCTATCCCTGGAGAGTCTAAAATGAAAGTGAGCATGAGGCATAACCAGTAACTGTGTTTTGGGCCCAGAGATGATTTTGTTCTGGTCTCTGGCAGCCCTGCCCCTTCCTCCCTCACACACTTTCATTTTGACTACCTGTCTTCTCTCTCACAGTCCTAGGTTGTTAACAAGTCAGTGGTTAAAAGTTTTGCCTTGAGTTTCCTCTGTTCTCCCCCAGACCCCAGTGGTGGTGGCTGTCACATTTTAATGTGCATGAGAACCACCAGGGAGCTTGCTAAAAATGCACAGTTCCCATGCCTTACTCCAGAAACTAGAGAAGCTCCCATTTTAAAAAACAATTCGGTGACTTTTCTTAGGGACTGGTCTTTAACAGACTCTTTCCAACTGAGGTTTAATGGAAAGGGAAGGACATATAAATAGAAGCCTAAGTACTTATGATCATATTTAAATATTTGTCAGGTTCAGTTGAAATTAGTACAAAATTTATAAGAGGTCAACTATCAATTACATGATATTGTTTGTGTGAGGCTTTCATAGAATTATCATGTGCATTAACCATCTTCATTGAAGTGGTACTTATCCTCTTCAGGTGACCTCTATCAAACCTCCCCTAGTTATACAATCAGAATAATTATTTGTTCTTTGAAGCCTATATGTGGAATACTTTTATTACAACCGTTATTCCTGTCTCCCCTGAATTTTTACTAATTATTTACATAATATTTACGTGTAAATATTATGTTTCTTTAGGGCAGGAAAGTATTCATTTCTTCTCACGACCATGGGAAGCATCTAGAACAGTGCCTGGCAAGATTTAAGCCTTGAGACATATCTTGTGAATAAACACTGTGTCCATAACCTGGGGATGTCTGAACTTCCTTTTCCTCAAAGCCACCCAGTGAGATAGGGCAGACTTTCTTTAGAAACTTATTTCATAGTTCAGATTAGTAAGGCTCAGAAAAACAAAGCAAAGCAAAGATCACACAGCAAACCAGTGAGAGTTGGGATTACATTCAAGTACAGTACTCCTGTTCCATCCTGGGTAGACTCCACTAAAATATCTCTGAGAGAATGCTTCCTAACCACGAGGGTTGAGAACACACTCCGAGGGCTGAGCGAGAGAGACCCAGCAAATAGCTTCCCTTGGGATTGTGTTTCGAACATCTTGTGGTCCAGTTAGGTAGAGTCCTGACTGGCGCCTTTGGGTGGGACAGCCTGACCCACTGGGTTGCTGCCAGCCTCTTCATGTGCTGGATTTCCACAGGGACGCACTCTGTTTCCTGTGGTCTCTCTGTGATGGGCAGCAGCTGCAGGATGAAGCCGATGTGACGTCTGTTTGTTGCTTCTTCAGCACGAGCCAACTAGATGTAGCAACTTGACCAAACAGCCAAGGTTTTATGACTGACCTGGTGGGATCCAGCAGCATCTGGAGGAACCAGAGGCGAACAAGAGGAGTCCAGAGCCAGGTGAAGCGGGATTTAGAGACTCCTCATCCCGCCCCCAAACTGCTACAGGAAGCTGTTTCCCAGCAGGAACCTTTCTTGTCCAGAATGGATCCATTCTGGGGAATTTTCTGTCTCCATCTGCTTTCCTCTTTCTGCCCTTACCTTCTTCTTCCTGCTCATGGAGAGTGTGACGTCAAGCTGTCCAGGTTCTGATTTATGTCACCTTCACATCATTCTCGGTCAGGTTGCTACACAGTTTCCCATACTTCTAATGAGAATCTTCACTAAAAAAAAAAAAAAATGAAATCAGCTTGGCATTCCACCATTCCAGGGGTTCACCTTTATCTTCTCCATCTTTGTTATTATTTGAACTGTGTTATTTTCTTTCTCTGTCATTAGCCCTGCATTTCCACGATCTCATGGCTCCTCACATTTTGTGCCTTGTTTTTCTCAGTCTCAGTTTTTAATTCTTGGTTTCAGTCTGATACTAAAATATATAATCAGGTATTACAGCAGAATGGTCATTCTTCCTGCACATCAGCTGGTCATGGGTATGGGCAGTGTGCTGTGTGGAGCTTCCTGGTCTTGGTGGAGTTGGAGGATCTGGTGGAGAGCCAGAGGATAGCCATTTGTCACCATGATGAAGGGGTCAAGAGAAGTACCATGGGGAATCATGGTGGGGCTGCCTCAGAGCAGAGTCAAGTGCCCAGGTGGGGGTTCAGTAAATATTTTTCACTAATGATGATGTGCTGATATAATTTTGCCTGGTGAAGAGACTGTCCAGGAGAAACTTGAACAGCTTTCAGTATGTGGGAAGGAAATTCTATGTTGAGAGGACAGAGACCAATACTAATCCTGAAGCTACAATATATTATTAGTTTCAGTTTCTCTTCAGGCCCAGAGTAAGTCCCTAGTTGCTTATAGGGTCTTGGCTTCTCTACCTCTATTACTAATGTTCTCTTACCCCTTCACCCATCTTTAATATTCACCTGGCCTTTGTTCACTAAGCTCTGGTGGGTCTGAGCCTTCTTGTTTGGGGACATTAGTCCAAGACCTTGGCATTCTCAGCACTTCTAGCCAATTGGAAGTTTCCAAATTTTAAATCTGTTACCTTAGAGATGTGGGTTGGAAGGCAAGGTAGCTACTAACACTGGGGATAAGGAGTGACCAACAGTGGTCAAGACAGCAACTCCTGGAGCCCCGCACAGTGGGCACTGCTATGCCCTGTGGTATTTGGTCTCTAATACCTGGCATGGTGGCAGGTGCTGAGAGAAGGTGACCTCTGGTGGTCAGTGAGTTAACACATACTCTCAACCAGTGGTCACATACAGTTGTAAACCCACACATGTGTGTAAGGACTTACATGTGTACAACTCCCTCAGCATTTGCATGATGGATTTATAAGAATTATGCTATTTGACTTTTCTCTGGCCTTTCTATTCACTAGGTCTTCCTTATCTTCTCAAACTTTACATATTGATGGACACCAGGACCCAACCAAAATGTTTCCTACATTTCTATTCCATAAATGATTCTGTAGAAATCAGTGGCTTAAAAGCCACCTATATGCTGTCAGTTCCCACATTTATGTTCCCAGTCCCCTCACTGTTAAGTCCTGAGTGAATGTCCATATGTCCTCTTGGAATCTCTGTGTGGATGTCTAGCAGCATCCCAAACTTAAAAAGGCCCCAAAGGAGATTTGATTGTCCACTTCTCCCCCAAACCATGTCCTTTCCAGGTAGAAAGGTCAGCTGTCTTGCTTCATTCCTTCAGCCCTCCAACTGTGGGGACCTTGATTCCTTCCTCTTTGTCTCCTGTGTTCAATCTATTAGCAATTTTGACAGCAAAACCTTGAGAATATATCTGATAATTTCTAACTACCGCAGCTATCACTCTTGCCTTTAGATAATGCATTATCAATGATTTAAAGGTCTACAGATTATTTCACTTATTTGAGAAAAAAGAAAAACCCTTTGGTTTTCTCACCCAGAATCAAGTTAGAAGACCACAGCCTACAAGGCCTTATTTGGTATGACTGCACATGCCACCTCTGACTTTATGTCCCAAAGCATCCCCCCTTTTCACTCTGCTCCAGCCACACTCCTGGGCTCCTCCTCCCTTTTGCATGATGTCCAGGGCCTTCTCCACAGAATGTTTGCACTAGCTCTTGTGCCTGGAACACACTTATCCACACTTATTCCTTCCTTCAGGTGTCTGTTTCCTTATTGGAGGGCCGTCTTCTGACCATTGATACCCACCAGCACTATCCCCTTATCCTTATGTTCTCTTGTTCTGCTTGTCTTCTCCAGAGCTCTCCCAGTGCCTGTCATATCATGCACATATTTGTTCCTGGCAGTCTTCTCTGTTAGAATGTTACCTTTGCATGGACATGGTTTCTCTAATGTTCATGACATACTCACGGTGTCTGGGACAGTGCAGGCAGGATCCATTCACTATGTGTTTGTTGGATGAGTGAGTTTGTGCCATTGGTGTTTAATTTTTTTTTTTTTTTTTGATTCAAGAATTTTAAGGTCTCGTTCTCTTCCCTCAAAGAGAATTATGTACTTTCTACTGTCAACTCTGCCTTTCTATCTTGATGACTCTCCTTTTACGTAGATTCCGTTCCATTGTATATCATGTTTGATGGTGGGAGAGTTATGCAAATGCAATGAAAGATGAAGAGTTGTCTCCAGTGATCAATGATGTCATCATAACAAGCTACTTAATAAGCAATGTAAGATAAAACTACAGATGGTCCCTGACTTAGGATGGTTTAACTTGCAATTTTTTGACTTCACAATGGTGTGAGAGCAGTGTGCATTCAGTAGAAGCCGTACTTCATGTTTTGAATTTGGCTGGAGATATGTAGCAAATACTCTCTTAAGATGCTAGGTAGAAGCAATGAGCCAGAGCTCCTGGTCAGCCATGAGATCATGAAGGAAACGACCCTCACTGTGTTGCTGAGGTTGGGCAGTCTCATAGATTAACTGTGTTAAATGCATTTTTCACTTACAGTATTTTTTGGGTACATTATCGTATGGTGAATCAAGGAGCATCTGTATCTCCTATAGGAAACTTCTTTAAAAAAAAAAAAAAGATATTGCTGCTTTCACTGGACTTGGTAGCATGATAATTGTAATGTGAATTAATTAATTGTGTTCACATTTTCTGTTTTGCCTAAAACACATCACAGATGAAAGATAAATAGTAAAGTGTGCTAAATATTATAACATTTATATATTTTTGGTACTGGGGGATTGAACTCAGGGGCACTCAACCACTGGGCCACATCCCCAGCCCTTTTTGTTAGAGACACGGTCTCACTGAGTTGCTAAGTGCCTCACCATTGCTGAGGCTGGCACCACTGCACCGGCTAAATATTATAATTTTAAAGAAGAAGGAAATAATGGCACAAAATAAGCACCCCCCATTTCCCCATGATATCTGTAAAGCAAATCATTCTGCTGCTTGCAATTCTGTGATGTGATTGCGCCTCAGTTGGTGTGCACTGGAATACCATCATGGAAGAAGACTCATCTGGGCTGTGAGATCCCAAGAGGCTGAGTAGGTCAAATTCTGTCTCAGTGAGATAATTGTATAACAGAACTTTTAAAGGCTCGTTCAGTGATCTACGATGCAGTGTCTAAAGACCCAGGATGATTTGGATGATCCCAGAGAATTTGTAGCAGTGGAATCCGGTTGCAACTGACCGTTCCCTCCCATGAACGGGTGACCAGCACTTCTTGCCACTCGTGTTGCAATATGTGAGGTACTTTTGCTGTGTTTATGCTCTGGGCCTTTCCCCTCTTGGATTGTAAGCTCTTTTAGGGCAGAAGATGGATCTGATTCATATTTTCTCTTCCCAGAAAAACCTGGCGTAGTGTCTGGCCCACAGCAGGGCTTCAAAATATTTCTTAAGCAGATTTGTGGATTTTTCGTCAGATAGATCTGAATTCTGCAGCGCAAAGGGGTAACCTGCAGAAAAATATGTTTACAGCTAAAATATCACCTTTCGTGAGGGCCATTTGTTTTTCTGTTGACATTTTTTTGTCTTAGGTATGTTCATGCTCTGAGAAGCTGTTTTATGATGAAACCTTTGTTAAAAGTAATGGTTAAGGGTGATGATCATGGTTGGTTTTCTGACTTTTGAAAAATAAGACATGTTGTAAATCCCCCTAGCAATGAGTTTATGTTAATAATGTTTTAACGGGCCACTTTCATTTTTTTTTTTATAACACCTTAATTTCTAAAATGGATCATATGCAAATTTGGCACTCATTGACCATTTAATGAGCCTTAAAAATGGAAGCTAATAGATTAAAATTACATTTTAGACTTATGAAATAAATCTTTGGCTTTTCCAGTTCTGTCTGACATCTGCATGTGGCCCCTGGGATAACTCTGGTGAAGAGAACACACTGCTAATGGCCCTGGTGAATGAGTCAGACCAACCCAAGCTCAGAATTGCCTTCATATGGGGGATGCTGTCTGAGACTGGGGTTTTCAGTTCTGTGAACGTCTAGCCGGCTAGAATACTCCTGTCCCTTCATTTCCCATTACTCAGGCTAACTGGACACCCTTTGTAGTGAGAACCAGTGTCCGTGTAGCCCAGGAGCAGAGATCTTCCCAGCATCTGAGGAGCAACAGCATGCTTACTGTTATACACAGGCAGGACTGTAAAATCTAGCCTAAACCCGATTGGGCCTTCTGTCCCAGGGGTACCTTTGAAAGGCCCAGTGATTGCTGGTGGTCGGGGTCAATTGTGCAGCTGTCTTTAAAAGTGTCTCACTGGTGACCAGAAAGTTACTTTGTCAAAATGACAGATGGGCTGGGAGCCACTCCTCCTCCCTGCTTATTCCCTGGGATGTCAACTCTATTTACTTGTCAGAATCAGGTGTTTTTGTAACTTCCAGCAGAACATGGGCTTTCTAGGGATGATCAGTGGAAAAAAAAATCTTCTATTTCATCTGCTTTGTGGCTTGTTGTTGACCCACAAGAATGAGGGGTGCTGGAGGATTCGGTGGATTCGATATGTGTGTGGGTGATGTAGGAAGGAAGTAGGTGCTGGCAGCAAGGGTAACAGCCCTCCAGGGCTGGTTGGTCACATAAAGAAGTGATTTTGATGCCACCAGTGGCCAAAAAGATTAAGACATTCAGTTTCCATGCTTTGCTCTTCTTTGGCAGAGAATCGTTTATATTCATAGCTGAAAGGGTCTGCTGAATTCTCAGTCTTTTTTATACCAGAAAGCCCAGCTTCTTATACTGTGGTGAGTAAGGAAAGGGACCCTCAAAATAATGTCTCCACATATCACCTTCCTTCATGTCGTGTTGTCTGCTTTCTTATAGAGTTACTCTAAGTTTATTAGACTCTGTCCTGTCCCCCAGAAACTGGTAAGCCTGGCCAGTGCCCTCTGAGCCACAGATCCTGCTGGTAGTTGGAATTGAACACCCCTTCCCCCCCAATGTGGTCCATCATCTTTTTTTTAAAAAATATTTATTTTTTAGTTTTAGGTGGATACAATATCTTTATTTTATTTTTATGTGGTGCTGAGGATAGAACCCAGTGCCTCACGCATGCTAGGTGAGCACTCCACCACTGAGCCACAACCCCAGCCCCCATCATCTTTTTTTTTTTTTTTTTTTTTTTTTTGTGGTACCGGGGATTGAACTCAGGGGCACTCAACCACTGGGCCACATCCCCAGCCCTTTTTTGTATTTTATTTAGAGACAGGGTCTCACTGAGTTGCTAAGTACCTCACCATTGTTGAGGCTGGCTTTGAACTCTCAATCCTCCTGCCTCAGCCTCCCAAAGTGCTGGGATTACAGGCGTGCGCCACCGAGCCCAGCTCCCCCATCATCTTTTGACTGGGTTAGAAGAACTCACCAGAAAGGCATAAGAATCTTCATAGAATTTCATCACCCCTTTCTTTCTTGTTTTCTTTTTGGACAGGGGAAGAAGCTGATTCATTATTTCCTATGTGCTGAAGGGCGCCCAGCAGTGTAAAATAATCAGAGGTGTTAGGAGAGGTCACGGGGCCACTTGTGCATGGTTTCATTCCTTTGCAGGGCTTCCTTCTCCCCGATCCCCGGTTTGCAAAGTCTTCCCAAATCATGAGTCTTTTGGAAGTTTCTCTGCAGCACCCACTTCATCCCACCTCCCAGCTGTTGGAGTCCCTTTTGGATGGGGAGGACTATAGGGGAGACCTAACCATTTGGGCAAAATAAAAGAAGGACGTCAACATGTATTCCTGTCCGTCCACATACCTGGCTCCTGTCTGCTGGCAGAACAGGACACAGTGTACCTTTCAGTTTTCCAGTCTGCTTCTGGGAGCCACGTGTAGTGGCAGGACTGCATCTGCGAGGGGCTCACGGGGCTGTCACTGGCTGCTTCCTATCCAGTTCATTTCAGTTACATGAATGTGTGTTGCCGACAGACCCTTTGCTTATACGATGTACAACATAATAAAAAACAGGCCGTGCTACTTTCTTTGGGCTACTATTTTTATTTGGTGGTTATTTCTTTTGTGTTCTGCCATCTCTAATGTTTTGGTTCTATTTCAAAATATGATTAAACAGAATGAGGAGCTGTTTGACACTGCCCTGTTTTAAATCAGAGCTGTACTTGAGCAGCTGGGACATTCTAATGGCCTGTGTTTCTTTGTTCTGAGAGTTCCCTGAAAAGGCCAAAAAAAAAAAAAAAAAAAAAAAAAAGCCAGACCCAAACCCTTAAGCAGAGTAAGACCCCAAACAATCCCTCCAACAAACTAAAGGTGTTTTTTTTTTTTTTTTTTTTTTAATTGAAACGTTAAGTAACTTAAATATAAAAAAGACCTTCTTATTAATCCCCCGTTGATTCTGTTGGCACGTGTCATATTTTCAAGGTACAGTATCAGGAGAACACTGTCATTTCGTGATGTATTAGGGCAATATATCATCAGCACATCGTCTTTGTAGAGGATATGGGTACTAAAAGACACGATTCTGGCCAGACAGAGCAGCAGGGGGCCTTACTTCTTTCCTCCACCCGCCTGCCTTTTTCTTTAATCTCCCTCTGTTTTGTGTTGCAGAGAAGTGAATTTCTTCATGGGATATGACTTGTTGCAAAATAATCGGGGGGCCCCAGTGGGCTTCATAAAGTCTTTTAAATGGTCGGGCTTCAAGGGCAGCTTTGTTCGGAGTTTGCACTGTTAGCTGGGCCTAAGGAGGCCCTGTTTGCCAGGGCCCAGGTCTCTGGGGTAAAGGCTCGCTGAGCCTAGACAGGAGGAAAAAAGAATAACACTCCCAGATGTAGTGCAATGAATTGCGTGATGTTCTTACAAGATATTTTACATTAAGTCTCCAAACTTATGGCCGTGGGATGCTGTGAGCCTCCGAGAGGGGACTGCCTCCTGTGCAAATGGTAAATGGAAGAAGGGTAGAGAGGACGTGGCGGGTTTGAGCCCAGGTTCTGGCCCAGCTTACAAATGAACTGGTGCTCAGACTTGTTTTGAGTTGAGTCAGAGACGTACTCTGTCTTTCCTTAAAGGCCCTGTTTTTACTTGTGCTTTCAAAATGAAACCATAAAGCACCGAGGTTTATAATGGTCTGAAAATGGGGAATGCTTAACCAAGGCAAACATTTCAGTTCCTAGCTGCAAGGATAGAAGACTTCTCTTAGCCTTTAAGACAAGTTATATATTATAGTGATTAAGTCACAGACTTTGATATCAGAGAGCCCTGGGTTTGAATGTCTGCCCCGGCTGGCTGTGTAAACCTGGAGAGCCATTTAACCTCCCTGTGTTTCAGTTTCCTTACCTATAAAATAGGAGGGTGGTAAATTGGTGCCTTCTTCAGGCTTGTGGCAAGGATTAAATGACAAAATACACAACAGCACGTTCAGTGCAGTCTGGCATGTAATAGATTTTCTAGAGATGTTGGGTGCTATGCTAAGTTAAGAGTTCAGCATCTTGGGCTGGGGTTGTGGCCTAGTGGTAGAGCACTTGCCTAGCATGTGTGAGGCACTGGGTTCAATTCTCAGCACCACATATGAATAAATAAATAAAATAAAGGTCCATGAACAACATCAAAAAAATGAGTTCAGTATCTTGCCTGCAAAACTATATGCGATTCACTGTTTGAGTCCTTTGGTCAGCTTTGTTTGTGGCCTTGACCATGGAAGGGATTTGCAAAAGTCATGGAGGTTGGTGGCGCAGAAAGATCTGGAAGTACTACTTTAGGATCGAAATTAGAGACACGTAGTGCAAGGGCTATAGCTAGTTCCTCCCATTTCTTGTGCTGAGCTCTACTCAATTTGTAAAGAAGTAGTTTTGGGAAACCATCTGTCTCCAATGGGAGAGTTTTGATTCCTTTCCCTTGCAACTTCCCTTTCCTCACCTTAGGAATGGTTTTGTTAGTTTTTTTTTTTTTTTTTTCCCCAAATCCTGTTGAGCTGAGACATGACCCAGAGCCTAATACTTTACACTTAGGCTTTGTGGTAGACCAACTAACTGCTTTTGCTTTTTTGCCTTCAAGCTCTTTGGGGGTAAAAGTTATGGGGAAGTCAATTGTACTATCAGCAGTGAAGAACAAGTGAGCAAAAGTTTAATTAAAATAATAAATCATCAATCAAGTTTAATACTGCCATTGGCAACCAGTGGGTTATCTCAGAGCCCCTCCACCACCCTCTGTTCATTATTATTTCTAAGAGGCAGAGCAGATTTTGTCCAAAGGAAGACAGGCTGGAGCAGGTATGAGCTTGCATTACCTCCTCTTGAAGGCTCATGCTTGCCTGCAAAGGATTTCCCTCCTCATGTATTTCAGAGAGGGAATTAATTTATTTCCCCATTTTTAGTGATCAGATCTGCTGATGAAAAATGGACTTTGCCCCTTTGGGTCTTTGGATGCTTCCAAAACACTTCTTTCTTCTGCTTTTGCCAACATTTCTGTATTCGAGAACCATCAAGGCTTGAAGTCAGGTCTGCTTGCCCAAGTCCAGGCCCATTCCATCCATAACACCTTGCCGCACAGGTCTGACCCCAGTAACCCATCCTTCTGAAAAATTTCCAGACTAGATCAACTATATACTAATCTATCCCCCAAATTTCAAGAGTCATGTCAAAGCTGACCTAATTATAATATTATATATCTATAAATTTTAATGTTGTGCCTTAAAAATTAAGCTTTTTCTAGGTGGTCTCTTAATCTAGGCCTGGGAACCATATTTTGTCCTCAACTCCATTCCTTGCTAGGGACCTGAAATACTTAAGTTCATTGTGTACCATTCCTCTCTGTCTGCAAATTGAAAGAAATCTGTGAGGATTAATGAAATAATGTCTGTAGAGCTCCTTAGAAGAAAGGTGCTATGTAAACACAAAGTATTATTCTTCTGTTTATGAGAACTGGTATGATATTGCCTAGGAGAAATTGGGACCCATGTTCAAAAGTATCATAACATTCCCTTTGGCTCTTTCAGGGTCGGAATTGGGTTACAATGGGGTACTTCAAGGAGAAGTTGACCTGTTTAACTTCATGCACGGGGAGACCAGAAATTCCAATGAGAATACACAGGCTGATGTTGGATTCATTTCTTCTGGTCTCCCTTCCTTGAGAAATTTGACACAAAGACATTCATATTCCTAAAAACAAATTCCTATCTGAGCAATTTGGAGACTCTCCACATGAAACACTGTTGTGTGTGAGCTTCAGATAAATTCTCTAATATTAAGATTTTGATTAAGGGTCAAAGCGTCCTATTTGTGTTCACTAGCTTCTCCTGTAGTGCCAGAAGTTATGCTGCAGCGTTTGCGTAATCTGCTAGTGTTCAATGTCTTGTTTCCCCTGGGAGCTTGTACATTTCTGGAGATAGAAGCCTTGCAGCCTGTTTCTGTCTCCCATAGCACTGAACGTAAAGGTGCAGGTGCCAAGTCTTTGGTGTCATGGCTCTTCAACCCCCATGGCTGAGTCCCTTCACTTTTTAGAGTTGCTGGGCTCAGGCATCTATCCCTTGGTAGTAACTGACAACAAAGGGAATGAATGTTGGTCCCTTCTAGTGAATATTTACATTTGGGTGGGGAATTTTAAAAAATGCTGCATTATAGTTACAAATAACACTGGGATTTATTGTTACCTATTCTTACATACACATAAAATATAGCAGTATAATTTGGCCACTATCACTTCTTAGCACTTTCCACCTCCCTCTTTGCCTCTGGGTGGAGAATTTTGAATAAATTATTTATTTATTTATTTATTTGGGTATTGGAGTTTGAACTCAGGGGCACTCTACCACGGAGCCACATCCCCAGCCCTATTATGTATTTAATTTAGGGACAGGGTCTCACTGAGTTGCTTAGCGCTTCACTTTTGCTAAGTCTGGCTTTGAACTTGCAATCCTCCTGCCTCAGCCTCCTGAGTTGCTAGGATTACAGGCTTGTGCCACCATGCCTGGCAGCAGCAAATTCTTTAAGTCCCTTCCCCAACTATGACCATGATGGGGGGTGGAAATATGTGTACATAAAGGAGAGAGGGGTGGAGTGAAGGACTTCTAATTCAGGGAAAAGCCATCTCTGCTTACTTACCACCTCTAATGATGCTACCTGCTCTGCGTGCTTCATTGATGTGTTGGTAATTGTTCATTTGGGCAGAAAGAAATGTCATAACTTCACAGCCTTCTCAATTTTCTGAGAAAGGACGTACCTGGCACTTTGAATTTGATCGTTTGCCAAAACAGCTGTTTGCCTCAGAGGCAGGCTTTGCTTTCATAGGGGACAGGGATGGAAGGAAAATTATGCCGTCTTCCAGGGGAAGAGACTCGTGTGGACTGCCACCTTGCTAGTATGGCTTATCAAATGTAGGATCAGCAGGCAGGGGAATGGGTATTTTCAAGTTCAATTTTATTTCACAAGATCTGTGATGCTGTCTCAGAGTCTCAAACAATATCTGTCTGTGGACGTCTCTCCTTCACCACTCTCATCATATTAGCTGCTGTTTTTTTGTCTCCAGATTATTATGGTTTTTTAAAGCATAAACGACAGGTCAGGTAATACTTTCCATATTGCACAATAGGATTAGTTCTGGAAGAATTAAAAAAAAAGTCTTCAAGTCATTGGCTGGGAATATAACAAAATCATCTCAAAAACGTTTTTGTCTGGTGGAAGAAAGCAAAAAGAAACATTTCACACTGGTGCTTTGCTATCTTCTGCACCCCTCTGCCCCAACCTCAACAGGGAGAGTTCATTTCCCTTCCCACCAGACACTGAAAAATGCTCCTGAGTTCAGGGCTGCAATTTTTAAAGCCAGGGAACTCTGTGCTACCATCTAGTGGCAGGTCTCAGACACAGCAAGCCGGCCGCCAGAATCCTGTTTGAACTTGGCTGCGCTTCAGCTGTGGTTTGGCTCCTATCCTTATAGACCTTTGTTGCCAGCCATGTAGATTTTTTTTTTTTTTTTTTTTTTTTTTTACTCCTTTTCCCCTCTCCCCTTTACTTTTGCCTGTTGGCACTTCATTTGAGGTGTCTCCAGAGGCTACATTTTGGGTTTTGATGTTTGTGGTCAATGTTAGGGTATCTGTTGCCTGTCTTTCAGAAAGCAGGCAGTAATACAGAGAGACACCTTTGACAGCAGGCAAATCACTGGCTAGCTGACCAGAGAAAGGGACGAACACAGAGAGGAGACTGAGAATGGAATTAGATTAGATTGGTTACTCCTACTGCAGTTTAGTTTGATTTTTTTAGGTTTTCATCTTTTCCTTGAATGCAATTTTTTTTTTTTTTTTTTTTTTTTTGGCCATAATTTCTGTTTGCTTAGAAATAGAGACTCCAACCCTAGCTGGAATTTGGGGAAAACTGAGGATACCAGTCTGGCTTTCAGAGTTGTGAGAAACACTTCCCTGTCAATATCCAGATTGGAACCACTTTTGTTGCTACCAGAAGACAGCTGGTGTCTGTTGACTTCCCATGGCTGGTTAAAGACGCAGACTCTTGAAGTTATTCTTTTGGAGAGCTCAGGTCACATGCATGGAGCCACCAGGAAGACCTCAGTCTTTCCAGGGTCCTCAGGGCAGGGACATTGTTTTGTTCTCTGTATCCCGGAGAGCTTGGGAAGTACAGGAAGTACAGGAAGTACATTTAAATGACAGAACTCTTCCTATTTTTATTTCAGATCTGCCTCTTGTGTGCTTCCTAACTTGGTTCCTCATCTGTAAAATGGGGATGATGTGGAACTTTTAGTGAAGGAATACATATGAGATTCTTAGCCTAGAGCCTGAACACATTGTAGAAATTGTACAGTGTATGTGAGCCAGTGTCAGAAAATGTTTCTTGAATAAAAAAGTAAACTGAGTGAACTGTGACCTGGAGCCACAGCGATTGCTTGGTGTCCTCGGGACAAGGTGACTAAGGAGGTCAGAGACTCCTGGAGGTATGGCTTTGTGTATGCCACTCCTCCTCACCAGGGCCACTGGCTCAAAGATGAGTGTTTTGTCTCTTGGCAAAATCAGGGAAGTAAGGGAGTGGTCTTAATTAACCTGTGTTTGAATTTACCCTGTAGCTGCTGCACTCAATTAAGGAGAAAGAAGAGTCAGTCTCTAGTGATTCTCTAGACTTTTACTTTTTTTTCCTTGAGGGCCTCAGATTCTAAGCATATCTTCATATCCACGTCAATCAGATACCAGGGAAATAAATGATCATCTATGGCAGTTCCCTACCAACATGACCTTGTCAGCATTTAAGAAACTCTAAGTGTAATCAGAAAGGGGAAAAACTCCACTAAGCCTACAGGTTTAGTTTTGTTCTTTCTGTCCTCCTCTCTCTGTATAGAAAAAAAAAAAAAAAAAAAAAAATCCAGATGTGAATCTACAAACCATCTGGTTAGAATAACTTTTGTGCTGGACTGTAATTATAAGCTATTTATTATGAATCTTGGGATCCTGTTATGGATTTTGACTGACTCCCAGGTTTCTAATTTAGCAAGGAGTTCCTATGGAAGAATGTGTGCCTTCTTATTTATCAGATCCCAAATTGCATCTTTACACCACTCTGACTGTCACTCTGCCTGAGAGCTTTGAACTCCTGGTGCCTGAGGAATCTTCCTTTCAGGAGGGAGGACCTACACTTGTGGTGGCCCTTCTCTAAGGCTGCAGCCAGGCTGGCTGAGTGCATAAAGATGTGGTGACAAGCTCTACTTGTGGAAGAAACTCATGTCACAGTCAACCTGGAGTGGGGCAGTCCGTATCAAAACAGGACTTGCAGAAGCTACACTTGGCAAAGCAAACACACTCTTAATAAGGCCCAGCAGTCTGCGTGTCTGACAGCTATTCTTGATGGCTTTGGTGAGAGTAAGTTTGATGATACTTTTAATTTTTAAAAATAGCTCTCTTTAATTTAATATGTGACCATAACTATGTTATGTTTGTAATTTGAGAAACATTATAAAAAATAAATCTATGGGCTGCGACATAGTTAGCCTTGATACCACCCTCATTGTAAAGAAACACAGTGAGGGAAGGAGCTTGGAGCCAGAACGCCCCATCTGTTGTTCAGAGGAAGGGTGGACAGCTCCTTCACCGCCTCTCTCCTTCCTCGCAGTGGTTCTCAACCCAGGCTGGACTCAGATTACCTGGGAGCTGGAAAATACACTAATGCTTGTCCTTAGATGAGAGATGAGATTCAAGGGGTAGGAGGCAGCCTCAGCCTTTGTTAAGAACTCCATGGGGTGGGGGGTGGGGTTCTGATTTGCAGTTAAGGATGAAGACTACTGTCTCACAGGACCTTAAGGAGTAAATGAGGCTAGCCCCAGGAGGGCACTTCACCACCAGAAAAACACCAGAAAACACTAGCAACCAGAAAAACAAGAGAGAAGGGTAGGGGGAGAGAGAGACTAGATTGTGTAGGTAGCCACACCCTCCAGTCCTACCAGTAAATGATAAACACAGACCATCAGCAACAACAGCCCTCCAGGAATGGGGTTCAGGTGGCAGTGGATTGATGCTCAATCTCTGGGTGTTTGGGCAGGTCCTGGGATAGCCTCAGGGTGTTTACACGGGTTGTGGCAGGACTCTGGAGGCCTTGCAAAATCACATGGCAGGGAAACAACAGGACTGATGTGGGAATGGAGCTGGTGGAAGGTGGGCCCTGTCCTCTTAATACCCCCTGACCCACTCAGGGGAGCTGTAATGGTTGGATTCAAGGTACTGGGGTTCTGGGATTCACAAAGTATCTGATGAAAAGACAGAGGGTGACAATCTGGATTAATTTGAGAATTAGCCTGGAAGTGTCTCAGAGGCACTGGAATGCCAGGGAATTTGATACAATGTAGGTGATAAATTTTATCTTAGAATAGCCTTGGGGCCAGACCTCAATATATGGGCTTGGCTTAGGCTCTCAGCCTTCAGGACTCTCACACACACACACACACACACACACACACACACACACACACACACGGATACACTCATTCACATATACATATGCACACATCTTCTTGGTTCCAGACTAGAGATGATTAAGTGAACTCTTCCTTGTTCTCTGATGTTGAAGTGTGGGGGAACGTTTGTGAGTCTTCTCGAGCTCCATCTGATTGGGATTCCTTTGGTCCATATTCCAGGAGGGTTCCAAGGTTTGTTTTAAGGTGAGCAGAGCTGGCCAGTTGCACCTCTCCAGGCTGCTGTCACACCAGGCAACTGAGTTGGTAGCACCAACCTTAACCAGGTTAGGGAGCCGTGCACACACATTTGCAACATTAGCTTGAGTTCCGCCTCTACCACTGCGAAGCTGTGTCAAGTTGGAAAAGCCAGTGACTCTCTGAACAGCAGTTATTCTTATTTGTAAAATGGGGATAATGATAAAATTTACCTCATAGGACTGGAGTAAGAATGCAAGCCACATCACCTAGTAAGCTCTTGTTAAAACTCAAATCTTGGTGCAGTTCTGTGACATAGTCTTTTGGATTGTGTGCACACTCCTACAGACAGGCATACACATCATGTTTGGATCTTCTCTGAGACATTTTAACAGCTAACCTTTCGGGATAAAACCAAAGATGCAAATGCTTACCACACTTTCATTAGCATAAGTGCTAATGTAACGCAGCTGTCCCACAGCTATAAAACACTGACGACTGTGTCTCTGCTTGGCATCTGGAATATTATTTTTTCTCTTACTGAGCTGATTCAATACTCAACTTTGTCATTATTTGAGTTGGAACTTTAGATTGCTGCATTTTAATGCACTCAACTACTAAGGATTGTTGGACGGCCGTGAGAAAATATTTTTGTTCTCACGATGCAGTCCTGGCCCAGGTAGCCCAATGGGCAAAATATGATTTACACAAATATTATCATTTCTGGAGTGTATACTAAAAGGAAACCTTAGAATGCAGCTGGAGAAAGCTTCTCCCTGAGCATTCGGTTATCTGGGCAAAGTTGGCTTTTACAGAAAGGGCTTTTCACCTCCTCTCATCTCCAAAAGTCCTGTACTCTCCAAAAGTCCTGTGATCCTGGATGGATATTTTTGTTTCAGGAAGAGAAAAATTCTATTTGCTATCACAGAACTTCTGGCCAAGATGAAAGCAAGATATAGAAGAAAACTTCCGCCGTGGGTTAGGATGCTGGGGACTCTGTTTGAAGTTGATTTCAAATGTCTCCTGTTTCTTTTTTGCCTAGAACAAAGAAGTGACGTGTAAGAGAGAGAAGTGCCCAGTGCTGTCGAGAGACTGTGCGCTGGCCATCAAGCAGAGGGGTGCCTGCTGTGAGCGATGCAAAGGTGAGTTCTCTCCTGGCTGCTTTCTCTTTGGGCTGTGGCTTAGGCATTTTTATTTCTCCTTCTCTCACCTTCTTCTTTATTCGGCTCTTGGCTGGGGTGCAATTGGGTATTGGAGGGAAGCTGGGGTGTGCGTGCGTGTGGGTTAAGGACTGCCAGGAAGGGGACTCCCCGGTGAAGGAATGAAGGTACAGTGAGCATTGCATACCTGGCTTATTTTCTAAGGCAAGTTGTTGACTTGTCAATGGAGGAGATGCAGACACAATGCCTGTGCGTATCTGTGCACAAGCACCCCTGTATATTTTGTCAACAGGCTTTGACAACTTGGTTTTCTAGGCTCTGTGCTCACCCTGCCCTCCTCTGCCAGAAGAGTTCTTTAAACCTGAATTTTATCACTTTGGTCCCTATTACATTTTTTCTTTCCTTCCAAATTAAATCTCAGTGCCTCTGCTTGTCTGTGAAGCAGCTCTGAGATCTCCTGACTCCAGCCTCGGTTCCCGTCGTGCTCCAGTGTTCCTGCTGTGTCTTGAGGGCTGTGTCTTGCACCTTGTCTTGGCTCAGTGCAGAACCTTCCTCCCACCCTGTCTGGAGGCCACAGGTGTCCAAGGCCATCTGCCCTTATTCCACATTCTTCCCTTTCAATTTCTGTGGCATCCAGAACTGGACACGTCAGTGATGTGCTTTTCTCTCTTTGTTGTCTCACTTGTGTTAAGGACATGAGCACCTCATTGAGGATGGGACGGGGGTCTTGACATTGTGCAGTGTATGTGAAGACAGTGCATCACTGTGCGGGGCACCCAGGGGCCATGTAAAGGCAGGGACTCAGGGCGTGGGCTCAGGAGCCATGCTGCCAAGTCGGAATCCAATTGTACTGGGTGGCAGTGTTCCCCAACATTTCATGACCACTTGGAACCTCAGAAAATGTGACCTTATTTGGAGATAGGATTTTTGCAGATGTAATTAGTTAAGGTGAAGTCAGACAGGAGTAGGGTGGGTCCAAATCCAGCATGACCGATATCTTTATAAGAAAAAGCATAGACAGAGACAGACAGACACACTGAGAAGAGGGCCATGGGACTGGAGAGGCAAATACTGGAGTGAGGCTGCTATAAACCAAGGAGTGCCTCGGGCCAGGAGGAGCTGGGAAAAGGCCAGGAGGGTCTTCTTCAGATCCTTCAGGTAGAGCACTACCTGCCGACACCTTGATTTTGGACTCTCAGTCTCCAGAACTGTGAGAGAATAAATTCCTGTTGTCTTTATTGTTATTATTTTTAATCAACCATAAAATAAATCATACACATTTATGGGATACCATGTGACATCTCCATATATGCATACAAAGTATAATGATCAGATCAGGCCCATTAGCATATCTATCATTTTGAACATGCGCCGTTTCTTTGTGTTGGGAACGTTTAAAATCCTTTCTTCCCGCTGCTTTGAAATATATAGTAAATTATTGTTAACAGTAGTCATTCTTCTGTGCTATAGAACACCAGAATGTATTCCTTTTATTTAACTTTGCTTTTGTGCCCAATGGCCGAACCTCTACTGATTCCCTTTCCCCATCCTTCCCAGCCTCGATAACCCCATTCTGCTGTCCACCTGTGTGCACCACATGTGTGGTGATGTGTATGGAGCCACCAAAAGCTAACTCAGCACCATTGCCATGGGAGCAGTGGAGACCTGCATCCTCCCTTTCCCCATTTATTGCCTCTCACGTGAGCATAGTCACAGTGTTGTAGGGAGTTAAAGGAAAATTAGTGCAGGGTCTACGGGTAAACATTTCTCTTTGCGCACGTGATCACTTGTGTTTCTTTTCCCGGTGGTCCCTGGTACATAAGGGAACTTTGGGCTATTCTGGTGTGTAAAGCAGTGGACCTCCTCTCCATCTCCTTCCTTTTTACTAACCCTTTTCTTCATTTACCCTAGTCTTCCAAGGGAAAGAAATAACCCAAGACAGACACATTTTCTGAGCATCCTTTTGGATGATCAAAATAAACTCTTCTAACTAGATAAGCCTTTTTCTAACTAATCTAGACCCAAGAATAGACCAGTGGATTTAGCTTCCTGAGTTCTCTTTAGGATAGTAATCTCAAGGCATTTGTGGGGAGGTCAGGAATCCGTACTCACTCTGAAGTGGAACTTCCTGACAGAGACCCTGAAGGCATCTGACTCTTCAGGGGCCTTGGGTGTGGATGCTAAAGGTGCATGCTTTTCTCCTCTACTTCACAAAACAATGCTTCTCTCATGGTTTTATTTATCTATTTATTTGAAGTTGTTTTATATAACAGTAGCATGTATTACAACTCATAATACACATATAGAACAACTTTTTACAAATAATATGAATATTATTAAAAGTATATTCATACTATTCATGTCTTCAAATATGCATTTAAGGTAATGATATCCATCTCATTCACCATCTTTTTTTTTTGTTTTTGTTTTTTCCCTTTATACTCCCTTGCCCCCTCCTTTCCTCTCCCTCTCATGGGTTTTAAAAAGCACAGTGTAGCTGGGCACTGTGGCTCACACCTGTAATCCCAGCAGCTTAGGAGACTAAAGCCCTGAATGCAAGTTCAAAGCCAGCCTCAGCAACTTAGTGAAGCCCTAAGCAACTTAGCAAGACTGTGTCTCAAAAAAAAAAAAAAAAAAAAAAAAAAAAGAAAAAAAAAAAAAAAGGCTGGGGATGTAGCTCAGTGGTTGAGTGCCCCTAGAATCAATCCCTGGCATGCACACACACACACACACACACACACACACACACACACACATTAAAAAAAAAAAAAAAAGAGGAAAGAAAACATGTTGTATTCACTCATTCACTCTTAGGTACTAAGACTACTAGTATTTTGGTTCATTTATGTTTTTCTGATTAGAATAGTTACATATGCTTATATGAAAAGCTTTGAAAAATAGTCTAAACCATGGAAAAGCTGATATTACTTTTCGTCTCACCATCCAGAAACGAACAATTTTAACATTTGGTAAATTAATATAAAAAAATTATTAATATTTGGTATATTTATTTTTGTATTTTTCCCACGTGAAAGTATTTATGTGGTTTATATCTTACTAGTTGTATTAGTTAATTTTTTTTTTTTTTTTTTTTTTTTTTTTTTACAGATTTATGTTAGGGTAAGTCATCTCCATTTATCTGGACATATTGTTCTTAACAGGTACATAAGATTCTGTTTTGGGAAAGTATTAGTATTTATTTGATCATTTCTGACCCAATTTGGGGGCATTTAGATTATACCCTGCGCTTTAGCCTTGAGCAAAGGTGATGATAAGCTGAAACCAAAGCGCATTGTGCAGTCGAGGAAGAGCCATCCCAAAGATGGTCTCAAGAGGGGCACTGAGTGTATAGTGCAGATTTTGGTATTAACTCAGAGGCCACTCAGGTTGTGGTCATCCATGGAATCTGGTAAACCCCTCCTAGGCCTTTGTTATCTTCTGTTCACAAAGGGAAAAACACCACCACCACAACAAATCATTAGTATGTTGCAGAGATTCTGAGCCAGCAGCAGCTGTGTTTCTGCTAAGTTTTCTAACAAGCATCTACATGCTAACATTAAGGGTTTTGTCTGTTTTTAATGGAGTAATTCAATGAGGAATCATACTAACCCAGAAGTTTGCTGATAATACTTTATTTTAGAACCAAATGATGTCTAGGCAAAGCTGCCAAAGGGTAAAAAATATTTTATCAGATGTAGGGAATAATATGTAAATTACATAATATATAAAATATAATATGCAATGAATTTTTCTTAGCAAAGAAATCAAACATCTAATTTAAAAATAATTTAAAAAAAATTGTTGATAGACCTTTATTTTATTTATTTATATGTGGTGCTGAGAATCCAACTCAGTGCCTCACACATGCCAGGCAAGTGCTCTACTGCTGAGCCCCAGCCCCAGCCCTCGAACATCTAGTTTTTCCAACCAGTTAACATGTTGTTAACTGATGGACTGACATCTCCTGTATTCTGAAAGGCATCTGCATTCAGAGTGGTTTTGAAAGCTGCTCCCCAGGTGAAGTCGTCAGGCCTCCTGCAGAGATGTGCACAGTGTGTGCCTGACCTGGAGGGATGGGTGAAGGGTCTGGGTCTTTCAGGCTCCTTAGAGGAGCTATAGTGAAAGCTTGCGCTGCTTCAAGTGACCCTTAGGACTGTTTCTTGTGGTCTGTCGTCACTCCCCACCCCCCTGGAATCATGAATATAAGCATTCTTAAAATGTAATGTGTCATGGAAGCAGCTGTTACAATGCAGATTCCTGGATCTTGCCCAGTAGTAATCATGGTCACCAAGATGGTCATCTTCTTTGTTGAAATAGCAGAGGCAGCTCTCTGGGACTGCCTACTTGGAGCCAGGAACTGAATCTGACACCACTGTATGGGAGGTGCTACCAGACCCTCATTATATGCATGGTGTCATTGAGAGGTTTATTCACTTGCCCAAGAACACAGAGCAAGTAAGTGACAGAGACAGGGACAGCTCTAGGTGGTCTCACCATCAGGCTTGCAGACCTGCTGTATCAGAAGCTCTGGGCCTGGACCACTGCTCTACATTTTCAAGTCTCCTTTGAGACCCTGTGTGTACTAAGGCTGGAGGATGCTGCTACCAGATAAAAGAAGGGAGAAAAGAGAAGGTTGTCCTTTTTGAGGAAAACAAGCCATATTCTGTGAGGCTGATAGTCATTATCTGTGCCAGTCAGCATATTTTTTGAGGTGAGAAGTCTTTTTGCTTTTTGTAGCTGGGAAATTATGTTTTTTCCATGACCCTTTGGTTTATTTCCCTTTTGAAAATCGTACACAATTAGAATGATGATATAAGGTTTAAAGCTGAGCAGTCCCTAAAAGCTGAGAAGATCTAACTCAGATGTTGATATGCTTCTGAAGCTTAGGCAAAGTCCTTCTCAGTTGTTCAGTTATGTAGATAAGTGGAAGTGGGGGAACTTGAACCCCAAGAATTGGCTAACCACCTCTCATCATCTGTTTGGGTCTTTTTTTTTTTTTTTTTCTGACTTCCCTCTTTCCTTCCTTCTCTTTCCTAGCATAGCTAATTTTAACTCTCATTAGACAACCACTACATTAATATATTACTACACCAAAACATTTGAACAGGAAAGGGGAGAGAGTCCTTTTTGAGCCTACAAAAACCCAAGAAATAATAACTGTCAACTGCTTAGAAATAATCACAGTTAGCCGGGCATGGTGGTGCATGCCTATAATCCCAGCAGCTCAGGAGGCTAAGGCAGGAGGATCCCGAGTTCAAAGCCAGCCTCAGCAATGGCGAGGCACTAAGCAACTCAGTGAGACCCTGTCTCTAAATAAAATACAAAATAGGGCTGGGGAATGTGGCTCAGTGGTTGAGTGCCCCTGAGTTCAGTCCCCAGTACACTCCCCCCTAAAAAAGAAATAATCACTGTCATCAATGTATTATATCTTTCCCAGGCCTCTTGTAGTATATGTATAATTTTTTGTGTGTGCTTTTATTTGTCTGGAAATGGAATGAAACTACATAATCTTTTGCAGTTTGCTTTTAAAAAATTTCCAATAGTATGACTTAGGAATTTTCCCAGGCCAGTTTATGCTTTTTCAATTGTTTTATGGGTTCCATAGCATTGATGAGCAATAATTCATTTCACATCTCCCAGATGATATATATGTGGATTTTCAGTTTTTTTGCCAAGCAGCAGGGAGGCTACCTTGCCATGCCTGCCATGCCTACATGTGTCAGTGACACCTGTGACCAAAAGTGGTGTGTATATATGTGTGTGTGTGTGTGTGTGTGTGTGTGTGTGTGTGTGTGGTGTGGTATGTGTGTGTGTGGGAGTGCATGGTTTAAATTTCTGGTGGACATTATTAAATGGCTACCAAAAGGCAAGGCTATTCCCCTGTCCTATTCCCTTGAGAGTTTTAAAGACCTTTCTCCCTAAAAGATATACCTGTCATTGCCTTAAAGCTTGCCAGAATCCCTTGTTTCCATTTCATCCAGCTGATTGCTTCAATTGAAACCACCACATTCACACTCCTATACCAGTTCTCTGCTTTTCTCCTTATCATAAGGGATATTTTCCTCCTCTCTTTTTCGTGGGTGAGAAATGCTATCAAGAGCCTCACCGAGGGCCGTCATTGCTCTTATGTTTCCCAGTGGGTTGTAGAACACACCAACAGTTGTCAACAAGTTGAGACTTGAATGATGTTGTCTTCACAGATTTGAGTCCAATACTGCAGAACTGCATTCACAGAATTGAGCAAATTTGGAATATAGGCTAGATGAAGAGAGGGACAATGTTTTATCAACTGTTATTCCTAAGAATGATTTTTTTTCTGGTAAGATATACTATTATTATCATCCTCGTTATTTTAATCATACAACACACTCTGCGTTTGAAAGCCTTGGAAAAAACTCAGAGGCTAAGATTTTTTTTTTCTTGTTTGTTTTGATACATCCATATGGGGAAAGTACAAAAAGAAGGAGGCATATTATTTCCCTCTTTCTTCACTGTCCTCTTAAGAAATTTGGGCCATTTGAAGTCTCTGTATTAGTCCATATTTATATTTCTACTTGCTTCTATGTATACTTCATCTAATTGGACCACTTTTTAATTAAGTACATGATTTATTTATGATTATGTGGAGCCTCACTTCATTCCTTTAAATAGTCACAGAAGTTTATCCGTATTGTGCATCAGTCACAGAGGTTCACAGAGGTCCTGATGGGTCTTTATTTGAGGCCAGGCTGCTGGTCAGGCACACAGCTTCTCAGTGGTGATGCTGTTGCCACAGGAACCATAATCTTTGAGTTGGGATCACCTCATGGTGTTCTGAAAAGTGTTACCTGCCTGTATCTCTCAAGAGCTCTGACCTGGGGCCCACAAAAGTCATGGGCATTTGACCTCACATTTTGTGTTGCTGAAGCCCTGTGGGTTGAGAGGTGACTATCTGGAGTATTTTAAAGCCTTTATCCCCTCCTGTTATCTTTATGGAAGTATCCATGAAAATGTTTTCCCCCATTGCTAGATACTGGGTTAGCTGGTTTATGCTCATCACTAGTCTTCACAGCAAGGAGGTAATTTATTTTATAAATGAAGAAACTGAAGGCCTAGGGAAGTTGAATCATTCAGTTATCAAGGTGTTAGTTTTCCAAAGATCAGGTAGAGGGTGTCCACGTCCTCAAAGAATTTGCTCTACTAGGAGGCACAGAGAAACACCAGCCAGTGGGGAAGTTGTCCAGGGAAGGCATGCCAGAGTGAGGAGGAATAAGGAAAGAGGATGCTCATGGACCATGGAGCCGGGAGATTCTGCAAGGCTTCCATAAGAGGCACCACATTTCTGTTAACAAGTTAAAGTGAATCAGAGCCATCGAGAGATCAGAGCTGTAGAGGGCTGGTCTGGAGAGGGTTCCTGGGTGTAGATCACGGTACACACGGAGGCATGAAATTGTGCATAGACATTGCATCAAAATTGCATCCCACGTCACCTAGGAAACATGTTAAAGTACGAGTTTTTAATCTTCCCTCCAGACTTGCTGAATTAAAATTTCTGCTTATTTTTTTTTTTTTCTGAAATAGATGTTGATATTAAAGAGGGTGGTGGAGTAGACCTACTTGAGGACAACTCAGATTTCTACAAGTATTCTTAGAAAGTTTTCGTGTGTGTGTGTGTGTGTGTGTGTGTGTGTGAGCACGCATATGTGTGTATATTTGTGTTCTTATTTGATTTAATTAGATTGTTCATATGTTCCATTTATTCATTAATTCAATAAATATCTGATCCCTGTGCCAGATTTTAGTGGGATAGTGCTTCTTACCAAATTGTTCTTAACTTTTGTGAAGCCAGAATATTCTTTCAAACAAAAAAGTAAGTATATTATAACTAATTTCTCTCAAATAACTATGTCAAAGTACTTTTGAGATTATTCTTATGTGAATAATGGTTATAAATTTTTATCCAAATAGCCTAATAGCTGGGCAAAAGATTAATCTCATTTGAAAAGACTCAATATTGTTTGATGAAAACAAATGAGATCATTGGGAATCAAACAGACAGTTTTGGCAGCTTTTCTATATTTACTTGGACTGAAAATCATCTTTTAATTTGGGGTTCTTTCATGAACAATAATGTATTTGTTATCTGAATATATGTTTGTTATTAGAGGATCATAAATGAATAAGGTGTGTTTCAAGATGTATAGGTCAAATTCCGTTCTCTTTCTTCATATAGAACATGAAATACTAATTGTCCACAATACTTTGATGAAAGATAGAAAAAAATAGTCTTTCATTTGTCAAGTATGGTTTATTTTCTATAATCTTCTCTTTGATTTCATTGAGCTTTGCTTTCTATTTTGGTGGGTTGTGATCCCATGGCTTGTATTTTCTAATAGTTTTAACATATACTTATTTAGTTTTAGTACTGGAAATTGAACCCAGGGTTGCTTTACCAATGAGCGGCATCTCCAGCCCTTTATTTTAATATTATCTTTTATTTTGAGACAAGGTCTCACTAACTTGTATAGGGCTTTCCTTGCTAAGTGGCTGAGGTTGGCCTTGAACTTGTGATCTTCTTTCTTGCCTCAGCCTCCCAAGTTGCTGGGATTCTCTGGTGTGCACCATTGTGCTTGAGTAGTTTTTTTTTTTTTTTTTTTTTTTTTTTTGTAGGTGGACCCAATACCTTTATTTTATTTATGTGGTGCTGAGGATCGAACCCAGGGCCTCACACATGTGAGATGAGTGCTCTACCACTGAGCCATTGTGCTTGAGTAGATTTAATTTTTATATTTGACCTAACAGGTATCCTATCATGTTTTATAAAATGAAAAGAAAGAAATAAAACATCAGTTTTGCACACTGATTTCCAAAATCTGGCCAACTATTAGAGGCTCTGATAAACAAGAATTAGTCATATGCATAGGGAATCTTAAGGGACTTGGACTCATTTGTACAGAAAAAGTATTGACTAAGGAAAAGAGAACAATGAATAATGTTGATGGGTTGAGCATTATTAGTTTTACATTATAATTTGTACAGTAAAAGATTAGGAATCGAGGGTCTTTAATTAGTCCTTTAAGAATGACCTGGAAGATGATCACGCCTTTCAGAATATTGCTATGTGGGATTTTGGAGGGAATCAGCCACTTACCATCTATAGGAATAAACATCTTAAATAAAAAATTGTGTATAAGAATAATCACACTCTCTATGTTAACAGAGCAAACTGTCCTATCGTTTAAACATTTTAAGATGAAAAGGCCGAGTTAGCTTTGTGCCAACCTGGTTGTTTGCTTCTAACCAGACTTCTTTTGGCAATTATAACTGTGCATTGTCTCTTGCCTACATGAAACATTGGTTCTTTCCTTAACTTATGCCTTCCTTGCATTTTGACATGACCAAATTCCTTGATAATTATTTTGTACGATCAGCCTGGATGATGGCTTGCCTCAGGTTTTGTATCCCAAATGAGGACGAACCCTCTTTTGGATCAAAGGTCTGTCAGTAGGATAAGAAGTAGGAGACCCAGAGTCCTGAGGGCTCTGGGGATAAAGCAGGGAGTAGCACCTGAATGAGGGTGTTTCAGCAGCCTCTGGTCTTGCTGCCCTCTTCCTCTTCCAACAGTTTCAAAGGCTATTTGTGGGCAGAGAAGATTTGTGAAGGTGATTGAAAACAACACATGGTTGAGGAGGCAGCGGTTTCTTACTAATTGGCATTTTTTTAAACCCTGAAATTTAGTTTTTTGATTAAATTTTTCTTTTATTAATTTTTTTTTCCTTTTCAGTAACCATAGCTGTCTTTGCAGCAGTGTTCCAGGGAGACACTTTGTGAGCTAGCTTTGGGAATTTTTAAAAAAAATTGTTTTGAGACAAGGTACTGCCCAGACTGGTCATGAACTTGTGGGTGCAAGCAGTCGTCCTGCCTCAGTCTTCTGAGTATTTGGGACTACAGGTGTGCACTGTTGTGCCAGGTTCAAATATTTCTAAGCAGATAATTACACACACACACACACACAGTTAAAATGCACAAAAAGGGTCTATAGTAAAGCAAGGTTCCCTTCCACTCTTGACTTCAGACACCCTGTGTCCTTTCCTGGAGTCAACTTCTTTATAAGATTCTTGGGATCTTCCAGAGCCAATCTCTGCATTGAGTGTGTATGCACGTGCATGTGTGTGTGATTTCCAACCAAAGAGAAGTTTTTTTTGCTAACTTTATCCCAATCTGTTTTAGTGTTAACACTAACTTGTCACTTAAAATTTATCTTGGGAAATTACATTGCCTCCCCTTATTAAGCTACTCAGTTTGCAGTGTTTCTGTTATTTTTACCAGTTTTTGGAGCTTTAGAGAATTTCTGATGTGCTTCTTAATGAAAGTGTGAGATTCTGGAATGCCATGCCTGCATATATATTTTAACCTATACAATGTAAATCATTTTATCTACCCAGCACCAGAAATTTGATAGGGGGTCATTAATATGTTTTTAAAGACAAGAAAAAAACAAAATAAAAAACAATAGGGATTTCTTTTTCCCTAACTGAAAAAAGATGTATAAAATATTATAATTCCTAGATTGCTTACCCATAATATAAACCAGGCTATTTTGGCATTTAAATAAAAATGACCCTATTTGTTTAAAAGGACCTTGTTAACATTAAAATCATAGTTTATAAAAATCTGCTTTTGTTGTTAAAACTGGTAAGAAAACTTAAAACAGAGATCAGCTTTCCCTGTCAAATTTGTCTCAACCCATTTTCTCAGGGGTTTTGTTTTTTGGATTATGTAGGATTTTGGAAGGCAGTTTAAGTGGAGAGTTTGTGGTTGCCTTTAAGTTAGGAGATTAGATTTTTAAGGCTTGCCGCTGACTTTAGGTGCATCAGTTTTCATTTTCCTAAAGTGGGCCAAGTTGAGAATGTTCTTTGGTATGCACAGGAGGCAGGCAGCTCTGGTCTCCCTGTTATCTCCCATGTAAGTGCCTAATAGCCTTATCAGAACACAGCAGCCACCAGCCTCAGAGCTGCCTTCTGTTGCTGAGGTTGAGCTCAATTTTATATTGATGCATAGCTAGTTATGACAACTTATTTATTATTTTATGGTTTACATAGGTTAGGATTTTGGGCATACTTAGCTGGTCCTTTGTAGGGCTGCAATCTAGGTGGTAGGCAGGTCTGAGTTCTCCTCTGAGGCTCAGAATCCTCTTCTAAGCTCATGTGGTTTTCAGCAGAACTCTGTTTCTTGCAGCAGTAGAATAGTTTCCTTCTTCAATGCCAATAGGACAGCCCCTCTCTGACTTATAGATCCATGTTAGGGACTCACCTATTCATCGGGCTCACTTAGGATAATCTTCCTTTTGATAACTTAAAGTCAAAACTGATTAAGAGCCTTAATTATACTCATATAATCGCTTCTCTTTTGCCAGTTAATATAACCTAATCACATATGACATTCATCAAATGCACAGGTCTGGCTCATATGCAAAGATGGGATTACACAAGGTGAATATTTATCAGGGGGTTGGAAATCATGACTTTGACCCTTTCTTTAAGATCTCACTTTAGGCATTGGTTCCTGGCACATGTGGGCACTTGCTGTAGAACTAAGTGTCTCTCCCTCATCACTAGCCACAGTTTTAATTTAGTCTTCAATTTTGTGGTGTCCCCAGTAGACTGGCAGTTCTGTAAGGACAGTGACTATAGTTTTCTTAGCCTGGCATACATGGAGTACCACTGCAGATATGTAGGAAGAAGGGGACTAGAGAAAGATAAGACATAAGGGCCAAGGGGCCAAATTCCAGTCTTTCTAGTTCAGTATGTGTCTTCAGTATTAAGTGTACATTTAATGTGTTATGACTGGCTTACCTAAAAGTTGAGATAGAATGATAGGGAGAGCATAAGAAAGGATAAGTAGGAGCCGGGGAGGGGGGGGGGAATGAATGCCTATCCATCAATCCTGGGCCTTTACTTTTTTATTTTTTTCCTTTGAAATTTTTAGACTGTACAAACAAAAATCCTTACAACCACCACAGCCTAAGTGAATTTTCATCTGGCAGTGGCTGTTGTATATTTTAGTGCTAATTGACTTAGTGTTCACCTAAGTGTAATTTTTGGTAGCTGCCTCATTATGTTGTGCAAAGTTACTAGGTAATAATCTGCAATTATGACTTCAGATTTCCTAGGTACCATCATTTTGATATCTTATGTGCTCTCTTTTTATAACATTGTATAAAATGCACCCCTAACTTGGCTTGGGGGTTTCTGCAGGTACTTTTAAAACATTTCTGTGCCTGTTTATTATGCTCCTACTCTAAAGAGTAAACTGTTCAGCACTTTAAGATGGGTTTCCCACTTACTGTCTTATGTTACATTTCGTTGTGGGGATGCTTATCATCACAAAATGTCTTGGAATTAAAACATTCTCATTTCCTTTTAGGTTTCTATGGCATTGTTTCATAGAGACTCTCAACCTGAGAAAAGTAAAGCTAGGCATTTTGGATGGGAAGTTGGGGTGCGTGATCAGGAAACACAGGAAAGGAATGATTTGACGTAAAAGACCCTGCAGTCTCTCTAGGTTTTCTTTTAGATGCTGTTTAAGTTTGGCAACTGTGAAATTAAAAGCATGTCTGTATATGTGACATATGTCTACTTATGAAGAAGCATGAGTGTCCAGCTAGCTATATTAATTAAAAGTGATTATTATGCTGCGATGGTAGCATTCTTTCTGGACTTCAATCAAAGAATAGGCTCACAATCTCTTCAGAAGTTGGTACATATTTTTTTTTTCTTTTAACATCTAATGTTCCTAGATCCCCTTTTGGAGAAGAATCTCATCTTAGCTAATATGTATTTGCTTAGAAGTCTGTCTGCTAAAGAGGCTGGTATGTAACAGGACTGATATGATAATGAAGGTGAACAAAGCACATTGGTATGTTCGTGAACTTAAGTGCCTTCTTCACTCAGGGTGAGCCTGTTTACACCAGAGCCAGCTCCTTATGTTTCCAGGAGTGTACTGGTTAAAGGCTCACGATGTTTATCTGCAGACGTGCTTGGGCATCGACTAGCTGTGGTCTAATATGTGAGACAGCTCTCTGACAGCCCAGGAATGTCTGGGCATTCTCAGAACCCACTCTTTGAGTTTCTGTTATATTGGGCCCTGGGGACTGTGGCATGGCCACCCTTTTGAGGCTGTGAATGCAGAAGCAAGGATAGCAACCTCTAAGCTCCAGAGGCGAGGCCATACTGAGGTGCTAAGGGCAAAAGCCAGGGTCATATCTTCTTATTTTTAGGCATCTAAAAATATTGTGAACTGTACAATAAGACTCTCAGTTATTCAAAGAATGAAATAAAAGGGGGAAAGGACTTGGAATTAGATGTGGAACTAATTTTTGACTCTACCACTTTTGGTTACTTGACCTTTGCCTAGCCACTTCTTTCTAAACCTTGTTTTCCTCTTCTCTAAAATATAGAGGCTAGACTAGATCCATGGATCTTAAACCTACTTTAACCCCAGAATTGCCAGAGCTGCTTGGCTCAGATACCTGAGCCCCACTTCAGACCGTGTGAATCATAATCTCCAATCAGTGGGCCCAGGCATTTGCATTGCTTTTATTGCGGCAAAATACACATAACATAAAATGGACCATTTTAGCCTCTTTTAAGTATACAATTCAGTGGTATTAGGTACTCTCACGAATGTGGTACACCTGTTACCACTTTTTTTTTCGAGAACTTTTTCACAACCCCAAGTTGAAACTCTACTCATTCAACAGTAACTCCCTCCAGCTAGTGCTTTTTCCCCTTAGAGAGCCAGTTATTAAATATTAGCAGCACACCACTGATGATGTGCCAGGTATTTGGTATTTTTCTTCTTTTGAACAAATGTCATTCTCTCCATTTTGTGGTAACCTCTATTCCACTTTCTGTTTTGATGCATTTGTCTATTCTAGCTACCTCATGTAAGAGGAGTCATGCAATATTTGTCTTTTTGTGTCTGGCTTATTTTAGCATAATGTTTTCAAGTTTTTTTCCATGTTGTGGCATGTATCATAATTGTATTCCTTAAAAGACTGAACCATAATCTATTGTATTACATACTACACTTTGTTGATCCATTTGTGCGCTGATGGACATTTGGGTAGTTTTTGTTAGGCACCCATATTCTTTTTTTTTTTTTTTTTTTTTTTTTTTTTTTGTGGTACCAGGGATTGAACTCTGGGTCACATCCCCAGACCTTTTTTTTTTTTTTTGTATTTTATTTAGAGACAGGGTCTCACTGAGTTGCTAAGTGCCTCACCATTGCTGAGGCTGGCTTTGAACTCGCGATCCTCCTGCCTCAGCCTCCCAAAGTGCTGGGATTACAGGCGTGCGCCACCGTGCCCGGCTGGCACCCATATTCTTAATTGATTCTGAAACGCTTGTTCTCCTGGTTAAATTATGTGTTTTCATATACCAGGGTTAGGAGAAGGAGGACTAGATATATTGTAATAACTGAAAAGATTAACTGCTCTTCTTATGTAAGTTTATCTAGATACATGGGATAAACAGCAGGGCCTCTGATGCTAATGAAATACCCTGAACTCTAGCTAAATGTTCACGTTCTTTTGTTTGGAAGGTGAAAAGTTTTACAGAGACAACAATATTTAATGTATAGTAAACTACAGGTTGAGAATACCTTATCCAAAATTCTTGGAACCAGAGGTGTGTCAGATTTTGGATTTTTTTCTTTTAGATTTTAGAATTTTTGAACATACATGAGATATATCAGGGATGGTACCCAAATGTAAACACAAAATTCATTTAGATTTTATATATACCTTATACACCTAGCCTGAAGGCAATTTTATATAGTGTTTTAAATGCTTTTGTGTGTGAAACAAAGTTGCATGGTGTGGAATTTTCTTCCTGTGGTACCATGTTGGTGCTCAAAAAGTTACAGGTTTTGAATTTTTAGAGTAGGGATGTTCTGTCTGTGGTTCTGTATGTTGATATGCTCGAGTGCTTACCTTCCCAACTCTGTGCTCACTGACGACATATTAATAGTTTGAAATAAACTGTGGTGGGAGTATTTACACCTTGGGAGTAGAAAATGTAAAATCAGTGCTTTTTTTCCTTAGAGAGCCAGTTATTAAACATTAGCAATACACCACTGGCTACGTGCAGGTATTTAGTATTTTTCTTCATTTCAACAAATTTAACTAACAAAACAAATATCAATGTAAGAAAAAAAGTTTTTGTTGATAAGCTAAAATTCAGAAATCAACGATTCCTCTCAGATTTAGGAAACCTGAGAGTGAAGGTCCAACACCTCCTTCCACTCCAGCTTGGGTGCTGAGCAGGCTACGTGTGCCATGTGGAGATTTGTCCCTATTCCTCTCCCAGTTTCATCACGTGAGTCAGAAACTGCTTTTCTTGCCAGATATTTGGTAGTCTCTATTAGGCTTATTTCCATAGGTTAAAGTATTTGTCAATTTTGTCCTGTTTCTAGAATGGGTGAATTTCCCCTGACCACCTGTGTTTCAAATGCATCAAAGATCCCTCTCTGATTTTGTGGCATGAGACCAGAGAGGCACCACACAGCTTCCCTCCAACTGTGCAGATATGTTGGCCTGTTTAATTGGAGGCCTCTTCTGCTGGCCACTCAATTCTGACATCATCTCAAGCAAGGGAAGCTTAGCTCAAACTTTCCAAAAACAAGCTCAGGTGAAGGAGGTGGCAGATAAGAGGATAAAAATGGGTTGCATTTTTATAGCCCCTAGGGATGACCTTAAGTCCTTGGACTGTTCCTTGACAAATGCTTCCCAATATATAGGGTAGGACTTGGCAGACACAGGCTAGCTTTATCTGGCAGTGGGAGGGGCTCCTGAATGATGTTTGGATCAAGCCTGATCTCCCACATAAAAAATTTTTAAAAGGTATGAAAAGAGGTGGTCCCAACAGGGGTATTCTGCAGACATGGACAAGCTTATTCCAAATTTTACATAAAAAGTCAAGGACCTAGAATAAATAGCTGGGACCATTCTGAAAAAAAAAAAAAAAAAAAGAGAATAAAATGGGAAGAATCAGTTTACTTATAATATAGCTACAGTAGTAAAAAGTGTGGTACAGGCAGAGGGATGGGTACTTAGATCAATAAAACAGAAGGGAGAACACAGAAGTACACTCACAAAAATACACCCAATGGCTCTTAGCAAAGGTGCCAAAGCAATTCAGTGGGAGAGGATCCTTTTTCGATACATGCTGCTGAAGCACTTAGATATCCATAGGGAAAATAAACATCATACAGATATCAAGTCAAAATTAATCAGACTTAAATGTGAAATGTAAAAAATAAAGTCTAGAGAAAGCATGTCAGAGAAAATATTTGGGACTTAAGGTTGAGCAAAACGTTTTCAGACTTGATACAAAACCATAAAAGGAAAAATTGATAACTTGGATATCATCAATATAACACACATTTTTGCTCTATGGAAAACTTTGTGAATAGAACAAAAAAAAATCTAATTAGAAAATGGGCAAAAGATAAAACTAGACATTTCATCAAAGAGTATATACAGATGGCAATTAATCGCATGAAAAGATGCTCAATATCATTAGCTATTAGGAAAATGCAAATCAAAACCACAATGAAATATCACTATTTACCCACCAAAATGGCTAAAAAACCCCCCCAACACCACTAAATGCTGGTTAAGATGTGGGAAATCTCATACATAGCTGGTGAAAATGTCAAATTGTTCTGTCACCCTGGAAATTAGTATGACAGTTTCTTAAAAACAAAGACAAAAACAAAAGACAAAAAAGCATACACTTACCATATGACCCAGGAATTGCATTCTTGAGCATTTATCCCAGTAAAACAAAAACCAGTGTGCACGCACAATCTTATACACAAATGTTCCTAACAGCCTTTTTTGTATAAGCGAAACACTGGAAACAACCCAGATGTTGTTGAGTGGGTTAAACAAGCTGTGGTACATCCATACTAGGGGATGCTGCTCAGCTATAAAAAGAACAAGCTATCGATCCATGCAACAACTTGGATGGAGCTCAGAGGAACTATTCTGAGAGAGAAGAGTCAATCTCAAGGGCGACACACATATGATTCATTTAATAGAACATTCTTGAATAACAAAACTATAGACATGAAGAGCTGATTAGTGGTTGCCAGGGATGGAAGCATACAGCAGAGTGAGTGTGGCTATAAATGAATAGCCTGAGGGAGCCTTATGGTACTGGTGTAGTTCAATGAGTTGATGTTACAAGAACCTACATATGATAAAACCAAATAGAAACACCCCCCCTCCATACACACATGCACACATATGTATGAAACTGGTAAAATCTACATAAGTTCTGTTTAAATCTAATGTCAAATCTAAATTCCTCCAATATAAGTTTCCTGGTTTTGGTATTATACTGTGGTTATACAAGAGGTTAACACTGGAAGAGGTTGGAAACCTCCCTTATTTCATGAAACCTCCTTTTCTTTGTGAACAGAAGATCCATGTATCTTCTGCTGAATCTATTTTAAAATTAAAAAAAAAAAAAAGAGGCCGGTGCAGTAGCACATGCCTGTAATCCCAGTGGCTCAGGATGCTGTAGCAGGAGGATAGAAAGTTCAAAGCCAGCCTCTGCAATTTAGTGAGGCCCTCAGCAATTTAGTAATTTAGCAAGGTTCTGTTTTAAAATAAAAATGAAAAAGGTCAGGGGATGTGGGTCAGTGGTTGAGGGCCCTTGAATTCAATCCCTGGTGCAAAAACGAAAAACAAACAACAACAACAACAAACAAAAAAAAAAAAAAAAAAAGAAGAGAGAGAGAGGGATGGGGGTGGGGGTTAGGGTAGTAGTTCAACAATCCCTTGGTACACTGTTTAATCAACCATAAAGGTTACATCATATGGTGTATTCCCAAAATGTAAAAATCACTCAGAGCATCACCTTAATCACAGGGGGATTATTTCACATGTGTGTCGTGTATGACTTATTTTTTTATGTTCATCAAAGTGATATTTACTGATGTTTAGAAATTACTTTGGGGAGGCTGAGGATTCCACTCATGACTTTTTTTGAATTGTCACTGAAAGGCAGCATGTCATCTCCTCAGGGTGTTGTTTTTCCCCGGGAAGCCACCGTTATCTGAGTTCCTTCTGTGCACCCACAGAACCCATGCAGTTCATGGGTTTGGCCTAAGACAGACAGAGTGGCTGTGTGACTGAGACAAAGTTATTCCACTTTTCTTTGTTTTAAAAATGTGGGGATAAAATGTTGTCTGTCCAGTGGGGCCTTTTATGAGAATAAAATTGAACCCCCGGTGAAAACCCCAAGTATAACGCCTCACCTATAACAATAGGCAAGGATTTTAATTTTCTTTCTTCTTTCCCATTTTGCCTATTGGAGATTTTTTTTCACATAATATTTTTCAAAAACGATTTTTGGAACTCATCTTTGGGAATGGCCTGTGGTGACATTTCTCAGTCCACATTAGAAGGCCAGTCTGGGGGCCTGACGGGACAGTCACTCATGGTTGTGTTACTGGTTCTCTTTATCTTTGCTTAGTACCAGCTCTGGTTCCTTCTCCCTTGCCTCTCGGTAAGCAGTGGGTGCTGGCTACCTGACAGGGGACTGCTGAGGGTAGCGTGGCTGTGGCAGGGTGATTCAGCCCGGTGGAAAGAAGAAGGACTTCCATGTTTAGAAGTGTTTATGGTCAGAACAGATCAAGTGCAAGAATGATGGGTAAGCTGGTTTGTATAAAGAAAAAAAAAAGGTGCAAGCCTTTTTCTCTATTAATGTATTACAGTTTTATTTCATTATATTATTATATTTAAAAGTTCCGAAGCATATTTTGTTCAATAGAAACCCAATTCATTTGTGGTTCATAGAATCTATTTTATTATCTACTATTGATGCCAGATATTGAACATATTACAATGATGCTATGAAGTTGTGAGACCATAAGCCACTATTTCATCACTTTGTAGTCTCTAAGAAATACACAGATTAGAAATACATGCAGGTCATGTGGCAGTTTTGTGTCCCTTTGTCCTGGTGAGGTGAGCTGGATTTGCACTGTGCTCATGAGTTATTTCCATGTATTTGGGACTTTATGCATAAAATAATCAAAAATTAAGTAAAATTGCCTTTTTCCATTTCTTATTCTATTGTTGATTATTTCATTTTAATCATATGTTGAATTCCTGATTGGAATACAGAACAAGAAAAGCTATGAAAAGAATGTGTGGTGAGGGGCACACACTACTTTTTTAAGAACTCAGTTCATGAGCCTGATTTCTTCTCTTGGGATTGAGGAAATGGTTTGGCTATAAAATTCCCATTAGCCAAAAATAAGCAAAATTGCCTGCAGGATTCTTGGTAGGTACAGCCTTGAAGAGTAATAAAAGCCTGTTTTAAATGAACTCTTAAGGACACAATTTAAGCCCTCGAATGGCTAGTCAGATTTTATGTTTATCCCTTCTGATTGTACTTCCATATGTTTTTGGAGAACAGTGTCTGAAAAGTGGTTCATTAAAAAAATTGTATTGGGCTTGGGGAATTTGGGGTTTATTGACCAAGTCCAGGGGTGGGGGTGCCCTATCAGGGGGCCTGGAAGCTTGGAAGAATGGCAGGCCTGTTTGCTCTCTTTCCTTATGTCATATGGTGTGAACCGATTTCAGAAATGCTAAGTTTGGTTTAATATAAGTAAAGATGACTAAGTGCTAATCAAAACAAACAACAATAACAAACAACAAAAAAGAAGTAGAAACTAGTGGTTTTGGGGACCAAAGTGGATTTGGGGAAGAAAAGGCACCCTATTGAAAATTAGCTTGTCTGAATTTTTCCAAGGATGCTTTGCTTTTCTGGAGGTGAAGTTGATTTGGGCCCATGTGCCTAAGAGGAGAAGATGGCAGGTCATTCAGAGAATGCCATCTTCTCTATGTTCTATTTCTATGGTTGCAGGAATGAGTGTTGGTGCTTGCTATTTATCCTCAAAGGAATGAAACATTTATTAAGTACCTGCTACATACAAAGTACTGCAAGGGACCTGGGAATTCACATTGTGCGTGGAGAAAGTGCACAGAAGCATGACTGGTCAGGGAAGTTTAAAGGATGATTTCCTAGAGGCTATGACCTTGAACCAAGTCTTGAAGTATGAGTTAGGCAAGCAAGAGCCTGGATGACCTCTGTGTCCCTGTGGGGGTGAAGGAGATGGAGGGAATAGATGAGATTTTTTTTTTTTTTTTTTTTTTCAAGAAGGGACAAGCGATGCAGAGGTGGTGTCACAGGCTGAAACAGCTGGCTCCCAGTTAGGATTGCCTGTGTGCGTGTGAGTTTGAGCGTGTGAATAGCTGTGGCGCCTCCCGCTGCTCACCAACGTACCTTCCCCTGCATGAGATAAACTGCAGTTGAGTCCGCAAGATTGAGAGGAGTTGGTGTGACTAGAAGTTCCTTCACTGTAAAGATTTATTGAAGTAAAAATGTCCCAAAAAATCCATGGCGGTTCTGTGGTAGAGATGCAAGGAGATGAAATGACACGAATCATTTGGGAACTGATTAAAGAAAAACTCATTTTTCCCTATGTGGAATTGGATCTGCATAGCTATGACTTAGGCATAGAGAATCGTGATGCCACCAATGACCAGGTCACGAAGGATGCTGCAGAAGCTATAAAGAAATATAACGTTGGCATCAAATGTGCGACTATCACCCCTGATGAGAAGAGGGTTGAGGAGTTCAAATTAAAGCAAATGTGGAAATCACCAAACGGCACCATCCGAAATATTCTGGGTGGCACTGTCTTCAGGGAAGCAATTATCTGCAAAAATATTCCACGACTTGTGAGTGGATGGATAAAAACCCATCATCATAGGCCGTCATGCTTATGGGGACCAATACAGAGCAACTGATTTTGTTGTTCCTGGGCCTGGAAAAGTAGAGATAACCTACACTCCAAGTGACGGAACCCAGAAGGTGACATACCTGGTACATAACTTTGAAGCGCGTGGTGGAGTTGCCATGGGAATGTACAATGAAGACAAGTCGATTGAAGATTTTGCACACAGTTCCTTCCAAATGGCTCTGTCTAAGGGTTGGCCTTTGTATCTGAGCACCAAAAACACTATTCTGAAGAAATATGATGGACGCTTTAAAGACATCTTTCAGGAAATATATGACAAGCAGTACAAATCCCAATTTGAAGCCCAAAAGATCTGGTATGAGCATAGGCTCATTGATGACATGGTGGCTCAAGCTATGAAATCAGAGGGAGGCTTCATCTGGGCCTGTAAAAAACTATGATGGTGATGTGCAGTCAGACTCCGTGGCCCAAGGTTATGGCTCCCTTGGCATGATGACCAGTGTGCTGATTTGTCCAGATGGCAAGACAGTAGAAGCAGAGGCTGCCCATGGGACAGTAACACGCCACTACCGCATGTACCAGAAAGGACAGGAGACGTCCACCAATCCTATTGCTTCCATTTTTGCCTGGACCAGAGGGTTAGCCCACAGGGCAAAGCTGGATAACAATAACAACCTTGGAATCTTTGCAAAAGCTTTGGAAGAAGTCTGCATTGAGACTATTGAGGCTGGCTTCATGACCAAGGACTTAGCTGCTTGCATTAAAGGTCTACCCAATGTACAACGTTCTGACTACTTGAATACATTTGAGTTCATGGACAAACTTGGAGAAAACTTGAAGATAAAACTAGCTCAAGCCAAACTTTAATTTCATGCCTGGGCTTAGGAGGATAAGTGGTCTTGGTAACTAGGTCCACAGGTTTACATTTTTTTGTATTACACTCACAGGTTAAAACAAAATCAATTTTGTAATTTGTTTAGAAGCCAGAGTTGATCTTTTCTATAAGTTTACAGCCTTTTTCTTATACATACAGTAATTGCCACCTTCATGAACGTGGCAGGGAACTCTTTTTAAATTGTATTTTATTTTCTAGATGCAGCCTAGGAGTTACTTTAGTATTCATTCATAGTCAATGTTATTCTTTCACATGTTCCAATATAAATGACCAAAATCAAGAGTGCTCAAAAGGGTTAACAATAGCCACAGTATTGTTCCCTAAAATATGTATAAACTGTACTTTACTCCTTTCCCCTGTTGCCCATCACTGTGGACACTGGGAATTTTGGTGTTACAGATGTCCCAGTATATGAGGTAGCTATACATTGAACTTGCACATGACTAGAACAAAGAGTATAAGTATAACTAAAACATGTTAAAGACACCGCAGTCATTTTTTTTAAAAGAGCATAGTGAATGTGTCCAAAAATGCTAAATACTTTTGAGGCCACTGGAGACTTCAGAATGCAAAATAAATACTTCTTAGAGGTTTGTCCTCTGTGTTTGTCTCTTCTTCCTCCTCATCTAGCCTGAGGATTTTGCTACCCTAAATAGCATTTTCATACATGTGCAATAATGTAAGCTATACCTTTTTTCGGACTTCTGCTGGCCTGTTTCTTTTGTTTTATATAAATGTGATTTCTCAAAGGTTGATATAAACACTATTCTAGTCCAGTCTTCATCTGAACTGTTAATTTTAATTAAAATCAAGCGCTAATGGCAAAAAAAAAAAAAAAAAAAAAAAAAAAAAAGAAGGGACAAGCATATGCAAAGTCATAGGATAAGATCTTATGACCATATTTGGGGAAATCCTAAGTGCAGCTTATAGGCAGTGGAGGGAGTATGAGTTTGGTAGAAGAGGAAAACAGTAACAAGAGGTAAATTAAGGCCAGGCCTGGGAGCTGTATAACAGGCCATCCATGTCTTTGGGTTCTGTTCATGTGGATTCAACCAACTGCAAATTGAAAATATCTTTAAAAATTTGCATCTGTGCTGAACGTGTATAGACTTTTTTTCCTGTCATTATTCCCCAAGAAATTAAGTATAACAACTATTTACATTTTAGTCACATCATATTAGATATTTTAAGTAAACTAAAGATGATTTAAAGTATGTGAGAGGGTGTGTGTAGGTTATATGCAAATATACACCATATTTTCTGAGGGGAGTGTCTGTGGATTTTGCTATTCTCTGGGGTCCTGGAACCAATCCGTTATGGATGCCAAGAAGTGACTGGATATGCCAAGAAGTTTTAATTTTAGAGAAAAGGTCAATGGTTTTCAATCCTGGCTGTACATTAGATTCCTTTTCCCACTTCCTATTTCTGGAGACTCTGATCCAATTGATCAGGAGAAGGAGGATTATGAGGTAGGTACGTAGTCTTCATCTCAGCCAGGCTGAGCACCATCCGTCATTTAGATAGAGTTCAAGGAGGCAAATGACATAATAAAATCTGGACTTGAAAAGGCACACACTGGCAGCTATGGGGGAGGATGACTTGAAAGACACCATCTTTACCACACCAGAAAAAATACTCAGCGAGCGTGTTGTAATAGTCCAGGTGAAAAATAACCTGCAGCTTAGCTGAGGCCGGAATGGAGGGGATGGAAAGAATTGGAAGAGAGTTTCTAAAATGTGTGAGGGGAGTTGAAGAAGAAAGGGTGGTCAGCATGCCACAGAGAGGTACTATTAGATGAAGCCCAGTGTCCTTTGATTATGCACTTGGAAGGGAACTGCAGCCCAAGAGGGTAATTTTCATCGGAATGGTGGATGGCCATCACATGGTAGCCAGGTTGCCATGGTTGAGAACTTGAACATGCATTCAGAAGCATGAAGGTTCACTGAGAAAACAGCCCCAGGGACCATGATGGTGTTCTAGGGATGAGGGAAAGGACTCCAAATGTAGACTGGGGCCACACTATGAGGGCTTTGGGTAAGCTACCGGTGATGGTAACCTCTAGTTCTTTGCTCTTAGGCTCAGGTTAGCATAAGCAGTGATAGGATTTAGACTAGAAGGGCAAAACTAGGCACATGTAAGGCTTGTTAGAAGGCCAATGCCATTTTTTATGGTCTTGATGATTTTCAACAGTTATTTTAACAACAGAATGATGAAAATGTGTGGCATTCTCTCTCCCTTGGAATAATGTGGCCACTGCAAAAGGTTGCAACTAATAGGAAAAATGAGTTTTATTATTTAACTGTGGATTCAATTAATTTGGCTTCTTCCTGTTTCCATTGCCACGTGTTTTCTGAGATGACTGGTTGACTAGGCAGAGCTTCTCTACCAGAGCGTGTCCACTAAAAAATACAGTGAAGTTCTTCCTCACTCTGAAAACATGTAATATAAAAAGAGCCAAAATGCATGCAAAAGCAAAGTGTAACTAGTTTAGGCTCATTTTTGTATTTTTTAGACATAAATCAGGATGACTGAGCTCTGCATGATGGTTTAAATCAGTATTTCCCAATCTTGGCACAATTGATATTTTGGGCTGGTTAATTCTGTGTTGTGCCTTGCAGGCTGTTCGGTAGCACCACAGGCTTCTACCCCACTAGATGCCTGAAGCATCCGTAATTCTCTCATTGTGACAACCAAAAAATGTCTCCTAACATTGCCAAAAGTCCCTGGGAGGGAGAAGGGGTGGAAGGCAAAATCTCCCTGTTTTCAAACTACAGATTTAAATATAGTGTGATTTTATCCGAAAAATAACCACTTCTTTCTTCTGTAGTACTGATGGTTTTATTGAAGCTTGTGGAATCTCAAAAGCTCTTTGCTACCAGAGGAAAATGAATGGATGCTTACAAATTTTCTTGTAGAAAGTTTATTTAAATATCACTTAAAGAAAAAGGAGCTGTTTGTGGTGGAGCACACCTGTAATCCCAGTGACTTGGGATGCTGAGACAGGAGACTAAGGTGGGATGATCACAAGTTGGAGGCCAGCCTCACAAACTTAAAGGAGGCCCTAAGCAACTTAGTGAGACCCTGTCTCAAAATAAAAAATAAAAAAGAGCCTGGGATGTGGCTCAGTGACAGAGGATTCTATAACTATTACATGTAATAATAAAAAAATGGGCTTACATCATCTTGTATAGTCTTTTAAATTCAATTATTCTAGTAAGTCATTTTTATTATATTTTTCAAAGTATCAGTCTGCATTGGATTGGAAAAACAAAAACAAAACTGGTCTTTCATGAGAAGCAGTATGAAAACTCTGCCTGGATATATGGTGGAAATTTTTCTTTGTCCCTCTTTCTACTCTGGCCAAAAAGAGAGTTAATACATTTTGCTTCTGAGGCTTAAACGAAAAAGGAGGGCAAGGTTTTGTGTGTGTACCCTATTAGTAGCATAAAGTTGGCGACAAATTGAATTTATTATAAAGAAATTTACCTTATAGAATATAAGAGGTCATTTACTTCTGGAGTATATTTAAGTTTTTCTTTGATTACTTAAGTCTTCATATAGTGCACCTTAGTGTCTTTCACTAAGATAACATGCTTATCTTTGAACCTGAGCCCTAAGAGTGGTAATACCCTTTCTTTAATTATCTTGTTCCTGAGAATCCTTACCTATGAAAGCTCCTCTGATCCCTGATGTACTGCAGTCTCCATAACTAGTTGATGCTAGTGAGGGGAGGTGAGGAAGGGAAAGGTATGGATTACCCTTGCTACAGAGATTTGCACAGATGTTCTTGAGTCTCCTTAGTCATTTGGAGTCATCCATCATTGGGGGAAATCTATTACACCAATTCAGGTTTGATAGACTGACATATGAACACAGGCAGTGAAGCAATGAAGCACTTCCCAGTCTGACCTTGGTCTGATTTTCCAATATTGTGGCCCAGTTTTTCTTCACGTGTCAGAATATGGTGGAGGAACAGGCTTCGGGTGGACAATTATTTGAAAACACTATTGAGTTCCCTGCACTGTGGACCACGTGTTCCAATTCCTTTAGATTCCTTTATTCCATTTAGAGTGGACTAATCCAGAGGGCCCTGTGCTGCTCTTGGGAGCCCTTTGCACGTGACCTGGCATTGGTTAAGAACAATCTTTTGGCCTGCACTTCCTCCCTCGGCTGTATGGGTTTTGTACGACACTTCCTTTTAAGTAAAAAAGGCAAGATCTTTGCCTGCCCTATTAGCAGCAAAAAAATCACTCTTTCTTTAAGTTTTTTAATCCAGATGATGAAAATATATAGCATATTCGGAAACTCTACTGGCAGACTTGGCAGGCGTTTCATATGTACTTGGACTTAACATGAATTGGATTTGGTTCTCTGATTTCCCCGCCTCCATCTCTCCGAACAAGTTATTTATTATCTGAGTGAGTCTGTGTTAGTGGGTCAGACATGCACATGGCACGTCGATTGTAAGTGTGCTTGTTCACTAAGATTTATGCTAGCCCAAATTGTTTTATATTGGTTTTCATTGTTGAAAATTTACTGTATTCATCCTTGGTTTGGCGTAAGAATTTGTAGTGTGCTAAAGTTTCCTGTGGTTGAATACTTTATCTCCGTAACACTTCATGCAAAGGAAATTAAAAAATATATAGCGAAAGCATTTCCCTAATATGTTTCCAATCAGCTGTGTACTTTAGTAATTTGATTTGTAGGAACTAGAGAGCAGAGTATTACTGAGCTCTGTTCAGTCATTCATAATTCTTTGGGAATTTAGATCATGGTTCTGAGTTTATGAAAACATCTACTGAAAATTTCCTAAGTCCTTTATTATTCTGCTTCTATATATTAAGTTTTTTTTGACCACACCAGTATCTAAAAGAACTCATGGAAGAAAGTGGGTCTTTCCTCTTTGTCTTGAATGAGATAAACAGACATGAATTGAGGTTGATTAGGTAGCCAGAAGTCGTTGCAACAGAGAGGCAGTCCCTTTTATTTCTGTATTATTCCTTCTATGTGTTCTTTTCTATACTTTCTGGGTTAAGCATTCTAAGCTATTGTTGTTAATCTCTGTCTGGTGGGCTCCTGAGACTACAATGACTATTGACACAGCCAGTTGCAGGAAGTGTAACCCTCAGTGTTGAATTTGTTTGTATAAACTAAATCAAGATTGAGGCTTGTTCTTCACACCATTATATCTTTGACTTCACACCATTATTTATTTGAGGAATCTCAACTAACTGGATTGTTCCCTCTTTGGAGCCTCTCTAGCCTTTGACTTCTGTTTTTGCCAATGAATAAATATGACTTTTTTTTGGCCAGTGAGTGAACATATAAAAATCCATACATTGGTAATTTCAGATATGTTTGATCTAATTTATTACTTAAGAGTAAAATAAAATTGAACCAGGGAAGCATAGCTCTGAAAGCTGGGAGGTAAGCCTTGGAAGGTTTTATCTGGTGAAGACAGTAGTTCTTAGGTATAGAATTTTGCAATCAATCCCTCTATTTTAGTTTTCTGCTTTAATTCCCTGCCATATTTGAAACCTCTTTCTTGATCTTCAGCAATTTTTGAGTTCCTTTGCTCTCACGTAAGACCGCCTTTTTCATTGTGCTGTTTTTAGCTCTGGTACTATGAGAAGTAATAAAGTATGAGGACTTTGTTAAGCATAAATAAAATGATGATGTCGTGCATTTTGGCCAAGAGAGTTCATCGATCTGTGATGTTTCCTTTGAAACTACAGTCCATGAATTAATGGATTTAGTAGTTAGAGAATTAACCTAAGTGAATGCCAAGTGGGTACTTAGTTAGAAGGCTTAGCTGTGTTCTGGGAAAAAATAGCCAAGGAGCTGATGATCCCTGTGATTACTAGTTTTGCTGTAATAGATATAACTTCTTTTGCTCCAAAGATAAAGGAAACCCATGTTCATTTTTGGCCTTTCTTCTTCCTTCTGTGTTTCCTGCCTAGGTTGCACCTATGAAGGAAATACCTACAACAGCTCTTTCAAATGGCAGAGCCCAGCTGAGCCCTGTGTCCTGCGCCAGTGCCAGGTAAAGTCCAGCTATTTTACTCTCCAGTGAGGACTCCACAGGGGTCCTCCTCAGCTACTGCTTCAGACCACACAGAACAAAACCCTCAAAAGACAAACAAAAAGGAGAAACAGATGAAAAACCAACTGTATCCTTGTATGTATTTTACTGTGACATTCACCATAACAAGACAGGTACAGGAGGGACATCTTAAAGGACTTTTTCCCCCCAGAAACACACACGGAATTGTCCACCCTTGTTAAATGGTGCCTGGAAAAGCTACAGGAAGATGCATACATCCTTGGGGAAAATTCATGTCTTCCTGTGAAATTATCTTTAAGCAAAACATGAATTCCTGTTAGCAGAAAAGAGGTATTGTTAGATGGGATAGGGTTTCCTTCTTTGATTTAGGAAGATTCTGAACCAGAGCCAATCCATAAACTGTATTAAATAGAAGCAATTTGTACACTGTAACCTCGATGATTTCAACCTGACAAACGCAAGAGCCACTTTTTCAGCAACTAAGGAGCCCACTGTGGCTGATGCTTGCTGCATTTCAAAAAGAACAGAAATTCCACCTGGCTCTAATCCCCACAGGTATTAAACACAGACAGATGAACCAAAAGGGAAATGTAGAACCCAAGATTTCAAACTGCTTTTCTTATCGCTAAAGAAATGCTCTGATAAAAAATAATGCTCATTTAGTTTTAATATAACTTAGAAATTTTCTGTGGAGAAGGTGCTATTAAATCATTTTATCCCAAATCCCATTTCACAATCTCAGGATATGCATTTGCATTAAAAGGAGATTAAAAGGTGAGCACAACAATAGATATTTCTCTCTGATTTTATTTCAAGTGTATTGACATTTCGTTTATGAAATATGAATTTTATGTTAACATGTTCTTATTATATGCCTACAGCAAGCATGTTCATTCAAAAGAACTTCAGTTATTTATCCAGCTTATTTATGTAGCTATTTGTGAAATAAGCAGATGGTAAGACAGCTGTATCTAATAAATTAATTAGATCAATATTTGGTGAATTTTTACTCTAGTTTATAAATTCAACCAGCCTTTATGATACAGAGATAAGAGCAAAGAGTTTTAATAACACCAAAAGCTGACATTGCTTACAAAATTGCACCACTTCACCTCCACCCTGCTTTTTGATCAATGCAGTTTTCACTCTTTGGCCAGAGTGTTCTGGAAGCCTTGGTTAGAATTTTGGTTAAACAGGATGCCTACATGCCCTTTGCAGCCTAGTATAACATTTGTGTACAACCATCCCAGGTCACTTAGATCCTGAAGTTACTAGGATCTACAGATTTTCCTGCCTTTGAATGAAGACCTTGTTTAAATTAAATGGATGTATTTAATTTTGTTGCCTGAAGAACACATTACAAGCCATTATCAGTTGTTAACATTAAACCTCCATCTGCCTGTCATCTTTGGTTACTAGTCACTCGGTGGGCCGGAGACAATTGATTCAGGAAAATCAAGTTATTATGGGAAGTCAGGAAATGCTGAACCACAGAGTGGCATGCAGAAAGGGGATGTTACCTGCTGAAGATCAAGTTTGTCTTTCATCCTCCTGTTTTAAAGCTGCCTAAGCCCTGCTGGCGAGTGTGATGTCATTTCATTCAATGAGCAAAAACCATGCAGGATCCTATAAGGAAGCTACATAAAGCTGTTCCTTTGCTCAGCTGGCACCTTCCCACTCTGCCACCTCTTGCTTCCAATCTTTAGGGATTGAGACCTCATCAAAGGATGCAGGAAATGACTGCTTACCTTCACTTCTCAGGCAAGTCTTCTTGTTCCTCCAAAGGACAGACACAATTGCAAGCTCTCTCTGAAAGCTCTTCTGAGGGCACAAAATCAGTTACAGAGGACACAGTGTAGGGCAGTAAGTGAAATATTGGCTCTGCTGCTCACATAACTAGTTACTTAATCTCTCTGCACCTCACTTGTACCTTCTATAACTAGAACTCTCTCACTGGTGGTTAGAAGCAATAAGTGAGACTGTCATTAAAAATGCTCCTGGTAGATGCCTATGTGTGTGTAGGGGGGGATACAATTAGGTTCCAGACAACAGCGAGTTCAAGGATCTCCTCAGTTTCTGAGTTGAATTTTGCCTCCTTTCTTATATCCTCTGATGGAAGCAGTACCTGTGGTGAAAAATTCACCTTTATTTTCCCACTTTTAATTTCCTACTAGGAGAGGAAAACCTGATGATCAGAGATAAAAAGTTCATGCTGGGAACTAACCTGAGTCCTCGATCGGAATTGCAGACATTGAAGGAAGCTTTAACTCAGGGGCACTTGACCACTGAACATCCCCATCTCTATTTTGTATTTTATTTAGAGACAGGGTCTCATTGAGTTCCTTAGTGCTTCCATTGCTGAGTGTGGCTTTGAACTCGCGATCCTCCTGTCTCAGTCTCCTGAGCTGCTAGGATTACAGGCATGGGCCACTGAGCCTGGCTGGATCATTGCATTTTTGCATTGCTTCAGTTATATAACCAGGGCATGGATTAAAAAAAAAAATTATTGCTGGTATTTTGAGAATTGTCCCTGTCTCCAAATGTGTTATAAACTTCAATAAATTCGCCTGGTCCTACAAATCTCATTCCTGTCATGATATGAAGACATTTAACGTAGAACACTCCTTGTTGCATTGGTACTATGTGGTGGCAGACATAATGAAGAAAATGGCTTAGTTGTCACATGGTTATATCTGTCTTCAGCCTGTGCTATCCTCCCTTTAAAACAAAACAAATAAACACCAAAAGAACAAATTCCTGTACAAAATGGGTCTAGAATACAGTCCTCTGTATTCATCTTCAAAGATGAACTCTGAGAATTAATTTTAAAAATATTTCAATTGACATTAAGATGATAGTAGAGTCTCCAGATCAGTTTGCAAATGACATACTTGATTTCAAGACTAAAACTTCAAGTATCCCTTTAGGCTTACTTAAATATGAACTTAGAAACTGTTGGGTCAAATCTCTTTATTTGATATGAGAGAAAACCCAACCCCAGGCTCTATATGGAACCAAGTCACATTTTTAAGATTGCAAAACCAGCCCTTGTTATTTCTAGAAGCGTGGTCAGGATTTATCTGGATCTCTGGAGGCTAGCCTGGGTGTTTCGTGCATACTCTGTTCCTTACAGTTAATGGCTTAAAGTGTAATAACAAGGATGGAAAATACAGCCAGTGTTGAAAACAATTGTGAAGGAGCAGCCAGACTGTCAGGTACAGACTGATGGCAAGAAGGCCTTAAAATCTAGACTTAAAAGAAAACAGGCAGGGCCGAAGAGAAAGTGCAAGAACAGGAAAAAGAACAGGAGACAAGATTTGCACTCCGAGGTCCACAGCCTAGGTCAGGGTGAATGGCTCTTACCTCTGTGCGCCATGTATCTCTAGGCCTCACGCCCACCCTCATCTGGTACCTTTTAGTTATTCTCCTTCTATATTTGTCAGTTTTCCATTGCTGCGACATAACACCTCACAAGAACAACTTAGAGGAGGACAATTTAATTTTGGGCTCATGGTTTCAGAGGTCTCAGTCCACGGTCAGCTGACTCCATTGCTCTAAGCCTGAGATGAAGCAGAACATCATGGTGGAAGGGCGTGGTGGAGGAAAGCTGCTCAACTCATGGCAGTCAGGAAGCAGAGGCCATAGAGACAGGAAGGGGCCAGGGACAGATCCAGTCCCCGAGGGAAATGCCCAGTGCTTACCATTACCAACCATGCCCCATGTGTTCACAATTACCACCCATAGGCTGGATTAATCCAAGGTCAGATATCCACTCACATATCTGATCTTTTCACCTCTGAACATGGCTGCATCGCCTAAGCTGAGCTTGGACGTTCCAGATCTAAACCACAATGCCTTCCTTGATTACTTTCCCACGGTAGTAGCTCCTCAGTGGGACTTCTGGGCTGACTGACTTGGGACATTCTGTTTTGCAGGAAGGTGTTGTTACAGAGTCTGAAGTACGCTGTGTTGTTCACTGTAGAAACCCTTTGGAGCATCTGGGAGCCTGCTGTCCCACTTGTCCAGGTAATGTTCTCAGGAAGCGGAAGGCTGGAAGGCTCTCTGGTGCAGTGCAGGAGTATTGAAATCTGTCTTCTCTCAAGAATGCGTGGTTTCCCCCTTCCAACTGGAATTTTCCTCACTTTACATCTGTGCACCTGATGGGCTGAGAGAGCAAGCTCCTTTGCATAGAAATGTCCGGTTGGCCTCCTCCGTGTGCCCAGTATGAACACAACGTGCTGTAGGTCTTGGCACGTGGATTCTCAGACGCCTGCTTTCCACTCCACGGGGCCACAGGTAACGCTTACTTTGGAAAGAAAGGCTGTGGCTTTCCCTTGCTTCCAGAAATGGCTTTTTACTGCTTCATATTGCAATACCTTGGCCAGAGCTCACCGGGTGATGAGGTGACCAGATGTTTTCTGAAAACTGAGAGCTGTGTCCCTAGTGAGTTTAGCTGAGGGTTTTGCTGGTCTAAGTTTTCAGTGTGGTTCAACAAGTCGGACCCACTGTCTTTTTTAGAGGACCCCACTGGCTAACTGAGAGCAAAGATCTTCCTTTTCCAGTGGTTGGAAATGTTTCCTTTAAGTTTTCTGAACAGGAATGCAAAGGCCTCCTGCATCTTTTCTTGCCCTTTCATACAAACTTGAGGATTTTGAGGTGAGAGAACTTTTCTGATCTCTTAAGTCTCCAGCCAAGAGTTTCCGACAGGTGTTCTGCATTTTGGGGCTTCTCTGAGCACTCTTCCTTATTAGTGATGATACAGCTACTACCCTTTGCTTTGGAGGTCACTCTCCAAAGGGCCCACTATTCTTGGGACCTTCCTGTGAAGTGAGGAGGCACCGTGGTGGGATGCTGTGCAGTAATGAGCCAGGCTCTTTCCCCTCCATGTGAGAGAGCTGAGTCCTTTTCAGAATTCAGTCTTTTCTCCCCTTGAATGACAAGGACAGCCAGTGTCTACTACTTCTAACCTTCCTTATGTTGTAGAATGTCTTTATTCAACTTCCTTTTCATACTAGATTCCCATAAAGCATGTGTTACTAGACAAGTATACATGAAGGCAGAAAACTGACTGAAAGTAAAGTGATTCTTTCCAAAATCTTTTTTTTTTTTTTTTTTTTTTTTAAATCTATCAATTTGCTTCAGTACTTTCCCTTTCTGAATGTGCTGAATGTCATTTTTGGGGGGGTACTGGGGATTTGAACTCAGGGTTGCTTGGCCACTGAGCTACATCCCCATCCCTATTTTATTTAGAGACAGGGTCTTGCTGAGTTGCTTAGTGCCTCACTTTTGTGGAGGCTGATTTGAACTTGCGATCCTCCTGAGCCACATTCTTAAATGTCCGTGGGATCTTTGCTAAGCTAAAGCGCAGTACTCTAGGCTGCACCTTAGAATCACCTGGGAAAAGTGAAGTGAAAGAGAAGCTTGGTGCCCAGCTGCATCTCAGACTAATTCCATCAGAATCTCTGAGGGTGGAACCCTGGCTTCCTCCATCATTTCTTTTCACAGCCAAGCTTGGTAATGAGACAAATGTTATTTGTCATCCAGATTCAAAAATTATGAAATCTCTCGAATATGAATTTGGTTGTTCTGAGCAGACTATTGCTTTATTGATACAGAATTGACTCAGACACCCTACCCCCAGCCCACAACCATAGGACCCGTCAGGGTACAAGGGTAATGCAAAAGCCTGAAGCTCATCACCTCTTGCCTTCTCATTTAGGAGATTGTCATGTTTTAGGTTGCCTTTGAAACATGGGTACACAAACAGCAGCCTGAGTTCATTTCAGCCATTGAAGTTTTCAGATTTGAGCAATGGCCCCTTCACTCTGGTTTTGGTTTGGTTCCCAGGAAGGGAAAGGCTGGGCTTTAGGGTTGCACATATTGCACTGCTAAGTCCTTCCAGCCTTCCAGCGAGGGGCAGGGTGGTGTCCACTGCTCAACAGGAAGAGACCAGGCCGAGGTGCATGAGTGAGTAAGGGCTGAAGGTATGGCTGGGCCCTGGCCCCGCTCACCACCACACAGAACTACCTCTCACTTCACCACACGCCATGAGAAGTATTCTGACCAGGTCCAGATGCTCAGGGAGGTGAATCTTGTTTAACAGCGAGGGTGCCTGTGTCACACACTGACCACTTGACTTCCTGGGCAGGTTCTGTGCCCTCCCATGTGAGGTCAGGAATCATCTTTGCCCCCTGTCCTTCATTCCGACAGACAGTGTTTGGGATGCACATGGGAAGGAGCTGCCTCCCGAATGTCTTATCCTTTGTCTTAGGAGAGTGGCCTCAGCCAAGTCTTGATAGAGAGAGTCCAGGGAAGCCTTAGGGGATGACTGTTAATTCAGAAGGACTGGCGTCTGTCATTGATCAGGGAATGGTATTCCACATAATGACAAACATGTACGGTCTGTGGTCAGTTTCTTCCTGAAACAGATTTCAGGGCATTCTTGGTTGTCTGTTCCTTCCATTTCATCTGACTCTTTGCTCAAGGATGCTGGATCATGAGGGAATGGTTTGAATAGAATTTTCATAGAAATTCCTCCACTTAAGCTGTTAAATGTAGATTATGTGGTTAATCCGTCTGGCAGTCTGTATCACAGACTCAGAGGTGCAAACATAGAAAAGAATTGAGGACACTTTGGAGAGAGAGACTGGGCATCTGTCTTTCATGAACTGTGCTGGGTGCAGTTGCTGGGGGACCCCATGCTTACCAAGTCTTTCCACGTTACCAGAATAGCAAGGAGGTGGCTCTTTGCTAGCCCTGGTCTTATTCTGGGGCATATTTTTAAAGTTCAGCTTTACTTACCTATTCAAATTTAGGCTTGTGGCCCACTTGGCTATGTGTCTTTATGTTTAATGAAGTGCCGTATTTGGCTTTAAGAATGATAGGGCCAGAGGTCAGGCCAGGTGGGGGCAAAGTTCTTGATCTTTCTTGTTAGGAAGCAGCTCCCCCAAGAATCTGGTGGCTTCTGCTGGTAGTTTTAGTGGGAAGGCCTTGAACACGCCTTCTCAGTCCTCCATGAGAGCCTGCTCTGCTAAGTTTTGCCCGTCAGCAGCTCTGTTTCCGGCACAGTCTGCTATGTGGAAAGTCACCCCAACTATTTTGGCCAAGCACCTTGTGAGGAAAATGGTTTTGCTATTCACTGACAGTCCTCTCCTGGTATATGGGACACAGTTTCTGGGTAGTGTGTACCTCGGGCCATTTGTGACATCTCTTTAGAATATGGCAGTGTCCTGAGCATCTTTCGGACTAGGAGACAACTCTGAGTTTTGATCCTTTTATCAGCCAAACTTGTTAGGGACCACAGCCACTTAACACACAGGGTGGGGTGGACACCCACGGAGCACTTCCTGCCCTCTTCTGCCCCTCTTGCCCTTGTGCCTGGCCCTCTGCTTAGTGCAGTGGGTGGGTCAGAGTCAAGTATGGATCCCAAATTGGCCATCTGCCAGCAGCGTGGATTACCTCCCACTCCATGTTTTCCTTGTCTGTGGAATGAGGACTAAGAAACCCCCTTTGTAGGATTCCTGGGAAAGTGGAGTGAGATCGGGGTACGAAGGGCCTGGCAGAGGCTGTGCAGTTTCCTGGCACTCAATATGTGGCAGCCATTGGCGTCGTCTGCTCTTTCTCTCATAGTTGACCTCTTTCCCTTGGCCTTCCTCTGGCTTCTTCGGGCCCCTTGGGGATGGGTTCCCCCGGCGGTGGTCACCATGTTCCTGACACAGCTCCAAGGGCTCACTACGGGAGTCACTATAGTGCTTTTGCTGTCCTTGGGCTGCTTTGGGTTTGACTGTTAAGTTTTCTAGCATCTTTGGGGTTTCTGGTCCCACGACGATGTGCCAATTTTTTGCACTCTATTATTTTAAAACTATGTAGCAATCTTTTCTACACGTGAAGGAGGACACTTTTTGGGGTGGGAATGGAAGTGGAGGTGGGAGATAGGTGAGCAGTGGATGGAAGGATCACGTCAAGTTGAAGGAAGGCTTCTGCCCTAATTCTGGACTCTGCTTCACTTTCCAGGCTGTGTGTTTGAAGGTGTGCAGTATCGGGAAGGAGAGGAATTTCATCCAGAAGGAAGCAAATGCATCAAGTGTTCCTGTGTTGTAAGTCCTGCTGTGGCAGTTGCTAGGGTGATCCTACAGGTTAATTAACTGGCAGTAGCCCCAACTCTTAGGTTCTGTCTTTCCTCTTCTCCAACCAAGGGACAAGCTCTTTCATCTGAGGCAGGTTTCTCAGCCTCAGCACTACTGACACTCTGGGGTGGGTAATTCTGTTATTGTGGGGACTGTCTTGTATACTGCAGGGTATTTAGCAGCATGCCTGGCCTCAACCCATTAGGTTCCAGGAGTACCCTTCACCCCAGTTGTAGGACCAATAATGTCTGCAGATATTGCCCAGTATCCCTTGGAGAACAGACTCACTTCCAATTAAGAACTGCTGCTCCAAAGAGTGACAGAGAGCAGCTGATGTTCTTCCATCAGCCTCCTTTGGGGAAATACTGTAGATTTTCTATTTTTTTTTTTTTTTTTTTGAGGGCAGAGGAGCTTCTTGCTGAGTCAGCTGTTGAATTGAATGCAGTCACACAGAAAGCAGTTGGGGACAAGCACACAGCTCAGTGCATTCTGTGGGGGTGAGAGTTGGTCACGTACAGTTGCAGAGAATGGATGGGAGGAAATTGCCTGTGTCCATTCAGGGCAGAGTATGGATTAGTAGGACAAAGGCATAGACTTCTATTTCTAAGCATTGTTGATTTTTAATCCACTTACTCAGAATAACCCCAGAATGCACAGGAATGAGAAGAGGAAGTTCCTGTGCTACAATTTTAAAGAGATCTTCATAATTAGTGTATTTTAAATTTGGAGTTGTCCTTGGTGCCGGGAGTGGTGATGGTGGTGATGGGAAATCTGGTCTTCAGCAGCTGCTCCAAGTTATTTACAATAGGGAGTTAGTACAACCACATATTTTTTCCTTCTTGTGTAATAAAGAACATACATTTTCCAAGTCACATGTGACTTAGAGGGCATTGCAGAATAATAAAAAGAAAATACATGGGGAACGCTAGCATCCTAATTTCACCAAAGCAGAATCATATGTGGAGCATCATAAATTATAGCATTTATCATTTCTCTACATGTCTTTTCTAAAATCTTTTGCTCTTTCCTATAGCATATGCATGCCAAACTAGAGTCTAGGTTAGAACCAATATGACCAAGGGTGATGGTTTTTGTATGGAGAAGCAGAAAGGGAAGGAAGAGATGGCAGGAGAGAAGAAAGGAAAATGTGTTATGTGTCTATATATCTGGATTTAAAACATGTTGTATTTATGTAATATGTTAAAACACAAAATAATTTACTAATGAAAATGAACATTGGCTTGCATATTTCAGCGGAACCTCTTATTTTCTTGCCAATGCTGGGTAGATAGACATATTATTTTTTATGTAAATGATTTCTATTTGATATTAATATTACCAATTTCTCAATTTTATTTCTTTCATATTGGAAGCTGTAGTATTTTCTGATGATTTTTATGATAATCTCATTCTTCTGGGAGTAGGTTGAGGAAGAAACAAGTCACCTATCAAGAGGAAATTTTAAATGTGTGCTTGCATAAATTGTCTTTGTGATCAAGGTGTGTCAAGGTCAGATAGCTGAGCTCCTCAGAGAGGAAACTTAGAAGGTAGTGAAGAGGATGGGGAATTCTTCAAGTTCTACTGATGACATTAGTCCAAGGTATCCAGCCTTGGAACTAGAAATGAGCTCAGGGCTTATGTGCACAGGGGTCACAGATCCAAATATACCAAGGCATTAAATTTTATTTGTTTTTAAACTCAGCATATACTGAATGAAATACAGCTTAGGGCCAAGTTCAGGCCCCTGGAAGTCCTGCTTTCATTTTTGGTTGACAAAATAAAAATCCAAAGATGTCATTACTTGCCCAAGCCTTCCTGCCAGCTGAGTTCTTTCTAGACTTACATGTCCTTCCCTACATGTCTATAGTCTTATTTCCTGTGTTCTCATCATTCCTGGATTTTTTTTTCTAATTCTGTGTGTTTCCCCCTCAGCACTTAAAGGGCTATTAATGCTTTTGATTACATTTCTGATGCCAGTCTTTTCTACTAGTAGAATAAATGGAAGAGGCTACATGGATGTGTGGGCTTGGGTGTGGAGGAGGGTCATAGAGCAGTTTTTCTTTTTTATGAATACAAAAGTCTAAGGTGTAAACTTAGTTGAAGGTCATCATTAGAATAACCTGGTTTTTAATATCCTTTCATTTTGCTATCTTTTGATGTAGTGCACTAAATAAAATCCTAATGTCTTGGCAGTACTTGGCCTTGACTTGAGATTGCAGCTGTGGAGGTGTCTGCTTGAGAATGTAATAATGCAGATGTATGGTCTGGCTTTATAGCTGCCAGGCATGAGGCTTGTCAGAGTAAGCCAGCAGCTGGTGTGGTAACTGTGGCTGGTAGTATGTGTGGGGTGTAAGGTGCCATCTTGCTGAATGAGAGGGAAAACTGGAGAAGGGCTTCCACCAGGGTCAGGGGGAGACCAAATGCTGCTGGGGGAGGTTATTATGAGGCCTGGGGTAGGGGTCATTCAGAACATTAGGCTGCAGGTTCCTCTGACAAAAGAAGATGGTATATAATAACCTGATGTGCTTCGGTAAAAAGGAAAACATTTATGCATTTGAGTACATATATAGGATAGTTGTTCCTCAGTCTTTTGGGGGTTGGGGTCAGAACCCCCTGTGGAAACCAAAATCTGCAGATGCAAGTTCCTTATAGCAAATTGTGTGGTAATCACTTATAACCTACATACATCTTCCATATACTTTAAATCATTTGTAGATCACTTACAATGCCTAAAACAATGTAAGTGCTATGTAAATAGTTGTTGTACTCTATTGTTTAGAGAATAATGACAAGGGAAAATGTCTGTGTCTGTGTATGTTCAGTACACATTCAAAATTTTCCCCAAATATTTTCCATCTGTAGGCAGTTGAATCTACAGATGTGGTACTCATGGATATGTGAAGGCCAACTATATTTATGTGAATATATATTTGTGTGTATGTAAATCTGTATCTGTATTTATCTATACACGTACACACATATAAACAAATATATATATATAAGCATGAATATAAATACAAATCCAAACACACATTTTTACATGTATAAGTTAGGATTCTTCCAGAAACAGACCCTGAGACAATTATTTGTATGTAAGTAGTTTATGTAGGAGATAGAGAAGACTGACAGAAGAATGTGGAAATGAGACAAGGCGAGGAGGCAGCCAGTGGAGGGTATGTTACCAATGTTTTGGGGGTCTGAATGTCCCCCCAAAACCATGTGTTGAAATTCATTTCCCACTGTGGCGGTCTTAAGAGGTAGGATTTAGGCCATGGGGGATCTGCTCTCACAAATGGCTTAGTGTCCTTATGAAAGGGCTGAGGGAGAGAGTTTGACCTCTCTTGCCCTTCCATCCTTACCGCCACAAGGACACAGAGTTCCTGCCCTCCACAGGATGCAGAACAGACCCCATCTTGGAAGCAGAAAAAACAGACCTCAACAGAGACCAAACCTGCTGGTGCCTTGATCTTGGGCTTCTTAGCCTTTAGAATTGTGAGAAGTAAATATCAGTTCTTTTTAGATTCCCCAGTCTGCAATATTTTGTGATAGCAGCACAAGTAAACCAAGATACCAAATGAACTACCAGTGTGGATTACCAGATCTTAATCCTACTGGGGGAAACTCTGGAAACCTGTGTAAAATTCATGCATCAGGGTTTTCTTACTGAGTGATAAAAGAGCTGAGTTATTTCTATACCAACTCCCAACAGTCATTGGTTGGGGGCTTCTCCTAGGAGTGTGTTGACTGGGTAGCATTTCTAGCCTGCACTCATGTGGCCAGAGGAAGAAATACAGGTGTTAGAAGTTGGAAGTCTGGCCATGTATTCAAGTGGTATGTGTATGTGTGTGTTTGTGTGGGGGCAGCAACAGAGTCAGCTATAACAGGTAGGCATGTATATGTGTGCATATGTATGCACATAACTGTATGCACATTACTATATTAAGATCTCTGAATATGTATTCGAATACGTACATGTTTAGACCATGGGACCTCTAGCATTTTTCCAAACCTATTACTCTCTCTTATGTCTCCAGTCCTTTCTTCATGCTGCTGCCTGGTCCTTTCTTCTCCTTGTTCACCTGATGAGTGTTTGATCTTTCCAAGTTGGTTATTACCACTCCACTCCAATTGCCTGAGTACTGGATCCTGCTAGACAGAAACAGTGGTTTTCTCTTGTTTTTATTCTTGAGAGTCTGTGGCCTCTCACTTGATAGCTTATTTGTCTTCCTTCCTTCCTTCCTTCCTTCCTTCCTTCCTTCCTTCCTTCCTTCCTTCCTTCCTTTTCCTTCCTTCCCTTTACACGCACAGACACATACACACTTCCAGGCAGGCACTCACCCAATGGTATCACTGTTATTGGTTTATTTTCCTACTCCCAGTGTTGGCTATGAAAGGGGATGTCTTTGTATGTTCACCTTCCATCCTTGGTGGCCATGAGCACCGCCGTGTGACACTCTACTCCTTTCCTGTGCTGTCTTTTGTCGTGGTATACTAAGAAACACTAATATTTTCTCTTCTGTACTGTGACAGTTCTGCTCTTTGATGCTGGGCAGCTCATTCTTGTCTGGGGGAACCACTGCAGTTTGATACCCCACTGTCTTTAGAGGACTGTTTGCCTTTGGAGTTACGCGTGTGGGAAGAAGCATCCCCTTTGCATATCATTGGTCTGATGGATGAGTCACCAACTCTTCTAGGTGTCCCTCAGTGTCAAATAAATATTGCTGATGTTGGGTGGCTTGCAATTCAAGTCCAACCCCTTTCTTTATACTCTCCGAATTTGTGAAAGATCTGTCTCCTCATGTTTTTGTGACATGCTGATGGAGAGGTAGACCACCAGAAAAACACTTCATCTTATTGAGATGGATGCCTCAGCTAATGAAACAAATGCTTTACACATGATTTTACATCCTGATTTTAGTTGGGACAGTATATATGGCATTCCAGACAGCTGAGAACATGCTAACCTTTGGAGATATCTGGAGAGGATTTCACAACCCTTTGCTCGTACCCATTCCAGAAGCAGAGTGTCTCACATTTTTAGGTGTGAGTATCATCATGACTCATTTAGGAAATGCAGTGCTTTTATTATCACTTGTTAAACCTTGTGATCCCCACTTACACATTATATAAAAAAAAAAAAAAAAAAAAAAAAGCCAAGAGGATTGCTTCTCCAGAGCCTGGATGCTAATCAGAGGAGTGATGACTTGCATTCCTTTAGCTGTTCCTTATAATCATCTGAGTCACATTTGAGTGTGTTCCGTATGCGATGTGTTCAGTGTAAGTACCATATTAATTTCAAAATAGAGAGATGGTTCTTTCCTGAGTCTGAACCAAAGAATAATTTATAAAGCATACCAAGCATTGGTTGAAGCACACATTTGCTTCCTCTGGGTTGAAACTTGACTTTTTATTACCTGCTAGCTGTACAGCAAACAGCTGTATGTGTCATTGTTCAGTTGAATGTTCAGGACATAAGGACGGTGGCAGTTGGCACAGACATTTCTGTAAAACCCATCTTCAAGGTTGTAAGGTTAAAGACGAAGGTGCCAGTGCCAGTGAGAGACGTTTGTGTTGTCTTTTACCAAACTATTTTAGGAACCCTATGGGCTCAGGGTTCTTGGAAATTGCTCACTGAAGGGATTATAGCCCATGGAGTTGCAGGATACTCTTGAAAGAGTGGCAGGTCCTCAGTCTGTAAAACCAGCCAAATTAGCAGGCCAAGATCAATTACTTTTGCTGACAAAGGTATATTAAGTTCAGAGGATTTTTACCAATAAACATGGGTTGTTAATGGGCTGTCTGTGATGAAGGAGCTGTGCTTTATTGGCTCTTAGAAGCCTTGAAGTCCATAAACACCTTTGCTCTCATTTACACTTGAGATATTGCAAAGCGCTGTCTCCCAGGGAAAATGAAACTCTGAGGAAAGTTATTTGGAGAGAACAAAGAAAATGGCAGTCTCCGTGGCTTCCCTCTCCTCCTAGCCTGCATTCCTGAAGATGTCCTGCACAGCCTGGGATGGCCCAGCCCCTGTGCACCTCTCTGGCCTCACCATTGGCTCTGGCCACTCTGGCTTTGGACAGGTCCTCTTGTTCCTCAGTAGCTAGTGTGGCCTCCCACCTGCTGCATGGGCCTTGCCTGTGACCTCATTAGAAATGCAGGGTCATGGTCACTCCTCCAGGCCCATAGAATTGAAGCCTGCAGTTTAACAAGATCCCCAGAGGATTAATTTGCCAAATAGAGCTTAAGAAATACTGGTTTAATACCTTGTGGTCCCTAGGTTTTTTTCTCTTTTCCCCCTTCCCTTCTTCCCTTCCCTTCCCTTCCCTTCCCAGAGTAGGTGGGCACATACTCAACCTGTACTTGGAGGCTGGAACATTTTCCCTTCAGAAAAGCTTGCTTTGACTCCAAAGACCAGAGCACTTCCTATTGGTAAAACCTTTTATAGCACCACATGCTTTAATTCCCAGACATCTAAAATGATTTGTAGTTAGATATTTTTTATTATGATGATTTTTAAAACATTTTAATTTTTAATTGACATGCAGTAATTGTACGTATTTCTGGGGTACAATGTGATAGTTCCATACACACACACACACACACACACACACACACACAGTGTGTAATTATATAATGAGGGTAATTGGCCTATCTATCACCATAGACATTTATCATTTCTCTGTATAAGAAATATTCAAAATTCTCTCCGCTGCTATTTTGAAATATACAATTACTCGATAGCTTTATTTAACTCCATCAGGGTAAAATGATAACTTTTGATTTTTCAGTGCCTGGCACATAATCAGCATACATAATAATTGCTAAATTCATGAATGAATGAATGCTGACTTTATTTTCCTTCCTTTCCCTTGCCTGTCTCCTCTGTCTGCTGCCGCCACTGTTCCACTCACCCACCCTCCCTCCAGCCCCCTCCTCCCCTCCCTCATGAACATTTTTAGTCTTTACCAGTTCAGCAGGGAATAGAGAGATGCACCTCACCATGGAGGAGCTCAGGAAGGAAGATGGATTTATGTTCAGCTTCTGTAGCACTTATTATAAATGGCTGTGTATGGAATGTGTAGGACTTCCCTGGGGATGTCTTGTTTGAAAAGTGTTCTCTAAGCCTCAACGATTCCCACATCTCTGGGCAGCAGGAAGCTCCAGTGGCAGAGAGCAGTTGACAGTGATCAGGGCCACTTGCTGTGGAAGAGCTTTTAAGAGAGTGTAATCCTTTATCCTCAGAGTTGACCTTACCCTGAAGAATGAACATGTCTGACCCCTACCCCCAGCCATTCCATATTCCAGTGTCTCCAAATCAGACCATGCCACCTGTAATAGGAAGCAAAGGAATACCTCATCATTGCTGAAATCGCATGATGCATGGTAACCCCCGTTACACATTCCCACTTCTTCTCATCCATGACATGGGGACTTGGGACCCTTTAGTCCTGAACCCTCTCTCATGGCCTCTGCCTTACTTGAGGTAATATGTACAATTTGGTACATTTTAGTCATAAGCTGTCATTATATCTTCTCTGTCCATGGGGAGAGATTTGGCTATATCTGGGCAGTAAATTGGAGAATTGAGCAATTATCAAGTGAATTAGATCAATGTGGGCAGTTTATCTAACTTGTGTATGCCAAAAAGCCTCAGAGAGTTTTCAAAACTAGTCTGAAATATTGATATAATTGCTGCAGTGTTTCATTTTGCATTATGGATGTACCATCACCCGAGGTCAAAAAGGTCTTGCTTTTGAGAAATCAATTGAACAACAACAACAAAAACATCTTTTCTTAAAAGGGTGGGCTGGATAGCACTTGGCCACTAGGAGGGGCCTCCAACTTGCTTAGAAAAGTGGCTGGTGTTCTGTTTGTTTTTGGATGGACCACAGGTTGTGAATATTGATGTTTTCTATTAGAATAAATCTAAGTGGGTATGATTATCTCTTGTGCTAAAAGTCCTATTGGAAGGTCTGTTGAAATGCCACTCTGATTAGGTTGAATCTGTAAGTGTACAGCTATTGAAATGGGGTTTTGAATTCTGGCTTCTAGGCAATGCCATCAAAATGACCTGTTTTTAAGGCAAAATTGGGTTAATTGCCTACTATGGTAATTGATCATTACGTTGTGGAGCCTTAATAACATTTTTAGAAGGAAGAGAGCAATGGTGGGGGTAATTATGAAGTTTTGCACCCTCTAGTTTAATGTGGGTCTTTCAGTGTGAGGACTTGATATGGATTAGGCACATTTTATGTTATATTGGTTTAGATTTGGTAGAAATGGTGAGGCAAGGGCTTCACAGCATATCTTTTAAGTTTATAAACATAGTTGAGTTATTTGTGTTATTAGATAGTACTTTCAGCAAATTCCTGAAGCCAACAGGGGGCTTAATTTTTCTTTTTTGATGTTAAAAAGCTTGAGAATAATCCTCCTATATTTTAAGTCCTAGCTCAGTCCTGCCTTATGCATTTTCAGGACACATCCTGAATTTTAAACCTCATATATCTTATTTTTATAGCTTATAGAATCTTTATGATTATTTCTTTATATAATTTGTAGTTGAAGTACCCTATAAACTTATTTTTTTATTTGGGTAGTAACCATATTATAATAATAAACACAATAGGGAAAATCACTGAAAAGGAAATTTCTTATATGATATTCGAACTTTCATTTGAAAACACAGTTTGAAAAGAGATCAACAAATAATTTATTTACAGAGGAATCATTGATAATAATAGGTAGTATTGCTGAATGTGTACTCCTTACCAGGCACTTATTGTACTTTAATGTTGGTTTACAAAATTCTTGTATAACCTAGAAAACATTGGCTCCTTTTTTGATGAAGAAAATTAGACTCTGAGAAGTTTAATAGTTTGCCTAAAGTCAAAGAGCTAACAATAATAGAAAACCTGAATGGTCCAAAAATAAAGCCATATGCTATTTCTCCCAATCTGCCTTCCCCACTTCTATGTGGTATAATTTTGAGATGTTGTCTGTGATTGTTTGTAGACATTTGAAACTGGGAAATGCCATTTGGTCTATGGAGTGAAGAATGACTAGAGATTTCAAGGGAGAGATAATGGTGATGGGAACATCTAAAAGGAACCCTAAATCTGATGCAAGAGATATTAACACACAACAACAACAACAACAACAACAACAACAAAAACATTAAGCTTCCTCTCTTCAAAGTTCACAAGTCTAAGCAAGTTTAAACTCAGACCAGATTTCAGCCTTGGGCATTCAGCCGAGGCATCTGTCACAGTGATACCAGAGTGGGTGAAGAACATATCTGCTACTCTCACATCAGTTGGAGAATGGAGACACTATGATCCATAGCACTTTTCCCCACCAACAAATTATGGATACACAGAGAAAAAGTGATAGTTTTTGGGACAGAGCCACTCTCATTGCCTCTGCTTCTAGAGATGGATAGGAACAAACATTTATCCGATGGGGTGCATCTTCGCCTTGCCCATTGACAGGGTCTGAGCATCCATTTAGGAAGGCCCTCTTTAGAGATTTTATGCAGGAGGTGGGTTCACCTGAACATGCATTTCAGTGGTTTTGTGAATGTGGATTTATCCCCTGGTAGAATGGAGGCAGCACTGTGTAATAGCTTTTGAACAGTTGCTTTCTCCTACCTGTCTAAGAAGCTCCAGCATTTAGACATTTGAATGGAGTTTGGACTAGGTATTGAGAGTTGATAGAAGAATTAGCTCAATTGTCTCATCCCACTGTGTCCTTACAAAGACCATTCTTTCTATTTCTCTCTTTCTTCTCTTTATGCTCTATCATATGATGAACCCTTTTCATCTCCTAAAAATTTCAGGAAAGATGCTTATTATACTAAACTCTGAAGAATTTTCCAACTATCTGTCCATTCCTCCTTCCATCTTTATATATCTCTTTTCTCTACAACCAACCAAGTCACTTATTAATTTTAAAAGATTGTGCTAGGCACTGAGCACCATTGATGAAGGGGACTTCATTTTTTCTCTTCAGGCAATATATTGATTTGGGCGTATTTAATAAAAATAAAGCCAAATCAAACTATAATGGAGCATTTTTATGTGCCACATACAGTTTTTGATCATTACAAAAAAATCTAAACATATTGAAAAATATAAGTAGTGGTAACACTCAATTTGTAGCCACTGATAATAATATTTAATATATTCCAACTGGTTTCCTCCATATTTATATACAATTATATAACTAAGTAGGATCACCTTCCATATGCAGCTTTCTATACTTATTATTTTCATGTAACATTATGCAGCTTGAACATTCCTAATCTGGAAATCTAAAACCCCAAATTCTACAAAATCCAAGTTTTGAGTGCAGTGCCCAAACAATTTCAAATTTATGGAGCAGTTCAGATTTCAGAGTTTTAGATTAGGGATACCTTACCAGTAAAGTCTATGCAAATATTCTAAAATTTTTAAAAAGTCCCAGATCTGAAGCACTTCATTTATCAAATGTTTTGAATAAGGAATACTCAACCTGCATTGTAAATATTTTTCTATTTCACTAAAAAGTTGTTGAAAATAATTATTTTTTCCCTTTTTTTGGTTTTGGGTATTAAACTCAGGGGTGTTTTACCACTGAGCTATATCCCATCCCCCCCCCCTTTTTTTTTTTAGTATAGGGGATTTACTCTTTGCTTTGAGACAGGGTCTCACTGAGTCACTTAGGGCCTCATTAAGTTGCTGAGGCTGGCTTTGAACTTGTGATCCTCCTGCTTCAGACTCCCAAGATGCTGGGATTACAGGTGTGAGCCACTGAACCTGGCCCCAGCCCTTTTTTTTTTAAATTAAATTAAAAAAAAATATATATATATTTAAATTATGAGACAGTTAAGTTGCTTGGAGTGTTGCTAAATTGCTGAGGCTGGTCTCAAACTTGTGATTCTCCTGTCTCAGCCCCCTAAACCACTGGGATTACAGTCATGCACCACCATGCCTGGCAAAAATTATTCTTAATATCTACATAATATGCCACCATTTTATCATAGTTTATTTAATTATTTTTCTGATATTTAAAATTAATGTTTTTAGTTTCTATGATTATGAATAATTTGACAAAATATTTCAAAAGTAATATGCTATTTCTTAGGCTAAATTCATAGAAGGTTAATTAGTGGGTCAAGGATACAAACATTTTAAGGTATATATCTGTATGTTACTGAAGTACTTCAAAATAAGTGATGTCTTAATTTCCCCTCCAATTGGAAGCATATAAATATGGATCTTCCTGCACCCAAGCCATTTTCCTTTTGGAAATCTTGTTTCCATTGGCATTTGTATTCTGAAATTGAATGGTATTTAAATGTCTAGTACCCATTTGTGCTTCTGCTGCAAATTGTGTTTTTATTTCTCATTTTTCTGTTGGGTGGTAAAATTGTATCAAAGCTTATGTGTGAGTGAAGGATATTGTTCCTTTGCTAGTTAAGATGTGTTTTAAAGCTGGGCACATGGTGCACGCCTGTAATTCCAATGGCTCCGGAGGCTGAGGCAGGAGGATTGAGAGTTTAAAGCCAGTCTCAGCAAAAGTGAGGCACTAAGCAACTCAGTGAGACCCTGTCTCTAAGTAAAATACAAAAGAGGCCTGGGGATGTGGCTCAGTGGTCAAGTGCCCCTGAGTTCAATCCCTGGTACAAAAAAAAAAAAAAAAAAAAAAAAAAAAAAAAAAAAAAAAAAAAAAGGAATATTTGCAATATTTGCACATACTTTACTGGATGAGCTTCCCTAATCCAAAAGTCTACAATCTGAAATGCTGCAAAATAAGAGTCAACATTGTCAGATCCCAAAGTTAATTAGTCCAAGAATTTTATTTACTTTAGCTTCTTCTTTTCCTTTTTTCACTTTTTAATTAGTTCTTCTTAGATATATATGACAGCAGAGTGTATTTTGACATATTATACATACATAGAGTATAGCTTATTCTAATTAGAATCCCATTCTTGTGGTTGTACATGATGTGGAGTTTCACTGGTGGTGTATTCACATATGAACATAGAAAAGTTATGTCCCATTCATTCTACTGTCTTTCCTGGGTTGGTTCCATAGCTTTGTTATTGTGAATTGAGCTCTTATAAACATTGATGTGGCTGTGTCATTGTAGTATGCTGATTTTAAGTCATTTGGGTATATAATGAGGAGTGGGATAACTGGGTCAAATGGTGGTTCTATTCCAAGTTTTCTGAGGAATCTTCATACTGTTTTCCGAAGTGGCCGCACCAATTTGCAGTCCCATTAGTAATGTATAAGTGAACCTTTCCCCCCACATCTTCAACAACATTTATTGTTACTTGTATTCTTGATAATTGCCGTTTTGACTAGAGTGAGATGGAGTCTTAGTGTAGTTTTAATTTGCATTTCTCTAATTCCTTCTTATATATTTTGACCAGTTGTACTTCTTCTGTAAAGTTCTTGTTTAATTTGCCCATTTATTGATTGGGTTATTTTGGTTTTTGGTGTTAAGTTTTTTGAGTTCTTTGTATATTCTGAAGGTTAATGCTCTACCTGAGGTGCAGGTGGCATAGATTTTTTTCTCCCATTTTTTAGTATCTCTCTTCATATTCTTGATTGTTTCCTTTGCCATGAAGACAGTTTCTTTCTTTCCATCTCCAGCACCTTCGCTTGGAGGTGCCGACCTCCCGTACCTGCCTCCTACTATCATAAAGTCCTTCCAAGTTTCTCCACCACTTCTCCCTTACTCAGCTCTGCAGCCTCCCCCTCTCTCTGTTGTCACCGCCTGAAGCGATGGCCGCTTGGAGCAGCAAAGCCGTGGGAATAAGTTCAGAGGCAGACTGGAAACAAACAGGATCTTTATTCTGTCAGTTTCTCTCTCTGGCTCTAACAACTCTAACACGTATCACACACCAGCAAACAACCAACAACAAAAATGGCCCTGACCTGCTCCGTGCTTGGCCCAAGTCTCGAGATCCTGGCCAAGTCTCGTGAGACTATGGAAGGCGGCAATGTCCAAAACTCCATGGCCCGAAGTCAACCGCAATCAATAGCCATCTCCCCAAACAGGGCTCCTACACTCTGTCATCCCCAGTCTGCTCTCTTTCTCTCTTGGTTCTGAGTGAGAAATGTCCCCAGACTTTACAAACCGATCCTCCATTTGGGATTTTGCTCCCCTTCCCTTCTTCCCTCTCCTGGGACCTTGTTCTGTTTCAGATTTTAGGTTCCTCTTGAAAAGGCCTGGTGTGCCTCATACCTTTGAGGACAGTGTCTTGCATGCAGGAAACAGTCATCCTTTGACTAAGTGACTACTTGCAATTTTTGATTTGAGTACACATCTTTGTCTTTGAAAATGAATTAGCTGATCTAAAACGTTCTATTTTTTTTTTTAAAACCTGTGTCTTTGTTTCCATCTTAAAGATCTTAAGCTAAACATTCACTCCTTTTCTTTTAACGCGCGTGGTTACATGAAGGATTCATGACAGATCTGTAGAGGAAGAGATTCCATCCTAAAGCATTTAAAAGAACTGACGAGACTTCAGAGTAAGGAGCGTGGGGATTGCTGGTGAGCTCAGACCCCAGGAATGAACCGTTCTCCCCAGAGCCTCATGGGATAGCAAGTATGAGAATGCATCTTTCTGGGCTGTGTAAGAAAGAGAAAAGAAACATTCGCTAATAAAAGTAGAAGGTATGCCCTATTTTGTCAGGAAAAGAGTGTAAAATGTTAATGTTACAATGGTACTTTTGGAACATTTTCAGATCTGTTTGATCTTTTTCTCTAGACAACTTAATACTTTTTCTTTCTTTTTTTTTAGTTGGTGCTTCCATGTGCTGGCTTCTCTATTCCTTACCTTTCTTCCGCTTCACGGCCTCCCACCCTTTCTTTGCTGTCTCTCCCCCTCCTTTCCTGCCTGCTTTCTTCTTCCCTTTGACTGCCAGTCCTCCCTGAGCTGCCCCTCTCCATTCCCATCAGTGCCTCTGCACGACAGCCTGGTATTAGTAAAGTACCATATTTCATTTTCATTGCTGTCTCTGTCTCTCCTGGAATAACAACCCAGGGTTTTGCACACGCTAGATATTCAGGAAATATCTTTTGAATGAATTGATTACACATTTTGGCACCTTTTAAATGTCATTCAAATGTTCGATTTGGAGGGTGGCAGGGCTTTTGTGGTCCTGTGAATGGCTTCAATTACCACCATTCCCTCCGAGTGGAATTTTAAACGGTACCACTTGTTTGGTGTGTAAGCAGTGATATGTTTGGATCTCAAGGAGCCACAGTCCTCCCCAAAGTCTGGGGGATACCAAACCACAAACACACAAGCAGAAGAGTATTTCCCCTGCACACGTCCAACAATCTCATCTATGGCCCATCTCCGGAGCCGGCACTGAGTTACAAGCAGTGAATCATTCTTTTGAAACCCACCTAAATTCTCCAGCTGTGGTCTAGAAGAGCCGGCTTGGAATACTGGGCAGGCTTTGCTGTTTGGAAAGGGGTCAGGCCTCCAGACTGTGCATGAACCTTCAGTGTAAGGAGCACCATGAAATATAAGATGACTAACAACTCTAGTGTCATGTGCTCTATAACAGAATTCTGAGTACCACTCATTTTTGCCATGGCTCCTTTCTTATGTTTTCTGTGATACATGACAGAATCCGAAAATATGACTGTGATCGTCATAACATTAACAACATTATGTTCCAGATGTTAAATTATAAAGCAATGTGAGGATTTTTAAAACCTCCAAATATTACTGGAATTAAAAGATCAGGATTCATAATCAATACAAAGAAAAGCCATTACTTGTCTGTAACATTTTTTTTAAGGCAGTGGTAGGGGGAGTACCCATTTCATTTTTGGTCTGATTAAATGTAAATTTGTAATGTAGCCAAACATTAGTGCAAGTGGTATTTGGAGTGAAGGAATATCCTTTGGTCATCTTTTCAGAACTAAAAGTTAATGATGGAAGAGTACTTTTAAATTTCAAAATGGATGCAAAAATTACTCTTACTATATCATTCATACTGATATAGACCTTATTTTTTTCATGCTTCCATTTGATGCAATAGTTTTTAATATCCTTTCACATATCATGTTTTAGGACTATGTTGACTTTAAGGCTCTTTTCCCACCAATCCAAGTTTATGAATGTGATTGGCAGATGCCAGGAGTGACTCTTCTTGACATTGGTGGGAAGTGCATTTCTTCTCAGTTTCAAGTTCAAGAAGAGGAGAGGGAGGGGACTCTTAAGAATTTGGGGATTTGTTATTAGGTTTTCAGCATCCATAATATTCATCAACAATGGACACAGCTGTCTTTAATAACTAAGCCCACTAACTGAAAGGACAGAACACACGCCAGAAAAACATCAGGCTCTAAGAGGATTTTTTTTTTTTTTTCCAGAAATTTTCATAGATTGAAGCAAGATTTTGTTTATAACCAAACTGGATGTTTACTCTAAACTTCTCTCATTAAGTAAAATTGTTTGACCAAGCACTAAGAAAACTGCTAGAGAGTTTTTGATATTTTAAGATGTTTTTCCTATGTTTCTATATCTTTTGATTGCTTTTAGGGCATGGGGGTCTGTATTCATTAGAGGGGACTGATGTGGACAAAGTCATAGCCTGGGAATGAGGAGAACCGGCCAGTTATGTCACCTGGAGCTTCCCAATAACCTCCCCGAGACTCAGATTCCTTGTCAGTAAAATGAGGGCCTGTTGAAACTTTTCTGATGCTGTAATTCTGTCATTGTCTAATTCAAAAAAGGGCTTTATTTTCTCAGGAAATAAATAAGCAAGTTATTTGACAGACCCTAAATTCCAGCTAATAAAAGTTATTGTTTCTAATAAAATAGTAAGTCATCCACACATTTTAAAATTTACCTTATAAATTTTATTTAAAATTTATATAAATTTATATAAATGATAAATTTTATTTTAAAATTTATATGCAGCAAAATTCACTCTGGCATACATGTAGAGTTTTGACAAATTCATGTATATATATTTTTAAATTACATATATATATATATATATATATATATTTTAGTTGTTGATAGACCTTTATTTTATTTATTTATATGTGGTGCTGAGAACCAAACCCAGTGCTTCACACATGCCAGGCAAGTGCGTTACCGCTGAGCCACAGCCACAGCCCTCATGTATATTTTTAAGTAGGAAATATTATCATAGATTATATTCAGAGGTGCAGGAAGTTTTCACCAATGATTGTAACCATGCTACAACTTATTATATTAAAAAAACCAGGAAGAGAAGCTGTTTTGACTCCTAAATCATAAAGTTTTTCTGAACTGTTCTGCTGCCCCCAGTGTATCTAAGATGGGGAGCAAGAGGCTTCCATTCAATTACTCATGAAATGGATTTGTAGCTTCTGTCTGCAAATCGCAGTTAGAGGTAAAGGAAGCTTCTCTTTTTTTCCCCAAGGCAAGTAAGAAAATAAAATAGGATGGTGTTAAGAGCCAGGAGGAGAACTCTAGTTGCAGGGTCTTGCCACCGATGTTGCTGAATGAGTAGAGGTTAGTGTGTCTCTGCTTATCATACAACCTTAAATTCATAGCCCAGAGATGAAAACATCCCAGTAATTTGACGTACAGTGTGAGTTTGATGGTTTTCTGGAAGAATTTTGAGGTTCTTTGTGGCGAGAGAGTCCTCTGGCCTTTTCAGTAATGTTGATTCTATGAAGCCTGGGCAGATGTTAAGGTGGTACTTCTCTGTGGAAATCCTTGCTGCTTCTCTATTGCAAAGGTTGTCTCTTCTGTTCATACAGAAGAGAACTGAGTTTCCCATGGGGTGAGGGAGCCTTGACTGGAGTCTCAGCAGAGTCAGGGGCCAACTTACGGGTTCCATGTATTCTACCTGGGATCTGACCCCACTGAGGCCAGTGAGCCTGCTGGGAGAGACCTGGTATCTGGGCTCAAGTTAGATGGGGATTTAATTTAGCTATTCTCCAGCAAGTGAATACAACTGTGTGCCTCCCTTTTTTCAATGGGTTGCCGATTCTTGGCAAAAAATACTCATGAACCTTCTGCTTTCTTTTTCCGTCTCTAATTTGGTTGTTGTTGCAAACAGGACCTATGAAGTAACTTCATGCTTGAAGAGCCTTATCTAGAACAAAAAGGATAAAGATCTCATATTTATTGTGGAAATAAAATAGCATATTTCAATGAAACTTCAGGGCTTTGGAGCCCAAACCACTCCTACCCCAACTATTTTTAACATAAGAAATTCCAGACGGTTATGAGAATTTCATGTGCTAATACACATCCTGTCTAGAAACCAGCACCTAGTAGGTGCCTTCCCTTTCCTGGATGGCTACATGATTTTTAGCTTTAGTCCCTTTGATGGTAAACTGCAGTAATTCACTGTTTTAGGACATTCATTTGTATGTAAAATCTAAATATTCTAAGCCAGAGTTTCCTGGTTTGGTTTTCTGAGGAGAAACGTGCCAAATGGCTTCCTGCATTGTGTGACTATTACCCTTCCTACAGAAGGCCACAGAAAGAAACTTCCTCTTTGTGTTCAAACACCAGTGCTTTTCTTCCTGCTTGTAGGGTGATAATATTTTGCAGCCTGAGTCATTCCTTTTCTTCCCTTAAGGAGACATGACACTTTACCTAATGCCTCTGTGTGATGGGAAGTCTAACATTATTCTAGTAATACTTTAATCCTGCACTGTCCAGCAGAAATATATTGTGAGCTACCTATGCAATTTTAAAAATTTCTACTAGGTGCATTAAAAGAAGTGAAAAAGGGGTCAGTTAATTTTAATTATACATTGCATTTAACCTACTTTATTCAAAATGTCATATCAACATATAAGCATTAAAAATATTAATGGGATATTTGACATTCTATTTATTTTCATCTAAGCCTTCAAATTCTCATATTTATCATAGCACTTATTTCAGACTAGCCGTACTTCAAGGGCTCACTTGTACACATGTAGCTGGTGGCTACTGTATTGAATAGTGCAGGTGTTAACAAATTCTGAAGGGTAAAGAAAGAGTCTCTTCTGCTAATACCACCACATCCTATATGCATATTCTCTGCCTGGTTGATAGTCATATAGTGCCAAGAAGGTAGGATGAGAGTGAAAATGAAAGTTCATCACCATCCAGAATGATGGGTCCTGTTCAAGGGTCATGTCCCCCTCTGCTACAAATTCTCCAGTGGCATCTCCTCTTCAAAGTTCAAGCCAAACTCCCTCTTCCCCAACCTCTTATACTCCTATCCAGACGCACTGGACTCCTTGCTATCTTCAAACAGGCCAGGCATGCTCACCTAACATCTTTTGCCTGGAACCTTCTTCCTTAGACACCCACATATCTGGCTCTTTCATCTCCTTGAAGGTTTTGCTTGAATGTTACCTTTTTACTGCTTCTTTTAAATGACATCTCTACTTTGCCACCCACTTCCTCTGCCATCAGATACTTCCTTTTAAAACTGATTTTATTTTTCCCCATTGTTTATTTATCACCATCTGATGTACTTGTTTTTTCTTTTAATCTTTCTCTTCTCTCCCTGCCCTGGTAGAACACAAGCTTCACTAAGACAGGGACATGGTTTTGTTCATTGCAGCATACCCACCACCTAAAATGGAGCTTAGAGCATAGTAGGTACTCAACAAATACTTGCTGAGTGGATGGATGATATCAAGCATTTGGCATTTCTAGAAGTGCAGAATTCCAATTGCCAACAGTTGACTGGCATTTGCGAAAGTCCTGAATGCCATTCTGCCCAAGATAAGTGGAGTTCCCTTGCTTAGTTTGGAAAGCACAATCAGATGGTCTCTGCATTCGCTTTGCTCTGGTTTGGAAGACCCACTACTGAACCTCATGTTGTTGTCCAGGTTCCCTAGACCCTGGTGGGCGTCTGATCAGTGATTTCAAACAACAGTACTGCTTTCAAATGGTGAATTGTTGGAATGTCAGAGCAAAGACAAATTCAGGAGTCCCTGAATGCTTTTCCTTCTTTGGAAGTAGATACTTAGAATTCTCAAAACTTAGGAACTCTCAAGTAGAAGATTTAATGGGGGCAGGTTGGATTACCTCCTCTATCTCTACAAATCCATAAACACTTCAAACAGACCTCTCCCGTTCAGTTTCAGCAGACTCCTTGAGAACGCTGTGAACATGTACACAGGGTCAAGGCTGAGTGGTAAGAGGGGCTGTTGTTGTTGGCTGGATCCGTGTGGGGAGCAGCGCTAACCATAGCTTTGTGCAGCCAAACAGTGTGATGCGATCCCCCCGGCTGCCGAAAACCTGGCAGACAGCAGAGTCTGGCGCAGTGGCTGACCGGCCTGCTCTTCAGAGGAGAGGCCAGTCTAATTTAGAAGCCAAACAACTTTCTTTTGTCTTACTTGTTTTTCCTCCCAGAAGGCCAAGTTATGAAGGCCTCAGCAAGAGGGAAGTCTCTGGTACCGGGAAGGGTCTTTTTGGATTTTGTGACTTGCAGCCTGGAGGTGAGCTAGGATCTGTCCACATCTCTTTCCTCCCCCACTGCTGCTCTCAGCCCCTGAACATAAAATTGGCAATGGCTGTAAATATACTTCACACTAAGTCATTCTTTCTAGCAGCAGAGTGCCTCGTACCATTCTCTTACACTTTCCCAGAGAGGAAGTAAAACCTTTGTCAACAGTTTTAGAGTCAAGATGCAAAATGGCAGTAGGCGAGGCTGCCTTTCCATTTCCCTTTTCCTGCCCGGATGCTGGGAAGACAGCGGGCTTCATGGCTGAGAACTTGCAGCTTGGTGAATTGAGAATGCAGGATTCCAAGTTCTGGAAGATCTTGTGGCTAGTTGAAAAAAATTAGTACAATCGATTTGGATTAAATCCAACCGTGTCAAACTTTAAAAAGATCTCTTCTCCCCATAAAGAGAATACACTGCAGGCAGGTTTGGTTCTTGAACTTATTTTTATTATGTAATAATTATTGTAACTCCCAATTTATTTAATGAGAAAAAGGCATTTACTTGACTTACCTCTTTATATTTTTACAACATTCACAAAAAGATGGTTTGACCATAAATTCTGGATTTATTGAGAGGTTGGATATTTTACCTAAAATAAAATTTCTCCTTTTTCGCAAAGAACCTTTCCCTTTGGAACCTTCAGCTCAGATTTTATCATTGACATAAGAAGAGGGTTCAGAGGCTGTTGGCTGCTGGGTGCTAGACCTTCCCGTTTTCCTAATTCATTGAGGTCAACTGAGTTTCAAACAATCGCATAAGCAATGATGTTGAACAACGCATAAAAACCTGGGGCATGGGCGCCATGAAAAGACTGGATGGGGTAGTAAGACCTCAGAAAACCCATTTCTCTTCCAGTGTTTTCTTTTTAACTTTCCATCCTTCTTCTAGACGTTCAATCACTCCCTCTTCCTTGGAACCCAAAATGTAGCCATAGCCAGAAATGATTGGAGACTTTATCAAACTCTCTAGGGGAGATTGTCCAATCCAGAGCCTAAAGGTCAAGATGTATAAGCATTTTGTATTTGTGACAGATTGGTTGATAAAAGTATTCATTTTCCTGATCTACTAATTGGCTGTTTGTAATTCTCTCTAAGGAACTCATGAATCACATATAATCACATGTTGAGTGCCCTGGTGGGAGAAGAGAAGGTGGAAAGGAGATTAGGGATAGCCTAATTAAATCTCACTCAAAAAGAAGCTACATGGCTCAGGTATCCCAAGTCCCTTGTGCCCTGTGACTCTGACATGTTTTAGAGTGGGAAGTAATACTATTCATTCATTCTTTCATTTAATATTATGAAAGAAAAAAGAAATTTGGGCAACTATTTTAGATGAAAGTAGATGAAAGGGACATCACAAGTAAATGCAATTCATGATCTTAGACTGGATCCTGGATTTAAAAAAATACTATAAAAGACATGATAGGATCATTGGTTAAACTTGAAGATAGACTATGTATTAAATAGTCTAGTATTTATACATGGATATTAAATTTCCTAAGTGTGATAAAATATTTTTATTATAAAGAAAAAGGAAAATGTTCTTAGCTTTAAGAGGTACATTTTTAATTAGGGCTTAAGTGTCTACAAAAGAGTCTCTATGTCTCTCTCTCTGAAGAGAAAAAGTCTCACTAAACATTAAAAATGAGGTGATTCTGGGTGAAGGACAGGTGGGGTATGGACTGTAATGTTCTGTTAACTTTTCTGAAGATCTGAAAATTTTCAGAATTAAATGCTGGGCAAAAAATAAGAAATAGTTGCAAAAGAATTTCTTGCCATCTTATTGGTCAATGGCGTGTAACCCTTTTCACCATTAAGTATGGGTTATTTGCAGATGTCTTTTGGAGATTGAAGAAATTCCCTTTTATTTCTAGTTTGTTGATTAATTTTAACATAAATATCTGTGGATTTTGTCAAATGCATTTTCTACATCTATGGAAATGACAATGTGGTTTTTGTCCTTCAATGTATTAATATGATGTTTTATTTATTGATTTTTAAGTTAAATCATTGCTAGGATAAATGTCACTTGATCATACTATATCTTTTTTTGTAAATTGCTGGATTCAATTTGGTAGTATTTTGTTGAAGATTTTTGTGTATATATTCATAAGGGATATTCATCTGCACTTGTCTTTTCTTAGCATGTCTCTGGTTTTTGTATCAGGATAATACTGGCTTCATGAAGCAGGTTGGGAAGTGTTCCCTCCTCTTTTATTTTTTGGAAAACTTTGTGAAGGATTTGTGCTAAATCTTCTTTAAACATTTGGTAGAATTCAACAGTGAATCAATTTAGCCTTGGCTTTTCTTCATGGGAAGATTTTTGGTTGCTAATTAAATTTCTCTATTTGTTATAAGTCTATTCAGATTTTTTTAAAAAAGTTCTTCTTGAGTCAGATTCAGTAGTTTGTGTGTTTCTAGGAAATTTGTTCACTTCACGTAGATACCTAATTTGTTGGCTTATAATTGTTCATACTCTTTTCTTACAATTGTTTTCATTTCTCTGAAGCAAGTAGCAATGTTCCCATTTTTGTTTCTGATGTTAGTAATCTAAGTCTGCTTTCTTGTTTTCATGTTCAGTCTAAGCTAATGGTTTGTTAATTTTGGTGAGCTTTTTAAAGGCTTTCCTTTTGGTTTCATTTAATTCTTTTATGATTTTTTTTCTCTCCTTCATTTATTTCCATTTCAGTTTTTACTATTTCCTTTTTTTTTCTGACTGTTTTGGGTTTGCTAGCTCTTCTTTTTCTGATTTCTTAAGGTAGACATTTAGGTTATTGATTTGAGATTTTTCATTTTTTAAATGTAGGTGTTTATATACAAATTTATTTCTAAGCACTGCTTTCATTCCATCACATAAGTTTTGGTATATTGTGTTTTAATTTTCGTTTTTCTCAAAGCATTTTCTAATTTCTCTTATTGTTTCTTCTTTGATTTATTTTAGGAGTGTGTTGTTTGATTATCAACTATTTTTGAATTTCCCAAATTTCCTTGTGTTATTTATTTCCACGTTTATTCCCTTGTGATTGGAGAACATACTTTTATGGTTTAGACATATTTTAATTTGTTGAGATTATTTTTTGGTCTATCCTGGGAATGTTTCATGTGCAATGGATGGTGTTCTAGATGTTTGTTAGGTCTAGATGATTTGTGGTGATGTTCAAGTCTTCCACTGTCTTGTTGATCTGCTTAGTTTTTCTATAGATTATTAAAGGGGTGTATTATAGTCTCAAACTATTTATAGTTGCATTATCTAATTCTTGCTTCCATTTTTTTCAGTTTTCAAGCTTATTAGTGCACATGTTCATAATTGTTATTTCTTCCCGTTTGATTCTCTTATCATTGTAAAATGTCCTTTTTTTTCTCTTGCAGCAGTTTTGTCTTAAAGATATTTCTTGTCTGATATTGGTATGACTTCTGCTTTTGCATAGTATATATTTTTCTGTATTCTTAATATTTTCAACCTATTTGTGCCCTTGAATCTAAAATGTGTCTATTGTAGCAAGACATAGTTGTGTAATGCTTTTTAAAAATTTTATTTTGCCAGTCTTTTCCTTTTGATTGGAATATTTAGTTTATTTTTATTTAATATAATTTCTGTTAAGGTAGGTTTTATATCTGTTATTTTTCTGTTTTCTGTTTATCTTACATCTTTTTTGTTCTCTAATTTTCTCATTACTTTTATTTTATGAAGTAGATATTTTCTAGTATTCATATACATACATGTGAAATATATATTACTATATAATAATGGTATACTATAAAATACCCACATAACAAAGAAAATACCATTATTTTTATTATAGTTTGTACATTTATGTACTATGCAATATATTATTTAATATTATTATGTTTTGTTTCATTATATATTATATAGTTATTCGCATATAATATATATATTTTGTTTCATCCTATATTATATATTATTATATTATATATACTTGATATGTTTTTAGTTGTAGATAGACACAATACCTTTATCTATCTATCTATCTACCTATTTATTTATTTATTGTGATGCCGAGGATCAAACCAAGTGCCTCATACATGAGGCAAGCGCTCTGTCACTGAGCCACAGTCCCAGCCCTATATTATATATTTTTAATGACCCAAAAGGAGGATGTTATTTTCTCATGTAGATATTCTATATAATATTCTATATAATGTGTATTTTAATTTTATACAATATGTTTATATTTAATAAAATATATTATAGATAGCACATTATACTAATTATATAAATTATAATTATTTAGTCTAATGCATAGTTGGCCCTCTGTATTCATGATTTCTACATCTACAGATTCAATCAACCATAGATAGAAATTTTTAGAAAAATTTGCATCTGTACTGAACATGTATAGACTTCTTTTCTTGTCATTATTCCCCAAGCAATATTGAATAACAGCTGTTTACATAGCATTGCATTGTAGTAGGTATTATGCATAATATAGAGATGATTTAAAGCATACAAGAGATGTGTACAGGTTATATGCAAATATTGTTATTTGGCATAAGGGATTTGTTTGAGCATACATAGATTTTTGTATCTGTGAGTGATCCTGGAACCAAGCAGATGGTTCTGAGAGATGACTATATGTTATAATATACAGTATATACTTATGCACTATTATTTTCTTAATAGTTGCCCTTAGGATTACAATCAACACCTTAACTCTTAAAGTAATCTAGTTCATGTTAATACGATGTAATGCAATGATATTCAAAAACTTTGCTCCAATATAGGTCTGTTTTCTCATTCCTTTCTACTTTTTAAAAAATTTTTATTTTTTCCTTTCTACTTTTATTGTATGGATCAGATCTTTGTATGTTATAAGCCCATCAACACAGTTTTATAGTATTGTTTATGCAGTTTCTTTTACATTTTGTGAGGAAAATAGAGCTGGAGACAAACAAATATTTATCCTATCTTTTTTCATTACTTTTGTCATTACAGTTACCTTTAAAAGTGCTCTTGTTATTACGTGCGTCCTTTTATTCTTGCCTGAAAGACTCCTTTCAGTAGTTTTTCATAGGACAGATCTACTAGCAATGAATTCCCTTACTTTTTGTTTATTTGGGAATGTTTTAACTTCTTTTTTTAAACAACAGTTTCAATGCATATAGAATTTTTAAAAAATATTTATTTATTTACTTTAGTTGTACACAATGCAATGCATTTATGTTTACGTGGTGCTGAGGATTGAACCCGGGCCGCGCATGTGCGAGGCAAGCGCTCTGCCGCTAAGCCACAACCCCAGCCCTGCATATAGAATTTTTTTAAAAAATATTTATTTATTTACTTTTAGTTGTACACAATGCAATGTATTTATGTTTACGTGGTGTTGAGGTTCGAACCCGGGCTGCACACGTGCGAGGCGAGCGCTTTGCCACTGAGCCACAACCCCAGCCCCTAGAATTTTTATATACAATTTTTTTTTCTTTTACCACTCTGAATACATCTTCTGGCCTCAGTATTTTCTGATGAAAAATTAGGTGCTTATTATATTTATGATCCCTCACATGTTAGGAATCATTTTACTCTTGTTGCTTTCAAGATTCTCCTGTCTTTCTATAGTTTGTGATACTTTTGGGTATGAATTTGTCTGAGTTTATCCTACCAAAGGTTTGTTGAACTTCTTGGATATAAATTAATGTATTTCATTGAACTTGAGAAGTTTTTGGCCATTATTTCTTCATCTTTCCATCTTTCTCTCTCTTCTTTCCTTCCTGACTTCTACTGTTTACATGTTGGTATACTTAAAGGATCCTACATGCCTCTGAGACTCTGTTCATTCTTCTTTTGAAAATTCTTTTTCTTTCTGTTTCTCAGACTGAATAATGTCAAACGACCGGTCTTCAATTTCACTCATTCTTTTTTCTGCTTGTTCAAATATGCCATTGAGCTTCTGCAATGCATTTTTCATTAGAGTTATTGTACTTTTCAAATCCGATATTTTTTTACATGCTTTTTCTTTATTGATATTCTTTCTTTGATGAGACATAATTGTTACACTTTTTTTTTTTTTTTTTTTTTTGGTACCAGAGATTGAACTCAGGGGCACTCCACCACTGGGCCACATCCACAGCCCTTTTTTATATTTTATTAGGGTCTCACTGAGTTGCTAAGTGCCTCACCATTGCTGAGGCTGGCTTTGAACTCGCGATCCTCCTGCCTCAGCCTCCCAGGTGCTGGGATTACAGGCGTGCCCCATCACGCCCGGATCACTTTTGTTATTTTTATAGACCTGTTTTTTTTTTTTTTTCTTTTTTAGCTCATAGAGCATATTTTAATAGCTAATTTAAAATATTTGTCTAGTAAGTCCAACCTCTAGAATTTCTCAAGGACAATTTCTATTCCTTGCTCTTTTTATGTGTGTGTGTGGGGGAGGGGGGAGGCAGGGCAGAGGAGAAGATACTTCCCTGTTTGTTTGTCTATCTCATTTTTGTTGTTGGTGTTGAAATAGGACATTTAACATAATATAACATGCAACTCTGAAATTCAGCAACAATCCTCCCCAGGATTTCTTGTTGTTGTTTATAGTTGTGGTTATTGCTGTGTTCGTTTAGTGAGTTTGACTCACAAGTTTATATTTTTTTGCTATGAGTAGCCACTGAATCTGCTCAATTTAGTGGTCAGCTAATAATTGGATAGAGATTTCTCTAAATGTCTTGAACCAATATCTTCTAACCTTCACCAAGGGGCTACTTGTTGGGCATCCTTCCAATACTCCAGCATGTTTTCAAGTCTGTCCCATCTTTCACCTCCTGGTTGTACAGAGCCTCAAGGTTAGTCAGATGTCAACAATTCAGGCCTTCTCAGGTGTTTTCTGGACATGCACACTGCCTTACATAGGCATGTGGCCTTCAGGATTCTTAGAATTATGTAAGGCTTTGCTATGTTCTCAGTTTTTCCATTTAAGTAGTTCACTCAGTTTATAACCCCAACTTGTAACGTTGCTTCAGGCCCTGCAAAGTTAAATAAGTATAGCTTTCATTAGTCAGCTTTCTGTCACTATAACAATAACCCAAGGCAAACTTAAGAAGAGGAAAAGTTTATTTTGCTTCACAATTTTGGAATTTTCAGTCCATGACCCTAAGCCTTGTTACTTAGAGCTGGCACAGCCCATCATGGTGGGAGCCTGCCTCATCCAGGGAAGCAAAAGAGAAGGGAAGAAGAGGTTGGGGTCCCAATATTCCCTGTTAGGACATGTTTTCAGTGACCCAACTTAATCCCATCAGGCCCCACCTCTTAAAAGTTCTACTGCTTCCTAACAGGGTCACAGGCTGGGGACTAAGCTTTCAACACATTGGCCTTTAGGGGACATTTAAGATCCTGACACAGCTGATAGGTTTTAACAAGTGCCCTGGGAATAGGGAAGAAAAAGCTCTGATTTGGAGAGAAAGAAAGACAAATTCTAAGAGTGGAGTTTTTCAGCAAGCTGCTAGACAGGTGAAGCAGCGACAGGACTCTAGGCGTGGATCTTTTGGGAAGTTCCAAACACATTCTTCTCTCTTGAGTGGTTGACAGGCTGCTGGTTTTCAGAGCTGCAAGCTGAGAGGAATAGGATTAGAGTACGTGAAAATACCACAATCTTGCTGTTCTCACTGAGATTCAGTTATTTTTCCTCAACAAATGCTCCTCACATTTCTGCAAGCCTTTCATTTTGAGAGCTTGAATAATGTTGATTTCAATATTTTTTTTGACAGTGCTCTTACTGCTTTGTGGAGGAGTTGGATTTTCAGAAGTTCTTGCTCCACTGTTCTGCCAACTGTGACCCTTCAGGATCTTTTTATGTATAGTTTGCACTTCGCTGTATCAGTTCATTTTATTTAAATGCTGGAAAAGTTCTCAAGGTTAAATATTTTCTTTCTGATAGTTAATATATTTAAAACTTCACTGTTCCTAAGTTTTTCCCAAGGTAATACATTTGTTTAAGATATGCTCACAGGGTGAAAAGATGAATATTCCTAAATTTTTTATGATGTCTGCCAATTTGACTTCCATAAAGATTCTCTCAATTCACAATTTTGAATTTAGTGTATGCAAATAGGTGTTTTTCTGTATGTTTAGCAATTATGGATATTTAAATATTGTTATAAAGTGAGAAAATGCTAAGTTCTATTCACTCTATTAAATTTCACATTATTAAAAAGTTAAATAAACTTATACCTAAGATAAAAGGACCTAAATAAGAATAGTTTTTTTCCTAATGTAATCATGTATTCTTCTCTGTTTAAAAAATATACACAGTGATAATTTCACTTTAAATCCTTAGGAAAATATAGATAACACATGAGGATTTTAAAAATTCCAAGAGAGACTTTGGTTTATGTCTTCTTAATTAAGGATTCATTTTTACAATGTATGAGTGAATCCCTACAATCATCATGTATTGTTGGCTAGGTTTCAGTGGAAAGGAAACACCTTGCTAAACTCTCTCATTTGCCAGGAAAAGAGGAGAAATAATGATAAAACCAGAAAGCAGAGCGTATGCTAGCAGCCAGAGCTAAATTTGATGAGTGCTCCAGAAATCAAAATTGCTAATCTGTGATGTTCTTTCTGGGGTGAAGCTACTGATGCCTAGAGAAGGAAGAACTTTTTAGGAAGGGTCACTGACATATCATGCTTGACTAGCAATTGGCCAGTGATTTGACTGATGGACATTCCCAGGAACCCTCAGGAGATGTGCTGATAATGTTGACGTGCTACTTCCAAATAGTGTTTGAATTCCTGGACATCTGTAGGTTGTAATTTCTTTCTTCCTGTTTGGGATGCAACTGGAGAGAATTTATGAATTTCGTGGCCATAGTTTGACCCCTAGTGCAAATTGGCATAGGTAACAAAGCAATCAATTCATGTTCCTGTAATTGTTCCTTTGTGTTAGAAATGGAGAACAGAGGGCTGGGGTTGTGGCTCAGCGGTAGAGCGCTTGCCTAGCACGTGCGCGACCCGGGTTCGATCCTCAGCACCACGTACAAATAAATGCATCGTGTACAGTGTACAACTAAAGCAAATAAATAAATATTTAAAAAAAAAGAAATGGAGAACAGATCAGAATGAAGGAGATTTGAGGATCTCAATAATCCCTTGTTCACCTATTTCAGACTGGCCTAGCTGCTCTGTGCTAAGGTACCTTCTTAATACAATTTTCTGAGATCTTTAATGGAATTAAGTCAGAATTCAATGAATGGCAGAATTCAAAAAGAGACAAAAAGGCTATAAAACTTGCCTTCCCATAATTTATTTGCTGTACCTTCACATAAATAAGATGCAATCATAAAATCTTAGAATAGAAAATGACTTTGAGATAGTTTGGTAATTTGAGGCAAGTTGCTTAATCATAGATTAATTTTTCTATTTATGAACTGAAGGGATCATGGCAGTCAATGATTTTCAACCTTTTCTATGCTTTGCTTTAGGTTAGAATGTTTAGGTGTATTGCATTAAAATTAGAATGTTAATTTTATTTTGAAAATTTCTATGGTCAGAATGTTTATATATACTTTCCCCCAAACTCAGATGTTGAAACTAAGTCCTGAGGTGACAGTATTAACAAGAGTGGCCTTTGGGAGGCCTGAGGGAGCTTGCTGTCCCATAATGTAAGAACACATAGAGATGTGCTATCTATAAGTGATCTGCTTATGCCTTTATTTTGGACTTCTCAGTCTTTAGAACTATGAGCAGTAAGTTTCTATTGTTTATATATCAGTCTGCCAGGCATGGTGGTAAAATTCCTGTAATCCTAGCAACATGGGGGGCCAGAAGCAGGAGGATCTCTAGCTCAAGGCTAGCCTGGGCAACTTAGTGAGATCATGTCTCAAAGTGAAAAATAAAATGGGCTAGGGATATAGCTCAGTGGTAGCATGCTTTTGGGGTTCAGTCCTCTGTACCAGAAAAAAAAAAAAATTACCCAGTCTAATGTATTTCCTTAGAGCAGCCTGAAAAGACCAAGACAAATAAGATCTATATAGACACATATATTTCTAAGGTACAAGATGGTAGGTGGTCAAAACGAAGTTCCTGTTGTCACTTAGGATCTGCTAGGAGGTAACCATAGTTAGCTGGGTTTTTATTTGTGTATTTGTTTTTTGGTGTTTTTTTTTTTTTTGTGTGTCTTTGTGTGTGTCTGTGTGTGTATTCTTACACAGAAGGCCTATGCATTTATATCCATGAACATAGTCATCTCTAGTTACCAGTACCTCAAACTTTTCAAATGGTAATGTCCTTTATATTCTGTTTAACGTCATTTTTCACTTAATTGTGCATCTTAGGTATTGTTCTAAATCAATGTGTTTAAATACTGCCTTATTCTCTTCAATGGCTACATGCTATTTCATTTATAGATATAGGATAATACACTCCTAGGTATAGGGTGAGTTATGAATGTTGGTTTATGGTCTTTTGCTATTACAAGCAATGATGTAGTTAATATTGATATCTATATAAAATATCTATCTATCTATCTATCTATCTATCTATCTATCTATCTATATGTTTCTTTCCACACATGTGAAAATATTTCTTTAGGATTAATTCCTAGGACTGAAGTTGTGAGATCACTGAGTACATAAACTTAAATTATTTGGGGGATGGCTGAACTGCTCTCCATGAAGACCGGAGTGACTTTCCCTTCTACTAAGAGTGTGTGTGCGTTCTTGCTGGACTTTACTTTTTTGACAGAGTATATTTACTGTTTTATTTTGTGAATTTGATTGGCGAAAAATATTGTTTAATTGTAGTCTTAATTTGATTTTATTATACTATAGAATGTAGTTTAGTATATTTATGTACTACAATTCATTAAATTTATCAAGACATTGATTGTAAGACCCATTCAGATTTTTTAAAATGCTAAAATATATCAAACTTAAATTGATTAAATATGTTCCCTAAGCCACACATACTTTAGGTTTTTTTAATTTGAAGTTGTTGTATATATAACAGTAGCATGCATTACAATTCGCATACTTTAATTTTTGTGAAGAGTCTTTTGGTTCTTTTCTCCTACTGGGCTGTTGTTTTTTGTGTTGATTTCTAAGGGTCTAATTTATACATAAAGGAAACTGGTCCCTTGTCTGTGTTGTGTGTCCCATTTCCCAATTTGTCACCATTGATTCTATAGCATTTTTTTCCCCCTATGGAGAATATTGTTATGGTTAAATTCATCCAGCTTTTCTTTAAAAGGTTCTGGATCTTGTGTCAGTATTAGGAACTTCTTTCCCATGCTGAGATTAAAAGTCCTCAGTTGTTTTCCTCCCATATTAAAAGTTTTATTTTCATAATAGGTCATTTCTTTTTTTCATAATTTTCCAGAATTTTCTTATTATGTCAATTTTATAAACTGTCTAGTTCAAAATAGTATCCAGTTAATGTCTATTAGGGCCATGTTTGGACTTTCCATATAAGTCAACATATCATCTAACAGTAACAACAATTTTTATTTCCCCTGGAAAGTTCATGTTTGTTTAAGTTTTCCTCTAGTCACATTGCTGGCTTGCATCTTAAGAAGAATGTTAGATACTGATAATAGTGGCTGTCTTTGTTAAGGACTCCTTAACTTGAAGGGCAAAGACTTAGTGCTTCTCTGTTACCCTGGGGATTGGCTTTGGGATGATGTGACATCTTGTTAAGGAAGTATCTCCAATCCTATTTTATTAAGTGTAAAATTGGCATACTAAACCTGAATTCTTAAATACATCTTTATCATTTACTTTTTCTTGATTATATATTAGAATGCTCTGAGATTAAAGCATTTTCTGAACAAGGCTAGAAAAGAAGATGAAATAACTCTTCTGAAACTACCCAGACTGGGTTTCATGAAGATGCTGCATTGGTGGAAGTGGAATTTGCTTTTGGGGAGGGATCTCTATTTGTTCTAGTATGGGCCACCCTGATAATTGCATGCATGACAAGTGTGTTGTTTTTATTATCCACCTTAAAATGTGAATAGAACACTTGTGATGAGTATTTACATAGTAAAATAATGTGAAGGAGTGTCCTGTGGCTGGAGGAAGGTACATCCCCATCTCAAGTTTATAAATGTGAGAGATGGGTAGCTTTGGTTTTTCTTTTGGGATGGGAAAACCACCCTAAGTCTAAGGAGAGAGATGTGATCCAGAAAATTAATGCAAGTCTAGATTTCTAGCTCTCCTATTTTGGCCTATTCTCCTAGTTTCAGATTTTATTCCCAGAAAATTAAGCTCCAAAACACTTTTATTTTTCAAAAACATTACTTTGCTTGTATTGCTAGGCTCGTATTGTGACTCTGTCGACTAGTTGATTGTACATGAGAGTGGGAGAATGATTGTCTAACATTTTTATTGAAATATGGCAGTCTTGGAAGGTAAGCTTCCATATATTTGTGATAAGACACCATGGTTTTTCACTTTCCTTTTTTCCCATTTCATGGTCAGCACATTAAATGGTTATTTCCAGCTTTAAATATTTTTATGCATCCGTCACCCCTCACCCCTCTTAGGAACCTTCTGGTTTCTCAGGTGTGCTCTGTCTTCTCACCCCCATAATAGAACAAGTGGTTTTCCAGTCTTTTCCTTCCATTGTTCTACTCTTCATCTTTGAGACTTAGCTCAGAGGTCATCTGTGAAGTGCTTCCCGGTCACCCTGATGACTTGCTTCCTCCTCTAGAGGTGGTTAGTACAGATTTCACAACCAACACCTATCAGATGGTGTACTGTGTTTCCATTTCTCTACTACTGGGAATGCTCATGTATGCCTGAGTGTTAGGCATATGCTTCCTTTCATGTGTTCAATGTGAAAATTCAACAAAACATCCTTGTATAACTTAAATAAACACATTTCTAGGGGTGTAAATGAGATAATCGAAAGTCTACTTTTAATGCTTAACTTCCTTAGTTTTAAATACTTATTTAAAAAAAAAGTTAGTCAATATTGTGTAACTAACAATGGTAATAGTAATTAATATGTTAAGATTATAAATTATAGTTTTTGGGGATATAATTATATATTAGGACCCAACATGAAATGATATCTCCCCTTTGATATCTAAATTATTTAAGGATGCATTTCCTACTCCTAGAGATGCTAGAAATAAGTACATTATACAGAAAGCAAGGACTCTAAATTGTGATAGAACATAGAAACTCCAAGGTCAAAATGCTTCTACATGCTGTCATGGGTTACCAAAAAGGGAAATAAAGGATGGAAAGTTAAAAAAAAATCACTAGTTATGTAAATGGTATTTTAAGAACATTATCATCTCTGTTCTGACATTTTATAACAATTTTATTTATACTAATCACATGCAGCTTCATCTGATTGACCTATGTTATCATGAGGGCTATTTTGGAGTTATCAGATGTGATTTTTCTAGAGTAAACCATCTTCATTTCAATTAAAGTTGTTTGAGATCCAGTACTTTTTAAATCAATGTTATGTTGTTACAAGTACCCATTGATATTGTTTGTTTATCATTCATTACTAGGGTTATATTTATGAGTTTCCTAATGTAACTATATGCCGTACTACTTTTTAATGTGATTTTTCAAGGGTTTGTGTAGAATGGTATTCTATACTTATTAAGTGTGAAATTTGGCTATAGGAAGAAGTGCTATATTCTCTTAAATTTTATTTTTTAATTGATTCTATCAGGTGGTCTTTCCCAGCTAGTATTAATTGACATACATTCAAGTTAATGGGTCTTACTTACATAGTAATTTAGTAATCAGAATAAAGTAATTTAGAAAATGCCTTTTTAATAAGAGAGACTTGTGAATACTTGAATTTTAGATAAATCTATTGTTTTCTATAGTATGAGTTTGGTAATATTAAAACAAAACAAAACAAAAAAAAAAAATACATGATGTCTCCTTTGAAAACTGAATCTTGTCTTATTTCTTTTTATATACATACTGATTCCAATAAGGTTACCTGTCAGAAAATAAAGGGATTACTTTAACCACTGTTAACATGACTACCTTAGATCATGGAGAGACAGTAAAAGAAAAGCAATTCTTTTTTCTGAAGACTGCTTTGGAGTTGGCTAATTCTAACTTTACATCATGTAAAGTATTAACATTTTGTGTGATTTTATTCATAAACTACTTAAAAACAACAAACCTGTTTTCTCCTCTATAAAAATATTGAGAACCTATCTTACAAAGTTGTTATGAAATACAGAATTTTTAATATATACATATGCATATGCATACATCTCTGTGTGTGTGTGTGAGAGAGAGAGAGAGAGAGAGAAAGAAGAGAGAAGAGAGAGAGAGGCATTTATTATTATTCTCTCCCTCCAGAACTTCTTTTTCTTTTATTGCCATCCTATGTGCTTTTCTCAAATATTTTACTGGATGGGATCCAGAATTGCTCGGTGTTTTGATCCTGCTTTTGGCGACTTATCTCTGGCAGTTCTCTTCCACAGTACTTTATATTTTATTTCTGAGATTCTGGCATCTTATCAGTATATTCTATGGACTTGCAGCAGCAGCAACACCTGGTATCTTGTTCAATGCTTCTCAGACTTTAATGTGCATGCTAATCAACTGAGGATCTTGTTAAAATGCAGATTCAGATTCCATAGGTCTGGCGTGAGGTCCACGACTCAGTATTTCAAACAAGTTCCCAGGTGTTATTGATACTGCTGGTTCAGGGACTACACTTTGAGTAGCAAGGACAAGGAATGATGTTGTACCTTTAAGAATGTATTAGAAATTGCTTAACTGCCTCCAAAGGTATTGCTGAAAGGAAATAAAAAGCATATTTTGCATACGCAAAGTTTCACAATACTCCACTGTGCTCACTCATCCTCATACCATTCTCCATGAAAGATGAGTAAAAATTTCCATTAAAGGAAAACCTTTTAAGCCAGAATATGAATAAGGGCTTTGCTGCTTTTGGTTGGTCAGGGCAAAAAACAAAAGCAAGTTTACGCTACCTTGAAAATCCTTTGGATGAGAAGAACAAGAACATTCCAGACAATTGGACCCTTGTTAGAAAAGACTATTACTTTGCTCAGATTTTTGCATTGTTAGAGATATGAAAAATGAGAGCCAAATTCAAATTTGCAGCCCAGAATTCAGTGCAGAAGATTTTAAGCCAGTAATATTTTCCCTGTAAAATCTCTTTGGAAAGGCTCTCAGATCTGAGTCAGCTAGGGTGAACCCATTTTCTGAAATTGTGTTTCTGGAAGCATTTAATTGAAAGGAAAAACCCCAAGAATGCATCCAGAGTTGAATGTCATGGAGCAATTGAGAGGGCCTCGAAATAGCAACAATGGGAATAAATGAAGCCAAATGAAATCTGCAAATTATTAGGATGAAATTGGTAAGGGGCAGAGAGACTTAATGAGAGGGAAATAAGAGAAATCAGTTTTCCAATACAAACTCTGTATTGAGAGGCTGTACAAAGGAGGACTGGGAACAAGAAACTTCTGAATGCTAAAAAGATGGCAGAGGCTAAAAGTTCAGCAGAGACTGGATGACTCTCAGTTTGATTTCCTCTGAGGGATTTCTAATTCAAAATTTCATTTAAATGGTAGTCCTCATTGCAGTCTCTTACAGCTGTCCCCAAATTACCCCTACCCCCAATTTTAAAGAATATGCTCTGAAGAACTTTGAAAATTGAGATAGGCAGAAACTAAATTCTGATATTCATAAGGAACTGTCATTAATCATAAAGCAAATAGGTCTTAGTTAAGGAAAATCACTCTGTTTTCAGTTTACTACACATTTGATTTTCCTGTGTTTACGCTATTTGCCAGCAAGGACAAAAGCTCTTTGTAATTCCTGTTTCCCATTCTACCTGACACACACACACACACACACACACACACACACACACCAAATACCCAGAGAAAAACAGGTCCTTTCTCTCTGTACTCCTTCTTAGGGCGCTACCGTGTGTGATGGGACGCCATATGCTATCTCAAACCTTGGGAAAAAATAAAATCAAGGAAAATATTGATAATACACTAATAGTAAAATGCAACATTATCAAATAATAACAGAAAATGACTCATGTAACAATAGTCACAACCAAATAAAATGACCAAAGAAGTATGAACAACAAGTTTGGGAAAAGACTAACAGAAGGAAAATCAAAGCTATTGATCATGACAGTTAATCTCATTGGGTTAAACTCTCATTCAAAAACAATCTCAGAGGGAATAAATATGAAACATAGAATGATCTACTGTTTCTATGTGATATTTTAAAAGAAAATCACTAGCTCAACGTTTTTGAAAGGGCAGCATCTTGGGTTGCCGTTGTTTGGCTGTCAGATTTCTGAATCCCCAGATGTCTCCTGATGGAAGCCCTGGCTCCACAGTAGTCAGCCCTTACAAAAAGGAACTACAGACCCTGAAACTGTGTGTGGAACAGGGTGCTCAGCTCCTCCTTGCTGGACTCCAGCTGTCAGGGCTCATGGCTGCATGGCACTGTGTGGCGTTCCTTGGGCTCCTGAACAGAACAGGCATTCTCCTCTGCCATCTCTGTCCTGCCCAGGGCACAACTCTCCATCACTCTAAAGCCAGTCCTTTGGGGATTATACTCCACCTCCTCCTTTTCCTTCCCCTCCCCAGCCTACCACACCCTGAGGTTTGTATCATTGACATTTTTTTAACCCATTTCTCCCCTGCTTCACTGCTTCCACCCTAGTTCAATCTCCTATTATCACCCTGTTGATCTGTAGTGAAGCCTTTGTAACTTGTCTCCTTAATTTTGCTATTTTTATTTTATTATTTTAAAAATTTTGATAGGGAGCTTCTTGTGTTCTTTTAATAAATAGGCTACTTTAAGTATGATTTACATACCACAGACTCACTTGTTTAATGTGTCCCATTCAATGATTTTTAGAAGTTGTGTTTTATTTTTTTAGAGTTGTGCAATCATTGACAAAATCCAATATTCTTTCTATCAAAGCTTTTAGTTTGGAAAATTAATATATACAAAAATGGGCTGGGGTTGTGGCTCAGCAGCAAAGTGCTTGCCTAACACATGCGAGGCGCCGGGTTTGATTCTCAGCACCACATAAAAATAAATAAATAAAATAAAGGAATTGTGTCCAACTACAACTAAAAAAAAATTTAAAAAAATATATACAAAAATAAGGAGAATAGTGTAATGACTCCCTGTGCACATCAGTAGCCATCGACACATGACCTGTCTTGTTTCCGCCGTAACTGGGATTGTTTTGAAATACATTCCAGACAGATGATCATTTCATCTGCAAATATTTTTCAGTATGTATTTTTGAAAGAGAAGTACTCTTTTGAAAAAAAATCTCAAATACATTATCATATTTTTAAAAAACTAACAACAATTCCTCAATGTTACTAAATATTTAGTTGGTATTTGAATTTATCTCTCACTTTTCTGTTTTATTTGTACATTTTATTTGTTTAGTCCAAACAATGTTCATATATTTTAACAGTTTGTAGATTTCTTCTGTTTCTCATAATCCAAAGTTTCCCTCTCCCTCCTTCTTTTTGTCCTTGTAAGTTATTTGTTGAAGAAATCAGATTGTTTGCATTCCCAAATTTCCCAGGTTTTTGTTTTTCTCATGGCATCCTGGTAGTGTCACTTAGCATGTCTTGTCATTTGGAAACTTGCTTATCTAGAGGGTCCATCAGACATAGGCTTGGTTTTTCTAAGTAGACTACATCATATTTGGTATCATAAACTTCTGTCAGAAGGTACATAGTGCCTGGTGGTATCTGTTTTTGTTAGGTTACTCTTGATCTGTGAGTTCAGGTGATTTCAGCCTGATCCATTCGTTTTATCCATTCTCATCAAACTTCTGTCTATGAGTTATAGCATCCGTTGCCTATGGCCAAACTGCAGTTGCTATGACTTCTTTTTTCCATTTACAAAATAAACTTGAAGAAAAAAATGAACACACTTTACTTTTTAGACCTATTTTAGATTTACAAAAAAAAGTTAAACAGAAATGACAGTTTTCATATGCATCCAACCTCACCAACACACACACATGCATGTTCAACTCCCTCTATCATTAGTCTCTTGCATTAGTATGGTACATTTACACAATGAACTTTTAAAAATGAAAATATGATCTTTTTTTTTTTTTTTTTTACAAAATGTGCTAATTCTACTAACTACTTGGTCATACCTCTTTAACATCTAGACAGTAGATGTTGCAAAATTGGGACTCATTTGTCCATTATATACACAACATACACAGCAAAACAAAATGCACAAAACATACAGAAAACTGACGTCTGAAAATGTCCAAGTATGAGTACACTAACATATTACCTTTTGCAACTCCTTCCTTCCCACCTCCTCCACATTGCTGAACAAGTACAGACAGTACTATACTGCTCATAGAGGTTGTTTAGTTCCATTCCCAAAAGTCAATATTTCATATAAATTTTAACAAAAAGATATTTACAAAGTGATATTTTACTACCTCTACATTTAACATACATTTTGCTACTTTTAAACATCTAGACAGACAAAATGTTCCAAGTAAGGATTCAATTTGTCCACTATGTACATGACAGTCTTGAATAAACTCTGCATGTGTAACAATAGGTTTCTTTTTAAAATTTTTAAAATTTAATTAGTTATATATGACAGTAGAATGCATTTATGCACTATGATATATCATATGTAGATGGGATATAATCTCTCATTTTTCAAAATGTAGTTGGTTCTTTGAAAAAAAAAATTGATAAACCCCTGGCCATGCTAATGAAGAGAAAGAGAGAGAAAACTCAAATTAATAAAATACAAGATGAAGAAGGAGACATCACAACACACACACATCTGAAATACATAAGATAATTAGAAACTATTTTGAAAATTTATACTAGAATAAAATAGAAAATATCGAAGACATCAACAAATTTCTAGAGACATATTAACTACCCAAACTGAATGAGGAGGTCATACATGATTTAAACAGATCAATTTCAAGTAATGAAATAGAAAACACTATCAAAAGCCTACCAACCAAGAAAAGCCCAGGACCAGATGGCTTCTCAGCAGAGTTCTACAAGACTTTCAAAGAAGAATTAATACCAATACTCCTCAAAGTACTCCATGACATAGAAAAGGAGGGAACCCTTCCAAACTCATTCTATGAAGGTAAGATCACCCTGATACCAAAACCAGACAAGGACACATCAAGGAAAGAAAACTTCAGACCAATATCCCTGATGAACATAGATGCAAAAATTCTCAATAAAATTCTGGCAAATCGCATACAACAATAGTTTAATTTGGAAATATCTTCAAAATATGAGCACTCTGGCCCTTCACTGACGCAGTGGGCTATATAAAGCTCAAATTTTCAAAAGACAATCCTTTCTAGGAATTTTAACACAAAATATAACAAAATTTGTTTACTAATTCTACTTTTATCATACACCGGCAACCTCCTTAACATCTAGAAAGACTACTTGTAAATTAGGACTCACTTATCCTTTGTATACACTACGTACACAACAAAGTAAAACAAATCCCACCGACAAAGGTACAACTCCTAGCTCGTACGTAGTAAGCGTCCTGGCATGGTGCTTCGGAGCACACAACTCCATACTCCTCAGCAGGGGGTTTGGCTATTGCCACCACCATCAAACATTTCATAATTTTAACAAAAATAAATTTACAAAATGTGTTATGTTTTTACCACTTCTACTTTTAACATATAGACACTTTTGAACATCTAGGAAGTCTAAATATTTCCAAAAAAGTACTTAGCATTTTCAACTATATATACATTAATGAGGAATAAAAGGCACACACAAAACAATGGTTATTTTACAAAAACTGTCTTTTACATAAAACCAGTCTGGCACAGGACCTCTTCCTTCTCTTAAAGTCCAAGTATTCTCCACATCCTGTAACTAACTGAACAAAAGTGGACAAGTGTCTCTCTTAGAGGTGTTCTAGCAAATCCATTTCAAAGTCACTTCCAGAAGTCATTTCTGACTTAAAAAAAAAATGGGCATTTGCAAGATGTTATTTTCTCTTTCATATCTCGGGCAACCTCTTTACATTTAGAATGTCCAGCACAAGCTTTTAATATGTTGGAAGAAATTTGAGCACAGCTCTTTCATATTATATGCACTGGCCTTCTACCAACGGCCAGTGAATCTTCCCAAAGGATGGTGGGCGTTTCCAATTGGTCAGATACTGTATGTTACTCTACCATTTCTCTCTTTGGTAGAAGGAACACCAACCTCCCGAGGGGCCTAACTGTTCCACCCCTTGTCCTCCTGGGCTTTGCTCACCTGCCAGGACAGTTAAGGCCTTTGCCTTGTCAGGAGGAGATGTGTCCTCGTGGTCTGGGGTGCTGGTCTCCTGGGACAAGGTTAGGTCCGAGGGTCCAGGTGCAGTCTCCTGGGCTGAGGTGCTTGTTTCCTGGAGCCGGCAGGGAGCGATTGCGGAGGGCTCTAGTCTGCTCAGCTCCACTGTCTAAAGCTTGGCCGAGCTTTTGGGCATCCACTTGTCTTTTGGGACCTTGAAGCCCTTACCGGCCTCGGGCGTTGGGAATCCATCATTCTCGCCGCATCACGCCCACTGCCACCCAAAGAAGCCACGTCTTCAGCAGTGGCTTCTGCTGAGATGGACAGGATTGGGCCAGGAGACCTGGCAGCCCACGGGGTACGGGGGGTCTGGGCTCTGACAGGTCGCCGCTGCCATCAGGTCATCCAGCCAGGGGGATAGGCTCAGGTTTTTCTTAGCCTGGGCCAGCCATTGGGCAGTGCAGTGGGAGCTTGGGGGGTCTGCAGGGCAGAGTCTGTGACCTGTCCCCAATGTACCCCCAGCTCACTGAGCAGCTGACCATGCTCTGTTTCTCACCACTGATCATGTTCTTTATCTACTTAAAATCTTTAAAGACTTCCTGTAGTTCCATCTCCCTTATTGCACTTACCACTGAAAAATTATGTTTCATGGGATTACTTCATCAGCTCTTCCCTGGTTACTTTGCAAGCCCCATGAGGGTACCATGCTATCTGTTACAGCTCATCCTTGAAGGCCTAGGACAGGGTCTGGCAAACACCAGTGCCCATTTGCTACTTGTTGAATGGATGATGTGAATGAAAAACCAATGGATTCAACCAAAGGAAGCCCTCTGCATCTGTTAAAAGGGCACCTTGTAGGTTGTTGCTGTTCTCGTTTTCTTGGACATGGGGACACCTAGGAAAGGCAAGTTGAGATTGAAGAAATGAGAAAGCTGAGAGGAGGTGGTTTTGGAAGATTGCAGTGTTTTTGATGGTGACCCAGTGTGGTCAGAGATGTGGAGAGACACACCCTGTGTACAGAGAGGAGATAGCAGATGCAAAGCTTCCCTGAAGGGACAGGAAGGCACTAACATTTAAGGGCAGAGAAAGGAGGGACATCCTACAAACAAGATGTCCTGTGCTTGGTATGCGAGAGGTGGCACTGTGTCTCATTTCAATGGCTGTTGAAGGCATCGTTGTGATACCATAAATTCCAGCCAGTCAAAGCAGCCCATTCATCCCTGTTGGTCTGCAATATCTCCTCTCCATACTATACAGTACTGTGCCAGACCAACACCGTGGAGTATGGAATTTCCTCCCCATCTGGGGAGACTCAGGCCCTGAAAACACTTATAGTTTAAGAACTTGTGGTTGGGCAATCTAAGGTCTTATAGGAAAATGGTATTGAGGCTTCCAGGTTGTAAGTCAACCTTCAAACACCTTTATAAATATTTTGTATGTTTACTAAATAAAATAGTAAGGTCAGCACAATAGAGAGAGTATCTGTATTTTTATACATCTTGCTTCAACATGAATAGACATCAAATGGTTCATTTTTATTTTTTATTAATTTTAGCTTCCTGGCACATTTTCAATATTGCTCCCCACCCCCTCTCTTTTAAAAGAAGGATTCTTACAAATTAGTTTTGCTTTCTTGCCAGTAATATGCACCCTGGTATTTCTATTTCTTGTAATGTTCCCTTTCCTACAGGGGAAGCTGGATCTAGAAGACACTTTTGACCTCATAATAAAGGGTCACCCATGGCACACTCCTTATGTCATGGCTAAGCGTATTCTCAAGATTCATCTAAATGTGGACTGAAACTCTTCTAAGTTATGGTACAAATACACATACGTAAAGACAAGTTGAGTTGAATGTAACATTGAGGTTAAGAAAACAGGATTCTAGAGCCAGATACCCAGGTTTTAATTCAGCAATGAGCTGTGTGACCTTGGACGAGTTATTTAACTGCTCTGTGCCCTTGTTTCCTCACCTGTGAAATAGAACAATAATAACACTTCACGGAATTGGGCAATTATCAAATGATTTGTTGAAAGTGCTTAGATGAGAGTCTCCTACACAAGAAGGTGCATGGACTGTCACCTCTGAGAATTTTGCCTACAGGGAACTTGAGGTTGGGGAGGAGTGATAACTGAACCTGATGGGCTGCATGTGCTTGTGAGTACAGGCTGTTCAACAGTTGCTACCTGTGATGGAGCCTCCGGCTTTCCATTACTGAGATGCAAAAAACAAAAAAGACTGCTCTGTTATGAAAAAGGAAGTGTACCTTCCCTTTGTAGATGAGCATATGGAAAACTTGATGCCTTAAGATATCAGTTTTTCTCTATCATCTGCTAATTTTGGCCAGAGGGACATCTGTTGAATGACGGGCCTCTCTAACCTGTGGATCTTCCCAGTGGCACTCAAGGGCTCAGTGCTACTAGAAAACAGCATGTTCTCATGAGCTGGTATAGTAGGTTTTTTTTTTTTTTCTTTCTTATATTTATTTATTTGCTTTAGTTGTACACAATGCGGTTTTTTTTTTTTCTTTTTTTTAATATTTTATGTGGTGCTGAGGAGCGAACCCAGGCCGCGCACGTGCTAGGCAAGCGCGCTACTGCTGAGCCACAACCCTAGCCCCATATAGTAGGGTTTTTGTAATAGTGACTTTGGTGGTTCATTTGTTTGTGATGTTAGAAAGCCAACCAAGAAAAAAAAGAAAGAGAATGAAATGAAGGAAGGAAGTAGGAGGGAGGGAAGGATGGGAAGAAGGAGGGAAATAAAGAAAGATAAAAAGAAATGGTACAAAAAAAAAAAGACGGAAAAGGAGAAAGAAAAAAGAGAAGAGTGTCAAGTTTTAAGGCTTTAAGAGAAACTTAATTAGAATCATAATGTATCCCCTGATCTTATTTACTGTTTTGATAAGTCTTTAGGGAGCATTTATCATTTATCCTATGTATTTTATCCTTTCTCAGGAAAAAAAAAAAAATGGGATGTTTGCCAGTTACTTTATTGAAATAAAGAGACATCATGGCTCAAATATCCTTTGATCCCCAGTAACTGCCTAAGTGGCTGTGACTGGCTCTTGAATGGCTGTTGCATGTGCCTCCAATCACTTTGCTTTCTTTTCTAGGTGTTCAAATCTACCTGTTTAATGCAAACCTTTCTAAAGCAAATTTTAAAACTTACTGTTCTGATATTTCCACAATTTAGCTTTCCCTTCTCTTTGAAAATTAGGACAATACTCACCCTGGTCTCTTCTCTAACCTCTTTTCAACTCTCCATGATTTCTCAGATTACTGACTGAATTTTGAGATCACATCTACAATTTCTGTGATTTCATGGTGTGGAATTAATCTGGGTGTTGGGTTGTTTTGTTATCACTTCACCTGCATTGAATCCTTCATAATATATTGCTGTCTGTGGCTCCCAATTTTATGGTTTTACCTGAGCAACTTCCCCCTCACACACAAACCCAAGCATATCTTGTAACTCCTTTGCCAAACCTATTTTCCCAATATTTATAGCAAAATTATTTTGTGGGAGAGGAAGCAAAGACATATTTATCACTTAATATATACTTGCTGCAAATTCAGAATTTTCAGGTAAAATTTTGGTTAATCAATGTTGTTGTTTTATTATAAGCAGCAGAAATCAACTTGCTATTAAACCCAGAAGGACTTTGGGTGGGGGGCATTACTGAGATTGAAAGAAACATGATCTAACTTCTAAAGAACCAGGACTTGGAAAATCATCAGCTTCTTCAAGGAATGCCAGTCACTCCAGAGGGGCTTTCTGTTTACTATGCTTGTGAGTCCTGTGACTTGCTCAGTGGTCTCTGCTGAAACACTGAATCTGGAGAAATTACAGTTCAGTAGGTGCCAGGTGGCACTCAGAATCATGAAGTTTTAAAGTGCTGCATTGGGATGCTAATGGTTAAGCGAGGTTTGGGGACCACTGAGGTAAGCAGTGGTTCTCCAACTTTAATCCCCTGAAGTGCTGGTTAAAACAGGAATTCCTGGGCCTCACCCCCAGAGTCAGTGGGTCTAGGGCAGGGCATGAGAATCTGCATTTCAACATGTTCTTAAGTGGTCCTGAGGGTGCTGCTTTGCTTTGAGAACCAAGATAGATAAATGGCAGGCCAGCTGTTGATTGGCAGAGACACCTGCATGTCTGATCTATTATTTTCTAAATTTTAACCTCACCAACTCCCAAGTTGCTTGCTCCTGGGAGACCCAGGTTCCTCTTTAGGTGCCTCCACCAAAGATACTTAACCCTGTCAACAAAAGCCAGTAGTTGAGTTTAATGAATGAGTGTAAGAGTGTTGGGCAAGGGTGCATTTACTTCAATATAGCTGAAAAATCCACCACTTGTCCTCTTAGTCTTTGCTGGTATTCCCAAGCTGCCCTGAGCTGCGTGGACTGAGTTTGGAGTCACCAGAAACCAATCCGTTTTACCATTCAATTTTCCTTTCTAGAAGAAAGCAGAGAACATGATAGTCTGAAGGCTCTAATAATGGGCTGTTGAAAAATAAGTGACTTCAAAGAAGAGATCTAGGATATAAGGGAGTATTTCCTCTCTTAGCCACCAAATAGAAACCTGCTCCCTCAGCCTCTCTTCATTCCTACTGCTTTAAAATATAAATGGGATTCTTGCCTTTAGCACATATTGAGAAGTTTTATGTGATTCTAGTCTTTTAAAGTTAGCAAGAGAAAGCGGAGATCCAGTATTGAAGGTGGATTTAGTTTTACAACCATCAGATCCTCATTTGGAAAACCTTTGTATGAATCTGATTGTCACCTTCCAGAGACTCTGGCAAAATTCTGCACACCTCGCAAAAGTTTAGAGATGAAAGTGGACATGGAGTCGAGTCTGCCCGAGCGCCATGTTTCATTTCCAAGCCTAAACGTGGCTTGCACTTGTTTAAGGCTTCAAGTTTCTGATCCTTTTGATGCAGGTCTGCCTTGACTTATCACAGATACTTCCTGAGATGTTTCATGCTGGAGAGAAACCATGTTGTAGTGGAGCTTTTCCTTCGATGTTGTCTCATTTTCCCCCTGTAAATCTGAAAGATGAAAGGCAGAGATTCCCAGGAGGTAAAAATCATAAAACAAAACTGGGAAAAAAAGAAAGAAAAAAAAAAAGAAAAGGAAAGGAAAGGAAAAAATCCCCACACATATGGTTTCATGCCTCATGTTCCTTGCCTCACCTTAGAATTAAAGTGAGCTCACCTCGATTCAGAAAGGGTTCTGTGGGTGTGAAATACAGGATTGCCACAGCTGCAGGAAAGATCTCAGTATCTGATCTCTATGTAAATCTTCATTAGTGCTCAGGATGGGAAGAGAAAACTGCAGCTTTCTAGAGGGCTGATGAGGAGTAGCCCCACAGATGGATGACCTGCTTGACAGCTTCTTTAATTACTCCCTGGAAGAAGTTGATCTTTGGGGAAGGAGCGTCTTGTTTTGGAGATCAAGTTGCCTGCAAGATTGCGTCACTGTGTCTAGAATGTGGCTTTGGAGAAACTGAAGATGAACATCCCTCTCCCTCTTCTGCTTCCAAATAGCTTGTATACAGTACAGACCTGGGTTTTGATTCCTTCATAAATCACATGGTATGGACAGCTGGGATTAAGAGGAAACTGGTTCATGTTAGCAGACCAGGAGCTGCTTGGTCAGAGGACAAAGATCAAGGGCTCTCTTACCCAAGGTTAACTCTCGTCTGAGTGTTCTTCACTAAGATTGTACTTATGGGAGCCAGGATTCATTAAAAACATTTTTTTTCCTCCTCTCATCTGCGTCATTTGTACTCTCAACCTCAATAAAGTCCTTGGAGAATGAGCTCATGCAGTCTTCATGGAAAGCTGCCCGATGTTGCTCCGTTTAGTCTCCTCCTTTGAGTGATGTCACAAGTACAAAAGCATTTCTCTCATATTCAAGAGAATTTAGGCAGTACAGATCATGCATTTGTTCGTTTATTTATATTGCAAAGCCCCATGAAGCTCTGCATGTGCCACGCCTTGTGCTACACTCCAGGGGTGCCCTTGTGGGTCAGACAGACATAGTTCCTGCTTAATGGAGCTTTAGTGAAGAATGAAAGGAAATAAACTAGCAATTACAGAACACTATATGGAGGACTATAAAATGGTAGGAAGTACTTTAGAAGCTCTGCACATGAATAATTGGTGCTCCAGAGACTAGTAGAAGGTACCAGTGAAATGACCTTAGTTGGGGATTGGGACAAGCTCTTCTACAAAGTTTTCCAAATGAAGTATATTATAACCAAGGTGGAATCTGGAAAATGAATGTAGATGTGCCAGAGGCAAGAATAAATTGGAAGGGAAGCAGGGATACAGCATGTGCAAAGGGACCAGAGAAAGTATGAAATGGCCTAGAAGTGGTTTAGGGAGTGGAGTGGGCAGTGGAGGAAGAGGTGGGGATAAGTAGGAAGAGACATTTTTACTGACTTTGGTTTTATTCTAAGGGCAGACAGGAGACACTGAAAGATTAAGCATTGAAAAAAAAACCTGATCTGACTTTCCCTGGAAGTAGGGACCATGGATTTGGGGTAGAAAAATGGCAAATTTGTTCAGTTTTTTTTTTTTTTTTTTTCTGTTTGTTTTCTATTGGACATCAGGTATAAAAATCAGTCAGAACTTAGCTTTGTGGCATAGGAGTGGGATCTTGCCTGGAGTTAGACTTCAGGGGTGTCTAATCTGTCTCATGTCCATGGGTGCAGATAACAATTATCTTTGGATGCATGTGAACATCAGTAATCCTTATGTTCTAGTGTGTTAAGAATTATGGGATGCTTAATGAAATGAGGGTGCTTGGGTCCAACCCCACAAGTTTTGATCCTGAAATTCTGGGCATTCCATGGGAATCTGCATTTTACCTAGACTCCCTAGGTAATTCTGATGCACGTGGTCTGTAGGCCATACTTTTAGAAAAATAAAACATGGGGGTAGAATACAAAGTCTCCAGAGAGGACTTGAGGGGTGGGATGACTGGACTACATTCATGGGATTATGCACTCAGGGAAATGTCTGCTGACTCCCAGTGAGTAATTGAGAAAACAAGGACAGAGAAGGCAGTTATCAGCGTGCTTTGCAGGAACATGACCGTTCAGTGGGATTTCAACTTAAACATTTACACATTTTCCTGAAGAGGAAAATAGAATCATTCCTCTTTTTGGAAGAAGGCATTTCTTTAAAAAAAAAAAGTGTGTGTGTGTGTGTGTGTGTGTGTGTGTGTGTACATGTTGAGTGTAAAGAGAGGGGCTTAGGATAAAAAAAGTTTAAAATTACAGTTTAAAATTGCTTCACAAATACTCATATTTTGATGTGGAGGGAGAAGTTTTACAAACTTGGATGCACTAGAACCACAAGCTTATAGAAGAAAATGGTTCTTGATTTGGACAAAAGCAGTGGAAATATGGAAATATGTTTAAACTGTTTTAAATTTTGGGGAAAATATCTTATGGTGACTAATTCTTCATTTGAGTTCCATTCATGGATATTGATTATCTCTGAATTCTCTGGCAACTCTGAATGATCAATTGTCATGAGGTTTCTTTTATTTAAGTGAAGCTAATTGCCTGTGGTACTTTGTAATAGCATATTTTTTTCTAGATATTCCTTCAGTTAAAAGATTTTAATCTGACTTAATGAATTAAAATCTAATCCAAATGAATAATTTTTATACTGTCTTGACTCTGAGAAAAAGTTGTGTTTATTAGGTTTTATATATATGTAAGGTACTATATGTGAAAGTTTACATAAGGTATTTTGTTTAATTTTTCCAGCAACCATTGGAAGTAGGTATCACCACTGTCAGATGAAGCAACAAACAAATGGACAAATGATTGAGCTAGAACTGGAACCAAAGTCTCCCACCAAAGCAAATCTTCAAAAAATTTGTTGAAGGACTGTGACTCCTACTTATTTCCTAAAGCTTTACTAAAGGCACCATACTAACAAAATTTTACCACTGGCTTATGCTGTGGTAGAAACATAAAAGAGGTTGAGCAGTTTCTTGTTAACATTTCATTCGTGTGGATATTACTATCATAAGAAAATGCCAAGTTAAATAATCTGCATTTCTCACTTTGTATTTGATCCCTCTGTCCATCCATCCATCTCTCCGTCCATTATTTATTAAGTTCCAGACAATGTGAAAAAGCTTGAAATGTAGTTGTGAACAGAGATATGAGTCCCTTGTCATCCAGGAAATGGAATGGCAGGGATGAGACCCTGGGGTGCTGCAGGTAATATAAGAATTCATGATGAAGACTGTAGAACAAAGTTAACTTACGCTGGGATTGCTGTGTTAGTGAAATAAAAGGGTTTATTAGGGGCCACGTGGAAGGGAAGGGGGGTAGGGAAAGGCGTGGAAGGGCAGGAAGGGAAGGGGAGGACAAGGGAAAGGCAGGACAAGAAGAGGGTGGTTTCAGTCTGGAGCAGGCTTAAATAGGACACTCGTGACCAGCCGGACCCCTGGAGCGAGTCCGTGTCCCCATAGGCTGCCGGAGGTCAAGAGGGGGGTGGCACCTGAGGGCTGGCCAGCAGAGCTGGTCAGTCTGAGGCACCTGGGAGGTCTGGCCTCCCTAGGCTACCTGGGAAGTGTGGCCTCCTTGCCTGGAATCTAACAAAGACCATTGTCAAAAATTTAATGATTGTTCTGCTCCACGGATCTTATCCATTGTGGCTCTTAGAGGGATCTTGGCTTAATGAAAGGTGTCCAACTCATGCAGCAACTTCCAAAGATCTGTCACTGTTTGGTGGGTCTTTCCACTTCACAGGAGTCTGTAAACTGCTTTAATTTTGAAAATATTCAAGACTCGAAAGTGAAAAAATTAGGACTATTAAGGCTTTCTGCCCTTGTCTCATTTTTCTGGGATCATTTTGTGAGGGATTCATTCTAGGAATTGTTTTCCATTTTTTCTTTTCTCTTCCTGTGGTAGGTTTGGGAGAAATCACAGTAAAGAGAGCTACTCAGGCAACCTTTGGCCACATTTCCACAGCCTCTTAGGGCTGATGAACTCTTGAATTCTATGTAGTAATTGAGACTGAAACATATTTGAGGCTTCAAAACATTTAGGAAGAATCTGATTTCCTTCATAGAAGTTTTATTCATCAGGAAGCTTTAGTATTTAATTCAAATATTTTTTTAAAGCTCTGTAGTGCATGTGGTGGACTGTTGTTATAAGCATCTAAGTTCTGCTGCTCAATTTAGAATTTGAAATAGCCTGCAAGGGTAATTTAGATTTGGCTTAACTTAACAAGCTTGTGACTGGGTGATCCAATTCCTTTATGATTTGCTAAGAATAAACAAACAAATAAATAAATAAAACTAAAAGGTAAGAGAAGAGGGAGGAATGGATCTACCACACTGGCAAAATGGTCAAACAAGATTTGCCTTTTCCCTGCAATAGCCCAGACAGTCTCAGACACAGTAGGTAGGTATTTCACGTTCACTCTGGTGATAATATGTCTGACCATCCTTCTGAGCTTCTCCTGAGATGCCAAAAGTGAACAGTAAAATATCTCCTGTCATGGAAGTTGGCATGTGATCTGAGAGGGTTTGAAGCTGCTTGGAATGCTGTTTGCAACTAACAGTAACATGAAATTAGAACTATTTGAGAGATTCACAGGGGGATAGTATAACCTGAAGAAACTTGGGTATTGCTTTCCACAAGAGAGGTCTTCTCCTGAAAATAGCATTGCTTTGGAAGTATCTAAGTTAATCTCCTTCATATTGTAGGGCTTTAGTTTTCCCAAGTGAAGAAATAATGGCTTAATAAAAGATATCTTAATTACCTATTTATACCAACACCCACAGCTGTCACAGTTTGTCACCTAAGCCTAGTCTTCATACATCTTTGGGAACCCATACTCTTCATTTAAAACGTTGTCTTGGGCTGGGGATGTAGGTCAGTGGTAGAGCACTTGCATAACATGGATGAGATCCTGGGTTTGATCACTAGCATCTCAAAAAACAAACAAAAGTAAAACATTTTCGTATTGTAACCCTCTATTAGGCATCAATGAAGACTGCTTTTACCCTAGGGTAACAACAATTCAGCTTACTCAGGGCTGTGATATTGTTACTCTCTATGAGTCTTGGGTTTGTTGTCTCTGCTCAGTAAAGAATTGAAGAACAGGACACAGAGATAGCAAGCATGTAGCAGGTTTATTGCAAAAGCAACAGTAATAGATTTCTCTGAAGACAAGGGGCTCTGGACTGGGAGTCCTGTGGGGAAATTTTGGCTTGTTCTTTATATGGTCCCTGGAATTTCCTCCTTTTCTTAACTCCTTCCCTCTCCAAACTCTCCTCACTATTGTTTTTCCTTTTCTTTCTTTCTTTCTTTCTTTCTTTCTTTCTTTCTTTCTTTCTTTCTTTCTTTCTTTCTTTCTTCCTTTCTTCCTTCCTTTCCTTCCCTTCCCTTTCCCTTTCCCTTCCCTCCCTCCCTTCCTTCCTTCCTTCCTTCCTTTCTTTCCCAGGAATTGAACCCAGGGGTGCTTAACAACTGAGCCACATTTCTAGCCCTTTTAAATATTTTATTTAGAGACATCCAGAACTGTGAGGCAACTGATTGAGTTGCTCAGGGCCTCAGTAAGCTGCTGAGACTGGCTTTGAACTTGCGATCCTCCTATCTCAGCTTCTTGAGCCATTGGGATTATAGGTATGTGCTACTGCCCCTGGATCTCACTATTGTTTATTGGTGTCCCCTATGTCCACATGCCTATTGTGGCTTTTCTATTGGGTTTCCTGCTTAGGAGAAGGAGTACAAAAGTTTCTGTCTAATTGGGTCCCATGCTTGTGTCCACGAGCACTTTTGTCAACTCGGAGTTCACCTCATCGGAAGACCTTCCCCTGCTCCTTTGGTTTGGACCTACCCATGAATTCCTCACTTGCCATCTTGCCCTGGCACTTTCGCCTTTCTCTGTCTCCCTTAGTATGGATGAATATTTTCCAAAGATCCATATGAAAAGACTAGGTCTTCAGGATGGTGGTGGTATCAGGAGGTGCTATGGACCTTTAAGAGGAGAGGCCTTAGGGAAGATTTTTAGGTCACTGGGAGCATGCCCCAATAGGAACTGTGGGGAGAGAGCCTGTCGTCTGTTTCTGTCTGCTCTGGTTTAAAATGTAAATATTCTCTCTGACAATGAGCTTCTGTCATGATATGCTGCCCTTGACAGAGGCCTGAGCTGATGGGTCCACTTCATTTTGGACTTGAACATCCAGAACTGTGAGGCAAAATAAACCTGTCTTTACTTCATAAGTAGCCAGTGTCAGGTATTTTGTTATAGTGATATGAAGCTGAATAAAACACTTCATATGGGAAATCGATCTGGTGTCATCAGGTTGCGATCCTGTGTGTGCTTATTTCTTGGTAGAGTAGCAGCTCTGCTACAGTGGCTGAGGGATGTTAGTGATTGAATTAGTGCCTCTTAGCTATCTGTCCGTCTCCCACATTTCTCCTTTTTGTGCCTCTCTCCATATTTCTGTCTTTACTTTCCTGAGTATGATTCTCACCACTTCCAACATCTTTTGCCAAACTTCTAAATCTTCTCTCAGTCTTCTGAAGACCTAAGCACATGAACTCCAACTCCTGTTATAAAAAAAATTAACAGAGATTGAGCAAAGAGAAATTATAAGGGTTCCAAGAGAAGATGGAATTATGGCTTATGCTGTGACATTTTTGTAGACATTATATAGCTATCACTCAAAAAATTTGAAGAGGTCCAAATTATTGTGTTTAGAATTCATTTGTGATCACTTGTAGGGATTTAGTAGTAGATTTCCCATTTTATTGAGAAAGATGTTTCTGTGAAATGTTTTTACTCACTTAATGAAGCAGGCAATTTTCAACCAAAATTGAAAAAATGATTACCCTTCATTCCTATTATTTTTTTCCAGAAGTGCCATCTTACTACCATAGCTTAATAAAATCAGGATGAAAGTGTTAGTTTGAAAAAATGAAAACTGAATAATAGAGTATTTTATCTTCTTTATTTTTTATTGGTTTTCATTTTCAAATTTAATGTGGGCATAGCAAAAGAAAAATAGGGCTAAAAGTTCATAGCAAAATCAATAGTACCACATTCACCCATTCCCACTCTATATCCTTTTCCTTATAGGTGACCAATTCCAATTTTTTTAGCTGTTTCTTTTGATGTCTTTCTTCATTTTATTCAATAATATGCACATACTACTTTTTCTTGGCTCATTGGTTTTATATATTACCTATAGACTCCTATAGTGGTAAATGAGGATCTGTAAGGTCTTTTGCATATTCTTCTATTTACTGACCCTTATGTATTGATTTCATATTTTGATACTAATACTAATGATAATACAAATCTTGAGTATGCCAGTTTTCATTAAAATCCCAGACTAGACACTTAGATTTTGATGTAGCAGTTACAGAAACAGCTTTTTTTTTTTTTTCTGTGATAAGCATTTTTAGGAAATGGATGATTCTGATGCACATGTCCAAGGAGGAAAGTTTCTACAAATAAGAGAATCTCTGGCCTTAGTTAGGTTTGGCCCTTTATTCTTTTCAAGGTGTCAGGTAATAATTTCCCGAGTTGTAGAGGATATAAAGTTGTATTAATTGGTAAGTAATGACTCATGGGTTCTGCCTTAATGAATTGAAAAGATGAATTTTAAAATTCCATGCAAATTGTTTATATGTAATTATGTCACTGATGTTTATAAATAAGCATTTGCTCCTCCCTAAACATAGCAAACACACCCTCCCCAAGAGAGTTTGCTAAGGAAAGCATAAATTTTAACTTGACCTTTTAATCAAGTGACTTATAATTTTAAAAATTGTTCTGAATTGCTTCCTTAGATTTCTAAATACATTTACTGGGAAGTGCAGCTGTGGGGGAGGAAGTTGTTGGTAGTTTCAAAAAACTTGAGGTTCACCCAGATGTAGGGGCAGGCACACAGGAGTAAGATCTCCATAGCCCAGTTCTAGGCAAAAGGTTGGAGCTTGGGGCCTAAGATGAGGCCGAGATCCCAGGAGGGCAGAGCCTACCTCCAGGAATCAGGAGTGCATGGTGCTTATACATGCAGGGAGGCAGATATCAGATCCTCTTTAGGACATTATACTTGCGAGAAGAAGGATGTGCCCTTCAGCCTACAGTTCAGAGATAGAGAGAGAAGTGGCCCTAAGTCCGGATGCTGGGCATAATAGACTCAGCGATTAAAGACGCGACTGAGGTAGAAATCCAGCCTGACAACATGAGTCAGGCTGGGAGAGAACAGATGGGGAGGCTCCATTTTTGCTCATTTCAGGTTCCAGGCTTGTTTGTCCATGAACAAGATTTGGGGAGTAGCAAGGGACACAGAAGTGTGTTCTTAGGTGTCTAGTATCAAAAAGGAAAAACACTGGAGATAGAGATGCCAGGATATTTTAAATCTGCTTATCAGTCCTTCACATTTGTTTAGAAACCAAAACAGCATTTATCAATTAGTTTGTCCAGCTGCAGAGAGCTTTGGAAGGCAGGGAGAGGATCGATGAGTTGATCTGAAAGCTGATGCCCATTATCAGGAGGTATTGGGATAAAAATTCAAGAACGCTTTTGGAATTCCAGAATTTCAGGACTCCCTACTTTGGGTTTGACACTAGGATATTATATTATCTCTTGGTCCAGCATGGTAGGAAGGGTGCTTCAGTATGAAGCTCCTCTGGGGAGTTGAGAGGAGGGTAGAAGGGTTGAGTCTGGGTGATGTCCTATTTTCTTTTGTTATGATTAGTCTGGGAACTGGGTTGGGGATGAAGCTCTGGGTAGAGAGATTTGGATGGGTGGTGAGGAAACAGGACCAGGGAGAGTCAGGGTAATGAGGCAAAAGGATAATTTTATAGACAACATAGATGTTCATCTGTCATGAAGTACGAGTTCTCCGTTGGATTATTTCTCTGTCATGGATCAACTTAGTGTAAGGATTGCATGGGTTTTGGAACAAGGAGAATATGGAAACTTGTCATTTGCTTCTTTGGATAAAACTTCTAAGCAACAGCTGAAAAGGCCATGTTGTTGGCTTCAGCACTCCAGGTCTGATTCTTTTAGGTCCCAATTTACTTATGACAATGGCCATCTTCTGAGAACATCCTGCCTGGAGCATATTGGAGAAGGAATAGTTGACTCCTTGGGGCCATCAGATTGATTACAAGAATTCAGTTACTAAAATGAAAATGGCCACTGTGTTTATTTATGAAAGTGCTTTGTTGGTCTTCTAAGTTGAAGTTGATGACAGATGTGTTTTTAGAGAAAAAGTACAAACTCTGGAGATGTGAGCATCTGTTCTTTCTCAATCTTGCCTTTTAGGCCCACTCTTCATTTTTTACCCAAACAACAGACTTGTTTGCTTTCTTTCTTTCTTTCTTTTTTTTTTCCTACTGAATACCTGAAAATATGAGTGTCAATGAGTAATGTGGATTCTTGACAGTTTTACTGGAATAAAACTGGTGTTTTCTGGCTTTGATTGCCCATATCTGGCTGGCGTAGTGGGTGGCTGTTGATGACCTTTTTTTTTTTTTTTTTTTTTTTTTTACTGCGTAGCCCATATGGCGTTACCCTCTGCTAAGTGAACTTGCCGATGTAAGTGATGATGTACAGTGTTTCTGTGGGACCATAGAGTTCATTTCTATGACCCAAATGTGCTGCTGTACTTGGATTTGTTTATCATGGCTATGAGAATTTCTTCATGGAGGTAGACCTCAAGAATGTAAAAGTCAAAGCATTTAAGTCAGTGGTTCTCAAAGTGTGGTCTTCAGACCCTTGGGAGTCCCCAAAACCATTTCAGAGGATTTGTGAGGTTCAAACTATTTTTATCATAATACTAAGACACTATTTGCCTTTTTTTGCTATTCACATTTGTTCCGATGGTGAGTAAATGTGCTAGAGCCCAGGCGTAAGTCAAGCACTGACACTAAGGTGCATTATCCACCACAGTGTATTCTGAGTAGCTAAAGAAAGAGAAAGAAAAATGTTGTCATTTTAACTTAAAAATGTTCTCAATGAAGCTAAAAATTATTAGCTTTTATTAAATCTTACCCTTGACTATACATTGTTTTAACATGGGACATTAAAAAAAAAAAAGAAAGAAAGAAAGAAAGGTCTGCTGCATATTGAAGTTCCATGCCTATCTGGGGGAAAATGCATTTGTGTTTATTTGAATTGTGAACTACGTCAATCACTGTTTTCCTGGGATTCCATTTTTATCAGAAAGAATGTCTTGACAGACACATAATGGTTACTCAGAACTGGATATTTGCCAGATATCGTCTCAAAAATTAAAAAAATAAATGAGCATGTCACTTCAAGGAAAGCAAGTAGTAGTATTTATGGCTAGTGATAAGTTATTAACTGTCAAGTGAAAACTCAAATTATGGAAAATATTTATCTGCACTGTGAGCTTGACAGCTTTCTAATGAAAGCTTTTCTGAAGAGATGGTGCTAATAAATGCATTTTTTCATATTTAATTATGAACTACCTAAATCAACACTTTCAAAATGACCAATGCATACTGTTACAAAAACCTCAGGCTTGGATAGAATATCCATTCAAAGTAAAAGCACAACACATTTTAGTGTGAGAGGATAGTTCATTGATGTGGTTTTATATTCCATAATACAAACAACTTTTAAGAGTGCTGAAAATTTTGGTATAATATCAAAGAAGAGTATCCACAATTGAAATGGCTATTAATATCCTTTATATTTTAACCACACAATTGTATAAGGGTAGATTTTCTTCATACACTACACCCCAAACAACACAATACAATAAATTGAAAGAAACAAATGGGAGAATCCATTGTCTTCAATTAAGATAGACATTACAGAGATTTGCAAAAATGTGAAATAATGCCACTCTTCTCACATTTTTGTTTTGGAAAATATAGCTGTTTTTCATAAAATGGATTATGTATGTCAACATGTAATGAGTTTTCGTTATTTTAAAATGAATGTATTTCTAAAAGATTTTAATTTCTAATACAGTAATATCAATAGATAGATGTAACCCATAATAACACCACTGGTAGGTTCAATGATTTGTAAAGGCATTAAAGGATTCTGAGATGAAAATGTTTGAAAACTACTGGTTTTAGCCCTGTTTTCCACATAGCATGGCACAGATTAGGGAACCACTATCATTGCCACTTTCCTTTGGTTCCCATGTGTCTGTCAGAAATGTCCATGAGATCTTTGCTGACCCTCAGCCTTGATTCTCCACGATATGAACATTGCCCACCTGGAAGGAGGCACCAGCCATGGACTCCACCCACCTGAAGTGGAGGAGAGGAGCCTGTGTGTGATAAAAGAAACTGTCATTGTGGTTCCCACTGGCGAACTCTGTGGAGAGATGGACAGTCAGGCTGAGGAGATGGCAGTTAGCCAGAATCATGAGGCTAATTCTTATCTAAATTAATACTGAAGCCATGCTTATCTAAAGACAGAATTAGCATTTGGAAGAGTGACTATGAGTTCATCATGAAGAATGCCATCATCATAATGGAATATTACACAGGCAATAGAACGTGAGTTATGGAAACTCATAAAAAGTGCTCACTAGAATTTCAACCACAGAACATAAAATGCCCAGTGGTACTGCAGTCTATCAATGAAAATTTGTGGTTTTTTTTCTTTTTTTTTTTTTTTTTTTGTTAGAAAAAGACATTATGCTAGGCACTAGGATAGAGTGGTAACAATGGATATAGACATTGACTATACATATAAAATTATTTGTGCATGTTGAGCCAAATTTGAAGGTCATAAATTAAAAACAACAATAGGTGAATGGGGGAGCTGCCTCAAGCTTCTCATATTTTCTAAATATAATTTAAATTTCAGCATCAGGGGGATCAGTGGCTAGAAATGGGTGTGAATTCATGCTCTTGTCATCCCTGCCTCTTCAAAGCACCAAGCTGGAAAGAGACACAGGAAATGGAGTTGGTCCTTGTTGCTCCTAGCTTTGTGTCCTTGCCTGATCCCCAAAGCTCCTGTCTGGTTCTATGCTGTTTACTCTGCTCCTTTGACCTGAAATAGCCCCTTCGCAGCCTCACTGTGGTCCTGTGAGTCCCACCCAGTGGGAGCTACATGGAGCAAACAAGCTTTTTCCTTGGATCTTTGTTTCCGCCATTACCACCTACTGGGGACCCTATGAGGGATTACTTATCTATAGCATGTCACTATTTTAAGGTCTCTCTCTCGGGGAGTCAGGGATTAATTGAGGGGCTAGTTTGCTAGGCTAAAAAGACAGGAGAAAGACAAGGTTGAAATATTCCTTGGCATATCCTACAAATACCCCCTTTAAAGACATGGAAACCACATATCCCACATAATCTGCCTGGGGAATTTGTAGCCAGCTATGTTTTTAGAGGATGTGGGAGGTAGAGTTCTCATACTATGGTATTTATAAATATTCCAGAAATGTCAGGCATTGGTTGAGTGACCTGGTTTATAGAATTGTAAAAGGATTGTGTTGAAGCCTAGAAGTCTTTTTTCTATAATGAAATATAGAGACGTAGAAATTCCTGAGATAGCTTGTGCTGACAGTATCCTACAAAACAACAGCAAAAAACAACAAAGATTTTCTCCCAATCTGTAGGCTCTCTCTGTAGGAGTCCTGTTTGGGGAGATAGCTTAAATTGCGGTTGACTATGGACCATGGAGTTTTGGGCATTGCTGCCTTCCGTAGTCTCACGGGACTTGGCCTGGGATCTCGTGGGACTTGGCGCGGGATCTCAAGTGACTTGGCCGAGATTGCTGATCGGGTCAGCGCCATTTTGGTGGTGTGTGTGGCACGTGTTAGTCGTTGTTAGAGCCAGAGAGAAAAGTTATCAGAATAAAAAGCTGTTTGTTTCCAGTTTGCCTCTGAACTTCTTCCCGCGGCTTCGTTGCTCCAAGCGGCCATCACTTCAGGCGACAACATCTCTCCCCACATTATTAATTGTTTCCTTTGCTGAAAAGAAGCTTTTTAATTTGAATCTATCCCACTTATTGATTCTTGATTTTACTTCTTGTGTTTTAGGAGTCTTGTTAAGGAAATCAGATCCTGGGCCGATGTGGTCCAGATTTGGGCCTACTTTTTCTTCTATTGGGTGCAGGGTCTCTGTTCTAGTGCCTAAGTCTTTGATCCACTTTAAGTTGATTTGGGGGCAGGGTGAGAGATAGAGGTTTAATTCCATTTTGCTACATATGGATTTCTAGTTTTGCAAGCACCATCTGTTGAATAGACTATCTTTTCCCCAATGTTTTTGCACCCTTGTCTAGTATGAGACAACCGTATTTGTGTGGGTTTGTCTCTGTCCTCTATTCTGTACCATTGGTCTACAAGTCTATTTTAGTGCCAATACCTTGCCATTAAGAAACAATCAACAAACAAATCAACAGCAACAACAACAAAAAACAGAACAAATACTGTAAGAATGGCATTTAGAAAACATAATTGGAGGGGCTGTGGATGTGGCTCAGTGTTAGAGCACTGTCTTGTATGTGTGGGGGCCCTAAGTTCAATCCTTAGCACCACATAAATAAAATAAAATAAAGGTATTGTATCCACCTACAACTAAAAAATATTAAAAGAAAACATAATTGAAATCTAGAAAAATATAATTTAAAATGGAATTTAAATAGTGTTTGTAGATGGGTAGAAAGGCTTTGATTGCTCAGTTGGTTGATTGCTCAAGAAAAAAGCTTGTTCAACAAAAATTCTCACCAAGAATTGCCCCAATTAGGAAGGATGTTATAGCTATAGATCCTTAGGACTTACCTACAGAAGTAAATTGAAGTTAATCAGCATTTTTCAAATTGTGTTCCTTATAATACTGTACCAGAGTATGTTCATGTGCCACGGTAAAGTTTCTGTGTTCAATTAAATTTGAGAAACACCATATCCTGTATTCTCCCAATTGGATATCCATATCTGTTAATGGATTAAAAAGGGTCATACAATAAAGAAACCTATTTAACTTTATTTAACCAAACTACACATCCATTTCTTTGTAAATATCTTGTCATGGAGCCTCCATTAACTTTTATGTTATAAAATGCTATAGGAGATCACTTGATGTAAATTACACTGATATTTTTGATGGAAAGGTGTGATTTCTCTGAGCTTCTAATGTCTGTGAAAGAAGACTGAGGTGAATGTTGGCATATGTTGAAAAGGAATTGTCATTGTCTTTCATGTCTGGCTAAGTCCTTCATGTGGGAAAATGGGCAGCCAAGCTGGGGATGTCACAATTAGCCAGAGGGATTCTGTGTGCTAATGGTCATAGCCATCTATTGCATCTGTCCTTCTGGGCCTCTGGTTACTGCATTCCTCAGAGAGATTTTTCTTCTTTTAACAGAAAAAGCATTTTAAAGAAAAGAGTAATACAGTGACCTACTATACCTGTGGGGTTGCCTCACGTATTAATGGGCAACACCAGCGTATTTGTGGCCTGGGTAAAGGGAGCGTGTCAGGATGTGTTACTTTCTTCAGTGAGATGAAATGATTATCCCCACCCCCCAAACAAACCTCTCCTTAGGAAAACAAATACTAGCAAGTTTATTTTATAAAACCTGCATAGAACTTATATAAATATATTGTGACAGCAGCTGTCATACTGTATATGTCAAGAAAGTGCTTTGAAACTTTATGCAAATACATGGGCAATGTATACACTACCGTGCACCCCAAAGACTACCCCATGTGTTCTTGGTGCCAAGGAAAACACAAATGTTCTCCAACTAATTCAGAGGGAAAGTCACCACAGCCCTGTACCTTTCACAGCCTTGTTCTCTTGGCCAGAGAAACACACTTTGACTGACTAGCCTGAAGGCAGTGGTGGGGACAATGCTATGCAAAGTTTTGCCAGAATTCTTATAGACCAAGCACTGTTTGGGGTCATTTAAGCATATTTGTATTCACAAATTTCACAGCAGCCTTGTTTGAAATAAAATAACCAAGACTCGGGTTAAAATTAATTGCCCAAGGTCACTCATTCGTTCATTAGTTAATGATCATAATAGTGTTAGTTCTGATTGGTTAACATACTTGTGATATGAAGACGGTACTGCATATTCACAAGTGTGGATTATGGTGGCTGTGGCCCTTAGTATTTAGACTGTGCATTCCTTTTTGTGTTACACATAGCTATCTGATAAGGTGTGTTCATGGACTATGGATGAAACTCCAAGACCAAAGGTCTCCATCTTCCCTCCAGAAACTGTTAAGGTGCAAAATATAGTTACATTTATTTTATACTCTGCATTGTATATAATTGCCCTAGGCTCAAGTTTTGATTCATCTTCCCCAAACCCTCCCTGGTGCTCTCTTTCTTTGGAATCACAAGTGGTTCATTCTCTTGAGTCAGTCCTGCTGGAAAAATGGCTCCTCTCACTACAACAGTAATAACACATGCCACAGTGGGAAAAAGGGCAACCACAAGAGGATAAGGGTTCAAAAATCAATATTTCTCAGAGGGTCTATAGGGTTTTGCTTGAAAAAGCAGAAGCTTTTTTAAAATATGGAAATGAAAGGAGCAGTGTTTGCACTAAAATTGTTCACAGCAAAAATTTTGAATGATTCTATTCTCAAACATTCACAACTCCAAAGGTTGGTTGAACAAATCTGTGATTTGAAGAAAGTCCTGTGTGTAGCCCAATGTGATATGCAAAAAGATGCAAATCTTTGTGAAGAGGACATTCACTTCATGCAATAGGTATGAAACATTTGTGTCAGAATTCTCTCAAAAACTCCAAATTTGCTGTATTATTAGATTTGTAGAAGTAATTGCTAGATTTCCAAGAGTGTAAAACTTACACCAAATTCCAGATAGCAGGTGATGAATCAATAGTTTGAGGGAAAATAGGAATTTTTAAAATATTTATGAAATTTTAATTCCTCTCGACATGAGCAGACCTGTGACTTAAATTCAATATAGCCAGGAAATAGTCCTAGATTCTAAATTAAGAAGGAAGACTGGAAATCTACATGGTTCAAAGAAATGAGCCCATGAAGTTGAGACTTCCTTCAGACCCCAGGTTGTATGCCTTACTACTTTGAACCAAAGTGACTTAACTCTCTCTAAATTTTAATTTATTTATCTGTGAATTTGGGGAAAAAAATGGCATCCTGTCTCATTGAGTTTATGCAAAGATAAGATAGAAGTAAAACTTTTAACCCATGACCTGGTGCATAGTGAATGTTCACTATTAACTATTGCATATGGTTAAGGTCAAATTAATTTGGAATTCTAGCTTATGTCCTGACCATGAGCTAATTATGTACATTGAATTACTTGTTTATGTAAGTTCTCTGAACCTGGCAACCAAACATAGTAATGATTATTGAATCTCTTTATTAATAACACTGATCAATTTAAGAAGTGATTTTCTGGATTTCTTGGTCAAGGGCTGGGTGTGCTGCCATATATGCACACTTTCACTTCATCTGCCTGCTTTGAAGGTATCATGCCACCATGATCCTCATGTTAGCCTTGCATAGTGGAATGGTGGATATTTCTGAATTAGTCCTGGACATTTGCCCCAAGAATTTTCCCCTTTAACACTGGTCTTTGAAGAGAGCCCCAGGTGTGTCCTGAAGGACTCCTCTGGGCCCATTAATCACTGAATCCCTGACTGTTCTTTGAGTGGATTAGGCATCCTCTGATTTCTACTCAAAGGTGGGTTTCCAATCTTCTTCCATTGCTTTTATAGGAACCATGGAGATTGTCCCTGGTTTTATTTGAAGCTTTTAGGGTAGTCCTGGCAAGCCCTGGAACTTCTATTCTTCTAGCTATGACCTTTAAAAAAAATGTCCAGAATGATTTTCCATTCTGTATCATTTTCTGAAATAAAGTACTAATAGTGTTGCTCATGTAGAACTTTCTTACCATACTTTTTAATGAAATTAAAAATTTAACTTGTCCAGTCCTATAGTTCTCCATCTTGAAAAAAAAACTTTGGGGTTGTCAAACATGTTGTCACAGTTATGGAACTGTTGGCCACTCAGATCTCATGCCTGGCTATAGGCAAGCTTTTTATCCAGCACCAGCTTTAGTGAAGCATTCACTTCCTTCGGGATTCTCCCAAGCAGGTTCTGACCAATGTTCAAGATGATGTTTCTGAATGTGGCTTAATATTATTCCAAGAGGAGCTTGATTTAATGTAGCTCATTGTTTCTACAACAGGTTAAGTACTTTTTCTTCCCACCTGGCTAATGTATGAGTCCATCGTCTAAGAAACTGCCTATATTGTGGATATATTCTTGTGGATATATTCTGTTTTATATTAGAACACGCAGAACTTCATTGACATCAACCATCCTTCTGTAGGAAGATGGCATCTTCCTAGAAATCAGAGTTCTTGATAGAAGAGCTATCACTTTCCTGGGCTGGGAAAGAATTCATTTTCTGCCATCTCTATCTGCCATTGTTTCCTTGCTCAGCACTACTACCAGTTTCCTAGGACCTTTTGTTCTCAGCCTGGCATGGCCACAACTTTCCCATCATTGGTTGCACAGTGTCACTGATACCCTGATGGCCTCAGGTAACAAAGCAATGAGAGGTCTCTGTTGAGGATGCAAAGATCAACATCACTTTCCTTTTGGTTGGTTCTTCTCAGTTATAGGAATCCCAGATCTGTAGAGCTTATACCACAAAGGCCTTAGTGACACAGTTCTTTTGAGTTTTTCTTTCAACATTCTTTCTCATCCAGGACTAGAGACATAGGCAACCATGGTACTGGAAATGGATGATTTGAGTGGCAGATGTGTTCCATCTGTGATAATTTCTTTCTGAAACCAGGCTCAGTCACTAGGTGATTCTGTCATGTTTCATCTCTTCTTCCCTTAGGGTGGATTTTCTCTCAGGAAAAACCAATAAGCACCTCTTCCCTCCTTGGACTTGCCCAGACATGTCAGAACACACTTTGGCCCAAAGCTGGGACCCCCCACCACAGCTGTTTCCAACAGACTGTGTACTTCTTTTCCTTTGATCATATCTGGCCTCGATTAGAATCATCCAGAGAGCTTGCCAAGATTGGGTTGCAGCCTGATTATCTCAAAACACAAAATTAAAATTGGTTGACAAGACCAATACCCAGGGGTGCTGCTAGTTTGAATGAATGGTGCCAGAAACTTCTAGTCTCTCTGGGCTGTATTCCTTGATGGAGGCCAGAGTATTTATTGTAGAGCTCCATGACACCATACTTACCATTTTAAATTTTTGTTAGAATTTTGGGAAATTTTCACCTGATACAAAAGAGAGACTGCACATAATCATATATACTAAATAGACACTTTGGTACTTTTCATTTAAAAGCCATGGTGTCTGATACAGAGAAACTCAAATGTTTGTTTAATGGGTGAATGAAAGCCAAAATGCTGTGACTAGTCAGTTGCCCTGCAAAAATGAAGATGAAGTTTAAATGTAATCTTATTTTTCAGTAGTGTGTTCAGAAATACTAAGGAAACCCTCAAAGTATAATTCAGTCAAAATAATGAGGGGGGTCCAGATATATCTTAATTAAGAGCAATTCATTTCAAGACAACCAGTGTTTTTGTAGCTCGGGAAAACTCACTGGAGTATGCACATTTTTTTGAGTGACTTTCAGCTTTAACTGGCAACCCAACAAGTAGGTGTTTAGTCAGAAACCAAATGCTTCAGATGTTACTGTGGTCTCTCTGTGGAGCCAGGCACTGTGGAAGACAGGACAGTAACATGACTTTTGCACTCAGGGAATGCTTCACCTTGTTTGGGGCAAGTGATGCACCTCTGTGAAACATTATGGGGATGAAATAAAACAATATGTAAAAATGCAGTACAGATTAACTATTTTAGGTGGTCCACTTAAAGGTCAGTTGGCTGCTGATGCTTGGGTTTCTGTCTTTGCTGTCCAGTATTTCTAGACACTTTTGACCGGTTGGAGGCCTTCATGTGGCATTCTGCTCAGTGCACAGCAGCTTGCTGGGGCTGTGGCATAGGCAGCATCCTCCTGCTCGGTGGTGTTATTTCCTTCCTTTCAGGAGTGGCTCATAACTCATAGGAGGTGTGAGTTCTGAGTGATTGTTCTTTTCATCTCCCTGGAAGCAGGCCAGACTGTAGATAGAGCGTTTGATGTGTCAGCAGCAGGCTTGTAACAGCCCTGACTACTTACATGATGATGAAAGGTTGAACTTTGATAAAAATGACAAAAAAAGGAAAAGGGCTCTTTTTTTTTTTTTTTTTTTTTTCTCTTTTGCTCTCTTTTACTCTCTCTCTCTCTTTCTCTTTTTTCTGGGTGGCGTTGAGAAACATACTACCAGGGTGGTCTGCAAGGTCCCTGGGAATCTGAAATATTAGGAGGGTGCTCTCTTGTGGATTTACTTGTTTATTTATATTGATTGTTTTGGAGAGGGAACACCCATGCCGGCTGGCATGGTGGGGCAGACTCTCAGGTCCCTTATCAGAAAGCTCCCACCTCTGCTTGGTGGGACAGAATGGGTGTCACCTTCCTCAGGGTGGATAGCTTAGGTTCCAGCTGTCCCTCAGCACTTTCTTCCACACACCAAACAAACCAGGGCTGGCAAATCGATGCGGGTCCCAGGGCTCCTCCTCACCCCTCGGTTCCCAGGGTATGTGTTTAGCGATCTCATCTGAGCTTGGTCCCATGGGGTGGTCTTATCTTCCTGCTTCTAAAATTGACAAAGAGGGGAGTGAAACATATGTGGAAAACCATAGCCAGTTGGAATGCACCTCAGACGGGGACTCAGTCACATCTGTGACTCCTGTGTCAGCCAGAGTGGAAAGTTTGGGTTTCAAGAAGGGGATAAATTTCTAAATTTTCTTTTTCAAAACATAAACATAAACAAAGCCCACTGTCATTCAACTAAGTGACAGGGAAGAGGTATGACTGAGAGTTCAAAGGGGAAGATGAGACGACTTTTACCTTTAAATATGAAACTTAGCTAAATGCAACACTGAAATAACATTTAGAAAATAAGACCAGTGGAACAAAAAGTAACAACTTGTCCATCACCTATTTATTTATTAATCTAATATTTATTTCATGAAGTTATGGCCTTTGGCTTTGCCCCAGTATGCACTAGAGGTCCAGCGCTGTCTCCATAGCTGGCTTGGGAAGTTGTTGAAAGACAGCTTCTGGCTGTGGTGTCAGCGGGCGCAGGGCACGCAGTATATGCCATTCAATCCACCCTCTGAGACCAGGACAGGCATTTTCCTACACTTTTGGCAAGAATCTTGGAATATGATGAACATGGTCAAACTCTTTGGGAGTCATCTGTCTGACCATGTGAGAACACTGAAGTCCCTGCAGGACTTGCTGGCAAGGCCAAAGGGTGACCGGCCAAGTCCTACAGCTTAGTGGGAGCTTCTATTTAAGGGGTCAGTACTGACCAGCAGGACTGGCATAGTGCCTTCAAAGAGGCCTGGAGGTTACCAGGACAGTTTTCCTACTTCATTCACTCTGAAGAATTTACTCTTGACGCTGTCTGTCAGCACTTATGATTTGTCTGGTTTGAAGTTCAACTTCTAATAGGAGGAAGGACAACCAGGAAGCAGACTTGAGTTTTTTCAGGATTTGCATCGAGATTCTTGGCTATCTTCCTGTCTCAGAAACATTGCAAACACCAGCTTCTTCAGTGATAGGGAGACTATTTTAGTGTGTTATAGTGGCATTCATCCTGAAAGAATCACACCTTGGACTACACAGAAAAATCAAATATCATTTCTTAATTGTGGTAGGCGGAATAATACATCCCCTGACCCCAAGATGTCCATGTCTTAATCCTTATGACCTGTGAATGTGCCTTTCCACAGTGAAAGATATTCTGTAGCCAGGCATGGTGGTGTACAACTGTAATACCAGTGGCTCAGGAGGCTGAGGTAGGAAGATGCAGGTTCAAAGCCAGACTCAACAATTTAGCGAGGCTATGAGCAACCTAGTGAGACTGTGTCTCAAGATGAAAATAAAAAAGGGCTGGAGATTTGGCTTAGTGGTTAAATGCCTTTGGGTTCAATCCTTGATCCTAAAAAAAAAAAAAAAAAATTTTTTTAAATAATAAAAAAAACATTCTGCAGATGTAATAAAGTTAAAGATTTTACCATGCAGATATTATCCTGGATAACATGGGTTGCCCCTCTTTCAAGAGACCTCATCAAAGGGAGGCAAGAGCATCAGTCACAGAAGGAGGTGGAGTGACAGGAGGTGGGCCAGAGTCAAGGGAGATTTGAAGATGCTACACCAATGGCTTTGAATGGGGAGGAAAGGGCCATGAGTCAAGTAAGCAAGACTACTTCTAGAATCTGCAAAAGGCGGGGAAACAAATTCTCCCCCACAGCCTCCATGAGGTTCTACCCATACCTAGATTTTTGCTCAGTGAAGTAAAATTCAGACTTCTGACCTCTAGAACTGTAAGCTGATAAATGCATGCTGATTTAAGCTACTAAGTTTTCATGGTAATGTTTTTTAGAGCAGCAGTGGGAAACTGAAACAATATAAACAACACTACAATTGGACTTAGAAACACGGATTGATGGGAAAAGTAAAAGGAATTTGTTTCAGGCTTTGATTCTTGAGACGGAGCACTGGCTCATGGTCCTCCGAATAGGTAATAAAGTGTACAAAAGAGTTTTTGTTTTTGTCGGTCCAGTGGGTCCTTCTCGACGGTTGTTGTTTGTTTGAGATTTTTATGAGACAAAATGGGCATGCTGGTGGAGCTTTGCTGACATGTTTGGCTATCTGTGTGTAAAATTAAAGTTGAGTTTTATTTTATCACTTGGAAACAGAAACCCACATGTAGCCATAACACGCAGGTTCTCAGGGCAGAAAGCTTCCAGGATCTGCACAGATTATAAAGCCTGTGGTGGTCTCAGTGCACAATTCTACCACTCTGCTTCATTCATAGCTCCAATCACCCTGCTTCTCCTGGACCTCCTCCTTCCTAACCCCCAAGAAAAGATGCCTGCAGCCACCAGCGAAGTGGACCTCCCCATGTAAAATGGGCTTCATTTTTCAAAACACATGTCTTGAGAGCATGTTAGAATCTGTGGTGTGTGCTAACTACTGGGGAGACTAACATTATACACAAACCTCAGTCCTGCTTGCTGGGAGCTCCTGGTAATGGAAGCTCCTGCTATTTTACAAAGTAGAGTGCCTTGGATAGTATCCCCATCTACATTTGAAAGAGATGTTAGAAATGCCTGCTCCTGGACTATGGTTTGAGGAAACACTAGTCTAGTACTGTTCTCACCTAGGAGTGACTTCAAATCCTTAAGAAACATGTGGCAATGTCTGAAGGCAATGTTTGGTTGTTACAACCAGGGGATGAAGGATGCTACTGGTATATAGCAGGTATGCTATATATATATATGCTATATATATCAGGGATGCTGCTATATATCTTGCAATGTGTAGGACAGTCCCCACAACAAGAAATTAGCAGATCCCAAATGTCAGTAGTTTGAAGTTTGAGAAACACTGATATAATGGGTAAGTCCGATACTTATACATAAATTATTATACCACAGTGGTGTATGCATTCACAAATATATCTCACTGTCATTGCATATTGTTATGTACATCATAAATACATTTTGGTCAACCATGGTCTGCATGTATTGCCTAGTGATATTGTAGCCATCTTAGTTTGTGTAAGTACACTCAGTGACGTTCAAACCACAAGGAAATTGCTGAATAACATATTTCTCAGAATGTATCCTCCTTGTTATGCAGTGCTTGGCTGTGTATCTGTGTGGTACCGATTTGTGCCTCTTTTTATCACCTTTCTATATATTATATAAATAGGGACTATACACACAAATACACAGACACACAGGTATGTGTGCATATGTATGTGAAGAGAGAGACAGAGTGAGTGAGCCAGGGCTGGTCTGTGGGCTTTACTGAGGAATCCAGGGCAGACTGAAAGCTGAGTTCCCATACCTGGCAGCTCCTCAGGGCCACATGGTGTATCAGTCAAGGTTCTTTCAGGAGGCATATGCAAACCTGGTTATTTGAACAGACAGAATGAATTATAAAGGACTGTTAAGTCAGTATAAAATTGTTAAATTGGTAACAGGAAGGGCAAAAAGAGAAATCTACAGTATTATGGAGGCAGTAGCATCTATGGGGTGAACCCCCCACCTCTAGGGTGGGGGAACACTGGGAAGGGAGTAGAATTTTAAAGCTTACAGGAGGAGTCATATGGACCTGAAGTTCAAATCTCTGCAGAGGGGCGCCTTCATGCTGGAGGCAGTCAGTTAGGTGAACCTGGTTTTATTTGCATTAAGTGCTGGCAAAAACTGCAGGCTTGGTTCAGATGCTGATATGAGGAGATGACTTGGCTATCTAATGAGGCAGTGTTTCTGGGGTGAGGCCCATAGGAACAGGTGGCCACAGGAAATAGCAGAAGGAACTAGTTCCTCCCTCTGGTGCAGAGATGTGGTGGGCAGAGTCACAGCCTCAGCACCAGCACACAGGGTATGCTTTGGAGGGTCTGGGGTCGGGACACACAGCTCAATGACTGGGACGTAGTTGTAGCTTTAATAAAGTGCAGGTGCCTGGGTACTCCATCAGAATCAGTGATGTAAAGCCCTCAGTATCCTTTTCCAAGAATTCCATGAGTAATTCTGACTCAGGCTAGATTGGGAATCCTGAATGGCAATGAGAAGCCCTTATGGGTTTTCGGGCATGAACACGGCACGTCCTTATGTGTGGATTCAAAAGCAAAGTCTTTCAATTGAATTACAGAGGCAGATAAGGGGCCTCTGTGGGTGGGTTATAAGTTAGGTATAGGGATGGATGATAATCTCCTTTATCCTCTCCCTGAGAGAAGCCTCCAACTTTCAGATTTCCACATTAAGAATGTCTTATTTCAGATGTAAAAGAGAAAAGAACAGAAAAGAAAGGTGGGGAGAGAGAAAGAGAATGTGACAAGTAAAAAGCCCTAGGGGCAAATAAAGTGAATGCATGATTTAGATTTTCATCTCAGTAAATAACAAAATGTAGATACTACATTTTATCTAAACTATTTGTGTCTAAGAAGCAGATATAAAGCTGTAACCAGAATCTATGGGAAGATATAAGAAATGGCTCCAAGGGGAAGAAGTTCTGACCATCAAGTTGATAATACTTCATATCCTAGCTGAGAAACTGTGCAGCCATTGAGAGGCCATAACTGATGGAAAGGACTCGACTTTGATGTTAGAACTGAATTTGCATTTTGACCCTGCCACTTATTTGTTAAGAGGCATGTTTTCTGAGTAAGTTCCCTAAGGTTTAGTACCTCAGCTACTACTCTAGGGATGAGGATCGATTGCACATGGGATTTTGGGAGACTTTGTTACAATGACAAAAGTATCTAGGGCCTCCAACAACTTGGGCTTGTCACCCACTTTCCTGTTATTAGGGAGTCTTCTCTCCACTTCTGCTCCCTCAGCTCAGCAGCTCAAAGGCCTTCTTCACTTCCTACTTTGATTGGCAGGTTTTTTTTTTTTTTTTTCTATTTATTCTGTGCTGGCCGAGAATGGAAAAATCCAAGTAATAAGACTGGAAGTAAGTGTCATGCTCTGGAAGTTTAGTGAAATAAAGTTCTAGGCCAAAGAGAGGCATAGCTAAGGTCATCCACTTCTTTTTGTGATTTTTTTTTAAACTCAATTTTTAATTCAGAGCGGTTGATCTACTTGCAAGTCAGTGTTGAACCTCTGGTTGTGGTAATATAAGAATAAGGGGCCACTCAGAAATGCTTCCCACTTGAGATGTATTTCTTTCCTACATAGCTCCTCCAGGTTCTCTTTCCCTTCTTCCTACCATCTTCTCAGAATAAATGAAGAACTCTATTCTTTTAAAACAACTAGGCATAGGAAAACATCTCTCTAGAATGTGGTAGTGTGTAGCATTGTTTAGCAATGAATCAGCTCCACCACATTCTAGAGAGAATTTTTTTGTAACTGTTTAGCAACTCTGCTCCCAGCCTCCTGTTAGGAGCCAGGCTATGTGTATCCTGATCAAGGGATCAGTGCCATGTCTCATGCTACAGGACAGTTTCCAGCCCTAATTCTCAGCGGATCCTCAGGGGTTGGAGAAGCATCCCGCATGCACATGGCTGTGGTTTTAGCATCTTGCACTCATCACTCTATTCAGGAAGACAGATTTTTATTATGCAGCAAAATTGCTGCTCTAGGGTAAACTTTGACACAAAGCAATTGTGCACTTGACTGAATCAGCTAAAACAAAATAAGAGCACAGAAAATACGCCTGAGATAGATTTCAGACTTTTGTTTTAAAAACAGCTACTGTCAAGAGAAGTACTTGGATGTGCAATTATAATAAGTGACCTTCACTAGAGAACAAACTTGCCTTTCTAAGGACAAGCAAATGATGAAAATCAGAACACTCAAATACCATGAAAGTTTTAGCACATTCCTTTACTTGACAACCAGATAAGAATATAGTAGTTTGTCCCTATGTATTTCAGCCTTTGTACAATGTTCGAACATTTAATAAAATGTTAGAGTTTTAATTATGTTGGTCAGACATGTACCAGTTTTACATTTTGAAGTTGAATGTTGCTTTGGGCATCTCAGCACCAACAACATTTAGTTAGTACTTAAAATGTGCAAAATGCAAGGTGAGAGTATGCAAACCCTAAGGAGAAACAAAGATAAGTCTGGGATGCAGACTCTCCAGAACTATGCCATGTCATCAGCATTCTATAAAGAGGTCTGGAAAAACACCAGATTCTGGAGCTCATTATGTGTGATAGCTCCACCTTTCATTCACTAAGATTTTACTGAGGTGTTCCTTGAACTTTCACTCTCCTGAAGGATATGAAGCAGATAGGACTGGTCCTTGCCTTCACGGCAGTCTAGCTGGGAGGCAAAACTAATTTCATCTTGTAGGATTAAGCATTTATGTATGTACCAAAAATTATGCATGTGTCCAATATTCAGGGGCATAGAAAAGAAGAGAGGAGATACAGAAATGCAAAGGAGGTTCCAGGAAAAATGAAGGGCTCAGGAAAACTTCACAGGTGGAAAGAGGCTTGAGATTAACTTTGAATGAAGCAGGATTTTCATAGGGGTCAGTGATGGAGGTCAGAGGGTAAAGGTGTATATAAAGAAGATGGAAGGCATGGGATGTATTTCAGGGCAATAAAGAAATAAGATACTCTGGAACCTTCCCTTTATGTTGGAGTTGTGATGGAGACAGATTGGAGAGATTATTGGATGTCTTGAAAACATAACAATTTATCTTGCTTATTTCGGTTCATTACAGGGATGTTGGGGGTAGATATTGATAGGGTGACCCAGGGAACCAGGATTTTCCTCTATTCCACTCAGTAGGTCATCCATCAAGAGAATAAATGAGGGAGGGCATGGAGGATTGTGTATGAGGAATTTCTATTGGGTAGGCTTGTGGGTGTGTTATATTATTACCCTCTACCTCCCATTGGTCAAAACTCAGTCACACTGATGTTTAGCCTGAGTAGGTTGAACTTTATCTTGAAGGCAGTGGTGAGTCATCCCAAAGCTTAGCAGGAATGGGGGTGTGCTCACTGGTAATGGAAGCTCCTTTAAAGGGAGTGATTTTTGTATGTTATATTCACTGCTATACCCCCAATAGGCTCTGATGGCCCTAAAGAAATATTTGACAAAATAATGGAATGGTGGATAGATACCGGAAAGGAGTCCTGGACATATGGAACATTCCAGGATGGATTACTGGAAGGGAGTGGAGGCAGACAAGCCAATCAGAAAGCTCTTGTGACAATCTCACAGAGCCTGAGTTAGTGTGGTCACAGTAGGAATTTGTTCATTTTTAGAACTAGAAATGTTTACTCCTGCTATTTTAACCCTCTTAGTTCACAGCATAGCCACAGACTGTAGTTTAACCAGAGTCCCTGCTGAGTTGAAATCATAGAGGCAGGTTGTAAGCTGTGACTGTGTTCCTAGGAAGGGCCTGCACTTTCTTTGGAGGCATTAATTGGAGTGCTGCCTTGGGACTTGGGCTGTGCCACAATACTGCAACCCAAACAAAATAAAACTTGACTAAACCAGCAAACCCAGATTGGAGTTCAAGTTACTTTAACGACTCTTGGGAAACACAAACTGCAGTTGTATTATGTATGCAAAATTTGCTCTTTGACCTCATGGTAAGGAAAATTACTGGAGTACACATGTTCTTTTGCCAGCTTTCCGAAGTGTTGGATAAGTTAACTCTTTTGCAATTATGCAATATTTTTCAAATTTTAATTTTAAAATATGCTTGAAAAATAGATGCTGATCCAACAAGAACAGAATATATGGGTGAAAAGAAAGTGTTCTCTGTACACCTAACAGAAACCAGCACACAGGCGAGCTTGTGTGGCTGGAAGCTTCAGGATTTAGGAAGTTGCTTGCAGATGATTTCTTTTGAAATTAAAAGCTATGGGCAGCGCCATCCTGTTCTCTCTCTGGATATGACTTTTGTGTTTTATGCATAAGCTTGAGCTGATTTCAGGGGCTTACCCAGACTCCGGTCACCCACCTCTGAAGTCTGATGACAGGCCCCTAACTTTAGGATTATGCAGAGTTGAGTGAGAAATCTCAGAGCATCTTGGGATTTGGGGGAGATGTTTAATGATTCCTGCTGATTGGGAAATAATGTAAAAACAACAGATGAGCTTTTTGTGGTATTTTCACATGTTCTCTATTGGTTTGGGGAAGAATCCAACATTAAAGAGGTTTTGAAATAACACATATTTGAAAAGACATATAACATGCCCTCTTTTTTTCTTCACCACCATAAAATAAACTAGTAATTAAAATGGCAAAAGCGGAAACAGAGGTGACAGCAGTATGCCAGGATGAAAATAAATAGGATCCACAAGGCCAAAGCTAATGCCTGCTGCTAATGAATTGCCTGATGTTGGGTCGTTCCCTTGCTGAACCTATGGCTCTTTGAGTTTCAAGTTCCTCATTTCCTGGGGTCCCTTGAGATAGAAATTATCCATTCATTACAGTGGATACCTGAAAGTCCACTAGTTTGTTTTCTAGCTCAAATCCTGGAGAAGCCAAGCCACTGAAATTTCATTCATCTAGTAATTTGTTTACCGAATTTTCATGTTTTCCTAAAAAAAAAAAAAAAAAAAAAAAAAAAAAAACAAAAAAAAAAAACTATAAATGAAGTTCATAGTAATTCATATTGCAAGGAATAGGTATCAATCAGCCTTGCAGGTTTGTTAGATATAAATTAACTGGAAAGTATCTTTAATTTTTTCTCTGCCCCAGCTTTCTGAATAAGTAGTTAAAATTTGCTGAAGCTAGAAAAGCAGGTTCTCCTGGAGAGGGACAAGAAGGGCATAAGAATGCATCTTGCATTCCAGAGAGAGGAGAGATACTTCTGGACACAGAAAGCAGGGAAGCTAAGGATAAAGAAGTAAAGGGTGCTGAGGAACAAAAAGGGTCAACAATGAGAATGAACAAGTAGGAAAAATATTCAAAGGCTCCAAAACTTCTTCCATGGGCCTCTAAAGCTCTTTCCATTCTTCCTATATCAATCATCATAACCTTTCCATCAGTTAATGGAAACAGATCTGATTAGCTGGAATCTAGGGAGATGGTTCTATTGAACATTGGCTTCAGAGCCATGTATTTTCAGCAGATTAGCCACATTCTCTAGTTGCACCCTCAGTGAGCCATGCTGGTGACACCTCCAAGCTGTGGCAGACAGTGAGGTCTTCCTGCAGGAAGATGTCTTCAAGAACAGCAGAAAAATGGGTTTCAGAAAGAGGAGGAAAAGGCTCAGTAAAAACAGAGGGTTCCTTTGCTTGTGGGGGAATGGGTGGTAAGAGGGGCACTGACGTGTTAGGGTGGCCCACTCATCCTGGTTTGCATGAAATTTTCCTAGTTTTAGTACAGAAAGTCTCCAATCTTAGGCAAACTGAGATGGTTTGTTTCTTAGACCCACGCTGAAGCTGGTCTGAAAAGGGAAAAGATAAAGAAATGTGGGGGTGGGCAGGGGGAGGTGATGCAATTTGGAATCATCTCTTGGGAGGCAGTCTTTTTGCAGCTGCAGTTCATAGACCCTACAGGGAAGATAAAAGGATGCTTAGGAGGAATTACACAGACCTGAGCAGTCACCCCAGGGACCCAATAGTAGGGAAGGGCTTTAGGTTCACTCCAGATATCTTGGTTGTACAATCTATATGCACTGACTTTTCTAAATGTGCTTTTTTTTTTCTTTCTCTCTTTTCTTAGGGAGGCAGGACACAGTGCGTGAGAGAAGTCTGTCCCATTCTCTCTTGTCCCCAGCACCTTAGTCACACCCCCCCAGGACAGTGCTGCCCCAAATGTTTGGGTGAGTGACTATTTTCAGGTCAAAGAACAATGCAATTTTTTCCAGAGTTTCTGCTGAGAGTGTTGATACAGATTGTTATCTTGGGGTTCTGAAGTTGTCCTGTTCATGGCTTGTTAGAGACAACAGCTCCTTCTAATCTCCTGAGTGGAAGGTGTAAACAGGGGGTTGGCTTTTATCTGAGGCCACCACAGAGGCTGGAACCTGGTACCCCAGATCACCTGGGACATTATCCCATGAGGTGAGAACAGTACTGTAGTAGATCTTTTTAACTGGGCCTATGACTATTGGTAGGAACATATGTTAAAAGCATTTGAAGTAAATGTATGGAAGAATGTAGACTGGTGTTGTCTGTAGAGGCCAAAGCTCTGGGTAAGATAGCATGCCAGAAAATGAGAGGTTTGGAAGAGAAAAATGAATAATAGCCAAAAAGGAGAAAGTTCAAGCACTTTCTTTTTGAGCATTTGGTGTGCACCAACCTAGGTTCCATGCAAGAGACATTTTCTGTGCTTTTCCCTCATTTAATCTTTCTAAGAAGCTGTGAAATATAGTTTCTAAAAATAGAACTCTTGTGTGTCATGTGGGTGCTATTATCAATTTTACTGTACTGAGAAAGAAGTATTCCTGTAGAATCTTCAGGGATCCTTGGGGGGGAGGGCTAACTTTGTCCCTAATCACCTCTGGGTTTTTGTTCCTGCTCCTGATGTTTCTCTCTCTCTCTCTCTCTCTCTCTCTCTCTCTCTCTCTCAATTTTTATACCATTCTTCATTTCAGAGACCCCACCCCTAGTTTTTTCACATCCTATGATGCCATTGAATCAAAGATTATTTATCAGATTTTATTGAAGGTTTGCATCCAACAAGAGAACACCATGAAATGAAATATTAAGTTCCCTTGTTTTAAAAAGGTCTTAATTATTTTGATTTTGGGAAAATTTCACTGATTGTTTCTTCTATTTGGGCTCTAGCATCTTGTTAGTTACCGTCCACACCCTCTCCTTGAGTCTTCTTTCTTTCATAATTTTCTTTCTCCAACTCCAAAGCATCCTGATGATTTATTTCTTTCATTCACAGATTACTAGAGCCATACCCAAAAGTCTATTTTCATTTTATAAGCAAATTGGCAAATAGAGGTATTTTGTTAAACTAAGATAGTTTTCTCCTCTTTGAGGGATTCCACTGTCATTTCATCAAACAACGTTTACCTGCCTGACATGTGTACACACACACACACTTTTTGAGTAAAAATGAAATAATTAGAAGAACAAAGAAGAACTGTTTAGACACACCTGATTAAAGGCATTCCCATATGCACGTGTGCTTTCTGGGTTGCCAATGTGTGTGTGTGCCCCTGGAATTAAATTAGCTAGTTCAGTGTGGTAGAAGTCACCTGGCAGAGTGTCATGGCGGAAGTACTGTTTCAGCTAAGCAGGAAAGTCATCACAAAGGAAGTGGTGTTTGGATCAGGCCTCAAAGATAAGTAGGCTTGATTAAGGCTTTGAAGCTGATTCTCTGGGCATGCTAAGTCAACATAGAAGTTTCCCACATGAGCAATGGCTGTTGTATTGAATGCAGATTTTACTGATCATTTGTGGTTTTAAGATGGAGACTACAAAAGGAACCGTGAGTTTTGGGAAACTTGAAAAATCACAATTCCCTCAAATGAGAGCTTTTTTGGTTAGGCTAAACCACAGTGGAATGATGTGGCAATGGCTTAAATCAGGCTGTCCAAGAAGTCACAGAACCACTCCCTGGAATGTTTTATCTTAAGTTGGGCCGTGATGAATTTGGGATTAAGGTAAGATTTTGTGTTCTTTGATGGTGAAGTGAAACATACACACACAACAAAAGACAGAAGGAAAAGAGTAAACATGAGGATGCTTTGTAAATGCTGAAATCTTAGTCTAATTAGACTTTTTGACTGGTTGGGTATTGATTTGCTCTTAAATTTTCCCTTGACGGGGATTTCTGTACATGACATACCTCTACCTCTTGCATTACAACATTTGTTTCCTTGATTTTCTCATTTGTAATGAATGGTCTCATCGAGATCAGCATACACAGAGTAGCACCCAGTGCTCATCTCAGGGTGACACAACCCAGGATCATATTTGAATTGTATCACTAATAATAATAATAATAATAATAATAATAATAATAATAATAATAATAATTGTTAACATCTGCCATTTATTGGGGATGTTAATGAGTGCCAGGCACTGTGCTAAGAGCTTTATATTCATAATTATAGGTTAAATTTATATTTTAGTGAGGAATAATTTAAGCCATTGGTTTTATTTGTTCAGGGGGATAAAAACGTTGAAGAGTCTGTTTGTGCAATCAATTGATAGATTGATCCATCAATAGATTCATTCATCTATCCATCATCCATTCACCCATTCATCTATCCATCCATCCACCTGTTCATCAATAGTGAGCACAGTAGAGATAGTACAACCAGCAGACTGTGGGGAAAGAGAAAGGGCCCATTTGTTCTGAGAGGTAGTGGACCTTAGCCATGAAAAAGATGCATTTTGATTGGTAGAGATGAAAGTTTCTTCACAGAGCATTATATCTAGTCTTTTGCCTTTTGCCAAAGAGGATTTGAGGTTACTTACAAAATACCCAAAGCACACATAGAGAAAACATAGGCAAAAGACAAATCAGGTGATTACAATTTCAAAAAATTCCTTAACGAAGCAGAGCTATATTTACTTCTTAATGGACAGTAATATATATGATGGATAGTTTAAAAAGAGAATAATGCTTAAATTTGTGAAAAATGATTTCACCATCATCTGTGCACTAAATACAAATATAAAACTCTCCAGGGATATTTCTTATAATTTCCTAAAACTAAGGTGTGTTTTGACAGAAGAAATTATAATGGGATGGGCCAAATCCATGGGACTCAGGATGCACACAGCTTTCTGCCTCTTTTTTTTTTTTGCTAACTCTAGAGGGGTTCTCTGGAGGAATATTTAAGGAAAGGTTGAATTTTGTATTTTGAAGGCAACCCTCATATTTAGTGTAAAAGTTCTCAGGAAGTTCAAGAGACTCATGACCTCTATGTGCACATAAGTATACTTGTGTTAATTGGAATATTAGCAATGCAATTATTATACTACATTTTGTCTAACTATGAAAGAGTTTTTGTTGTAACTGAGAGTCGGTGATAATCTGTTCAGACTGCTACACTAAACTTCCATTAGCTGGAAGTGGTGATATGACACAGTGGTGTTGCTGATGCCATTTTATGAGTGATGTTAGTGAGGACAGGAGAAATAACATTCAAGATCACAAGGGAATCCATATGTAGGGACATGAATTATAACTTACTAGTCATCTTTTGAAGGTTCTCATAGTGAGAACCAAACTAATGATTTAGCTGCTCTGCATTATACTTTAGCATTTTGGCCTTTGGGTTAACTTTGATAAGAAGTTAGTTAGCTTTTATTTTTTAAACTCCTACTAATGGTATTCTCAACAACACTAATTCTGAGAATAGTATTTAGTATGTATTTATGTATGCATTTTCAGCATTTTATTGGACTTACTGATAGAGATTGCTACTAATCTTTTTTTTTTTAAACAAGGAGAAAGATGACTATGAATTTAAATTTGATCAATGAATATGAATTATTGGTTTCTTAGTCCTTAATTAAAGTAACATTTTAGAAATGATCTGATGTGATTTAGGTAATAGATACTCAACTGTTGAAAGAAAGGAGAAATTGGATTTTACTCCTTATTTAGGATTGCTTTTCAGGTCTTTTTTCATTGCCAGTCCAATCCTCATATCAGAGAAAAACCAAAATAATTCTGCAGAGACATTATGCCTGTGAAGTGTGGGACACTCAGCCTGTGGAGGTTGAGTCCTGCCTCTGTGCACCTTTTGATTGAGATTTGCCTTTATGCCTTTGTGTCCTTTCTTAACTGAGAGTCAGTGATAATCTGTTCAGACTGCTACACTAAACTTCTATCAGCATGGTAGCTTTCAAGCAGTAGAAATATTTTTCTCACAGTTCTGGAGGCTGAGAAGTCCAAGGTCAAGGAGTTTACAGATTCTGCGTCTGGTAAGGGCCCACTTCTGGCTCATAATTGATGCCTTCTTGCTGTGTCCTCACATGGTGGAAGGGGCATGGGGTCCTTTTTAGCCTTCTTTTATAAGGGTACTGATGCCATTCATGAAAGCTTCACCCTCATGACCTTGTCATCTCTCCAAAGTCCAACCTCTGGATACCATCACTTTGTGCGTGGGTTTCAAGATTTTGAGTTTTGTGGGGACATGAATGTTTAGGCCCTAACAGGTGCTATTTCATTAGTTATTTTGCTAGTTCTAGTCCTTGAGATATCTTGTCTCTGTCCACCTCTCTCTATCCTCCTGCTAATACTCACTTTGGGGGATAATTTTACTTGTTCTTTTAGATGTAGCTCAGGCATCACATCCTCCAAGAAATCTTGTGTGAGCTCCCTGTCCCCACAGTTCTCATGTTGGCTTCTTTCCAGAACTCCCCATGTTGTTGTCATGAAATGATAATTTGTGTGTTCTGTTTCCTAGTGGACTGTAAGCCCAATGAGGGCTACTTATATATAAGACATCTTGGTTCTCAATGAAGGACATGGAATAATGACTTGTGAGACTTACCAGGTTCATTTTGAAATCAAGCTTTTAAACAATGACTCTTTAAATGAATGATTCCTGGGGATCTCCTGGACACCTCTGACCTAAGGCTCTATTTTTTTTTTTTTTTTTTTGGTGGTACCAGAGCACTCAGTTTTGGGCCATCTGGTTTTTTGTATTTTATGAGGGTCTCACTGAGTGTTTAACCACTGCTGAGGCTGTTTTGATCCTCCTGCCTCATAAAGTAATTACAGGCTGACTGACAAAATAATTTTTGAGCACCAGTCCTGGCTTTTGAGCTTGTTTAACAGTTTTGTGCTCTGATGACAAAATTGGCTTTGGCTTCCTTACCCTCTGCTCTTGTCTTTCCAGGTCAGGGAAAGTGTTCGACCTTCCTTTTGGGAGCTGCCTCTTTCGCAGTGATGTTTATGACAATGGATCTTCTTTTCTGTATGACAACTGTACAGCATGCACCTGTAAGGTAAGACTGTTCTGAAGGGCCATGGCATATGGACAGAGATTTGGGTTTTTAGTGTCATAGCCAAAGTGATGATGTTTTATTTATGGGGGGGGGCATTACTGGTGCCATTTTACGAGTAGGATTATGCCTGAAGTCACAAGGAAGTTCATACATAGTCACAAGGAAGTTCATACATAGTCACAAGGAAGTTCATACAATTCACTGTCAAATTCTGAGGACCAACAGGTTAGTTCTTGGTGGTGAGAGGCACATTTTGAAGGGCTGTCCTGAGGATTCTCTAAAGTCAGACAGATACACATGGCAGTGTTCTCTGGCTCTAATTATCCAAAATTAATTCTGCAACACACCTGCCAATGAAAATGGCTTTAATCACATTCAAGAGAACAACAACAACAACAACAACAACAACAACAACAACAAAGCATTGATTTACAGTTAACCACAGAGATAAACCTGGCAGTATGGAAAGAGTATTTATGTGTTGTTCATTGTACCATGTCTTACTTAAGCCTCTGTGCACTTTTCTTAAAAGGCAACTGGAAGTCTAATTCAAAGTAAAGAAAGAATTCCACAGCCCCAAAATTCTAAAGGGACATGCATCACATATTTATAAACTGTTCTTAGGATATGAATTTTATTTGAAACCAAGAAGAGGAACATTTATCATGGAAGGCTTTAGGATCATTCATTAGTTAGTTAACACAAACATCTGTGTGACACGAGTTTAGAATAATATATTTTGGTGGTGAGGGCTGCTGTTGTTTTACTTTTAATAGCTAAAGAGCTAGAGAGGGAAGACAGGAGCTTTGCTACATATTGGTATGAGTCAATAGCTAGGATTAGAGTTCAGAAGTTCTTTTATTTAATTTTTTTCTTTTTAGATATACACCTAAATGTATTTAAATGTTGAATATATTTTGGCACATTATACGTACACAGAATTTAACTTATTCTAATTAGGATCCTATTCTTGAGGTTGTATATGCAGAGTTACCCTGGTTGTGTATTAAAACACAAGGATAGGAAAGTTATGTCTGATTAATTCTACTGTTCTTCCTATTCGCCTCCCCCTTCCTTCCCTTTGTCTAATCAATAGACTTCTTGATTACTTGAGACAGGCTTTGTTAGGTAGCATGTACCACTTCAGTGGGGTGACTGGGTAAGGGCTGTACTCTCTGTTCTCTGACAAGGATTACAAGGTTTGCATTTTCCTATGCTAAATGTATAGCAGCTCCTCTCATTGGGTTTGCCTTCTGTCCTCAGGACTTCTTTTCCCCACTAGAAACTTCACACGTTACAGCTTCCTCTTGGGCAACTGAGCCTTTGCCAAAACACATCCCGTTCCCAACTCTCTTGGTTTCAGGGGAGTCAGGTGTCCCCTGAACAGCACTTTGGGTCTCATGGATTCTGTGAGAGATAATTAGATAATATGTCCCAATACACAATAAGAACTGTAATTAATTCTTCTTTAAGAGCCTGGCTTATCAGAGTAGCAATTCACAGTTATCTTGGGTGTGTGGATGCTTGAAGAATCAGGCTGCCATCTGCCATGGTTGTGGGTAACTGGTATTATTTTCTGTCTGCTTAGAGATTCCCTCTCCAGCATTTTCATCCAGTGCTTCTCAGATTTCCAGGGCAGGTGCAGAAAACTGTTTCATAATTATTTGAATTTAGTATGGTTTCAGATCTCTGTGCCTTATGATCTGATGATCCCTCTACCCGCGGGGTCCTCTATTCTTTAAATCTGATTAGTACACTCTTTACCCATGATAGATCATCTCAGATATCGTCTCTTCCAGAGAGGCGTTCCCTTCTGTCTCTACACTTTTACACTTTCTGTCTGGTATTTTTTATCACAACTAATTTGTTTACAAGATTAACTACCCTTTTACATTATAGGCCTCTTGAGGACAGAAATACATTCATTGATTTTTGTATTCTTACTGCTTAACTCAGTGCTAGACACACAGTGCAGTAGGTGATCACACATACACACACAATTGAGAGAGCCATAGTGATCTCTGAAGGATCTGAGAGCTGGTGAATGCCCTGTTGTTCAAACTAGAAATCAAGACATATGGTTTGACAAAGAATTATTTTTTTCAACTTATGAGTTGGCTTCTAATAATGCCTATATGTCATTTTAAATTTAAAATGTACAGTCAGCCTAAGAAGTAATAGGTAGAATAGCATTTTTATTTTTAAGAAATCGAGCCATGTTCTTTAAAGTTATAAATACAAGTCAGTCTCCTCCAGAGGCTAAATGGCCTGGTCAAGGTCATGTCTTTTACAGTAGAGTTCTAGAACCCAGGTTTCGGAATTGTTTATTCAGTTCCTTCATGAACATAGAACACATGTGAACAATTTCATTTTGATGTGGGATGTTGGCTCTTAATTTTTACTCTTTGATCAAAGATGTCTGTTTTTTTTTTTTTCAATATTTATTTATTTGCTTTAGCTGTACACAATGGGTTTATCTGTACGTGGTGCTGAGGATCGAACCCGGGCCGCGTACATGCCAGGCGAGCGCTCTACCGCTGAGCCACAACCCCAGCCCAAAGATGTCTGTTTTTATGTTCAATGCTAAATGGTGGTGTAAAGCCAAGGAATAGACCCAAGAAAGCTCTGTTGATGTAGAATGTGAAAGAGAAAGAAGGCAAGGAGGAAACTGGCTGGCCCTTGATGAACAGAGCTTTCTTGCCACATACTAGCTGGAGTAAATCAGTTTCTTGAGCACGAGGTGCAAACAATTGGAAGTCAGGAGTATGTGCCAGATGCTCCACAGCTCCCTTATAGTCCAGTCCAGATATTAATCAACAGGTAACATTTTGAAGTGAATGAAAGATGTATTGCAACACATTAAAAATGGTACCTACAGAACAAGTTTTAGGAGAGTTTGTTGTGGGTTGTTAAAGGAAGGCCAAGTAGGATGCTTCGTAGAGGTGAAAGTCACTTGTAATTTTTAATTTGCCTTTGGGCCCCCAGCACTCTACTGTGGTATGTAAGAAGAAGTGTTCTCCCCCTGGTAGCTGTGACAAAGCCAAGGAGGCCTGCTGTGAAGAGTGCCTCCTACGAGTGCCCCCAGAAGATGTCAAAGTGTGCAAGTTTGGAAACAAGATTTTCCGGGTATGTCGTGAGCCAACTTTACAGGAACTCTTGTACTATCTTGACTATTAAAAAATCTTCAGACATCATGCATATTGGATTATTCTATAATTTGTTTATACATATACATACATTTGTGTATATATAATACATTCATTTCTATTGCAGTATCATATATATATATAAATATATATATAAATATATACACTTAGAATCAAGGGTAAATAGTAGAAGAGGAGCAACTGTTCAAAAAATGTTTGCCTTTGGCTTTATTTTTGCTGGAATATTTCAAACCCATAGTGCATTATTGCCCTTGCAAAGGTGGTCAGCCAGTGATTGGGGCTGAACTGAACCTGCCCCATGGATGGTGTCCTTGGGGTGCACAAATGTCTGGGAGCATCTCCTTCAGTTGGGTATACTCAGGGCCCCTTGTTAAGATGATGACCCTTGTCCACACCCTTATGGATCTTCAATTTGGTACTTTTTCAGAACGACTCTTTTACAAAGAGAAGTTTTCTCATCTGTAAGATGTTTATGTGAGGACGTTCATGGGGCAGGTGACTAGCCCTATAGTTGAGTAAAGGGGAGAGGCCTGCCCACTGAACTCAGAGGGTTGTCTGTTTGGCCCTTTGATACCCCCTCAGGTATGCTTAATGTTACTTTATTTTTTTTTTTTTTTTTGTACCAGGGATTGAACTCAGGGGCACTTGGCCACTGGGCCACATCCCCAGCCCCTTTTTGTATTTTTATTAGAGACAGGGTCTCACTGAGTTGCTCAGAGCCTCGCTTTTGCTAAAGCTGGCTTTGAACTTGTGATCCTCCTGCCTCAGCCTCCCAAGTGCTGGGATTACAGGAGTGCACCACCATGCCCGGCTTGATGCTACTTTTTGATTACCATAAGTGGAAACATGTGCAATGACCTTGTTGGTTTTGTTCCAAGTCCCTCCCATCTCCCATCTAGTCTGTTTTCCTCAAGGATAGAGGGCATAGCAATACTTGAAGATGTCACTTCATGATATGCATAAGAATTGAGAGCCCCAGAGTCAAGTCAGTTGTAGAAGCTCCTCAGGCATGTTGCACTGAGCCAGACTTCTATTACACTGACCTGGTTGCATGGAGAGGTCTTAGTTCTTATGGAATCTATAAGAAGACTTGATGTGTTATGCCCAGCAAAGGGGGATGCATGTGTGTTGTATTTATACCAGACTGTCAGAACTACTCATTGTCCTCTTTCCATAGTCCCCCTTGGCCTCCAGAGCACCAAGATAAAATAGATTCACTGTCGTGGTGGTGTTTTTTGCAAAATACTTTCAAGTCACTTTGTAAAAGTTTTCTTGAAATAATATGCAGGGACACTATGTTCTGGAAACATATACTCAGAGAAGTTGGAACTGTTAGGTGTCCTCTAAGATAGAGTCAGCCAAGCCTTTTTTCATTTGAAAGGCACCAGAAGGTACCCAGTCCTGCAGATAGCTCCAAAAAGTGAGGAAGAGGAGGCATCACTAAAGATCTGAACTTGTTAATATGGATCTACAAGCCCAGGAAGAAATCCTGATTGTTTTTTCTCCCCATTTAAGCCTAACTCTGTTGTCTGTATTTTTTTTTTTTTTTTTTTTTTGACCCACAAACATGGATGCACATATCTACCTGTTCTGCTCTGGCTGGGCATTTGGAAATTGCAGATTATAAATCCAATGAGCTGAAGAATTTCCTCTAGCAGCTCCTTCTGTCTGAGTAAGGGTCTAGTCTACGAATGTCCCAAAGTGCTACCTGACTTGTTGGCTGGAAAGTGCCAGCCACGCAAGGTCAAGCTGTGCTTAGATCTTGGAGTCTTTTGTCTGGGCTCTGCTTTTTCAGATGGCTCACTGATCAGGCATCTGCCTAGGCACTGGAGGTCATTTGAATTAACTTCCATTCTTTTCATGTCCACTGTGGTCTGGAACCATGGTATATCTGGGTATAAAACAACCCCTGTGGACATCTCAATCAACTGCTGGTGCTGGGATAACTTACACATTCCAATCCTATCAAAAAGAGGAAAATTAGAGTATTTTTAAATCACATCACATAGAAAAATTCATACTTTGTTGTTTCCTGGGGTAAAACTACACAATGCACAAGGAGTAGGTACCAGCTGCAAATATGACTTAGACATATCAGAGTTCTTTTTATATCCAGGAGGGAGTGCGCGTGTGTGCATGCGCATGCACATACACACACACACACACACACACACACACACACACACACACATATATACATGCAATGTGGCATCCTGAAATCCCCCCCTTATCTTTTTAAAAATTTTTTTTTTGTTTTTTAAATTTGTTACTTTTAGTCACACATGACAGTAGAATGTATTTTGACCCTAATCTTCATCTTAAATTGTTTAAATATAGACAGATACCACAGAGTCACTTAGTTTAGGGGTGGCATTCCTGACTCAGGGTAAGACAAAGACATGTGTTCCTGGATGGAGAAATCTCAGCCCATTGGCTTAGCTCCTGCAGCTTTCAGCTGATAACAGAATGCTGTGCTCTGTCCTGCAGGATGGAGAGATGTGGTCCTCTATCAACTGTACCATCTGTGCTTGTGTGAAAGGCAAGACCGAGTGCCGCAAGAAGCAGTGCATTCCCATCAGCAGCTGCCCACAGGTATGTTTGGAATGCAGGTTGGCTTTCTCTTTACCTTAGTGTCTTGGGAATTGCCTGGTTTGTGGCTTGATCCCATGCCATCTTCCAAACACAGACTCTAGATCTCTCAGTCAGATGCTACTTCTAAAGCCTCTTTTTATGGAGTTTCTACCCACAGTCCAGCCTTGCATGAAATTACCACTTGTCTGCCTCTTGCCTCAGTTCTCCTACTTCTTAGTGTCTTCTCCCAGTTCTTTTTTTTTTTTTTTTTTTTTTTTAAAAACTTCTACTCTGGTTGAATTTGTCCCCTTGTTTTCTTTTGCTGAGTTTTCTGTTTAACATCATAACCATCTTTTGCCTTTTCCTTCCTTCTCTCCCTTCTCAAATCACAGCTTTCTGCTCATAGCCAAAGGAATATGTGTTTTTTTATTAATACATTCCCCAAAGGCTTCTCCTGTCTAGCAGCAGCCCAGACCCCTTTGCTAAAGTTTTCTCTCTCTAACCCCAACCCCCATCCTAGCCCCAGAGAGAATAGCATCCTTATGGAAATATCTCTTTTCAAAAACCCATAGTCCAGTGTGTTGAATAAAGCAACCATTATCTTCTAAAGCATGAGCTTCATTAAATTCACCTCAGCTACTTGAAACCTTTCAAGGTTTCATGCATTTGGGAAAATGTCAAACCTATTCAATATCTTCCAGTCAATGAAAAAAACATATCCATATATTCAGGACATGTCCTCTCTTCTCTGTTATAGACAACTTTTAATTTTATTCACATCTGTTATTATTATAAACAAAAAGTTGCTGTTTTTACTTGAGTGCCAAATGAGGCACAAAAAAACAACAGCTGTTGCCATTGCACAACTGAATAAAGGAGGGAGAGAAAAGGGGGAAAAAAACCTAATTAGTCTTGCTTTTAAAAGCCTTAGACATAAAATTGAAAACCTCCCATAAAAGAGAGAGAGAGAGAAGGAGAGAGAGAGAAAGAGAGATACAATAAGTAGACTTGAACATGGTCTGTTTATAAATATTCATTAGGAAAAATGGGATCACATCATTTATGCCAGTCCTTGGGGAACCCTCACTGCTAATGAACTCTTGCAGCACATGTTAGTAATAATGGGCTTCCTTATTGTACAAGACAAAAACAGTCTGTGGTGCCAAGCTGGTGGCTCAAGTAACTCGCCTCAGCAGGCCATGGTGGAGTTTCCAGCTTCACTTGAGTTCTGCCACTTGTGTCAGGGTTGATGGTTTTCATTGTTCTCTTGCAGCAGGGAGGTCAATGCTCTTTATGTCACCAACGTCTCCTTAGCGTTCCTTCTTTGTGGACCACATTCAGGGCTGGGCACATGCATCCCTCCAAGCGAAGCCCTTTGTCTAGCCCCCACCCCCCATGTCCTCATTTGTGCCCCTGACCAGGCTCCCGCCCCAGGGACCACCTTTCTGCTCCTGGGCATCTTTCCAGTGGTGGGTCCTCTGGTTCACACTTTCCTTTCTCAGAAGCCAGCACGAGGTCTTTAGAAGAGAGCTTAGCTCTACCATGGAGATCTTTTTAAAAACCTACTTCTCCTCCTCTATGTCGCCTGGGGAAATTAAAAAAAAAAAAAAAAAGAAGCTCCTGTATTGCCTGCTCCATCTTTCTTGGCTGCCACACGTCTCTTTTTCCAGTGTTACATGCATCTTGTTGAAGAAGGATTTTATGGCTGAATTCCTTGTCTGCCTTTGCTAGCAACTCTGCTGGGGCAAAGGAGTCTCAAAGGCTACGAGGGTTTCAGCGGGGACTAGGTTGGAGAGTCACGAGATTGTCATCTCAGCACCAATGATATGTACTGAAACCTACTCTGTGGTCACAGGGCTAGTCTCATTTAACTCTTGAGATCACTCCTCTGAGGTGGCAACTCTGACTAGACCCTTCTCAAAGATGAGGCTATAGTGTGTCCAGAGTTTCACAGCTCATTCTATGTAATCTAGGCTTTCCGATTTCATAGTTTTACTTGACTTATTTCCCACTAATTTAATGACACGAACAGTGCTACTTGCATTTTCTGAAGAAGGGAGGTGGCCAGGACTTGCCAAGATGCAGCTGTTGAGAGTCAAGTCACATGTGGTTAGGAACTTGACTTTAAATACCTCTTCTCCATTGCGATTCAGCACCTGACTCCATTTTCTTGGGGACACCATTTTGTGAGCCTGGGCTCACCTCATTTGGCTTTGTCTTCAACTGCTTTTGGTCATGAAAAATTAAAGGAGAACTTTATGTCAAATGGAGATAGATAACAGAACTCTGGACAGTGAGAATTTGTCGTGATGCCTCCAAATCGTGGGATGGTAGAATGGGGCTGAATTTGAAGTTTCATTCAAAGTAATCATATCCTTTAATGTACCATTTTAGGTTTAGTTAATGTAAAAAACCAAAAATGAATGAGACCTCATTCTAGTTCTTTAATAAATTTAATACATTTTTTTAAATCAATGTAATTGTTTATTTTTAAGATACCTAAAGCTACTCTTGATGTGAATGACCAGTAGTGAATGAGCAGTATCTGATCTTTGTGTCCATATAACAGGCCTTGGGCAACCTTTGTGTGGCCTCTATTTTGTTGGTTGCCTGTGAATGGGGGATAAAGTCACTTTCATTTGGAGTGGTGTCATGAAGTTTAAATGAAATAAAGTATGAGGAATGCATAGCACTCTGTCTGGTATATAGCAGATGCTCAATAAATGTTAAAATTTTCTTAAATATTGAGAACTACAGAGCATAAATATATGCAAATGGAAAGAACATTACCTATAGGGTCATCAAAATTAGGCTTAATTTTGAATTCTACCACTTCTGTGTGTATGACATCAAATTTTTCATTTATGAAAAGAAAAACACTCAGCTCACAACATTCTTGTACATCTTAATAGTAATGATTATAAAAATCTCTAATATTCATTAAGTAGTATACTACAGGTGTTATCTTCTTAAATCCTTATAACTAACTTGATGTTAGGTCACATAAGTAAAATATCTAGTATGGTGGTGGTTAAATTGCAAATTCTCTCTAAATGTCAATCTCTTCTGCATTTCTTTTTCTCTGTGATTAACCACTGAGTCAAAGATAAGGCAATGCCATTCTCTGATATGGGTCCTGAGAATTTCCTCCTTTAAATGTCATGCATTAAAAAAAAATGAAAAGACAGGCAATGTAGACTATCGTGCTGTATTTCCAGAAAGATAATGGAAAATTACTCAGCATTTCAGAACTCTCAGCTTCATTGACTTTGACTGCATAACAATGATTTAAGTTGGAAAGAAGAAATCTGACTGAATTTGATCTGTGGCCCACCCGTATCCATAGGACCAATGAGTCGTGAGCTTGGATTAGTTATTGTTTGGGCTCCTCTACTAAGTGAAGACAGAAGGCCACGGATGGTCTGATGGGTTGACAGACAATTCCCATTTTGATGTGTACGTACTTGGTCCCCAGAGGGGTTGATTTGGACATCAGTGAAAAGGTTGAGCCCAGATTGTCTCCATCTTCCCCCTATGTGAGAAAAATCACGCCAGTGAGTCCTTCAGGTCTCATATTTCTTGGAGGATAAAAACAAGAAGGCTTTCTGAATGACTTTGCCGGGTCTTAAAATTTGATACTTGAAACTTCATTTTCACCAGCATCATCACCATCTGGGTATCGAGTTCAAATACAGCTTGGACTGATTTCATTGGTTTATCTGGTATTAGATTTAAAAAAGAGATTTGTCCTCAGCAGACCCTGCTTCTTAGCACTGACCTTTTGTTTGTTTTTTCCTGATTAGGGTAAAATTCTCAACAGAAAAGGATGCTGTCCTATTTGCACTGAAAGTAAGTTCATTTCTTTGAAAATGTGCTATTAATATTTGTTTGACATTTTATGATACAACAAGAAAAATAGTGGTGTGAGTTTTCTGCATGTTTTAATTCTGTAGGTATGGGATGGGATTATCCCCTCTCCCTACAGACACTTTAAATCAGTTGTAATATGCTCACAGAAGCACAATTGAGACAAATGTGGATATTTCCATCAGAATTTGTTGCTATGAGAAATCAAGAAGATAAATGATCTGATGAGGTTTTAAAAAACACCAGATAACTGAATGCACATTTTAACTGCTAATAGTATTTGCAGTCACAGCGGCTAAGATAATGATATCCAGTAAAACCAAACACACATAATCTAGGAAGGATTTTCCTTCTCTCAATATAAAACCAAACAGCTGCACTTGCTCTTCCCTCACCCCACCCCCACCTCGTCACCATTTCACCTGGCTGCACCCACAGCTGCTGTTGGCAAAGAGATCATAAGAGGTCATCAGGCTGACAGTGGGTTTGCAGTTGTTATTTTTAACTGAGTTCTTGAAGGTTCTATCTAAACATGGCCTATTCCGAAAGCTGTTGGAGATAGCAGCTACTGATCACAGGGACAGAGCATAGCAACAGGTGTCATCTTGGTCCCACATGTAGATATATGCCTACATCTATTAGCAAATCGCCATTTTCGTCCTCCTCAAATTCATGTGATTTTGAGGTAGCTTTTGGAAGTATTTCATTGAAAGAGGGGGATTAGTAATGCCTTGTCAAATTAGTTCTGACATATGATAAGCAAGATTAACACAGCCAGAAAATCTATTAGAAAGTATTTAATGAGTCAGTTAGACTTAGAGAAGTGAACTTTCATGGCAGTTGAAACCAGTTTTCACATGGGAACGGGTTTGTTTCTTCCATTTATCTAAATATCAATGTTTACGTTGATTTTTTTTTTGGGGGGGGATTGGCTAGTACCTTTGGACAATAGATAGGCAGAGTCTTTTATATATATACATACACACACACACACATATATATATATATATGGCTACACACATTAATATTATATATAATTGTTATTTATTATATATCTACTATGTATATTACTATTTTTAGAGATAGCCATAAAACAATTATATGCTAGATAAAAGTGCTGGTTGAATTAACATAAAATAAATTATAGATTTAATAAAAGAGCCTCCCTTTGAAGATAATGAAGTACATAAAATAACTCAAAGGAGGCCAATGAAATATGACATTGTAGAGTTCAGAAATTAATGTAGGAAGAATAATTCACTATGGTTAACACATCAGTTGATTTAAAAGCTTGTGTATAAACTATTAGATTGAATCAACACCCCCCCCCCCCAACCCTGGACCCTCCGAGGAAACTGCTTACCCATGGCTCATGGGCTGCCTTCCGCTTAATTCTTTCTAGATGAGCAGTCTCAAGCCTACATTGATGAAGATTTCCTCTGTATTCAGGCCCAGAGTTGGGTTTGCATTTCCCTATAAAGTGTCTCCTAGTTGAAGCAGAGAGATCTCATCAGGACTCCTAATATTTTCTGATTCACCCTTTCAGTATGCCTGAACAGTCATATTCCACCTGCTATTACGTGGCTGCTAGGCAGGATTGCTGCTTATTAGCTTTGCAAGAACACATGGTGACCTCGTACAGAAATAGCCCAAATCTTGAATTTTCTGACTTTCTGCTGCAAGGATCACTGACTATTGAGAGAGCTGAGAGCTAAGCTAAATTTCGTTATTATTCTTTCCATTATGAGCTGGCCTTTCCATATCTACAAGACTGGTGACTTAGAAAAAAAGAGAAGAAGAAGAATAGAAATATGGGCCTGATCAAATAGGACTGCGTGTGTGACCTGTTCTGTTACATCGTGTGTGGTGTGACACATGTGAATGAGCCTATACCTTCCATCACTAAGAGAGGCAACTGGCAAAGGAGAAAGCCACCCAGCTGGAGGGGCATTGGGAGGCCACGGACTGCACCTGCATCTAGCAGGCCAGAGCTGGAAGAGCCCAGGCATGCAGTTCTCTGTCCAAATCTCAATTATATCATCCGATGGCTATTTCTCAATTTCCTTTGGTGTTCTTTCCATCTGTTTACTCTCACTCGCTCTCCAGCAGTTCTTCCATCATTGCTGTAAAACACATTCTATTTGGCGAGGCTCATGTGTTCAGATTCAGTGAAGAGATGGGATGGCTTCCAGTTTTTTAAGCAATGCCCAGCTTTTCCTAACACATTCAGGTAGACTTAGTCTGCTGTTCTTTAAATATGGGTTAAAGACCTCCTACTTTGAAATTCCTCTGTCATTATATTCCGGATCTGGAACAAACCTGTGGACTAATTTTTTTCCTCCTCCATCAATTATGAAATCTCTTCTGAGAAGTGGAGTTCTACAGTAGAGAAACCAAGGCGAAACTATAAACTAAGGCCAATGTTTTCTATAAGCAGGATAATGATTTATATTTTTATTAAAACACATATTCTCTCTCACAAGTGCATGGACACACACACACACACACACACACACACATCTTTAGGTTACCCCAGGATTTCAACTCAGTCTTACTGCCAGTTTGGCCAGATAATTCTTTGGTGTGGGGCTGTGTTGCAGGACATTTAGCCACATTTCTGAACTCTGCCAACTCTATGCCAGTAGTAACTACCTCCCCAAGTTTGTGACAATTCAAAATTGACAATTGCAAAATTGCCCTGGTTAAGAACCACAGACACTCCAAACAGTGGAAATGGTGTGGGTGAATGTAAAAATAAATCCCTCTGAGGTTAGTGGCAATGGTTTACTCTCTATGCTGGTTGATTAGATAACAGCAAGAGAATAAAGTGCCCATCTTCTGATCTAAAAATTGAAAGACCAGCCAGGTGCAGTGGCTCATACTCTAATCTCAGTGACTTGGAAGACTAAAGAAGGAGGACCACAAGTTCGAGGCCAACCTAGGCAACTTAGCAAGGCTTTAAGCAACTTAGTGAGACCCTGTCTTAAACACTAAAAAAAAAAAAAAAAAAAAAAAATTAAAAATTTTAAAAAGGAGCTGGGGATATGGCTCAGTGGTAAAGTGCCCCGGGGTTCGATCCCCAGTACTAAAAAATCAAACCAAAACAAAACAACATTAACAAAAAAAAAAGACCAAAGCCTCTGAGTTATCTGTATGCTTATGCATTTTAATTCCCTAGCCCTATAGATAGCTACAAATACATAATTATAACTTGATTGATTAAAAGTGGCTGTCTTTGCTTTCATGGCTAGGAAGCTAGAAACAAATGCATGGCCTACCCGATAGCATGCAATTTTTTAATAATAAGCTTACTTCTGACTTCATGTTTATCCACTTTTAAATGTTTCGAATTATTAGTAAATATGCTTCTGCATTTCTTTGATCCTTTTTTCCTTTTGAGTGGAGGCAATATTCTATACATACTCACAAAACTGAAATAGATTGGTTACACAGCTCAAATACTCTAAAATTTATTTTGATCATCTTTAGTGGCTAAATGAAGGCTCCATCATTTCTAGTAGAGGTGGCATTGCACTATGTGTTTCTAAACTCCTACAGAATTTATTTCTGCCTGTGTTTGTCTTAGTCTTGGGAGTGTTTGGAGGCCCTGTCAGATCTCTGAAAGGAATATCAAAGATGAAACTTGAAGTAAATGGGAAACACATTTCAATAGGCCCCTCTCTGCAGTAGTCAGTGATGATGGTAATTTGCAATTGTGTGGGTAGGGAGCAATAAGGGAGGCACAAAGCTGTGGTAGTCCCCTTAGGAGGGCAGTCTTTGTGGGGTTGTTTTGAAGGGTCAATGAGGATTTTCTCAACTTTGGGGGGAAAAAATTCTCTTAAAATCAGACCCAAAGAAAGTATGAAAAGTATTGCTGTCTTTTAATAACTTGGGGCCTACTCTCTTTCTCGCTTTCCAACAGAAAAGAATTAAATTTGGTTTGGATGATTTATTTAAAATAAAATATGTGAAGTGAGCTAAACAAACTTTATAAAGCTTTCGGCAAGTGCAGTCTCTGCCAAGGTATGAGGCTATCGCCTGAAGCGACTTGGCTTGGCCTTGACTGAGTGTCACGTGACCATGAATTAGGTGCCAGGAGGGCCACTTTTGTTGTGTGAGTGTAGCTTTTGGTTTATGGAAATGTCATTTTATTGTGTGTTAGCAAATACTAGGTGGAATCTTGACCTAACCACTCCACACAGACCTGAATCTGATAAGCTCTTTGTTGGCAGAATGTCGGTTTTCAGACTTGGAAATAATACTTAGTGTCAAAGTTTTCACTGATAAGAGAGGTGTGTGTGTGTGTGTGTGTGTGTGTGTGTGTGTGTGTGTGAGAGAGAGAGAGAGAGAGAGAGAGAGAGAGAGAGAGAGTATTTTGATTATATGAGAGAATTTAATCTCTTAATAATTTGTAAGACCAGAGGCAACCAAAGGCAGCCCAGAAGCAGATGGCCACCCCCAGGTCTCTCAAATTGCTTCAGCAGTACCTAGAGCTACCTAAAACCAAAGTTCACAGATTACATAACTCTGAAGCTGGTAGGGTATGCTGAGCACAGATGTGCATTTTAATTGAAATAACCTCAACTGCTTGTCCCACAAGTAACAGGAAATATCAAATTTCAGCAACTCAGGGTGCAAGGAGTCTCACAGTTGCCAGGTGACTTTTTAAACCCCCCAAGGGTTAGTTTCCAGCTGTGCGCAACTTGGTACATCTGTGTGAGCTCACTGGCAAAGACCTCATGCCTGCTGCCTGCACCCATGGCAGAGGTGGAACTGGTCCCAGCTAGTTTTGGCAGGTCTCACTTAAGCCCCCGGGATTCCTGCAGGTATCCTCAACTAAATAGGGTAGATGTAGGAGGGGGAATAGAACAACACTTTCATTTATTCCCCTGGAAAAAAAGCATAATTAAACAACGACCTTGGGGCCTATTTTATGAGAAATCTTCACTGACAAGAGGTTCTGCAAATTAGTGATTCTGTGTTTGAGCGAGGTTTCTGGCCTCAGAGTCTGTAAGCAACTCCAGGTCCCTTAGCCCCTAGAGTCTGTCCTTAACTCAGGAAAGCAAGGAAATTTGAAACCAGAGCTCAAGATGCTTGTAGAATAAGAATTTGTGGTGTTGACTTTAGCCCTGCCAAGGAGGTGTTAAGCTAAGTGGCCACTGAAGTTTCTGCTTGCGCATCTGGAGTTGGGTTTGATACTTCTCCTGAGGCCAGTGGCAGACAGAGGTGGCAAATGAAACCCGACCGTGCCACACGCAGCGCCTGGGAGATCCCACACTGGGAGAAACAACACTGGAGAGTGTAAGGAAATCAGTTTGTTTTCTGTGTGATGTGCTGTGCTGCTCTAGAGGATACTTTTCCTTCAGATTTTCTTTCTGTAAATGGGGGCAGAGTTGAAGGAGGAGACTTATAACTTCGGTGGATTGTCTTTTACCCACCACCTACTGTCAGTTTCTTCAGGGTATACTAGATAGTACCACTTACAGAGTTTTAGCACCTTATAGAATTATAGGTAGTTTACTGTACTAGTAGGAGTTAGTACTTGGTAAGTACTCAATACGTTAGTATTCTGTAAGAGTGTTAGCGTTTCAGTGCAGTGAACAAAAAAACCCAACAAGAATAATTTAGAGGAGGAAAAGTTTATTTTGGACTTACAGTTTCAGAGGTTTAGTCCATGGTGGGCCAACTCCATTGCTCTGGGCCTGAGTTGAAGCAGAACATTATGGCAGAAGGGCATGGTAGAGGAAGCACAGAGAGCAGGTAAGAAGGGGTTGCAGAAGATGAACCCTTCTAGGGCATGTCCCTAGTGATCCACCTTCTCCAGCCACGCCACCTCCCAACACCCAGCTTAGTTACCCCTGACTTAGTCCATTCAAACTAGGATGAACTAATTAGGCTTGCTGATATCATGATCTAATCAATTCACTCTGAATATTCCGGCATTAACACAGGAGCATTTGGGGGACACTTCATATCCAAAAAATAACAGTTGACAATGACTATCATCATCATCATCTTCGTCATCATCATCCAATAACAATGACAGCAATAATTGCAGCAGGGGTAGCCACAATAGTAGTTAGTATTTACTTATCATCTGCTACATCTCTAAACATTGTGTGGGTTTTTCCATTTGATCTCATTTGAATCTCATAGCCATCTCATAGCTGTGCTATCTCCATTTTAACAATTGAAGGATCTGAGAATCAGAGAAATTAAAAGCACCAGGTCAGCTAACACCTTGTTTTCTGAGACCCCCCAAAACTCAAACTTCTCAGCACTATTCTGTGTTCTCTCTTGACTGCATTTTTACTCACTTGGGAGGTTTGCTTCAAAATATACATCAGATTTTTCCAATTTCCTTCTTTTATACTGGAGTGGAGACTTCTCTTTGAAAGCCGTTATATTTGCTTACCTCTAAAAACATCTGTATTTATGAAGTCCCTTCTGTCTCGAGTTACAAATCTTATGTTCTCCCCTATGCTGAGAGTATGGAGACATGACTCATTGCCTGCACTATTTCTCTTTGCTATGAAATTCATATTGGTGCATGCTTTCATTCTTTCTCCCACCATTGTCCCTTTCTTGGTGAGTACCCTCCACCCTCAATCACTGTTCCCCTCCTCTGCGCTACCCTTCAGATCTCTCTTTGGCACAGGGACCTCTTCTTCCTTAATTGCCTTTTCATCTTGTGTAAATGAACAGCTCTGCCTTCACAGTCCCTCTTCCACAGTTCTGTTCTCATTCTGGTTTCAAAGTTATCCAAACTTTGAGGTCCTTAACATTTATCTCTTCTTAATAAGATGCTAATATGGGAGATCTCAGCTTCTAATCTTTTGGAGGAACATGTTCTTCTTGAAAAGTACTGCATTTGAATTTTATTACAGTTGCTACCTTTGAGTCACCAAAGTCTGAGTTGGAATTTGGATGGAGGGGTTAATGGCTGTTTCCAACCCCTATTTATTGACTGAATTCTGGCATCCACACTATCCCAGCTGCACAGGTTTTGAGCCTTAATGTTATTTCTCATACTTCTGGCATTTCTTTCCCATGTTGGTAATCAGTCATCAAGTCTAGCTGATTGTCTCTTTCTGTTGTTTTGCTAATAAATAATTTCTTTCTCATTCCCACGACAGCCAGACCCTCATCCTATTGCCTGCAACTCACCCCATCTACTCTCCTTCAGCTCCTTTTGCATCCCACTGTCAGAACCCAAACTTGGCTTTCACAAGAGCCTACCCCATCTTCCTTCTCTGTTGCAGTTTTCCAACGTTTGTTTTATAAAACACTAGAGCTGAGGGATAGTTATGAGTAATATTTTCAAAACAAGGTCCTATGATTAAATACATTAGGGAAATGCTGGGTTAAGTAAACTTAAACAGGTTTCCTTGCTGCAGAATCCTCAGGGCCCTTTCCATGCCAATGGGCATGGTAAACTTTCAGGAGGGTGATGGAGTAGAAAGTGCCTCCTAAACTAATTTGAGCTGCAGAGCTTTTAAAATTTCTACTTATTTTGGCAGTGCAACAGGCAGGATTGATGTTTCATAGGAAACACGTTAAGAAATGGTGGTTCTTTCAAATATATTTAAACTTCTCAGGCTGGCAATAAATCTCAGACCAACTTATTTAGGCAGCATGAGTGTCTCACGTCTACTAAACGTCTACAACTCCCAACTCTGGTCAGATTGGTCTCCTCCTCCTCTTGTACAAACTCCTTTCCTTTCTATGTCTATGATTTACTGACATTATTCTTTTGGTCTAGAAGGCTAACTTCATTTTAGCTCCTAATTGATACTTCATATGTCTTTATAGACTAATTCAACTCATATTGCATCTTCAAAGTGTCATATTATAGTCATATTCAGTCTTACCTTAGCTAGTCATAAATATCTATTTGCTGGATTTGTATAACATTTAAAATGTATTTTTCATAATTAAATTAATGAGGATGATGCTGGGCTTCTACCTGCAAGGTGGTTGTCCTTAAATACATGTTATCCATGAACATACTGAGGTATGTAGGGAGTCGGTATGTGATTTAACAGTCAGTAAATGGCAAGATCAGGATTCAAACACAAGACTGTGTTCAAAACAATATGATGAATGTTGGCAATGCCCAAAGTGGGCTTTAATTCTCTAAGCCAGGTTAATTTAGAGATGTGAAATCCAACTCTTTAGCTCAGGTACACAGCTTTCTTAATTAATAAACAAAAAGTTCTGATGCAAAGACAAAGAGATTTTAAGCTAAGCATGGTGGCATTCTCCAGTAACTCAGGAGGCTGAGGCAGAAGGATCACAAGTTTGAAGCTAACCTTGGCAACTTCAACCCTGTCTCAAAATAAAAACTGAAAGGGGCTGGAGATATAGTTCAGTGGTAAAGCTTTCCTGAGTTCTATCCCCAGCAATGGGGGAAAAAGAGACATTTTAAGGTCAGAACTTGGATGATGGGGGTGGAAAACTACATCTTCCATAACAAGTTTATATTAATACTTGGTGAGTTTTTAGCATTCAGAAAGGTGCTTTTGGAGGACACGAATAAAAGGCTGAAACTGACCCTGACCTTAGGACTTATAGTTGGGAAGAAGAGATAGGAGCACCATGTAATAGTTTATAATTAACTGCTAGATAGATATTCTTAATCTGAAAACATGGACTCCTCAAGGGTCATTGCTCAGCCTTGGGACAGAGTATCTATAAGTCTCTTCACTTGAGAGGATGCCCTCATATGCATTTGGGGGAATGAATGTCTAAACATTTCTTCAGATTCTCAAAGAGCTCTGTGTCTTCCAACTTGTTAACAACAACAACTGCAGAGGATGCTGGGGCATAAGTTGTGTGTGGAAGCATCAAGTCACAGTGGGAAAGGAGTCTTGGGCCAGAGAGACTGGGTTGGACTCTGTCTTTACTGATACTGGCTGAGTAATAACGGGCTATACAGCACCCTCCCTAAATTCATGGTAAGAAATTAGTAATAATATATAGTATGCAGAGATATAGTGATGATGACAGGAGATACTGAAAATGCAGAAAGCACCTGGCATGGTACCTGGCATAGACCAGTTGCTTTACACTAGAAGCCATAGCTATCGCTAAGTGTATTAGTTCCCAACGGCTGCTATAACAAAGTACCACAAATTTAATGGCTGAAGCAATATACATTTATCATCTTACACGTTCTAGAGGTCAGAAGTTAGAAAGAGTCTCAAAAAGCTAAAATCAAGGTGTTTGGCAGGACTGTCTTCCTGCCTTTTCCAGTTTGTACAGGCTGCCCATTTTCCTTGGCTCCTGGACCCATCCTCCATCATCGAAGCTAGCAATGGAATAGTTTTTATACTGTATCACTGTGACATTTATGTTCCTGCCTTCCTCTAAGGACCCTCATGATTACTTTCATCTCTCTCAGATCATCCAGGATAAGCTCCCTGTTAAAGGTTGGCTGATGAGCAACTTTGATTCCATCTTCAGACTTCATTCTGTCTTGCCATTTACATAACACATCCATTGGTTCTGGGCATTAGGATGTGCATGTCTTTGGGGGACCATTACTCTGCTTATCACACTTGCCATTTTATGAATGAGAAATAAGTTCTCTTCTTGTTTTTTTTTTTTTTTTTTTTTTTTTTTTTTTTTTTTGGTACCGAGGATTGAACTCAGGGGCACTCGACCACTGGGTCACATCCCCAGCCCCTTTTTTGTATTTTATTAGAGACAGGGTCTCACTGAGTTGCTAAGTGCCTCGCCATTGCTGAGGCTGGCTTTGAACTCGCGATCCTCCTGCCTCAGCCTCCCAAAGTGCTGGGATTACAGGCGTGCGCCACCGCGCCCGGCTGTTCTCTTCTTGTATTTTTATGCTTCTAATTTAGCTTTTTGATTCTTACAATACATGTTAGTGGGGTAGGTTTTCTTCATTCGGCAGGAAAAAAATCAGATTTACAGAGAGGGGAAGGATATTGCTGCCCATGTATTTGAGTTCATGGATTTTAATTCTTAGTGTATTCTCTTGACACCAGATGTAGCTCCCGCATAATATTTTCCACTTTTCATATTTTTTTCTAATAATCTTTTTTTGTTCTGAAAACATTCACAAACTATTCAACTAATTGATTAAGCAAATTTCTGTTGATTACCTTACATGTGTGTGTTTTAATAAATTCGGTGTAGGTGATTTATGTTTTTCACCAGAGATGTATTAAGTTAATAAATGCATTAATTCAACAGACATTTATTGAGACCTGATATGTAGTACAACAGGCATTGCTGTAATGCAAAGATGATACTATTTATTATTCTCCTATGTGGCAGTGAGCTGGGTCCTGAGAAGTATATACAAAATTTACATGGAAGGAGTTCAAGGTCTGACTTAGGAGTTGGGCATACATCATAACTATCAGCAAGAATGGAAAGTGACCTATCATAGGCAGAAAATGGGTTTGGCGACTTTATTTTGGACTCCCAAACGAAAAAACATAGTGTAACTTCAAATACACTTTAGAAATTAAGACCATCTCAGAATCTCAGCTATATGATCAGTTTTACTTTTGGAATTTAAAGGGAGGTGACCTTGGCTGAGGCATCATTGATGTTGCTGTGGGGAATCTGGCATTGGAGCTGAGGGCTGAAGGACGTGTGTGAACTGTGAGGAAGTGTTGGGTGGGCATGGGCCCACTGTGGTGCTGAGGTGAGAGGTAGGAAGTACCGGGCTCCACTGGGGAGGCCCTGGCACTCCAGACTTTGGATCTGGATTCATTTTAAATTAAACCTTTGATGTTAGGGATTGTTTCCTTTGTTTGCTCTTTTGTTTAGAGTTGGTGAGTATATGGAGTTATGGAAATATGTGAAAACAAATTAATATACTAAATGAAATACCTATGTAACTTTTTGAAGAGTCAGCATTTCCTATGCAGACCAGTTACTATTTCTGGAAGATTATGGATGGGTGGAAAGAGAACTACCATCCCTTTTCCTGCCCTCAGCCCCCATACACACAGTAAAATTAGATGAAACTGGGGGCGGTGGTGCACACCTGTAATTCCAGCAGCTCAGGAGGATGGTGAGTTCAAAGTCAGCCTCGGCAAAAGCGAGATGCTAAGCAACTCAGTGAGACCCTGTCTAAGCAAAATACAAAATAGAGCTGGGGATGTGGCTCAGTGGTAGAGGACTCCTGAGTTCAATCCCCAGTACTCACCACCCCCAAAATTAGATGAAGTTCTGGATTTACAAAGCTAAGAATATAAGTCTTACAGGCTTCCAGGTGCCCCCTAATGGAGCACCTGCTGGACCTTCAGCACCTTGCGGGCCAACAGCTGTTGGTGACAGCCCAGTGCAGGGCCAGAGCTCCTGCATGGAGAACTTGAGATCCTGCTGGGTCACACCACAGCCTCTTTCTACTTTTCCCATCACCATTCAGGGAAAAGCTTGACAAGGAGAAGAAGGGTCCATGTCACAGGCAGCGTCCCTGGTTCCAGACTTCCCTGCTTCCTAACCCAGACTTGGCATTGCAATGACTCTTGCCCTTCTGGGGTTTCCAGGACAGTGACCCAGTCTTCCTGGGCCAAGTTCCCTGTCTTCCTGCAGTTTGTGCTGAGAGAAATTTAAAGCCTTGTCAAATTCACAGGCTTCCTCATGGTTAGAAGAACTCTCTGGAAGTGTATTGAGGTATGTAGTGGCATGGTACAAGGGGCTGAGGACACTGGCCTCTCTGCAGAAGTAATGGACTGAGGGTGGAAGTTCCCATCTGTGTTTCCAAGGCAAAACACATTTGAATGACTGGAAATCTAATGACATGTTAAGTGAAAAATAGGAAATAAAATCTTATGTACAGGATTTTCTTAATAGGTTTAAAATGCACACACAAAATTGTAAATAGTGCTTGTTTCTGGTGGCAGAAACATGAATACTGTTTTTTTCCCTTCTTTAGGCTTTTCTGTTTCTCTTTTGTTGTGTTGGGGGAGGGGAGGCTATTAGTCTACTCAGTTTCTCTTATTCTTTATAACATAGGGTTGTATAATTCCCCCTTAAAATTTTGATGGATGTTTTGAGAATAATCACTGCTCTCAGAGGAAAGGCATTTCATTAGAATAAATATATCCATGGTCGAAACAAATGTACCTGATACAGTTGAGAGAAAAGCATTGGAACTATAATCTGGAGGCAGCAATCTTATTAAAGTACAAAACATCAAGGTGATCTATCTTGATCCAGGAGTTTTAACTTTTTAAAGTCAATATTCTTATTCCAAAAGTATACAGTCATTGTAAACAATGAAATGTAAATGTAAACAATAATGTAAATACACATAAACATAAAAGAGGAAAAGCTATCCTAACATCATTCCATTACCTAAGAGAAAAATAAATATACTCTTAATATTTGGGTTTCTACACTGCCAATCTTTATTTCTCCTAATACCTATGTGTTTGTATGCAGACAAACCAAACCAAATATGTGGAAAACAAACCAAAACAAAAATGAGAGCTCATGATCTGCCTTCAGGACTCTGAAACAGTGACAGAGGGGGGAACTGGTGTTTTTCTCCCCATCCTGTGACTTAGGCACGTTCAAATAAAGCGAGTTTGAGGATGGTCTGGTTAAGGCGCTTCTTTCTCTCTCCCCATAACTATTGGCCAAATTTTCCAGTAGAGTGTGACTGGACATCTGGACATGTTGGACTGCAGCTCGTTTCACTGAGTCTGCTGGAAAAAAAAATATATGAGAATACACTGTTCATTTTCATCCCCTAAGTGTTCTCTGGCTCTTTTCCGTCTCAGTGAGGCAGATTTCTGTAATCCTGAGATTCTCACTTTCAGACGTTCTCCAGCACACGTGTTCGCTGCTCCAGCAGGATCTGGCATGGGGACCTCGAGGTGCCAGGGAAAGGGGCCAAAGTTTCAAAATTATTTTAGCTCATGATACAAATGTCCCCAAATGCAACACATAATTCTTAAGCATCCTCAAAGTCATGAAATTTTGTTGGCCTCTTCTGTATTGCTATTACACGGGGAAATCGCTCAGATTTCCAAACCCTTCTCTTCCACAAGAAGGGTCTCTTGAAAAAAATCTCTCTCTTGGGGGCTGAATTCATACATGATTTCCCTCACCCAGGGTCTCCCTGGACACCCCATTGTCTCTTGCTCAGCTAGGAGCAAGCTCAGGCTTCCCCAAGGCAACTTGGGACAGTAAAGTTTCTTTTGCTTCTTTGAGGATTTGCTTTGTTACACAATTGGCCTTATCTACATTAGTAGATACATTAGTGGAGTCTACAGCTTGACTACTAACAACAAAATAAAACCAGAAAACCACACAGAAGAAAGAAAAAGACAAGTGTCAATTATGATTCTGCTCTCAAGAAATAGCCACTGTTTGTAATTTTGGTGTGTGGATATATTTATTTGAAGATAGTTATTGTCCTCAAAAAAGCTGGGTGCTGTAATCCCAGCTATATGTGTGGCTGAGCCAGGAGGATTGAGAATTCAAGGCCAGTCTGTGCAACATAGCAAGACCCCTATCTCAAAAAAAAAAAAAAAAAAAAAAAAAAAAAATCATGGAATAGACTAGCATAGACTTTTGTTGCCCATTTTCCACTTAATGTGCCATCATCATGCTATAAGCATTTCCTCAGTCACGGACATCATTCACAAACTTTTTCATAGTTCATTTTATGATGTACTACAAAGTGGTTAACCATATGTTTAATGTTAGGAGACAATCTAAATATAAAGTTTCTGATGATGTGTCCATCATCATAGGTATGTAGAAGAGTGTTAGGGTATGTGGTGAATTCTTGGTAAATGTTAGCTTGGCAAATGTTTTCATTAATGATAATTTTGATGTAGTTGCAGTTAGGACATTAAGAGAAGTGGTACTTAGTTGTTCCTTGTGCAGGGGGTAGGCCATCAGAGCAGCTGTGGGCATTCCCTGTCTGCTCACAGCAGAGAGGACACCCTTGGGAATGTAATTTCAGCCCCTTCAGCGAGTTGTGCTTTGGCTTTTCCAAGCTGAGGTCCATCTGTTACAAGCTCAGAAGCCTTGATTGGTTCTGGGCTTTCTTGCTGACCAGGTAGAGTTAAGAACCTGAAAAATCCCTTCTCTTGAATTTGGTGATTAGGTTAAGGTGCAGTCCTTTTGTGGCTCATATCAGCATTAAACTGGAACCATCATTCTCCTGACATCACTTGGGATGCCTCAAAGAACCGCCTTGCCCAACCCCAAAAGGTAACATTTTCATGTCAGGGAGAGATTCTTTTTATCAGAATGCAAGGGAGATGTGTGATAGGAGAATTCCAGAAGTAATCTTACTGAGAACGGATTGGAAAATGCACCATGCAGAGGTTAGATGGGAGATACTAGTAGGAGACATACGGAATTAGGAAGGTGGGGGGACACATAGATATGAAGCAACAAGCAGAGTAAAATTGGGGCTGCAGAAAAAAATGGCCAAGAGAAAAATAAGAAAGGATCAGAAATGGAGGATGAATTCAAATCTGACTGCTGAACCCATCCACTTCTACCGTTCCCCTCTGGGTAGTGCCTTTTATATATTCATCAGTGTATTTTTATCACTGAAACTGTCCTACATACCCAAAACGCTCTCTCTCTCTCTCTCTTTTTTAATCTCCATCAAATATTGACAAGGAACACAAATTAGAACAAATAATTTAGCAAATTCCAAATATATATGATTTGTGTGGAGTCACATGAGATTGACATCTGAAATGACATAATGTATCATAACATAAAACATTACTCTCCAAACACCTTAGAAATTAAAAGCAAATGTTTGCATTGGATCCCATTGGTCCTATTAGACCAGTTGGCATATCTGTCCTCTGTCTGGGCTCCGTCTTTCCCGGAGATATTTAGGGCAGTTGTTTATAGGACACTCTCATGTTCTTGACCTGGTGTTTTATTCTGGTTATTATTCTTGACCTGATTATTATTTGGATGTTGACTGCAAATTGCTCTTTTTATTATAGTTCTTTCATCATTTGGACTAATTTCTCCAAATAAATTCCCCATTTTCTGGTTGTTCATGCCTCTTTGGAAACAGATAAAATATCTTTATACAGAGAACAAACCAATGCCAAGTTTTGTTTTAAAAAAGGAACAATATTTAGTTTCCTGTTATGTAACTTTTGAGATGCTCCAAAGTGTAAAATTTTACCTTGGTCTCATAAATATTTGAATTAAAGGTATTTAAGGGTGATGGATTCATTGGACTTTCTTAAATGTACTAAATGATGAGCTCTGTGATTTATTTTTTCCAACTTTAGATTTTTGTATTTGATAAAAATATGAGAAACTTGTATTTCTAGAAAACTTACAAAGACAAATCTGTAAATATTTATCAGTAACTTGTTTCCTGACACTCACAGACATGCATCTGTTTGGCAAATACAAGAGAGTTGAATACCATAATTATCTTTAGAACTATGGGTAACATTTAGAATACCAAGTTTCGGAATTTTTCCAGTTGGTTAAATGGAACTAATACTAATGTTTTAGTAGTATCATTTACTTTGTTGCCATTTTTAGTTATGCACTTAATTTGCCCTTGTTTATGTCAGTTATGAAGTAAGGCTAGCTCTTAATGGCCTGAGTTTACTTTCCCTTATCTACAGAAGCACATGGAGGTTACAAAAGGAGATGCCTTAAAATTTCAGAGATGTTATATATAAATAACTTTTTTTTAAAAAAAATATTTATTTATTTACTTTAGTTGTACACAATGCAATTGCATTTATGTTTACGTGGTGCTGAGGATCGAACTCGGGCCGGCGCTCTGCCGATGAGCCACAACCCCAGCCCCATATAAATAACTTTTAAATATAAAAGCACCAGAAGTAATATGAGTCAAACTTTTTAAAACAACCCATTTTTTTTTTTTTTTAAGTTGATTTCCCTAGCACATCTCTGTTATGGCCTCCCTTACCCGGCAGGTGTCCCTTCCAGGTTTATTGCAGGAACCCCTGATTTCTCTGAATCCTTCGCTTGGTTGTGACCCTGCTTTTATCTTTCACTCATCCGCAGAGCCTGGCGTTTGCACGGTATTCGGAGATCCCCACTACAACACTTTTGACGGACGGACATTTAACTTTCAGGGGACGTGTCAGTACGTTTTGACAAAAGACTGCTCCTCCCCTGCCTCGCCCTTTCAGGTGCTGGTGAAGAACGATGCCCGCAGGACACGCTCCTTTTCCTGGACCAAGTCGGTGGAGCTGGTGCTGGGCGAGAGCACCATCAGCCTTCAGCAGCACCTCACTGTGCGCTGGAACGGCTCCCGCATCGCACTCCCTTGCCACGCACCGCACTTCCACATCGACCTGGACGGCTACCTCTTGAAAGTGACCACCAGAGCAGGTGGGGCTTCTGTGGCCTCCCTCTTACTTATCTTACCATCGCCAGCGGCAGCAGCCCCTAGTTAGAGCGCTCCTCCTCCAGCAGGGGAACCCAGAGGCAGAAAAGTGTTCTGATCTCACCTGCCTCCTCCCTGCCCAGGGAAAGGCACTTCCCCAAGATGCCATGGAATGACCCAGGATGTTTGTACCACGTGGATCCTTGCATTTGGACGCCAGTCTGGCAATCTTCTGACATCCAGAACCCTTTCCATCCTCATTCTAAAAATAGCAGTTGTACTCATCAAATAACCTCGCTCAAGTGTTGTTGCTATTTTAGGCCTTTGATGTCCAGCTTGGAATTGTCAGCGTCTCTCCCAGCTCAGCGGGTTATGTATAACAGTTTCACATCTGTGAGAAAGAAGGTTTCCTTGTTAGCCTCTGTCCAAGAAGTAGGTCAGGAATCCTCAAAAGCAAACAGCTTAGTGTCAGTGGTGTTTAAAAGAAACATAATGTCCACATCAGAAGAGCTTGTTCTTGCAGACTTGCTATTTGCACAGGATGCCGGGTCCCTTCATCCCACTGTGTCATCCTATGCTAAGGAAAAAGAGGCTGCCACGTGTGAGTGTGCAGATGGGAGTGGGGGGTGAACAGAACCCCATATGAACAGCAGTCCCATCCCCTGGGGAACAATACTCAATGAATTGATGTGCAGAACCATTGTCTTCTGTTAGAGGACATTTAGGAGGCTTGCTTTGAAAATTCACCCTCAGCTGGGCCTTGGGCACATGAATTTGGTGACTGAGGTCCTCTCTCAGCATCCCCTGTTGCCTTATGCCCACTGCATTGCATTTCCACTCCATAAACAGATCCATTCCCACTAGGCCACGGTTCATGGCTGCTAGTGATCTATGAGGCTCAAGGCTTTTGTCAGTTAGGTACTACCTAAGAAAAACATTTTAGAAGAGGAATTAGGTTCCTGATTTTCAGCCCTAGAGAATGAATTCAGCTCATTTGCACATTTCATGACATTGTGTATGGTTCCCACCTTTGGTTAACACATGTTGTTGGTTAGTTGGATGTTGGGCTGCATATTCTCCTGTGTACTCTTATTTCTTTAAGCATGATACTTTAAGGAAATCAGCATACTTTTGCTTTTGCATTGGTGAGAATTTAATAGTGTAAAGGCATCAACTGAGTGAGTTCCAGTATTTTTAGACAATGTAGATTCAAAAGGGAACCATTTATAGAACAGGCACTTTTGAGGGTCCATAGAGACTATATCTGCCTTACCTACAGGACCCTGGTAATTGTTTCAATTAAGGCCAGAATATATTTTGATAAATTGATTTGAGCCTATGGAATGCCAGCTTAGCTGAACAAAGGCAGGAAGCCAAGACAAGTCCAGGGAGCTTTCGGTTAGTGAATATATCATAGTTTCAGTGAGACAACACTAAGTATTTATGTACTGGAGCATTCAGTGAAAGGGAAAAATTCCCATTCTTTACTTTGCAGATGTGAAGAGCTCTACTCATTCAACTTTAAAGACATTAGTCTTGCTCAGAAAATCCAGACACCCGTTCTTGTATCCAAAAGACATGCTGATCTGCAAATATAGACCTCAGTTAATTTCTTTTAAGGAGATAATGACCGACCCATTATTACATAGCACTATTTAGAACCACCTTGTCTCTCTGTTTTCAAGTCAGCCCAAACACAGTGGAGTCTACTGATATGGGAATTATTAGTCAGCCACAGCCCAGTTTTCAAAGGAATCCTGGGTACTTGAAGATTACTAACAGCCTAGGAGGTTCAAATCTGTTTCATGCTCAGCTGGCAAAATGTGATGGAATGAGTGTACTCGTTGTAAGGATTCCATGTCGTAAAAATGAGCAAAAGGATGAGACTGCTACGAAAATAATAATAGGCCATAAATACCATAATTCGATTAGTAAATTCAGCTATTCTAGGCCTTGAACTCAGTCTTACAATTTATTTTTCCAGCTATGTTTCCACGACGTAAGTCATTTTTGTGGCATGCCTAACACCCCAGATGAACAATTTTCCGTAGCGCACAAATCGCACGAGCCTGTTTCCTAGGGAAGAGCTGCATTCCTCTGGGCACTAACCTTACTTTGCACTTATCCTTTGAATGACACAACTTGATTTCTAGATAGTAGTGTGTGCACCCAGGTCTAACCATCTCAGTTTGAACTACCCCTTAGGGACATTTCATTTTAATCACCTATCAATTATCTATTTAAAATATCACGGTACTTCCTTTGAGTGCTCTTCCACCAGATTTTCGCTTTATTTCATAAACTCATGTGATCAAAGGGTCCTGTCTTCAAAATAGGAGTTTAAATCAGGCCTGCAGCTGGAGGATGGGAGATAGAGAGGCAAGTCCTTTAGTCCCTGTGGTTTATGGACTCAGCACTTCATGATGCTACATCTGTCAGAGTAGCACGGGTGGCCGTGGAGATTGGGTAGAATTAGGCTAACAAGTGGGCTGTGACAAGGCTTGGTGGGTTAAGCATTAGCCACCCCCACACACATACCCTGCCCCAATTCTCGACACTTAGCAAATAATTTAAAATTATATTTCCTTTCTGCCAACTGTTGAATATATCACCTTTACCTGGAAGAGGTGTATCAGCTCCACCTGAAATCTTTAACACACTGGGAAGGAGCTTTTTATTTTATTTTTGGTAGTGCTCTATAGTTTTTGAATTCAAAGAATATATCCCATCCCTATCCCTTTGGTATAAAATCTGAGCAGAAAAAAAAACAAAAACAAAAAAAAAATCTATTTTTACACATTACTGTGGTATGTCTATAGATTTTGCATCTCTTCTCTGCTTTAAGTGGACAGCAACAAAAGCATCCATAAGCAAATCAAAACAAATAGCATCCCCCAAAGAAAAGAATAACTGCACAAACAACAAACCCAGCTTGTGGCCTTGTCTACTCTTCACTTAAGGGTGAAGAGTAAGTTGGTAAAGCATTCACTGAGGGAAGGGGAAATTGGAAGGTCCATCCTAAAGTGGAAGGAATGTAGCTGCTGCTCACATCCCCAGATGGGACATATGCTTCAGCTTTAGCCTTCTGACTCTGCCAGTTATTTCTACCCAATTTCCCATGCAGAGAATTGGCAAACTCATCCCAGCTGCAGAAAGGACTATCCCCAGCTCTGCAAACACTTCCATGATGGTTTCCTCTCATAAGATGCTTAGTTAAAATACATTCCCTCAATTACAGCTTATTAGTATTTTTGCCTTTCACGACTGTAATCAACTTTGTGTGGATTTTACTCTCAGAGAGGGTAAAAGGATTCATGCAGACACATGTGTAAGTAATAAGGAGATAGTCAAAGTCATCCCATGTCAAATAAGTCATCTCTCCCCAGTGTGAAGCCTAGCATTGCTCTGTGAAAATCCTCTTAAAATAATAATAACAAGGAGATTGAAAAGAGAGTGAATAACAAATTATTCTCTTACTGTGGAGACCATGTTTTTATGAATGAGATGTCCTGGGTTTTGAGAAGTGTTTACCTAAAACACAGTGGGTCTACAACTTTCCAAGCATGTGTGGACCACCAGTCCACTGTGAAGAAAGAACACAGTGATTGGTTTGTTCACTGTGAGTTGAATTCCCATGAACTCGGTTGCCCAAAATCTCAAACTTACTATATCATTGTCAGTAATGATATTGGAGTTCTTTTGGGTGTAAATTCTCAACTATTTGTGGCACTTGGAAGAAGAGCATTTGCCTGCTGTCTAGGAAAGAGATTTGTAGTTTGGAAAATTTTGCAACATGGAAAATCTTTGGAATTTTGCTCTAAAAGTTAGACTTTGTATGGAATTGATTTTCTCCCCTCATTTCTCTTGTTGAGTAGCTGCCTGGCTGCAGGCTTGTGAGGTCAAGTTTCTTCTATACCTTGGAGAGTGTATAGAAATCAAACTACAAATCAAACTACAAATCATTTTATAGTTTGTTTGTCTTCTTTCAAAATGGTTATTTCAGTGTCTTAACTAGCATGAAACTTACAATTTCTTTGGTTTTGCAGATTCAATGCATCACCATTACAAGGGTAATTTATTCACTTATTAAGTATGTACTGTGTGCCAGATAATGTATTAGATAATGGAGTATGAAGAAAGAGAAATTGTTTTATATGAAAGTCGTGGTTTTCAGAGTTGACACCAGGTTCTCACAGAGATCCATGTTGGGAGGTCAGCCCAGGGTGCAGGTATTCTAGCAGTGTGTCCCTTCTCTCCTTACCTGTCCCCATTACTGCCCTCTCTTCATTATGCTACTCCCAGGAAAACACTCCCTCCTGCCATCTTTTTCTCTCCTTTTTCCAGATCTATTTAATTGCTTTTCTGAATCCAGCCTTTTTCTCCTAACCAAGAAATCTTTTCCGTCATTGACCTTGGACTAAGAGTGCTTCTGTTCCTTCCATTTACCTAACAGTGATTTCCTTATGGGCCTTTCTGTTTAATACTAGAGAATCCCAGTTTTGGACCACTAGTTTATTTCACCAATAATTCTCCCTAAAGTAACTGTCTTGGAATGGTTGTGTGGGCTTCTCACAGGAAAGCTTTTTGGGCAGCCATTTCTCTTCTCAGACCATGTTCAGACTTAGGCAGTATTAGCTTAAGAATCTTACCTCTGAATGTTTCTTCCTGAGCTCACTTCCATTACTCTGATATTTTCACTGTATGCCAATTTCATATACCAACAAGATCCATTCTCAGTCTCTCTCTCTTCACCCTCCTTTTCCTTCTCTCCCTTTATTTCTCCTGTTCCCTCACCACCTCATGCCCCAACTTCTGAACATTTGCTCATCCGGCTAATTTTGATCTTTCAGGAAAAAAGACAAAGCCTTTGAAGAGAAAATATGATTTTCTCTTTCCAGAGGCTCATAATAGGCAAAATAAAAGACTAATTTTGTCAGGAACCCAAGAGGATAAAATTCTAAAAAATCAGCGGTGAGCTTTCTGCTCTTTGCTCAGACACTTCCTTTGTGGTTGCTACTCTTGGGAGACAGTGACAGTAACTAAGGAAAAGTCTCAGTGTAGAAATGTTGTAGATGGTCCCTAGACCTCATGTCATGGGTTTGCTCTTGGGCATTCCCAGGTAAATAGTTCAGTCATTAACAGGAGGGCTCAGGCACTGCCAGGGGTTCACCTCAAGAACAGTTAAGAAAAGTTTCCAACACACACAAAAGAAAGAAAAACCTAGGAAAATTAGTCATTTACTTTGGGTTGAACCTTAAAAGGCTTTTCACAAAAAAGTCCCAAAACGTTCCCTCTTGTGACCAATGTCTCCACACAAAACATCAGAGTGGAGTTGAGAGTGTTTCTTCTTGATCAAACTTAGCTGTGCTGTGTGACATAAGCTGGCTGTCCTACATGAGACCTAGAAATGCCCCCATGCAGAGTAATCATTGGGTAGAGTGGCTCCCGGAAGTCTTGGGCCAGCATATCTAGAGAAATATGCATGTTTTCAGACAAACCCTCCAACATTTTAGACAGTCAGTTCAGCAAACCCAGAAGGGTCTTTGGTCATCCACCTCCTGGAGTGAAGACAGTTTCCTTGATGAACAAGGAAGTACTGGCCTGATGATGGATATACAAGAGGAACTTATATCCATGGCCTGGTAACCTCTAGTGCTGCCTCATTAATATCCTTGCATTGGCAGCCCCAAAGATGGATGGTGTAAAGATTTCCCAATAACTAAACCTCAGGAAACATGGGTCGGCAGCTCATGTCTCAGGAATGAACATAAAATAATGAAAGAGCGCATGTTTTCACTAATGTATCATCCCTTGAAGAGAATGTATTCAGAAGCTATCTATTTATTGCTCTAATATCCTGGTTATAGTAAACAACTTGGAAATTTTCCTTTGGCATTTGGAGTAAATACTTATATGGGGGAATTTTTGGATAAAGGAACAAAAATAACATAAGGAATTGTCGTCTTTGTTTCTATCTGTTTCCACACTATATTAATTGGATAAATGAAGCACAATTTGGACTAAAATAATTACTTTAGGAGAGGACAAAAACATAAACCTCAGAGTAGGTTGAAACCAGGGGTACATAATATTTTAAGGGCAATCTTCATTCAATTTAAAAAATCCTCATCCCAACAAATAAATGATTTATGCAATTCATACAACATTTAATGTGGTAAGATAAAAATGTAACCAAGAATTTGGATAGACTCAAAGTATTCCTTGGTAGAAGATGATGGCTGTACGTACCATGTAAAGCTATGTACACATGGGAATTATCAGGAGATTCAGGAGTGGTTGAACTCCCTTCTCCCCTTCTTCTCCTCTAGGTTTGGAAATATCCTGGGATGGAGACAGTTTTGTAGAGGTCATGGCTGCCCCTCATCTCAAGGGCAAGCTGTGTGGCCTATGTGGCAACTACAATGGCCACAAACGTGATGACTTAATTGGTGGAGATGGGAACTTCAAATTTGATGTGGATGACTTTGCTGAATCTTGGAGGGTAGAGTCCAACGAGTTCTGCAACAGACCCCAGAGGAAACCGGTTCCTGAGCTGTGTCAAGGGACAGTGAAAGTGAAGCTCCGAGCCCATCGGGAATGTCAGAAGCTCAAATCTTGGGAGTTTCAGACCTGCCACTCAACAGTGGACTATGCTACTTTCTACCGGTAAGTACAATGTTCTGGGGATGGGGTAGGGTTACAGATCTAGGACAGATTTGATCTTGGAATAGAGTTTGTCAAATCCCCTGCTATGCAAAACAAGGCCTCCCAGATTCTTTCTGTTCAGTAGTTGATCTTGTCTTGAGTCAGCCTCACGTGATGTCCCATTAGGGAAATTCCGGGAAGTGTTCTAGGGCGAACTTCTAGGCCACTCTGTAGTTTTGTTTGTCTACAGATTTATGGAAAAGCTGATGACACCACAGGGCTTTTCCAAGGTGTTAGCTTGACCCTAAGATTATGGAGGGTTTCCCAGATTCTGGCCTAAACCACAGTGGTATAGGGCAGAGGTGATCTTCTCAAATGAAATCTCAAATCACTCTGGCTAACTTTGGGGGTTTGCATGAACTCCATTGTTCTAGGTCTGAGAAAGAGTTCAGGTCAGCCTCATGGCCTTGCCCAGACCAAATCTGCACAAGAAAAATAAGGAAGTCAGTGGAAATAGGGCTTGAGGTTGGTGGAAGGAAGGAGTCTTATCAATAGTTGGGTCCATGACCTCTTTTGACTCTGTTTAGCTACCTTCCACACAATGCAACTGGTTACGAAGACATCTTGAATTTGACTTCCGTGCCATGAGATTGCATTTGTGAGTTGATGAGTTTGGCCTGGTTGTACTTCTATTTACTGCACAATTCCACAGGTTCAAGAGCTATGGCTGCCTATAACTTTAACCACTATGGGTGTGGGAGGAAACATGAGATGAACACAGCCCAAAAGGCCTTGTTTAAGTGATTTGCCGGTGCCTCTTAAAATTAGGAAACTCCTGTGGTCTGCAACCACAGAGAGGTTATTTTTACTCTTTAATTGCCACCAGTTTATTTCCCCTAGCTCTCATTAAATGTGATATTTTTTAATTTGATCTTTGGACATAAAAGATAAAGCTCTATAAAGGCAGCTTAAAGTGGGGTGGAAAAAAGACTATCCCTGTCATCACAAATCCACGAACATGGCTGCATCTGCCAAACCATTTGGCTCCAAGTCATACATTGAACTCTTTCAAGACATTTTCCTGCTCTAATTTGAGTTCTCTGGGTCCCTTCTTTCTCCTCCTTGCATCACTTTCTACATAGGTCACATCCCTTTTCTACTGAAACTGAAGGATCTGAATGTGAGACTAAGTGAGTTAAGTGCTTGGAGAAACCTGGTTTCATTTGAAGTTAAACATCTTCCCTTGAAGATCTGATGGGATGCAGTAGAGGACAGCAATTAAGAGTTTTGGGGTTTCCCATTGCTTCAAATTCAGACAGTTTATACAACCTTTAACAATTCCCTGAGCTCTACAAACCTCAGTTAGCCTGTCTGTGAAGTGGGGATAACAAAGGAACCTGCCTTGAAGGGTTGTCACTCAGATGCAGTGGGATGGCTGGCACGGGTGCCCGTGCTCGGCACAGAGCCCACTCATGTTGAGTACTCCCTAACTCCTCACTGCTGCGTTCACTGTTGCTTAAATAACAAATAAGAAGAAGGCCTCTTTTGGAAGCTCTTCCATTGCAGTCACAGATTTGGACTGTATTCTTCTCTGTTTAAAATAGAGTGGAAAGGTTGTGCTTCTCCCAGAGCTTCTGTCATCTCTACCCTTCGGTTTTTATCCCATTTCAGAAGATTGTATTGAAAACACAAATTGGAGAGCAGGCCTGGAGAGATTAGTCCCCTTTTCCAAATTTCTATTGCTTTGGTATTTAGTGATTTAATTAGTGTTATGGTCCTTGGACTACAGCAAGAATATGATGAATGTCTTGGCAGAAGTTGTAAGAAGCGATAACTTTGACATGCATGAGCAGAGAGGATGGGAATCCTATGGCGGTCACTTCTGCCCTTTAAAAGTGCCACGGAAACGACAGATATGCAGTGGAAATTGCTCATTTGAGTTAGGAGCTCTATGTGCTCAGTTTGGGCAGCTCCTGAGCAAGCTCTTGGGATTTAGTGCATGTAGGCTCAGAGTTTGGGGTGTGGGCTTGTGCTGTGCTCATCAATAACACGGTGTAGGGGCAGAGTGTCCTCCAAAGCCTGCCAATCTTTCTGGGAAGGACACAGGCACTCAGGAAGAGAGAACCAGTCTGTAGGGCAGTTCTGTCTGCTATACACCCTGCTGCTGATCTCAGTCCCCAATAAAACAATGCTTTCTCATGCATTTTGAAGTGAGGTGGCTCATGTTGGGCAGATCCTGGCATTTACTCCTTTCTTCCAAATACTTATGCGGCAGGAGAAGAAAACAAACTGGGTGCCATATAGAAAGGTGATTCTCTTCTCTGGGGAGCTCCAGGGAGGACCAAATAGCTGGGTTTCTAGGGTTACTTTTTATGAAGCTATGAATTGAGAAGGAACCCCTGGTTAAACTAGACTGGACCCAATTCTGAGTCTGCTGCTTTCAATTGTGTGACCCTGATGCTCCAGATCTTTTATCTATAGCATCTGTGTGACAGTGACTACCTGGTAGGACTGCTGCTCTGATGACTGAAGTCCATGGACAGTGGGCTGTTGGTGCTGTTGTTTTGCACTCCTGTCTTTCAATGGCAAATTTAAGCCCCTCCCCCGAGCCATTTACCTTTCTGGTTGTTGACATCTCCCACTTTCATCATGGAGAACTGATTTGATCGATTCTCACTGATGAAGCCTTAGAACAATTTCAAAATGAATTGTTTCTCTTTCAAGACACTGAAAGGTAATATAAGTCAAGATTACATTGCATTTTTTTTTTTTAAAAAAACTACTTGTTGTTTTTGTCTTGTAGCAAAGAAAAAAACCAGACATCACATGGCACCACACACATGTAAATTTTTGCTCACTTATTTTATATAATTGATAGAATTTCTAAAAGGAATCTGAAAATATGGTCAGGACCACAGCTGAGATATATTTTTTCTCAGTCCTTACATGACTAAAGAATGTTATCTTGATATCATGAACAGACATATACATAACTAGTCTTAGAATTTGATTTCTTTTATTTTCCTCTCATCCTTCAAAGAAATATCTGTATTTTTCTTTAAGAACAACATACTCATGCAACTTTTCAAGCACCTGGGTTTGCAACAGAGAGAAGGGAGGGAGTAAGGAGGGTATTTCTATGTGCAAGTATTACCTGTTTGGGGTTTCCTTAATCATATGATACATTGCACTAGGCAAATTCTATTACAAATATAACACTTTTTTAAAAAAAATATAGTTGTAGATAGACAGAATGCCTTTATTTTATTTATTTTTTAATGTGGTGCTGAGGATCCAACCCAGTGCCTCACACATGCTAGGCAAGTGCTCTGCCACTGAGCTACAGCCCCAGCCCACAAATATAACACTTTTTATAGAGTCAAAATAATAATTCAAATTCCTCTGAGGTAGAGTTCACTTTTGAATTTTCTAGGGTTTGTAACTCTTATTTTATTTTGGTCTTCTACATAATTCAACATTTTTAAATAGAAAACTGGCCACGGTCTAAATACTTGAAAAACTACCATTTGTCAGTGAATAAGAAATGGTTACATGTTAGTCAATAGTTATTTTTTCTTTTTCAGGAAACTTTTTAAGATTTGCTAACTTTTTTAATTTGCATATCAGTTTGATGGCTAATTTGGTATAAAAACATGACATATGATCAAGTTATTTATAATCAGAATAATTTTCTTTATTACCCAATTAATTCTGTGTGGGCACAAAATAATTTAGCAACAAATCACATAAAAATGCTGACTTTGTTGGTAGCATGTTTTAAGTCTCAGCTTTGCTAATTGACTTTTCCTTCAATTAGATAATCCCCTTTAGCAATTTTGTTTCCATTCTTCTTTTTGGTGTGCTATGGGAAATTCCTGCTGCCTACAGGGGTAGTGTACTGTGGCTACGTCAACGAGAAATCATTTGGATGATGTATGATTTACATGCAGGCTCCTCTGAGGAGAAAGTGTTGATTGCGTTCATGTCTCTTTTCTCATTTCTCATTTTCCTTTCCCTCCCCGAGTCTCAAGCTGCTTCTTCTTTGTGATCTAGTTGCCAACATAAGAGTCCAAAAGGGATTGAGATCCTCAGCAGCCAATATCAAACCCACCTGCCTGCTGCTGCCTTAGGCCCAGGGCACAGAGGCTGGGAGGTGGCTGGTGCTGTGTGGGCCCAAGCCAGGAACAGAAGGGCCTTCTAGTGCTTGCAAAGCACCATCTTTGGGCTTTCCCCCTAACTCAGATGCACATCTCAGATGACACAGTTCCAACTGAGTATACCCTACCAGTAAAGCAGGACTCTTAGGTCAGGGCAGGACCACATTTCAGAGAAGTCAGGACAGTGAAGGCGGAGTGCGGTGAAGCCCAGACGACGTTCACAGACCCAGCAGGCATCTCAGTGCTGCTGTCCTCTTGCACTCTCCTTAATGGGTTGTAATTCACCAGAGCAACAATTCTGTTCGCTTGTTCAGTTTGGGAAAGTGTCTGGGGATTCCCAGTCTAGGAAATGTTCTTTTCTTTCCATGCAGTGGTTTTTACAGCTGTAAGGAATTGAAGTAACGCCAGAGGATTCACAGATGTGTCCTTTCCTGCTGAGGTACTGGGAGGTAGGAGACAGGAGGTAGTATAGGAGAACATTGGAACAGGGACAGCACAATGGTGTTGGATATACTGGGATCCTGGGACTGCCAGTGGCTTTCTTCCAGGGGAAGATCACAGCCTTCCTGAATAACCCACTTTGTGTTCCCTATGAAAGAAGCTAATCATTTATTATAAAGCAAGAGGAGAAGATCCAGGCAAGGAGTACAGACTTTGTGTGCCTGTGTGAGAGAATTAAAACTAACTGCTGTTCTCTAATTAAAATCAAGTCAATTTACTTCAAAGAAGGACATGCTTGGAACATATTTGTTTACTCTTTTAATTACTTTGTTAAGAACCTCCACTAGAACTAGAGTCCTAAACCAAATGAGATGTTTATTTCTAAAATGTGACATTATAGGTCTTACTTTTTCTTTTTACTTTGGCTGACTCAGCTTTTAAGATGAGTTGTCACCCTGAATCTGTAATTAAGGTATGGTGACACCAGGTGGCAGTAGACACCTCAGTTGTACCACCTACCAGACTTTAGCTCTTAGAAGTAAAAGTTCAAAATATACTCCCTACTAGTTAGTGCTTTCTCTTTCAATTCTCTCTCTCTCTCTCTCAACTTCTATCTTAAGCTACTCCTTTGACTATCTAAATATACAATATATGTTTCTGCCTCTGGGTTGGTCATTCTCCTGTCTTCCCGATGGTCCTCGTTTTCTGCATTGATCTAAGCTGACGGTACAATTCAAATTTCATTCCAGGCCTCTGTAAATGCTTTCTCTTTAGTTTCTTACTTTCTCTGGTCATGTTTGTCATCACATAGCACATATACTATGTTGTATTGTTACTGTCTTTCTCCAGCATTGATTTTAGGTTCCCTGAGAAATGAGGAATGACTTTTCTTTTTCTACTCTTTCACAGTTCACTCAGCATTACCCCTGGAAGAGCTGCTCTTCCCAGCCAGCCTCATAGCTGCATCCTCTAGGATCTACTTGTGACTTTTGCTGGTCCTTATTCTGGGTTGACATCAGGTCTTTAACTTCATGCTCCATTATACACGAATAATCAGAATGTACATAGGTTTCTGTCTTTTCAGGAAGTAGACTGGTCAGAGTGAGCAGGGCCTTTGGGCCATCTCCAATGCTACAAAAATTGAGCACTTCTTATTGGATGAATCTATACTGTGACTGCCCATGCCAGGCCAGGTGGTACTTCTGAGCCTCAGTGTCTGCCTCTACCTATCACAGTTTACTTGTAAGCCACTTGGACTTTCTGGCTCCAGTTCTATCCCTCAGCTGGTGTTTGGTCTTGATATCATCTGTGGTATTTTTACCCAAAGATGTTTCTGCCTGGCTTTTCTCAGGTAGTCTTAAGACCTCAAATTAACTTACTCTCATGGCAATACAATGGCTGTTCTTTGATGGGGAGATCTTGCCAAATCCAGCTGGTCTTCTGTCCTGATGCCACTCAGCATTCCCACAGAGAAGTCACATTACTGTGCCTTGTCATTGAATTTAATTTTTTTTTTCCCCCCCGCCAGGCCAGATCCAAAGTCTTGAGGTAGTTTCCTTTCAACCTTTTATTCAACTCGACCTCAGCTACAGGTAGAGTCTTCCCTGTTGGATCCACCAAACTGACCAAAAGAAAGGTCTTAATTTGTTTATCAGCTGCCTGGAGTTTAGCTCCAAGGGGCCATTCCTGGTTAGTTCAGTTTTCTTAGAGACAAAGTAGAAAGAAAGGCATGTATACTCAGAAAACTATGAAGATGCTTAGAAAGTCATTTTACCCAAATCTTGTCATGTTTAATTTTTCATATTGAAGAGACAAATACTATTCCTAAAAGAAGAAGAAATGAAGAAAACTGCACCTGTCTTAAAAGACAGGCTAACCTAGGGGGAGAGATTGCATCAACTGCCTGCTAGCCAACTACAAAGACCAAGACAAAGAGAGCCCAGTCCACACAAAGAGAGCCCAGTCCACACAAGGCCACCCTCACCTTGACATCATCTATCCATCCTCAGGGGCAATAATGTCCCTAGAACACATGAAAAGGCATCACTCTCATGGGGACAATTTAACATAGGAAAGGATTCAGATTAAATAAAAGGGGACCCATGGGATAGATGGTTCAGGAAGTAGCCAGATGTGGAGCTCTTCTGTTTTTTTTCCTATGGCATCCTAGACAGGTGTTAACTCCTCTCAGCCACAGCATGTGGCCATATTCAATGGGTATTTCCAACCAGGAAGCTAGCCCAAGTCTATGTACCTAGAGTTTCTGTTGGGACTTGGGCACATGCTGCATGTGTGGCTGACCTATAGTCTCCAGCCCCTATGAGAGGCTTAGTGGGTAATGCTTTTGGTCTCCAATTTCTTTGAAGGTTGGAACTGTTATCACATGGCCCAAAGCTTCCCTCCTAAATCCCACTGATAAACTGTCTGGTGATCACAGTGCTGAGGAAAAAAAAAAAAAAAAAGTCACTGTCAAGGGAGACATTCCAAGGGCCTAGAGATCACTCCTCAGTACTCAAAGGCAAAGGCCAGACTCTCTTTGGGCAAGGTTAATTTTTTTTGCATATAACCTTCCTAGCTCAAGGTCAACTGCAATTTCAATTTGATTTTTATAATTTTAGCTTTGAGTTTATTTTAAGCATAAACATTCTAGAATCCTGCCGTGTTTCTCCTCAGAAAATTACCTTCCGAGATGCAATTAGATGAGGCTTTTGAACATAGATTTGAATGAGTGTCATTGTAGCAGGTAAAACGCTAATTATTTTGTAGCATCTCTCTTGGCTGCTTAGGGAACTCCTTGATTACTTCTTAGTAAGCAGGAGGCAGTATGGTGTAACTTCATTATCGTTTCATTATTTATGGGTGTAAAGCCCTTTGCTTCTGTGAGAATGAAGCTGACATGAGTAATGATTTCGCATTTCACTGTTGATCTAATGAAGACACCAAGAGGTGAAAGGACTCATTCCAGGCCCCCTGAGAAGCCTGCTCGGCTAGCCTGACAGGAACACCTACCTGGTCTGGTTCTCTGTTAGAGACTGTGGCAAGGCTGTCATGGCTGCTTCTAGATCTTGTCATTGTCCACTCAGGTTTTCACATATCCTGCTTCTGTCATGAACTTCCGAAAAGTTTATTACTTAAATCGCTTCTTTCTACAACTTTCCATGAATCACCAGCTATGTGTCAGGTACTGTGGTGAGTGAGGGTGGTGAGTGGGGACTAAACAAGGGAGACAAAGCTCTTCCTTCAGAGAATTCATAGCTATAAATGAGAAATGAGGCCATTCCCAATTGCAGGAAGGGTAATGGAGGAAATAGAGTAATATAACAGGTGTCACCAGGGTCTGTCCACTTTGAGTTAGGTGAACAGGAAGAGCCTTTATGGGGAGCTCTCCTGTGAGTGGAGCCCACCAACCATGTGAGGAGCTGGTGAGGAGGCCCATGGAGGGCATGGGAAGCAGGCATGGAAAGGGCAAGGCTTGTTTGAAGCCCAGGAAGGAGGCTGCCGTGGCTGCTGCTTTTAGAAAGTGATAGGCAGCATGGTACCCAATGAGTATGGTGGGGTGTCAAGGAGGCTCTGCAAACAGGCTGCCTGGGCCAGGTCATCTTCTGAGCTCTCCCACCTATATGTCATTGCTGTTGGGCAGGTGAGTTCTCACGTGACACCTAGGATGGATGCCCTGTGTGTCAGGGGGGATGGTGTAGGGTCTCCCATATGGCCAAATGGTTTGGGGTGAGGACTGCATTAGGTGCTCCCTGTGAGGGACTCATCCAGGCCTGGCACAGGACTATGCTCAGTCAAGCTAGTTTTATTATTAATATTGTTTCACTGCAATGAAATATAAACCTGCTTTGTGTGGAGCTTGCCTTCAGAGTGACCTATGCCATCTGGTGCTAGTACTTGAAGAAGTGTTTTTCTTTTATTTCACATGGTCATTTCTAGACCATCTGGAAGAACTTCTTCCTATCTTGTGCAGAAATTGATACTTTTTCCTAAAACAAAACAAAACAAAACCAGACACTACTTTGGAATTAATTAAAATTTCCACAGTGTGCTTTTCATAAATTATTGCGGTTGATGGATAGAGCTGGATGGGAAGGTGCAGAAGGGGTAATTAATTCTATGAGATGAATTTGAACTTAAAAAAGTAATGTATTCATCCTCTATGTGCTCTACAGAGTGGAAATTGAGATGAGAAAGTCATGCCTCTTGATTTGGTTTTATTAGGACACAGGGTATAGGAAAAGAATGTTGGACATATTTTAACGTTTTTTTGATGCCAATTTTCTTCTTTTTTTTAATAGTGACATGAGCTTCATTTAACCTTTACATAGTAACTCAAGGATAATAATAGGGTATCACTTGCAGGTAGGCATGTCTTTCCTGATGGACAGTTGATGAGGAAGAAGCTCTGAACTCAATTTGGTATTTAGATTTTTTATTGGCTTACATCTTCTTGTTATAGCTTCCTCTGTCCTATTTCGTTCTCCTGTTCAGACAGAGAAAATAATGTTATCTAATATTATTTGTAAAATAATTATTAAAAGGGTCTCAAAGAAGACCCAAGGTACTTAGGAGAAAAGTTCTTACGAAATTTAGTCTTTGGACTGTACTCCTTTCCTGTTTACAGTGGTTATCAGACAACTCAGGGCTAAGTTTGTGATCCATTTCTATCAAGTGTATACAAGTTTAAGGCATGGATTTTATTTTAAAAATTAATCTCAAGCCTGTTTTTATTTTTATCTTTCCTGTTTTCTTCATTCACTAAATTTCATTTTATTTCATCCTGCGTGTAGTTTTGCAAGCTGACTTAAATCTTTCCTGGAACCAGTTAAGGAATAAGTGACAGTGGTCATGAGCAAGGGATCAAATCCCTCTGTGCTTCCATTTTTTTTTTTTTCACTGTGAAGTGGAGATAATATCTCTACCCAAGAGGTTCTCATGAGACTAAGTGAGGTTTCTCTTGTATATCCCAGACATAATGACAAGGAGTCAACTGCCACTGGCCACATGGTCAGGAAGACATGTCTGAGCCTGTGATTTCAGCTTGCCCTTTGGAAAATCAAGATACCAAGTGGGGTGCCAAACTCCTCAGAATCAGGAGCACCTGGGGATGGGTGTTCTCAGAGGCAGCCCTGTGTGAGCTGGTTTCCATCAAGCCACATACAGATTGGTTGGGACTTTGATGTGTTATGAGTCCAGCATCATGACTCAGTGAAACCACACGGTCAGACACGGCGTCTTGTGAAATCAGCTGGTGTTCTGGCAGCATCACGTGCTTCTTAAAGTAGACACGCTGGATCCTGTGCTGTCTGGGAGCATGTCAGGGATCCAGGACTGGGCTCAGGGCTGGACTGGATTTGAAGGCCACCAGGACTCTGTTACCCAGTCAAGTTGACCAAAGTTAGACTCCATGGGGCATATGCAGAAGTTGGGGCTGAGTGGAGGCATTTGCATTCCTGGATGCTCCAATACAGTTCTCAGTTTACATGGAAATCTAAGATTCAGTCTCATCCTAATCTCTGACTTACCAAGCAGGGATGCGGGTGCTGAACTGTCCACACCACTCACACACACACATGGGCTGTGGTACAGCTGGATACCAAGTATTCATAAGTGTGCATATCTTTTAAAAAGAAAAAAAAATAGACTTGGAGGTTGGCAATTTTAGTGGGAAAGGGAGTGCTGAGAAAATTATATTACTGTATCCACAGACCTCTTTTCTAGGTTAATGGTCAATTATTCATGTCTAACAGGCAATCAATCAATCAGTAATAAATTACAGTAGGTATATATTACCTCCTGTGAAAAAGAAAGTGCATAGCTTCTTTTGTAGTTGTGATTGATTGATTACATCATTACAGCAGGCGCTGTTCAAGGTGCTGGAGACACGGCAGTGAATCAGATAAAGGACTCTTGAGATTTGAGGCGCTAGCAGGTCAGGCAAGTGAATGAGAAAGATGAACGACCTGGAGTGTCAACAGAGAGGGCTGGTTTCTGATGGAGGATGTGCTGGGTGCTCTGAGAACCCACAGCCTGACAGGGGGAAGGCTTCCTGGAGGAGGTGGCATGATCAACCAACAGCCAAAGAAAAGACATTCTGTGGGATGTGCCACTGATGTCAAGGTATGTGGACAGTAAGTCAGAGGCAGAGGTTAAGTCATTATGGTTTTCCACCCCTGAAGTCATCAGACACAATGGGGCATGACTTTTAGCCTTATTTGAAAGCAGGTCATACTGAGCAGTGGTTCAGTAAAGCTCAAGACTGTTGATTCATCATTTATTTCTCAATAGATTTTTAAATACCTATTGCATATTCCATGTGTTCTTAAACTTTCACAAGAATCAGAATCACCTACAGAGCTGATTCAGTGGGTCTAGATGAGCCTGGAAAATTTGCATTTCTAACTAATCCTGGGCAGTGGGGTGCATCATATCTCGAGAACCATTGCCTCAGGTGGACGGATTACTAGAAGAATCTATCCAGGTTCCTGTAGGGACTTAATTCTCTGAATTTTTGTTTTTGCAAAGATGTTTATTTGACTGATGGGGCATAGTTTTTTTTGGTCCCTGTATCATCAGTCGCCAAGTGGAATCTGAGTGAGTCCATGGGTGAGGGGGTCGGGATAAGCCTTGTCTACCTAGACCAAAGTGGTAATTTCTTAGTGTGTAGTTTAAACTACAGGGCCCAGAGTCAACCTCTTTATGTTTTAAAAAAAAAGAAAAGAAAAGAAAAACAGGAAAAGGGTCTTACTACTTCCTGGCTTATAAGGTCATGACCAGAGAAAGTTCTAGACTTGCTTAGCTGGGTTGTTTGTGAGTTAGAATTAGAATCCAGAGTCAGTTTTCCTGGTTATGGAGATATTTCCCACAGTGAGGGCTACATGGGGAGCCACCCTGGGGACTTTTAGATGAATTACCCAGGACCTTGCAATAGAAGGAGAGAAAACACTGGATACAATGCAGCTTTGTTGTTGGACGAAGTTGAAACCCAGTATTCCTGTGAAGAGGCTGAGCTGTTGGGACCCTCTCCTCCCCCATATGCAGGATGGGGAGGCCCAAAGCTAGGAGCCCATGCCTGTGCACCCAAAACAGCCAACAGGATGTGTCTGTAAAACTCCATTTCCTTTTAATGGGTGTCAGGTTTTTAAAGAGTTTAGTCAATGGGCACCGAGAGTAGAGAAATAAATGTTTTGCAAGGAAATAGGGAAATCTGGTGACGATACTGGAATTAATAATTCTTTTAACATGAAAGAGCTGTTCTTTATGATCTTTACTGTCTCACCTAGTGTTAGGAGTTTAAAGAGAGGGGATGAGCTGGTTTCTTCATTGCCTCCCTAGCAAATGGCCCATGTGTGAGTACGAAGGTAGGATGCACTTGAGCTGCACATGGGCCAGAAGACCTTTCAGAAACCCTGAAAGCTTTTCCATATGAAAAGGAAACCAGGAAATTAGAGTCTTCATTTTGTCTTTGTGATCAAAGCCAGGGAGGAAAGATATTAAGCAGAGACTGACCCGAAGTTTTGTAGCCACTGTGAGGATTTATTGACCTGGATAGCAAACATGGACTGTGGGAAGGCTGAGGTTGGTATTTTACTTGAGGAGAAAAGAGATCAGATGTTAACTGAAAATGGAGGCCTGTGGGTCCACTGCCCTTGGAAGTAGGAAATAATAGCAATTATTAGTTCAATGTGCATTAAGTGCCTGCATTTGGAGGAAGTCTAATAAGACCCTACAGCATTAATAAGAATGGACAAACTGTCATAGAGGACGGAATAAGTGTGCATGTTTTCCAGTGTTCACTCTGTGTCAGGTGACAGTTAAGGGTTGTACCTACACAAATGATTCCTTTGTGTGAATCAGGAAACTGAGCTCAAAGGAGTTAATGTTGTCCAATACCCAGGCAAGAAAGAAGAAAAGCCAGGATCTGAAACCAAACGTATTTGACCCAGAGCTAGTGATTTTAACCAATACCACCATAATCTGGTAATAGTTTCTCCTGAACCAATCTCTGACCCTAGCATTCCTGTTTTCTAAACTAAGCTAAAACGATTGGACTTTGCAAATATTTCACATGGTACTATTTAGTTTTTGAAAAATTTTCTGGAAGTTTTTTCCCAACCAAATTTGCTGTTCAGACATTAAAAATAATGTACTGTGGTTTATGTTGGTTGAATTTTAAATAAATTCATGTAAATTAAACAAATTTTATTTCATCCTATTGGTCTTTTAAAGACAAATATACAATATGGATTTGAAAATGATGGCTTTTCTCAAATTACACATTTTTTTTTCTGTTCCATGTTATTAATTCTAGAGATAATACACACAAATGACTGACATAGCTTGGAAGATAGAGCTCACCATGGAACTGGGATCTTTAATTCTAATGCTGTGTACTTTTAAATCATTTCTGATTTTTTGTCTTCCTTTTGCTTTTACAGACTGCTTAAAAATTTCTAAATTTCTTCTGCTTTAGAAATTTCTACAGAAAGAAACTAACTTTTAAATTTCACATCTTAATTTATGATGTTTCTAATTGATGTGGTACTGTGACTTAGTGATTCTTAACTTTAGGGAGACCACCTTCTATTTTGGGATTCTGAAGATAGCTGAGACCAATTTTCCTGGAAGAGTGAACACACCTGGTTACCTACAACAGGGGATTCTTTGTCTCAGGGTCAATGGAGACTGGGATAAGAAATCCTGCTTCCTTTCTTTCACCCTCTTTTTCTTCTACTCCTCAATAATTATGTTTTGAGCCCTGTTAAATTCCAGGCACTGTGCTATGTGTTAGTGGTGAGTGAAATAGACATGGTACCTGTTTTCATGAAGTTTAATAGTCTAGTGCATGAGGAAGACATTAAACTAAAAATCAATCCCCACAAATAAAAATGTATATGCTGTAGCATGCATGTAGTATAAAGAAAAAGTTTGGTGTATAAGATAATCTTTAAGGAAATCAGACCCAGTATGTGCAGTGTTGAGGGAGGGAGGGCCAGATGGGTCAGGAAATCCCCTTCATGAGGAAATGATATTGGAGCTGAAATCCAAAGGTTATATTGGAGTGACCCAGTTTAAGGGACAGGAGGAAGAGGGGCCTCTAGCAGGGTATGTTGTGCCATGTTAATGAGCCTCTGAAAGGCTGGTGCAGCCTACCTGTGCTATCTGTGTGGGGACTGTCCCATAGAGCTCGGTGTGCTTCCTAAGCCTCACTAATACAGTCCATTGCATAGACTCTCCCCGCCAATGACTCATTCATGCTATGGCCCAAATCATATTTCCCCCCAAGTCCTTCTCATGTAGCTTCAAAGTGAGTTTTCTCTTTGCTCTCAAAGGGATTAAAAAATACAGTAGTCCTCCTTATCTGCAGGGAATACCTTCCAAGATCCCCAGCAGATGATGAAATCCACAGAACTTTCTGAATCCTATATGCTCTGTGTTTTTTTTCCTGTCTGTCTTGCACCGTAGCACATGGTACCAACTTTTTCTGTTCTTCCAAGTTTTATGCCCTGATGCCTTCTTTGCATCCGTTCTCTTGCACTTTGGGGCCACTGCTTGCACACAATCACTGTAATACTTCAGCAGTCTGATAATCAAGATGGCTACTAAGTGAGTAAAAGTGAGCAGCATGTGCAGTGTGGATGTGGTCTTGGGTGGAATGGAGTGAACAGCATGGAATTTTATCACACTACTCAGAAACTGTGCAGTTAAGAACTTCTTGTGAATTTTTATTTCTGGAATTTTCCATTTCGTCTTCTTGTACCACCTTGGAATCAGGGGAACTAAAACCATGTAAAGGAACACTGCAGATCCAGGGGGCTACTGTATTGAGACTGTTCCATCTGGGGCAACCTCAGGTTCCAACAACTGTTCTACTTTATTTTACTTGCTATGGTACTCTTGGAGTCAGGGCTATGTTCTTTTTCAGAATGCATCTGGGATGATGAGGACACACTTGCTCCTCATGCGGGTGACCATGCTCAGAGATACATGCCCAGCCACAGTCACACCCCCAGCATCCATTTTCTAATACACATTTGTCACTACATCAGCATGATGTTTAGATCCTTATTATTCGAGATGCCATTGTTGGATCAGCAATGGGAATTCGCTAGAAATGCAAAATCTCAGTCCTCAACCCAGATCTCTGAATCAGAATCTGCAGTTTTGACAAGGCTTCTGGGTGATTTGTCTATGCATTAATGTTTGAGTGGTGCTGGTTTGGTTGTCTCCATTTCCATTCTGGCCTCATCTGTACTGTTGAATAGTTTAGTCTAAATCCTTCCATTTCAGTCTTGATAGCACATTGACAGCTTTGAATTTTTATATTTTAATAGAATCATCACTATTTTTTTTCCAAGCAGGGAAAAGGAGTCCAGGTAACTGTTCTGTGAGAGAGTTGGAATTTGACCCTAATGTACAACAGATGGGCATGCTTGCATGGTGCAGAAGGTATACCATCACACTGTGCAGACAGATTTTCATGTCTTCATGGGCTGATCACCCGTTTGTCACTGATATTCTTCATTGCTTACATTGGATGGCATGTCTCTTAATAGAATTTTTATAATAAATGATTGATGATGCAGAAATTGGGCAAGGCAATTGTGCAGTAATCAGTGAAATTGCTCATATTTATACGTCATAAGGTTGCTTGTGTTTGCTTCATGCTTGAGCTTTGCAAAGTTCTTCACAGGTATTGAACCATGACATGTCAGTGAAAGGCAGCCCAGGCACCAGCCCTCTCAGGTACTGGCCCTCACTCTCCTCCTGGACCCATTCATCCTGCCCTCTGATTCCTGATTTTTATCCTTCAGTTCTTCATAACTATGACCAACCGTTCTGCTGGTCCGTCTGACCACAAATCTTGTTCCATATTCTTGGTCTCAGCATCACCCACAGCAATGGTAAAAAAGGCCTTTGCCACACCAGTCCCAGGCTCACAACCCTTCATGTGGAGAGTCACACCCGGGACGAGGTGCAACAGAAATCATGTATTAATGTGGCACAATCACCTTCCTTTGTCATTTGATGACATCCCCTCTTAATTAAGTTTAGCTGTAATATGTTCTTCTGCTTACTTTGTATTGATTAGGACTCTGTTTTGGTTGCCTAGGGTGATAACCCAGATTAAGTTATAAAACTCACATCACCAAAAAAAAGCCAGGGTGGATTTCACATCACACGTGTTCTGATTCCTTGTTTCAGTGGGTCATCCGAGTCGGTGCTTCCTCCTGTCCTTGCATCTATTTATTCTGTGTTGCCTCTAGTTCTACCCAGGGACTCAGTCCTCCTGCCAGTTCTGCATGGTTACAGCTTCAGACAAATTATGCAGGGGTTGGTCTCTTCTCCCCAAAACCTCATTGGGTCTTATCTCCTCATTGGTTCTGACTGGGTTTTGTGGCCATCCTTGAATCAGTCACCACAGTTGGGAAGTAAAATGAGTTTCTTTGTTTAGACACTTGCTTCTCAAATTGTATCAGGCATCAGACTCCTCTGGAGGGTCTGTGGAGACTTAGATTGCTGGTGCTACATCCAGAGTTTCTGAATCAGCAGGTCTAAGGTGGGTTCTGAGAATTTCTCACAAGTTCCCTGGTGATGCCGATGCTGTTGGTCTGAGGACCATTCTTTGAGAACCACTGGTTAAACAAGTCAAGGCTCATCATAACCACACATACAGAGAGCAGGGGATGGGGGTCCTCCCAAGGTAATACTAGGTGCACTTTTACCCGAAGAAGGGAGAATGACATCTCCACTTCTTCCTGTTTTTAAGTATTAATTGTGCTCTTAATTAACTACAACTTCTGCTAATATGCCTATGTACCAGGTACTCTGTTAGGCTCAGGGGACACAGCAGTGATCACAAGAAAAAGTTTGTGTTCCCCTGACCTGGTAGGGTGGTGTGAATGAATGATAGCAAGAAAACACACATACCATATGTGAGGTGGTTTCACAGAGAATGACACTGGGGTTGGGGAGGCTGTTTCACATAATGTGACCAGGGAAGACCTATCCAATATGGGAACATTCAAGCTGATACCTGAAGGGAGTGAAGGAGTTATCTGTGCTCAAATTCAGGGGGAAAAATGCTTTTTAAGCAGAGTGCAAAAAAACTTGGAAAGTTTGAGCAATAACAAAAGTCCAACATATCTAGTCCAGAAGGAGCAAGGAGGGTGATGAGGAGAAGATACAGGGCTTTATGGTGGTGGTAAGGGCATTGGATTTTACTGTGAGAGAGACAAGAGCAACCGTCCAGGGGTAGGTATTTGAAATAGGATAGAATGAATATGGATGGAGAGAGTGTGAACTGTGCCCTTATGTTCAATTAATGTCCAACTATTAAAGAACCAGCATGTGGCTCTGTGAGGGCCTGGCATCTTTGCTTCCTGCCCCACATGTTTTTTGTAACCATATGTTTTAAAGCTATATATTTTACAAAAACAGGAATATGTGACCCTTATGTCTTTAGTCAGTACCTCTGGATCCCAGTCTGGGTTCCTTTCTAGTTAAGTCTAACATAAGATTATTTTCCTCCTTGTTTAAACTGAGTGGTTCCCTCAGCATCATATGAACTTGAAGTTCAGCTATTTCTTCCATTTCTCCTACTTGAGGCAGAAGGGTAAGGGGAATGCCATTGAATTCTGTCGGGAAAAAGCTTCAGAAATACACTGATTTAAAAAAAAAAACAAACAAACATAGCTTCTCTTCAAAGAAAAGAAAGAAATTTAAAAAGTAAGCCTGATCCAAATGCAGATGTGGCAACACAGGACAGGTTTACAGGTCTGCAGGATTGCTGGAAAGGGACTTTCAAGAGAATGAATTGTAAGACCGACTGTCAATAAATACGAACGTGGAGAACCTACGGCCTTCTGAAGGGCAAGCTCGTCACAGTGCTCCAAGCGCACCTTGAAGCTGTGGTGCAGGGGACCAGTGGTGAGGCTCAGTGCACCCCACACATGCTCAGCAGAAGTCAGCAACTCCAAATTCACACTCAGGAGCATGCATGGCCTCCCAGGCCTCGTGTCCCTGGCAATGGCTTATATTCTCTGATTTGCCCATTTTTGCTCCACATTCTTCTCTACCCTGTCTAGAAACCTCTGAATTCCCTAGACACTTTCCAATGAATATGCTTTTGTTTATGTTTTATCTCATTTGTTGGGACTGCCCTTCCCTGCATCTCCTAGTTCCAGCTCAGTCTAAGGACCATTTCTTTCTAGAAGACTTTTTTTCCCCCCCAGCTCAAATGAATGGGTTCTCCCTCCCCCACTCTTTCTCTCCAACACTCTGGTTGTTCTGTTTTATGCACTAATTCCACTTGGCCTTGAGTATACAGCCATTATTCCTCTATATGACAGCTTCCCTCAAGAGAGATAAGCGCTTGAGGGGAGAAGCCATTTGTCATTCATGTTTATGTCCCTCGCCCCCCCAACACGCCCAGCGTATGCCAGAGGGACTGCTCAGCAAAGACACAGTGAGGGAGTCATGCTGAACTGAGTCTTAGCTTTGGCTGCATGCTGATAATTATGGGGTATTTCAGTCTTGGGACTTGTCAAGCAATTTCTTTTTAATCTTTCTTTTAAATTTTTTTATGCAAGTGCTTCTTTTTCTTTTAGGACAACTGAATTGCAACTCCTAAGCTTGGGACACTTTTCCTTTCTGCAGAAATTTCCAGAACTACTTCTGAGAAAGAGAAATATGATTTAACACAACCAAACACATAGTCTGCCTCTAGGGTTGAAATGCCAGTGAGCAGTGGTGATCAAGGAGGCCCCCAAATGAGCTCAGACACATTCTGCTCCTACATAGTCTTCATTCTCGGACCTCCTGCAATGAACTTGTCTTCCCCTAACTCACTACCTGGGTGCAAAAAAGGACATGAGATGTCACCAACCTAACAGACCTGTGTGTGGTGTCTATAAACACGTTTTAGTTTAGACATGGAATGGGAAGGGTTGACACTGGCACAATGTGGATTCCCAGGGATGTCCCTTACTACAAACATGCAGCTTTATTTGTTCTCTTTTGTTCAATGATCTTATCTTCATTAGGAGTTGTTTCCTATATAGCAGCAATTGGCCACATGTGGACTGTGTGAGGGTGGTGGGTACCCAGCCTTCAGTGGGAGGAGGGAGGAGGCTAAGGAGCACGCCAGTTGCCTGGTGTTCATAGCTCTTTGTGAGCATGTTAGGTAGAATTATGTTTCTCCTAACTGCTGGTCCTCTGAGAGTCTCATCTCGCAGATGAATTACAATTTGAGACATTGTTGTGTACAACAGGAGCTGTCAGGGCCATCATGTTGCAGGAATTCCAGACACATTCCCTTACATCAGCAGAGGCTGGCAACAGTCTGTGAGCGTGCCACTAGAATAATGCAAGCCTGCTTGTCCTGCTCTGGATTTCCTTAAGAAAGGTCTGAGAAGACAGGTTCAATTTGGGCTTTGTTCTTCCTCCTTCTAGATGATGTTGGAAGAAAACTAAAAGCACCTGAGGACCTGTCAAAGGGAATCATATTTTTGCTTCGAAATGAAGTTTGCCATAGAAAGCCAATCAGAGATGTCTGGATTCACCAAGCACGAGAATAGTTTGATCTTTGACTCACGAGTCTAGTTATTTTTCCAGTGACAAATGGAATAACTTTTGATGGATAGACTCCTCAGTGAGGATGAAGCTAGCCCCTTCTAAATGTACAGACTATGAGTCAGAAAATTAAAGTGCAAAAGCATGTGGAATTCATGGCCCCAGTTAAGAGAGGTGGCAATGTTCTTTCTAAGTGTCCATTTTTCCTTGAAGTGAACTATTTTCCATATGCATGGAGGACACTATATCATTCAAATCACCATTGTTCCTATGCTGGAGGAGCATTGAGATAATTATCATTGCTGACCTTTAATTAGGGGAATAGAACAACCAGATTGCAGACCTGATTTCCCAAGGTATGTGTGCTTAATGAGAACTGGGTTGGTATTTGGGCCTTTAGTGTCCCAGACCTCACAGTCTCTTTTCCATATGGTACTGTCCATTCTTACCCAGTAGCCTAAGCACAGATGCCACAGATTAGGTGCCAATCAGGGCTCATTTCAGGCAGGAATGGGGTCGTCTCTATCATTCTTATGGGGAAAACTCAGGCTCTCACAGGGAAAACTAACTTAGAAAGTTGGCCCTATGTTCCTATGTACTCTTGTTGGGTTTATGTTGTTACTAGGAAAGATCTTCAGCCTTTTTTGCTTGGAAATTTATAGGCATAATTGACTCCATCTTGCCTTTTACCCTCTTCAACCAATTAGAAAGTCTATTGGTCTAAAAAATTATGAATATATACCATTGACTGGATATTAGACTGGGTAACTTCCTTGAACTTTTATTTTCTGCAAAGTGGGATGGATAAGTGCTGTTCCCTGAGAGTTTCACAGACCCCCAAGGAGATCATGGGAGGTAAAGCATGGAGACTCAGGGACACACATGTAGGGCTCAGCCAGTATTGCTGTCCTTTCTCTGCCTTCCTCACTCCCTGGGACACTTTGAAATGCTCAACCCCCATCCCCCACCAACTCCTTGAGCCTGTACTCTAGCCACAGACACCTAACCTGTCTTCTTTTCCCAAGTCTGTCTTTGTGTTGTTATAACAGAATAGCTGATGCTGAGTAATTTATAAATAACAGAAGTTTATTTGACTCCTGGTTTGGGAGGCAGAGAAGTCCAAGAGCATCTGGCAAGGGCCTTCATGTTGTGTCATCCCATGGTGGAAGGCAGAAGGGAAGGAAGAGGTGCTAAAAGCTAAGAGAGCAAGATGGGTTTGCTTTTATAACAGTCCAGCTCTTTGGATAACTAACCCTCTCCCATGATAAGGACTTCAATGTGTTCATGAAGGCAGAGGCCTCAGACCTCATCACCTTTTATGAGCTCCCAGAATGGTTGCATTGGGAGATTAAACTTCCATCACATGAGCTTCAGGGGACACGTTCAAACCACAGCACTGTCTTCTCCCCCAAACCCCTCTGCTTGGTTAAACTCTTTGGTCCTCTCACCAAAACCTTAGTGGCCACCCTTAGTTGCAGGACAAATTCTAAACTCTTTACCTAGGTCTCCTAGCTTTGCTTTAATCTCTTCATGCCTACCTCTTTAAATAAACTTTATTTCTCAAACATCTGGTCTAATCAGACTCACAGACTATGAATGTACCAGGTTCCATTGTTCCTCAGCCCTTTTGTCTGGAATCTTCTCTCCTACCTCTCCAAATCCTACCCATCTTTCCATTGCCATCTCAGTGTCTCATAATTCCCTTTGAGGGGATGCTCCCAATGGCCAATACCTCCCAGTAACTCGCCTCTAAAAGTTTTACTGCTACCCAATAATATCAAGCTGAGGACCAAATGATTAACACATAGACCTTTGTTAATCATTCTAGATCCCAACCACAGAAGATATCATATACGGATTAACCACTGTATTGATTTGCTTGTTTTGTTAACCTAACTATGTTGATTTTTTGTGTGTTCCTTATTCTGATAGGTCTTATGTTGCTCTTTGTCCCTTCTTTAGCTTATTTCCTATTTCCTCAACTAGAGGGCAAAAGTACTACAATGTGGGGGTTTACATCCCATTCATACTTCCTATCTTTTAGCCTGAGGTTCCTTGCATTGGAGACTCTCAGTAGTTGGTTTGATATAAGACAGGTTAATGTGATTAGAATGAATATTTTCTTCATAGAATTCTTTGGGATTTTTCTCAATTGGGAGAAACCAATTTGAATCACCTTATTAACTGAACAGCATTTGCAAACTAATTTGTCACTGTATCCTCTGGACATTAGAATGCTAATTCTCTCAGACTTTATAATTCCTGCCAAACCCTGGAGCATAGCTCTGGCTGACATTCTCCAGAGACCAAATTGGAACAAAGGCAAATGGCTCAGTAAGCCATTTGGAGTGTTATGTAATTTGGACTTAGATTCAGTTTTTTTCGGAAGTAAACTAGAAATATGAAACTAAGTTGGGCCCAGGTGTTTTTCTCCTCTCTTCTGTGTTCTGGTCTTAAACAATAAACCAGGGGCAGATCTCTGTGTTGTAGGATTATTTCTCCAGTGGGACTCCTTTGCATTTCATGTCATGTCAGACCCCTTAGCGGGTAGAAGCTATGTGATGTATGAGGTTTGGTGTTGAACATTGTGAGCTTGTACACATTTGTTTTTCCAGTGTGTTCAGGTGTAGTGTAATGTCTAAAAGTGAGGGCATATTGTCATGCTGTTTGGACCCAAGTTCTGGCTTCATCATTAATATATACCATTAGGTAAGTGGCTTAAGCTGGAAAGTGTCATGATAGGTTGAGTGAAATATAGAGCATGTGTTTGCTGTTGACTTCCTTATTTAAGGGTAGATACTTCTTGTTCCTAAATTTCCCTTGAGGGTATATCTAGAAAACTAACAGAAATCTTGATTAGGAGAATGGGGAAAAGGAGATTTTTCTGACTATTTCTGTCTGTATTTTTTTTTTTTTTTAAGAATAATACCCAGATGCTGGCTGCCAACTTAGTTTTCGAAATTCATTTTCTTTAATCGGTCCTAAGCACATTAGCACTTGAAGAGGTGTCTTTGAAAATTTGACTTGGTTGGGTTTCACCAACACCAATGGGTTAGTTCTTCTCTGCTCATTCTAGTTTCTATTTCATCCTTGCAAAATTTCCTTCTCTTTGGGAAGGAGCTGCTTTTAATCCTTCTGGTTTTTAATGTTATGTACAATCTTGCTGACAGTCACTGTATGGTGTGGGGGAGGGGGAATGCCATCCAAGGAAAATCCTTGGCTGCCCCAGAAACATTTCAAATGAAAGCATGCTCCTGATGAGATTTTGAAGTGGTGACCTGAATTTGAACCGTGTGTCAGGGTTTCCATTGGCTCCTGTGTGCAGTGGACTTTGCTGGCCATGCCTCCCTCCATTGGCTCTGTGCTGCATTTGCATTTTTATCATCTTTGCTCTTCTCCTGGGCAAAGGACACCTGGCTTTATAAGCACAAGGACATAATACCTCAAACTGTTTATCCCAAGCCAGCGTGTTTCAATGACTTCTCCACAGTCTGCCCTGCTCTTCTCACCTGCTTGGTGTCTGAATTAGTCAGAAGTGAAGATGTGGGGTGGGGAGGAGAGAAGGAAAGTGGATGCACAGGTTAGCATTTGCTTCCTGCTTGTTTGATTAGTGTAGCACTGAGGGTTGGTGCCAGATTGCAGAGCCTCTGGAGGGTTCCAGAAAGGAGGCAGTGATGAGAACAACAGCTGGCCTGCTGGTCTGGAATCACACAGGCAGTGTGTTTGTCACTTTCCTCATCACTGTTGTATGTGCTTTCAGACTTTATATATTGTGTGTTCCTTGATGTTTGGAAGAATCTGTACAAATAGATTTCTGGTGGAAAGGTTTAGCTGTGTTGCATGGAGATCCAGGATGAGCTGCATTTGGGGAGGTTTCCTGGGGGAGCCAAAGGTGCTTGGCCCCAAACCCCAAAATGATTCTTCCTATTCCAGAACAGATTCTTCTTCTTCTTTTTTTTTTTTTTTTTTAATTCAAAACTTATAATTTCAGAGAGAAATGCACCCAAATTAAATAGTCGGATAAAAGTGTGAAGAACGAGGTCTGGAATAATTGATGTCCACTTTAGGGTGGTGAGATTTTTGTAGACCTCCAGGTTAAGGTATAAGAGAGAATTTTATGGACTCTGTGGAAAGATAAAAATGGTTTTTGCTTTTTAAATATTTCCAAGAGAGAATGTCCTCCTGGTTTAGTAGTTTTCTTTTAGGTCTACTAAGCTGAACTGGCTTTGAAAGCAAAGCAGCGCAAGCAAATGCTGGGATTTCCATAAGAAAGATTGATGCTTAAATTACTTTTCAAGGACATGGTCCTGTTAACAACTTGTTGGAAAAATTATTGAAGAGAGACAGCTTTTTATTATTTTTTCTTAAGCCTTTATGGAATTTCCTGCTGTTTCATAGAATTTCAAATGGGAAATCAGAGACTCAGTAGTATAATTTTTTGGTTCTAGATTATTCATATGGGTTTGTCCTCGTGAGCTGTGCCCAACATTTTACTTATCCATGGCCTTGCATCAACCGTCATTGTTCACATTTAATTTCTGTCCCCCTCCCTGTTGCCTTTCCATGAATATGGTTTGTCTGCCTGATCAGTCAGATGGATTTGGCTGTTGATCCAGTTGGGTTGTAAAGTCTTTGTTGATTGGCCATGGCCTGAATGTTACAGTCATTTGGAGGCAGTTGGGTGGTCTGTGGAAAGTAAAGCTCACTTGAGGCTAACAAGGTGGAGTAAATCTGGATTTAAGACTTTGGTTTGGATCACCACTGGAATGACAAGATGATAACTAATTCCTTGGTAATCTGGGTGAATCTCACAGACCAAGAACCTTTTAGAACCCCTGAGGAGAAAAGAATTCATGGAAAAATTATGGTCTGTGGGAATTGCTGTCAATTCTGAAACAAACCTAAAACAAAACACTTGTATCATCTGAATAGTTACTACATGTGAACATAGCTATTGTTTTATAGAATTTATAGAAAATTTTAAATGAGTTTCATGTTTAAACTTTTAGAGGAGTTTATAGTATTTCTATAATTTTTTCCTTTTAGCAAGTTGAAACACCAGTTCAGTATTACCCAAAATGTGTTATGAGTATGTTCTCAATGCTCCAGGAAATTTAGGAATTAATAGACAATGAAAGAAAGTAAAAATCACCTCACCTAAATACTGTTTTTTTATTATTTTGAAGTATACATATCTATATCTATATGCGTACATTAATCTTACAATAATCCAATCAGAGTGTATATACTGCTTGACCTATTTATACAGTATAGCAATATATTATTCACATTCTTACATATCAGTAAATATTATTCTATAGTATTTCATTTTTAATGTCTTATGTAGTATTTCATTAGTTTTTGTTTCACTAATACTTATATAAAGCTTATTATGTGTCCAAGTGGTTTACAAATATTAACTCTTAGCATGAACATAGATGTGACAGTTCATTTTAGCATCCCACTACTTTTGAATACTTCTAATGCTTTATGATGATCTATATATCATTACAATGGACATATTTGGCAGCTAAATTTTCAGAAGTTTAGTTGCTAGGTCAAATTACATGCAAATTTTGATACACACACATACCTCCAAAAAGGCCAAGCCAGTTGCCATTTTTATATTTTTAACCAGCAATATGTGAGCAAACAGTTACTTCAGGCCTCCTTGCTAACACAGTTTATTTTTTTCATAAAAAAAAAAAAAAAAAGGTAAAAAATCAATTCCTCATTCTTTCATCTTTTTCTTATTGATTTAAGGAACTTCTTTTAGTATTGAAGATATTAGCCTTTTACAATATGCTGCTGGGTTTTTTCCCTTTTTTCATTTGTTTTTCTGATTGTAGCATTTATTATCATACGCAAGTGTTATTTATTTTGGTAATCATATATATCTATTTTTTCTTTGTGGGGTTTTTTTTTTGCATTTATGCTTATATGGGATTTATATGCCCCTGGATTATATAAAAATACACATCAATCTTTTCAAGAACTTTTATAGTTTCATTTATTTTATTTTAAATCTTGAATCCATCTGGAATTTATTTTGGTCAGCCTACATTTTTAAAAAAAAACCATTTAGAATGCTTTCAGTACATGGGAGCAAATGTTGTCCATGCGGTTTTGGAATAAGTTATATAATAAAATGTAAAATCTTGGACTTAATTATAATAACCATTTTTTAAGAATTAACATCTATTAAGTACTTCACCACGTGCCAGGTAGCATGTTAAGAGCTTTGTGTGGGTTATTTCATGGGCTTCTAACAATAAGTGTCCTGTAGTTATCAAGGCTGTGTCATGGGGACCAGTGGTCTTCCTGAGTGGCCCTGCGTGGTGAGGAGCATAATAACCCAACCACAAACATGGTTTTATCTGTGGCTTCCTTCTTCTTGCTCATGCCCCCTGCTGTTGGGATAGCAGTCTGGATAATGTCTCCTTTTCCCTTATGTTCTTTTTCTCCTGTTCTTGTAAGTGCAGCTGTTCTGTGAATGTGTATGGGTGCCCGTCTTCTCTCTTACTGACAGCATTTATTGACACGATTGGCATTTTTATTGCCTTTCTGCTTTTAATCTATGGGGAGATGATTCCTGTATAACCAGCCCGGGTTTCCATTTTTAGGCAGCTGTCTTCATGTGGTGTGTTTCATCCTCTTCCTCTTGCAATCTCTACCACAAGCAGCAACATCTGCATTTTTTGCCAGGATCTCTGGAAGCTCACCTCCATCCCCACTAAGTCCAAGGCTCTGAGAATTTAACTTCCAGATTGTGCTGCTGCAAATTAAGCCAGCTAAGGGCCTACACTACTCTGCTTGACCCTAACTATGTCCCCAAATTGTCATTTATGGATGCTCATTATCCCTTTCTATTTCTATTCTTCAAACCAGACTTGAAACAGGTTTTATTAATTTGTAAAGTCTCACTTATAGCACTGAGGTTCTTCAGCTCTTTGTTGTTGTTTATTGACTATTAAGAACCCAATCATTAATTCATTCAAAAGTATTTTCTGAGAACCTCTTCATTCCTATGAACTTTAAGAGGCTTTGGAGATGCATATGCAAATAAAAGGGGCAGATTCTCTATTCTTACCGATTTTCCAATTCAGAGGGAAGAAAGACATTACAGAATCACCCGAGTAAATATCTTTGCATACGGTGGTGACAAGTGCAAAGCCTCAAACGGAAAACTGGGAGGAGTTATGAGAAGCCACATCATAAGCCTGATGTGGTCCTGGGTCACAGGGAAGGCATCCTCAGAAAGGGAAGCCTAAGCTGCCATCCAAAGAGAAGTGGGCACGAACCAGGGGATGGCAGTGCAGAACTCCAGTGCTAAGGTCCTGTGGTAGAAAGATATAAGAAGCATTTCAGGAGATGAAAGGAGAAGGCAGAGGACAGATGGGTAAGATAAAGCTGGAGAGGTAGGTCCAGGCCAGGTTTCATAGGCCATTGTCACAATTCAGATTATCATTCCATACACAGTGAGAGTGTCAAGGATGCCTGTTTAGTGGGAACGGTGGTCTTTCACTACCTTTAAAGACATTATCCATGCTGGCATGGTGGCTCATGCTGGCATGGTGGCACATGCCTGTAATCCCAGCAGCTCGGGAGGCTGGGACAGAAGGATTGTGAGTTCAAAGCCAGCCTGAGCAAATAATGAGGCACTAAGCAACTCAGTGAGACCCTGTCTCTAAATAAATACAAAATAGGGTTGGGGATGTGGCTTAGTGGTCAAGTGCCCCTTAACTCAATCCACGGTACCAAAAAAAAAAAAAAAAAAAAAAAAATCCATGTAGCAATTACCAAGTAATAAAATAATTCTTAATTTTGAACAAATGAGTGATTCAGTAATGCAAAAGTGTTTACTATGTAAATGACCTTATACCAGTGGCTTCATGAGTTACCAAGAAGAAGGAGATATATGTGCAGCCTCTCTTGGGCTTGCATTCTAGCCAAGAACCATAAATATCTACAGAAATGACACATAATACAAGGAAGAATACAGCTAAGATAGTGCAAGTGTTTAGAGATGGAATGATTGTTGTAGGAGAGAAGTGATTGATCTCTTTAGACAACAACCACAGCATTGTTTCTTTCCTTTCTTTTTTTTTTTTAATAAAACACAGTGTCCTTGAGATATAATTCACACACACATCATTCACCCATTTAAAATTACAATTCAGTGGTTTTTATTACATTTATAGATGCGTGCAACCAATGCCATTATCCATTTTAGAACATATTTATTACCTCAGAAAGACATCCTGTATGCTTTAGCTACCCACCTCCATTATCCCACTCCAACCCCTTCCTAAGCAACCACTAATCTGCTTTCTGTCTTATAGAGTTCTCTATTCTAGACATTTTCCATCAATGAAATTCTATAATATGTCATCTATTGTGACTGTCTTCTTTCATCTAGCATAATGTTTTCAAGATTCATCCATGTTGTAGCATGTGTCAGTATTTCAGTTCTTCTACTAGTCAATAATATTCCATTGTATGGATATACCATATTTTGTTTATGCATTTATTAGATGATGGACATCTGGGTTGTCTATGCTTTTGGCTATTGTAAAGAGTCATATACAATATTTTTTTACGAACAGCCATATACACATTTGTTTGAATACCTGTTTTAAGTTCTTTAGAACTGGAGTTGTGGGACTGAGTGCTTACTATATGTTTAATTATTCAAGGAACTTCCATAATGTTTCCCAAAGTGGCTGTAGTCTTGCCCTCAGGAGTATATGCAGGTTCTGATTTATCTACATTCTTGCCAATACCTGCCTTTATTTGACTTTTTTGGTTATAGCAAACCTTCTGGAAATTAAGAGAGAATTTTGAGACCTCCAGAAATCAAGTTTTTAAATTAAATGGTTCATTGTTTTTATTTTTCCAAACAATCACCATCACGTTCTTTGAACCACTTATCTGTTTTCAGGATTCTCAACAAATCTAAACAATAATAAAAAAAAACAACAACAATGATAAAGGTTATCTTGTTCCAGCAATCACATATCAATAAATTTTCAAAAGCAAATTGGTATACTCAAGTCATTATTTTTCCTTAATGGGCATACTTATTGGTACATAGATAACAATTATTGAATGTTGGACAGATTCTTTAAAAATCAATGCAGATTCATGCCCTCTCAAGCAGAACATTGTCTACCTTTAAGTTTGGGACAACTAGAGTTGAATGTCAGAACTTCAGTTATACCACAGGTCAGATGGCCTCATTCATCAATGGAAAGCTACCTTAGAATCTTAGGTGATTCCAAATACAAAGGCAGGTGCTTTCCACTGGTCATAGCCACTTTTACAAGACCACCAGAATCAGAAATACAAAGTTCACAGTTGCATCAGGATATCTCAAGAGTTTTTAGAGTCAGAAGCACTGAACTTGGCTCCTTAGAAGGATGTATCAAGGAGCCATTTCTTGTCTGAGGCTCCTTCTAGGTCAAAAAGTCATATGTATTAGGAAACAAGGATGAGCTGTTATCCTGATAATCACTCCAATATACAATTCTCTATAGAGAGATAATAATGCAATTATCCTCCCAACCCCAGAACCTATATGATAACTAGAAGTAAGATTTTCAAAAGTGTTATTATTGCTTTGTTTACTATTGTATTTTTTTTCATTTTTTCAGCTGCTATCAAATACCTTGGAAGCCGTTTCTGAAAAGTCTTTGCTTAGCATAAAGCCAAACTTGCTTCAAAAATCATTTTTCACCCAGAAACAGAAGGTTGGGATAGAAGAGGTTCTGCCAATTTGGCAGCAAAGAAGTGCCTGTAAGGCCAGTGAGAAAGACACTCTGCTAATGCAATAAGTGCAGGCCTCCTGAGGGGATGAGGAAGCATTTTCCAGAACTTTTATTTCTTGTGTTAAAGACTTAAACATAAACCTCTGAAGATCCCTGAGAACTATAATTCTACCTTGCATACATTTTTTTGTGAGGCATTTTCCAGTTTTCATTTTCTTAACAGAGTCTTGAATTCATTTATTCCATTTTATTAAAACACAATAAAACCTAAAGTCATAGAAGGTAATTTAAAAGAAACTGTCCTACTCTCTACACACTCTCTATTCATATTTGCATCTTTCTTCTTCTGTTTTTATAAGGGTCTTCCCTGCTTAAAGGAGAAGATCTTTTCCGAATGTGGGGTGGGAGGGTGGCAGTTGATCTGGGACTTTCTGCTTTGAGGAAGGAACATTATCTTGGGGGAGTGGGAAGATAGAATATATTTGGTATTCGGTGAAAGTTTTTTTTGCCTGGATGGGTGGATGAATGAATGGCATGAACAAAGTGTGATGGTTAATGTTATCTTTCAATTTGGCTAGGCAACAGTAAAATATTCGGTCAAACTTATTCAAGGTGTGTCTGTGCAGGTATATTTTAGATGAGATTAACATTTAGATTAGTAGACTTTAAGTAAAGCAGATCATCCTCTGTAAGGTGGGTTGGTCTCACCCTCTTAGTTGAAAGTCTAAATAGGAATGACTGACCTCTATCAAACTAGAAGGAGTACTGCCAGCAGGCTGCCCTCTTGAACTGCCACATCAGCTCTTCCCTAGGTCTCCAGCCTGCTGGTCTACCCTGCAGATTTTGGAATTGCCAGTTTCCATATGCCTGTGAGAAAATTCCTTGAAATCAATCTCCCTGCCTCCTTCCCTGCCCCCGCCCCTGCTCTCTCTCACACAGACACAATAGCATACAGGCATGCATGGCACTGGTTCTATTTCCTTGGAGAATGCTGCGAATTAGAGCAGTGAATTCAGGAGGACTTTTTTGATGCATCAGTGGTTAGGACTTCTGAGAGTGAAAAGCATCTAGGGATGTGTGACCTGGACTGAGACAAATGCTCAAATTGCATGTGCCAGGGTAAGCACAGCAGCCATAGCAGAGGAAGGCAGTGCTGAGCAATGGAACCAAATGGGCAGAACATCTTTCAGTCAGACACCAATGTACTGTTACATGGCTGAAATCATGGTATTTGTGGTGTATGTGGAATTTTGTTTTCTGCTTTTTCTCCTGAAGAACACTGTTGAACATTTTCTCATTATGTTACATAGGCTTCAGAACATTACTAGTAACTATAAAATATTTAATCATTTTCTCAGTTGTTGACATGTTTCTAGTTCAACATTACAGATAATCCTTCATGGAACATCTTCATGTACATATGCTTCCTGATCTCTTATTTTGGGTAGGGCACACAACTGGTAACAAGATTACTAGATCAAATAGTAGACACATTTTATTTTCCTAAAGGAAATAGAAGGCAGGAAGAAGAACAAAAAAGAAGAAAACCCATTATACTTAGAAAACACAAAAAGAAGAGAAAAATCTAATAGGTCAGAAAAAATGATTAATATGTTAAAAGTTGTCTATTAGAAACTGGATAACCTCAAATTGAATTTCTGAAAAAGTAGTTGTAGATGGTTAGATGTGGTTTGAAAGAGGAATGCCTAACAGAATGACACAGAAAAACTGAAAGTAAAGATATGGAAAGAATGTGTCTTAATAGGCAGTGAAAACTGTTATAGCAATACTATACAAAATGAGGTTACAGGTAAAAAGTGATATTAGAAACAGTGTTGCTAAAAAAATCAGTCATGCACATGTCTATTCCGAATAATATTGATTTCACATATATGTCAAACGATGTCCAATTTACATGGAGAATTTGACAATTTCTCATTATAAATAAAGATTTTAATGTACTCCTCTCAGCAATGGACAGCTCAAGCTGAAAAACTGGCTAGAATGTTAAAAATTTGAATAACTGGAATCATGTGATTTAATAGACATATGCAAAAGCATTTTCAAGAGAAAGAGTACACATTTATTAAAGCAAATGTGGAGTATTGTCAAACATTGGCTATAATTTGACTCCGAAAACTCCCAATATATCCCAACAATTGATATAACATATAATACCATTAAATTTTTTAAAATTTCAAAATGATAGCAAGAAAACATAAGCAAAAATGTATATGTGGAATATTTTGAACAGTAGCTCTGAAATTAAAAATTCATGATTGTTCATAATTCAACAACTGGCTTAACAATATAAATTCATTGGTTAAAGTGAAAAACCAGATATACTGCATTACCAAGCATAAATTTTGAAAATGCAACATTTCATAGAAAAAAAATCAAATAATCCAATCAATAATGGGCCAAGGAATTAAACACACACTTCTCAGAAGATGATATACAATCTATCAACAAATATATGAAAAAATGTTCAACATCTCTAGCAATTAGAGAAATACAAATCTAAACAACTCTAAGATTTCATCTTACTCCAGTCAGAATGGCAGCTATCAAAAATATAAACAACAATGAGTGCTGGCGAGGATGTGGGGGAAAGGCACACTCATACATTGCTGGTAGGACTGCAAATTGGTGAAGCCAATCTGGAAAGTAGTATGGAGATTCCTAGGAAAACTTGGAATGGAACCACCATTTGACCCAGCTATCCCACTCCTTGGTCTATAGCCAAAGGACTTAAAAACAGCATACTATAGGAACACAGCCACTTCAATGTTTATAGTAACACAATTCACAATAGCTAGATTGTGGAACCAACCCTGATGCCTATCAGCAGATGAATGGATAGGGAAACTTTGGTATATAAATACACAATGGAACACTACTCAGGACTAAGAGAGAATAAAATCATGGCATTTGCAGGTAAATGGATGGAGTTGGAGAAAATAATGCTAAGTGAAGTTAGCCAATGCCAAAAAACCAAAGGTCAAATGATCTCTTTGTTATGAAGATACTGACTTATAAAGGAAAGGGAAGGGGGAGGAGAGGAATGAAAAAACTTTAAATAGAACAAAGTAGAGGGGACCGGAGGGGAGGGAGCAAGGGGATAGGAATAATGGCAGAATGAGTTAGACATCATTGCCCTAAATACATGTATGAAGATGCAATTGTTGTGAAAATACTTTATATAAAACCAGTGACTTGAAAAATTGTGCTATTTATATACAATATGAAATGAATTGCACTCTGCAAGCATATATAGCAAATTAGAATAAAAATAAAAAAAGAAAAATCAAGTTCAAGGATATATACAGAGGGATCTGTTAGGTAAACCCAAAAGTATAAAAGAATATCACATATAATTCATACCTACAGTTGTATATAGTAAACATATATAATTTTATGTTCATGATTACTTATTTGTAGATAATATATAATATTACTATGTAGTATTTGTTTACATAAGTTATATTTATATACTTTATGATATAAGTTATCTGATATATAATAATTTTTAACATCAATTTTATTAGTTAATAAAATAAAATTATTACAAAGAAAGGAAAGTCATCTGCCTTTGTGGAGGAAGGAAAGGGGATGACAATAGAAATGGAAGATACCAAAGAGATTTCTACTATACCTCTTATATTTTAATCCTTTTAAAAACATAAAACAAATGTAGCCAAATGTTAACATTTGTTAATTTTGAGTGGTGGGTATATAGTGCATGTTATATTAATCTCTGTTCTTTTCTGTTTGAAATATTTCATTATGAACCAAAGTTTGAATTACTTGCCAGTTAGTAGTTCATATTTTAGTTTCAATATTTTGGTTTTCTTATTTTTTGTTGTTTAAAAGTTCTTCATGTTTATAATTTCAAACTGAATTCCTTTCATTTTTCCTTAGGTTTATTTATACTTGAAAAGGACTTGATTTTTAGTCTTCCACTCTTGAGGTTTATGCTTTGTTTGCATTCTTACTCCCTTTCTCCTTGACTCCTGAGAGTTTGGTTGTGAATATTAAACAAAAAAGAATTATAGATTCAGCTTTCAGAGGGGGACCTTTTGTGTAAGTCTGCAATGCCATTCTAGCCTTATCACTGACTCAGCTCACTCTGCATTAAAGACTGATTGCCATTCAGTGAGTTTTACCTAGATCTTGAGAAAAATGTTTCATTCTCCTTTTACTTTTCAATCAAGTAATACATGTGTTTGTTGAATACCTACCATGTGCTCAACACAGTGCCTTAAATCTGGAGCATTGTGCAGGGCCAAAGAAAGCCAGGATTTCTTCTGCCTTCAAAAAAATTGTTACTTACTGCTTTTGGTTGCCTATACAACCCTATGGTAAATTAAATTGCTTCCCATAGAAAGGAAATAACAGAGCTGGAAAGAGATAACAGAATCCTGACAATTGCATTAAAAAAAAAAAATTTCCTGTTGTAGATGGACAGAATGTTGCTTTTATTTTTTTATTATTATTATTTTTTAATTTGGTACTGGGGATTAAACTCAGGGGCACTCAACCACTAGGCCACATCCCCAGCCCTTTTTTGTATTTTTATTTAGAGACAAGGTCTCAGTGAGTTGCTAAGTGCCTCGCCATTGCTGAGGCTGGCTTTGAACTTGTGATCCTCCTGCCTCAGCCTCCCAAGTGCTGGGATTACAGGTTTGCACCACTGTTCCTAGCTATTTGTTTACTTTTATGTCCTGCTGAGGATTGAACCTAGCGCCTCACACATGCTAGGCAAGCCATCTGTCACTGAGACGGTTGCATTTTGAAAGGATGGGAGTTCTTTTCTCCTCCTTGGGCCAGCCTCAGAGACTCCATTCTTGACTTCCCACAGCAAGTTTGGCCCTGTTTCCCAGGGTTCTTAGTTCAGGTTTGAGACTCATAGGCAGCTCATTTTACCCCATTCCTTGTAGCTCTTCACATAGCCTTTAATGGGCTATGTGCTTAACTACATGACTGTTCTCTGGCTAGTACTTAGCTCCCGGAGGGCTGGGGCTGGTCTGCCTTCTCGCTGTCCTCTCACAGTTCTCTTGTAGTAGGTGAGTACATGAAGACAATGAGCACACATTCAGGAGGGAGGGAGGGAGAGAGGGAGTGACATAGTAAACTCTTTGAGGAATATAGGTGCCTCTTTTATGACATCATCTAAATCTTCTATGAAAATATGGGGAAATTAATAACAATATATCATGAAAATATGAACAAATTAATAATTTTATAACAACATTGATAATATGGATATTTTAGAGATATACATATCAGAAGATTTCTATCATCATGAAATATTTATTTTTTAATCCTCTGCAGACATCTTTAGTGGAGACATGGTTGAGGAAGTAGATTAGAACCTAAACTTTGATTTAAAAAAATGAAAAAAATAGAGATTAAAAGTATAAACTATGCTGTGTTATTAATCAGCTTTTGTCACTGTGACAAAATACCTGATAAAAACAACTTAAAGGGGGGTAAGGTTTATTTTGGCTCATGGTTTAAGAGGTTTCAGTCCATGGTCAGCTGGCTCCATTGTTTTGGGTTTGAGGCTAGGCAAAGCATGATGGTGGAAGGGCATGGTGGAGGAGAGCTGCCCATATAATTGTGGGTGGGAATCACAGGGGTGGAGGATAAAGTAGTTGGGGACAAGATATATCCTTCTAGGACATGCTTCAAGGAAAACCTACTTCTTCTAGGTAGACACCACCTCCGAAAATTTCTACCACTTCTCAATAGTCCATTCAATTATGAATCTATCAATGGATTACTCCACTGGTGAGATTAGAATACTCATAATCAAATCATTTCCTTAAAGCTCTACTCTGAGCATTGCTACATTGAGGTCCGAGCCTTTGAGGGAATTCCAGATCCAAACAATAATATTCCACCCTGGACCCCAAAGGCTCATTACAAAATGCATTCAGTCCATCTCCAAGAGGTCCCATAGTTTTAATGGTTCTAGCATTACTCAAAAGTCCAAGTCCCAAATCTCCTCTAAGACTCAAGGCCACTTTTAGCTCTGATCCCTATAAAGATAAAAAAAAAAAAAGCAAGTTACATATTTTCAACATATGATGGCATAGAGAAAACAAATTCTAAAAGGAAGAAATAGGGGCAGAGAAAGGAGGGATGTGACCAAAGCAAGACCAATGATTAAATCCTGTATCTCCATGTCCAGTCTCTGGGGTATGTGGTGGCAGAGCTCCAAAGACTCGGGCAGCCCCTCCCCTATAGTCTTGCCAGTTGTAGCCAACATGGTCTCTCTGTAGGGCAGGCTCTGCTACCTGCCTGTCACTTTCCTTAGGAAATGTTCCACATTTCTGACATCTCTGACTTCCTGGGTCTCCATTGCAATTTCTCCATTCACTTTCACAGCTTCACACATTGCCTTCCCTGCAGAGGCTTCCTGCAGGGATTCTGATCCTGCCACAAGCTTCCTGGCCTTCCAAGCCTTTCTTTAAAATCTAGGTGGAAACTTCCATGATCCCATAATTCTTGCATTCTTCATGCCTGTAAAGCTAGCACCATGTGGACAATGCCAAGGTCTGCTGCCTGGGGAGCAGTATACAGGTCCCCTTGGACCATGGCTTCAGTAGATTCTGAGTGCGTGGGCAGCTGGGAATGGTGAAATAAATCCTGGGGAGAAAGATTTCTTGGTGGCCCTCTGAAAGCAGGGTGCCCAGAATCTCTTCTCAAAATGAGTCTTTCAAATGAGTTTACATTTTTCACCCTTGAACCTGTGTGGGGTAGGCTCTGGTTGACTAATTCCTAAGATGCTGTTCAGGCACTTTTTCTATTGTCCCAGAGTAAAGAGCATGGCTTCTTTTTAATGGGACCAATCTCCTCAGCAACCATACCTTCATAGTTCTGAGTTTACATGGTCTTCTTTTCTGACCAAACTGCAAGTTTCCCAAACCTTTCCACTCTTCTATTTCTTCCTTATTCTCACCATAAATATGGCTGAAAGTTACCAGAAATACCCATGCCACAGTCTGAATGTTGTGCTGCCTGGAAATTTCCTCCACCAGATTAATTAGTCTGTCACCTTTAAATTTAGCTTTATATCAAGTCTCAAATACATGTAGACAAGTTCTTGCCAGAATGCAACATGAATGGCCTCTAGCCAAATTCCCAACAGAGTTCTCCTTTCCTTCTGAATCTTCATGAGCCTGGATTTTCCTATCCACATCCTTCTAACATTCTGATCTTCTGAGTTCCTGTCGGATTATTATAAGGGGTTGAGGTCTCTAGCCCCGCCCCCCCCCCCCCCCCTCGGTACCCGGGATGGACCTCTTCTGTCTACCAAAAGAGGCCAGAGGGGCCTACCTCAACGATGAGACTGGATTGGGAAAGTAAAGGCCGCCAACGCCTCCTCCCCTGCCTTCAAAAGACTCAGAGCCACGTCGGGGAGCCCAGTCAGTAGAATGTCGGAACTTGGTTTATTGAGGAAGTTGGACGGTCTTATAGAGGACATGGGCCAATCACCATAAAGATCATAGGGACACATAAGGAGCATGGGCGGATGCCATTGACGGAACCATTGGCCTATCCTCGGGGTGGTTTCAGTTCTCACAGCCATGCCCCCTGCTTAGCCTAGGTCCTGTAACAGGGCGTGGTAATGTGGCAAGCAGCCAGAAATCCAGAGCTTTTTCCATCCCCTTGGCAGACAGTGTAAGGTCCCAACAAGTTTCCACCAGAATTGCCCATGAAACTCTGCTTTACAACATTCTAAAGACTCACAATTGTCTCTCTCCAAACTTTTTAAAATCCCTCCTGCAAACCAGCTCCAAAGGCTTCTGAGCCACATGGTCAGGTATAGTCATAGCAATGACTCCACTTCTCAGGATCAATTTTTCTGTGTTAGTCAGATGTTTATCACTTTGACCGAATACCTGAGAAAAACAGTTTAAAGCAGGAAAGATTTATTTTAGCTCACAGTTTCAGAGGATTTAGTCCATGGTTGGTTGGCTATATTGCTTTGGTATTAAGGCAAGGCAGAATATCATGGCAGAAGAAAGGTGACCATTTTATGGTGGTTGGGAAGCAGAGAGTGAGAGCCAGAGTCAGAGCCAGTGTGAAAGTGAGAAAGAGGAAGAAGGGGTGGTAGAGGGTGAGGAATCAGAGATAATATAAATCCTTCCAGTGCAGTGTATGACCTAGTGACCTACTTTCCCAAATTGGCCTCACCTCCTGAAGTTTCTACTATTTTACTGTGGTCCATTCAATTATGAATCCTTCAGTGGATTAATCTGCTGATGAAATTAGAGTCCTCATGATTCAGTCATTTCCTGAAAGCCCCACCTCTGAAAACTGTGGCATAAAGGACCAAGTCTTCAGCATGCAGCACTGGGGAACACTCCAGATTCAAACTATAACATTTGCTTTGCAAATAATTCAGGAAGATTTCAAGATGTCATTTTATTGTGAAAATTCTAACCAGCAAAGACCGACATTCATCCTCAGGTGATCAAGATAGTGCTGCCTATGGCATAGGTGAGTGATGGAGATGTGCTATCCCTTGACCTAAAGCTACAGGTTTCTCTTCTGTTTAATCACTTCATGGTCTTAGGCCAAATTATCCGCATTTCAGAGTCCACCCCAACTTTTAGAACAAATTTAATCCCACTTCTAGTCTTTCCAACTCCATCTTTTCTCCCAGTCACAACCTTCACCTCATCTTAGTGATGAATTGCTTGATTGTTGACAGTTTGCGAGTGTCATAGGGAAGGACCATGTCTACTTAGGTCACTGTTTTATTGCCAGTTCTTGAAATAGGATATTTCATAATTATCACATAAGTGTCAGGGAATGATGGACGATGGATGGATAAATGGTCAACAGATGAACATGGCAGAATGTAAGTGATAAGAGTCATACCATGATGATGGTAATTTTGAATCTAATTTTGACTCTGATTTGTGAATAAGAAAATTATGAAGTCATTTAATTTAACTATTATTAGAAATATATTGATAACGATACCTTCCAAAGCTGATATCAACACACTATTGGGTTTCAGTGTGAGTCACTAGAAACAGTAAGTCGTCTCTAAATGTCATTAAATAATGCTCACTCATTTATGTAAAAGTTGTTTGAACACATTATATTTATTATACATATATAATACACATACACATAATTCAGTATTAATTCATTGTACATTATAAAATGCAGAAATAATTGTTAAATAAAGTGAAATACTGACAGAAATAGAAGTTCCCTTAACTCTGGTGGATTGGCTTATGTCTTGGCTTTGGGTTTTTCTACTCTTTGAGGCCAGTGCTCTGAAGGTAGGATGGGGTGGGCCAGAAATCTGTTTAAGACTACCGCAACTCAAACCTTGCTGTATACAAAAATTCCCTTCAGAGTTTGACAAAATGCAAATTCTGGGGCCCCAAACCTTACTGCCTAGAGATTCTACTTGAGTAGATCTGGAACAGAGCCAGTGGTTTGAATTTCATCCTAGCTCTGGGTAATGGTTTTGCTGCTTTTAAATGTACTACATTTTCAGTAACTCAGTTTTAGAATGGTGCTTTCCAAACTTCTGTGCACATTGAAATCCTTTGAGGTAGGTGAAACACAGGTTGTGAGGCAGTAGGTTTTGGGGAAGCCTAGGTGAGGCCATGACTGACAGTTTTGAGTAGACTAGGGATCCTGAGTTCATTTGCCAGCTGAACTTTGAGCTGTTAGTGGGTTTGCCTGCACACAGAGCAAAGCCAGGAGAAATGGAGATTGCTTTTATTGGAGAGAAATCATTGCTAACACAACACCTCTTGCAGCTCTGTTGTCTGCCCTTTGCTCCTTCATTATTCCTCTGGAGAATTTTGGTTTAACTGCGATATTCAGTTGAAGGACAATTGTGAATAAAACGCTTTGAGAGGAAATATTACAGTTATTTTTTTCTAAATGTCTTTAACAATGACCAAATAATTCATTTTCCTCCTGAGTTTAAATATTTAGATAGGAATGATTTTCACGAAAGGTCCAAAATAACTTTTTTCCTCAGCATTTACCTGATTCTTATGCAATGGTTAGTGAGAAAATGTTATTCTTAGAGATTATAGAAATTCTCAGATCAGTTTCTATATGATGATATTTAATGTCATACATTATTTTAATAGAATATTACATGGAATTAAAAAAAATGAGAGCTTAATACCAACCCACATTTCTAAAATTAAGTAATATTAATTAAATGTAAGCTTAAGAGAAGTAAACTTACATTTTGACCTCACAATTTTATTTATATGAGGGAGGTAGAAGAAAATCATTTGATTGTAATGTGCTTTCAGCACTTCTAAGGTTAGAAAAGAATATTTAGACTTAAGAATATTCTAAAAATCTCTATGTTAGTTTTTGGTTTTGAAGAAGTAAGTTTACTGATGTGAGGATTCTTGTGGAAAATATGAGGCTTGGTGTTCAGTCTGTGGACACCAAGATTAGAGCCTTATTGGCTCTGCTGGAATGGAGGAACTATCTGGACCATGAACCAAGAGCTTCTTGTGGATCAGTGTCTGGGATGTGTTCTAGGACAGCACTGCACTTTCTGGTCACCGGAGAAGTTTTGGATGCTCTAGCCATTCCTAGACCATATAAATCAGGATCTCTGCAAGTTGTGGCCTGGTCATCAGTGTTCTTTAAAGCCTCTGTGGTGATTCTAAGGTATAACTAGGGCTGAGAGACAGTGGGGGAGAGGTCTGGAACCTCTTTCACATCTCAAAGTCACTCTGTTGCCTCCTGGATCATGGGTCCAGCTCTGAACCACACCTGTGGATAGGTTTGCCATCGTTCTTTTCCCCTGCCAGTCCATGTTGTTCTTATCCAATAATTAAATACATTCAGATTCTCCTCGGGCCTAGTCTTTCACTTACTTGAAAGCATATTTTTCACAGTTTCCTACTAATTAGGATCCATGTTAGAAGAATTTTTTTGTTTGTTTGTACTTAAACCCACTTCTCATGGGTTGAAACTACATCTTTTAATCATTACTCTTTCCTAGGAGGATACTGAATTAATGAATCTTCTCATTTAATTATCCATAGTGCCTAGTGTCTAATTTGGTGCTGGCACATAGAAAGCACTCAGTAAATATTTGTCAAATTTTTAACTCTAATGTTCAACCCTTTTTGAATCTTGTGGACATAAGCACCCACACATCTAAAGTCCATTTCCTTGGTTGATTAGCAATCATCATTGCCTTGGTGTAGACTATCATCTATTTTGCTTCTGACTGCTTGCCCCCAACAGGTACATCCCCTTCCATGACGGACAAGTGTGGGCTCCGCCTCCTCTTCCCAACCTGTACTGTACAAAGTGATATATTAAAATTATTTTCTTCCATGTGTTATTCTGATTCTTACTACATTGTGGATACTTACACAATACAAATTAAAAAAAAAATAAAATTAAAATTAAAAGCCTATTGTATTACCCCAGGAACTATCTTTCCATTCACATGAGTACATTTTTGGTTTACTTTTTTACAAGTTCCGTATTTATAAAGTCTATTTCTTGTTACACTGACTGGCTGGTGTTGTGGGTCTTTTTGTACAGTGTGTCTCCTAGGAAATTATTGTTAGTATTTGGGAGAGCTGTTTTAACAACTGCTTTTCATTTTTGAAGTTTCTCAATTATACACATATCATTTATAAGAAGTAAAATTCTGTCCTTTACTTCCTAAAATCTAAGCCTATTATTTGTCTTATTGTAACTTTAAGAATACTGATTGCAATATGAAATGAAATGTACTCTGAAAACATGTATAACAAATTAGAATAATAAAAAAATTTTTTAAAAAAAAGAATACTGATTACAGCAAGGAAAGATTTCCTTTGTTTTTGAATTTGCTGACATGCCTCTACTGTTTCATCATAAAGAATAATTCTGGTCCCTAAATTGAGACAGGCTCTTCATAATGTTAAATAAACATTCTTTGTTTTGGTTTCACCATGTCTGGGAAACACGAAATAAAAATTAATGTTGAATTTAGTATATAATGTATTGTATCTGTCAACATGAACATATAATAGTTCTTTCATCTATTAATGTGAAAAATCATATCTTTAAATATACCTTCTATTCCTTAAATAAACACTATTTAGTTTGCTATATTATTCTTGTAACATGCTATTAAATTTCTGTTTATTTTATTTTATTTTTTTGTGGTGCTGGGGATTGAACCCAGTGCCTTGTGCATGCGAGGCAAGCACTTTACCAACTGAGCTATACTTCCAGCCCCTTGATTATGTTTTATATAACATTTTTTTGCCCTTATATTTATGTAGTTCTCTTGTCTTTGTTCTTTTTTTTTTTTTTTTTTTTGTATGTTGGTAAGACCATGGTCTCTACCCATACATACGCAGCCACTCCTGCCACATAAAATGAATTACAATTCCCTAAATGGGGGTTGTTGTTGCAGGGCTTACTGGCTTTCTGCATGCTATTCTCCCTGGTATTCCTTCCTTTCCTTGTTTGCCTTTCAGACTCACACAAGATGATTATTGGTCCTCTCTTCATTGAACTTTTCTCAAATACTCTGTCCACATTCCCAATTTGGTTGATCATCCCCCCTCTGCTGTCTCAGTATTGTTTTCATGTCTTTATTATAATATCGTTCATATTGAAACACAAAATTTTTTTTTTCTTTGGAAAACTCATCTTTATTTGGAAATATAAAAGCAATAAATCTACTTATTGTAGTATTTGATGCTTCATTAAGTACAGTGCCATAAAACTATATCCCTGAATATTTCTATAACACCTGTCAAGGAAACATAATGCAGCAGCAGAATAAGGTCAGTTCTGATAATATTGAGGAAAAAAATGTCATTCTCTCACATATCCCTTGTAGATAGATCTTCATCAATGATGTGCTAAATCAACTCTTACTCTTAAGATTGAAAGAGCAACACTTCAGGTCTGCCAAAGATATGAAGGAAAATAAGGAAACTATGTTTCCGGGCAAAGTTATAAAGAAAAGTACAAGATATAGTTACAAGACATAGACATTCACATAGAATAAAACCCAGTATTATCAGAAGGCCCCAAGATGACTTCTAAGAAACATTACAAAACATGAGTTTACCAAACATCATTCTGTAAAACACAAAATTTTTATGTGTGTTTCTCTACTTGAAGTCTTTGATGGTGGAGATTTTGAATTCTTATCATTATACCACTGTGAGTTCTCAGCACAGTGCATCCTAATAGTAGATGCTCAGTCAATGCTAGTTGGAGGAATGAATGACTGGAGGGAACTCATACCTAGATTTCCTTTACCCTACTTCAGGTCTTCCTGGGGTACCATAAGTGGTCCCAGCATGGTAGGGAGAAATAGCACATTCTTAGTTGTGTTTTTTCAAAATGGCCCGCCTGCCTGTGCAGAACTCCAAACTATGTATTTGAATTATTCCATCTATTGCATTGCTTAATATGCCATCATGGTGGCAGGATGCTTTATTTAGATATAATGAAGGACAGGATGGTAGAAAAAACAGGGATAATTTTTCCACAGATTTCCTTTAATTTTAAAAAAATGTCCAGTGAGTGGGAGTGGGAGAATTCCCCATTCCACACATGTTGACTGAGTATGTGCTTGTGCTGGAAATTTAGCAAGAAATTAGACAAATTAGACAATGCCTTTCATAATGCTCACTTTCAAGTTGGAGAGCGGGACCAAAATTAAACTAGCCCTCAACTAACTAGATTAATTTCTGATTTGGGAGAGAATGACAGAGGATGACAGAGGATGTATGTACATGCACTCAAGAATGGAACATGTGAGGAGGTGGTATTGATTTGAGAGGAGAGCCACTCCTTCCCCTGTGATCCTGGAAGATTGTTCTAGGCAGAGGCAGCAGTGAGCTTGGCATATTTAAGGAACAGCAGAAAGACCAGCCTGGCTGGAAAGTAGTGGACTGAGGCAGCTACATAGAGATGAAATTATAAAGTAGGAGGAGCTTAGATCACCCAGGGGCTTGAGGACCATGATTGGAGCTTAGATTGTATTTTAAATGTTATAAGATATTTCAGGAAACCTTTGATTAGAGGAGAGTTATGATGTATTTAATACAGTTAAAAGTACATTTGGCTGCTATGTAGGGATTGAAGAGGGTTTTTTTGTTTTTATTGTTCCTTGAAGTATTATTATAATAAATAGATGCACAAAAATATTTAACTGTTATGTCCTCGGGAAGGCATTTGATGATGCCCATGCTATAGTTGGAAATACACAGGTGAAAAATTATAACTTTTCACTGTTGAGGATATTTTTTCTGTTTCCTCCTACTTTCTTCCCCAGTGCATGACTTTTAATCATTAACATTGTATGGTCTATTCATTATTCTTACTTTCCAAATTTCTTGTTCCACATAATACCCCTTACCAACCTCACAGCATCATTAATTGCTCCAGTACTATTGAGTCATGTTGCTGAAATTTTATATACCTGGAAAGATAAAAAGCAGCTTCTAGTTTCTTTAAAAAAAAAAAAAAAAAAAAAAGACCAAATTGCATCCTATGATTGACTGAGCAGCATCATTAAGAGCCATTATAAAACAGTACACAGCCCAGAGGTACTTGCAAAGGTAGCAGTGAAACAAAGCAAGTTTTAAATTGATTTAGCAAAACACTTAGCTACCATTTTATGGTAGGCAAAACAATAATAATTCTTAAAGGAGGAATCATTTTAGGAAATAATGAAAAATAAAACTAGTGCAAACTCATTGGTTGCTGTCAGCATTTGTTTTTATATGAATGTTTATAAGAGACAATGAGAGAACATCTTTGTGGCTTTTGGCTGAAGCTGGGAACACATCATTAGGGATACTCATTGTATGTAGGGATGTCTGTAGTCATGGTGTTAACTTTGTCTTACATAGAACCACATTTTGTTTACAGGACAATAAGGAAAGAACACTCTTGGCTCAACCACATCCCCCCTCTGCAGAAAGTCTGTTAAACATTTTTACCTGGGTGCAATGGTGTGTTGGAATTGGCTTGAATGGCTCTGTAAAGCCAATTGTTAGAATCTCTTTCTGTCTCTGTGTTCAGTCATCAGTGATGTTATGTTTATAGCTCAAAAACAGACACCCTGGCCAGGAGCAATGGCACATTCCTGTAATCCCAGCAGCTCAGGAGGCTGAGGCAGGAGGATTCTGAGTTCAAAGCCAGCCTCAGCAACTTATTGAGGCTCTAAGCAACTTAGTGAGATCCTGTCTCTAAATAAAATATATTTTAAAAAAGGGCTGAGGAAGTGTCTCAGTAGTTAAGTGCCCTTGGATTCAATCCCCAGTACAAAAAAAAAAAAAAAAAAAAATTCAACAAAACAGAACAAAAAACAGCCACACTGTATTTGCACAACAGGACTAGGCATGTGATACAAGTCAGGGGTATACTCCCTCCTCACCTGAGTCCCAAGAGCCAGTTGCCAAACATTGACCACCTCACCCCATCTGGCTGTCCCACCAGAAGCATCTTTTGTTTAAATTCAACTCGCCCTCTGTGCTCCTGCTCCTCTCCACTATCCGCTCCTCCTCCTGCATTCCTCTCCCATGTATTAGTTGACTTTCAACCAACATTCAAATCTCCAGAGGCATATTTGATCCTCTCTTTTTACCCCAGTGGGAGGCCCTTTTGCAAACTCTACAGATTTTGCTTTCTCTCATCCTGTGTGTTTTACGTCTCTTCTTGATTTCTGCTGGTGCTCCCAAAGCTAGGTTCCTATTGCATCTTTTCCACCTTGTAATCTGGTCATTAACTGCTTAATCTTGATCTATTACCCCCAGCTCCATCTTTTCAGCCCATGTAACACACTGCTATCAGCTTGCTTTCCTGAGGTGTATTTTGTATTTGCTCACATAGTCAGTGGCTCCTCCTGATCTCCCACAGAATGTCCATGCTTCCTAGCTTGGCCTACAAGAAGTCCATGATGTGAACACAGCCCACCTTTCCAGTTGATTTTCCAGGACTTGTCTTCCCCTTCCTGATGCTCACAGATCCCCAGATGCAGCATGTGACACCTCAAATATTTGCCTAATGTTTGAGTTTTTCCTTCCTCTTTGCCTGGGCAAAACTTATTCTTTGTTTTGAGATGAAACTTCAAATGAACCTTTGTCCTTGAAATCTTTTCTAATTTTTCTTCCTCCCTGACCCCTTGCCAGAATAATTTCTCAATTTCCTTCAACTCCATTGGTAATACTGCTTTTTATAACACTTGTCATTTTCCTCCTTCAGTCATAATTTATGTTAGCATGTTGCAGAGCTTGGTGTAGGAACCATGTCTTATTCATTGTTGCCTCTTCCTTGGAGGCAAGCACAATGCTTTGCTCAGTAAGATTTGTTGAAAGAATAAATAAAGGAAAAAAAAGTTTATGCTTAGGTGGAACATCCTTTAGCTGCTCGATGTAAAGGAAATTAAAGCACAGGAAGTAAAAAATGACATAATGGGAACATTTCTGGAAGTCCCCCAGAAGTTTCACTTCTAAGTAGAACACTTTTCATTTTATGTAATATATATGAAGAGGAAGTCATATGGGAGCTGAAATAGAATAAGATGATTCCACAACATAACAGAAGGCAGCATCTGAACAAATGGGTGGAAGTTACAGAACTCATTTTCATTTAATATATAAGAAAACTTCCTGAGAGATAGACGCTGGAATTGTCTATCACAGGAATGAGATTCCTAAAAAGCTACTGAGCTCCTATCACAGACGCGATGCAGATGTATGACCATCTGTCAGGAGTGTTATAAAAGGAATTCCTGCAGGGAATAGATATCCTCTAAGGTCTTTTTCAGACTATGATTCTATAATCCTGTGACTGTTTATGGAGTCATCCAGCCCACTGTGGTGTTTTCAGACTGCATCCTAAATCAAGGTGCATTGCCATGATCATTGCTGTTAAGGCTTTCACTCTGTAGTGGGAACATTAAAATATTCAGAAAGAAGACATCTATGAAGGTGACCCATAACTCTCCAAAAGCTATTTTCTAAATTTCAGGTCCTCTGCTTTGGAGAAAAAAAATGTACTATTACTACTTTTAGATCACAAAATATGATCTGTTGTATTATCATTTTCTCCATAGGAGATAAGAAAAAAATTTCTCCAGTACTAAATTTCTCCTGATTAACACTCTGGCTCAGTTGTGTTTTGTTTCATCTGCCCTGAGTTCCCAAGGGCAAAAGAAGGAGATGGGGAGTGTGGAGAGGACTCTTAACTCTCTAGAGGCATTAGTCTTGCTTCTTTACTGGAATCTTTCCTCACCTGGAAACACCATTTACAAATTTCATTCATTCCTGTCTGCTTCTTTGCTAGTTATTCTCATTGGGATCTTGCTCTTCCTTCCCCAACTCCTGATCTGGAAGTTGGCCTTGATTTTTTTTTTTTTTTTTACCCCTTCCTCTGCTATGCCTTATATAAGCAGAGGAACTTTTATGTTTTCCTTTTCTCAGGAATTTGACCCTAGCCACTAGAGGTGACCAGAAGGGCAATCTTTGCCTACATCCTTCTCCCCATCCTCTTCTGATTTCTTTATGATGCTACCAATTACCTAATCATCTCATTAGCTTCAAAATTCACATTTTCTGTTGGATGTTTTACTCTTGGTGCAAAACACGTTCAAGTTTTCTTGAAATTAACACACACACACACACACACTCTCTCTCTCTCTCTCTCACACACACTCACACACACACACATACAAAACCTTTGAATTATCCTCTCATTTCTCTGCTCTTTACTGCCAAGCTACTGAAAATATGGCTTTTACTCAATGTTTTGCTTTTTTTCCACCTTTAACACAGTTCATGATGATTTCTGATGATTTTTGTACCCTCCCGCCCCCAACCTCTATGAAATGATTCCTGCAAAGGCTACTGCTGACCACCTGGTTGTATAAACCAGTCTTTACACCTCCTTCCCCTGGTCTCTTAGTAGTGGTTGAATCCCTGGGGTGCTGACTTATCCTTGACTTTTCTCAGGCTGTTTAACCATTAAATTCTTGCTTTTATTTTAGTAGTCACTTTAACCGCTCTAAAATTAATGCATTCAAAAAATGTGCTAAGTATTGATTCTAGACCAGGCACTTCACCAGGGCTGGGAAAACTGGTGAACCAAACTGCTCGGCCAGAGCACTTTGTCCCTGAGCACTGTGGAGTCGTATCAATCACACAAGGACACAGTTTCAGGCTGCCATAAGAGCTGTGCAAGCACTCCAGAAGGAGGTTTAAAAGCCACTTCATCTAGTTGGGGATCTTAGAAGCCTCCCCTGAGAAAGCTCTTGAGCTTCATGTTGAAGAAGTAGGGTTTAACCATGAGAATGGCCTGGAAGAACCTTCCAGGTAGATGGATTAACCCGTGCAATATTTTGTAGAGGAGAGAGCCTCACCCAACTTTGAATGCTGATCTTGCTACCTGTTAACAAAAAGTTGCTTGATGTCTTTGGGTGTGTGTTTTAGGGACTTGAGAGCCCTATTCTCCGCAGTTGCTTATGGAAAACGGGCCTCACATTCGACCTCTCTGGTGCTTATCAGAGGTCGCTCCCATTCTAGCAGGGTGGGACAGCTGGCATGGGAGCCATGGAGCTGTGGTGTTTATGATTTGGCTTTGGGAGTGTCTGGTGGCATTTGAGAGTGGCGGCATGCCAGCCTCCACGTTTGGGGTGGGGACGGGCCTCTCGGAGCGCCGGGCTCCTGGTGTGGGCCCAGTAGGCAGCGCAGAACCTCGGCTGTGAAAAGGCACTTCCTTGTGGGGCAACTGGATATGAATCCTGGTTTATTTTGGAGTCAAAAAGCACGGCAGATGCTTGATGAAAGGCCCCGGGCATCCGAAAAAGTTCACCACGGCACCGCATCCTCCTCCCCGGCAGCCACTGCTGCCGCCCTTTGATTAATGCACGCAGCGGAGGATTTGTGCCTTTGCCCGTTTGTGGGACTTGGCAGCCGGCCAGTGCCTAATGTGAAAAAGGCCCGTGGAAAGACCAGCCCTTTGAAGCAGAGGCTGGTGGCGGGGCTGCGTGTGGCTGGGGTGTGTCTTCAGATGCTGGATGCCTTCCGTCTCACAGATGTCCCCACAGCCACTTGTGACTGCACACTCCTATGCTGCCCGCCCTGGAGGCAGCCTCCAATCAACAGGGGCAGACGCTTGCTGGCTCCACTGTGCCACAAAGGCAAGATCTCACAGACGTACCACTGGTGCTGGGAGGCCCAGAGAATTGAGAGAGCAGTATGACAGTACAGAAGGAGAGGAAAAAGAACACAAAGTCGCACTGCACACCCCTCTCACCCCAGCCTTCCGCTGGGGTAAAAGCGGGGAGTCTCTTTCTTTCTTGGAAGTTTCTGCCTCTTCTGGTCCCTAGCCTTCATTTCCATTTTTGACTGTGGATGCATTTCTCTCTTCTCTTTAGGGACTGGTGGTGATAGGGGGGCACAGTATAACTTCATTTATGTTTTCTGAGAAAACTATGGGAAAGATTAGCTAAGGAAAGGAGGGCAAAGAGGGTGAAATAATGTTCCCAAGGTTACACAGCTGGACATTAGCCCAGATGTGGTGATTTCTTTCTTACTTGGCTGACTCTTCTAATAGATGGTCCTCTGGGAGGATCTACAGTCGCATTCCCTCTTCCCCAAGACCAGAGATGGGCAGCTACTGCCCCAAAGTTTAAGAAGGCCCTTGTTCACAAGTGCCAGCCCTATATTTAGAGGGGCCAGGGAGTCGTGCTCCCTTAACTATTGTGCCTAGGATAACTTTTGCCTGTTGCCTGGCTCAGTCCTGCACTGTGAAGACCCCCAGGGGGAGGGGGAGGGACAACTGAGATTTGAGTTGATCACCAGTTGCCAATGATGTAATCTGTCATGTCTAAATTAATGGACCCTCCCTAAACCTCAGAAAGGTCAGAGTTCTGAGAGCTTCCAGGTTGAACTTGGAAGGTGGACTGCTGGAGAGGGCATAGAGCTTGGCTCCCTTCCCCTAGTGTCTTGCTCTATGTAGCTGTTCCACCTAACTGTTCATCTGAATCCTTCGTCATATCCCTTGTAAGGTACTGGTGACTCTAAGGGAAATGCTCCCCTGAGTTCTGTGAGCCACTCTAGCAAATTAATTGAATCCAAGAAGGTGTGTTAGAAACCCTGATTTATGGCCACAGTTAGGAGTACAGGTAAAACAACTCAGGGTATGTGATTGGCATCAGAAGTGGGGAACAGGGCTTGGGACTGAGACCTAAACCTGTGGTACTTGAGTCTGCTCCTAGGTAGATAGTGTCAGAACTGAAGTGGCTTAGAGGACATCTAGCTGGTGTGCACTGGAGAGCTGGAGGAAATCCCCACACATTTCAAGGCCAGAAGTGTTCTTTGTTGAGTTAATGTGTGGGAACAGAGAAAGCAGTTGGGCTTTTCTCTTGCTCATGGTAGAGAATGCCTCTCTTGTGCTGGGTGAAGACTTTTGTTACTCTTTGTATTTGAGATTCTTTTCATAAACAAAAATATACAAAGCTCAAGGCAGGATCTAGATAAAATAAGACTTCCCAAAAGTAGATGGAGAGTTTAAGCTTCTCCTTCTTTTGCTGCCCTTCACCCTACCCTCTGCAGAAGTCAAGTCTCAGAGACTGTGACCCTTGGCAGGTACCAGGGGAACTGGGGGGTTAGTCCACCAGCCTTACCATTGCTTTACAGTGAGTGTGACAGTGATGAATTAAACATGAATTCAAGAGAAAAGTGATTGATTTTTTCTGCCAAACAGACATTTTTATGTTCTCTTTTATCATCCAGCCTCCAAAAAAGTGAGGAGTCTTCTGATTTAGAAGCAAAGGTGTGATAAGAATTACCATTGCTTGGCGCTCTACCTCTTTGCCACTGGAGGGCAGTAGTGACCAGGCTTCCTTCTCTCAGGCTGCCTTGTGAGATGGTCTTTCAAGATCTGCCTGGCTCTGCCAAGATCCAGCCCAAACTGAAATAATTAGCAGTTATCTCAAGAAGAGTGACAATTTGGCAAATGTCTGTTAACCATGGTCAGTTTTCCCTCTGTGGAGCCTGTGTTTCATACCTGAGCAAAGGCTATTTATCTTCTCAATAAGGTTATTTCGGACTGCATCACTGGTCACACAGGTTGTATATCCCTAATCTGAAAATCTAAAATTTTAAATGCTCCAAAATTTCAAACGTTTTATGTGCCAACATCATGCCACAAATGGAAAATTGTACATCTGACCTCACATGACAACACAGGTGCACTAAAGATGTTTTACAAAATTACCTTCAGGCTATGTGTAAAAGGCATATATGAAAAAAATTAATTTCATGTTTATACTTGGGTCACATACCCAAGAATATCTCATTATGTAGATGTAAATATTCCAAAATATGAAAAATATATAAAAAAATTACACTCCAAAACACTTCTGATCCCAGGCATTTTGGATAAGAGATACTCAATCTGGATAGTGTCTGGTTTTAGCCCTTTAAGTTGTAGCCTCAGGCATGGAGGAATAGAATGCTGCAAAAATATTCAGAGATGCAAGGAAACTTAACTATGGGCATGGGTATCCTAGATACCTAAAAATAATCCATAGCTTCATAAACAGGTCAGATGCTAATGGCCAATATTGAAACTCCTATGTCTTGCCAGGTTTCTGCTATATAGGTAATGCCATTCATCTCCTGAGGAATGTTATGCAGATTTTACAAGTCAGTGTTTTTCAGTATCTGGAGTCTAAATTAGGTAACATTATTTGACTATGCATGACTAGGCAATGTATATAAGGTAGTGAAATGTATGTAAGAGAGCAGGCTATTGAAGGGTCCACTATAAAATTTATCTGAATACTTTGGTAAATTTGTGTGCTGACAACCCTAGGCAGCCATAGAACCCAGAATATTCTCACAAATATTTGAGTCACAATGGACAAATACACAGTGGTGCCAAATTATAGCTGGCCCACAAAGGACCTGGAGGGAGCAGCAGGAGCTGGCTCTGTGGGCTTGCTCCTGCCTGTTCATTAACAGCGCGGTAAAACGACCTCAGTGTTCATATTATTGAATCTGCCGGCCTGTTTTTCGTATTATAGTGTTTTTTTTTTCTTTTTTTGCAATGGATGTATAAAAGCGAATGTGTGAGGGTGTCTGTGTAGTCTTGAGGAGAGCAGAAGTAGTTGCTACCTGGGTGAGATTTGTTGTTGTTGTTGTTTTTGGTGCATTGTGACATGCCTTCTGACCTTGTCTACTGCCTCCAGTAGCATCTCTACAATTCAGGTTAGGGAAATCAGGACAGAATTTCAAGGGTTAAAGTATATGTGAATTTTTAGTCTCATGAGAGGTGACCTGCTTAGCCTGGACTATTGCTCATCTCCTCTGCCTGCCCCCTCCCTTAGATGCGCAGGCATCAACAGACCTAAGATGCCTTCACTTGCTTCCATGAACTTCTTGGATATTTGGAATGGGAAAGCCATATGACCACAAGGTGGCTTTCCAGTTCTCTTCCTCCTGTTGCTCAGTTTTGCCCTGATTCTATTATTGTTCTCAAGGAAGCTGGCCTCCAGATTGTCAAGCATTGTCCAGCCAAAGACCCTTTCTAGTAGCAGAGGGGAAAGCCAGAGCTCTGGATTTCTGGCTCCCATGTGGAACTGGTTGTTGTCACTTCTTGCTTGCCCTTCAGTTCTCCCAGAAGCAGAGCAGAGCGTTCTCAATGGTTAATACATCTGTCTTTCAAACCTGTGTCTGGGAAGCAGAGGCACTTGCCTCTTTGTGACAGAAGTGGCCCTTGTGCCAGAGAGAGCAGAGGGAAAACCACTCGGCTTTGCTGTTGCTAGGAAGCAGAGACATGTCTGATGTTTTGATTTTAGCAGTATTGGAGACTTCCCTTTTTAATAACACAAAGAGCTATAGGTATTTTGTACAATATTGAATGTGTACCTTTCTGGAAATGTGTCATTAAAGCAGAATTCTCTCATCAAATCCCTTTCTCTAGCAGTCATAAAAAAAAAAAAAGAAAAGAAAGAAACTTGGAGACAAGGGAGTGTGTAAAAAATTCAAAAGGGAAATGACAATAGAACAGACACTTGCAGGAACAGCTTATTTCAGGGGTTTCTGTGGTCAGCAGCCCCCCACAGCCATGGCCATGTTAGGAAGTAGCCAGGGAGTGGGGACAGGGACAGAATTCATGCTCTTCAGATATCCATGTGCAGCTGCCCAGCCCTGTGAGCTGGCAAAGATTATCAGGCCATGCTCACCCACTCTGTGATTCACTGGATATTTACTGAGCTACATGTTGGAGGCACTCTCTGGGGCTGGTTGAGCCAGACACAATCCCTAATCCTAACAGAGAAAGAGGTGATTGCGGTCCAAAGGATCTGTGCAGTACTATAGGTGTGGAGGATGTGGGACCCAACAGGAGAGTGGCCACCCTTTTGTAGGCCAGTGGGTGAGCTCCTCTGAGGAATTTGAACTGAGTCTGACAGGATAGTCTCCAGATTTTCCCATGGAAAAGAAAAGGAAGCACATTTCAGGCAAGACCAGAAAGGTGTAAGGAAGCTGGAGGGTTGTTGAGACATTTCCTAAGACTTGGTGAATGAATGGATAGAGGAAAAAAGGATGGAGTTAGAAAAGCCTACTGAAGTCTAGGTTGCTAAGGACCTTGGATTTGATGCTAGAACATTTGAACTTTCTCTGAGGTGGCCATTCAGAAGGCAGGAGTGAATTTGATCCTGATCTCAGGACATCTCTGAATCCCTGTTGGAGGTCAGTGAAGGAGCCCTAATTAGGAAGGGCTGTTGTAGCTAGCTGGAAGCCATAGGTTCCACCTGATATGTATGTGACGCACCTGTAGGCACCCACAAAGCTGAAGGTATATAACCGGGTGAAAGCTGTCCGAGTTAGGAGAACGGAGAATTCAGTCAGCCGGGCAGTCACTTGGTCGGTCAGAAGAATCAGAGCGGCCAGAACGTAGGCAGAGCGGTTACAGAAGAGAAACCAGATAGAAGACAGAAAAGAAACCAGATAGAAGAAGTAATGACTGGTCAGAGTTAGGCCGAGGCTCCTGAGGAAGACAGAAGACAGAAGAAAGAAGAAGGAAGAAAGAAGAGAGAAGAAAGAAACTCTAATCTTTCTCTAAGCTAAGCTCTATCTTTCTTTACTCTAAGCTAAGAAGCTAAGCTAAGAAGCTAAGCTAAGCTCTATCTTTCTTTCTCTCTAAGAAAAGCTCGCTTTAAAAATCTTTCTTTCCCTCTCTAAGCTCTAAGAAAGTAGAAGTAAAAGTAGTAAAAGCTTAACTCTGCCCCCGAGAGTTTTTATCCCGGTTTACGGTACCAGGCAGCTTACAGGTCAGGAGTAGTTTCCTGAATCTGATGGAGCTGAACAGTCAACGGCACCATCCAAGAGAACCTTCTGTGATGACAGAAATGTTCTAAATCAACACTGTCCAACACAGTGGCCAGTGAACATTTGGTGTGTGGCTAGTGTGACTGAGGAACTGAATTTCTAATTTTATTCAATTGTAATTAACTTATTTAATTTAATAGCCATGTGTGGCCAGTGGTTACTGTCATAGGGCTCTGCAGGAGGCGGTGGTCGTAGATTGAAGGAGGAAGATGAGTGGTGAAGTTTCCCCTGGAGAGGGATTGTTATCTATTGGATTTCAGGGAGGGAACTGACCCTGGTTCTGATACTGTTACTGTGCTATGGAGAAAAGGGTAAAAGGATTAAAACATGTCTCCAAGGAGTCCTTGAAACAACACACACACACACACACACACACACACACACACACACACACACACACGGCAATAGGGAAGGGAGATAGCCGATGTGACAAAGTGCTGGCCTGCATGGCACCAGTTCACTGGGACCTGCAGTTGCTCTTGGCATCCTCTTGCCATCTGGCTGCACTGAGCAGCTGTGTGGACCATGTAGAGGAGGAGTCCTCCTGCACCTCTCAGCTGCCAGGAAAGATGCCAGGAGTAGGGTAGGTGAGTCAGAAAATCATTTCTAGATGCACTCATTAAAAGCTCCTGTGATGGAAAGTATGCTTTAAAGGAATTGCACAGGCTTGACCTCTCTGTAATTTTGTCAATTCCTTTATGGTGGAAATTCAAAGAGTAGGCAGGTGCCCTTTAGGTCTAGAGCTTCCTGGAAAACTCAGTCTTGACCGTAATGTGGTCTGTGCTTTCCCACTGGTGCAATGAGTGCTGTTTCTCTGACCAATTCCACAGCCGGCAGAACATAATCAGGACAGAGCCACGTTGTGAAAGCAGAGATACCAAAGCTACAAATTTTAATTAGTAAAAGTAGTTAAATTTTTGCTACTTGTTCTATAAAATGAATACAAACTGATAACAGTGGTGCATACTGATTAAGGGACAATATACTTTCATAAACACATAAAAATTTAGCTCCAATGTATCATAAATTAGATTTTCTTCATACTGAATTATTGTGTGATAAACATGAACTGAATAGTGGAATAACAGTATTTTTGTCCCTTCCTGAAATCTGAAGTTCTTTTCAAGATGCTTTTATTTTTCTGTTAACAAATTCCTTTGTAACCAGCAAAAGCATGCATAATTATTCCATTATCTGTTTCATACTTCTGGATGTCAAGTTCACAGCATCAAAGAAGAATGAGGTAGAAGTGTGAGGACAGCACAAAGTGAATTGAATCAAAGTCTATATCAGGAGGCCCTGGATTGGAAATTATTTAATAACTAAAACCTATAAATAGACGTTATAATTTTCTCCCACTCTTTAACTTTAGTTTCCCACTATAGTTCCTAAATTTTGATTTAAATATTAATATATTCCATTTGTTCCTTTTTGTTGTTTTAAAAATAAATTGTGTTATTTATCTTTTAAGAAGAGCAATATGTGCTTGTCATAGAAAATAAAAAATAGAGCTACAATTCCACCACCCAGAGTTGATCATCTTGATCATATCTGTTTTCAGTTATTTTTGTTTTCTGTCTGTGATTACACAACACTGAATTTTTGTTCTCCTGCTTCCCCCCAGTTAATTCCTCTTGGAGATTTACTCATATTTTTTAAATTTATTTTTATTCTAATTTGTTATACATACTTGCAGAATGCAATTCATTTCATATTACATAAAAAGAGCACAATTTTTCAAGTTACTGGTTTTACATAAATTATTTTCACAACAGTTGTGTCTTCATACATGTACTTAGGGTAATGATGTAGATTTCCTCATATTTTAAGCATATATTTCCAAAACATCTTTGTGATGGCTATTAGAGCTATATGATCATACAAGTCATCTACATTGTTTAACTGGGTCCCAACTGTGAGCATTTAGGTTATTTCCTTTTTGCTTTTTAGCTTAAATTACATAGTGTTGAAAATTTCTGCATTTGAAGTTTTTGTCCACATGCTTTACTGTTATCTTAGGTCTAAAATTTCTCCATCACATAAGAAACTTTCTTTGGATTATTCATAAATATTGTCAAAATGTTCTCTACAAAGTTCCTCTAATGCAGTTATTATAAATGTGGGTTTTAAGACCAGAAAATAATTGAATTGTATTCCTGATTTTGCAAAACTGGATCTGCCATTAGCCACGTGACCTTGGGCGGGATTCTTAATATTTCTAGTCTTCAATTTCCCTGTTAAGTGAGACCATATCGATATCTGCCTTGTCTCCTACTCCTGTATGGAGTAAAGAAGGCAATCTGTATAAAATGCTTGGCATAATCATGTGCTCAACCTAAGTGCCAACAGATTTTACACTTCTGCCAGCAGAGTATGGATCTATCTACTTCTCCAATTTGTCACAAACTCTGGGCATAGCTTTGTGTAAAAAAATCATCAACTTGGAAAGTGAAAAAAATAATATCTTAGAATTTTAAGTTCTGTGACTAAACACATCTTTCAAGTCTTTAAGATATATAAAATATCCAAGTAAAGGACTGGTTTTGACAAATGTTATTCCCTCAAATGCGGTTTCTCCAGTCAGCGCTATGGAATAAGCTCTTTAGGTTTCAGCTTTGTTCCTGTTTTGTCTCTGTTAGTTCCTGCTTCCCAAGTCTACGAGTGTCAGGATGTGATAATTTTGTGAGTGCACTTGGGATGATTGATCCTTGCATACTGTTTCTGCAGTTTGATTCTTGTTTGGAGCAGGTGCTGAACCAACTACTACACAGAGCTAGCTGACTACTCTCTACAGTAGAATCAGGTGGGCACACATGTCCTGCACAAAATGGCGGCATATTGAATGGCGACTGTATTCTGAGAGGTGCCTTTCCAATGGAGCAGTCACTAAGTGCATGTGGCTAAGTTAATTAAAATTAAATCACATTAGAAATTCAACTCCTCAGTTGTCCTAGCCACATACAATATGCTCAAATATGGATAGTGCCCACTTCTTTGGGCAGTAGAGGTCATAGAACATTTCTGTCATTGCAGCAATTTCTATCAGTCCTGCTCTAGAAGACAGGAAACTTAATATCACAGTACTCAGAGGTCCCCAGCACTAAGGCTGCATTCAGAATTTTTAATAATGCTTTTAGGTTTTCAACCAGAAGTAACAACCTTTAATGGCCAATCAAGTTTTCATGTCCATATATCCAACCCGTTCTGCAAATCACATTTCATTTTTTTGTTGATTTGAGATTTTTGCATATTATCTTCTCTCCATTGCTTCTCACAGGTCCTGCGTGACAGACATGTGTGAATGTCCAGTGCATAAAAACTGTTACTGTGAGTCATTCCTGGCATATACCCGGGCCTGCCAGAGAGAAGGCATCAAAGTCCACTGGGAGCCTCAGCAGAACTGTGCAGGTAAGAAAGTCCTGGAGGATCCACCCTTCAGAAGTTCACTATAGTGCCCAAGATGGCAAGGCAGGATTCTTGCAGATGTTGACATGAATGGCTAGATCCCCCTTGGCCAAAAGGAAATCCCATCGGTGGCCCAACTGGATTGCTATTTGATAAAACACAGGGGCTTCCCACTGGGTAGGGTAGCCAGCATTTAAGAAAAATGCTTTGTGACAAGCACATTTTAACAATTTAAGGATTTCCACTGTTGCAACATCCTCTCAACCTCAAGCTACCAGCTGGATATACTTAGCACATGGGTAGTCATAACTGTAGCTTAGGTTATGCGTGATGCAAAGGAGATTTGGGACAACTGCAGTCATTTAAGGTCTTAAGGATAAACATGAAGAATTTTTTAAGAGATTGTTATACACACCCTAGAAGAATGTTCCTTTCTCTCCAAGAGACAGTTTTCTATAATAGTTGTTATTAGCTCTTTGTCCTCAGGCAACTTAATTAGCTTATTTCATATGTGTAAAAATGGATGTCTTTGTTCATCCAAGACATATTTGTTGCACAGTGGTAAGTACTGGGCATTGTGCTAGACACGCTGGGTATTTTGTTGATGACAATAGTCTTGAGATCCCTGTCATTGAGATGCTGGCTGTCTTGTGGCAGAACCAGACAAAAACAATAACCCTGAAATAAATATTTGCAAATTATGGTGAGTATAATGAGAGAAACAAACAGGACAGTGTTACAGAAAATAAGTGGAGAGGGATAGGGAGCGAGTCAAATGAAGAGTACAGGGATCTTTCAGAGTAGCTCTAAGGGAGTCTGGGCAAACATTCCATACCAAAAAAAAAAAAAAAAAAAAAAACTGTTTGACAGCCATAAGGTAGACAAAATAGCACTTTCTCAAACTGGAAGGGAGCCAGTGTGGCTGGAGCCTGGTGGGCAAGGGAAAGGGGCACAGATTATGGTGGGCTGTGAGCAGGAGCTGAATTGTGCAGGGCTTTACAGGTCTTGGAAAGCAGTCTAGCTTTTATTCTAAGAGCAGTGGAAGCCACTGATGGATTTTTAGCAAGTCTTTTTGTGTTTCTCAAAGATGACCCTGGCTACTGGGTAGATAATAGATTGGAGGCGGGGCAAGCTTAAGAGCAGGTGATCTGGCAGGAGGCTGTTGCAGTATTCCTGGTGAAAAAACCCTGATGGCAGCTTGGATTAAGATGGTGGCAGTGCAGTCTCAAAAATTTAAGTGCTGAATGTTTTCTCTGATATAAGGAGGCTGATTCACAGTGGGGTTGGGACAGGGAGCATAGGAGGATTAGAGGAACTCTAGAAAGGCCAGTGGGGAGGGAGGGGAAGGGAGGGGGCAAGGGGGTAAAAAGAAAAAAAAAGATGGTAGAATGAGATGGATATCATTACCCTAAGTGCATATATGAAGACATGAATGGTGTGAATATACTTTGTATATAACCAGAGATGTGTAAAAATGTGCTCTATATGTGTATTGTGAATTGTAATGCATTCTACTGTCATATACAACAACTTAGAATTTAAAAAAAAAAAAAAAAAAAGATGGTGGAAGTGCCCAACCAGGACAGAAGGGGAGAGAATCTAGACATATTTTGGAATTTTACCATAACTCTACTATGTCAAGATTCAAGCACTAGTGATGTGTACTTGAAGCATATTGATGAGTGTCCAACTCACAGAAGATGCTCAGTCACTGGTAGCTGCTGCTAAGTCTGTTTGAAGGTGCTATGACTGAGCATTTGTCACCTAGCTCAAAAGTTGGAAAACTTTTCTCCATATGAGATCAGATTTGCTTAGAATGAAGAGACTGGAGTTTTCATCATTCTATAATAATCCTAATAGCCTTAACACAGATCTTAGGAAAGATGGCAGTTCATGCCTCTGCATGCTTCAGAATGTCTTCCTTGGTGGAAGGTAGGAGTGGTCATCTGGTTAAAAGAAGAATCTCCTCACAGCTGTGTTTACAGTGCATAGACATCATATTCACTTAGGCCAGTAAGACTCAGCTTAGCTGGAATTGGAGTCACCCTGGGGACTTAAAAAACACACCAGAAGCCAATGCCTGGGCTGCATGCCCAAGGAGCCTCTTCATTTGGTCTTATGACCTTTAAAAACTTCCCAGGTGCTTGGGACCTGCAGCCAGAGTTGGAAGTACTGAGTTAGCTTGTGTGTTAACTTGGAGGAGGAGGAGGAGGATGGATGCGTGGTGGTTCCTGAAGTTTCCTCAGCTGCTCCTGGGTGCTGCCACTATTTCTTGTCTTCTGAAAAGCACCAAAGCTTGTGGTCGCCCTCTGACATCCCTTTCGGCTTTGCCTTCACTTCTGCAAACCCAAGCCTAATGTTTACATCAGAGTTCACCTTCCACAACAAGAGTTTCTAGGGAGAAACTCTAGAGAACAGTGCTGCTCCTCTCTGAGGACTATTGCTTTGATAAAAATAATTCACGTGAAGGTGTGGCTGAGGCTGCTGGAAGGCAAAGCAAATGACTGACCTCTGACCTTTGGCATCAGCACTGGGTACAGTATGTGAGGAGGGTGTTTGTGAGGAATTGGGTCTTTCCTGCCATTTTGAATTCTCCTAGCTCCCTTTATTTTGAATCCTCTTTCCCTTGAATCTACCACAAGATGAATAAAATAAATGGAGTCAAGCACTCACCCATCCATCCTGGTGTAATGTAGAGCTCAGCAGAATTCTATTCATTTTATTAGCTGTGGTGGTACTGTGGTTAGATACAGGATATATGAACCTTCTCCTCCTGGCCCAGGGCTACACTTAGCACCATTTCAGTGCACACAGTGAATTTGAGGACTACACATTTCACGTCAACATCCTCATTTCAGGGACCGAATCTCTGGAGCTAAAATTGCTTTTTTAATGGAAAAGGAATATGGCCCCTGAAAGGTTCCATTTACCTCTCAAATTTACTGGAGCCATCTGGGTGAAGTATAACTCCATCAATGTGCAGTTGGAGGACAACACTTTACACATACACACGCACACACACACACACATATGCACACACACATATGTGTGCATATTATGGAATTCCACAGATTGACAAATGGTACCTGGGAAAATAAATTTACAGAGAATCTCTCAGTAGATTTATTTCAGATCTATCTAGAATATTGAAGACTCTAAGAATACTGTTTACTCTAAGAATACTTGTTTCAAGGTCCCAGGTTCTCTGACTCATGAAAGCACTCCATGCTAATTAAGACAGATAAGAGAAATTTTCCAGAGTAAAAAGCTTGAAAGTTGAACAAATAAGATGCCAACCAGGCAAGAAACTCTGAATGAAAAAGTGACATTTTAAAGGCTAGCCTGGATTTTAACACCATCATCACTTCTGACATGGCATATGCCCACTAACTATGTCAAGAAGGACTAATAGAACTCTAATTTAGCCTTGGAATCACCAAATAAAATACAGTGTGAAGGACTATAGTGAGGGTATATGAAAGTTTAATGATAATGATTTATATTGCTCTTTATTATTTTCTAAGTACATCCTTTCCCCCAAGGACTTTACTAGCATGTTATATGATATTTTATCTTAATTCCATGCCCATGATAACCTATATGATACCAATATATTACTCCAATTTTACTGATAAAGAGATCAATTATCATAAATGCATGATAGAAGACTTGAATGGTACAAATATACTTTGTATACAAACAGTTGTATGTAAAAAGATGCTATATATGTGCATCATGAATTGTAATACATGCTGATATTATAAATAAAAAATAAATAAAATAAAAATAATCGTACAACACCTAAAAAAAAAAAAAGAAAGAAAGAAAGAAAAGAAATCAAGGCTTTGACTAGATCAAGGAAGCTGGGAATCAAACCCAGGTCAATTTGCATCACAACTTCAACATTTAATCATTAAAATTATCTAATCATTCTAACATAAAAGCAAGAATGATTAAATATTTAAATGATTAAATACATCAGTATTCATATTTGTAGAAAAATATGAATACAGATATATTTATGTGTTTATATCTACACCAACTAATTAATCCAAAATTTTGCTCTCTAGATCTTTATTAACCTTAGTGACTTTCCAATTTTGTTCACTTGTTCCTTATCACTAGTAGGTGTTACTTGGTACCTTCCTTAGCTGTAAATTTGTTAGGATCTTGTCTCCTTGTGTCTTACATTACCATCCTTAGCAGAATGTCTGCCATTGCCTACAGCTGATGCTAATTACCACTGCACACCCAGTAATACATTTTATACATAGAAAAGGTGCTAGGAAAGCAGGTTTTGTGTCTTTCTGCAGCACTGTGAATAGTCTGGGCTTCATGAGCAGTTTCTCTCTTTGTTGTCTCTGCAACCCCCAGATGATTTTTAGCTCCTTCCCTGCAGCAACTCTGCCCTAGTTATATACACTGGGCTTGTTTTTTTTTTTTTTTTTTTTTTTTTTTTTTTGGCTGACTGGATGCCTTCTGTAAAAATAAGGAGATAAAGCTGGTTACTGTGACCTTCAGCACCCATCAGGGGAACATAGAAACAGCTCAGTTTCAGAGACACAGAGCTATGCTTATTGAACATATTGATAAGATCAGCATGTAATGTCTTTATGTGTTAATGTAGCTGTTGAAATGTCCTCTGGAAATTAAATGCTTGCTAACCCTAATAATTTGGCAGTCTCCTGATTCAAAACAAAAACAATTTAACCAAATGAATACTTTCAAAAGGCATGTGTGTGAATCAAATCACATTTGTGTTTAAAAATTTTATCTTTTGCCTGTTATGTAAGTTTGGGAAACAAGTGGATTCACAGAGGGCACAATGGGGTCTCAATTCAGCATTAACTTTGTATGGTCATATAAACATTGTGCCAAATTGGAGGCAATTCTGATGATGTCACTCCCCAGCTTAAATCCTTCCAAGGCTTCCCTTTGCCAAGGCTTGTGGGGTCATTTGTGATCTCTGGACACTGCTGACTTCTCTGCCTTTATCTCCTAGCACCCTCCCTCCTCGTATCCTGTGGATCCCCTTTCCCTGAATCAGCCATCTCTGGCCTTTGCCCATTCTCCTTATTCTCACAACTCTCTCTGCCTGGGAAGCTCTTCTGCACTGTCTGTCTGACAAGTTTCTGCTCATCTTGCGTGACCTGAGTGGGATCTGTTCTCTGCAGTCTTCCTCGATCCCTACCCATCTCTCAATGTTGAGTCAAGGTTGCTCTCTTTACCCTTCCACCGTACATGCCAGTTCCTCCTACTCAGTTAGAAGCCCAGCCTTCTTCAACTGGAGGTCAGAGATGCACCTTATTCCCATGTGATTCCCCCGGACTTAAGAGAATGCCCAGCATATGGCAGATGCTCATTTGATGCCCATTGATCTAATTTGAATTGAAATGGAGATGGGTGTCTATATATTGAAGGAGAAAGCCCATGAGAAAGATCTTTTATCTCTAGTAGTTCTTCACTTTCTACAGTTCTTTTCTACCTGTAGACTGTGAGGATGCATCAGTGCTCAATATTATAAAGAGAAGGTGTCACTGAAGAAGTTAAGTGGTAGAGCCAGAACATTCAAGGGGTCAGAGAGAGAAGACATCAGAGAGTCAGGGTTAAAGAACAAATTCAGTGGGAAAGAAGAAATTCTGCTGAGAAGTCTTCCCAGTAAAAGGGATCCCAGCAAGATCTGAAGGGGAGAAAAGCATCTGGGGGTGAGGTGAGCTGAAAGGGGTTTGGGAAGCAGCAAAGTGGAAAATGAACTTGAGTCCAGCCAAATGGAATCCACTATGGGAAGCAGAGTGATGGATTAGACGCCATTAAGATAAACTAGGGATTCAATGTGTCTCTATTGTGCTGCTCTTCTATGCTTGGCCCAGTGCCAGAACTTTGAGTTATGGAAGATAAGGACCCAGCCCTTAGGAGCCCAGCCCTCAGTGGTTTACTATCTTCAACTGTGGCTGCTTATCACAGTGACCTTGGAACCTTTCAAATATATGGCCACCTAGACCCCATGCAGACTCAGAGCACAAATCTTGAGGGGTGGGGATGAGGCATAGATATCTTTTGAAAGATCCTCAGGGGATTCTTATGAGTATTATTGATTAAGAAAGATATCTGCATTGCATCTGAGTGGTTAAAACAAATGAATAATTGTAATGTGAAAAGTATTGTGCTATACAGAGGAGGGAGGGGCAGGAAGCTACTCAAAGGAGGTGACATTCGAATTAAGACAAAAATGATTCAATTGGGCAAAGAATTAGAGCTAATGATAATAGATTTCAGGGCTCTTTGATGGGAAGTCAGAGATTGAACTGGAGGAGGGAAAAGGGACAGGGAAGGAGAAGAGAATGTCAGGAAGAGGATGCAATTTGAACATTTAAAGAAAAACCCAAGAAAAAGAAGGTGCTCTCAAGGAGTCAGTGAAGAATCAGGAGGGTTTGATGTCATCAACAAGAATAGGCAAAAAGACCAAATATTTTGTAAAGAGGTCTTTGGAGAATGAGAGCTGTCAGTGTATCAGTGGATGTGGTCATTGCTAAAAACTTTGGAGGGAACTGCTTCAATAAAGTGGTGGGTGAGGAAGACATGTTGTCAATATTGTTTATCAGTTGCAGAAGAATAGCGCAAAATGACTATAAATTTTTTTTTTTCCATAAGGATTGGAGATTAAAGGAAGAAGAAAGGAAGTCTGAGAGCTTAGGGAATAGTTTTTGTTATACAAAAAAACGGGAGGAGATTAATGTGCAAGCAAAAGGACAGAGTTCTTGGAGGAGACAGGACACAAAATCTGAATCACAAGCAGGGAAGGGCAGGAGAAGGAGAAGAGGCAGGAGGAGCGTATATTATGGATGTTCCTGTAGTTGAATTAAATCCAACCATAAGAGAGGATAGGTGCTCTGGGGTGGGGAAAGTGCTTTAGTCAGGTGTGAGGTAGATGATGATGGGAATCAGTGGGGGCTTCCATTGTGCACCAACTTCCACTTTGGAAATATTAGTTGTCCTCTTGTAGGCTAAAAAGGAACAAGTCTTTAAAGTGACTGAAGCATGAATTTGAGGGCTTTTATAGGACCAAGTTTACCCTGATGGCACATTAAAATCACCAGTGTATAGTAGTGGGGAAAAAGGAGTATTCTTTTTTAATGACTGATATCCTGTTCTTAGCTTCAGAGGTTATAACTTAATTGGTTTGGGATGGGGTCTGGGCATTACGAAGCTCCTTGGTATGATTTTTCATTTTTTATAATTAATTTTTTATTGAAGCATTATATACAATAATGGGATTCATTGTGACATATTTATATATGCACACAACATAATTTGTCTAATTTTATTCCATAGTACCATTTCCCTCCCCTCCTTCCTCTCCCTTCCTCTACTCTACCCTCAGTGATTTTTATTTCCAGCTGTGACCACCTTGTGTCTACAGAAGCATAACAACACATGGATGTGTGAATATGATGTTTACCTAGGATGCTTCCAAATTATTAGGCATTTGTGATATATAGTCACTGTGTTGGTCTGCCTTTTGTTGCTGTGACCAAAATATCCGACAAGAACAAGTTAGAGGAAGAAAAGTTTGTTTTGGTGCATGATTTCAGAGGTTCAGTGGTTTTGACTCCATTGCTCTGTCCCAAGGTGGGGTAGAGCATCCTGGTAGAGGTCTTGGCAGAGGAAAGCTGCTCACCTTAAGGTGGTGGAGAAGCAGAGAGAGAAATGGGAAGGGACTATGGGAAAGATGAATCCTTCCAGTACACAACCCCACCTCCTTCAGCCATGCCCCATCTGCTGACAGTCGCTACCTCCTCAGTTCATTCAAATTAGGATGGACCAACAAGGTTTCAGCTCTCATACTCTGATTATTTCATCTCTGAATATTCCTGCATTTACACAGGTGCTTTGGGGGGACACCTCATATCCAAATCATGAAAATCCCTGAAAAGAGAAAAAGAGAAGAACTTTGACAGAATCCATGAAACGTCAAAAGTTTATCACAGACGCATAAATTGGTAGATTTAAAGGAAGAATAATGTTGATCCACCCTCTCACTCATCCCTTTCATTCATGTGTTCAACCACACAGCAGTTCTTTGAGTGTCTGTTACATGTGAAACATCATGCTACTGCCAAAAGTAAAAACACAACAGAGAAAGAGAGATCATGAACGGAACTGACAGCTATAATATTACATTGTAAATATAATGATGGAGAGAGGCAGTGGGTGCTCTGCGCAGATAGTCAGAGGACACCCCATCCATACAGTAGGGCTGGAGAACTGGTTGGAAACTGAGTCAGAGAGTGCAAGGTGGGGTGAACGGTGGTGACATTCACCAGGCTGGATAATGGCACCAGATCAAGGTGGAGGACAGGACTTTAGGAGCTGGACTATGGAAGTTTCCTAATAGCCTCCGGGACGAAATGAAATTATGAGAAGCTGAAACAACCTGATAAAGTTACATTTTGAAGGTAAGAGAAGGAGTATAGCTCTAAAGAATAATAGTAACTTTTTTTAAACCATATCAGTTAGGATCCAGGCACCTCAAATTGACTAATTGAGATGTTTTATTGACAAAGGACTTGAAAAAGATATGAATAGGGCATAGGGAAATAACAAGGAAAAGTCTAATGTCCTGGGTTTATAACAGAGCAGCTGTCATCATTCCTGAGCCTAAAAAGGCTAGAGAGGAGTCAGCTATTGGAAGATGGGGACAGAGAGTCCTTGGAGAGGGCTACTCAGTAGGAGCAGTGACCCATAGTGACCTCAGAGGGATAGGGGGAAGAGGGAGCTTTGATTTCACTCTGCTCCCTTCCTTCAATCTCCTGCTGGCATTCACCATCCACAGGGCATCCACTAGTGTCCTTCACAGAGGTCAGCATGAGCACTGAGCACTGAACTGGGCAAAGTGGGGCCAATGGAAGGTCCAGTCCCTCTCTGTTCTGACTATTTCATGACTCATTCATTTACGTAACAAGTATTTATTGTTGGCCTTTGTACTTAATGCCGTCTAGGTGCTAGAGATGTAGTAATAGACCTGGAAGAACTTCCTCCTTGAGCGAGCTTACATTCTAGTGTCAGAAGACAAAGAAATCATGATACTTCTGGGTAATGATTAGTATAAAGAAGAAAAAATAAATAGAGAAAAATGGGGAGAGAATTTGGGAGTGCTTTTTCTTTTCTTTTTGGAACACGAAAAAAGACACCTCAAAAAGTTAAGAAAGTGAGTTAGGCATAGGAATCAATAAGGTTACATTTGAAGTTTCAATATAGTTGACTGGCAATTAGCTACTAACAACTCATCCCTCTGTTGGTGTGTCAGACAGATGACCCTGTCATTACTCTTTATTTACAAAGCATTTTGTACAAAGGCTTCATTCAGAACAGATGCATAGTAAGAGTTGATAGTTTAGATAACAACGATAACAATTACAGTAGGGATAAATAAATATGTGTTTAATGGAATCCATAGGGAAAAATATTAACTGTAGCTTCAACAATTTTAAAATTGGTTCCATTCAAATGTTTCTCAAAATTCTGTGTTCCATACAGCTCAGTTTTCTAATAATAAGCAAAGATGCATGAGAGATAATTGATTACTCTTTGGACAGGAGGCCTCTTTTCTCTTTTGGTTTTAAGTAGTGTAATGGAGATCTCAGCAGCCTTCATAGAATTTACTTTATGAGTCTTTTTAACTTGCTGTTAGTTAAAAATGGCCAAGCACCAATGTTTTGTGGTAACTCTAAACATATAATTTCCAAGACTCATTTGCTTGGAAATCAATTCCTCTTACAGGTTTATGGTTCCATTATTTTTTGCCAGGCATTATTCTGTACACTTCATAAAAAACAACGGAGACATTTAAGCTGATGACAATCGATCCTTGTTATTACTTTTATTTGGAGCAACTTCAAATGAAGATTGGATTGCTACTAGTGTTCATGGAGAGTCCCCGCTCTAAATTTCTACATGTGTCACAATTCCTATTGTTGAGAATGAGGGGCAGCCCCTTTGATTCGCTCTAGAACTCACTCAGGTGGAAAAGTCTCTATGTCATAAAACTTCCAGAAGGTTTGCATTATTGTGTTCTGACTAATCTATTCATGAATTTTCAGGATCTCTCAGAATATTGTTAAAACTATTTCAGCTTTGAGTTAACAAATATAGCAATTGGCTATGACTTATCTATGTTGTTGTCATCATTCTTATATTCCCCAGCCCTGTCAGTCAGCTGCTGCTGCCCTTGTTGCGGTCACACATCCTATTTGTCTCTATTTGGCGTTGTCCCACTTTGGCTCAAGCTTGCCTGAAATTGACTCATTCCACACATGATCACTTTGATTAAAATATGTCACACATTTCCAACATCTTTGGTAGGCTTTTTTCCCCTTGTGTAATACCACATATTTAAATATTGATGTAGTTGTACAAAATATTTTTGTTCATCTCTCAGCTCAATAGCTGGAAAGACTATTTGGGGTTAATTTTTCAAGGTATTTTCAATAACTAAATAACCTTATAAAATTTTGTATAGCCTTAACAGATTTATAGTTTGTGGTACTTAGGAATCAAAAGCTTTTGCTATCATTGTTTTTTATATTGAAGTTCATTGACCCAGGAGGTAGATCTTTGTGTTCATTTTCACAGGTGCAAATGATTCCCAGAGTGTTTGAGGACTATTAGTTGCTCCTTGTTCCCTTGTTAAAATGCAAACCTAACCCTGGCTGGTGGAAAGGGGTGTGCCTTGACAGTAGCCTGCAGGGATGGTCTCAGGCAAGGGTGAGTTGAAATGGCCATTTCTCCAAATCATACCTTTGTTTCCTCTTTTTCAGCCACCCAGTGTAAGCATGGTGCCGTGTATGATACCTGTGGCCCCGGATGTTTCAAAACGTGTGACAACTGGAATGAGATTGGTCCATGCAATAAGCCGTGTGTGGCAGGTTGCCACTGCCCAGCAAACTTGGTCCTTCACAAGGGAAGGTGCATCAAACCAGTTCTTTGTCCTCAGCGGTGACCTCTGTTCCAGTCTTTAAGACTTTGAAATCTGGTGTCCTTGACACTGACGTAGAAGGGCCAATGAAGGACTGCAGTATTTGTGTGCCTGATTCTGCAAATACACAGAGTATATATGTGTATATATATAGATATATAGATATATTCAAAAACATTTCATCATTTATATAAACTATAGGTGGATTATTATATGTATATTTTTTGCTATAAGACATGTATTATTTCTAGGATCCTAATCTGTAAGTCATTGGATACATTGTTATAAATATACCAGGTGCTTTTAATTTAATAAGGCGGCATGCAGACTTATTGGATGGCTTTCACATCTCATACATTTGTCATTTTTAAGGACATTTTCTAAGAACCATCGATTGCCTGCCTGCATTAATTTTAGCTTTGAGTCAGGATTTATAATTGAGTGGGAAATGTGTTTCTTTGGAGAAGGGCACATTTATCTGGGGGCATTTCATGTTCCCAAAGAAAGGAATGTACGCCTGAGAGAGATGGCAGGAGATTGGTAACAGGCCCTAATGGTGCATGCAAAGCAAGGGATGGGATTTTAGACTTTATTGGGTCATGGTCTGATATTGTTTCCAAAACTGGCTAGTTGCCAGAAAATAAATATTTGTCACTAGGGCGTAACCAAAGACTCAAGTAATTTCTTGCCATCTTTGCATATTCCTTGAATCTCCTAATTATATATGTGTGTGTGATGGATGTGACCATTTATATGTCATGCATAGAGATTAAGGGGTATCTGGATGACATGTTAATTTTTTTAAGCATGAGAAGATATTTGGAGAAATTATTGCACAACATGTGAGGAATATCCATTTCTCTGAATCTCAAATTCAATAAGAAGATGTAGGCCATTGATGTTTTGTGACTATTCCATGTATAAAACGAAAGCCTTTAACTATTTCTAAAGGATTCATGTCCAATGCTATTTGATGGCCATTAATCTTTCATAATTATTAGACAGGAAAAAAATTATTGGTCAGTTTATTTAACATCACTCCAAAGAATGGTCTATGGACTTGCTCTAATTTACTGATACATTACTACCAGTCACCATGTGATTTTTGTGAATTTTGTTTTTTGAATAAGTGAAAATGTCGTTAAAAACAAAACCCACTGATGTCTAAAACTAAAATGTTCTGCAATATCGTAAATAAAGGGCTTAAGATTTAAACCAGTGTGCTTTTCCTTCAAGATGTCCTGTACCATACTTTATAAAACTATATCAATTCCAGGTTGGTTAATTCTTTTAAAATATTTTTTTTTTTAGTTGTAAATGGACACAATACCTTTATTTTATTTATTTATTTTTATGTGGTGCTGAGGATCAAACCCAGTGCCTCACAGGTGTGAGGCAAGCGCTGTAACACTGAGCCACAATCCCAGCCCCTGAGTTAGTCAATTTTTAATAGTTTTATTTGCATGTAATTTATATAACCCAAATTAGCTTATTTTCATAAAGAGTATTGTTAATAAATAATAGAAAACATTCAAGTGTTTGGTAGTTTGAGTATTACCCATACTAATCAAACACTTGTGTATTCCTTTTATATATATTCATAACTGCTAAGGCACTAATTTGGATTTTTTTTATTGGAATATTCCTAGTTGTTTGAGAAGGCTGAATAAAGTACACAGTGTGTAGTGATTGGCTGGGGCACTGGGACTTTGGGTTTTACCACTGATGTGCTTAGGTCCTATCTACCCAACTGTCTGGGCCCAAGGAAGCCAGGTCCTTGCTTTCATTTAGGTGCTCTGGATTTCAGTTATAGTTTGTGACCTTAACACATTTGGGCCACACTTTTGCTTACGTGTAATGTAAAGAGGCTGTGTTGCATAGTGGGCAGGGTTGAGAAGCAACCTGGACACCCACCTCGTTCTTAGCCACTGGTGAGCAAATGAGGCACTAATCAGAGGCCCTTAAGTCTTGAAAACTCTTTTCCACTTGTAATCTCATTTATTTCCTGCTTTCCTCTGAAAGGAAAATTTGACCTCTTCTGGCTGGTTTCTACCTTCTATAAAATGAACAGATTCTTTTAGGTTGGCTATAAGCCCCTTTCCAGTTCATCTGAGTTTTACTTATTGAAAGAGGGCTGTGGAAAGGAAATGATGCAGGAGAGAAAATTGTGGATGGTTATTTATTGCTCATGATTCATCAGTGGACTGAGTAACTCTACCCAATAAGGCTAACCATCATCTTTCCCAACACTTGAATCATGGACAACTATGGCGGATGGATGGTGAAGACTCTTCTGGGTGACTAATTCCATCATTTTGGGTGACTTTCATTATAAGCTTGTATGATATACTTTATCATTGGTTAGCTTAACCTCTGTACATCTTTTTCTTAAAATTCCTAATGCAGGAAGAAAGAGAATTTACAGAGGACAGAGAACCATTTGACGTGCTAATCCACTGAGGCAGATGACTGATGGGGTAGCTGAGGGAATCAGTTGAGTGGTTGCCTACATTGTCTGCTTTTGGCTCAGCTAAGTGATGGCTATCCAAGGACTGAGCATAGTGTAGACACTTCAATGATAGTGGACCTATTTTGTTCACATGGGATGCTCCCCGAACCTAACTCCTACAGAATGAGATGACTTGAAACAAAAATGTTCTACTTCTCCCTTTAATGCACATAATCCTGGTTAACAGTTAGGTTGGCTTCATGGTATATATAGACTTCAAACACAGGCTAATACTGCTCTGTGTATACAATCCCTACTCTGATCAAGCTATTAGCTGTGAATATCTAATTTGATGAAAAACAAACATGCTTGATGAAGCAAAGCCACAATTACGATTCCAACTGGCACTCAGCCTAAGTAAGTTCTTTCCCCTCTCCCTGCGAAAGTAGGAATGTTTGAGCATCCTGACCTAAAGTTTTGGACTAGCAAGAAAAATGGCCCTTTGACCTTGATGATAGCAATGTTCATTAAAACAGTGGCAGATGGAGACTCACCCTCTTCCAGGGAAAGGCCTGGCCCACTCCTAACCCACTGTTTCCTGAGCAGCAAACCTAGAGAGGACATCTCCCCAAAGAACGGGAAAGACCAGTGGGTAAACTCTTTCCCCAGCTTTTGCTAAACATAAATAAACCATTTTAATGGGAAATCTCTTTCTCATTATGAAATCTTTGAGACATACGAAAAGGGATAAACAATAATGTAGCAAACACCCAGGAATACTTCCTCCTAATTAAGAATAATAAATCTGGCAGGAAGACAGGAAATTTTTCTTGAATAAATAAACAAAACCTGGTGAATACGAGGTCTCAGGATTGCAACAGTTCTGCACAGAACGTGTCGAGTTTGAGCCTTGTTGAGTGTCTGTTCCTATTGCCACTCTTTGTCACTCACATTCATCTGGATCTGACAAGTTATCAGGATGTGTGCTCAGGAAGTACGAGGTGAGGGAGATGGAGGCTGCCGTGGGGGGACAGGCACCCGGATATTTTAATTAGCTTTCTCCTCAAACATAACTCTTAAGAGCAAGCAAAAATAGACTCCAGTTCTAAATCCCAACAAACAAGCCTTTTGGGAACCAGGGTTTTAATTCTGAAGAAAAAAAAAAAAAAAGACAGTGTTCATGTGGTCTAGAAGGAATCAACAGAGAAAATAAACCAATGCTGGTGATTATGCTAACCCTGAATTAGGAGTCCAGGCATTTATTCCTGTGAGGAGATCTTTCTTGTCTTATAGTCATGTCTCTACATTGGATTCCGTTAAACCATGTGCGAGATCCATCTTTTTTGTGTGTGATTTCCTTTCATATTAATTTTGAGCAAGCTAGCTTTGAAAAGTTGAATGTGGGAGAGCAGAGGGGGATTTATATTTAGAGATGAGTCTTGAAAATTGGGAAGGGTGTCCCAGGCAGGGGGAGATCAAAGTGCTGAGGCCGTGAACTGTTCTGTACCTCGGCTGCGTCATGGGCTGTGTGGCGTGAAGGGAGGGGTATGTAGGCGGTTGTGAGATGTAGCTGGAGAGGGTGTCAGAGAGCTGGGGTCTTGGGGGACCTCTTAGTCATGCTAAGGATCCTGGGTTTTATTCTCTAGGGCAGTACTTCCCAACGCTTTTTATGTTGTGGTGCATTTAGAAAACCACATCTGTCTGGAGACTCTGGTAAATAGACAGCTAGCTAGAGGCATACCTGTCTGTCCCAAGAGTGGAAGAAGTGACAGCATCCCTGTCACTCATTCTCCAACCATCTTCCCAGGGGGTAAGGTACTAGATAGGAAGGTCTACTCTAGGGCAGATCTGCTAAAGACAGTATAAGCAATGAGTGATGTGACCAGACCTCGTCTCAGCAAGATTGCTGGCAGAAAGGGAGATGGGATTTTTAGTCAAAAAGAGCTCATCATGTCTCACCTGGACTATCTCAAGGGCATCACAACAGGAAGGAAGGAGATAGAGAGGAACAAACTTTGTGACCAATTGGATAAGGGATTGGTGAGTCGCTGCGTAGAGTGACTGGTAGAGGTGGTGTCAGTCCCCCACATGGGAGCACGGGTGGGGAACAGATTGACAGTGATTTCTATTGTCAGTCAGAAGGTTTCCCGGTAAGCTCTGTTTGGTTTAATTCAACAGTCATCCTGAATATTAGGATTAAGACAAGGTCCTTCCTAAGACAATCACCCTCTAGGAAGAATGGTTTCTGGTAAATCAGAAAGGCATAACTGGGAGCCCCAGGAAGCCCAATTTTGAGAGTTTTGTTTGGGAGTGTGTTAAGAGAAGCTTACCAGGTACAATGACTACCTAGATGAGTTTCAGTAGCCTAAATAGACTTTACCTAAGCAAAAGTGTGTGTGTGTGTGTGTGTGTGTGTGTGTGTGTGTGTGTTGGAAGGGATGGAGAAGGCCTAGGCATTTAAGGCACAGGGACCTATGTGGATAAGAAGGGCCACTGGCAGTCAGCACAGATGTAAGGGAACAAGGGGCTTTTGACATTGCTGGAGTATAACAGGTTCACAGAAGTTTCAAGCTGTGGCAATTCAACTCACACACCCTGAAAGGTCTTTGCAAACTTCCCTTGATTTCCAGTGGACTAAGCACAAACAGGGATTGAAGCATTTGTTTTAAGCCTCCTTGCTTACTGTCCCAGGGGGCTTCCATTTCCTTGATCTGTCTTCTGAGCATCTAGGGAGGGAAGGCAAAGGGAGAAGGCTTTGAGCTAGTGGTCCTTCTGACTTTCGGTGTTCCATGCCTGGTGTGGAGCACCCTGCAGACCCTTAGCATGGTGTGCTCAGAGAGAACCGAGCCAACGTGCACACATCTCGTGCTGCTTTCATTGACTTGCTCAGCTATGGGCTGCTGGATTGTAGATTCTTTGGGTCGAAAGAGCTGGTCTTAATAGTGTCACCAGCTCTCGTCACACCTGTGGGTAGAAGACTTGGAATCACAGCTCACCCAAAGTTCTGTCAAACAATTCTGTCATTTTCTAGCCACTTGTGTCATAAACCATCTTGGGCCTGAAAAGCTTACATAAGCTGCCTTTCTGCTTCCTCTCCCTGGAACTGGGCTTATTAAGTAATTCCCCTGGCAGGTCATTGGGGAGCAAAATTTGGAGCTTTAGGAAATGTTCTCAGTGATGAAAAAGTTTCACTTTGGCTCCAAGAGTATAAATACCATTTGTTACACTGTCATTTGTGCCATGTTCCTATGTGTAATTTAAAGAATTGGATCCTGAACAGCTCCTTTTGATGTTTAAATGGGCGTTAAGGGAGCAGACAGAGGCAGGAGGCTGGCCGATGGCCCTCCCTGTGCCAAGCAGACTGTGTGGTGACGTGAGCCTATGATGTGATATGCTCTTCCCCTATTCTGCAAACACTTCTGTGAAGAAGGCAATTCAAAGGATATCTCCTCTCAGTATGAATTCCCATTCCGCAAACTCTTGAAGACAGTCAGACCAGGGGGACCCTCTTACTAACCTTGTTTGCTCACTTCACTTGTTCTCAGAACTAACTGGCTGTGATAAGAACACAAAAGCTAGAAGGAGGAGAGCTGATTAAAAGACAGGTTTATCCACAACATCTGCCACTCCAAACACATCCCTAAAACCTTTGGGAGGACAGAGAACAGACTGATCACACTGAAAAGCATTCTCCATTTTTGCCCCAGTACTGGGGATGATGGAACCCAGGCCCTTATGCATGCTAGGGAAGTACTGTACCACTGAGCTGCATATCTGTACACATGTTTCATGGGATGATATTTGGGAACACCTGTTTTCATAGAGCAGCTTAGCCTGAGTGGTTTTGCTTCCATGGTGGATCCATACAACCATCTTGACTCTCTGATTTTCTGAGATGCACTGGGGAGAATCTTTCCAATGGCCCATGAACACATTAGTCACCCCAATCAGACCCCAAACCGGATCTGGCTTGCCTGTTGAGACCAACAGTAACTCTAGGTGTCGGTGTTTTGCCTTTTCTTTGCTTTCCATTGGTTTGGGCCACAGAATAGTTGGGTTAAGGAAAACAAAGATGGTGGATGGAAAAACCTCCTCATGCAACTGGAATGTACAACCAAGCTGGGAGGCGTTTGCTGTGCCTGGACTGCTCCAGAGGGCCAGTAAAGCTATCAACTTCTGTCTTTGTTTGAGAATGAAAAAAGAAGCAAAAGAGGGAATGCTTTTTCCATCATCTATCTGAAACTGCTATTTATTTCCTTTGTTTTACTTTGGCAGAAAACTATATAAATGTCAAGGAATAATATGCTATCCACATTTCAATGTTTTTTATTCTTCCAAATTTGGGTAAAATAAAAATTATTTTCAAATTTTGAGTATTTTACATTTCATCATATTTGAGTTCTATCTAATCTAACTTATTGAATGCTAAATTTTTCATATCCAGTTGATTCTAAATGCATGCATTTTGAATGCAATTTCCCAAAGCAAAGCTTGTTTTCCTTAAAATTGGTTCCATGATTTATTGTTCATATGGCTAACTTATTTAGACTGCTTTGTGAAAGCAAGTGTACTAAAATGTTTGCCTAAATAATATATATGCATATTATTTATCCCATTTGACTTAACAGTTACTATCTTTATATCAGGAATGCATGCAACCTCATTTGTTTCTGCGCCTCCAAGCTTAAATTCACCATTCATTTTGTTATGAAATAAGAGACCCAATAGGAGACAGGAGGAGGCTGTGAGGCACATAGCAAAGATAGAGCTAATATAAGCAGGTGGGTATTTTTGCATCACAGTGTGAGAGGGGCTGCTTTGTGCAAGAGTTGTACAGATGTGGCTTCATTGACATTGCTTTCAAATGATTAGAAGGAAATAAAATCCAGTCCTGAGACTCTTCCTATGAACCACATGGCCTGACCCACATTGTTTGCAGAAATGTGTCTTTAATGACACATGTAAATAAGGTCCCCATATCTAAAAAGCAGCCTCTGTGCTCCATCAAAGCTGTGATCTGTCGTCCAGATGGCTCGTCTGTTGGGAGGAGAGGCAAACTTCCAGCTGGTCTGATCTTCTTACTATAGTGATTGGCTGGATGAAAGTTGGAGAGTGTGGGGGCCACGCTTGAATTGATGTCTGGATTTGGGGAGTGAGCAGGTGCTCCAGCCAGGCAGCCACAGGCCAGGGCATGGCTCGTACATGCTTGGGGATCAGTCACTACTAATGCCCACTAAGCCTATAGGACTGCCCTCATTTTTCTGTGCAGAGAGTAAGGCCTCTGGTAGAGAGGGGATATGGCTTCCCTTAAAGACCACAGGGCCTTAGCATTTCCAGCAGAAGTGATCAGCAGTTAGAACTGAGCATCCAGGGTCAAGGAAACTTCTCCAACTGTGTACCTTCCTGAGATTTTCCAACAGAAATCAGAACGATTTTGTCATGTCAGCCACTAATTTGTGCCCACCTCCTCTCTCTAGGTGGACCTTTCCTACATCTTTCAGCATCACCTCTTACTTCCCTCTCCTTCCAAGTGGAGTTGCCCTATTGCTTTTCTCCACCATCTGTGCCATCCCATTCCAAAGTGGCCTGCCCTCCTGGTGGCATTTTATGCTCCAGTTCTTTGTTAGCACTTTTAAAAATTGAAGTTGACCTAGATTCTATTTCCACAAGAGTCAATTTGCCAACAATCTATTTGAGCTGTTTGGGGGTCTACAAAGCACTGAGCTTTAAATTTTCTTATCTTGGGTTTGGCATTTAACATCTTTAACCAATGGTCCAGTCTCATGTAGACATTTAGGTATTATGTCTAACCAGAAGGGGAAGTATTTATGAGGCAGATGGGCCTTTCATTGCCGCCAGCAATGTAGATACTACCTAGTGGGTAGAATAAAGGACTGGCTTTGTTTGCCACAGGCCTTTTGAAACCTTTTTGGGTCGTAGAACATTCCTTGCATTTTTTTTTTAATAAAATGTCTAGAATTCCTGATGTCATAAATTCACTGGAGAAAGATGTGTAATGCTTTTCCTCCTAATGATCCTGAATGAAATTTTAGAAATGTGGCATCAAAGTGCAACTTGGTGACATCACCTTGTTGCATATCTTAAAGGTAATATAATACAAGCAAACAGTTTTCCTTTCCAAGGATAATATATGCTACAGTTTGGATCTTGCATGTTCCCCAAAGACTCAAGTGTTAAAGGCTTGGTCCCCAGAGCGGTGCAATTTGGAAGTGGTAAAATATTTAGCTGGTGGGGATTAGTGATTGGAGATATGCCCCTAAAGGGAAATTGTGGGACCTCAATCCCTGCTTCTTTCTCTTTTGTTGGCCATGAAGTGAGTGGGTTTGTTCTACTATATGCTCCCACCATAAATTCTGTTTTGCCACAGGTCCAAAACCACAGGGCCAACTGATAATGTACTGGAATCTCCAAAACAGTGAGCCAAAAGAAACCTTTTCTCTTTATAATTTGATTATCTCAGGCATTTTATTTTAGTGACAGAAAGTTAACAGAATAAAATGTATTTGTCATCCCTAGAAAAGATGGCTTGTCTCCCAAGTTGACTTCACACGCCTTTTAGTTATTGTGATCTGTGTTGACTGTGAAGTCATTTTTCAACTCTAAAGGGAAGACGGACATGAGCTATTATCAAGAACTGAATAGGAGATGGCCAGTTCCCTTCTGCGCCTTGTTGGGTGACTGGACTGTATGAGAGTGTCTGAATTATTTTGGTTTCCCATGATCACCCTTTTAGCATCAATAAGGACATTCTAAAAAACAAAACAAAATGAAACACATACAATGACAGCAGACATTCATTATTCCTTTAGGAGTCTTTTGGATACGATTTTATGTTCCATTTGACCTTTTGTATGAGACACAGAAATTCCCGAACATAAAAATGTAGTGAACAGCTCAAGCTGCTTGTCAAATTGCAGAGTGGAAACCTCAGCTTACTACAAATTGGTCTAATTAAGCCTTATTAAAATTGGTACCCCAGGGCGAATTTTTATCCCTTGCACAAAGGATGACATTGCAGATTTCCACATACAATGCAGGCAGATCTAATGCTTTTATGGGTGAATTTTCCAAATGGGGATAACAAAAGGAACGGGGACAGCATCCCTGAAGCACATGGGGATACGTAACTGCTCAGTAATTGCAATTTTCATTTAAGCAAATTAAATGGAAATGAAAACAAAAGCCATGTCCTGTCTCTGCAGTGTCTTGGAAATCCAGGCTCAGTCTGGGGGCATGGATGGGGCTGTTAGTGGAGCCTCAAGGCACCTTGGGGACAAAGCTGCTCATCCTCTATGCCTTTCCTTCTCCAACTGGCTCCCATCTCACTTTTCTTTCTTCTTCCTTGAGACCTCATGGAGGATCTTAATGAAGGGCCCTGCTGACCTACAGCGAGCCTGCCTGCTAATGTGGCTGCTCCTCTATTCATCACTAGACAGGAAAGACTCCTGTTTGCTCCTTCCACTGTTCATTGCCTCCTCTTCAGCTCCATCTGAGGGCCAAGAAGGAATCAACCATCAAGGGGACAGAGGGGCATGCATATGTATTATGGATATATATTATGGGAAGGAGGGGTGTCCGCCACGCTCCAGCACATTGACCTTTGAAGACCAGTGGCCTAGTCTTTTGTGCATATTGTGTTTTGAATCCCAGACTCAGGTATAGTTTTTTGCTTCCTTACCATTTCCACTTGGAGATCTAAAAGGCAACTCAAATTTTCATATACCCAATTTAACTCTTTATATTTTGGGAATTTTGCATTTATTTGAAAAGGAAACCCAGGAAATAATAGCTACTGGGAAGAAGAAAATGGAAAGAGGGCCATCCAATTCAAGGAAGCATAATTAAGCCCGTTACTACTATAGGCACCTAGGGGCTCGGTTCCTCCAGTGGACACTCTTTAAAGAGCTGGACAGATGGAATCTCTGGATTATCCATATGCTCCAAACCCTGTCTGTCAAACTTGCCCCCAAGGCATTGACTTCCTGGATCTTCCAGGCTTGCACAAGAATCTGAATGAATGAATGGGCAGGAGTCCCATACAGGGACTGAGAAGCTCTCGGGTATGAGGCAAGAGATTCAAGGTGCAGCTAAGGCCATGCTGCTGCCAGGCTGCACCCACAGTAACTTGTTGCCACAGTAACTGTTGGAAGAAAAGTGTTGGTGGAGAGGATGTGAGAGGGTGCAATATCTGAGAGTCATCCTTGACTCTGCACTTTGTCTTCACCTCGTATTTTCCACTCATGAGGAAATTTTGTCAACTGTACTTTTAAAATACATCCAGAATCTGGCCCTCTCTTACCACCCCACAGTTACCACTCTGATCCAAACTATCAACATCTGGATTATGGTACTCATTTCCTGAGTTCTCCTGTTTCCATCTTTACTTCTTTCCCCCATCCACCACTACATGCATCACACACACAGGAGGAAACCGGTGTTTTAAAAACTCATGCCATAGTCTGTCTTTCCGCTTCTCAAAATCCAATGGCCATTCAGAATAAAACCCCCAATCCTTTCCAAAAATTTACAAATGGTTGTATGTTTTGGTCCCTTCCTCCCTTTCTGCTATGGTTGAGTATTTGCGTTCACTCCAAAATTTATATTAAAACTTAATGCCTTTTGCAACAATATTAAAAGGTGGGGCCTTTAGGTGGTGATTAGGCAGAGCCCCCAGAATGTATTAGCACCTTCTCAAAGGGCTTGAGGGGTAAGTTTGTCTCCTATGTCCCTCCCCCTGTCTGAAGGCACATTAGTCATTTCTTCTGGAGGAAGCAGCCTTTAAGGTGCCATATTGGAAGCAAAGACCAGGCTCTCACCTGACATCAAATCTGCTGCTGCCTTGATCTTAGACTTGACAGTCTCCAGAACTATAAGCAATATATTTCTGTTCTCTATAAATTGCCCAATCTTGGGTATTTTGTAATAGCAGCATAAGTGGACTTTATGAGCTCATCATGTACTTCTTACCCCTCTTCTACTCTACTCCAGTCAGTATGGTTTCTTTGCTAGGGTGCCAAACATACTCCCACTTCAGGGCCTTTGCTGTTGTGGTTCCTTTTCCTAGAATGCTCTTCCTTCAGGTGTTCATGTGGTTCAATCTCTCACCTCATTCAGGACACATTTCTAGTACTCAGAGAGGCATCTGGCACACAGTAGACAAGAACTCTCTACTCAGTGAGGATTCTCTGGTAGGGAGGGTGGCAAACCAATTTAATCAGACACTTTTGTGTGTATATACACAAACACCAATGGAAAGGCAGAAGGGTACAGAGCTTTGCAAGTGTCCTGTAGGATCCTGTCCTTTTGGTTTGTGTTGCAGTTCTAGGACCAAGATGATAGCATGGCCAAGAAGAAAATGCCAGCCATGGTTACCTCAAGTCTGGGGTATTCTTGCCAAAACACCAACACCACACAGGGGATTTGGAGAATAGTCACCTTTTCCTCTTCTCCTCCAAGAATATAACTAATTAGAACTATGCTGTCCATGAGCACTCTAATCACCAGCCTTCTCTTAGCATAAATATGTAGTTTCTATTTGGGGCATAACACACATGCTTTTCTGTGACTCTAATAATTTCTAATCTAATAGAAGATAGAGAGAGGTACAATTCACTACTGACTTCAGATTTCTAGTTTTTGCATAAAGACGTACCATCAGGACAAGAAGGAAGAAAGGCAAGGTGGTGTCTGGTGTTGGGTTTAAGAAGTGATGTTGGAGAAATATGAGGACCTGGCTAGGGATACTGATACCATGTGAACCAAGACATAGGTCTTCTTTGGGGATAGAAAAACACTGTCTGTGGGTTGAATTTAACCCACTTACCAGTTTTTGTAAATAAAAACACAGTTATGCTTATTCCTGATAAGTTGTATAGAGCTGCTTTTGAAGTAAAAGTGTTACTGTTTGGATGTCCAATAAAAGTCCAGGTCCTTGGTGTCCTGAACAAAGAACAGAGAAGACACACAGAAGTAACACATAAAGTACAGATTTACTGAAGGTAGAGACAGCACTCCATTAGGTAGAACAGAAAGAGGCTCAAGGCCCTAATATCTGGAAACTATGGTCTTATATCCTGAACTGTGGAGTGCTCTCTCCCTATATGGACCCGATTGAACACCTTACTGATAGATAGTCTTGGGCCGATGGGCCACCTCCCCCATGGAAATTTCCATGAGGAGCAACCTTGTTTCATTTTCCCCAGGCAGGAGCCAATTGGCTTAAAGGTCACCCTGTTCCCTGGGAAAAGAGCCAATAGCGTTAAGGGTCTCTCTGGTACACCCCCCCACATGAAATCCCTACTTAAAGCTCCTGCCTGCCTGGAGCTCAGACACAATAGCTGTCCCTGCTGAGAGGAGGCAGCCACTGTGACAGCTCCAGACTCACCGACTCCAGCCCAATGGCAGCTGCCCCAGCCAACAGCTCCAGAGACCACAGCCAGCACGACCAGGCACCCACCTTCTGTTCAGAGCTCACACACTCCCCTCTCCCTGACTCCTCTCTCCCACCAGAGCTTGCACACTTCCCTCTCTCTGACTCGTCTCTCCCCATACTTCTTTACCTCTGACCAGCCATAAAGGCTGGTGAATAAATCTCTTGGCTGCACGGTTGTCTCTGGTGTGATTTTTGCCCTTCACTTACCCCATTGGTTATCTTATGATACCTGATTAGAATATTTTCCAATTCCCCTCCCCCTATTGGTTACTTTAGAAAACCTAATTAGAATACTGCCCACTTTACCTGCATTTTAAAATTTGAACCTGTGGCAGGAGTTGTCATGGTGATAAGTCCTCAGTGATGGGAACTGTCATGGTAATAAATCCTCAGTGGGGGGAGTTGTCATGGTAATAAGATTTATTATAAAGAGGAATAGGATTTGTCTCCTTGTCTTGTCCTCCAATGGCTTCTTTCTAATACCCAGTCTCCACCATCTAGGTGTCCTTGAACTCCTACCTAACGAAAGGACACAGCTGAGTCATTGTGACAGAGATAATATGGCTCACCAAGCCTAAAATATTTACTATCTGAACATCTATAGATAAAATTTTCTACTATTCCCTGGAATAGTAGAAAAATCCACACAGTGGAATCTGATTTGGCTGAGGTTCTGATTCCTGCTCTGTAAATATGATGTTTATGTGAGCAGCTGTCTTACCCTCAATGAGCCTCAGTTTTTTAGTCTTTTTATATGGAGCAGAGTTTGGGTTACATAAATTACTTTGGAAATATCTAACCTAAAGAAATTCTCAATACAAATTGGTTAAACAATTGCTGAAAGAATACTTTTCAATGCCATGGGAGTGTACTCTGTGTTCCATCAATTGCATGGGTTGTTGGGACAATCAGATGAAATAACAACTGGAAGGTCCTGGATTCATGAGGTTCTCTCCCTGTGATCATAGAAGATAAAGTACAGAGGGGACAGGCAGTGAATTCTCAGGTGGCATTTCCCTAATCTGGGAAATTCAAGAAGAGCCTAGAACTGACTTTAGCATATTTCCCATACTAGAAAGAGGTAGGGGTGGGGGACTTAAAATGAGTTCATATCACACAGAAATCAAGGATAAAAATAAAAGCAGGGTGGGGTGGAGGCAGCGGGGGCAAGATGGGGGGGGGGGTCATCTGGAGCTCATTTGCCATCCCTGGGAGAGTTCCAAGGGACTGTTCTCTTAAGATGTTTTTGTTTCCTGTTTAGCCCTGCTCATTTTTCCCCAGTATCTACAACAGGGAAGATTCTTTGTTTTCATTTGGTTTTGGTTTTCTTTCCCCTAATCAAAGCACCCCTACCTACACCTGGTAGTACCAAGGGACTCTTGCAGCTGACTTTGAGAGCCCAGGATTTGCAAAGAAAACTGGCTTTGTATTCCAGGTTCCCTTTAATAAGTGGTGTGACCTTGAGAAAGTTGCTTAATCTTTCCAAACCCTTGTTTCATGGACTGTAAAATGAAGACAATCCATCCTCATTAAATCATTGTGAGAATTTTAATGAGATTGGATACCTCTTTTCACTACCCTCTCCCCTGCCCTTTAAAAATGGTTGAACCACTTACAAATTAGATGCTTTAAAGTCTGAAGCAACTTCTATTGTCATTTCTAAGAGATGAATTCTGGCAGGCTGGATGCCTTTTTTAAAAAACTTTGCTGACATATATGTATGTGTGTGTGTGTCTGTATATTTATATATAATTTTTTTAATGGAGAATTTTATTACTCACTTCTTTTAGAATGTGCTCCCACAAGCCTAAGGATGTTTAAAAACAAAAACATATTTAAATTTAAATGTAGACAAAGATCACAGAAGGACAAAACCCTCATGTGACATCAGGTGAAAGACTATATCCAATTAAAGAATGGCTTGATAGGAATCCCTTCATGTTCTAGGTTTTCTCTCCCTTGCATGTTCTCTGGAAGGTCTGTGTAAGGAGGATCACAGACAGGTTAAAAGTCTCTACTGGAGTAAATTGAAAATCCTAGATAAAGGAATGGATGGTTTTTATTTGCCAGCGAACATTTGTACCTCAAAAGCTAGGGACACAGGACTGTGATCCGGAAACCTCTGATAGGATATTAGCATTCTTGGGGACATGCTATGTGGATCGCTCATTTGCTGGTGCCTTATCCTTTCCAGATAAACAAAATATGGGTTAGAAGGGTGGGGCGACCTGCCCAAATCCCTGCAGCTGGTAACTGACAAAGCCAGGAATTAAAAATCTATTTGACTCAGATGATTTGTATGACCAATATGAAGTCCCAACAGTATGACCCTCATGGAAGGGGATATTCTCCTGAGTTCAAGCCTTTTGCTTATTAACTGAGGGCGGGGCAGGTGAGGAAGGACAGAACCTTCAGCCACCATTGTCACAGAGGCTCAACACAGTCAAGAAACTTTACAATGTGGATGCCAAAGAAGAGAAGGGCAGTGCTGGGCTATGGGGTTTAGGAATTCTGTGGTTGCCCAAGGAGGGGAGAAGTGAGTCAAAAAAGTCTCAGAGGCACACTCTGCCTTCTTCATTGCCCTTTCTATTTAGAGAGGAAAGAGCCGATACCTTACAGTGAAACAGCATTCCTCCTGATGCCCTCTGGGTCATTTTCCAGCTGCAGACCCAGGATGTGGAGTCAGCAGGGTGTAGTGCTACAGGGAACTGAGAGAATACCATAAGAGGGCAGTCAGGGAATGGGAACGGTGCAGCCCAGAAGTCCTTGCTAGGGTGGGGCTGGGGTTTAGTTAGTGTGTTCTCATGAGAAAAGCCTGGAATGTGTATGTCTGCCATGCTAGAAAGCCTTCTGTATCTATGAGTGTACCTCAAATAGGCCTGGTTATGGTGGGAAGGACCTTTGATACTCTTACTAAAACCTTTCTGCCACTTCTATCTGTCTTCCCCACCTGACCCAGAGTTACCCAAATCAAAGACAGCTAGGGAGCACGACTGCTGTCTGAGAGGGGATTCAGGTCAAGTCCGCATTGGGAGAGGGAAGGAGAGCTTTGAGAGCTTTGAATTGGATGAGTAAATAAAGTTTTAAGTTAGATTGGAAAGGATGTTTTAATAAGACTTAAACCCCCTCAGGGACCTGCTCAAGATAATGGCAAATAGGGAGCTAAAGGAAAACCACAGAGCTTGTTTGAAGGCAGTTGTGGAATAATATAAACCTGTTCCCTTAAGTTAGCCTACGAAGGCCAACTCATTTAACAAACTCACGAAATAATTTCATTCTCTTATTTTTCTTCTACTATTCTTAAGGAAAAAGATTTTCTTTTGAAATAACTACAGATTCAAAATAGACTCAAGGAAATTTTTAAAAATATTATGAGAGAGGTCCAGTGTATCTTTTACCTAGTTTCCCTTGATGGTTATATTTTATATAACTAGTATAATATCAAAACCAGGAAACTGAAAGTATATAGTTCTATATTACTTTATCACATGTCCAGGTTTGTGTAGCCCTTGGTGCAATTAAGATACCCAGCTATTCTATCACCACAAGGATCTCCCTTGTGCTACTCCTTTGTAGTCACACCCAACCCCCACCCCCAACATACTTAATCCCCGGAAACTAATCTATTTTCCATTTCTATAATTTTCTCATATGAGATTGTCAAATAAATGGTATAGACTACTTGTATTTACATTTTAACAGTTCTACTAAAGTATAGAAACTTACTTTCATTTAAGTCCCTTGATCCTTCCCCATTTATGGTATAATATAATTGTTTTAAATATATTTTCTAAATACTTTGAGACCCACACCAGTGTTTACACACACACACACACACACACACACACACACACACACATATTTTTTTTGTGGTGCTGGGGATTGAACCCAGGGCAAGGGCAGGTGAGGAAGGACAGAGCCTTCAGCCAGCATTGTCACAGAGCCTGAACACAGTCAAGAAACTGTAAAATGTGGATGCCAAAGAAGAGATGAGAAGTGCTGGGCCATGGGGTTTAGGAATTCTGTGGTGGCCCAGGGAGGGGCAAGCACTTTACCAACTGAACTATATGCCAAGCCCCTGGATAATATAATTCTTGCTTCAGCCATCAAATACAACTTATATCTCCAAGTGAAAGAAAGTCTGTGGTATTTACTCATGTTTACTTTTTCCATTGTTCTTTTTTCCTAATATCTGAGATTCTTTTTTTCTTTACCATTTCCTTTGTATTTCAAGAACTTCTTTAAGCCATACTTAGAGATTTTTTAGTGACAAATTTTCTTAGTTTTTCTCCATCTGAAATTACTTTTATTTCTCCTTAATTTCTGAAGTTTTGTGTTTTTGTTTTGGCTGGGGACAGTTTTTTTTTTTTCTTTCCCCATTATTCGAAAAATGTGCCACCCTGCAACCCTGGTCTCTATACTTTGGGAAGTGAAATCTGTCATCATAGAAATTGTTTCTTCTATGACTTTGCTTTCAAGGTTGCTTCTTCCTCTTGTTTTCAGAAGTTTGATTGCAGTGTATCTTTATATGATAGATTTGGTTTTATCTTGCTTGAAATTCACTCCATTTATTGAATCTAGATTTATGTTATTTGCTGAAGTTAGAAAATTTTAGTCATTTTTTTTTCTAAAATTTTTATTATTTTTCAGGTTTTTTTCTCTTTCTGTTCTCCTTTTGGCAATAGGGTGACATGAAAGTTAGATTTTTTGTGATAATCCCACAGGTTCTGTCTTCAGGATCATTGATTCTTCTGTCCTCTTCATCTGTTATTAATTCCATCTATGAGCTCCTTTTCAAATTTCTCTTTTTGTATTATTCATTACTAAAATTTCCAATTCATTTTTCTTTGTATCTTCCTTTCCCTTGCTGAGATTTTCTATTTTAAATCATTTTATTGTTATTGCAAGTATGTTCTTAGTTGCTTATCAAAGCATTTTTATGATGGATGTTTTTAAATTCTCATCAAATTATTCCAACATCTGTGTCACCTCAGTGCTGGCATCTGTTGATTTTCTTCTCTCATCATTTGGGATTTTCCAGTTTTTTGGTATGTTGAGTGACTTTAACTTGTGTCCTGGACATTTTAGGCACTCTATTAAGAGACATTTATTTAAACTTTCTGGCTTAGCTAGTGTACTAGCTTTCCAAGTCTACCATAATGAAATAACACAGACTGGGCAATGTTTTATTTTACTTCTTAACCATCCTAGAAGCTAGAGTTCCAAGATCAAAGTGCTGACAGGGTTGGTTTCCACTAAAGCCTCTTTTCTTCACTTGTGCGCATCTGGCCATTTGCTGACTCTTCTCATGGTGTGCACATAGACACTCTGCATGTCTGTGTGCCCTAATCTCTTCTTCACAAGGACATCAGTCACATTGGATTAGGATGCATCCTAACAGCCTCCTTTGAACTTAATTACTTTTTTAAAATGCCCTATCTTCAAGTATAATCACATTCTGAGGTAAGAGGATTAGGGATTCAGTTAGGATATTAAGGAATTAAGGACAGAAGATTCAATTGTGTCCATAACACCTGACTTCCCCTGACGCTGAATTTCAGAGGAAGTGGGATGGAACTTTGTTACTGCTGGGTTGGGAGGTCCATGATCCCCACTCATCCTCCACTGACACCTGGAGGGTAGGGGCACCTTGTTACCATGGCAGACCAGAAGTAGAACTTAAGCCTTTCCACTAGGGATGCTGACATCTGCCTGTGTGAGAGAGGGGGGCATTTACCTACTGTCTCCACATGACCTCCACTGACTTATGTGGGAAGCTCCTTATTACCAGCAGGTGGGCAGGAAAGTCCTACCCCTTACTCAGCCTCTCTGACATCACCACAGAAGTAATATCACCCTCCCAGGGAAACCTCACTATGGCCCAGGAAGTATAGAAGCTGAGGGTTCCCAGATGGTCTTTGCTAATGGGGTGGAGGTCAAATTCCATTTCTTTTCTTTCTTTCTTTTTTTTTTTTTTTTTTTTTTTTTTGGTCAAATTCTATTGGAATACAGCAGTGATTTTCTCCCTTATTGCCCCTTTCTTTGCCGAGAGTAAAGACAAAAGGCATTTTTGGTCTGTTCCTATTGGCATTTTTGAGTTGCTGATCTCTACAGCTCTAAATATAATATATATTAGGCAAGAAGAAAGCCAGGGAACTCATCACTATCATATGTTGGGCCCCATGGGCCTTACTTAGCCTGTCTGCCTTCTTATCTCCCCATTTCAGAGTTCTCATTTGTTTTATACACCACTGCCAGCTCTTCGAGTACTTTTACAATTCTATTTTTAAAATGTTTTATCTGCTTGGAATCTATCCAGTTTATGGAGTTGCTGAACCACTGTTTTGACAAATGTCAAACCAACATATCAAGAACCATATAATATCTTTTCAATTGTTGGTTACAATTGCACTCAGTTTTGTAGATTTGTTCAAAGAGGGATGTTATATATATAAACGAGGAAATTGACTCCAAAATTATGAGCTGAATTCCTACCAACCTTAATGTTTATTAAATTTTTCACTCAAATAACTTCCTCAGGTTCAGAAATATAATTTTATGCTTATATGACATATGTCCAGTGCTTTATGTGCAGGATGTCTCTTACTTCCCTCAATAATCCTGTGCAATAACATTTTTATTTTTTAACAAGAAAATTAAATAAGAACTAAGACCTCTCATTAATTACCTTGCTGGTTACATACCAATTAATAACAGTGTTGGGATCACAATTTAAGTATTATGACTTCCACTCAATTTTTCTTTCTTTATGTGTTCAGAAGCCAAGAAGTTTTTCTCTCAGAATTATAGATTGTTTAAAATATAGTGAAATTAGATAAACAAAGCATTGCTATTGTATATCTATCACTAGGTACATGGAAGGGCTTTAAAGAGATTATTTTTAACGTCCTTCTTTGTAATATATTTGTTGCAGAGAGTTTTTTTTTTTTAAACTTATTTAAAACTTGTCAGCTTTCTTCCCATGGAAGGAAAGAAAAAGCAAGCATGGATAACTCAAATCATAGAAATATAAACAAAGAAGCATTTAAAATAACATCCCAGTTATCATTAAATTTTTCTTTTCTTATTTTTTTTTCAAAATATTTAGATTTCCTGAAATTATTTGGGTTCAAAGGAGACAGAAAATATTGTCCTTGCTTTTTTTTTTTTCCTAAATGAAGTCCCCACTCACCTATCCTTCTACAATTAGTTTTCGGAAATAGATATGTTGAACCTAAGGGGGGGCGGTTAAGCTAAAAAGGAAGAAAGAAAGTATTTATGAAATACTATAAGTCATCATTTCCATATATGGTGAAACAGGAGTACTTTGGAAGTGAAAGAACATGAGCTGAATATCCCATAACTCATGAAGTTCTGGAAAAAAAATTCAAAGGCTATTTAACAATGAGACAACAATGTAGTTAGAATGTGAGGAGTGACTGAACGCAGAACAGAGGGTCTTATGAGCTATGAGATGTGCAACTGGTTCTAGGAAACAGGAATAGGAGGCAGAAAGGCCCTCCGCATGGAATTCATCCAAGATTGGACAAAAAAAGGAATCTTCAATCTACCTAAGTGACAGATGCCATAGTCACATGGTGGTGTGATGTGTTCCTGGAATCTCCAACTCAGCCTGTTAACATACTAGGACTTGGACCTAGACAAAAATTATCTTCTTTGAGTGTATCAGTCATCTACTGCTGTGTAACAATTTACTTCAAAACTTATTGGCTTAAAACAATGACTTTTATTATCTTATAGGAGCTGCAATCAAGGCGTCAGCCCCAGGGCTGCAGCCAATCTCAAGGCTCAGCTGAGGAAAGATCTGCTTCCTGGTACACAAGTCTTCTGTGGCATTTAGTCCCTCATAGACCGTTGCACTGAAAGGCTTAGCTATGAGCTTGCCTTCGTTCTTTGCCATGTAGATTTTACTCCAGGCACCTTACAACATGGCAGCCTGCTTCCCCAGAGCCAGCAAGAGACAAGAAAAGGCAATCAAAAGAGTAGGTAGGAGTCGTTTATAACCTAATCTCAAGATTCTTTGATAACCTAGTTTATTACAACATGGTAGCCATTAGAGATGACATCCACTACTTTTGCTGCAGTTTGCATTTTGGAAGTATGATACTTAGGTCTAGCTCAAGGGAAAGGGAATGCACAAGGGCAAAGACTTGAGAGTCATGCTGGACCTGCCTCCCACAGCCACCAGAGTATTGGTTAATAGTCCCGGAATAAAGACCCACTTCAGTCAGGGCTTATAAAGATATAGGGCTATGAAACTGCTAAGCTGGTGGAGAGTGACACTACTTCTTCTCTCTCTCTCTCTCTTTCTCATCAGTTGCATGATCTCTTAAGGTATCTCTGCATCTCTAGTCTATTCTGTTATTCTCAGCTAACAGGTTCTTTTTATTTCCTAATAGGATCATGCATGGTCCATCAAGACCTCTGTGCTGGGCTACCACACACTCTGTCAACCTCATAGATTTGTAAATGCATGTGTATCCTCCATACTATTCTTGATATAGAAGTTTGTATCAATAGGATCCTTTTCCCTCTGTCTTCAGATTGGATTTGGCCAATATAGGACTGTCCAAAGACTGGGGAGGATAAGGGCAATAAGGTCTGGGTATTTATTCCTCATCTTCCTTCTTGTCCCTCTGCTGAAGATCATAGCTCCTGTTACCAGGCTTTCTCCATTAGACTCTTTCTGGGTCAAGTTATTGTCCCACTATTGCTCCTTCAGGTCTTTTGGTGTTAGCATTGTCTGCATTGATTAAATCTGGGGTATTACATGATTCCTTGTGGTTTTCCTACCTCCATTCACACCTTTATAAGTATAGCCCATTTGAAAAACTACCCCCAAGATAATAAATTTGAGCATGTCATCTGTTTTCAAACAGAGATTCTGATTGATGGAGCCTTATTTGACCTCCAATATGCTTCTTATCATTAGCGAGTCTGTTTCTTCCTCTAACTGACTCAGTCTTTCCGTGTCACTTTCAAACAGAGAAATCTGAATTAACATCCCAATGACAAATAGGTGATGTCACATTGGTTTAAAGTAAAGAGGAGAGAGGTTTTCCTGGGTCTTTCTGTATCTCATTGGGTTAGCAAGGAGACTGCCCATTTTTGAGTCTTCCCTTGCCAGACAGTTAAAGGGAGGGCCATGTCTGTTATGATCTGAATGTTTGTTTCACTCCCAAATTCACACAATGGAGCCTAATCATTAATGTGATTGTATTAAGAGGTCACTAGGCCTCAAAGCTCTCAGGAATGGAATTAATGCCTATATAAAAGATGCCTCATAGAACTGCCTTGCTTCATGTGAGATCATAGTTTGAAGGTGCCTTTCTATGACTAGAATGTGGACTCTCGTGAGACTGTGAGACGTATGCTGGTGACTTGGCCTTGGACTTCCCAGTCTTTAGAACTGTGAGAAATAGATACTGGAGTAGAGCTGAGCAGCAGAGTACTTACCTAGTGTGCACGAGGCCCTGGATTCAACCTCTAGTACATAAAACAAAACAAAAACAAAAGAGTACTGTGAGAAACAAATTTCTGATATTTATAAAACATTTTGTTTTGGTCTTTTTATTTAGCAGCCTGAATAGGCTATGAAAATATAGGGAAGATAGAGTTCTGATGTAATAAATACCTAAAATGTGGAAGAGATTTTGGAACTGGATCATGGGTAGAGAAGATTTTTGAAGTGCATACTATGAAAAGCCTACATAGTTGTGAATGAACCTTAAAGAGTGATTCTGATGGAGGCTCGTAAAAGGAGAACTCTAGCAAAAGCCTTAATCTTAGCAAATACCAAAGTGGCTGTGAACAGAATGTTGTAGACATATTGACAGTAAAGGCCATTTTGATGAGATGGAAATAAGGAATGTGTTATTTAAAACTGTAGGAAAGGTATTTTTGTTATAAAGTGTCAAAGAAGTTGGCTAAATAGTGTTCCTCCTCGTGTTTTGTGGAAAGCAGAATTTGTGAGTGATGAAATTCAATATTCAGCTGAAGCTATTTCTCAGCAGTGTTGAAGGACACACTGGTTTCAGTAAAGAAATGATTTAAAGATGGAATTGTTATTCAGAAGGGAAGCAAAACTTAAGCATTTGGAAAATTCTTCAATTATCCATATTGAAAGGAAAGTGAAAGCATGTTCAGGAAAGAACACCAAGAACATGGCCAGGGGACCCTGTGATAAGAGATGAGTATGGACCTAACAGAAGTCAAGATCAATTGTGCAAGACAATGGAAGAATGATCTAGATAGCATTTTGGAGATGATAAGCCTGATCCTTCTCAGCAGAGGCCCAGAGATCTACAGCCTGGGAGATAGCACATTTTCAGAGGGCGTGTGTGAAGGGCAAAAATCACACCGGAGACAACCATGCAGCCAAGAGATTTATTCACCAGCCTTTATGGCTGGATGGAGGTAGAAGGAATATGGGGAGAGAGGAGTCAGGGAGAGGGGAGTGTGCAAGCTCTAAATGGAAGGTGGATGCCTGATCGTGCTGGCTGTGGTCTCTGGAGCTGTTGGCTAAGGCAGCTGTCATTGGGCTGGAGGCTGGAGCTGTCACAGTGGCTGCCTCCTCTCAGCAGGGACGAGCTGTTGTGTCTGAGCTCCGGGTAGGCAGGGACTTAAGTAGGGATTTCTGGTGGGGGGTGTACCAAAGTGACCTTTCACACTATTGGCTCCTGCCTGGGGAACAGAGTGACCTTTAAGCCCACTGGCTTCTGCCCAGGGAAAATGAAACCAGGTTGCTTCTCATGGAAATTTCCATGGGTGAAGTGGCCCATCGGCCCAAGCCTATCTATCACTGTGGACATCTGCATAACCTTGGCACTTGCTGCCAGGTGCTACCTCAAGATTCTGCTCCCTGCATTCCATTACCAAATTTATTGGTGCCTCAGGTATAGCACCAGAGGGCCAGGTATAATGTGCAATGCACCCAGCAAAGCTGGGAGAAAATTTGGGGGCTGGGAGAAAATGCTGTGGGGATATGGTTGCTTCCACCTAGATTTCAAAGGATGCCCCAGTGGACTGTAGAGCCCAGGCAGAGAATTGCCATGGGAGTGAGACCTCTGCAGAGAGTTCTTTCTAGGGAAATTCACACTAGAGCCATGGAGGTGGAGCTGCTCCCTATGACCATAGACCAGTAGAGCTATTGGAGTGTGATTCCAGCTGGAGGCTGGGTGAGGAGAACCTTGGGCCTCTGACTCAAGCACAGATCCATTGAGGAGGTGGGGCACTGCAGAGGCTATTATAGGGGTGAGGCTGCCCATAGCTGTTGGGTCAGGGCCATTGCCCTGGTGGATCTGGAAGACAGGATTTCTAACCCATTGGATCGGGAGGGAAGAGCATCTAACCTCTGAAAGTAACTCAGTGTTTAGGCTTGCTGAAGACCTATTGTCCCTTTGTTCTTTCTTATTTATCCCTTTTGGAATAGGACTGTCTATCCTACATTTGTACACATTATACTTGAGAACTTAGTAACATGTTTAGTTTTATGGGTTCATAGTTGGAGAGCAACTTGTCTCAGGATGAATCATGTCTCCAGTTTACCTGTATCTTATTTGTAAATGGTATTTAGCTAATACTCTGGACTTTAGACCTTAGAATGGATTCTGAACAAGTTAAGACTTTGGGCCTATCTGGATGGAGTGAATGTATTTTGCATGTGAGAATGACCTGATGGGGGCTGGGAGAGAATGCAGTGATCTGAGTGTGTGCATCCCCCTCCTTCACACTTAAAAATCTAATCACCAATGTCATGCTATTAGGAGGTAGGGCCTTTGGGATGTGATTATGTCATGAGGGTGGAGCCCCCTACAGTTGTAGAATCATAGGGTTAGTGTCCTTATAAGAAGATACACAAGAGACATGAAGTTTCTTTTGACCATGGGAGGATACAGCAAAAAAACCTCTGAGAACTAGGAAGTTGGCCCTCACCAAACACTGGATCTGCCAGTATCTTTACCTGGGCTCCCCAACATCACACGGTGAGAGATGAAGGTCTGCTGTTTAAGCCACCAATATATGGCATTCTGTTATAGTCTGAACTGACTAGCTGGGCATGGTGGCACATGCCTGTAATCCCAGCAGCTTGAGAGGCTAAGGCAGGAGGTTCAGGAGTTCAAAGCCAACCTCCACAAAAGCAAGGTGCTGAACAACTCAGTGAGAGCCTGTCTCTAAGAACTGACTAAGACACTGTCCTTTTGCTCTTTGTATCAGGCGCTCTTGTTTCTCAGGAGGTACACTCTTTCTATATAGGAAAACCCCTTAAAGGATCTTAGAGAATAAATGGGCTATTTTAGATAGGAGAGAAAACAAAGATGCAACTTATTTTACCTCAAGAGTTACACGGAAAATTGTGGGCTATACCCTGGAAATTAAAAATAATCAAATGAGTCCTAAAAAGTAGGATCATAAAAATATGGTGAAAGGCCAGGACTCAAGGTGGAATATGATCAGGGAGGATCTCTGTAGCATAAAAATTAGGTGCTGGAATCTTCTTTATATCTCATACAATTGTGAAATGTGCAAGTGTAGGTGAACTGGAGAGGAAAGGCTGCTTTCAGCATTTGGGACTAGCCCTGGCCGAGAGGTGTGGGAGCTGAGATAGTGAGTAGGTGCCGAGGGGTTAGCTAGAGCTCAAGTTCACAGCAGGCAGGTGCCCAGTGAACAGAAGGCCTTGGATTCTCTGAAATCTTTACTGGGTGTGTATATGTTTTGGAATGGAGGAATCATTGAACTTCCCTTGGTACTTGGGGTTTACGCCTTTTTCTTGGGAGATTAAAGTCCCCCAGACAGCGGAATTTGGAAGCTGTGTGTAATGCTCCCTTGCCCACTGCAGCCCTCACCAAGTTCTCTTCTAATCATGACAGACATCCACCACAACAAAGCTTTTCTGAGTTAATTCTTCTTCCATCACCCCTCCCCATTCTCCAATTCCACTGAACTCAAGGAATGATGTCAAGAGAGGGGCGATTATCTGGAATCGAATGTGGAGGTTTAATTATCACAGACAAAAACCACTAATGAGGAAACAACATTGTCTTTCACACATGGAGCTGTTTTGATGGAACCTAATTTGCAGCAGTGTTCTACCCTCCAGGCTTTGCTCTGAAGAGCCTCTGTCCTCCCAGCTTCCCCCTCCCCTGCCCCTGTCACATCTCCACTTTCATTAGCTCCTTCTCACAGGAAATCAAAGAAAGGAGATGGTGCTTTCTGCACTCTTTACAGGAAAGGAAGCAAAAGCAATGAGGTAGTCAGAATTGGCTCCAGCAAGATTGCCAAATAAGAATGTCTTTTTTGAGAACCTGTCACTTTTCATTGTGGCTTTCTTCCCCTGAAACCTCTCTCCCCCTCCCTCCCCTCCCTCTCATGTCCTCATTACTGTGCGCTACCTGGCTGTTAACGCCTATCTTCCGCCTTCACTTACTCTTCTTCTATGCTCTGTATTTATAAATAAGGGTCTGAGGAAACTCTTTCAATCTGAATTGAGAACAAGGGTTTTCTAGCCTTCCCTGGGGAAGGAATGCATAATACTCAGGAAGTGAGTTATTTGGAAGAAAGACATCTAGAGGGACTTCAAGTACCACAGGAGGAGTTGGCACACACCAACCAGGGACTAAGATAGTTGAAAAAATTATGATTAAAATGTGTTTGCATATTGCCTTTCTTTCCAGCCATTTCCCTGTTGTGATCAGCAATAAAACCCATCTATACATTGACCTTTTCAGGACCAGGTGAGATTTGCCGAGGCCACTCTGTTCCATGCCAGTGCCCAGTTCCAGAGGGAATTTCCAGGGATCACTGGACAGTGGCTACCAGGGAAGGGGCAGGAGAAGGGGCTGGGGATGCCCAGTCTCTGGGGCTGTAGAATGGGAGAAAGAAGAGAACTTAGTGTAGGGCTAGGCATTGCATGGGATTCCTCTGACGCTTCTAGAACAGAAATCAGGTCTTTTCATTTTAGTATCCTCATTTCCTTCACAGATCTTGACATGCACAGAAAAGGCTAAAATCTGAATGTTCCATCAAAGAATACAGGGATAAAAGAGTGAAGGAGGCAGGCTTCCCCTAAAACATTTTTACCAGTGTTGTACCCAATCTGTGGCTCTCTAGTGGTCTGTTCCCCATCTGGCTACACAAGCTACCTGTTCCTTGTTAGGCTCAGCTCTGTACTGGGAGCTGTCAGAACCAGGGCAACCACTGCCTCAGTGAGTCCCAGAAGCCATGGGCCAGGCTGAGGCAAGGTGACCAGGAGGACTGGTAGCTGAAGCCCATGGTCAGAGGACTCAGAAGGGGAGATCCTGGAGAGCGGGCTGCAGGGGCCTGGTGTGCTCAGTCAGCCGAGGCTAGTTTGGACTTGATAAGTATCTGGGGCAATGCCAGGGATTCTGCCACTCCAGCTGCCCAACTTTGAGTTGGTTGCTCTTTCCTTGCCAGATGAAGCCAACCAACTACAGCAGTGGAGGCCACACGAAGCTCATGTAGTGGCCAACGCCGGAGGAGCAAATCTGTTTCATGTCATGTGCCAACTCCCTTTTAGGGGGGGCTGGGCTGATTCTGCAAGTCAGTTCTCCACAGGACAGGCAGCTCTGATCCCTTAGCAGGGTCTGTTTGACAGGAGAGATGGGACCTTAGGCTGTGAAACTGCCGACGCTGGATTCAGGCTGCCAGGCCCACCTACAGTGGCAACGGCAAATATTTCGAACATCAGACAATTCTGTCCTAGGTGAAATGACACACTGAGTGGTGAATACATCAATTCCACTTTCCACTAGTGGTGGGTAGGGAGGCAAGGAGGGCTAACAATGATCAGTCTTCCATTTGGAGCTAGGATCATATTCATGCATAGGAAGAAAGAACTTCACAGAAGAATCCCAAAGGGACAGTGCTCAGATCTCTGCCAAAGCAGGCCCAAGCCAGCACATCCCGCAGCGCCTGGGTAGGTAGGACCCACGCGGCTTCCATTCTGTCTGATTGCTAACCCAGGCCACCGGCCTGCAGCCAGCTCTCTCCCTGCTGCCGCAGTCCTGCTAACAATGTCCCTCACAGGGCTCATTGTCACTACTTCCAGATTGCTGAGAAGCCTCAGCTTTACCTCTCTCTCCATCTTTGTTCCGTGGCCCCAGTGAGTCGGCTTCCGGGGGAGAGCAGCGAAGCATGGCTGTTGCTGGACAGGGACACGGCAGCCCTGTTTTTCCAGGCTGGTGGTGTGGCTTGCCAAGAGTGAATTAAATGTTTCCACAGAATCGTTCACTTCACTCCTAATCAGCCCTGTGAAGTATTTCCTCCCTCCCACTGGTTTAAGAGGGACACACTGGCTCCCTTGGCCAGGCACCTCAGGCAAAGGGAAAAGAAAACCCTGAGAGGCTTTTCTAGAAACACAGGGGTTAGGATGGAAAAGCCTAGGTGGAGGACAGGCTCGGCCAGTGTTCAGAAGACAGGATGGAAAGCACAGAGTTGCACTCCATGAGGGACGTGGGGACAGAGATGCTGGATGTTGGTCGTGGGGCGTGATACATCAGCCACAGCAGTCCAGATGCTGATTCTGTGACTACCTACTGGTGGATCCTGGTACACCAACCATCTCCAAATCCATATGCCGGGCCCATAGAAAGTGTTCCTGAGGTGGGCCCCACACTGTGACTTTCCTTCTGGTGGCTTTCTGTCTACTGGTTGCTATGGTGGCCATCTGCAAATACCTAGACAGGTGTGGATGCTGGGCACGGTTGCTATGTGAGTGCCTCTTTCCTTTCTGTTCTGGGAAACCTAGTGGGTTCTCTTTGCCAATCCAACTGGCCCCATGCTGAGAGAGTGGAATGGAGCTTTCTTTTCCCCAAGAACCATTGAAGCAGCACTACCTTTGATAGCCAGGTGTTTCTTTGATTTTTTGATTTTTTTAAATTTTTATTCTAATTTGTTATATATGAGAGCAAAATGCATTACAGCTCATATTACACACATAGAGCATGGTTTTTCATATCCCTGGTAGTATACAAAGTATATTTACACCATTTGTGTCTTCATTCATGTACTTAGGGTAGTGATGTCTATCTTATTCCACTATCTTTTCTACCCCCATGCTCCCTCCTTTCCCCTCCCACCCCTTTGCCCTATCTAGGGTTCTTCTAATCTTCCAATGCTTCCCCTCCCTACCCAACTATGAATCAGCCTCCTTATATCAGAGAAAACATTCGGCATTTGTTTTTTCTTTGATTCTTCTCTTCATTATAGTTCTCTTCTAAGGACTCAGGCAGCCTTGCAAGAACTAGGCTGGAGGTCAACCTGGGTCTTGACTCTGAGCTGCAGCCCATCTGTCCTGGAGATGAGACTCTCGCTGAGATTTGCACATGGTTTTCTCCGTCAGCTTGGCCTTGTTCTCCACTGGGAAGTGGGATCAGCTCGCCATTCTCTTATCATAGAGGGCGTCTTTGTGTGAGGAGTTGACTGTTAATTTTAAGAACTTTCTCTCCAACATCTTTCTTCTCTGTCACGAACAGATCATCACTGGTCTTGTCCCATCATCATTGCATTCCAGACATCTATGAAGAGCAAAAGGCTTAGAAGTTAGTGATAATGACATCCTGTGGCACTTATGCCAGCCAGGGCACTGCTTTCACTGATAGCACTCATGGTTGACTTGGCTAATGGATCAGTCCTTTCTTGGTGACCCTCAGAATCCTTCTCAACACCATGTAACAAATTATTACTCCAAGTCTCCTGGATTAAGTTTTTAGGATGATACCTTTTTGCCTTCCTTAGCTTAGGCTTTCCATTGTATCTCCCCTCTCTCCAACCAACATGCTTATGACAACAGGTAATGCCAATCTACCTATGATATTGACCCTGATAGGATGTGCACTTTTCTAGGGAGCTTGAAATTGGTCTCAGATACATCAAGATGTAGGGATACATGATGGGGACTGAAGGAGGGGCTGGAGCACAGAGCTATAATGACATAACTCAGAGTTTCAGAATCTAGGAATGCTCTTTTATTTTTTTTTTTTAACTATTCATTTGACTTTCACTGTCGTGCTAGGTGAAGGGCCCAGGAGGTTGAGTTCTAGAATTCACTGGTTAGCATGAGCTAACTGTGCTGGAAGGTGCGGGGGGTATGAGATTATGCAGTAACATCTTTCATACAGTAAGCCCCACTATAACCAGGCCAACTCCTGGCCATAGGAGCAGCTGTAATAACTGTGGGTTATACTGCAAGGACATGCTCCCTGACACAAAAGAGCAGGGGGTGGTAAATTGCTGCTCAATTATTCTATGGGTTACCTTATATTTGGGATTCATTAATATGTACCAAAAGGAGAAAAATCTAAAAGGTGTTAGTCAACTTTTTGTCACTAGGACCAAAATACATGGCAACTTAGATGAGGAAAGTTTCATTTTGAAGTCACAGTTTCAAAGATTCAGACCATAGTCAGCTGACTGGTTTGCTTTGGGCCTGTGGTGAAGCAAAACATCATGGAGGAAGGGTGTGGTGAAGGAAAGTTTCTCAGCTCATGGAAGCCAGGAAACACACACACACACACACACACACACACAGGAGCCAGGAACAAGGAAAAGTCTAAGCCACACCCTAGTGACCTATTCCTCCAATCACGCCCTACAGTTATCACCCAATAATCCATTCAGATATCAATGGATCGATCCAGCAAATAAATAAATCTATTGATGAGGTCAAAGCCCCAATCATTACCTAAAAGGCTCTTGCTGCATTGGGGATCAGCTTTCAACACATGAGCTTCTCAGGTGACATTCCAGATCCAAATATAAGGTAAATGAAATAGGAATTTAATATGTGAAACAGCTTGAGGATTTTTTTTCCATTAAAGTATCAAACAAATAACTAAAAAAGGAAGGGAAAATAAATGAAACAAAATTCTGAGTTCTAGCCTTTCTTGAAAGTCAGGAGGACTCAGTTACTGATCTATCTAAGGGGTAGCCTGGAATCAGTTTCTTCTGACCTTTCTCCACTACCCATTACTACATGGACCCTTGGACTGATGGTTGAGTTTGGGAATTTAATATTCACCTGCATTTCTACCCAGGTGTTTTTATCCCCTTAGCTTTCTGTTTGCATTTGCTGACTTTTCCCTTGCAACAACCCCATGCTACCTTCTTCTGACATTGGGGCTCCCTGTGTACTTGTTTGGGGTATCCTATGAGCATATAGCTTTCTCCCAGGCCTTGTTAGAGAATTCCCACCTGTCTCCAGGTGCCACAGGCCTGGGGTGAAGGCCCTGCCCTGACTTCCTCAGCACAGCAGGGCTCCTTCTTAGGACCAAGTAGGTTTCCTAGGCTTCCCAGGCCTTAGCAGAACTCCCTCTCCTGCCTCTCCCTCTGTGTTCCAGGGCCCTCTTCCCTCCAGTTGGGATGTCGTGAAATGTCACTTCTCCATCTCTCCCCTTGCTTTCCTGTTCCCCAAAACAAATCCACTCACCATTTCAGTCTATACTAGGTTACTGCATTTATAGTTTTGAGCAAGGGAGGATGCTTCAAATTAACCATGGATGGTACTTTATAATTTTATTTTTTGGAATAGTAGTTGCACTCTCCCTTAGATTTTTGCCACTGATATTTTACTCCTAAGGGGTGGGCCCATTCATTTCATTTGAGTGTATTTATAATTTATCTTCCAAGTTGGGACAATTTTGAAAAGAAAGGAGGTGCTATTAATAATTGTGACATAGTAATAGGAATAAGCCCACACTATTTCAGGCAAATGCATTTTTGTCTTCAGCAGCCAATGCATAGCAAACTCCCCTTGGTCAGGGCTATGTCTGGGGCCACTTTCCTTGGAAATGATGGGTGGATGTGACAGCCACCATGCTCAGCATTTAAACACATGGCTTCATATGCTGGGAGAATGTTGCTTAGCTCTTAAATTGATCCCTCTTTAAGAGCGTCGACCTGGACAAGGAGCTCCTTCTGTAGTGACTCTCAGTTTCCCTATCTGTGTAATGGATATACTGGTAATTATCTCAGAGATGGCTATAAAGAGTAAGTAAGGCAGCATATACAAAGCATTTGACTTGAGATAATTCAATGAATTTTAATTTCCTTTTCACTATCTTTTCCTAATGAAGCCCACTGAGCTTGTCAAACCATTTCTAATTCTTCTCCTTTAATGGGGAGATGGTCTATGGTCTGCTGTTCAATATTCCTTGTTAAAACAGATACCTAATTTTGCATTCACATCACCTTTTAATCTATCCAATAAAACGCCTGAAATTCAATATATTAAGTGAAGTGATCTTAATATGTGGGACAGAGATTTAGCTTATGATCCAAATGTGCAGGACCCTGAGATGCGTTCAGAGGATGCTGCTGCTAAAAGATAAGGTTGAAAAGAGCAATTCTGTGCTGGGACATAATTAAATGACTGAGAAGATGGTTAATGGCATTAGAAGGAAACATTTTAGCTCTGGACCACTAGTTTTAATTGTACACTGAAAGTAATTATGCTGGCTGTGGTGAGCAGAGGGGACCAGAGCTGAGTACATACTGTGGAAAAAGTGTGGTTTCAGGCAGAAGGCCTGAGTTCATATCTTTGTTCTGTCCTTCACTAGATGTGCTCTTCAATCAGTCTCTCAGTCTCTTCCCACCTGTAAAATGGGCATGATAATATGTACTAACTAGATCTGTGACGGATGAGAGTGATGTGAGAAGCTACAAAAAAAGGGACCTAGCATGCCTGGCAGCTGTGATGTCAAATACAATGTGAAATGGGTTGATTATTAATTAGCTGTTAGTTTATTAATTACTTATTAGCATTATTTTTTCTTTAGGAATTTAAGTTGAATCCATATACTCTTTCATTTTTTCTTTTGACTTCAGCTAGATTTTTCTGGAGAGTTTAGTAGAAATTTTGCAGTTTTGGAGCTCTGGGACTTAGCTCTAAAACAATGAATCGATTTCAAGTAAGATCTTTAAGGGGCATCTAATTAGAAATCCTCCAGACCTTCATTAGTCCAGTCTGGACTGCTAGCCCAGGAAGCACTAGTCTTGTGACACATGAATAGTTGACGCTTCAAAAATTGGGATGCATGCACAAATATCTTTGAGAAATACTGAGTAAATAAAATGAGGCTGATTTCTTTACTGCACAGCTTTTCAAATATTTAAATGAGCTGATATGCACTATGACTCTCTAGGATGGGTCCCTTTTGCATACATTTTCTTGCAAACTTGTTTGATCATGATCTCCGTATTTTGGAGGGATATTTTTAGAAATCAATTGTCCTTGGCAGACATTGGAAAGTGCTGTTCTAATAATTTTTACAGATTTGGAAAAAAAACTGTTTTATATTTTAATATTAAATAAGAAAGCAAGCTACTAAATTTCATGACCATAAAATCAAGATTATGCTAAAATGCATTTAAAAGGCTAGCGGGAAATATATCAAAATATTAACATATTAACCAAAGGCAGTAATCTCTGGAGGTTGGGAAGATTCACGAATGTGTTTTATGTTTATTGTACTTACTTATATTTCCGATTTTTCTACAATGAACATGTATCACCTTTATAATCCCAAAACTTTGCTTTTCTTTTTCCTTTTGGTTAAACCATCTCAGAAGGGATCACTTCCTCTCCAACTACAATGTAAGATCCACCTGAATGAAATATGCCTTTCATTGCATCCTGAGAAGATGGGAGAACTATAAAAAGCCCTCTGAAGCCCTTAAGGAATTTTGAGAGCAGAAAAACAAAGACTACAAACCAAAGAAAAATAGATGAAGTTATAAGAGTGGTAAGAGAAAAATGGAAGCAAGGGATGTTGAGTACCTAAAGGGAATATTTTAAGAAACAGACTTTTCTGGAAAAGAAAAGAAAGCTCATGGCAAACTAAACCAAACCAAACCAAACCAATACAGAACAGACAACTGTGACTACAGTGAGAACCAGAAAGATAAGGATGGAGCCAGCAATGACCCATACCCACATGTCCAACAGGAGTGCCGGCTCATGAGCCACCTCCCTGCTACAGGTGGGGCTGCTAGAATCTGAGATTTACTTATGTAAGGACAACACATGGCATTTCTTTACCTGTGCTCTCCACAAACCTGTGTTCCTGATCCCATCTTCAATCTATGAAGTTTGATGAGGAGCAAATGGTGGGAGGAAGACTCTTCTGTGACTAGGGGTGGTGGAAGGTGAAGAGGCATGAATGAAGTTCTTAAGCCCCATTCAGGGTAATGGGTTCCTTGGAAGTCGACAGTCTCTGTTTAAGTCTTGGCTCCCCTACTTATACTTGTGTGGTTTTGGATGTTCTTCTTAACTTCTTTGTGCTTTAGTTTTTATGAAATGAGGGTAATAGTAATAAGAATCTCAGTCATTTTGAGGATTAAATGAGATAATATGTATAAAAGACTCAGCAATAAGCACTGTACAAATGGTATTATTACTATTAATAAGGAAGAAAACAGATCCTATGAATAGTTTTCTGGGGTTTCCTAGATCATAGCTGTTTTGTTCTGAATGCTTATAAGCCCCTACCCCCGTTCATATGTTGAAATATAATCACCAATGAGATAGAATTAAGAAGTGGCACCTTCAGGATATGATTAGTAGGTTAGTGCCCTGGTGAAAAAGACCCAAGAGAGTCATCTTTCCTGTTCCATCATGTAAGCACACACGGATAGTAGAAGGTACCATTCTATGACCCAGGAAATGAGTTCTCACCAGACTCAAATCTGCCAGCACTTCATCTTCAGAGGGAGCCTGCTTGGCCCTTTCCCTTCTACCATGTGAGAACACACAGAAGCTGCCATCTATGGAGAATGAGCCCTGACCAGACACGAATCTGCTGGTGCTTGACCTTGGACTTCCAAGCTTCCAGAACTATGAGCAATAATACATTTTTGTTGTACATAAGTTGCCCCATCAAAGGTATTTTGTTACAGCAGCCTAAATGGACTAAGAGAATAGAAAACAAGAATGCTATCTGATTTCTGGACTTCATAAGGTGCCGGGTGTTGTGGTGCATGCCTGTAATCTCAGCGACTCAGGAGGCTGAGGCAGGCTGATCAGGAGTTCGAAGCCAGCCTTAGCAATTTAGCAAGGCACTTAGCAACTCAGCAAGAACCTGTCTCTAAATAAAATGCAAGAAAGGGCTAGGGATGTGGCCCAGTGGTTAAGCACCCCTGAATTCAATCTCCAGTACTGGGGAAAAAAATGTAGCATGGTCAGCCAGATACAGCCATAGTTAGGAGAAGGAAATTACTTAATTGGCCCCTCCACTCTGGACACCACGAACTTGAGTACAATTATCAATGGGTTGCAATTAGCCTTGGTATTATCTGAAGTATTTCTAACTTGGGACTTGGCTTTGTAAGGTTTGCTACGATGATTGTGTGTAACAAATGCCCAAATACCAACATGCGCTTATTTCTCACTCACAGGCCTTTGAGCTGGCTGGTGACTCTTCAGGTGCTCTCCCAGGCTCAGCTGAGCTTGGTTTTAGGATGTAGGTTGAGTTCAGATCTGCTCCACAGGGTAGTTGTTCTGAGACTGAGGCTGAAGTCTCACTGGGTCATAATTTTCTTAGTGGACGAGAGTTCACAAGAGTACACGAGGACTGTGTGGAATTTTTTATCTTTCTTAAAACCCCAGCTTGGAACACACTGGCACTTCTACCTATGTTCTCTTGGCCAAACCCACTGTCAGTGAGGCGGGCAGTATACACTCCTTACAGGACAGTCACAGCAGTGGCAGAGAGGAAAAGAGGATTGTAAATAGAACAAACACTATGTGTGCACCAAAAGGGCTCTATAAAAAGCACAAAAGTGTTGATTGAGAAGGACTAAACTCACACCATGGGACAAACTAACAGTTTACTACGCAATAGACTGTGGTTGCTTTGGTTTGTGTAGTCTTAACTTGAGACCCTCATTCCCTCAAAACACAGTCAGACAGACCAACAAACTATGTATAAAGACATGTAAGAGGAGAAACCATAGGAATACGATGCAAATGCACATGCAGAGCCCTCAACAAGGCACCCTTTGGGTTTTGCCTCCAAAGCCCTCTTGCCATGGGAGAAACCCATAGCCAACAAGGCAGGAAGAAAAGGCCTGGGTCTGTCTTGGCTCAGAGGTAAACTTTCCTGACCCGCACTGCCGCTGAGTGGGTCAGAGACATTGACAAAAACATCTAGTCTCTAGTTTCAGTGTTTGAGTACTTGTAGAATTTCATAGACTGAACACCTTTACTCTGGTCCTTCCTATTCTTTTCGGTTACTGTACAAACACACACAGGCAAGGATATCAAATGGGAAAGGACTCTTTAAAATATTGACAAATAATTGTTTAGATGAATGAATGAGTAACTCTGTAAATGCCCCTGCTGCAGAATCCCATAGGTAACTGGTGGGAGGCAAATGAATACTGGTGGGTATTTTCCACGATTCTTCTATGCTCAGAAGTCCTTTATCTGAGATGACTCCCTCGGTCCTGCAGTTACCTCTCACACCTCCTCCCTGTCTTTCTGTTTGTCCCAATGCCAGAGTTTAAAACAGTCTAGTAATTTCACTTACCCTACATCTACATTACTATTTAGCATTTAAATAACTAAATTGACCCCACTTGGAACATTGGCATTCTCTTTCAATTTCCTTAGGGAAATTTTCTTTTCTGGCAATGTCATTTACTAAACTTTATCCTTATAGGCTGAAAGGGCACATGTTCTACTCCAGAGGGAGAAGTTCATTCCCTGCTCATAAAACCTGCCTGTCCTGGGTGTTCATCGGAGAGGTGATGTCTTCACCAGCTTCTTCATTCAGGGGGTTGCTCTGGCTGCTTCTTTTAGAGCCATCAGATGCAGCATCTCATGGACTAACGGATGTTCAAGCAGCCTGTGGGAGTCACATCTGTTTTATGCACACTCACAAGGTGAATTATTGCACTAACATCTTTCTTGGGTATGGGCTCTGCTGGGTGATCAATTATGCATAATGTTCACTCAGGCAGAAAATGAGGTGGCTCCATGCTGGAGTGTTCCAAAGCTGCTGGAGCAAATCTCCTTTCCAACCAGGGGCAGCAAGCTAGGGGCTCAGGTAGGGTCTTACCCTTGCTCCTGGGGGCTGAGTTGTAACACATCAGAGTTGCCCCCCAGAGACAATTTTCTCTTCCTGTTTTGGTGTGATGTGTGTCTTCTCGAGGTTCCTTTGTAAATTTTGTCTGATTTTCTTCCATAGAGTGGGTGGCACATATCAATAATAGTGATAATAATAATTACCATTTTATTGAGTACATTAGGTGTGTAACTATGAGTGTGATTAGGGTATTAAATCCTCCAAATGGGTCTGTGAGGTGGGTTTTATTACCTGCCCCATTTCACGGTGGAGGAAGTAGAGGCACTGTAAGCCAAGGAAGCAAGGAGGTCCAGCTGTCCAGCTCAGGAGCTTATGTATCACAAACTGCATCATACTGATCTTTGGCACCTAATTATTATTGGTCGAGTGGGTGAATATTTGAGCATGACTAAATGTCAAAGTAAATGGCTTTTCAGGGGGGGGAATGAGAGAAAAATGTCCTCTCTAAAAATGAGAGGAGGGTATAAATACTATTTGATTCCTGAAGACACCAGCTGTCCCTTTGGCCTCTGACCATCTGCTCTTGGAAAAGAAGGCATAGTAAACTGGAAAATGTCCTGGTATAAACCCCAGGTCTGTTGCTAGGCCATTTTGTGTGTGTCCCCAGCACCCAGAACAGTGGCCGGTACAATTGAAATAAGAAAGCATTTCATGAACAAGCAAATGAATGAATAAGTGAATAAGTACAAAAGTGGTTACTGGTCTCTGGAATAAATAGCTCAATAAATGTACTTGTGCCAGTGGTTGGAAAGAGAGAGGAAAAGCAGGTTGGGAGAGAAAGAAGTGGAGGTAGAGGATGAGGCTTGTGTGGAGCTGAAGTGGGCAGACAGGCAAATGCTCTGAGCTCTTACTTCCCTTGTCCAAGTTCTGGTCTAGGGTAGGACAAATGCCACCGGTTTGGTCCTTGGTATTCTGGAAGGCCCATAGTAAGGCAGATAAGTGATGCTTGGCCTATTTCTCCCCTTGTTTTTCTCACTTCCTCTCCTTCCATTTTGTGTGTAGCTTAGGAAGTTTCCTATTTTAGAACCCCACTCAAAAGCTATATATATTTTTCCGAGCTCATAGTCATATTTGAACCTCTGCGTGATGGCATGTGACAAATGTTACCAAGAATATTGACTTTGGAAAGATTTCTTTCCTGTTTTATATTAGAATGGGAATCAATGGCAAGCCCTCAAAAAACTTGCACAGCCAATGACTCTAAAAAATTATATATTTTTTATTTTCAAGTTAATGAGCAGGACATATGTGAAGACTATTTCCCATAATTTTACATGGTTTTTCTATTGAAAAAAGATTCATAAACTTGGCAAAATGTCCTGGGAGATTGGTTGACCCCAAAATATTTGAAATAAAATTTGCATTGTTTTCCCAACCTATCTTGCCCTAGTTAATAATTGATAATTGATATTTTTTTCTTCTCTCTCTCTCTTTTTTGTGATAAGAGAGGGGGAAGGAGGTAGCATATGTAACTTAGACCTTGAGACTTCTAGAGCTCTCAACATTGGCTTTGATTTTGTTGTAGTTAATTTTTACTTGGTAGACGTTGGAAATAGATATGTATTATTTTAGTAAGATTGGATGCTTTACAGCTCTTTTGCTTTAACTACCAGAGTCTTAGTTTCTACTCTTAAGAGCCGAATATCTTAAAGAGTACATAGGAGTGCCTATTTCATGAGGTTGTCATGAGCATTAGAGGCATAGCTGGTGCCACACACCAAGCCTGTCATGCAGTCTGTAGATATTAAATATTTCCCTTCTCTCAGCTGTGCCAAGCCTGGGGGGTTCAGGAGAACAGAATCCCCCCTACACAAGAAATGTCCAAACCAGGGATGATTTTAAGAGATAGAGGGAAATTTATGATGTATACATAAACTGTATGCATTAGGCACTCAATAAATGCCCATCAAACAATCCAATGAATAGTGAGCCAGATTAATGCAAGGCAATAAAAGGAAAGTGTCAGTGTTCATACATTTAAATATAATTGTGTCGCTCAGTCCCATGTCATATAATTGTTTTTCATGAGAGTCCCAATCACAAGGAGCTGGTGGAACAATAGTGGAATATCTTAGAAAGACCTGGGTTTGAATCCTGCCTCTGCCACACATAACTGACATAACTGAACTCTGGGAGATTTTTTCTCTAAGTCAGTTTACCTGTATGTGAAATGCAGGTAGTACACAGCAGCATTGTGAGAAGATTCAGTGTGACCATTCAGGGCACACATAAAGCTTCCCTCAGTAGGGGACGAGGGTGTCATTCAACAAATTCTAGCTACCTTGGTCCTCTTCCTCTTTCTTCCTCATAATTTGGAATAATTGTGGTTCCCTTACCTGTAGAGAGCTGTTATCAGAAGTAAAGTCAAAACATTCAGAATAGCACCTCACACACATTAAGCGCTGCATTGGTTTATGTTAATTTATTTTCATGTGCCACCTCTGTGATGATGGAATCAAGGCAGTGCAAGTCTATGTAAAAATCTTTTCTGATTTACATCCAGACAAGAAATTAAAAAAAAGGGGGGGGGGGATAAATAGCTCATGTACCTTAACTGCCTTTTTCTTTTAGGGCATTTGGTTTTTTGATTGTCTTTCTAAGGCATTTTAAGCTTGGTCAACTTAACTCAGAAATATTTAAATAAACTACGATGGAAAACATTTTCCATCCTTCTCTGGCCAAATTCCTCCTCCTAGGAGTGATCCCAGATGCTACTGATATGCTCGGTCCAGAGGAATGGTTCATTCACTTCAATGTATTGTCTGAAGCTCAAAAACAAGGAGGCAAAAACGAAGAAAAGATTCCTGGTGTCCACAGGGCATGACCTAAATGACTTCCACACGCACTGGGTGGAAGACTGAGCCACGGGTTATGCACTACTGACGCATGGCTCCCGTCATGGCTGAGTGGACTCACTGCTACTTTGGCATGGGTGAGAGGAAAGTTGAGGGATTCGTTTGGAGCCCAGCTGTGTGGTCTTGAACAATATCACACAACAGCAAAAGTCAGGCACAATAAGTTGGGACTAATGTTAGGCTCAGCTTCCTTTCCTGAATGTTTTAAAAAATGCATACTTTGTGGTTCTTTCTGAAGATTTCATATAGAACAACAATAACAACAACAACAAAAAACAGAGCAAATTGTGAAGTATCACATACACACGAGGCCTGATTTGGTTAAGATTAGCCTTGTGGTACCATTTGCTCTGTGGATGCTTTAGGTCTGCTCTTTGCTTCAGCTGTGGCTCCTTTTCTTGCTTCCTTCTTGCTTGGATTTATTCACAGCTGCCCTGTACTCTTTTCCAGCAGCCTCCTTCTTCCTGTGGCCCTATCTTTCTTTGAGCATCACAGGCTAGACTGGTCAGGGAAACAGCTGGAACTGGAGATAGGTCAGTTAGAGACATCTGTTGCTTCTTTTGGAAGGGGGTAAAACAAAAAAGGGGAGAAACATTGGGAAGGGTGCATGTGGGACAGGGTAAGATAATATGGGCAGGATCCCAAGAAATTTAGACTTCTACAGCAGGTCCCAGGTTGGCATGGGGAAAGGAGGGCAGCTGGGAGGGGAATTTTAGGCCACTGCTAATATAGGCCATGGATTCTTCTTATTGTTGTTCCAGCTTCAATACAAGTCATCCATGCCCTAATTCTCTTCATTCATCATTCTTTTTTATTTAGAAAAGTTTTATTAAGATATGATACACACGTCAATCCAATGGTTTTTAGTTTGTTCACAGAATTATAGAGTCATTGTCATCACCAAGTCTCATTCATTCAATGTTGTTTGACCTTGATATTGGGGACCCTTCTGTCAGCAAAGACTAGCAGAGTCCTCATTGCAGTACTCAACATGGTGTAATGAGAGTCACGCTCAAGACCCGTGTGGCTGCATGGATATGGCAGAGTTACTAAATCCAACATTAAAATCTCTAGGCCTTACCCCAAACATCACACTGGCTTAGAATCAACATCTCAAATCCATCCTCTGCATCTTCTCTGCCACCTCTACCACTCAAACCCAAGCCAACCTTTCTCCTCACTTGGCCAGGTTGATCTCCTCCCAATCACTCCTCTTCCATCCTTCTCCTATGCCTCTCTTTAATCCATCCTCCACAGAACAGTCCACAGGAATACTCTTCCTAAAATATAAATTAGATCATTTCACTCTTCTGCTCAACCCCTCAATGATCTGGCATAACAATCTAAGCTCTTGTTCCTCCTGTACAAGCTTCTGATTCTCCAATGTTGTACTTTTGGAAGTCATCAGCCACATTGAGTACTTGAAATGGTTCACATGGAGATGTGTTGTAAATGAAAAAATGCACACCATATTTAGAAGACAAAGAGAAAATGAATATAGAAAGGGTGAGATACACGTGCAGCTTCAATACAGCTTCTGCAGTCTTCCTTTGTGATGACATTGTATAAAAAAAAGAATAGAAAATATTAATACCTTTTATAGCAATATGCTGAAATAATAATATTTAGAATATACTGGGTTAAGTAAAAATCTACTTTGAAATTAGTTTTGCCTGTGTGTGTGTGTGTGTGTGTGAGCGCGCGCGTGTGCGCATGCGTACCTGGGTATGTGTGTTCCTGAGTGGAGTTACACTGCCCTTCTTCCTTCTCCATGAACTGGCAGTGTTTTTCATACCCACAATGCTCCTTCTCATTGTTTACTCTCTGGAACATTTCCCCTGATCTTGGCATGGATGACCCCTTCTCTTCTTTGAGATTTCTGTGAAGTGTCTCCTGCTCTGAGACGTTTGCTGTAAACCTACCAAAATGGCTATGTCATCATTTTTTTTTTACTTGCTTAGCATCCTATTTATTGTCAGCATAGCACTTATCATGGTCTGATAACTTCCTTCCTCCCCTTTCTTTCTTTCACCTTTCCTTCCTTCCTCATTTTCCCAATATAACTTCTATACAAGTAGGCACTTCGTCTTGTTCATTGTTGTATCCTGGTGACTAGAATAGATCCTGGCATACAGAAAGCACTAAAATAAAATTTGTTGAGTGAGTAAATAGGCTTTTTGAGTCATGGATGCTATCAAAATAAAATAGTCAGGAAAATATTTATGGAACATGTCTTTATGTGTCAAACATTGTCAAAATAACTACACATATATATGATCTCTTAGACATTTATACACTTTATGTATCTCACATATGTATATTCTTTCTCATTTGGGGTCCACAAAGCATGGTCCAGATAAAATCTACTTTGCTATGTATTGTGCATATAAATATTTATTGGAACACAGCTACACTCATTAGGTTATATATTGTGTATGGCTGTCTTTGTACCACAATGCAGCACAGAAGAGTTGTTGAGAGACTGCACAGCTCAATACTTACTATATGGCTCTTTTCATAAGTTTACTGAGCCTTATGGTGGACAAAGGATGACATGGAAGGGCTATAGTCTCCCCAGCAAGTCCAGCATTCAACAAAAAGAAAAACCAATGTAGAAAGGGTGAGATACACATGCAGCTTCAACACAGCTTCTGCTATCTTCCTTTGAGATGACATCATGCCCCCAGTACCCCTAAGGCTGCATGGGGAACATTTCCATGGGCAGGAGTCATCATACTCACCTGACAGATGCTGTTCTGGGATTCCAACTAGGCAAGGCACAGAGCTTTCAGATTGAACTTCATACCTGTCTCTTTGCTTAGCTACTGAAATTTAGGAATTACAGACAGAATGCCCTCTAAGCTCCCTGAATACACACTTTAAAAATGTCACCCTGATTTCTCCAACTTTCTTTTATCATGTCTCAGTTTTTGCTTCTGCATTGGTAATGAACATCAAGTCCTTGAAGGTTACCTATTGAACACATCTTGCTTGTGACATCTTCCTTATGATAGAGTAAGCAAAGCATCCTCATCATCAAAATAAAGGATAGAAGCAAAAGCATTCTTCCTTTGTAAGGAAAGATGTTACACAAACATGGCGCTGAGAAAGTTAACTCTGTCTGTGTATATTCTTGCTGTCTTGTTTTCAGCTCATATATATGGCCACTAGGTATGAATACATTAATTATTAAGAATGAAACTGGTTCTGGAAATTATAGCCTTATGAAATCTGAGTTAGAAGCATAAAAACACTTTCTAAAGTTGTACTATATAGCAGGTCTCTAGTTAGGAAACAGCTTTTGTAAATGCTCGCTGTTTGACCTCTTCTCATTATAATCATATGCACCAAGAAAAAGCTTTAAAGGTCTTTTTGTTATTGATAAGGATTCCTTTTACTTTTGAAGAAGTTTAAGATAGACATATGCAAGTTCCTTAGGGTAGAAGTCCTTCAGAGCTAACATTTGGCTATGAGACAATACCCATTAACTCGACTTCTGAAAACAGTTATGCCTCCTTTCCCTGTCTGTAGGTTCAAAACAAAACTATTATAGAAACACAATAGTGCTTTGAAACCAGGCAGAAAAAAATTAACTTCAATCGGGCAGATAAATAGGTGTGCAGAGGAATGGCTTCAGAGACTCCATGAGAAATGATTCGGACCCAGACTAATTACAGATAGAATGTGGAAGAGATGCAGGGCGTTCAGATAATGTGTACACAGGACCTTGAAACATGTTGGATAAAAGATTAAAATGTCTGGAATGTAATTGGCAGATGTTGCTGCTTCCCTAGATCTTGTGACTATGATGTAACCACAAAAGTTAATGTATGCTGCTAGAAAAGATGATATAATACATGCAAAAAAGAACAAAGTAGAGGATTCAGCAGCCTGACTCTCATGTCTGTGTGCTGATTTCTCCATCTCCATGGCCGACTCCTTACCTTCATGCCGTGTTATGCATGCGTCACATTGCACCTCCACCGTGCTGCCCCAGCACCCCAGGCCGATAACCCAACTTCGGCAACTGCCCCAAACGTGCTTCTCTGCACCCTCTGCTGAGACCAGACCTCAGCACTTGCTCTCTTCCAAGCTGTTAGAATCTGAAGATCCTGCATCAAATCAGCAAATCATAATGATATTTGGGTTAGTTATAATAGGAAGCAAATGAAAGCAATTCTTTTTAAAAAGCTGTTACTGAACTTTGGTGGCATGTACTTTATTCTTTGCATATTGTTTTAAAAATTATTTATATACCGAAGTTTTCCATGGTTGACCAAGTTTATCTTGATCTCAACTCATTGTATTAATGTCTATTTAGAATTTTTTTTTCCTATTCTCCTTTTCCTTTCATTACCAAAATTAAGTAAAACTACCTTAAATTGACAGGAAATCTTCAAGATAGGCATAGTGTAACTCAAAAGAATTATTTATGATAATAAAAATTCTTTGATAAGTTTGTTTCCTTCACACTCCACTGTGTGACTCTCTTCTTTGGCCTTTTATTATTTGTTGCTTCATCCTGATCTAAATCCAGCTTCTGATGTCATTGTCCTAGAGACTCCAATGCTGGATGTAGACATGCTTCTGGTTTGGTTTCTCAGCAATGACCATATTCAGATTTCTGATTCTACTGTGATTCTGAGAAGCTGCTCTTGATTGACCAGAGTTCTGGTGCCCATATCCCTGGTAGTCTTGAGTCACAAGTCATGGCATGAAGGTGGGTCCTCATGATGACCAAAGCAATTGGAGAAGAGGAGGGAGATGCTGGGGGGAGAAGTTCCTATATGACTCATCGTAACTGTTTGTTTGTTTTCATGTGAGACATGCACATGGCTAAGTTTTGATTTGATGGATGGGTAGGAGATGACTAGATGGGTGGATGGGTGGATGAATGGAATAGAGTTAAAAAGTGATTTTGGTTCAACCAGTCTTCTTTTTTTCTCTGGGTGGGATGAACAAGAGAATATTTTCCATTTTTTTTTTTTTTTTTTTTTTAGTGTGCTGGTTTATAATCTTCAGTCAAGTCTAAAAAAGCATAAAATATCATCTGCTTGGTCTTCCATGACAGAACACATTAGCCAGTGTTGTTTATTTCATGACACTCAAGCTATGAGCTGTCAAAACCAATCTGCCCATTTAATCGATTCTGGCTTGTTTCCGAAAAGTGAAATTTAGCCTTTTACTGTTGTTAGCTATTATACCTCTTCTAGTTAAATCTGAATTTTCACAGGTCATGGTAGATCACAAATGGTGTAATAACATTGCACTAATATTTACAAGCTGTGAGTAACTGAGAACTGTGCCTATGGAGGCACTTGGCTTGGGATACTCTCTAGCCTAAGGGTGCTGACATAAGACTAAATTGAGTTACATTCACCAGGGAGAGCAAGTGGGGTGGGAACATGCCAGAAATAGCCTCACTTGTTTAGGATTTCCTTGCTGGATAATTGCGGCATATAAAATTTGTATATAGAAACTGCTTGGGCTACCCAAGTTTACTTGTTTCAATTACCATGCCCTTTGTTTTAGGCCTCTGTTATCTCTATGATAGTGTCTTGTTTTGGAGCAGAGAGGCTAGCGCCATGAGAAAAAGTGTACCATAGGCTACTATTGCAATCCAGAGGGTGTGTGTGTGTGTGTGTGTGTGTGTGTGTGTGTGTTTATAGAGATGCTTGAGTCAGAGAGTCACTTTGGTATACTTCATAGCATCAGCCGTGACCTCCCAGCCACCTCTGAGGTCATGCTTATCCTGGTATCACCCCTGTTACAGAGTTGGCTCTCTCTATACTCCCTTGTACATCAGCAAGAAAGGATCATTGTTTATGAGGAAGTTCTGGGACTAAGATATCAAGAAATCCCCATCCCCACCCCCAGTTTTAGAACTACTTTCAAGAGACAGTCTGGTTTTATTTTCTCTTTGATTGGGGAAGAGGGGATTGTGGGTAGGCACAATCCCTCTTGGGTCCTTCAACAATTTGAGGTAATACCCTGTCATGATTGTTGTTCAGATTATGCTGATTCGAAGAAACCTGAGACGGCAATGTAGAAGCTGGACAATAAGGAGCACAGAGAAAGTCGTCACAATATGGTGCCATTTTTCTCTTCTGTTCTCTGTGAGGCCACAGGCCTTGTGTACAGGCTATAGCCCTCTCCTAGGTTGGAATCTGGCTCTGCCTCCTATCAGCCCTGACCTTCCATGTTAACAGACAGAACCATGTTTCTATAGGGTGGAGCTTTCTTGGCATTTCCCTGCGTTGTAGTGCTTACTTGAGGTTTTTGGAGTCTTTCTCACAAAATCAGTAGAATGCTTTCCTGTCCAAGGGCAGAGGAGACAGATACTCACCAGCTTCCTAAATCATCAATGGATGTTTGGTGAATTGTCTGCAGCAGTTCTGAGCTCATCTCACGGCCCCTGGCTCAGCTGTAGTCACCAGTCAGAAGAGGAACCAGAGCAACTTGGGAGCACAAGCAGCTGGAAGCAGGCTACAGGCTGGGAGTGTGGCCTGGAAAGCAAATTGGGACTTGGTGCATATTGTGTGTGTGTGTGTGCGCGCAAGAGCAGAAATGTGACCAATGATCCAGAGTTTAGGGACACAGAGTCTCTATTGATATATTTGGTAAACAGTTTGGAAGTCTTCATAAATGGATTGTGCTTCCTTGGAGAGGCTGAAATCTCAGTGTTTAAAAGTGGAGGCTGGGGTGGACATGGTAGAAGAGAATTAAGCCAGGCAAGTGAACTAAGGTCTAAGGGGTGATCCAGGGCATTTGGGTCTGAAGTTTATAGAGTTTGGGATGCCTCTTAAAAACTGAAAAAATACAGGCATGTAATAAGATACAAAGATAAATATTTATTTCTAATGTGAACAGAAATTAAAATAGCTTCCTAAGGCCTTGGAGATTAATGGTGTTAAGTGCTCTTCAGGCAATTTACTGTGGACACTTATCTAGAAATGCTTTCTCCTTGTAGCCTATCTTTCCATCTCCACATGGAGCATTCTACAATTTTCAACTAAATCCTCAGCCCTCTAATGGGTTTGCAGAGAAGAGCCTTGAAGCTTAAATCTTATGACTCATGATCTGTCCTCCTCCACTGAGCTCCCTCTCATCTGGGTTTAGAATTGTGGGCATAATCAGATGCTAGGAGGATGAGATCTTCCTCAGGGAGTGCAATTGCAAGTAACTGATGGTGTTGGAGTCTGGAGAAGGAGGGATAACTTTTGTTGGGTCCCACCATGTGCCCAGAACTGAGCTTGGCGTGCTTGAGGAATTTATCTCTTCTTTCTCCAGCATATGAGTCAGAGTTTTCCAGAGTCAAAAGGAGACAGATTAGATAGATAGATAGATAGATAGATAGATAGATAGATAGATAGACTTATTATGAGAATTAGCTCACATGATTAAGGAGGACAAGTAGTCTCATAAATATGCCATCTACAACTGCAAAATCAGATGATGATGTAACTCCCAAGCTGAGGCAAATGGGCTGGGAATGAAGAGTAGGCAAGCTGCTGGTATAAGTCATGAGACAGAAGTTCTAAGACTCAGGGCTTTGATATCCAAAGTCAGAAGAAGATAGATGTCACAGCTCAAGAAGAGAGACATAATTTTCCATTTTTCCACCTTGTTCTACCCAGGCCCTCAATAGCTTGGGTGACACCTTCCCATGTTGGTGGGGGGATTTTCTTTATTCAGTCTATTGATCAAAATGCTAATCTTTTCCAGAAACACCCTCACAGTCACAAGCAGAAATAATGTTTTACCAGCTATCTGGGCACCCCCCTAGCCCAATCAAGTTGACACATAAAATTATCATCAAGATTAGTTAGGTCCACTTTGCTGTGGGGAAAAGTCAGACTCAGAGATGTTAAGATTCAAATGTGGGCATGTCTGATTCTTTATTCTTTTCCTCCTTGAGTGTTGCTAAAGCCTTCCTGCTGGGGAAGTTTTCATTCTGGTGGAAGGAGAAGTAGTTCTTCTGTGGACAAACTGGGCTAAAAGATAACCACAGAGTATCTCTCCCATTCATTAGTGAGATATGACACACACCAGTGCCAGTGCTTTCCAGATGCATACACATTCCTGGCTTGTGGTTTAGGAAGCTTTTAAAACCCAAGTGGTAAAGTGCTTGCCTGGCATGTGCAAGACCCTGGATTCAGTTCCAAGCACTGCAAAAATAAAAAAATAAAGGAATTCTTTTTTCTGGCCAAAGGAACATGATGTTGAAGATGCACTGATGATAAAAGTAAACATATGTGGGAACTCAATTTTTATTCAAAACAAAGTCTGTGGTCTTGCATTATTTTTCTCAGAGCTGTTTCTAGTTCTTTAAACTCAAAGGAAAATTTCACTGCCTACCTGTGCCTCATTTTCTCCATTTATAATACAATAATAGACTTTAGTCCTTCTTACAGCTTGTTATGAAGATGAAAGTAAAAGATATTTAGAACTTAAGAGGCCAATTTGGATACAGATCATGTATGACTATAAAAAGGTTTTGGTGCTATTTTTGTTGTTATTAAGAAAATCACAAATAATAATAACAACAACACTAATTTAGCTACAAAATAATCCAAACTTCCTTTGATAGAAGTTGAAGAATGTACTATTTTTCTTTTTTATTATGGATCTTATATAAGTAATTCATGTTCATTATAAAAAAGAAACAGTACAGATAAATCTTAAAGGGAAAAAGAAATAACCTCACCTCCCAGATATAACAGACCATTGATAATATTTCACTGTAAGTTCTTTCCTTGTTTTCTCTCCCATGTGTATATGTGTACATGTGTATGTCTGCGTGTTGTGGTGTGTGAAATTTTAAAAAATGGTTTTATACTTAAAACTCCATGTTGTGTAGATAATAATATATTAAAAACATTTTCATTTCAGTAAAATCTATTTAATCACAAATTTATTTTAAGTGGATGAATTAAAATTTCATTGTATCAATGCATTATAATTTGTTCAAATCATTTTCATTGTTGGAACTTGAAACAACTTAATCATCCTGTAAGATGATGCAATGCATATATACTTTACTGGCTCATCTGATTGCTTTCTTGTGAAGCATTCCTAGAAGCAGGATTATGGGGCCAAAGCATATGTGCATTTGATGGTTTTCAATACCGAAGCCAACACTCCTTCCAGAAAGCTGTCCAGGTGCCACTTATGCCACGGTGCTTGGAAAAGCTGGTTTCCCCACACCCTTGCCAATAATAGGCATTTTCATTCTCTTTAAACTTTGCCAGCTTGAGAACTGTAAAATGGTATTTTGTATGCATTTGCATTTCTCGCTTAGTAGAGAGCTTAAAAGTTTTTTACCTGTGTGTTTCTTAGCCATTTGTATTTTGCTTATTATAAATTGCCTACTTTGTCCTTTGTTCACTTTTTTCTAAATTTTTCTTTTAGCTAATCTTCCTTGAGAAAACATATTTGGCAATGTGTTCTCTACCTTATTTTAGGAATTGGAGGTTCAGTTTCCTTAAAGTCTGATTTCCCCTCTGCAGTCTCTCCTCCCTGAAAGACAGTCAATAATTTTAAGAAGCAAAAACTACTGGTAACGATATTTCCACAAACCATATTTAATTTCTTTTATTAGCATTTTTTATTCTTTAATTTTAAAATATGTGCTTACCTTTTCTTTCTCTTTGGGTAAACTTATACTTTTAGTTTGGGCCTAAGGAAAAAAAGTGACTTAATCTAACTTTTATGTCAGATTAAGCCCAGAATCTTCTATATGAATGTGCTTATCTGTGAGTGTAAGTGGGCGTGGGGATTATAAGCCATGATGTCCAGAAGATGTCTATTTATATAAATACCTGGAATGCTTCTGCAACCCAAGCATTTATGATAAGAGCACAGGCAATTGGTTAAAAATAACAAAACCTACATTTTGTTACCAGAACGAGAACTAGATACAAAATTCACTATGCACACAATGTAAGCAAAATAATGCAACAATTTACAAATGATCCATAGTGTAGCTTCTGATATGAAGTTCTGAGTTCCCATTAAGAATTGCAAAATTGCAAAAACCTCTATTCTGCTCTGTTCTGGTATTCCTTGGTTTCTTTTGAGCTCTTTGGTTTCAATTTCTCCTCCTGTCCCAAAGTTGGTCTCTCTCTCTCTCTCTTTCTCTCTCTTTTCAGAACCCTTTCTTTTACTAGTTATGGAATGTTCTCACCGGTACCGTGGCCCACATATCTCTTTATTTGTTCATTCTTGAACTGGATCAGTTAAGAATGCTTGCTTGCTAATTGTCCTGGTTATTGGCAACCATAACTTCAAGTCCTGAAGCTTTCTATCTCTTTGAGGACATAGTCTGTCACCCTGTACTCCAGTGCTATTGCTTCACTTTCTGTTCAAGCCATGGCAGCTAAAAGGATTTTACCAACTTTAGCAGGACAATATTTCCAGACTAGGGCCTGGGGCTGAAAATGATTTCCCACTTAAAGGCATGATCACAATGTGTCACTTCAGTGAGATACACTTGAAAGTGTTCCTCGTTGCTTAACTATATCACTTTCAAAGTTTAAGGGCCATTCCTACCTCCAGGGGTACTGTCAAAATGTTTACTTATAACAAAACAACTCCAAAAGATCTATGTGTAGCTAATATTTTTGCAAATATTTATCAATCCCTGGCTGCCGCTTTGGAGATTTCCTCTTTCCGCCTTGGTATTTCATTAGCTCATACATCTGCAGCTGGAGAAGGAGATCCACTGACTTCACCCAAATGTGGACACAGCACATTTTTTATTATTCCCCCCAAACCATCACTAATACAAGGCAGGTTGTGTCTGATAGATTTCTGAAAATATTTGTGGGGATATCAGAATGTTTACGACACAAAACAGGAAGCAACGTCGAATTGTGTGTCAGGAGCTCCTATTTCTAGTACTTTATTTGCCATCCTCTAAACCAGAGAAAATTTTCCTGGTATGTACCTCCTTATGAGACTTGGCTTCCTACTGACTCTCCTTTTTCTCATGAGATCTCTCTCCTGTCCTCCTAAGCCCCTAAACCCTCACCTCCTATGAAATATTCAAGATTTCTGTTTCACTGTTAAGCAGAACATTCCATCTTCTCTGTGCTTAACCTTCTCCTCCCAGATTATGACAAAGGACCATTCAAAAGAAAGCCGTTTTCCACTGAGCTGAAACTCTCTTAATGCAATATTGGTTAAGGTCAATGAATATATAAAATGCCCCCACCAAACACTGAGCCCCACAGCCCTCAGGAGCTGGGCTGCCTACACTTTCATCTTGGCTACCGACATCCTTGTGCTTCTTTTCCTTTCTTTCCCTTTGCCTTTCTCCTTTTGTTCTATTGAGACATCCAGCTTCGCAGTCTTCTCAGTTAGCTGGGGTTTTAATCAATAGACCTGGATATCTGACTTCACTCCTTTCTCTCAAATAGCATATGCTGGGCAAGATGTTCAAGGCCATTCCTGTCAAGGCATGCCATCAGTCAGCATCCATTTCTTCTGTTTCTATTTGTTCTTGCCTCTGGTACTCTAAGAACTGCTGGAGGCAGTCCAGAGGGAACAGTAACTAGGCTTTCTCTAAGTTTGCTTTCTCTTTCTTTGACCTGCACCATTTAGTAAGTGGCTACTTCAGCACACCACATGGTTTAAGTAACTTCACAGAAGTGCTTCACTTCATTCTTGAGAAAATCCAATTTGATGTTTGATGATCAGAAGGAAGCTTTAGTCATCGCTGCCAAGGACTCTTACCCTGTTCTCCTTCAGAAGAGTCATATGTCATCTGGCCTGGGCTGGCGCTGTTTGGCCTGGTGCTGTAATTGCACTGTGATTACCTGAACTGGCCCTCCTGCCTGCCTTAGATGCAATCATTTCTCATGGGTATAATTCATTGCCGTCATGGAAGGCTTGGAGGTGATTCATTTCCACTGTCTCCTGCGCTTCTACATAAAATATTTTAAGCAAAGAATAGACAAAGAGGGAGGCTGAAGAACAGTGATGAATTCCTACTTCACTCCCAGCTGACATGTTCCCTTCCCAGACCAAGACCCATGCACTAGGAGTAAAGAGATCACTCATACCAAGGTATTTTTATGATAAATTGCAATGTTCTCTATAGAGTGATTGAAGCATTTATTAAGAAAGTTGCCATTAAAAGGAAAAAGTTCCCTCTAAATTCGTTTAATATTATATTGACCTTTTTATACAAGGTCTTGCTCATGAACCTTACACCAAGTACTCAGCCAGGAGAATGTTGACTTAGTCCTGGATGCCTCCATCCAAATACTTCATTAATATCCTTTTGTCTCCTCCCTACCTAAATCCCAGAACTTGCTCCAGAGTGAGGTATCTACTGGAAATGTATCTCAAGGTTTTCCCCTTGTTAGTTACTTGCAGGTACGCCAAAGGAACTACAGCTTTTATTCTTCAGCAGGAAATATCTCAAAGTGTTCAGGACACAGAGATAAAGGTGGGATGTTCTGGAAAGGGGAGCGGACATGACCACAGAGGAGAGAGCGGGAGGATTCCTGAGCGATACCGTTCAATAAATGGCCTATGACCAGACACATGAGCTTACCTGGGAGCTTGTTAGGAGTTCAGAACCCTGGCTCCCATCCAAGACTTCCTGAATGAGAACCCACATTGATGGCATAATCCCCAGGGGATTCCCATTAAAGTGTGAAGAGAACTCTGAGCTAAGCAACTAAACCCCTATACACACATATACACATACACACATACACAGCACCCTCCTTGGTACTTTGTGTATGCTTATGGGGGAACAAGGGAGCTGAAGAGGAGGTAAGAAGAGAGAGAACTTCTGTTGTGCTGTACACAGAGGAACTTACACTGGCAGTTGTTTATAGGGAACAAAAACTCATGCCTAGGGCATGCAGACCCCTCACAGTCAATATAGACGTGAAAAGGTTGACCCTTTGCATCCTTTTTATTCCTTACTTGTTTTGTGGCACCAAAGGCATTTAGGGAGATCATTGCTGCTTCTTGCTAAGTCGAATCCAGTGAATCCAGTGTTTTCCAATTTTGGTCCTAGGACCGGAAGCATCAACATCACTGGGAAAATTTGGGGGAATACAAATTCTGTTTTTACCCAAGACTACTGAATCAGAAATTTCTGGGGTTGAATTCAGGAGATCCAGAGGCACACACAAACCTGAGCGCCAACGGTCTAATACCATTGACCACTGGGGTCTATTAAACTAATTGACCATCCAGCAAATGGGAATTAGCTCATAATTCCAGACCCGAACCAAAGCATAACACTGGCATTGGTTTAAGAATATGTACTGGTCTCCAATACAGGCCAAAGAGACCCATATGGAAGATTATTTAGTGTTTCTAGGGAAAGCTTTTTTATATTTAGACAGAGCCTCAGATATAGATGACTTTTCTTCCTCTAGATGATACTATTGATTCATATAGAGCAAATATTGCTGTAGGTTTTTTCCCCCCAGTGCTGGGATTGAACCCGGGGATTGGTGAATGCTAGGTAAGTGCTCTGCCACTGCATTATATCCCCAACCCTGTAGCTATCCTTTCTTTTCTTTTTCCCTGTAGCTATCTTGATAACCCAAGAAGAACTGATACAAAAATGAGGACAGAAGAAAGAGGATAATTGTCAAGTGGCATGGGAGTCTGCCTAACCTCTAGATTATACTTATGTAAACCTTTCCATTTCTTTGCTTCAGCCAGCTCAAGTTGGCTGTTATTTGCAGCTTAAAACATTTAACTCCTATGGCTCTGGTGTAGTGAATTAGCAGCATTGACCTGGGTTGCTGCGGGTTTTTCAACCCCTTTCAAACACAGCGGTGATAGTCACACTATTTTTAACTTTTGTATAGATGGTACTGCCGGAGTCCAGCTCCGGAAATTTGGGGGGTGAAGACATCGGCGAAAGTGTGAGAGATAAACCACGCAGCACACAAGTCTGGAGGCTTAACTCTGACTTTACTTCTTTTATCCGAGTTTTTATAGCCCAGACAGCACAGTCTTTTACGTTACAGCTTTTGAGGTTACATTAAAGAATTTCAGAGTTATACATTATAAAGGAAAACAGGATATTGTTCTAAGTACATATCACTGATTAATCCTATCTAAAGATGTAGGAAAAAGCATACATTGATCAATCTTAAATGTCAAGAACAATCGTATAACAGTACAAAACATGTTTTCACCTAAACCTATTTCCGTAACCCCTTAAGTCCACTCATGATTTCTCACAGCTAGATTGCTCCAATATATCATAGCTAAACCTTAACTGAACTCAAATTACTATTGTTTCCTATAATAACTTTGTTTTGAACTAGAAAGAAGGAAGTATAGCTATTATTCAGAAGTTAAGCTAACAGGTATTTTTCCTTTGATCGAGTGTTAGATCTAAGAGGTCTCTACCATGGAAAACTTACATCAATATCTCTTAGACTAATATCCTAAACTTACCTAAGATAAAAGAATCCTTATCAATCACAATATAGCCTTATAACTATAACTTAAAACCTTATAACTATAACTTAGAAAAGTCTGAACTATGGGGCACAGCAAGAGCCACAAGTTTAATCATTACTTACAAGCCTAATGTTTAATTATAAACCTACTTTTACTCATGTACTAAAGAATTTGCTATAGAGCTCCTGGTTCAGACTCCACAGTGTAAATTTGTGTGGTGAGATTTATGCTTAATAGTTAACTTATGAGCCCCTAGTGGTCACACAGAGACACAGTAAGAATAGGGAGATAGAATTAACCATCAGGGCGCCATTTTTGTCTTACATAGTTCCTAGAAGAGGGAGAGATGCCTTGCTTTCTCTCCCTATTATTTCTGACAAGGAGCCTTGCTCACTTGTCACAAGGAAGATGTGACATGGTACAGTCCAGACACTAGAGAACCAGAAGAGATGGTGACTGGAACATTTCAATATTAACTTAGAGGGGGTTCATCAAGGTCAAACCTTCCTTTCAATCACTCCTATAACAATGATGGTACCTCTTCTAAAATATACCACTATATACATATATACCATCAAGGCATGACCTGATTTTTTAACTCTAGGGGGCCATTTTTGCTTTCTGAAATCCTGTAGTTTGGCTGGTAAATCAAAGGGATGCTTCCTTCTGAGATTTTCCTTATCCCCTAATGTCGACTCCCTTTTTTTCTCTTACCTTTTCTATACATTTAAAAAGGAGGAACCAGTATTCAAATCTTAATAAATCATAAAACACTTCTTACAATTCTCTTCTTCCCTTTCCTTCTTAAATATTCAAATTTAATAAAATTTTGATAAAAAGAAAATAACTTGATGAAATAAAAAAATTATTTAAAAATATTTATTAAAATGAAATAAGACAGGGTTTAAAAAGTTCATGGTAGAACAACATGATTGCAATATATTAATTTTTTTCAGGATTCTTTTTGTGTTGAATTGATTTTGTTCTAATTCTTTGAAAATCAATAATGCTCCTGCAGTGTGTGTGCTGTTAGCTATTTATTAATTAGAATATTTCATTCACAGAAAATCATTACAAATATGTGTCAAGTCCAATGATATGGGATTTTTAATATACTCTATTAAAAGATAGAAAGTGGTTAATTCATTAAAAGCAAAATCTAGCACCTTTACCATAGTGATCATGGGTACTGAGGTGTGTGAAATGAGATATACATGTTTTAATATAATTTTTGCATTGATAGTTGTTGGTAATGACTAGACCATGGTAGCCTGAAATTGCAATCTGTTTGTTTGGTTTTGTTTTCCATCAAAGGGATAAGAAATGAGCACTAAGAATATCAATGATTAACACTGAGATCTCTCTTTACTAGGAATTAAGGATGCTGAATATAATTTTCCTCAAAAAGGTGTGATGGTAGGATTCTATTAAGGTCTGGATGTAACCCTGATGACATCATTAATTACATAGGGACCATACATGTGACTAAACAGTGAGTAAATTAAACTGGTGACATTTTTATTATCAAATACTTCACCTTGTCCCCAAGGAGTCAGCCATGTATTTTACTAACATGTACAAAGTCTTATCAGGAGGTTGTTAAGAAGATATACTTTGACTTTCAATATTAAATTTAACAAAAGAAAAACCATCACCTAGTTTTTAAAGAAACTACAAAATCACAACCTCTAGCTTTCCAGTCTGATTTAGATTATAGCACATCAAATTGAGATCATGTATTTTATTGTGACTTGGCAGCTTGTACCTGATGATCATGCTATGTCACTTAATAGATAATTTTAGAGATAGGTTTCCTAGCAACGTTGCAGCTAGTAGAATGATTGACCAGAAACCATAAATTAGTCCAGCTGTAAGTGGTTCTTTGCTCCTAAGCTAACAAAGAGCATGACTGGCAGAAGCTGGAGTTCAAGTCAGGGTCTTCCAGAACCATTTCTTTCTCAGAGCCTTGGGCAATTGAGAACATGGCTTTTAGCTCCGATGGCTTCTTGTGCTGCTTGAATTCTAGAATCTTAAGCAGGAAGGTGACACTTTTAATCTTGGAGGATCAGGGAAAATGTCTTTTTTCCTTCTTTAATGATTAATTCTATCTTGTCTCTGCTATCTCCTTTCTCTGGGCTTACTTATAATGCATTCACTGGCTGTCAGAGTCTATTCTCTTTATCTTTTTATATATCCCACCCCCAAATTCTGCAAGAACAAGCCAGTGTTTAGATTAACTGTATTGATAGCTTCTACGATTCAGCATATTTCTCTTGTCTCTATTGGAAACTTCCAAAGCCATTGTATTTATCATCTGAATGTACTATATAATTTTGCCTCATCTTGGGTTAGCCTTTTGATAGTGATGCAATTTCCTTCAAAACTTGATGACTTTTTTTCATGTTTTGTTTCATATGTGTATTAGTTGAGATTCTCTGTTGAGCCCATTCAAAGGTAGGAATAGACAAGCAGAGGGTTTTAGGGAAAATGCCTATGACAGAGAAGAAGCAGGAGCAGGTGGTGGTGATGCCTCTCCACCACAAGGTCTGACACCTGTTCAGGAGACAGAAGAAGAGGTGGGTGGGGAATCTAAGACTGCAGAAAAGTTCTAAGAACATTTGGAGAGGCTGATGGTGAGTGTTTTAGCCAAATTACCTGTTCCTTGAATTGGCTTGGAATGACAGCTAGTTCATTGTCACTGGGTGGAGTAACCCTGGGGCAGAGGTGCCTCAGAGTGAAGGCTTGGAGGCTCTGGAGGCACAGCAGCTGGGACTAATGTACAATGGGAGATCTGAACAGCACATTTTCATGACCATGACAGGGTCATGCTTAGTCTTAACATGTATGTTTCTTTTGACCTAATGTCTTAACTGCACAGGAGTATTTCTGTTCCTTGGCTCAAACTTATCAGGTGAGACATCATATCATTTTGGTCCAGTTAAGAAGATGAGGTGGTCTCCCTCAATGACTGTTATTGTCAAATAATTCAGGTCCATAGAAATGGGGGAAGGAAACTTTAGATAGACTGTCTATAGACATTGTCTGTGACTTTGGCTATTGGAAGTAGGAAGAGAACTTGAATCAGAGGTACAGCACTGTGTGATTCCTTCTGTACTGAAGGATTTGTTTTCTGAGTTAAAGTTAGCTAGGGCAATGCTCCCTTTTTACCCGTCTTGGATGCAGTAGGAACTGCTCTGTTTTACCAAGCCTGCCCTCTGCTCAGGAATAAGCTGTTAGTGCATGCTGCAGTTAGCTACTTCCCGCATTGGCCTTGGCATACTTCCCAGAGATGTTATTATCTTTTGCTTTTCAGCAACCATGCAATAGCTTCCTTCACCTCCAACCCCTGCTCCTCTCAGGCAGGAGTGTTAGGATGAGTCCTGTGGAAAATACCACCCACTTCTCCCCTAGTTTCCCTTCGTGAAAGGTGAGTCTTGGGTTCACCAACACCTCCCTCAAAGAATCTTTTCTCAATTGTATGTTAAATTATATTTCTAGTATTTGGATGATTTCATTCTCATTTCAGTACTGGTGTTTTAGTTAGCTTTTCCATCACTGTGACTAAAAGACCAAATAAGAAGCAGCTTGGGAGGCTAAAGAAGGAGAGTCATGAGTTCAAAGCCAACCTCAGCAACTTAGGGAGGCCCTAAGCAACTCAGTGAGACCCTGTCTCTAAATAAAATACAAAAAATGGGCTGAGGATGTGGTTAAGTGGTTAAGAGCCACTGAGTTCAATCCCAAGTATAAACAAACAAACAAACAAACAACTTAATAAGAACAGTTAGAAGAGGACGAGTTTATTTGGTTTTCAAGGTTCATAAGCTTCAGTCCTTAAATGGCTGACTCCATTGCTGTGGGCCCAAGGAGAAGCAAAACATGCTGGAAGGGTGTGGTGGAAGAAAGCAGCTCAGCACAGCAAATACTAAAGGGTGTGTGTTTGTGTGGAGAACTCCACTCATCAAGGACAAAATATAAACTCCAAAGCTCAGACCCAGTGACCTATCTCCTCCAGCCACGCCCTACCTGCCTTTATCACTGTAAATCCATTCAAGTGGATTAATGCATTCAAGTGGATCAATGATTGGGTTAAGGCTCTCATAATCCAGTCATTTAACATCTAAACTTTCTTGCATTGTCTCACACATTAGCTTTTGGGGGACAACGCATATTTAAACCATAACAATTGATAAAGACCATCATTTCCTTTAATGCAACAAAGATCTACCTGTGTGGAAATGGTTTGGATTAGACTGTAATAATGTACTCTACCATACCTGTTTGCACTGGTGATTTGTAGAGAAGGTGCAAGAAGAGAATGGCAAAAAAAATAAGAGCTGAATTCTGTGCACATATTGTGCCCAGGTAGATTATGGGGGTCAAGGGAGACACAGTGAGAGAAGTTAGGTTTTCAGGAGTGGCAGCTGCTGTTGAAAGAGAATTAACTTGGCCTAAGGATGGGGGCAAGTTGGACCAAGCACATCAACAGGGTCCTAGAAGAGTCTGGAAGCAGTGGGGCAAGTACCTTCTGGTGGGCAGTGCCAACTCTGTCCCTTCTCAGTCCATCCGCCAGGATGCATGCAACTCAGGAGTTGAAAGGGCCATATGTGAGCTAACTCAGTAAACCCCATGCACCTCGGGGTTGGCATGAAACAATCTAAGAATAGAAAAAAAAAAAAAAAAAGGCTTTCCCTCTCTCCATGTTGAAGAGGGTAATGAGCCTCCATGTTTCCATGAGAATTAGTATTAGCCTTGTACAATGACAGAAATCCAAAAGATTTTGTCCATCTTTGGTTGAGAAGCATTCCACATTTTTTCATATATTCTGTTGCATCTTTCTTCTGTGATTCATCCTCCTAGGGAATCTGATTGAAGAAGAAAAGTCATCTGTGTTTACAGTTGTCCTGAGATTTGGGGAAGAGAGGAGAGACTACTAATAACTGGGCAGCTAATCTCTCAAAAGGAAAAAGGCTCAGTGTGGTGTGGGTAGTGGAGTTCCCCTTCCCCCGCCCAGGATGTTTCTGTCCCACAGTGGGTGTTTGTCATTAGGCAGGGAGGGAGGGAATCAGTGAGAACCACAGTAGATTTCTTGGTGAGTCACCTAAGAGCAAACATACTTCTATACAGGGAGACTTTATTTACTTCAAGAAATAACAGCATAGTTTCATGAACAGCACATTTTCCTCCAAATGAAGTGATTTCCCCCTAATCTAATGAGGAACATTTTCCTCCTTTCTAAGGATGCTTTCACAACCAGGTTGCCCATTCATTGAGAGGGGCTTCCTGCTCCATCCTAAGGGAGTGATTCCAAACTCAAACAGATTTCTCTGGGTAGCAAACCTCTCACCTTTCATAGGCACCCTGAGTTCATCTCCCCATGTGATGTGCTTTATGGCATGGGAAAGACCATAATTCAGCAGAACTTGGTTTCAGCTCCTCTCACCTCCTTTCCTATGCCCCTTTCTCCCTTGATGAATCCTCTCTCCACAGTGCCCCACAATAGCCAAACTGTGACCAATGTTATTATGGTTTCTATGGTCAAAAGTACAGGCAAATAAAATTAGAATAAAGTTGGCTCATCAGGGGTTTTTCAAAGAGAAACACAACAAGAGAAGTTTCAAGGGACAGTCTCTACATGGTAAAATAACAGAATTCAGACACCACATCCTGAAGACACTTTCTGGAGACGCCTCAAGCACACTGCTTGGTTTGGTGCCCAGTGTGGAAGACCAGGCCCACTCACAGAAGGCTAGATCCCAGTGACTGAGCTACTTTGGATCTTGCCAGCAGCTGTAGGGAATCTCCCTTCCTGCCTTCTGGAGAGACTCGGATGGATTGCAACTAATCCCCAGAGAACACCTACTATGTGTTCCATGTTCATTTATCTTTTCTCATGTGGTCTTCTCAACACAACTTCTGCCTTCTTCAGACGAGGTGATGGAACACCTCAGAGGTTAGCTGACTTAGCTAACCCACACATCCAGTAAGGACCCAGAACAAGAGTTGATCCTGAACCCCAAATTGCAGCAGTACCCTCCACTTTCTCATTATCTTATAACTATAGAAACTTTAAATTTGTCCCTTAACCTTAAAAAGTTTGCTAATAAAACCTTCTACGTTCTGAACTATGCTTTCTTTTGACCAATTTCCTCAAAAGAAGATCTCTTATAAAGTTGTCCACTTTCAGCCATCGACATTCCAGGGAAAATAGGAACTGCAGGGAAGACCCTAAATGTACCTGTCACCAGAAGAGGCTCCTGGTCCCAATCCTTACCCCTTCCACATGTCCCTTTGTATAGTAAGAAATTCCCTTTTATTTTTTTAACCACATAATCTAATTGAATAGTTCCCAAACATGATTTGTAGATTGATTGCATAAGGATTACTTATAATAATGATTTTTAAAATATAGACTTCCAGGCCCATAATGAAGCTTCTGACTCAGTTGGTCTAGAGTGGGTCCTCCTTGGGGATTTTACTGCAGTCTTGTCTACAAGATTTGAGGCTGGCTGGAGAGTCTAGTCATGAAGTAGGAGGGAAGAGGTTAGCCCTGGCATGTCTGCTATTTGCTGGAGCTTGGCATGCTCACTTGTGAGCTGGGACCCAATCGCTTTTGCCTGTGCATACCCTCTGAGGCCATGTGTGAGTGGCTTGTGCCATAAGTATTAAAAGACAGTCTCCTCCCTGGGATCTTGGAAGTGATTGTCCCTGTCAGTATCTGAAATTTTGGATTTCTTCCAGTTCTAAAACTTCATGACTCACTCTTTCTGTTTTAATCTCACCCTTTACAACACAGAGCAAAAAGCTGCTTTTGCTTCCAGGGAGATGTTATCTGACTTCCTTTGTTTAAAGGCCTTTCCCACTAAACATTGACGTTCATCATTTTTCTTCCTATTCATCCAGTGCTGAGGCCACTCCAGCTCTTCTCAAACTTGAATGGGCATTAGAAGAGCCTAGGAAGCTTGTCATTAATGCAGCTTCTCAGGTCCTGTTTCCCACTAATCTAGTCCAGTGGAGCCGGGTGCTCTCCAGAATGTTGCATTTAGCAAGCACTCCAGAGACTTCTGTGCAGGCCATCCAAGGAACATGCTTTGGAAAATACTATGCTGCATCTGCATCTCATGTGTCCTGCTCAAGTTGATATGCATTCCTTTAGACTCACTGATGTAGGATTTGTGATATTTGGAATGTATTGGCCTGAGGGCGAATCTTTTGCATTTATCAGAACACTGTAGAGTGTCACTACGTAAAGTGCAATCTGTTGAACCACATCTTCTTACCTGGAAGTGCGTCACAAATACAGAATCTCAGGCCTCACTCTAGACCTTCGGAATCAGGATCTGCATTTTAACAAGACCCCCAGGGGATGCATGTGCTCATTACTGTGTAAGAAGCACAGGTGTAAATGTGAGAGCATGGATTTGAAATGAAGCTGACTTGGAATTTATTCTTTGTGCCATAATTTATTACTTGTATGAACAGGGTAAGTGCCTTCATCACTCTGAGTATCTCTTTTCTCATCAGTGAAATGATAATACTCTAAGAGAAACTACAAACATTGTTTGATTTACCCCTTCTCACCTTGATGGGTATATTGTGTAGGAGAATTCCTGGCACAAAATAATGCTTAGTCAGTGCCAGTTTTCTAGTATTCTTTCTACTTTAATTAAGTAACAGTGTCCAACATTTGTATGGGAAATATCAAAATTGCTTAAGAAACCAATCTATTGCTTAAACACCACAGGTGGACAACGTAGGTATCTAGAATTACGCGTGAAGTATTTGAGACCTGAGGGATTGTTTGTAACAATCAGGCCAAGAACACCTCTTGTGTGAAAAGAAAGGAAAAATTTGAGGAGGGCTGGGTTACAAAGGGATTATACACTCCTCCCCCAGCAGATTCCACAAGGATTCAACAGTGCTGCACAAGAGACTGAGAAAGGACACCAGGCAACCAATATCAGCTTGCTCTGATTGCTGGACGGTGGCTGAGAGATGGCAGATATGCTGGGAGTGAATTAGAATTTTCTGCCTAACACCATGTCATAGCATGGGCAGCATCAGGGTGAAATCTGTGGAAGTGTTGACCTTTAAGGAAGCTCTGACCAAAACATTCAGAGATGTTCTAGGAGAGCCAGAAAATGGAAAGGTTGCCACCATGGCCTAGCACACATTCAGAGTGTTAGTTTTGTGTCCAGAGAGGCGTGACACTATGGTTAGCAGTGCAGCCTCTAGAGTCAAGCCACTAAACTGGTGTCCGCATCATGCCACTCATCACCTGTACATTTTGGGTAGATTATTTAACCTCTCTGTGCTTCTTTTCATTATTCCACATATACATTATATAGCTAATGATAGAAACTATACTGTAGAATTAATATGAAGTTTAAATCAAGTGATGCATATAAAAGATCTAGCACTGACTAGGTTATCAGCATTTAAAATTTATTTATCATCAAAGTTACTATATAATCCACAATTATGGACAGGGAATGAGGATTCAAATGCACAGATCAGCAAGAAAGTTTTGTGCCTCTAATTCATCCCTGAGGCACTTAATGTTCACCATGCATCCTAAGTTATTTCTGTTAGTTACACTTAATACAATTTTATGATAATGGTGCTTGTCTTATTATTTAGATGTTTCTGAGAGTGCTCAGAAAAGGAAATATATATTCAGTGATAGTTAATAAAGCTAATTACCCGATTCATGGAAAGTTGTACCCATAAAGCTGCTCCAGTTTTGTTATCTCCATGACTTACTAGCGGGTACCACGGAGAGATCCCGTTCCTCTCTGCAACTCATACTTCCTGTTGCTGTCAATGCAGCCTCCTCTCTCACAAGAGAGGGCCTCTCTGTGGGATGCTCCAGCCCACCCATCACCCAGTCCTCATTATGTTACTCTACCTGCCTGCAGCCTCCTGCTGCTTCCTCTCAGATCTAGGCCAGGCATTCTGTGTTCTTGGTTGGAAAAAAAAAAAAAAAAAAAAAAAAAACCTATTCTTTTAATTAGATCCCTCTAGAAAACATCTAAGGAGACACATCTTCAGTTGCTGTCAGATACTGACTACAAGTCTGTCTGATTGTGAATAATTTTATAAGTCATCCCAAAATGAATCCAACTACACAGCGGCTGTTTCTGTTGCATGGCTCTGGAATCCAAGGGAACGCGTGGTATAAAAGACACATATTAAATGTTTTGAGGGAAGGGTTAATTTTGATGCTTCACATGGTGCCTTTGAAGTTTTCACTCCTTTGAGGGCAGCTCACAACACAGCCAAGGAGGCTAATGTCAGCACTGTTGTCATCATTGCCTCCATCGCCCTCATCATCCTGATGCCTCTATTAACTGAGCATTAGGCACTTGCCAGGAATTTTTGCATGCAAAATAGAAATTTGAATTAAGCAATGCACTTCTTAGTAAACCCTGTAGGGTTAATATGTACTGTGGGTCCAACTGAATAAGAACATTTTATTAGAAAAAATGAATAGACATCTGGTGACTCTGAGGGGATATCTGCCCCAGCTTAATGATTTTGGCTTACGATTGTTATCAATAATCAGATAACAATACAAATTATATATCAGGCTCACGTGTATTCCATCATGAGACATAAGCCAGCAAGGAGAAAAAATGTACATACACTATTTCTCAATCACAACCTGAAAGTAGGATCCAATCCCAAAAATATATGTTAAAAAGAACCAGAGTGAGAAGACAGTTCTATTCCTCACTGTCCAGATTATTGTTTATCCATCACATAACTGTTTCCGTCAACCTTGACCCTCATATTGTTGTTAAAGAGTAAATGCAGTGAAGATATCAGTATCCTGGGTCAAAGCAGCTTCACTTGTGTTATATAAAGTCAGAGGCCAGGGAAAGATCAATGCAAGTGATTGCAGGTCACTACATTGTTTTCCAGACAGATTTCTCCTCGAGATGATAAGGAAGTATAACAGCAAACAAAAAATAGTTGAATTAAACAATGCACTTCTTGATGAAGCTTCAGGGTTAACACTTGCAAAAAATGTACCATATGGGTGGAAGAGTCATCCTTAAAATTCCTCCTGCTCCACAGAGTGTTAGTCTCAGAACTTCCAACCCACCCATTGCTACCACAGCAAGTAGCATCAGTGGCTGGGAGAAACGGACATCCAATCACCTGCTGGGCTCATGGTTTTGAGGGCATAGCAAAATGTTCTGTGAAAGGGAGAAATTACATGAGACATACAGGGTTTACGTCTAACAGGTTGGTGATAAGAAGGACTCAACAGAACATAAACATTCTGGTGGTAGTAAATCTTTACTAGACATGTTAAAATTTGAACTTCATCAAAAGTGTGGTCTTTGAACAAAACAAGGTAAGGGACTTAGATCCACAAAGTTTCTAAACTGTCTTTATATGATGAAGTGGAGAAGAAAGGGAATCTTCAATTATCAGATGAAATGTGGGCTCCCATGATTTTATTCACTAGATCCACAGCTCAGTCCACTCAGCTGCCTTATCAGTTATCAGTAAACCTGGTCAACCTGCAAGTATTTACTTTATATGAGTGTTTGGGAGTGGATAATAGTGTTATGGTAAATTTAGGCTTCAAACAATTCTAGATGGATTCTGCTGCATTCTTTCCTAAGTTCTGCCTACGTGTCACATCGTCACACTTGTATCCTCTGACTTACTGACCTTACTTTTAAAAGCAATAACTGGAAAAGTGATAACAGAATATCACTAATACAATTTGATCATTCCTCCTTTGACTCCTGTCTTTAACCCACAAAATGAGCCCCTGTCCAATTATGAGTGCAGAAAAACAAGGTCAACCATGTACGTTTAAATTCAGTGGAAGGTTCTCACTGTTGACAAATTCAAGACAACCTTCATAATGAATGGGTGCTGATATGAAGTCAAATTTCCCATTTCTACCGGAAGTGTTGCCATTCTTAACCAAGTTAAGGATGGCCTTCACTCCTTCCTCAGGATGCTACACAGAGGTTTGAGAAGCTGCCCTCTGAGGATGCTTTCAGCACTGTGAGAAACACAGAACATTGAGCTGATATTAACGACCACTTTTACTGATTGTAGGCTGACATCAGAATATTGAAACAAAGCACATTTAGCTTCTCAGGGAACCTAAGCAGCAGGAGTGTGAGCTAGGGGCTTAGCTTATGTGGGAAACATGATTACATTCCTTTAGACTTACATTTCCTTTAAGTTTTAATATGAGACTTGGCCAGTCTTCCCCAACTCCAACAATGTTTCCCCTCTTTTATTACAAAATTTAAAAGGTGTCTATGTCATAATATTTAAGGAAATGAAATTTTTGGAATCTTAGGTGTCACAGTAACATATAACATTCAACACAGTTTTAAGAGTTAGCACCTTAGGACTTTTCCAACCAAATTTTAAGAAAGTCAGCATAAACATTGGGAAAGATACGCTCCAGAGAATCAACTAGACCTAAAGGAAAATAATCACTATAATCACTATGTATGTTGAGTGATTTGGTTTGAATTAAGATCATAGCTATTTTTTTTTTCTTTTGGTATCAGGGAATAACCCAGGGGCTCTTAACCATTGAGCCACATCCCTAATCCGTTTTATATTTTATTAGAGACAGGGCCTCACTAAGGTTGCTGAGGCTGGCTTTGAATTCATGATCCTCCTGCCTCAGCCTCCTAAGCTGCTGGAATTACAGGAGTGCACCACTGCGTCCCGCAAGATAATAGCTACTTAGTAATCTGACTTGAATTTCTCTAATCTGGGCCATATGATCCCAGATTTTGCTATTTCTCGAAGTTGCCAGGTCTTACCTGAGCCCACAGTTGTGGGTAAAGCTGCAGGTTATGGCTCAAGATGCTTCTGACCATGTATTAGCCTCTGGGCTCATTTTGTTTCTCTGACTTCTACCTTAATGGATTAAGTCTAGATTCTCCTTTCCCTCCCAGGCCTTTAAGTTTGCTATGGCATGCTAATGTCATGTGCCTGACTGCTTCATTTTGCTTTGATCCGAGGGGCAGCCTCTATCAGATAAACTCAGGTGCATCCAAACTTTCCACAGATGCTAGAGCCCTAGCCAAGCTCCAGTGGCATCAAGCTGAGGGTATTTGAGTAGCCTAGAGCATCACTTGGTAGACCAGGTTATAGGTGCAGTGTTGGGTTTGTTCAGCAGAGGGAGACAGTTCCACTTGGCTGAACTGTGCAAAGAGAATCTTGACAATATCTGTTGGGAGAAGCCTGCCAAGTATTGGAGAATTCAACATCGCACTGGAACACTGACTGTAGGGTGGAGGGTATTTTCAAGCAGAGAGAATCACATCTGAGAACACACCCACATGGAAAATAGCTAAGCCTGATTAGGAAACTACAAGCACATTAACACAGTTGGTGTGGAGGGTTTATGTAATGGGGTAGGGAGGTGCCAGAAAGATAAGCCTAGAAAAATAGTAGCAGATGGTGACTGATCTTCTAAGCTGTGCAAGGAGGTTTTGACTTGATCTTGCACATGTCAGGGAAGAGTATGCATAAGGGTGACAAGCTCAGAATCAAATATATTTCCTGGTAAAATTTGTGGAGTGTATAATGAATCTTCCAGAGATTTCAGGGATAAATATGACGTTATAGGATTATAAATGTCACAGATTCAAAGCAGCTATGAATATAGTACTCTCTGCTCCATCTCACAACACCAACTGCAGAAATGTTTACATTTAATTTTCACAATATGATGGCTCCACACGTAATTGCACAAATTCCATCAGCAACTGTCTTGATGGTCACATTGGGAACACTCAGGGTCTCTTGTCCACTTGACTCATTTTTTTTAACCTCTTTTTGCCTTTTCATTCTACATTCTACAGCAGGTTCTCCAAACAACATTTAAAGCCATGACCTTTTAAGTAAAATAAACATTCAAATGTCTTGCTATGATTTAAATTCTGAGTTTGAGCTAGTTGTTTTCTTACCTAGACATGTTGTGGTGTATGAAAAATTGCTAGAACAATTTAGTATAGAACTTTCTATTTCCAATTGGCATCATATGATGATATGTGAATCATATATATATTTTTTTCAGTGTTTTTCTGTCTTTTACAATTCATACTGTGTCAGGGAAAAATATCAGAATTCACCCCTGCTGCATATTGATGCAATTCCTGAAAGATGATCAGCCAAATCAGTCATATTCTCAGAGAGATGATATGGTCCAACTTATTCTCATAACTTAATAGTTTGAATTTATTTTCTCCTTTGCTCTCTTCCAAGCTATTATTTTACTGGCAGTAGGAAAAAAAATGGATCTATCAAGCTATCAGATTGTGTTTTGGAACCAATATTATTTTCACTCTCATGAAAGCCAGCTTGAAACGATCAACAGGGTTATCAAAGTAGCAATGTTTTGTCTTTTATAAATGACTGGAAATGACTGGAAGCCCTGACCAAGGGATTTTTGTTCTCAACTAGGACAATGAATGATTTAATCTCTATTTTGAAACTGATTATCCTAAACTAATTTCCAGTTCATATCAGGGATTTCAAAGATAATGGGATATGTTTTACATAAGATTAGGCAACTGGATTTGGCCAAACAATTCGGTGTAATTGCTGGATCTATCTCTTGAAACATATGGTCCTTTTTACTGAAAGGAAACATTTGTCTGATGTGGGGCCTTTGATTACTTTCACTCTTCTTGTATTATTGGAGTGAGGGCTCTGGAGTATGTGTTAGTGTGTGACTAAGCTGAGTGTCCTATATGGCATATCACATGGGCCTCTATAATGCTGTTTACAGATGATGCCCATGAGTCTTTGGGAAGAGGAAATGATTGTGTACAAACTGACAACAAACATTGCGGGTGAGAAATGCAATAAAAGATACATCCTTAACCTCCCGAGTGTGCCTTTAGCTAAGTACTGAAATTACTCCATGTCTGGAGAAAATCCAGTGCTAGAACTCTATATGGAGCAACAGGAGGTAAGAAAAGATCTTGGGTATGGCCCCACAGACTATACATATTGTTATTTCACTTGAGTGAGATCTTTGTCTCAGGTTCCTTGTAAGAATCTGAAGATGACTTATGGAGTGAAGAGCTAACATAGCGTGGTCTTTGCTTGGAGGTCTGTAGTCAACTATAACACTAGAAGCTGGGAGGGTCTACTTTCATCTTAGGTATAACAGTGTGACCAGAATGGCAAAAAAGGACTATGATCAGTTGGAAGTGACACCATTGAGGTGCTAACTGTGGCTACAGAATCAGCACTCATTGTTGGAACAATGGCAGAGTTGGGTGACCCAGATGTCTTCATAAAGCAATCCCATGGACAAGGAAAGAAGTGGATGACACCAACATAGAAACCATCAGAGGCATGTGTCTTGGTTTTGGAGTGACAGCATCCTCACTGAGGAGATGTAACTGGGCAGTGACATAGAGATTCTCCCACTCTGGTAGAAGAGGACCTCAGTGGCCACCATGAATAAAGAAGCAAGTCATCTTAACACTCCGTTAGAAGACGGGAAGGTGGGTGTGTGGTGGAGGAGTGGTGGAATGAGGTATGAAGCTCCAGAATTCTTCTAGTGAGACTCTTGTTGGTAACTTGTGTGCTCCCTATCATAAGTGCTCAGGATTCATGTACATAAGAATTTGGAAACCCAAACTACTTATGGTAATTCACATGAGAGTCACAGAGTGAACACAGTAGATGTTCCTTCCCCCCAATCTCAATACCCAATTCCTGGTCTTCCCTTTGATGTGCATGAGACAAAACATCTTATTCTCTGCTTAGGATTAGTTCTCAGTTCAAACTGAGACCTTGTTGGTGGGCAATTCATTAAGTAATTAAATAATAATATGACTTTGAATTACTTTTGAGCCCTTGGGCAAGGTAACTAAGAGCCTTTGGAAGTAGTGACCTTAGTATAACCATGTTGCAACATAGGCTCTGTCCTGGACTTCCACACCACACAGCCTGATAATGAAAGAATGAACATGTGGTTGGGAGGACTGGGAGATAGTCTTTTTTGTTATGAAAGCCACTATCTTCATCCTGACACCTAAGTATAATTCTAGTTCCCTATTCTGAAATTCATATAGCACCTCTATTTGAAAGTCCATTTTCTTTTTACACTCAATATGTTCCATTCTTAACATATTAACTCCCCACTTCTCTTAATTCTTATTTTATCAGCAGAATAATTTTCTGTCTCCCAACCTCCAAAATTGGAAATATCTTCCATTTTTCCCTTAAAACCCTCCAAATTTGTATTATTACAATTTTCATAAGTAGAAAGACTTGCCCAAGGTGAGCTAACTTGAAAAAGAAAAGGGTTTATTTAGCTCACAGTTCTGGAGGTTGAAGGGCAGGGCACTAGCATTGGCTCAACTCTGTGGGAACCTCATAGCAGATAGCATCACAACGGTGGATCACCTGTGGGAGGAGAAGATCACATCTCAATATGAAACGGCAGAGATGGACTAGGGTCCCACAACCCCTTCCAACCCCTACCTATTTCTTAAACGGACATTCTGGGAACTAAACCTCCAATACAGAACTACTGGGGGACAAAATATGTTCAAACCATTGTAAGTGCCTGTAGCAATCTGCCGCTTGGAAGAGTGGCGCTGCGGAAGGAAACTTGGAGGCAGGATGGAAACGAAAAAGTTCTTTTATTCTTCTCTCTCTGGCTTCTGCAACCTCTAACAACAACACACACACACACTCTCACAAGAAACCACGGGCAAGCACTCTTTCAAGAAGCTACAACATACACACACAAATAGCGTTAATCTCGCACGCTCTCTCTCTGACACAGTCTCATGCGCCCCAAAATGAATGGCGCCAGCCGGCTTCCCTTCCTGGCGTAGAATCTCTCTAGATCTCGCGCCAACTCCCGCGAGATTCTGGGCCAAGTCCCGTGAGGGAGATTGGGGGCCAGGTCCCCCGAGCAAGATTCCAGGCTTCTGCAAACCATATCAGTATCCATGAAGCCATGTGTCTGAATTATTTAGATAAATTTTCTTAAAGTGGAATAATTCTTTGTTCTTTATCGCCACTGTACCACTAGAGTTGGAACATACATTAATTCATTCCTGGACCAGTATGAGTCTTCCCCTAGCCCCATTTGTCATGGACACCTCTGCATGTCCCTCTGTTATTTGGAAATTTAGTGTGCTTCCCCATCGCATGGGTGTCCAGTCCAGTCTTCACCTCCTGGTCAGGGATGATTGGTCCTAACACCAGAATAATAAAAAAGTTCCCACCACTTCTTAGTATATAACCTCAACTCTGCCCTAAGTCTATTCAGATTCCATGGATTTTCACATAAACATCATTCCTTAGCTGACTCCCCCTCCCTTTCCTCCTATCAGCCTTGCTAATTTCTACCATCACATAAGCTCTTTTAATTCTCACCATGTTGATAAAGTGATCCTTAGTAACTTTAGGTGCGACCAACTTTGAATAGTTCTGAGTTACACATTTTTCTGGCGTATAGTGAGCATTCAATAAATACTTGAATTAAATTACATTCTGTCATATTAATCTCAATCTCTTCCATGTGTGAAAGTATTGTCCTTTAAACTGTAGTATAAGGTCCTTGAATTTAATAAATGCTCACTGAATTGAATTTTCTGACTCATGTGTTGGAAACATAAACCAAATAATTTTAATTTTTAAATTGGTGCCTGGTCATGGTCTATCAAAAGCAGATTTAAACACACAGGAAATTTATGCGAATATTTCTCTTCTATAGTTAATGTGAAAGAAGAAGCACTTAGTGATTACCTACTGTCTCTTTGGGGTCCATGACAATCTGTTAAGAGTCAAAGACAAGTGCCCCTTCCTTCCTTCCTTCCTTCCTTCCTTCCTTCCTTCCTTCCTTCCTTCCTTCCTTCTTTTCTTCCTTCCTTCCCTTGCATGTGCTAGGAAAGTGCTCTACAAAGGAGCCACACTCCCGTAAGAGTTGTCTTTTTTTTTTTTTTTTTTTTTTAATCTTTTAACAGTATTATCAAGCACCACTCTCATACATGGCACTATGTGGAAAGGGGTGAGCTCTACTTTCTGATCTCTACATTCAAAAGAACAGAGGAATGTTGCAATGCATATTGTGCCAAAATAGGTGCAGTTGGTATTTTGCTAGAAGATCTCACTGAAAAGGTTATTGATGGGTACAAAAGCCACCAGAGTTGGCCTAACAAGGAAGAGGCCCTAGAGATGGACCTTGAGTACAGGGGTAGGATTTCAATAGGAGAGTTAACTCTCCAAGAGGACTGCTGTTCACCCCCTATGAGGGCTGACTCATGTTAATTCTTCTCTCTGCATCTCTTTTTGTAAAAGGAGGAACATGGGTGAGATTATTATATACAGGGACCCCAAGGTAGGGAAGTAGGGGAGGCATAAATTGTAGCATAGAAAAGGGAGAGTAATCGCAACAAAATAAGAGGCTGAGCAAGTCTAACCAGTGGGGCTTCTGAGGGTCAAGGAAGCTCTTTGGATAACAGTTGGCTTGAAGAGGGAGCTAACAGGTGCTATGGGCTCAGGATGGTCCAGAAAGACAATGAAAAGTAGGTGGAGAAAATGGCTTCTCTCTGTTAAGTACTGCTCTTGACACAAAATTCCAGAGGGTACAGAATTTATAACCAGAATTGGTTTGAAAAATGGCGTGAAGTTGTAAATAAATGTATATTTTGTGGGGAAAAAAGAAAATTTTGCCAGGCTAGGTTATAAAACTCATTTTGAAGAGAAGAATAAGATAAACCCATACTAGCTTATTGATAAAATGTTCAGTGCCCATATGTGACCCAGGATGCTGCAGTCAATAATGCAAATACAGAATATTTCCTTCATTGTAGAAAGTTCCATTGGGAAGTTCTGCTCTAGATTCTGCAGAGACTTCCTTATAAGTCCTAGAGAGAGATTGGAAAACAGGAAGCACTTGCCCTCCCCAAGATATCTTTGGTTTTATGACAGACTTTTCCATAGACTCTCAAAGAATGCCACCAAATTATTTTTTTAAATCAATTCATTCCAATTTCAGTAAATTAAAATAACTAAAAAAGCCACTCTCCACTTTTTTTTTTCTGTGATGAGTAAAACTGTATTGTTCACATTTGCTCTGAAAGAGCTTTTTTTGAGCAGGTCTGAAAATAGAACCTATTCCCAGAGCTCACATTGATTTCTTCCACCAGCTGTATTCCTGGCCCACGTGGACACAGCACCGTGCTCCTGGCCCTTGGTGTTACCCAGGTGTTGTTTCTTTGACCAGAACCCCTTTGTGATCTTTTCTTTTGGCTCTTCTATCTTTTCTACTGAGACTTTCTGGTTCCTTCCAAAGAGTAGGATCCAAAGTCAGCTGATGGGTAAACATGCCAGAAGACACATTAAGTTGGCATCTTGAAGGCAAGCTTCCCTCCTGGCCTTGGTTCCTCACAAAAGATGAAAATACATTTCCAGCCATTTATCCCTTTTTGGACTAAAGTATCTTTCCTTGTTATATGATAATTAGGAGACAGGAGGCTCAAAACATATTTAAATCAATAACTCCTCAAGTCCAAAGGACCTAGAGAGGGTCTTATAGTACCCTCATTTTTTTTGTTGTTTGTTTTCTGGAGCAAAATCTGGATGTTCACCCCAGACCAAGTTTGAGTAAAACAGAGCCAGGAGAGGAGATGCAACTGTAAGCAAGTGACAATAATTCTTCCACTGAAAGAGAAAACAAGAGCAAAGTGTGGCTCCCAACCTCCTGGTCACCTCTGGAAGCTGCCAACTTGCTCTTCACTGTGACCCTCAAGTAGACTGTTGTCATTTCACAGTACAGGGACAAGAGAGCCATGCATCTTCAACCACAGAAAACATCACTATCTTTATTGTTCCATTTGGCTCATTAAGGGTAAGAAGAGAGAGTGAGTCCCATGCTAGCTTTATTTGCTCCATATCTTCAGCACACAGAGTCTTTGGGCTTTATTGCCATTTCCTTTGACTGTGCATTTACTTAGCAATGATATTTTGTTCAATGCACTAAATGAGGCATTGAGGATACTATGATAAATAAGATATGGTCTCTGCCCTTGAAGAGCTCAAAGACTAATAGAGGGCAGTAAAATATTCACCAGTTTTGCCTCCTTTACTTCCACAGACGCTAATCTATCACTTATTCATGCAAATGTTGTCTACTGTGTTCTCTGACTGAGCAAGGCTCTGGTGATATCAGGGTATAGAAGTCAGATAGGGCTCTTGACCTTCTAACATCTGCATTTAACATTTTGAGTTCAAATGTAGCCTCGAATCCTTATCAACACAGGGCTCTAGTTAGTACCATCATTTCCTCAGATTGGTAGAGAAGAAAGCCATTAGCTCTGATCTATGGTCTGACAGAAGAGGCAGATTCATGCATTAAATAATGAAATAGGGAGTGACAAACGTTCCAGGAGAAGTAGACATTAAGTCATGTGGGAACTTTGGAAGGAGTGACCTGCCCAGGGAAGTCAAGGACACTCCTGAAGAGAAATGACAGTTTTCCAAGGACTAGAAGGAAATGTAGGAGTCTATAAAGCAGATCAGAGAAGGTGGGTAATCAATGGGTAAAAGCACCGTTGGCAGAGGGGGAAGTAATCACAAAGTACCAAGCATGAAGTGGCCCCGGGGATGCTCAGGGAGTGCATAGGAGAATCCCTGAGGGTGGCAGGAGGGATGCTGAGGTTCCCAGGGCCAGGAGATGGAAGGCTGTAAGGTAGGATGAAGCTCTACTGTAAAAAGTCAGCTATTCCATTTTCTGGAGCTGGACTTCATTCTGGTTGCAACTAGGGGACCAGAGGAGCACTCTAAGTGAAGTGACAGATGAGTTTGATGCTTAGGAGATCACTGACACTGAGTTCAACAGTCCATGTTTGAATCTACTGTCTGGTAGTAGCTGTATGGCCCTGGGTATGTCAGCTGCCCCTGCTGGGCCTCAGTGTCCCCATCTGTAAGGTAGAGATGTAAGGTACTAGTATCACTGTGACGATTGAGTGGGGGTAGCATGCAAAGTGCTCAGAACACTGGCATATATAAGCCCTCTGTGTGGGTTCTTTTATACCCAGATTGCTCTGTTATAGCAAATTTGGGAGTGGAGGCACAGAGAGACAAAATAATTTACTCAGGACCACAATGTTGCCTGGTGGTGGATCCTAGAGGTCTATTCATCATGCCAAACTGCTTTGAACATGAGCATTATGGAAACTTCATCTCTCCCTGTGGATCCTAAATGATACATTTTTGTTTGGATGATGAAAAGGGAATTAATTCTTCTAAAAAAAAACTTTGTCATTTTTCTCTCTCTCTTTTATCTTAGGATGCTCCTGCTGTTTCCCACACTATGTTCTTCTACTCTGTTGTTCTTTTATTTGAACATGTACCATTTCAATTTCCCAAAACGCAGTGTGATTTATCATAATGTAAATAAATAAGCCTGAGCAGAAACACAAAGCACATTTTTCTGCCAGGACTCTTCCCTATTCTCAAGCACAGGGAGAGGAAACCCAGTGGCACCTTCAGCAAATATAGGTATCAACAAGTGCATTAATCATGTCATGGCAGGGAACTGGGCCAGTTCTGCTGGAATCCTTTGCTCATTTTTGAAGACTGGCCAGATCTGTCCAGTTGCTGCACTAGTCCAAAGTACTTCAAGTTTGCAGTGCTTGACACATTTGCAAAATAAATATGTGTGCTATTAAATTGTTCTTGAGGAGACTTTTTCCTAGATCTTAATATATGATAACCCAAAGCCTTTGTTCCCTATATGAATCCTATATCTGTGGTCAGAAATAGGGACTACTACCACCACTTTGTATCAGAATTAGGCTATATCTGCTCATCAACAAAGTGATGTGAATGATGAAGAATAGAGGTCTTTGATCAGGAACACAAAAAGGAGTCAAATGAATGGGAGAGGAGGAAATGATAATTTTAGTTGGAAATCTTTGGGCAAGATGAAAGTTGTAGAGGGTTAGTACTGTAAGTTTTAGAACTCTAGGACTTTTCTGTTTCTGGGTAAAAACAGTTAAGTTTATCTAAGAGGAACTGATATAATGGCCATACATCTGGTTTAGTCTAATGTTTTCTAGTGGAATAGTTGTGTGAATGAATTGAAAGGTAAAGAGAAGAGGTCAGATTCCATATCTGCATTCAGACTAGGGATCCATCAGAATTTTCATGCCCCATGGTATTTGGCGTATCCAAACTATCCTGAATCACGCTGGCTACAGTTAGTCTAGTAGGGAGTGGAGACCATACCCACCGTTGGTTTGAGCAAACACCAGTGAACCATCCAGAACCACAGAGCTCTGCAAGCCTCAATTCTGGGCCACATTGGAATTTCTTGAAGATATATATATATATATTTTTTTTTTTAAAATAAAAATGCAATACATACCCAGCAATATTGAGAAATCTTATGTGTACATCTCCATGAATATTTACACAATAGCCTCTCCTACACATCACCTGGATCAAGGTGCAGAACATTATGCAGAACAATATCAGCACCCTGAGCCTCCCTTGAGCCCCTCCCCAGCCATTACCCACCCCCCATGACAGAGGAATCACTACCAGTCTTGCCTCAACTTAAAGTTGTTTTGCCTGTTTTTGAACTTCACAAAATGATTATAAAGTATGTATTATTTTGTCCTCTTTTTATTAGTCAACATTATATTTATGATTATGTAGCCCACTAAAAGTACTGAATTAGACATATAATATGAATATATATTAATATTAATTATATAAGAACATAATTCTATGTAAAATATAAATATATATTATTATAACTATATATAATATAATCAAATAATATAATTTATATAATTATATATAATATAGATGTATATTAATAATACAAGTATATAGTAATATGATTATATTATATATATTCAGTTCTTTTGTTGAGAAAATTTATCTATCTACATCAAATGCAATTGCTGACATTTGAATTTCAATATACCATTTCACTATTATTTTCTATTTTTTCCTTTTAGGAGTTTTTTTTTCTCTCTTTGCTGCTGACTTTGTATCAAATATTTTTTAAATTCACATTTACAATTCTATTATCTTGTTAGTTATATGGCTTTTATTCTTCTCTTAGTGGCTACTCTGGCATATATCACTGATTTCATAAAATCTACCTTTAATTTGTGTCTTTATCAATGACCAGATAATACAAGCACCTCACAACATTTTGGTCTTAACCCTTACCCAAGTTTTGTGCTCTTGGTGTCAGTCACATTTTTTTTTAACCATTATAGTTATATATAAGAGTTAGGGTCACTTTGACAAAATCATACATGCATGGAATTTGATTTTAATACACATCCCCACCTTTTCCTCCCTCTCTTCCTTTCCTATTCTTTTTCCTCTTGGTACTTTCTACTTATACATGAAGGTGAAATTCCCTGTGGTATATTCATATAAGCTTATAATGTGATTTTGTTAAATTCATCCCACATTTTCTTTTCTTTTCTGTTCCTCCTCCATCACTCCATCTCAATCTCCTTCTGCTCCACTGGTCTTCCTTTTATCTTTGTGGTCTCCTATCTCCACCCCACCCGAATGCCTTTCTTCCATTCTTTTGCTCTAGCTTCCACATGTGACAGAAAATACTCAACTCTTGATTTTCTGAATTTGGCTTTTTTTCACTTAGCATGATGTTTTCCATGTCATCCACTTATCAGCAAATGCCATAATTTCATTCTTCTTTATGCCACATTTTCTTGATCCATTCATCTATTGATGAGCATTTGGGCTAGTTTCATAATTTGTCTATTGTGAATTGTGCTACTGTAAACACTGATGTGTCTGTATTGCTATAGTAGGCTGATTTTAGTTCTTTAAATACAAAGGAGTGAGATAGCTGGGCCATGTGGTGGTTCCATTCCTAGTTTTCTGAGGAATCTACATACTGCTGTCCAGAATGGTTGCTCTGGTTTTCAGTTCAACAATTTTTTTGCATTCCCAAAAGACATTATTATCATTAGAAAAGGAATACTCACTTCATGTATGCACACCCCTCTGTTGTGTGCTTTTTACTCCTCCTTGCATTTACTTACTTCCATCTGGAATTCTTTTCTACCTGATAAGATCTCTTCAGTATTTCTATTTCTTTTGGTACAGTCCTAGTGCAATGAATTCCCTCATTTTTTGTTGGTTAAAAAGTCTATTTTCTTTCTTCCCTGCCCTGTACACGTGTCACTCTCTTATCTGGTGGCATCTGTTGTTTCTATTAAAAAAATTCAGGCATCAGTCTTATTGCTAATGTCAGAAGATCATGTATCCTTTTTATCTGACTGCTTTTAAGATTTTCTCTTTGTCTTTCGAATTTAGCAATGTTATTATGTAGTGCCTGGGCATGCTTTTCTCTCTTTACCCTATTCAGGTTTAAAGAGATTATTGAATATGTGACTTTATATTTCTTAAACTTCAGACAATCCTTGGGCAACTTTTCTTCACACACGTCTTCTGCTTCATTTTACCATGTTCCACTTTAGTCTTATTATCTCTTTTATTTTCCACTGTTTATTTTTTATGTGTTTCAATTTACGTGTTTTATACTGACTACTTTCCAACTTCTTTTCTCTGGTTGTCTAATCTTCTGTTACACTCATCTATCAAATTCTTCATTTTAGTGTTATATTATTTTTGGTTCTAGGATTTCCATTCGATTCTTTTCCAAATGTTTTAGTTCACAGGAATAACCGTCTTCTTGAACACATTAATTGCTGCTATTTTAAAACCCATGTCTGAAGACTTCAATGTCATGCTCACCTATGGTCTGTTTCTAGTTTGTGTTTTTTTCTTCTCTTGCCTTTAGTCATTTGATCTATTTTCCTGGCATGTCTATTAATTCATATGCCAGACATTATCCATGAAAAATAGTATGTGGCTCTGGGAGATTTTTATCTTCCTCCAGAGTCGATTTAATATTATCCTGGCAGTTAAATAGAATACAAGCAGATTATCTTAATCCAGCCTACAATTACCATGATTTAGGTTCTGTGAGAGCTCATATACTTTCTGTTTGTCCTTAGCCCTAGGACTTTGCTTTTGGGGAGGTCTCAACTAAAAGCCTGAGACACTTAAAATGACCTGACTTCTTTAGCAGGTCCCACTCCAATTTCAGTCTCTCCCATACCATGAGAATGTCCAAGTTTCTCTTTAGCTTTTTAGCTTCTCAGCAGGTTTCTAGCACTACTTCCAACTCCATCTCTCTTCATACCCTACCTCAACTTCATGCACCACTTATGAATTGGTAAATGCCTTAAGAGGGAATGGCACTCATTTTGGGCTCTCTTCTATATGATTTTCATTTCTATTTTGTTTTTGTTTTTGCTTTGCAACCCAGAGGAATGGCTGTAGGATTAGGTGACTGGCTGTCATTTGGCTGCTATGTCCTAATATGAATTGGGAAATGCCAAAAAAGTAATAAAACAAAAACCAAATATATACCACCAACTCTAGAAATTTTTATTTATTAAAATTGACTAAACTTTCACCTTATCTTCAAAAATGCATATACCTTAATAATTTCATCTTATGTATCATGAACGTTTCCAAGTATGTATTGTATATGCACACACAGATATATTTATACACATAGGTATTGTTAGGGTAGTTGGCACAAATATTCACAAGAGACACATCTCTGAATTCAAGCAAAGGTTTATTGACAGAGAATATCTGCCAGGCTGCCCTTCTGCAAGGCACAGCAACCTGCTGGAAAAAACTTTTGAACTATATAGTCATGTACAATGGAGTAATTAAAAAATAACCCATTTGGTCCTATGATTCTTATTTGTCACCTTTGCTGTGATTTTGGTAGTTTGGGAGTCTTTTTGCAAGTGTTCCTAATGGGAAGGTCATTCCTGGGTGGGCAGGCATTGATTTTCAAAATGGAGTTACTTTGGCCTAAGGACCTAACAGGTATACTTATACATATCACTGCTATTCCAAACAGAATTTCCTTTTATATTTTCTAACCTATAATTGCATATATATAACAGCTATTCACCTGTGGGTAGTGATTTTGCATTTGGGCCACTTTATTTTTATCTTAGAAGTTGCAAATTTTTTAGCAAATTCTGTTATCATTTCTAGGTATCAACTCTTATTATTGTAGGAACAATATTTTCCTTTTCTCTAGTACATATAGCTCTAATACGTGCTTTCTATTTTAACATATTGGCTGGAAATTCTACATCAGATTGGCAGAAGGGGATCCATTTTTAGGGTGTTATTATATTGATTGATACATAATATCAGAAAGTCAGCTTATTCATTGAAAATAATTAGAAGAAGGTTTATATTATCTGTTTGCCTGTTCTCATTTCCCATTCTCTTTTATAGTTCACTCTAATTATATTTTGGTACCACCATCTTCACTGTAATTGCTTTTTAAAAGTCACCAACAGCTTCCACCTTGCTAAATCAATTCTGAGTCCTTATTCAAATTACTAGCTGCTTTTGACAAAGTTCATCGTACTCTTTTATTGAAGCATGTTCAGTCGTTTTCCAGTATTTCGTATTATTCATGTTTCCTTCCTATCCCCTGCCAGACCATTCTTTACTTCCCATCCTATAAATATTGGAACGTCCAAGGACTCCGCTACATCTGTTTTCCTTCACCTTCTAGCCTACCTCTTATTATGGGTTAAAATTTGGCCCACAAATGTTATATTGAAGTCATAATCCACAATGGCTACAAATGTGATTTTATATGGAAATAGAGTCATTACAACCAAGTCAGTGAGTAATTGGAGCAGATTTTTTTATCAATATGACTGATGTCCTCAAAAGAAGAAGGACCTTTGGGCTGAGCCCACAGGGACAGTGCCACATGATGAAAGAGGCAGGTTGGAGTGATGTAGCTGCCAGCCAAGGGACTAAGGATTAATGACCACCACTAGAAATGAGGAAGAAAAAATAGGGATTTTACTCAGAGTCTCAGAGGAAGCAGGCCCTGTAATATCTTACTTTTAGACATCTCATATTTACACCTATGAGGAAATACTTTTGCATTTTTCAAGTTACTCAGTTGATGGTAATTTGTTGGGGCTGCCCTGGGAGACTAACATATCTCTACCCCCTTAGCTCTGATACTGTAGTAAGTTGAATTCTAAGATGCTCTTCAACACCCCTGGCCTTTAATGTGCACATATCTTCTCCATCTATTCAAACAAAAGTTTGCCAATGTAATTGAGGTCCCAATAGGTCTTTTATAGGCTACTTACAGGAGTCCATCAAATGTAGACCATTTTCTCTACCTGGCCTCAAAAAGGAAGTCAGATATTTCAAGAATTAGAAAGATCTGATGTACAGTTTCTATCTTGAAGACAGAGAGGACCATATGGCAAGGACTATGGGTGGTCTCTAAGAGATGAGAGAAACTTCCAGCTGACAGAGCATGGAAATAGGGATCTCAGTCTTACAATCACAAGGAATTGAATTTTGTCAACTAAAAGAATGAGTTTGTAAAGAAAAAAAATTTCCCCCAGCACCTCCAGATGAAAGTGACAACTTGAATTCAGACTTGTGAGATTCCAAATAGAGATCCCAGCCATGCTCTGCCAGAGACCAAAAGAATACTGAACTAATAAGTGTTTATTATTTTAGGCCACTATGCTTGAAGGAATTTGTGACACCATAGAAAACTAACACAATTACGGGGCTGGGGTTGTGGCTCAGCGGCAGAGCGCTCGCCTCGAACGTGTGCGGCCTGGGTTCGATCCTCAGCACCACGTAAACATAAATGCATTGCATGTGTACAACTAAAGTAAATAAATAAATATAAAAAAAACTAACACAATTACATCTCTATGCTGAAGACTTAAATGCTCAGTACTTTGTTGTTATTTCTAATCTCATACAAATAAAGTATTATAAATAACACCTTAACATTAGTATGGATAAAATAGAAAATTTAACTCTCTCTTATCAGCACACTTTTGGTTGAATTGTACATTCTCAACATAACATCATCATCACTGTATCTTTTTCAGCTGGTAAGAATCTTTTATTCTTTAAGAGGAGGGTCTGTAAGTGTGTAAATGCAGCATCCTTTCTAGCAGAGGCAGGTGGGCACTCATCTATGAAAACATTTTTGTGCCTTTATGTAATGGTCTCAGAAATTTTGATAGCTTACCTGACACCATCTGCCTTTTTACAAACATCATTTCAGTTATAGAAAGTTTGAGAAAAAATTTCAAACATATGCAAAATGAGAAAAACTAGTTTAATGAACTTAAATGTTCACATCACCAGTTTCAACAATCAACAGTTCAAAATCAACCTCACTTCACATCTCTCCTTATGCACTTATCTTTCTACCCCCGATGATGTAGAACCAAATCCTAAACATAATGTAAACATTTTACCATCTTCTTCTAGATAATAAGGATTTAAGAAGGATCACAATACAGTTATCATATTTGAAATTATTAACAATAATTTTAATATAATCAAATATCCAAATTGTTATTATTACCCAAAGTATTACCCAGTTATCATAGAAATATTTTATTAACAATATTTAGTTTGTTTTAATTGCATTCCAAATAAGATCCATACGTGATGAATAGTTGAGTGCTTCTTTTTAAAATTTTATTTCTAGTTGACACATAAATGTACGTATTTATGGGGCATGATGTGATATTTATATATATATATATATATTTACATATATATATGCATTCTGATCAAATCTGCTAATCTACATATTCATCACCTCAAACGTCACTTTTTTTGTGGTGAGAACATTTAGGATCATTCCTTATACTTTTTTGAAGTTTGCTGTACAGCCAGGTACAGTGATACATGCATGTAATCCCCACTACTTGGGATGATTTCAGCAATTTAGTGAGAACTTGTCTCGTAAGAAAGCAAGCCTGGGTTCAATCTCCAGTGCAAAAGGAAAAAGAAAGAAGAACTATGCTGTGAATTATTTTTAATTATTGTCACCCCCACTGTGCAGCAGAACAGCAGACCTTTCCTGGAGGTCAGGGGTGGTGGTGGTGGTGAGAGAAGGTTCCAACTCTTTAATCACATGGTTGATTCCTCTGGTAAATGGCCATTATCCTGAAGTTATCTAGGGGCCACCAGGACTCATTTCATTAGCATAAATTCAAGTATGGTTGAGAAGGGCTTGTATGAATGACCAAAAATCCTCTATTATCTCTGATCACTGAAGAAATTCCAAGGGGTCTAGAATATATTTCAAGGGGTATATATATATGAATATATATTACCATAAACACACAGCCATTACCATATATATTAAAATAGATATTTAATATAGGATTATTAGAAGAATAAGGATTTAATATAGAATTACTAGGAGACCAGAGATTTAGTATAGGAATTGGTGTTTACATTTATGTGGGTAGAGTTGAGGGGCTGCTGGAAGTCTGAAAGACTATGGTTATAAAATCAGCCAAGAAATTGACTAATGACTTCAGCCTAAAGCATAGGGGTGGATGGAAAAGTCCAAGAAGCCACTCTGACTTTGAGTGGCCTGGCGTGATCACAAGGAGGAAGGTCGTAGAGAATGTCTGTGAAGCCACCACTGCTGGGTAACAAAGGTACTTCTAAGAATGATAGTTCTGTTCCATTTTCTCCCCTCAAATCTCGCCCAAGTTCTTTCCTGTGTCAGAGTGTAGTCTAGGAAGAAGTTATGGATGGAACTGGGTCCCTCCAAGTTTGCATATTGAAGCCCTAACCCCTCATACTTCACGATGGAATTATAATTGGAGATAGTCCCTGAAGAGGCAATTAAATTTAAATAGGTCATATGCCCAATCCACTAAGAGTGGTGTTATAAAAAAGGGAAGAGACACCAAGGGTGTGTGTGCATAGAGGAGAGCTCAAGTGGGGACACAGCAAGAAGGCAGTTACCTGCAAGCCAGGAGAGAGGCAGAGGAGAAATGGAGTCTGACATCACCTTGACCTTGGACTTATAGCTTTCAGAATTGTGAGAAAATAAACGTCTGCTGTTTAAGATACCCAGGCTGTGGTCTTTTGTTATGGCAGCCTTAACAAACTAGTATAGAAGGGATGTTTGAAATTTGTTTCCAGCTTTAGAAGAGAGAATGGTCACAGTGCTAACTTGAGAGCAAAAGAAACCAGAGGGTGTGTGTTTGTGTGTGTGTGTGCGCGTGTGTGTGAGTGTGTGTGTGTGTGTGTGTGTGTCTATGAGGGGGTATTGTGGTTTAGTGTTACTTTCATCCTTCATATTCAGAATCAGCGTTATTGTTCTAATTATTTCATTGGCAATTTATTTTTTTCCTTTTCTGTCCTTAATTTTTTATTATGAAAATTTTCAAACCCTCTGAAAATTTGAAAGAATAGGACCATGAATATTCTTCAGCTAGACTCATCAGTAATTATAAACATTTTTTTTATTTGCTTTATACCTCTCTTGATACATGTATATGATTTCTTTCTTTTCTTTTTTTATGGTACTGGACATTGAACACAGGGGCACTTTACCACTTTGCCACTGAGCTATATCCCCAGCTCTTTTTTTTTTTTTTCTTTTAGTTTTAAATTTTGAGACAGGGTCTCACTCAGCTGCTTAGGGCCTCGATAAATTGCTGAGGCTGGTCTCAAACTTGTGATCCTCCTGTCTCTGTTTCCTGACTCACTAGGATTACAGACATGAGCCATTGCACCCAGCTTATTTTCCTTTCTTTTGATCCAATTTAAAAATATATTATAAACATTGTGACATTTTACCTCTAAAACCTTCATGGTGATTCTCTTAAGAATAAAAACATTCTTTTACATAAGTACAGAATCACATCTCAGCCAAGGCATTTAACATAGAAACAAAAGTCTAATATATAGTAAATTTCTCTATTTTTCCCAAAAATGTTTATTATAGCATTGTTTTGTTTATTGTTTTCTGTGTGTTTTGAGTTCAGAATCTGATAAAAGATCATGCATTGCATTCAGTCTTCATTCCTACTTATTCTCCCTTGATCTATAATAGTTCCTTTCACTTTGTTGATTTGGTCTTTGTTAAGGCCATGCATATTTTTTGAAGGTCCAGGTTGGTTAGCTCATGAAATATCCAAGTCTGTGTTGATTACTACTAATTTAAAATGGCAATATTTCTAATGTTTTCACTCTTTCCATATTTTATATTCTTTGGCTGACATTCTTCTGTAAAGAATTGCTTTCTGTAACATCACCTGCCTTCTTTCTTTGCATTGGCACATAAGCCTGTATCCCATCACTGAAGGTAAGTCATATGGCCATGTCCAGCATCAGTGGGGTGGGGAATTATGTGGGAAGTATCCTTCCCACAATGGGAAGGAGTGTGTGTGACTAGTTTCTGTAGGCACCCAAAGTCACTGGCACTCCATAATTATTATTTTTCATTTACAAAATGGGAAAAACATCAACAATTTAATTCTAAGTGAGTTAGTGGGGTGATTAACATGCTATGATATGCAACTATGGGAAAGTTAATGTAACCATAGGCTGCTATAAGAAGTGGTAAAATGCCATTTTAAAACTTTTTTCTCACTGGCAGTTTCTTAACAAAACATTTCTCATTGGATGTGTCCTACTTCAGGGCCTACCTGTTGTCATGTTGCAGGGTGTAGTCATCAGTTTTTGATTACTATGGCAAAATACTAGAGGCAGGTTTTCTGTTAAGAAAATAGGTTGATTTAGCTCCCAGTTTTGGAGGCAGAAAGTCTAATACCAGGCAGCTCTATTGATTGTTTGGGCCTCTGATGAAGGCTTAAGACTGATGGTGTCATGGCTATACTGTGTATGGGAGTGAAAGATCACATCGTAAGCATCACAAGGCAGGGGGCCAGAATGCAACTCGAGTCAGGTCCATTCTTTTAACTCTCATGAGAACTAACTCAGGGTCCCATAATCTCTTCCAAGGACAGTTCCCTTCACAACCATAGTACCTCCCACTAGGCTTCACTTCTTAAAGATTTCACCACCTTTCACATTGTCACACTGCATTTCATGCTTCCAATATATGAACAGTGGGAGAACAAACCACATCTAAGCCGTAGAACAGGGTTATGTTTATCCTAGACAACTTCATATATTCCTGTGGTCCTTATTCCAGAGTTCCTATCTTAATCCATTAGTGGACAGTTCCAAGACTCATGATTACTTTTTGGTAGAGCAATTTAATTCTTAAGTTAACAGTCTAAATCATAGTCATCTTTTAAAATAATTGTTTTCTACTGTCATATTACCATGTCGTGTCATATTCTAGTTAGTTTGTGTAAACCTTAAAACCATTCAAGGAAAATTTGCATAAATACCTGCTTCCATTTTAACTTGCAGCTTTTAGAAGCCAATCCTATGTTCCAAATTCTCAAGGAGTTGGATGAGGCATTCCTGAAGTTCTGACCACATTGACCCAGGTGGTTTTGCTACTTCCTAGGTTAATTATGGTAACAGGGTTCTAGAAAATTATATATCTCATGATATTTTTAGGTGCATTGGTGTAGTCTCATGGTTTTTCAAATCTGTTCCATATTACTACAATTCTTCTGTAGTGGGTTGAACTGTATCTTCCAAAAAGATATATTGAAGCCCTAAGCCGAGGAACCCAGGAATGTGACTTTATTTGGAAATAATGTTTTGTAGATTTAATAACTAAGGTAAATGCTACGTTAGGGAGGGCCACAGGTACAATATGACTGGTGTCCTGGAGAAGACACAAAGATACAGACACACAAGAAGAATGGAAGCAGAGATATTAACATAAGAATAGAGGCAGAGATTAGGTTTGTACCTGGCAGCTGCTTGATAGTTGCAAGCCAAGAAAAGAGAAGCATTGCCAGCAAACACTAGAAATGAGAAGAGTGCCAGGGGCGCGTCATCTTAGCCTGCTCAGGCTGATGAAGCAAGATACCATAGAGTGGGTGGATTAAACAATAAACATTTATTTCTCCCATTTGTGGAGGCTGAACATCTGAGATCAGGCTATCAACGCGGTTGGGCTCTTGGTGAGAGCCCTTTTCCTGGGTTACAGGTGGCCATCATCTTTCTCTACCCTTACATGGTGGAAAGCAGAGAGAGAGGATGCAAGCTTAAGTTTCCTCCCTCACCATCTTCTTGCCTCTCCTCATCTCCTTCCCCTCCTTCTCCTTATTCTCTTCTTCTTTTGCAGTACTGGGGATCAAACCCAGAGTTTGCTAGGCAAGTGCTCTACTACAATAAGTGCTCTACTACATCAGCTCCTGTGTCTTTTCTTATAAGACTAATCCCATTAATGAGGTCTTTGTCCTCATCATCTAATTGCCTCCCAATAACTTTACCTCTTAACCATCACATTGGGTTGTTAGGACTTCAACATAAGAATTTTCGGGAGACATTAATGTTCAATCCACAAAAGACTTCCAGAGCCTTCAGACAACAGGTGGCCCTGACAACACCTTTATTTGAAAAGTCTAGACTTCAGGACAGTGAGAAAATGAATTTCTGTTTTAAGTCACCTAGTTTGCGGTAATTTGTTATGGCAGCCCCAGGAAACTAATAGTAATGATGATTTATGTCTTACATCAATTCTTGATTAGATTTGCTTATTTGATTAAAGATTTAAATGAAAAATGTTCAACCTTACTTCTTTTCAATTCATTGACTTATGCTTATTTTATTTTCTTCCTTTTCCTCTTCTAATTCTTTTCTGACTCTATTCTTACAACTTTCTAAGAGTCGAGTAATTAAGGCTGCTATCACAGACACACTCCAGTGGCTGAGCTTGACAAAGTCATATTTGTCACAAATGAAAAGCCCGGTGACTTTCTGTCTTATGGTTGTGTCATCTTGAACTCTGGTGACAGTGGCTGTCAGAGCAGGAAGAGAGATGAAGGAGACATAATGTCTTTACTGACTCAGTCCAGGAGAGAATTTAATCCACTCTCAGTTCACAGGACAAAAGTACTTTCAAGATCCTAATATGATCATGAGGTGGGGTGTTAAATATGGGGGAGACTTGGACAATTCAATCAGTCTCTTCTGCTGCAAAATTTGGGTTGGAGATAACTAGCCTGTGGGTTTTTTTTTTTCTTCTGTGAGTATAGCTCAGCAACATCTCACATATTTTAGAATCTCTTCTTTCAGCATTCCTTCAAATATATATTCTGTCTCCAATTACATAAGTGAGGTAATCTACTACTATCCCACAGGCTTCTGAAGTTCTCTTTTCTGTAGGGAGTTTGGATCATTTGACCTGTCTTCAGGTCTGCTGAACTTGCTGAATGTCAACTGAAAGCAGAGGGTGTTGACCAAGGCCTTGCTTCTAGGACTGGTCAGAACTCTAAGTTCTCCTTACATCAACCTCAGAAATCTATTGGCTCTCCCTCTCCAGTAGCTATTATCTGCTAAGCCTCAGAGTTTTGCTCAACAGTTTAGTTCTCTGTCTAGGACAGGGACCTCTTTCTCCATCTGGGGCTACTTCTCAGATATTGTCTTCCTGCAGGTGTGCAGACCCACAAGGAACCCAGTAAAGATGTGGTGCTCACCTCCTGTACCTCTTGTGCTGGCTGCTGTCTAAAAGGAGTCATGGCACAGAGTTTACCCTGCTTCTTCATAGTTGTTTACTGCAATATTAGCATCTCTGTCATGGTCAAAATTGAAAGTTTGTGCATGTTTAAGTGTGATATTCTCATTTGCATGAGCTTCTAAGGAGTGTAATTCTACTTTTAATTGCTTATTTGACAAATGGTTCATTAGGTTTTTTCCACATTTTTGCTTTTGATATGTTTTTAAAAAATATTTTGCCATAAAATAGTTTGGTCTATATATTTACAAATTTTTAGAATAATCTGAGGCCCATTCTTTTGGCTTGATAGATAATTAATTTTAAGATAACAATTACTTCCTAGTTCCATGAAATGATTTTATGATCCTTATACAATTCAGTGCTAATTCGCCTAATATAATTCAATTATTTCTTTCAAAATTTCCAATTATTTCACCAAAATTTCTTGATTTGGGTCTCATTCATCACTCAAATGCATAAAATATTCTCACTATTACTGTGTTTTTACAAATGCATTTTCCTTTTCTTTAGCTTTATATATTTGGATGTTGCTGGATGAGTCATGCCTTTCATTGTAATTTTATATTTTTATGCTAAATTCTGTCTTTTTATTAATATGTAATGATCTTACTCAGTTTTAGTAATTTTTGCTTTGGCTTGTAGGTTGGCTAATTTTGTTGTTTTACTGTTTTTATTATTTATTTTTGTCAGATAAATCATTGTCCAGCCTGTTTTGTAAACTTCATTAAGTCACTTTGTTTTACTCCTGTTATTGTAAGCCACATTTAATTAAATTTTATTTGTTAAAACAATATGACTACCTTTGTCTTCTGATAGACATATGTAGCTTGCATAGGTTCTTGTCATAACTGGAGTTTGACCAATCTTATGCTCTGAGTTCTTTTTTAAAGCTTGCATGAATACTGCATTGTCTATTTTTGTTGTTGATGTTTGGTGTTTATTTTCAATAAGTAATGGGGTATATCCACTTTTACTATAGGCATTAAAACGGAAGGTCTACCTCATTTTAAAATTCCAGTGTTCCAATGGTGGTTATCTTTAAGTGAAAGGAAATTAAAACTTTGGGGCTGGGGTGAAGCTCAGTGGTAGAACACCTGCCTAGCATGTGTGAAGTCCTGAGTTTGATCCACACGGCTTAGTTAAAAAAAAAAAAAAAAAAAAAAAAAAGCTTTTACAATAGACACCAGTGAAAATGGGGGGCTTCTTGGCTTACAACACTTATATTTTAAATATTTTCTCCTATAGTCACCTAATTCTAAACCAGGGCAATTTGCCCAAAGGGATACTTGCTAATGTCTGGAAACATTGTTGATTGTCAAAATCTGGGGAGGGAGGGTACTATTGTCCCCTAGTCCTAAAGATGCTGCCAAATACCCTATAATGTGCAGGGCAGTTCTCCCCAACACAGAATTATCTGCCCCAGATGTCAATAGAACAGAGGTTGAGAACAGGTGTTGATCTAGTTGAACTCTCATTTTCCATATGAGGAATTTGAGAATCATAGATATGAGGTATCCTCTTCAGATTGAGTTAGCTATCTAGTGCTATAGCCTGTCCTATCAGAGCACACCACTGTAGGAGCCTTGTTTGGTGAGATGGCTTAAATTGTGGTTGACTATGGGCCATGGAGATTTGGGCATTGTTGCCTTTTGTAGTCTCACGGGACTTGGCCCGGGATCTCGAGTGACTTGAGCCGAGATTGCTGATCGGGTCAGCGCCATTTTGGTGGTGTGTGTGGCGCGTGTTAGTTGTTGTTAGAGCCAGAGAGAAAAGTTATCAGAATAAAAAGCTGTTTGTTTCCAGTTCGCCTCTGAACTTCTTCCCGCGGCTTCGTTGCTCCAAGCGGCCATCGCTTCAGGCGACAACACACCACCTCCTCAAGAGATGTTCATCTGGAGCAAACTACTCCCTGTATGTGTCAGATACCTTTACACAGGGCACTCTTTTTAATGAAAGCTGGCAGCAATAGCTTCTTTCATAGTAAATCCAAGATCATTTCTCCTTATTCAGCTCTTTGGCTGAATAAGATCAAATAAAGTGTGGGTGGAACTATAAAACTTCAGTAAATTAGAATAGTCCATGTGAGTAGCAAGCTCTTTTGGTTTTCTGCAAAGTATTAAATGTGTAATCCACAGAGTCTGAGAGGAGGAAGTCTACTTACAAGTCATCCTGTTCCACCTCTCATCGATCATGGATCATTCAGACTAACTGCTTGGAAAATTCCTGGGAGGGGAAGCTTGAGACCCTCAGATGCAGTTGTAATGTTGAATATTGTAAATGCAAGGTAAAACAGAAATTGCAACCATGACCATAAGGTAACAATTGGATTTATGTTCATAAATCAATCAGAAAAGAGTTTTTTTTTTTTTTTTTTTTTTTTTTTTTTTTTTTTTTTAACTAACAATGGGGGTTTTGTTGAGAAAGTGATTCTGAGAAGCTTTGGAGAAAGGTATGAGTTTGGGAAGTGCTTTGGCATGACAAGTGATCCAATCAAACTTTCTAGGTCCTAAAAGGAGTCATTGCCTCCTAGGACAAAGGGACCACAACCCACTATAAGGACCTAAGATTCTGGATCAGAATTCTCCCTCCTACAGGGAATATTGTGGAGAGATTTCCAGGCTTAGTCAATATGTCTGACCTAGCTCTAGAGTTAATGAATGCCTGCAAGGGGAGAAGGGAAAATCAAAAGTTCCCTGGGAGAGAATCAGCTGATGGTCTCTGAGGCATTGCTTGTCACCCATGTGGCAAGGGAAAGGGAAGAGAAAACATTCTTTACCTGGACCAACATTTGAGATGTTCACAGAGATAAGGAAATCTCCAAAATTCAAATAAATGTGGGAAATTTAGTTTTGAAAACTGTGCTATTAATTTTTAAAACTACACTCCTGCTCTATAATTAAAATTTTTGTTCAATTTGCACTGCCCAACCTGACCTCCTATCATTTCCCTTCATCTTCCCCAACTCATTAATAGTACTAACACCACCAGCTGCTCAATTCACAGACCTAGAAGTTATTCTTGGTTCACAACCAATCAAACATCACATTATAGGGATCATGGGATCTGTCTTCTAAAATCTTCTCAAGTGCCAATCCTCAAAATGCTTTTACTGCTATGATCCAGGTGTGGGGCCACCATAATCTCTTATTTGGAAACCCACAGTCTTTTTTTGTGATTATCCAACTCTTGTCCCCCTCCAATCTGTTCTCTACATAGCAACAAGATTTTTTTTTTTTTTAAACAACAATCCACTTACATCACAACCCTCTTCTTGAATATGGCCAAATGTTGCCCTGTTTTCCATAATGATAAGGATAATTTGAACTTATGTACCATTAGCAATGGGTACTAAAACAGCACCATGATGTAATTTTTTATGGATAATTATAATAAGAATGAGGTTACTGATATTCAACAAGGTTAAATAACTCATCCAAGGTCGCAAAATTAGGGCAAACCTAAACTGTAATTTGGATTGTTTAGTTTCAAGAGTATACTGGTTGGTTGCTCTTGCTCCTCTTATTTGGAAAAAAAAAAATTCTTTCATTTTTCACAAGGAAATGCTGTTTATGTTTTGCCATAGTCAATTCTTCCCATTAGCATCAGTGAGAAATGTTCTTCTTACATTTTAATACTATGAATATGAACTGTTGTTATGGTTAAGTTTTCAGCAGTTCTGCATTATTTCTTAAAAAAAAATAACAAAAGGAACAAGAAAAATAATCATGGAATTTCTGAGGCTAACCATCTATATTTCATTTCTTACAATAAAATATGATTCTAAATTTTCTTAAAAAAATGGTGTTTAACAAAGAATATCAGCCTGCTAACAAAAATGTATAATTTAAAACTTTAGCTTGTTTTTCTCATAAAATTGGGATTATATTTTCAAGGAAATTTACATTTGAATGATATTTACATTTCATATTTATTTAAATTAAATGCAGTATACTTAATATGCAGATTAGAATGGGAGGATTCTGAGAAAAGGAAGCTGGCATTCAATGATAGAATGGAATGTGGACCAAAAGACTCATGTTTACCACCTTCAAAGTATATGGAAGTGTATTAGTTTACTACTGTAAATTTTTTTCTTTTCTTTTTTTATTATTATTTATTTATTCTAATTTGTTATACATGCTTGCAGAGTGCAATTCCTTTCACATTACATATAAAGAGCAAAGTTTTTCAAGTCACTGGTTTTACACAAAGTATTTTCACACCATTTGAGTTTTTATACATGCACTTAGAGTATTGATGTCCAACTCCTTCTGCCATTATTCCTATTCCCTTGACCCCTCCCCTCCCCTCTCTCCCCTTTGTTCTATTTAACATTCCTTCATTCCTCTCATCCCCCCTCCTTTGCCATTATAATTCAGTATCATCATAGCAAAGAAATCATTCGACCTTTGGTTTTTTGGGATTGGCTAACTTCACTTAACACTATTTTCTCCAACTCCATCCATTTACCTGCGAATGCCATGATTTTATTCTCTTTTAGTGCTGAGTAGTGTTCCATTGTGTATATATACCAAAGTTTCCCTATCCATTCATCTATTGATGGGCATCGGGGTTGTTTCCACAATCTAGCAATTGTGAATTGTGCTGTTATAAACATTGAGGTGGCTGTGTCCCTGTAGTTAGCTGTTTTTAAGTCCTTTGGGTATAGACCAAGGAGTGGGATAGCTGGGTCAAATGGTGGTTCCATTCCAAGTTTTCCTAGGAATCTCCATACTGCTTTCCAGATTGGCTGCACCAATTTGCAGTCCCACCAGCAATGTATGAGTGTGCCCTTTTCCCCAAATCCTCGCCAGCATTTATTGTTGTTTGTGTTTTTGATAGCTGCCATTTTTACTGGCGTGAGATGAAATCTTAGAACTACTGTAAATTTTTAAAAATACTTTTAGTTGTAGATAGACACAGTGACTTCATTTTACTTATTTATTATATGTGGTGCTGAGAATTGAACCCAGTGATTCACACATGCTAGTCAAGTGCTCTACCACTGAACCACAACCGAAGTCCTATTCTCTCTAAATTTTATTTCAATGAATCTGAAGAACAAGGACTAATTTCTATCTCAAAAGGTTATTGTAATGATTCACTGTGACTAAAGTGCCTACTATTTGTGCCCAAACCATGGGAGGAGTTCCAAAGAGTTGATCATATCTTAAGTGCAATAAATGTACAAGCATTGTGGAATTATAGGGCTTGGAGGAGGTTGTAGTGAGTGAGTGATATGGGAAAGATTTTTTGGAGTAAATTATATTTACATTGGCTCTTGAAGAATGTATAGAATTTCAACTGGTGGAGATTAGATTAGTGATAACAAGATTCCAGTAGAATAAATGGAACGAACAAAGTAAAGTACCTATCTCTCATGTAGGAACAACTAGAGTGGTGAAAGTTGAGTTGGTATAAAGTGATATAGAGGGAGAGAAGAGGAATTAATTGAATGCTTAAGTGGAGATATTCCATTTCAATTGAATCAAAAAAAAGAAAAAAAACCCACCACTGAAAAAATGGATCATTATTTCATATAACACTCAGAAAAAAAACAATTGACTAAAATATGATGCTTGAAATATTTACCTTATTATATTAGAGGCACTCTTTCAGAATTAGGTATGATATATCACTCTCATGCATAAATAGGAAAGAAAATAAAAGCAAAATAAACTGTCTCAAAAATGCATCAGACAACTTTGCTTCCAGCATCCTGCATCAAGAGTCATAAGAAGATCTGCATTTCCACACAGTTTTGTCCTCTGTGCCACCAAGAGCACTGTGCTGTGCCATTTCTAAAGGAGTGCCCCACTGTTGTCTCAGGGTTCCCTCTAAGCTGCTGACACCCATTCTGCAAGTTCTGATGTGCGTCCTCAGGCAGTGGCAATCACATTACAACTGCCACATGGCCACTGGGGAATTTAAGACACAAACTGATTTCAGAGATGTTAAGTGTGAAAAAAAAAAAATGTGCTTCTTAGAAAAATCTTTGGAGTTTGGTGGCTGCAAAAGGCCTTGGAAATATATTATACATAGAGTCTGTACTTGAATCTGTAGCCAACCAAGAAACAGAAAATGCTTTTGAATCAGGTGGGTGCTTCCGGTAAATCATTCTGGCACCAGGATCTGGAGGGATGTGAAGAGGGGGCGGTGCCCAAGTCTGTGGACTGCTGAGAGATGCAGATGGTCTTACCCAGGAGAACAGCTGAGGCCCTGAAGAAAAGAGATATTCCATGGGGATGCCATTCTATGGAGCAGTCTCAAAATATTTCCCCTTTTATTTATAGAAAATCTAATATCTTAAGTTAAATACTGTTTTCCAACAATTGTATATCTGGCACCTGAAATAAAAATGGGTCAATTTCCAATAGAAAATCTGGGAATCTGCCACTGTCCAGACTGTGAGTCTAAACTTCAGAAGTCTCAGGCTGAAAATGACTCACTCATATACTACATTTGACCAGCAGAGTGGCAGAAGGCACTTTAGTTCATTTGAAGAAATAGTTCAAATTCATGCTGTACATCTCCATGGTCTCTGACACTCGTGCGTCTGACCAGTTCACACATTTACTTTCCCAGCTCAGTGTCTGACTTATTTTACGTTTGTGACCATTGGCACACGGATTGATAACCCTTGCCATTTCCTTTCTTCAAAAGAACATATTTCGAATCTAGATTTGTATTCAAAGCACAAGTATACATTCATTTATGATTTCCATATGCCTCCTGAATGACTGACTAGTTCAGGCCACAATGGGGTGTCAACAATAATCGGCTCCTCATGGTTGCCTTTCATCTTTATCCTGCTTAATTTCTCTGGGGATATTTGCTGCTGCTTCTTTCTCAAAAGGCTTTTTCTTTTTTCTTCCTATGTTAATTTAATTAATATTAATGACTACCAAATTATGAATTTATCTTTCATTTTTTTTAAGCCTCTGGACTGAATTTATGCAACTCTTGAGTTTCCAGGATCATCAGGATGCAATCTTGGACATTCAAACCCTAGGAGAGAAGCAATGATAGTCAGATGCATGACCAGTCTTCAGTGTCTGGTGGGGACTGTCTTCCAACTTCCATTTGCAGGTAGGTCACTGAGGCATTCAAGGCCTTTTGACTTCCTGCTTGCCATTCTCACTGTTTTAAATTTATAGTGGAGCCTGATTATGTGTTGCTGGGGGCAGGCTATTTTCCCTATTTTATTTCCTCACCTCCACTCTTCAGACATGATCCTTAAGGCATGAAATGTACAGGCATAGAAAGAGACAGGGACTCTAAGCATAAATACAGGAGCTACTATGAAGAGGGTGCTTGTGACAGTGGAAAGGTTTGAGGTGCTTCCCTTTTTGCTAGCTCACTTTATATAAAGAAATGGAACCAGATGAACTGACAGGTAGACCCTGAACAAGGGGAACAATTGGCTTCAAGGTCTTGAGAGGAAAAAAGGGGGAAGAAAGACAAGTTTAACTGATTATGAGGAAAGTGACCATGAGGGGTCATGGAGCAGCCACATGATTCAGGATCAAAGCACCTGTCTCCATGAAAACTGTAAGGGATTAAATTTGGAAGAGTAGATGACCCAACTCCCACATGCTCAGTCCTCTGTGGACTCTATATGGGTTGCAAACCATGGCATGAACATGAGGCAAAGGGCTGCTCTGTACATGCTTCAGACCTTGCTGTGTGCCTGACCTACTATTCCACTGTTAACCCTCCAGAGCTGTGATTCCATACAGGACTCTCTTCTGAGGAGTATTCCCACAAGACCAGAACATCAATGGAGGGCTGCCTGCCAGGGCAGTGAGCAGAAAGGTCCAGTGGGGCAGTGAGGACATAAGGTCAATGGGCAAGTTCATGTGTCTCATTTCCTTTGTGGAATTGATAGAGTCTTTTCTGATACTTACTGAATGGTGGCTGGGCTGAAGGTCTGGGTTCTTTCCCACACTGAGAGCTCAACAGACCCCAGGATACTCAGTGTAGTTCTTAGGGGGAGATTATATGGAAGGGAAGTAACTCCAGGGACTTGAAGGCCATTCATGGAAATTACTGACATTTCAAGAAGGAAGTTTTAGTGCCTTCTCATAGTCATTCCTCTCAGAAATGGGTAGAAGTTAACTTTGTCTAATTTTCAGCCATTTCCTGTGTCATTAATCATATCTATTTTAGGAACAATTTTGGGGGGAATCTGGTACTGCCTTACACTGCTATTTTCTTGAGGGACTTACCCATTCTTAGAGCCTATTGGATTTGCATGATTATTACAATATATGAAGATCTTTTAACTGAAAATCTATAGAATATTGCACTTGCCTCTGCCTCTAAGTGGTATTTGGGATAATGTGAACTCTTGCTGCTTTATTACATTCTTTTTTTTTTTTTTTTAAGGTATATGACCCTTTTATTTTTAAAGGAAAATGAGAATTTTTTTTTTTGCATTAGATTTCATATTACACTTAAAGAGCACATTTTTACAGATCTCTGGTTGTATACAAAGTATATTCACACCATTCATGACTTCATACATGCACTTAGGGAAATGATATCCAACTCATTCTACCATCTTTTTTTTTCTTCATCCTTTTCCTCCCTCTCTTCCCCTCCCTCCCCATTGTCCAAATCACCACTCTAAGATTTCATCTCATACCGGTCAGAATGGCAGCTATTAAGAACACAAAAAACAATAAATGTTGGCAAGGACGTGGGGAAAAAGGCACACTCATACATTGCTGGTGGGACTGCAAAATGGTACAGCCAATATGGAAAGCAGTATGGAGATTCCTTGGAAAACTGGGATCGGAACCACCTTATGACCCAGCTATCCCACTCCTCGGTGGTCTATACCCAAAGGACTTAAAAACAGCATACTACAGGGACACGGCCACATCAATGTTTATAGCAGCACAAGTCACAATAGCTAAACTGTGGAACCAACCTAATTGCCCTTCGGTAGATGAATGGATAAAGAAAATGTGGTATATGTACACAATGGAGTATTACTCAGCAATAAAAGAGAATAAAATCATGGCATTTGCAGGTAAATGGATGAAGTTGGAGAATACAGTGCTAAGTGAAGTTAGCCAATCCCAAAAATCCAAATGCCAAATGTTTTCTCTGATATAAGGAGGTCGATTCACAGTGGGGTTGGGACGAGGAGCATAGGAGGACTAGAGGAACACTAGAATGCTTTATTCCATTCTTATGAGCACTTCAGAATGTCCTTCTTTGGACCTTTGTCTCTGCACTTCTTTCAAATGGCTGTGCTCTACATGCAAGTCAAATGGTCAGTTCTGAACTCAGGGAAGAATGTTGAAAGATCGATCCTTCATGTACAAGTTTCACCAGTTCTGTGTCTGTGACTCTCCTGAGTATATCCACCACCCCTATGGAAACAACTGATGTGACTAATGGTGCATTTGCTCATTTGCTATAGATTTTTTGAGGTCCTAAGAATGAGTCTTTAGTTCCTCTAGGCACTGAGCTAAGTACCAAACATGCAAAGGTGGATATGGCTCCCTGCTCCCAAAGAAGCTGCAGTTTTGTAGGGAAAGCAGAAAAAATAAGAGTCAGAACACCATGTGATGCATTCTGCCTTAATGTGGTGCAGAGAAGGAAGTCCCAGGACAAGGAGCCTGTTGTGGCAGCAAGCAAACAGCGGGACTGCTTTTGATCAAGACCCCATCAAGGTGGACACAGGGGCAGGATGGGGTGTGTGTTCTTGCTCAGGATTCAGATCTCTTTCAATGGGTGGCTTTATTTCTGGATCCTTTTAGGGCAGGGTAGGCACATGGTTCCATGATCAAGCAGTCTCCAGGAGACAAACAAAGCCCTCATATCACTTGTAGGTTTTGTATCCTTACATAAGGGGCCAGGATGTGTTCTGAACACAATGTGACTTTGAACAATGGTTCTGCTCCACTTCTAAGTATGAACTTAGCTAGGGACAGAGCAACTCTCCTCACCAGAACATCCACAGCTCTAGGAATGTGTATTCCTGATAAAGGGAGTACCACTAGGGGGTCTTTTTTCCAAGTCAATATGTATCTGCTTTGTGGAAACATTTTTGCCTCTTTAGATTTTCACTCTGATGAGAGGAAGATGTTTGGATTTCCTGATAGATCAACACTTGTGACTTGAACCCAGAGACAATGCCAAGAGGCAATGTGGCAATGAATGTTTACTCTGCTGTCTTGAGTTGTTTTGCCTGTGACTGGTTCTCTGCAGTCAGAATCCTGTGTGTGGGGGGGGGGGAACCACCCCAGAATGGACATAAAGATGCTGTTTAAGGCAAATGTCCTGTCAATTACTGAGAATATGAGAATAGCTCTGCAAACATTTTATATGTGTTGTGTGTGTGTGTATATTTCCCCAATGTAGACAGTGTGAAAATTGAGGATAAAATCTGCCTAAATTCAGCATCCTGCTTATGCAGAGATATTGGTGAAGGAAATAAATCTCTTTGGTGGAGCTGTTATCCATATGGTTATGATGTTTTAGCCTCAATCTTCTATATTTAATGCTGAAGAGATTTTCTAGCTAGGGTAAGTCCAACTGCGGTTATAAACAAATGGCAAATGCAAAATGGTTCAACGCAAAATGATAGCAGAAGTCTATTTCTTATGCATGTAGAGTTCAAAACGAGCATTTGTAATTGGCAAGCTGCAATCAGCAACTCGGCCCCATTCTTGCTGCTTCAGAATTCACTGTGCTACTTATAAGAACCTGGCAGACAGGCAAAGGCATCCAGCTTGGAGGTAACCCATATCACTTCTGCTCACATTTCATAAGCCAGAATGTGGTTATATGTATATGCTTGACTACAAGAGATGCTGGTAATAAAAGACAAATAATCCAGTATCAAAAATGCCTACAGGTCAAGTATCCCTTATCTGAAACACTTGACACCAGAAGTGCTTTAGATTTCAGAATTCTTTTTTCATATTTTGGAATATTTGCATATACATAATGAGATATCTTGGGGATAGAACTCAGTCTCAACATGAAATTTGTTTGTTTCTATATACACCTTATACACTAGCCTGAAGGTAATTTTATACAATATTTTTAGTGTGCCTGCAATCTGACTGTGACTCATCACACAAGGTCAGCTGTAGAATTTTCTACTTGAGGTATTATGTTGACACTCAAAAAGTTTTGGATTTTTTTTTGGTACTGGGGATTGAACTCAGTGGCACTCGACCACCGAGCCACATTCCCAGCCCTTTTTTGTATTTTATTTAGAGACAGGATCTCACTGAGTTGCTAAGTGCCTTGCCATTGCTGAGGCTGGCTTTGAACTTGCAATCCTCCTGCTTCAGCCTCCCAAAAGCTGGGAGTACAGGCGTGCGCCACTGCACCTGGCAAAGTTTTCAATTTTGGAACATTTCAGATTTTTTTATTTTGGATTATGGATGATCAATTTGTAGCAAATATAGAATAATGGAAGAATGAGTTAGACATCAATCTGCTAAGTACATATATAAAAACACAAAACGGTGTGAAAATAATTACTATAAAACCAGTGACTTGAGAAAACTGCTCTTAATATGTAATATGAAATGAATTGTACTCTGCAAGCATGTATAACAAATTAAAGTAAATAAGTAATTTTTAAAAAGATAAGTATTCTACAAAAAAAGAAATATACTGGGATTATAAATAGATAAAATGCTCTTAATTTATAATTATATAATTATAATAGATAAAATGTAATTATATAATTCATAATTATATATATTTTTGAATCAAAATGACAAGTTTGATTTCTCATTTCTTGGACTAGGAAATGTCTGGGAAATAGTTATGAGACATTCTTCCTTTGGAAGAAGAAGACCTACCATGAGGTAGAAGATATCACACACCCTAATTCCTGACATATTTCCACCTTTGGGAGATAAAAACTTATAAGAACATTGTAGTTTCATTGTCCAGTAACCTTTTGAATGGTCTGCATTGGATACATCTCTTCCTGACTCATGAATTTTGGTTTTAAACAATGGACACTGATGCTGGATAACCTTAAATTAATGAACATACTGGAATGATATCAAATAGCTCAAAATCTCTTGGGAAATCTTACAGAATGACCCTCAAAATAGAGGCCAAGTTCACAGGGTGAGAGAAGTCTCAGGATGCTTCTGTGATATCACCCTGGACACTTGATATTGCTGGAGAGCTGAACTTTGAACATCACCACTGCTATGAATATTTCCCACCCATATCACCATCTTTCAAATGGAAGTATCAATTGAATTCTTCTCCTCTCTAGGTGCCAGGAAGTAGGAAAAGGGAGCAATGGTCTTATTGATTTCCTGTATGTCAAAAGGTGAAGCAAACCTCTGGCATATGTATACATTCTGCTGTCATATAAACTCTCCTCCAAAAAAGGGACTTGCCACTTCCCCCAAAGGAGACTGCTGAATTCTATCTAGTGTTGTATATAACTCCAAGTCTAGGATCTTCAGTTTATGTTTGCTTCTTTCCTATTTCTTTCACAGTAAATCTTGATATTTCACAAGCGTGAATTCAATTGTGAGGTTCACCATCAAGAACGCAGACTGGGAGAAAAAAATGAAACCAACTATAATTTAGATAAATTATACAAATGGATATAAGCTTCTTGCAATAAGAAAGGGATTTCTGGTAGGCTCTACTTTCAGGCAGGTGATCTTGAGGCTGTGGCTACCTGGTACTTGTACTTTCTTACTCTTCAAACCCAGTTTATTTTCTCTTTGCTTTCATTGGCTGATTGGTGCTCTTTAGCCAGAGTAATAACCCAAATGTTCATTATTAAGATATTTAAGTCTCTAGTAATCCCTTCTTCACATATAGCACAGCAGTAATTTTCTATTAATTTTACTGTTAGATTTAGTTATGTGAAGACATTAATTGAGTTGCATCTATATTCTTCTCAAGTAATTGTATGCATAGCATCTCTATATTTATTCATTTATTGATAATTATGATTGATAACTGCAGTATTTACAACCCTTTTCATGTCTGTTTACTTAGTGAAATGAGGAATTCTAAATGACCATCTTCCTATTCACAGAGTTATTGCTGTATCTCCTAATAAAAGCATTACCCCTTAAATGATTTTATCTGTGTAATAGACCAATGTAATTATTGGCTTGCAAATTGGTAGGATAGTAAGTTTCCCCATAAATTGTAGCACATATCTGCAAAGGAGATGTAACCCTGAGGCAAAATCTACTGCTATCCCTATCAGGTAAAAGCACGCAGATTCTGATTATTTCTTTCTAATGGGAAGCAGAAGAAACATTTGCCAATATAATAGTTGTATGCCAGGTATCAGGTCTATATTCCTTTCTTTAATTCTCAGCTGTAATTGAAGTCATTCCATGTGATCAGCTTTATAATAGACCACTAAAACTTCTACATATTTAACTTTAGATAATTGGGAATGTAAGGAGAATTGCTTCTCCTGCAAAATTTAAGACTGAAAGTGGCACTAAGCTAATTCACACAGTGATGCAGTATTGTTTTTATTTCTTTGGCATGAAGGAGAGCTTCAGAACTTTTACCTTGCCCTTGTTCTATAATAGCTTCATTCATGAATTTGGGATGCAGTATGAGAATTCTGCTATCAGTAAAGCAGAGAGGTTGCTTCAGCAGGCAAAAGAGGTTCATAATTGTAAGTGAAGAGTTTTCTAAATTCCTCAAGTTCTCAAATGCATTCCCATTCTTTTATAATCAATAAGCTGACTTGCACAGAGAGTTTGGTAGTGGCTGTAGATTTAACTGATGTTTAATCAGGCATGTGCAAGATCAGATAAACAAAGATGGTGTTCAGCTGTCTATCCCTAAAGCTAAAACAGTTGACATTATTTTAGCAAGACTAAGGCAGTCTTGAATTAAGTCCATTCCTTGAACCCAGAATTTCAGAATGATTGCTTCAAGCTGTTCAGAACTGTTAGACTTGGTCACCACACTTATAGATCTTGAATCCCCCATTCTTTGTATAGAATTATATTGTGATGTGCTTCAACATTTTATGGTTTTGCCAAGATATTTTAAAATGATATTTTGCATTTCATGTAGTCTAAACAGACAGCTTACATTTTTCAACATAAATTTTAATGATTATGTAAAAATTTAATAATTTCCAGTATTACAAATATTGAAAAATAAAAATTGACATTTTATATATTGTAAATATTGACATTTTAAACTAAAATTATTGTTAGTATTTTCATATACTCAGTGGAATCAAAATATCATGGCAAGTTGATACTTTTCATAATCCATTTAAAAATATACAAAAAGGTATTAGCAATCAGAAATTTCATGTAGTTTTTTCCTCCTCAAACTCATATAGCTATTATACTTTATGACCATGATTTGACATAATATAACAGTTTTATGTGCTTTAAAATCATTTAATTGATTGCTCTTCTGTCATACTTCTCTGTAATAATAGCAGAAAATCAATTAAATTAAATTTTAAGCTTTCCTATGAAGGGTCAGTAAGTATTAAAAACATTCCTACATATAGTGTTATCATTATGTTTAATAAATTATTAATAATGAAAACAACACAAATATATTGAAATCCTGGTAAATAAATATTTCTGAGCTTTGGGTTATGTATTCCCTTTTCTGTTTTTTTCCCCCACATTCTCAAGTTTCCTTAATGAACATATGCTATTTTATAAGCAGGAAGAATGTTGAAAATAATACTAAATCATGGATGTAGAATCTATGTCAAGAGTAATAGTCAAAACTGTCATAATTTGCAAGCATCTAAGACAAGCTGGATTTGGGACTAAGAATTTAAAACACTTTTATTGAGTTTTTTAAAGTCATAAATTCAAAGATGATTATAACAATCCAAAACTCTTTTCTTTTTTGAAAGTGAAGATGTTGTGCTAAACTTTTTGTTTCAGCTTTCATGTTAGTCAGCTTTCTGTCATTGTGACAAAATACCTGAGAAAAATCAACTTAGCAGAGGAAAAACTTATTTTGGTTCATGATTTAAGAATTTCAGTCCATGGTCTCTTGTCTCAGTTGTTTCTGGGACTGTGGTGAGATAAAACACCATAGTGAGGAGAGAGTGGCAGAGCAAAGCTACTCACCTCATGGTGGCCAGGAAAGGCAGGGGGTGGAGAAGGGGCCAGGGACAAAATATACCCTCCAATGTCCTGCCCCCAGTGGCTCACCTTTTCTAACTAGGCCCTATTGCCTAGGTCATGAGGTCCATGCCTTTGGGAATGGATTTAAGCAGTTATTATGGGGTGGTTTTGTTACTGAGAAAGTGAGTTTGTTGTAAAAGTGGGTTTGGTCCTCTCATGCTCTTGCTTTCACCCTCACCTGCCTTCCACCTTTCAGCAAGAAGGCCCTCACTAGATGCCACCCTCATGCTCTTAAAATTCTCTGCCTCAAGAATAATAAGCCAAGTGAATTTCTGTTTGTCATAAATTACCCAGTCTGCTGTATTCTATTATATCTGTATAAAATGGACTGAGATAGTCTCCAAAGACAATCTTTAAGTAATCTTCACAGTTGGTTTGTCCAAGCCACCACTGAACCCAGAACAACTTGTTTTATGGTTATTTACTTTGTTTCTTTAATCTGGCACAAACTTCTTCAATAACACAATTTTGTGAAGGAATTGGGCTAATTATTCACCAGGCTATATCATGTTCTGGATTTTTTCAGATTGACCCTTCATGATATAATTTGGCTTTATAGACTTCAAGCTTAAGAGCTATCTATTAAAATTTTTAGATACAGTGCATTTTAGGGGTAGAATATAAATCATGGTGTATCACAACAGGAAGAGACCTGGCATCTGGTTTACCCAGTTAGAGATACTAAAATTGATAACTGAAACAGAATGATGATAGCTTGATCTTCTATTCTCATCTATTTTCAGTTTTATTAGTGGTATTATTACTGCAGCACTATTTGAATATCCAGTTTCCCACTCATCAATTATTAGTTTGCTTAAGAGCAATTGTTAAATGTTGTCTAAAGCAATAATTGCATTACAGTTTATGAATGAGATTGTTCTTATTTTTATTCTGAAATATGTCTATTAATGAAATTAATGGGCTGTAATTCTTTTCCAAATCTTGGGGACATATTAAAGTGATATTAAAATATCTCATAACTGGTTCAGGACTAACACGAGTATCCATAATTATGTCATCCTGGAAGAACTCACAGCGGGGCAAGGGCTAGGTAGTAACTAGTAGGGAAGTAAGCTGATGATCGGCTTGACTCTGCTGATACACACTAGTGTCAGCTCAATGGTGACAGAATGATAAATGTTTCAGCATCAAGTTTTTTCCTACTTTGTTGTTGTTGCCAAGTATACATGTACATTTATTTGAATATCTTCAAAGTTCTATGTCATAGTCAGTATTATTATAAAATTATATTTTAATAATATACCAATTGACAATTTGAAACCTTCAAAATCAGATTGACTTTGCAGCAAAAAATATGATTTTATTTTTTAAATTCAAATTATGTGTTAATGTTTGTCCTTGTGAAAAACCATTTCATCTCTGAATTCTTTTTCAAGAGAGAAGAACAAGGTTAACGATCTTGCCAAAAGTTTTTGTCTGGCTAAATTGTTTCTTTTGTCTATCAGTTACAAGACTTCCACAGAAACAATGCATTTTTTGACTTTCATTGCAGAATAGAAGCAAGCCAATTAATATTCAAACATGAGCTCTAGTATCCAGTTTCTAACATACTTTGATCTACAAAGCAGGAAAATGCTGTTCAAATAATGTTTCTGTAGGCTTATAGGGCTTTGGGTAAAGGAAGAATAGATTCTTACCAATTATTTTATTCACCTCTTTATATGGCGAATGCATTATTACCATCATTACTACTGTTCCCATTGCTGTCTGGTGCAATGCACCACAGTGCGTCGTTTGGGGAGAGGATGTGAGAAGCAGACCTTTCTCTGATAAGTTGGAAGAAAGTCAATTGCAAAAGAGGATATGAGGCATAAGAACTGAAGTGATGTCTTGACCTTCCATGCCTTCCTAGGAAAATGAATTTAAGAAACAGTATGTATGGAAGTAGAGGGTTATCTGTGACTGTGACCTCCTCAGGAAGTTTTTGTGGCCCCTATGGAGAGTCATTTAGTATATTTCATGCTCAAGGTGAACTTCTATGGCAGTAACAGTAAGTTTTCACCATGTGTTGTCTTTAATAGATATATTATTTAATTTTTGAAATTCAATACATATGTTATTGCAGAATGCCTTAGGTTGCAAGATTAGAATCTGTGAATACTAAGAATTTACCTTAGCTTAATTAACAGTCTCTTTCCCCTGAAAGGATTTTACTTGAATTTCATTAATAGTATCATTTTTTTCTCATATAAGGATTCTTAATTGTGAAACAACAGCAACTCTTCAGAGGAACTTAAGTAGAAAAATAAATGGGGAGAATATTTGGAAATTCAAAGACCCCTCCCCAAAAGACTGGAGAATCAGACTTATAAAGTAGGCAAAGTACAAAGTTCAAGTGACTCTAAAGAGAACAAAAGGGAAGGAAAGAAGGAAGAAAAGAAAAGGAAAGGGAAGGAAGGAAGAAAAGAAGGAAGGACCCCAAAATACCAGTTAAGGCCATCTCACAGCCATAGATTTACTAGCATTTATCACCACAAAACAATCAGATTGCTGATGCTCCTGTTATAACCATGAATATTCCTTTACTAGTCTGTTTTCTGTTGCTATAACAAAACAACAGAACTGGGTACTTTATAAGGAAAAGAGATATATTTAGTTCACAGTTTTGGAAGTTGAGAATGCAAAGTTGAGCAGTCCCATCTGCTTGGCTCTGGTGGGGGCTTTCCTGCTGCATTACAACATGGCAGGTGAAATCATGGTGGGAGTGTATGTGAGTGAGAAAGGAGTCATGTGCCAGGACAGAAATCAAGGGGGATTTAAAGACTAGGCTTATTGTTTATATAAGAATTTGCTCTCAAGGGAGTAAATCGGGATCCCATGAGAACTACATTAATCCTTTCTGAGGGCAGCACTCACAATGACCTAAATACCTTTCACTGGCCTTACCACTTGACAGTGCCTCCAAACATTACCCCACTAAGGTCCAAATTGCCAGCACATGAACTTCTGGGGTACACACTTAAACCATATTAACCATAACATCCATCATTTCTCTATTTATGCTATTCCCTCAAGAATCAACATCCCAGGCAAATGTATCTGATTGTAGATCCTAAATCATAGGCCTACAACTGAAAACTCAGGCATTGGAGGCAGAGTCCTGACTCCTCACAAGATCTACACCGTTGGATGATACATCAAAGTAGTGAAGGCAGACGCTCAAACAACAATGTCCACCAGACTCCACTTCAGTTATGAGGCATGAGGTTAAACATACTTTGGTTATCTACTCCAATATTTACTGAGCGGCTCTTATATATGAAATAGTATTAGGGACTGGAGATAAAATGAACAAAACTGGAGATGATTTATGGATTCATGGGTTCTTTGGAATAAGTAAAAGGTATTGTTGATTTAAATATGTTGCAGAATATGCTGTAGGATTAAACAAATAGTCATCAAAAAGCCAGGTAGGGTAATACAACTTTATGATGCAAAAATTAATAGGAATTGAAACTCAGGGATAACTCAAGACAACACTAATAATTTGATGAAAATAAAGCACTATTTCTAAGTATTGAAGTAGTTCCAGTGATCTGTGTTTGTGCAAATAGGATTGCAATGAATATCTTATTAGAATTTGAACTTGTCAACTTTAGCAACTTTAATAACTGAACATATTATTCATAAGACATTTTTAGTTAAGGTGAAAATCTGTAGAATTGTATATGATTCATCCTTAACTTACTCAGCTCATAAAGGATTCATGGAATACATTTTGAGAGTTATTTATCTATTTGATTGTACTAATATACATGAAGAAGAGGAGTCTTGGGGCCTAGAATTTGAATCTTGTTGACAATCTGTATTTGAATAAGTTGGATTGATTTTTCCCGGGTGTCTGTGTGTGGAGTTCTCATGTGACCCAGGCCACCAAGGGAGAGACCAATACCTGCATAAGTAAAGTAGAAAGGGGATGGAGGTGGGAAGTTGGCACAGTGAGGAGAGGTGGGAAGGGACATCTTCTAACTGGGGTAGAAGGAAGAAAAGGACACTTCACAGAAGCAGAAATGGCTGAGGTGAGCAAGCCACAGTCTCTCCTAGGGATTAACAAAGATGTTCTAGTTTACCATCCCCAAATGCAGGGTTAGCATCAGAAACATATAAAGATATTATAATCCCTAGAAAATATATTTAAATGTCAATTCAAATATGTAAAGTATATCAGTTGAAAAATATGTAAAACTATTCATAATTAACTGAAGAAATACACATAGCCAATGAGGCATTAAAAATATTCTCCTCACTAAAAGCAAAATAATTGTCCATTGAAATCAAGAGCTGTTCACACTTTCAAATAATCAGGTACTTCTTAAAAAATGATAATGAGGAAATACTATCACCCAAAGGAATTTTTATAAAATATTTTGTGCATCTGTATATACATCTGCAGCCACAGATACATAAACATACCTACATATAGTACTTATATAAATATAAATGTGTATGTTAGCCTGAGAAAATATGCCAAAATATTGTTAGCACTTCCCTCTGGCTTGAGCTAGTAGTATTTTATTATTTTTTAATTAATTAATTAATTTTAATTAGGTATATATGACAGCAGAATTTTAAACCTATGCCACTCTCCTCCCCCACCACCTAAACCTATGTAACGATGTAAGCTGTTTCTAAATTTGACATCACATTATGATAGCAAGAATTTTTGTACACACAGTGACCCCAGACTCTCCAAATTATCAATGACTTCTAAAATTTATTTCCTACCAATCTTCTATTTGTCTTACACTCCACTAGAAATAAAAATCAACAAAAAGTCACCCAGATTGTTTTCCTAAATTACTAAGATACTAGCTTAAGTCATAAAACCAATGGTTTGAATAATTTCATTAACCTTCTACCAACAAGAGAAGAAAGAGTGAGAGAAAGAGAGAGGGCAGCAGGGGTGGGCGGGGGATGAATTATATTTTCAATGTATGATAAGGGTAGACAGCTAGTGCTAGATGAATTCAGAGCAAAATCATGATTTTACTCAATGCTAGAATTTTTTTTTTCTGTTATGGGATTATTTCTTCAGCACTCCATTGTAAATATTCATCCATTTATTCTTTTTATTTTTATTCATTTAAGTTTTATTTTTAATTGATACAAATCTATGGCATACAGTCCAATGTTTGATACATGTATATAATGTGTAATGATCAAATTAGGATATTCAGCATAGCCATAATTTATCCATTTGTGCTTCTTTTGTGATGAAAACATTCAAATTCCTCTGTGATGTTTAATCCTGGTTGTCAACTTGATTGGATTGAGAGATACCTAGAAAATTGGCAAAGCACATTTCTGGTTGTGTATATGAGGTGTTTCCAGAGAAGACTGGCATGTAGGTCAGCAAATTGAGTAGAATGTGGACAGCACCATCCAATAGGCTGGGGCCCAGATGGAACAAAAGCAAAAGTGGAGGCATTGTGTGTGTACTTGACCCTGTAAATTATGTGTGTTTTTTTTTGTTGCTGCTATTGCATGTGAACATTAGGCTCCAGATTTTCAGCCTTTAAGCAGGGACTTGTGCCAATGGCTCTCCAGTGGGTGTCAGACTAGGACCAGGGCTGCATCACTGGCCTCTCTTTCTTATTCTGAAACTTCTAGCTTCTAGGACTGAGCATCTACCATTATTCCCAGCTCTCTAGCCTGCAGATGGCCATTGTGAGACTATCCAGCCTTGGTGTAAGCCAATCTAACATATAACGTGTGTGTGTGTGTGTGTGTGTGTGTGTGTGTGTGTGTAACATACATATGTATGCATGTATATATATTTTCACATATGTTTGTACATATTATGTATTCAGTTTTTCTGGAGAACCCTGATTGATATGTCTCCTTATCTAGTTATGTTTAAATGTATAATACAATATTATTAACTATAGTCACCTTATTGTGCAGTAGAATGCCAGAACTCATTTCTCCTGCTTAAATATAATTTTTATTCATTGGCCATTCTCTCTGCATCTTCCTTCCCCTGTCCCCTTCCCAGCTTCTGGTAGCCAGTATTCTACTTTCCACATCTATGTGGTCAGCTTTTTTAGATTTCACAAATAAAAGGGATCACATGATATTTGCTTCCTGTGCCTGGCTTGTTTAACTCAATATCCTCCATGTTCATCCATACAGTCACAAATGACAGGATTTTGTCCATCTTATGGCTGAACAGCATTCCATTGTATATGTGTAGCACATTTTCTTTGCCCATTTATCTGTCAATGGACACCTTGGTTGATTCAATATCTAGGCTACTGTGAATAATGTTGGAACAAATATGGGAGTGCAGATGTCTCTCTGGCATTCTTATTTCATTTCCTTCAAATATTTACCTAGTAATAGTATTGCTGCATCATATGGTAGCTCTAATTTTAGATTTTTGAGGAGCCCCTATACTGCTTACCATGATGGCTGCACTCATTTACACTCCTACCAATAGCAGAACAGTGAGGCAAGAGAAAGCAATAAGGGGCATCTAAATTGAACAAAAGAAAGTCAAATTATCACTGTTGAAAACAACATGATCTTCTCCATAGAAATCCTAAAGACTCCACCATAAACTGGTAGAAATGTAGAATCCAGCAATTGCAGGACACTAAATCAACATACAAAAAACCCCCCAATATCATTTCTATATACCAGTAGCAAACTATCTGAATAAGAAATAAAATCAAACAATGTCATTTATAATAGATACATGCAAAAACAAATACCTAGGGAAAAAATGTAATGAGATGAAAATGTAGGAGATGAAATATCTCTATGGTGAAAACTATAGAACACTGATACAGGAAATTAAAGAGAACACAAATAAATTGGAAAATATATCATGTTCATGGATGAGAAGATGCAATATTTTTAAAAGGTTCACAATATTCAAAACAATCTACAGTTTCAATGTAATCCATATCAAAATACCGATGATATTCTTCACATAAATAGAAAAAAAACACAATTCTAGAATTTGTGTGGAACCACAAAAAAAAAACCCTCTTCCTGGAGGTTATTGTGATCAAGAACAATTTTTCTCATACTTTAGTATGTCAGAATCACCTGAAGTGTCAATAAAATTAAATGTTCCTTGACTTTCTGGGCAGGGACAAGGAATTTGCATTTCTTTTTTTTTTTTTTTATATGTACAACTCATAGTGCATATATTTAGTATCTTTTTACATACAACTGTTTGTATACAAAGTATATTCGTACAATTCAGGTCTTCAATCATGCATTAAGGAAAATGATATCCGTCTCATTCAACCACCTTTTTTTCTTCCCCCTCCCTCCCCTCTTGCTCCCTCCCTTACCCTCCCTTCCCTTGACCATTCTAGTGTTCCTCTAATCCTCATATGTACCCCCATCCAACAATACTTTGAAATAGCCTCCTTATATAAGAGAGAACATTTGGTACTTGGATTTTTGAGACTGACTAACTTCACTTAGCATTATGTCTTCCAACTTCATCCATTTACCTGCAAATGCCATTAATTTGTTTTCTTTTATTGCTGAGTAAAATTCCATTGTGCGTATATACCACATTTTCTTAATCCACTCATTTACTGAGGGACATCTAGGTTGGTTCCACAACCTAGCTATTGTGAATTGCGCAGCTACAAACATTGAGATAGCTGTGTCACTGTAATATGCTGTTTGTAAGTCCTTTGGGAATAGACCCAGGAGTGGGATGGCTGGGTCATAGGATGGATCCATTCCCAGTTTTCTAAGAAATCTCCATACTGCTTTCCATAACGGTTGCACCATTTTGCAGTCCCACCAGCAATGTATGAGTGTGCCTTTTTCCCCACATCCTCTCCAACATTTATTGTTGCTTGTGTTCTTGATGGCTGCCATTCTGACTGGAGTGAAGTGAAATCTTAGAGTAGTTTTGATTTGCATTTCTCTAATTGCCAGCGATGTTGAACATTTTTTCATGTATTTGTTGATTAATCGTGTATCTTCTTCTGAGAGGTGTCTTCTCAATTCCTTAGCCCATTTATTGATTGGGTTATTTGTTTTTTTAGTGTAAAGTTTTTTGAGTTCTTTATATATTCTAGAGATTAGTGCTCTATCTGATGTGCATGTATTAAATATTTGTTCCCAATTAGTTGGCTCTCTATTCACCTCACTGATTGTTTCTTTTGCTGAAAAGAAGCTTTTTAGTTTAAATCTATCCCATTCATTAATTCTTGGTAGTAATTCTTGCGCTACAGGATTCTTATTAAGGAACTTGGGGCCAAATCCAACATGTTGGAAATTGGAGCTTACTTTTTCTTCTATTAGGTGTATTGTCTCTGGTCTAATTCCTAGGTCCTTGATCCACTTTGAATTGAGTTTTGTGCATGGTGAGAGAAAAAGGTTTAATTTCATTTTCTTGCATATGGATTTCCAGTTTTCCCAGCACCATTTGTTGAAGAGGCTATCCTTTCTCCATTGTACATTTTTGGCACCTTTGTCTAATATAAGATAGCTGTAATTATATGTATTTATCTTTTGCACATGACCTGATTTCTAGATTTCTAGAACTGGCGCAATTGAACTGGGTAGCAAAGTGATGTTATATATAGTTTACTCTCTATTTCCTTGATTCTCTCTCTCCTCTCTCTTACACCAATTCCTACTCTTTTATCATTTTTTTTTCTTTTCCAACTTACTTTATATATAAATTGGTCTTTCCACCTAATTGTCAACTCCATTCTCTTTCTTCCATCGTCTACTGATACTAAACCACTTCCACTAAACAACTTCAATAGAAACCTCTTTTCATACTTTCCAAAAAAGAACAATTCAAGACACTTCCTTCTTCCTAAACATAACACCTCTGTATCCAATACTTGAAGCTATAAAACCCTATCAGAAGTGTACAGAGTAAATTGGAAATAATATCTGGGTTAACAAAATCTGTACATTGTGATCAAACTTGGATTTTCTGAATAGAAAGTGTTAGGTTTTAAAAGTGTAAAGGAATTATAAGGTGATCTGATAGCATTGTACTACAGGAACAACATAAGGCTTTAAGGTAAAATTGAAATAGTCAAGGTCCCACAGTGCAGGAAGAACAGACATACAAGCAACATGAAAAAACAAGGAAGAAAATGACACAAACAAATCAAGATACCTCATCGGTAGATGTCATGGCAAGCACAGTTGGTCAAATGCCAGAGATGGAATTTAGAAATTACATATGCCAAATGTTTATGGAACTTAAGAATGAACTCAAAAATGAGATGAGGGAGCAGGTACAGGAGGCAAAAGATCATCTTGACAAAGAACTCCAAAAACAAATACAGGAAGTAAAAGATTACTTCAATAGGGAAATAGAGGCTCTAAAGAGAATCCAAACAGAAATTCCAGAAATGAAAGAAGCAATAAACCAAAATAAAAGCTCAATTGAAAACATCTCCAACAGAATAGACCACTTAGAAGAAAGAACCTCAGACAATGAAGACAAAATATATGTCCTAGAGAAGAATTTAGACCATACAGCAAAACTTGTTAGAAATCAAGAACATAACATCCAAGAATTATGGGACAGCATAAAAAGACCAAACTTAAGAGTGATCGGCATAGAGGAAGGGGCAGAGTTTCAAGCCAAAGGAATGAGTAATCTATTTAACGAAATAATTACAGAAAATTTTCCAAGCTTGAGGAATGAAATGGAAAACCAAGTTCAAGAGGCATACTGAACACCAAACAAACAAAATCTCAACAGATCCACACCTAGACACATTATAATGAAAATGCCTAATACACTGAGCAAGGAGAGAATACTAAAAGCCACAAGAGAAAGGAAGCAAATTACATATAGGGGGAAACCAATCAGACTATGTTCAGATTTTTCAACCCAGACCTTAAAAGCAAGAAGATCCTGGAATAGCATATTTCAAGCTCTGAAAGAAAAGGGATGTCAACCAAGAATCTTATATCCAGCAAAATTAAGCTTTAGATTCGAAGATGAAATAAAAACCTTCCACGACAAGCAAAAGTTAAAAGATTTCACAACTCGAAAGCTAGCACTTCAGAGCATCCTGGGCAACATTTTTCATGAAGAAGAAGAGAAAGATGATAACGAAAATCACCAAAGGGAGATATTAAACTAAAGGAAATACCAACCAGAAGAGAAACCAAATCAAGCTAAAGACCATAATTCAAATAAAAATGGATGGGAATAAAAATCACATCTCAATAATAACCCTGAGTGTTAATGGCCTAAACTCGCCAATCAAAAGACACAGATTATCAGAATGGATTAAAAGAAATGACCCAACAATTTGCTGTCTCCAAGAAACACACCTCATAGAAAAAGACATCAACAGACTGAAAGTGAAAGGCTGGGAAAAGTCTTATCACTCACATGGCCGGCGGAAGCAAGCAGGGGTTTCCATTCTCATATCAAATAAGGTAGACTTCAAACCAAAAGTAATCAAGAGGGACAAAGATGGATATTTCTTATTACTTAAGGGAACCATCCATCAACAGGATATAACAATCATAAATCTGTATGCCCCAAATAATGGAGCACCTACATTCATCAAACAAACGCTTCTTAAGTTCAAGAGTAAAATAGACCACAACACAGTTATTCTAGGGGACTTCAACACACCTCTCTCACCAATGGATAGATCATCCAAACAAAAGCTAAACAAAGAAACTTTAAGCCTCCTCAAAACAATTAACAATTTAGACCTAACGGACATATATGGAATATTTCATCCCTCAGTAAACGAATACACATTTTTCTCAGCAGCACATGGCTCCTTCTCCAAAATAGACCATATATTATGTCACAAGGCAACTCTCAGCAAATATAAAAAAATAGAGATACTACCCTGCATGCTATCGGACCATAAAGGGATGAAATTGGAAATCAACGACAAAACAAGGAATAAGAAAAACTACTCCATCAACTGGAAGCTAAACAACATGCTACTGAATGAACAAGGGTTTGAAGAAGACATCAAAGAGGAGATCAAAAAATTCCTAGAGGTAAATGAGAACACAGATACATCATATAGAAATCTCTGGGACACTATGAAGGCAGTAGCAAGAGGAAAATTCATTGCACTGAGTTCATTCCTTAAGAGGAAAAAAAACCAACAAATAAATGACTTAACATCACACCTCAAAGCATTAGAAAAAGAAGAACAGACCAACACCAAGAGCAGTAGAAGACAGGAAATAATTAAAATCAGAGCAGAAATTAATGAAATTGAGACTAAGGAAACCATTCAAGGAATTGACAAGACTAAAAGTTGGTTCTTTGAAAAAATAAACAAAATTGACAGACCCTTAGCGATGCTAACGAAAAGAAGAAGAGAAAAAACTCAAATTACTAACATTCGTGATGAAAAAGGGAATATCACAACAAACACCTCAGATATACAGAATATAATTAGAAATTACTTTGAAAACTTGTACTCTAATAAAATAGAAAATACTGAATGCATTGACAGATTTCTAGAGTCATATGATTTGCCTAAACTGGATGTGGAGGCTATACACAATTTAAACAGATCAATTACAAGCGAAGAAATAGAAGATGTCATCAAAAAGCTACCAATAAGGAAAAGTCCAGGACCTGATGGGTTTATAGCCGAGTTCTATAAGACTTTCAAAGAAGAACTAATACCAATGCTCTTCAAACTATTTCAAGAAATAGAAAAAGAGGGAGCTCTTCCAGACTCTTTCTATGAGGCCAATATTACATTAATTCCAAAGCCAGGCAAAGACACATCCAAAAAAGAAAACTTCAGGCCCATATCTTTAATGAACATAGATGCAAAAATCCTCAACAAAATCCTGGCAAATTGGATACAAAAACATGTCAAAAAGATAGTGCACCACGATCAAGTGGGGTTTATCCCAGGGATGCAAGGCTGGTTCAACATTCGGAAATCAATAAACATAATACATCACATCAATAGACTTAAAGATAAAAATCATATGATCATCTCAATTGACGCAGAAAAAGCATTTGACAAAATACAGCACCCCTTTATGTTCAAAACACTGGAAAAACTAGGAATATCAGGAACATATCTTAACATTATAAAAGCTATTTATGCAAGGCCCCGAGCTAACATTATCTTAAATGGAGAAAAATTGAAAGCATTCCCTCTAAAAACTGGAACAAGACAGGGATGCCCCCTTTCACCACTGCTATTTAACATAGTACTGGAAACTCTGGCCAGAGCAATTAGACAGACGAAAGAAATTAAAGGGATCAAGATAGGAAAAGAAGAGCTCAAATTAGCACTATTTGCTGATGACATGATAATCTACCTAGAAGACCCAAAAAACTCTACCAGAAAACTTTTACAACTAGTAAAACGAATTTGGCAAAGTTGCAGGATACAAAATCAATACACATAAGTCAAAGGCATTTGTGTACATCAGCGACAAAGACTCTGAAAGGGAAATGATGAAAAATACCCCATTTGCAATAGCATCAAAAAAAAAAAATAAAATACCTGGGAATCAACCTAATGAAAGAGGTGAAAGACCTCTATAACGAAAACTATAGAACACTAAAGAAAGAAATTATAGATGAACTCAGAAGATGGAAAGACCTACCTTGCTCTTGGATAGGTAGAATTAATATTGTCAAAATGTCCATACTACCAAAAGCATTATACAGATTTAATGCAATTCCAATCAAAATCCCAATGTCATTCTTCAAAGAAATAGAAATAGCAGTCATGAAATTCATCTGGAAAAATAAGAGACCCAGAATAGCCAAAGCAATCCTGAGCAAGAAAAGTGAAGCAGGGGGCATCACCATACCAGACTTTAAATTATACTACAGTGTTAGCCGCCGGAAAGGGATTGCAGCCTGGAACGGCAGCGCCGCGGGAAGGAGTCCGGAGACAGGATGGAGACGAAAAAATTCTTTAATCTTTCTGTCTCTGTCTCTTGTAATTTCTAACACTACATACACACTCTCACAAGAAACCAAGCCACGTACTCTTACAAGAAACTACAATGTATCTATACAATAGCGATAACCCTGTCCTTTCTCTCTCTGGTCTCATCCCATGCGCCCGAGCAGGAATGGTGCTTGCTCGATCTGCTGAGTCACTCCTCAAATCTCTCGAGATCCTGGGCCAAGTCCCGTGAGACTACGGAAGGCGACGATGCCCAAAAATGTCAATCTGCTGAGTCATTGCTCAAATCTCTCGAGATCCTGGGCCAAGTCCCGTGAGACTACGGAAGGCGACAATGCCCAAAAATGTCTATGGCCCATAGTCAACCGCAATCTTAGCTATCTCCCCAAACAGGGCTCCTGCACTACAGAGCAATAGTAACAAAAACAGCATGGTATTGGCACCAAAACAGACTGGTGGACCAATGGTACAGAATTGAGGATACAGAGAAATTTGCATTTCTAACAAGTTTCCAGGTGATACTCTTGCTGCTGGTTTTGGACACCACACCCTTTTTAGAACTGCTTGTGTAAAGCATTTATAATCAGATTTTAGAATGCCTACCAGTAACCTATGTCTTTCTACAAAAAACAAGTTCCTGAACTTTGATCCCAAATATTCTGAACCAATAAGTATAGTGTGGGATCCACAAATTAACATTTTAAAAAGCACTCAAAATGAATCTTTTGCACATGACCTGAGGATCACAGCTTTCCTGGGGCTGGGAAGTATTGGTCTATGGTGGAAGCAGACATAGAATTGATAATTATACAAAAGTTGTCTAATTTGAATTTTAATAAGAGTTCAAAGAAGTACAGGTGCTTTGTGAAGAGGTGGTGAGCTCAGAGTTGAGGCTATTTAAATTATTTTGGAGAAAGCATCAGATCCAAGAATGGTGGGTAATCACCTCTTCTTCAAACCTAGCCAAGAAGAGAAGGATGAAGTGAATCATCCCATCTTAAAGGTCTTGCATTAATATTACATGCTAACGAGTCTGAACTCTACAGTTAATCTAGATACTATTTCCAGTTCCATCAACTTACTACTATATGAAATTGGGCAAGCTGCTTATCATTTCTCTGCCATATTTTAAAAAGTCTGTGAAATGGAATATTCAGAACATAGAGTTGTGTGACAATAACATAGGTTTATATGTGTAAAACACAATGAGGCCTGGTGGATAGAAAATGTTCAGCTTGGTACTAGTAAGCTATTATCACCATGGGCAGCAGCTTGGGACCATCTGCTAAAGTAGCATTTATGTTACATACTAGTGTAGAAACTGTTCTAGGGAGTTTTTTGATAGCCATTGAAAGTTCTATCTTTATGTAATTTTCCTGTGGAGAAGGAAGAAATCTGATAGCATCTTCCTTCATGTCTAACTGTTCAGAGGAGGTATCCAGAAGTTTTTCCAATAATTGGCTTCATTGTTGTCGAGAGCTATACACAACATCAAACTTGTGGGTACTTTTAAGGCTCCCACATGGGTGTTTCCATGACTTCCATTGTTCCCTGTGGTTATTGATTAGTAGCCATCCTCTAAAATAGAAAGGTCTATAAACTCATCTTTGAGGTGTATAAGGAATTGATACCTAAGGAGACAATGTGCTTCTTGACAGGTGTAACCATGGAGTCCTAAGGGTTGGAGGTAGTGGTAACACTTATGCAATAAAAAATGGATTGTCCCCCATAGAACATGAAAAGATAAAGGGGCCTGAACCTCAAAAAGGACCTGAGGTGTCCTTAGTATAAACCAAGGCTCTTCGCAGTATACTGTGAGAAGGGGAGACCCCATTGTGCTTACTGATATCCCTGTCTCCTTTTTCAAGCCCCTCTTGCTATTGAGTTTTCTTTCCAATGGAATATGAGCAGGAAAGATGTGTGTTAAGTACCTGCTCTGCCTCTCAAATAGTACCTCCCCCTGAACAGTGGCTCAAAGAAGGCACTGCAACCTTGAGGCCACAATGTGGTGGAGAGACTTGGAAAAAAATCTGAATCTCTGTGCCAGCATTTAGGGGAGTGCTGTGTGACCAGGCTTAGTCTGTGATGTGAATGAGAAAGAAACCTGTCATTAAATCATAGAGATTTGGAGAGTAATTGATACAGCTGCTTACTCTATCAACTACAACAAATATGGAAATTGATGTGTTGAAATGAAATGTTGCCATAAAAATCTCTAAAATAAGAGGCATTGGCTGAACGGTTAAATGACCACTAGGAAAGGAAACTAAATCAGAAGCCAGGATGATCAGGATTCTTACTACACATGGCAGCAGAACATTTAACAAAATTGTTGGCTGTGATAATGGAGGCGGTAGGTCACATGTCTGCTGACTGTAGAAAAAGTGGTTAGGAAGCATTATAGCTGTTTATAGGGATAATTTGCATTGGCTATTATTGGTTGCAGTTATCAAGGTATGCTATAAAAAGATGAGCTCTGGAAAGAATTTGCTGGTGTACAAGCAAGATAGGAAAGGGAATAGAAATAGCATAGCTGAACAGCAAGAGATGAAATTTAGAAATGCTTGAGTGATAAAGGCCTATTAATATTGCTCAGTATGTGGTCTTCCCATTGATTGACCTGGATGGCCTCAGGGTAACTGCTATTAAGTTGAGAAGGAAAGAAGTATGAGAAGGAGGAAAGAAATTTGTGGACTTGAAAAACTAGGCTTACCAACTCCACCCAGCTTGTCTGGGTAAAGTTTTACAACTGAGAGCCCTGAGTTCTAGGGAACCATTCATTCCTGGTTAAATCAGGAAAGGTGGTTATGCTTTAGGTGTGGCTATTGGTACATTGAAGAAAAGTTTAAGGGAAGGATGTTACTAGAGACAGATCAATTGTAAGTCTACTAAGTTTTTGAGAAAACCATCTTGCTGGAGAATCTGAGTCGTTCCTCTGAATCTGTGCAGGGTTGGTTCAAAATATCAAAACATGCAGGTGCTCAAGTTTCCTTGTATAAAATAGCGTGGCATTTGCACATAACATACATACATCCTTCTGTATACTTAAATCACCTTTGACTACTTACAATGCCTAATACAAAGCAAATGTTATGTAAATAGTTGTTGAAATATATTGTGTAAGAAATAATGACAAGGAAAATAAGTCTGTACATGGCACAGATACCATCACTGTATGCTTTATTACACAGCACACCATATGTACGTGGTTGACTCAGTGGATGAAGAACTGTCAGATATGGAGGGTTCTGACTATACAAGCCTGGACCCCCCAAAGTCTCTGATTATGTAAGCCTTAAATCCATCTTGGACTCCCAAACTTCCATGAAGAAGGCAGGCTTCAATGGCTGTGTAGCCCCAAAGGAGGAGATGCACCCAATCCTCACTTTAGATGAGAAGGAGAAACATGGGCAGGGAGGCTCCTCCTACAAGGAGCCCTTGTTCTGATGGACAGTGCACTTCAGGCAGACAGCAGAATCAGAACATAATTAAGGACCACCCCCACGCACCAATAGGAGCCCTCTGGTTTCTGCCTAGAGTCAGTCTGGACCAACGGCTGTGGCATCATCGCCTTCTTCTTTTTGAATGAAAGCTATGATTACATTTACCTTTTCCTTGCTCCAGCACTGAACATTAGGCAGGAGAGGGGAAGAGAATTTGTTGCTCCAGTTCATAGGTTGCCAGACCAAGAGGAGCTACATCTGAGCCTGCAGAAAAGAACTGGGTATTAATAGAAAAATACTGAGCTGAATGCAGGTCCTGTTGGGTCTGTGTGCTGTTCCCTGAAGAGGGGTGAGTTATACTTTATGCAACAAGAATAAAAGAGATACTTTGTGTCCATGCCTTTCTTTACATCCCAGCCTCTTTTGCAGTCCAATCGGTCACATGACTAGCTCTGGCCAATAAAATGTGAGAAGTGACCTGTTTAGACTGCTGGGCTGGGGTTTTTAAGTACCCGTGTCTTCCCCACATTCCACCCTCATTTCTCCCTCACAGCTAAATGGATAAAACCCAGGGTGACTTTGAAGCCACAGGAAGGGAACACAAAATGAAGGAACTTGGTTGCTGGGGTCAGTATGTGGAGAAAAACATCAAGCATTCCAATGCTTTACCTGACCCTCTTCTGACTGCAATACGAATGAGAAATAAATTCTTTCTTGTGTTAGGCCACAAATGTTTTGAGGTGATAACAGCAGCTACCTTTAATTAGCCCAAGGCTTTTGGAAAGCATATACTTGTTTGTCTGATCTATGCAGAGCACTGATTCATTTCTCCATTTTGTTTTGTTAATCAGCACAATATAGTGTGTTGGCAAAAGAGGAGAAGATGGGGGTTGGGTTTGGAGAGAGGAGGCAAGAGAGTCTCTCTGTGTCTATTCAGGGTTATTTAGTAAGTCAACATTTCTACTCTAGGCCATAAAGTACAAGGTAGTTATTTTCTGACCCTCCCCAGAAAAAAAAAAATACGATTTCCAATTGGACTGTGGCTGGTAAATAGGGATACTGTTTAGTATTGGGCTCAGTGCAGTCCCTGTCTTCTGAAAATGCTGCACCCCACAATTGAGGGGTACTCTTTTGTCACTGCAGGATCCAGGTTGCTATTTGAAATGAGCTCTGGAATCTGTGTTTGGCACCTACTTCTTAAAAAGGGCACAGGCCAGGAAGTACAACGGAGAAGGTGAAGACTGCGAAGATGACATGGGGTGCTTCTCTTTTCACTCAGATTCTGGTTTCAGGAGAAGGAACAGGACTCTTCTCATTTTCCCATACAGATTTTCCTCTTCTCCCTGGTTACAGGGGGAGAGGAACATGACTGCTCCCAAACCCTCTGCCAAGGCTGAGCTCCAACTATGAGCCCTCTGCTTCTGTTTAAGTGAAATTAGCTACGTGAAAGCATTTTGAAATCTGTACAGCTCAAATAGGTGTGCTGTGAGGCAACATGGTAGAGAGGAAGTTGGTGGTTTTGATGTTGATCCCACTTGTTTGAAACTTGGCTCCACGGCCTTCGAGCTAGGTAATGTCGGAAATATTTCTCAATTCTGATCCTTGGTTTCCTCCACTATAAAATGGGACCAATAAAATAGAAACCGTAAAACCTATTCCTCAGGGTGGGATTACAAGAAATATGTGAAGTACCAAGCTCCATGTCTGCACATAGTTGGTGCTTAATAAAGGGGAGTCTCCTTCCTTTTCCTTTCCTACCCACACTATATCCTCTGGGTGGAATGAGTTTTTCTGGTATCCTGTCTGCCTCCGTGCATGTCTGCAAGTATGAAGTGAGACTTCCTTAATTGTGATTATATAAATTTTATAACAAATATATTTGGGTATTTCAGTATAAAATCCCTTGAATAATGTCCTAATCCTCCTGCACCCACAGACTCCATAGAATTAGAAAGAAAGGAAAAAGGAGAAAGAAAGAAAGGGACTTGGTGTTATAAGAACTGGGTGCAGATTTACTTTCCAGCTGGTGCAGCACTGGTTAAATTAGAAAGCTCTCTAAACCTCAGTTTACTTATATGGAAAATGTCAGTAATAGCTTCCACAGAAAACTGTGGAAAGCAAAAAACCCTACCATTTCCGTATGCTTCCGAGATATCATTTTTTTCCTTCTGATTGCCCTATTTTTCTCTGCTTCCAGGTGTCTTGTACACATGAATTTGCTGCCAGACCCACTGGGCTTATATATAAGGTATATGCTTTGGCTGGGTCATCCATCTGCGGTCTCACATCATCTCTCTTTTTTATTTCAATGCATGCTACTTTAAAACATCCCCATCTGTGCAGAGCACAGGGGGAAAGTCCTATCTTTCTGTAAGATTGTTTTCTGTACATTTGTTCATTTCATCCCCAGATCCCAGTGTGCCTCATACATCTCTGTAAGGTTTACTGAAGTCTCACCTCAATTCAGTGCTGGCCATTTTACAAATACAAAAGCCTAAAAGTTAACATAGCAGATATGAAATACATCTCACGGGTAGGGTGTCTGAGATATTGCTACCAGGGGAGTGATCCATTTGAATTTTCTGACCTGACTGAAAAAGTCTAACCACCTTGATGTTTGTTTAAACTTGAATTCAATTCCATTAAGGCATAACATTGCTGTTGTCTCACTTATATGTTAACAGAGTTTTGTACGTTGGAGAATATATTTTCTTACAGTTGGAGACTTTCAGTCCTCTGCTTTATTTCACAGCTGTCTACACTTGAGGCCACGTTTTTGGACATCTACTTTCAATTTTCCTCCCTTCTGCCTCTTTGGAACCAATTCATGTTTCTCTTGCGAAGCTCTACGTGGGCTCATTTGGGGGTCACAGTGCATATTTCTGAGGAGGAACACTGAATTCTGAAAAGAGGGTAAAATAACATTATGGAAATCTTATGTTCCACCTCTGGTCTGACTCATCCGTTCTCTCCCTGTGCTACCTTGGTGATCCCAGTCACTCACATGCCTTCAAACAGGCTTTGCTTTTCTGAGTTCATTTGGTCCCTCTGTTCTTTTCCTCTGCCTCCTGGGGAGTTTTCTGTCCTTGAACTTTGACAAAACATAAGCCCATGTTTGACTCCTGCTGTGGATTCTCACTTGGGTCTCCTAAGCTAAATGGATCCTGCACAATTTATCTCATGCCTTATTGCAGCTGTTACCACTGTGCTCCAAAAAATGTTTTCTTCATATTCGATTACTTTGTCACTCAGGCTTATCATTACTTTGATGTATTACTCACTCCTGTGTCTCCCTAACTTAACGTTTGGATGTGCTATACAAGGCAGCAGACACATTTGATGTCCTGAAGCTGCAGTCTTGTGTGTGGGAAAAAAAAATTTTATTTGTAAATTTGTCACTCTAAATGAACACTCTGCAAATCTATTTTACCATCACTTGTGTGTGTGTGTGTGTGTGTGTGTGTGTGTGTGTGTGTGTGTGTTTAAGAAGCAAAGACTGGTATATTTCTGAGAACTACTGCTACAATTCTTTTGTGTAATGATAGATATTCCAGAAAAAATAAAAGACCATTTATCTCTCTGTTTCATTCTTTTACCTGCTTAGTTGTTTCCAAAGGCTTTGTTAGGATTCTGACAGTATATGCCATGAAACTTGGGCAGGATTTATTTTTAAATATCTTATACCAGGAACACTTTAATCTCTCCACTTTGAGAATAGTTTCATATTCCATTAAGCTTTTACTAAGGGGAACCACATATTACAACTACCCTTAATTTTCATTTTCCTAATTCTATACTGTTCTTTCAGGTTAGGAATTGGAGGAATTTTACCTTGCTCATTGTTCATAGAATTTTAAAACTGCAGGGAAGCTTAGATATTGGCTAATCCATCTTCTTAATTTTTCAGTCAGAGTGGCTAAGAGTGGCTAAGTGGATTACCTGTTCTCAAAAACAGTGGCTTTAGTAGAACTGGATCCCAAAGCTTAGGTCTTCTGATTCCAGTATAGATCTTCTGCCCTCCATGATGTTTAAGGACACTGAGTGTTTTCATTTGTCTTAGTGTCATGAGTTTTCTTTTCAGAAGATGTCACTTGGATGTATCTCATCCTCCACTATGCCCTAGGTGATTTGATTCCTCTCTTCCATTACAGAATATTTTATAAAGAAAGGCTGAGAGGGATGTTGACTCATTCATAGTGGCTCTGAGCTTAGGAACTTACTACTACATAGAATTTTCTTCACTAATATTTGTTGAAGAAATGAATAAATAAAAAATTTTCTTGTGTTATGAACTGTAAAGCAAGTAAAAGAAGGAAAATATTTATGGCTACCAGTGAAAATGTAATTGTGAAACTGAAAGAATAGGTGGAAAATAATAATGTTAGAAACCATATTTAATTGCCAAAATGATTAGAAATTAAAAAGTAACCTTGAGAAATTGCCCATAAAAATACAAGGAGTATGGATGGAGTAAATACCAAAACATGCTGTGGGAAAGGGAATATGTCTTGGGTTTGGAAAACACATTTTCTTAATAAACCAAGAAATGAGAAATAAAGAAAAGACTACTTTGAACAGAGAAAACAGAAGAACCACACCTGTAACCTAGAGACCTCAGAGTGAAAGAAAGCAGAAATTGATTTAACCATGGAAGTAATGCTTATTGTTTTTAATAGTTTTGGAAAATGTAGGTCATTTTATTCTGTAGGTATTAAGAGCATCTAGTGGACCTACCACCTCTAGGTCTTTGTATCACTGCTTTCCCAATTAAGTATTTTATTACAAAATGGATTCTCATTAATCATCAAGAGTGAATTGGTGGGAAAAGCAGATATATTTCTTAGTTATTGATTCAAAGCCCTAAATTTAACTTAATAAATAGCTGAGGTTCTTAGCCACAGATTGAGCATCTCCTGAAGATAAGACTGAACATTGAACAGCATCAGTATTTGAGGTCTGGGCTTTGGGTGGGTGATACCTGAAGATGTTAACACTTCCCCTCTGTGGTCTTTGACTCCACTGTCCCCATCTGAAAAGAAAAATTCCATCCTAAATTCTGCCTCTCCTTGGGAGTAGAGGAAAGGCCTTGGACTGAAAATCAAAATGTCTGGGAGCTTTGGTCCTGGCTCTATACCTTGAGAAACTAAATTAAACTTCCTGAGTTTTCAGTTTCCTCATGTGTTAAATTGGAACTATATTATAAGGCTGCTTTCAGGATTTATATATTAGTTAAGGTTTTTAGATTTTTAAGCACTAAAGGCATTTATTGAAAGACAGGATTGGAATATAAAAAGAAATTACCTAAGCAGGCTTCAGAAAGGAAAAGACTTAAGAAGGTTTGGGGTTTGGAGGAACATGATGTAATAGCCCATTTCTCCAGAATACTTCCACCAGGATGCCCACAGTAGCTCCTGGGTGCATGATTTGAGTCAAACCTTCCCTGGACTAAGCATTTGATCAGAGGACACTCTATCCTTGGATAAGAGATGGGCTTCGGGACTGGGGTTGTGGCTCAGCAGTAGAGTGCTCACCTAGCACATACGCGGCCCGGTTCAAACCTCAGCACCACGTACAAATAAATGCATTGTGTACAACTAAAGCAAATAAATAAATATTAAAAAAAAAGAGAGAGAGAGAGATGGACCTCTAACCAGGTAGGCCCTCCCAGTGCTCTCTCTTGAAGCTGAATTTCAGGAAAAGGAACTGAGAGAATACCAAGATAATGTGCTGTTCTCCAAGGAAAGGCTGTAGAGCTTCTGCACCAGGTTCAAGGTCTTGCATCCCAGTGATTCTGACATATTTTGTCCTACCCAGGGTACATACACTTTTGCTAGAAACAGTAGCCAGATTTTGCTTGAAGGAATTGTTCTCCCAAATATAGGCTTTGGAGATGTTTTACTCTCTATTACTACAAAAAAAGCAATGCCTAAAATTTAGTGGCAAAGACAAATGCCATGACATTGCCATTGGTTCTTGGGGTCAGAAATTTGGGCAGAGCTCATTGGGAGTGGCTCACCTCTGCTCCACATGGTCTGGGCAAGGGAGGCTCAGCAGGGGCATGAACATCTGAAATGACCCCACTCACAGGTCTGAAAGCTGGTGCTGGCTGTCAGCCAGGGAGTCCAAGCCCATAGAGTGCTGAGCTCCTCCTTCTGACCTATCTTATCTCCTTAAAACAAATTGTCATCTTAGGCTCTGCTTCCAGGGAACTCAGCCTAAGACTCTGGACCTCCATATCTTGCCTGAGAAGAGCTGAGCTAAACAGTCTGTAGAACACGTTTCCTCTTTGATGTCTTAGCTTGGATTGAATGAATTATTCTCTCTTGCTTCCTTCTCTCTTCCTCGCCGAGCACAAGAGAAATTTTCCCACAGATTCTGGAATCCAGAACACAGATGATCAATACAAAACGTATAGGGTTGCAAATGACACAGACTTAAATTTACTATGGTTGTAAGGTTCCTCGAACCTGCTATGTAATTTCTCTAAGCCTCAGTTTTCTTTATTAGGAGAAATGGAGATGTATGTATGCATCTTATAGAATTAGCAGCAATAAAACATATGAAATGCAAATAGAAGATCTGGTACATAGAAAGTGATTAATGCAGATGATTCCTTTTGCCAAAAGACTCCACCCTTCGGGGGTTGTATTGTACTCCCCTTGGGGCTGAACATAGCACAAAGTCCTAGCACAATGCATTTTTCCATGATGTGAACTGATGTATAATATTGTTTAAACAATGTCCTTTGGGGGCTGCTTGGTTCCTTGTGAGATGTCAACAGCAGAGGTCTGACTTTGTCTCCTAATCCAGGGTTCTACTAGGGAACTGTTTTATACTAGTATTTAAAGGAATAAAAGCCATACGATTTCAACTGTTTCATTTCCAATGAAATCACAGAATTCAAAAAGGAAAAACAGATGAGAAAAGGAATGTCATCTTTTTCATATTCATTAAAAAAATCCCACATCCCACTAGCCTTGTCCCTGCCTCAATTTAAGCTGTACAGGATTAAAGTATAAAGCTATTCAGACTCCAAGTTGGAACTTCATGAATGATTTACCTATTTGCTGTGGAGTCAATAAAAGCTTAAGACTAAAATTTGGAAATGAAAACCACAAATTTGTTCATTTATTTTACTACCCAGGCTCTCAGCTTTTACATTTACTAACCCTGAGCTCTTTTTAAATTCTTACATTTTTAATGTTTTGCCAGTAAAACGTGAGCATGACTCCTTTCTTCACACATGAGGCTCCATGGCTGAATTCATCCATTTCTTGGTACCACTGTGAGGGATATGTTTTCTATAACAAGTCTCCTGGAGACACCACTTGCTCACCCACATGGCCTGTCCATTCATGTGGGTATCCTTCCTTCATTAGAGAACCACGAACTCTGATTGTTCAATTAATTTTACAGTGAGATTGACACCATGTTTCACACAGCAGATAGCAATGTGAACCTTCAGAACACTCGCTTTTATTTACACCCTCTGAGGAGCTCCTCCATGTGTTAGATAGTGTGCAGCAACTGAAATTTCATACAGATCTAAGAAATGACTCAAACAGCAGAGAAGGTACTCACTGGGAAGTGTTTGTACATAATGTACATTCTGAAATCCATAATATAAGAAACCTTCATGATCCTTAACTCTATGCTTTACAAATCACAGAAAAATACATTATAGAGATATATAATATGTAGTATCTCTCCATATCTGTGGGAGATTTGTTCCAGGACCCTTGCAGATACCAAAATACTCATATGCTTAAGTATCTTATATAAAGTCACATGGTATTTACATGTACCTCTATGTACCTCTTTCCATATACTTGAATTCATTTCTACATTACTTATTTTGTCAAATTCAATGTAAATGCTATGTAAATAGTTATTATCCTGTATTGTTTAGGGAATAATGACATGCAAACACGATCATACATGTTTGGTACAAGCAATTTTAGTTTTTGCAATGTTTCCAATCCACAGTTGGTTGAATCCACAGGTGCAGAACCCACAGATACAGAAGACCAACTGTATTTATCCTCACCAATAACAAAAAATAGTAACTAAAATATCTACAATAGTTTTGTCCATCAAATTGGCAAATTAAAATTATATGAGGGGATTATGTGGAAATGGGTAACTCCATCCACTTATCATAGAGGTAAAAGACAGACAGACATTGTGGAGGGCAGTGTCATATTGTGTATTCCAGCCTTTAAAAAGATGTGTACTTTTGACCCAGTTCCACTTCTGATGAAAAAACGCTAAAGAAATAATCAGAAATGCTGAACAATATCTTGGCAAAGATGTTTTTGAAATTATTGTCTTTAACAATAGAAACTAGAAAGCAATAACTGGAAGAAACTAGTTAAAGAAAACTAGAGCACATCCAATTCAATAAAATATGACTGCCAAAAGTGATTTTTAGAATAGATGAGAAAATAATTTTTATGAATAAAATATGTAAGGGCACATTATGAAGGCCATTTCATTTCAGGTAAACAGACATGTATTTTATAAAGATTTCTACATGTATGTGCTACGTGTAAGCATGTACATATACCTACAATATACACATAGATATTTATTTATACATGTGTGTGACTGTGTGTGGCATACTCTCTCCTTCCTAAACCACTGTCACCAAGTGGGTCAGCCTGCTTCCTTCAACCTGATCACACCCCCACCTTGCTGAAGATGTTGACTGGCTTCCTTCTACTTTTAGAATAGAGGTAAAGTCTTCATCAGGGCCACCAAGAGCATGTGGTCAGATTCCCCTCCATCTTTTTTGTTTCACCTCTTTAACTCATTAATTCTCTCTGATACCACTTGAGCAAAGAATGACAAACTGCAGGATTGCTTCAGTACTATGAAGTCTTAAGCTGCAGGGATAGTATTCCTCAGGTGTGTTAAAGTCAGAGAGGAGCAGGAAGGTTAGGCAACCAGGATGGCAACTCACCAGGCTCAGCTCTGTCATGGAGTCAGAGACGACCTCAAGTGGGTCCCGAAGCTTGCCATCTCTATTCTCAATTTCCAACTCTTGAGTTGGCAGGAATCTCAGGGGTATTATTAAATTCAGATTTTAAAGATTTCATATGTCTGCTCTGAAAATGTAGCCTTGAGGGGGCTCATTATGGTCTTTCTGCTATGGGTAAAACCTTATTTAACTACTGTTATTTTTATTTCCACAAGTTCCCTGGCATTACCAAGCCAAGCATTGAAAAGAACAAGGTATTTTTGTTTTGTTTTGTTTTTCAATGGTGTATTTATTCCATACTTGGATTTCCAGTTCAAACCAGACAACCTCATTGCATATTTTCAAATTAAGACAAGTTTAAGAAGAATAAAATTTAAGGGTTGTCATTTTAAATTTCATCTTGTTTTTGAAAATTTTACTTATTTTTCTGATTATAAAAATAACATGTTTGAAACAGAACCTTTAGGAAATAAAAAAAAGAATTTAAATTTTCATCTCATTAATGAATCATAAACACATAAGCATATATAATTCTAGTTACATCTTTGTATCTGTGTGTACTATGTGTGTTTATATATATATGTATATATATACATATATATACACATCCATACAGTATATAAATATACATACATGTATGTGTACATATATGTATACATACACACATATCATGCCTGCATGTATAAAAATGAATAACTATGTATATATACAGTCAAATACATATGTATATAAGATCATGTATATATATATAAATTGGCCAGGCAGTGTGGTGCATACCTATAATCCCAGCGGCTCTGGAGGCTAAGGCAGGAGGATTATAAGTTTAAAGCTAGCCTCAGCAACAGTGAGGCACTAAGCAACTCAGTGAGACCCTGTTTCTAAATAAAATACAAAATAAGACTGGGGTTGTGACTCAGTGCTTCAGTACCCTTGAGTTCAACTCCTGTCCCCCACCCCCAAAATAAATTTAATCATATATACTAAATGTATATATATCCTATATGTATGCATATATCAAAATAAGATTATATGGACGTTATAGTAATGTTCCATTTGTTAGGATACAATAGTCTCTGCAGAGGAAATTTGCCAATGCCCATGTTTCTAGTTCTCACAGTTGCTTTTTCTGCCTCACTTCAATGTTTTTCCATTTTCCCATAGGGCCTTTCTCTGGCTTCCAATTATAGTGAATGAAACACATAAAGGACAAAGACCCAACTAGATATTAACATCTGAGGCTAACCTTTACTTGGATAATATAGAAATTTAGTTCCTGATTCAGCCAAACTGAATATGCTCCATAATTTTCAATTTCTGACATTTCACTCTTGATTTATCTTCATCCTGGACTGCCTTCCCCATCCATTTTTCATGTGTTAAAATTCTACCTGTTTTTCAAAGTCCATCTCAAGTGACACCTTTACATGGTTGCCTTTTCTGTCTGAATTCCATGGCTTCTTTTTGCATCTCTCTTACAAAGCCCATCATAATTGGAGGTGTCTGTGATTTCTCAGTTTGCTTTACCTTCTTTTCCACAACCATGGTAAGAGCACCTCTGTTGCTCCAGCATCATCAGCCTAACTGAAGGGAGAACACAGACAGGGATTTTTTTTTTTTTTTTATGTGTAACATTACTTGTTGTGTTAGATCCTAGGATAAATGAGATTAGAAACAATAATTACCAAGGAGGGAGACAGAAAGTGTTTCAAGATCCAACCTGCTAAGGAGAGATGAGAACCTGCCTGAAGATGGGACCAGTGGTTACATGTGATTTTTTTTTTCTTGGTAGGTAAAACAGTGGAAACAGCAGAAGGAGTGACTTGCAGGAAATAGATGAAGAAAGAACTTTTGGCTTCCCAGATTTTGAAAACTCAGAAAAGAGAGAGATGCATCATTTGAAATGCCAATTTAATAAGCACTTATGACGTGTCAACCCTACTACCAACCTAGTACTTGTTCTTCAGCTTAAAAGCAGCAAGTTGAGATTTAAACTCCACTTTGTGTGCTTGTAAGTCCCTGTTTTGACCGTTATGCTATACCAACACTTAACAGCAACAGCCATGGCTAAGGTTTGCTGATACTTCCTGGAAGAAGGAAGAGGAAGGTGGTAATTCAGTCCAAGAGAGGTAGTAGCCAGCTTGGAGCAGGATATCCTTGCTGCAGTGTGTGTGTGTGTGTGTGTGTGTGTGTGTGTGTGTGTGTGTGGTGGTGGTGGTGGTTGGGATATTGGGGAAGTACAGGGCAGATGAGACCCTTTCTGTAAGTTCTCTGCTCTGAACTTTATCAAGGAACTTACCTGCTTCTTGACAGGGTCAAGGACACAGTGACTGTGGCCAGTGAAAAGAACGACTGGGTCTCAACTGGGCCCACTGGTGATAGGTGTTAGGTAACTGGTCATTGTTAAGGTTTGAATTTGAAATGTACTTCCAAAGCTTGGTCTCCAATGCAGCAGTGTTAGAGGTGGGACCTTGGGGGAAGTGACTTCATGATCCACAGATAGATTCAAAGCTTCATGGTCTACTGGGAGATGGTGACACTTAAGGAGATGGGCCTACTTGGAGGAAGTAGGTCATGGGGGTGCACTTTTGAAGGGCATATTTGGTCACTGGTCCCTTCCTTTCTTTTTTTCTCTTCTTGCTTCCTAATTGCCTTTAGCTCTACCACATGCTTCCTGCCATGATTTTCTGCTTCACCACAGACCCAGAAACAATGGAGCCCAGTGATCATCACTGAAATCTCTGAAATTATGAGTCAAAACAAATCTGTCCTCCTTTAAGTTGGTTTATCTCAGGTATTTTGTCACAGTGACAGACAGCTGACCAACAAAAGGCACTCCAACAGGAAAAGGAACTCTGATCATGAACACAGGATAAATTGGAATGCTACTAACACAGAAGAAATGTGAGCCAATGCCTGAGACTGGAGCTATCCATAGTATGAAACATTGAGGCAGGAAAAGAGCCATGGTCCTTAGGAAGCTGCTGGAGAGACACAGAGGAAAACTTTGGCTTTTGGCACAAAGTTGGTGAGAAGTGGTGCTCCAATAACTATTTTGGTGTTTTTCTTAACATTGAAATGGTGCTTATCAATCCTTAATTTTTGAGCCTGTTTTACTGACAGGGTCTATGTGAATCTCTCTAATCAAAGAGCTTGAAACCTGCTAAACCTCCATGGGGTTTATTTGGGAACATAAATGAGTACAAATTCCTCCTCCACCTTATGCTTAAAGTCATGGATGGGAGGAAGAAAGCATTCTAAGTACTTGATCAGAGACTCTGGAAGCTTCTAAAGGAAAGTTAAAGTGCGGAACCAAGAGACTGCTCATTTGATTCAAGAAAGCATAGTAATAATGTTTTCACTATAAAATAGAAGAGATGGAATAAGAAGAAACATGGAAGCTAAATTATTCTACCTAATAAATGAATAAGAATATTGAATATTTCAGCTCGTCAGCTATATAATAGTGATGTGTGACTCTGGGATATGGAGAAAAGGAAGCTAGGAGGAAGCTAGAGAGAATAAGGTGGGCCTCCAGACAGTGAGGTGGGATGGGAGGGGCCTAGGGAAAAAAATGGATGTCTCTAATAGTGAAAGCTCAAAACTTAAATAAAATCATATTATTATATTGTGCCTATGCTTTTCTTACACTGTGTTTTTGTAGCACGTATGAATTGCAGAAGCCATGAAAAAAAAATGTACAAAAGAACCCTTCTTTTTCTTCTAAAGTGAAAATTAATTTTTCTTCTTGAGCCCCTGTCTCACCTAGTGCCAGAAACAGTCTTTTTCAACTTGATAATCAAGAGTGGAAAATATTAGTCTCACTGGATTTCTCCTCTCCTTAGATTTGCACCTAAGTTTCAGGGGACTTGTAGTCTCTCTCAATGCATACGAAGAGTAGAGACATTATGTCCACTGAGGCTGCATTTGACTGTAAGTAAGAAAAGAATTTCAATTAGTTAGAAACTATTAATAATAATGGATGTATTTTTTTTTTTTCTCATGTGACAAAAAGATCAGTCAGAGACATCAGGTCTGATGTGATGACTCCATGATGCCATAAAGGACCCAAGTGTTTCTCCTGGTGCATGCTAGCTGGATGTTCCATCTTCGCCATCTTGTTTCCATTCCAGGAAGAAATAAGCAGAAAAGCAAAGGTCAAAATGCACATATTGAGTTAGCATCTTTGGGGAAATTTTTGTGCTGTGTGGTCATTTCTATTTTGATAAAAGTTGGAAAATGTAACTATTCTTTAACATTTCAGGAAAAAAAAAATTTGTCCGGTAGCAAAGAAGAAGAGATAATGGCTATTAGGCAGATAACCAGCAGTGTCTCTTACAGCCATTATACTCTGTCTGCACCTGACATCCTTTGAGACAGCGTCTCCTCAAGTTCACAGTTAATGGTCTCTATTTCCACTGACATTTACTTTCTTTCTCCATTAAGATATGGGAGTCCTGGATTATAATGGATTTCATGCGGGAAACTGGGAGCATGGAGTGGTGATACTTCCCACTTGGGTATCAAACACAAGAGGGACATAATTGTGCCCTGTTTCAAAGGCTGCTTATTTGGGTATGTAAAATCTCATTGGCATTTAGAGTATCTATGCCTTTGTTACTCCTGGGCTCCTGCGTGCCCCAGCAATGAGTGCAATTTACCACAGGCTAGAATAGATGTAGGTCCCATGGAAGATAACTTGCTCGCTTCTCTCAGATAACTCTTGGTGTTTAATTAACCCCTGAACCTCAAACAACACTCTGTAAATTTTCCATCATTGAACAGCAGAATCTTGATGACGCGCCTTTGTTCTGGGATGTGTGTTCCTTTGGTCAAACAGACAGATTCATCGTCTGCTCTCTGTAGCTATTGAAAGTCAGGTCTCCAGATAATTCAAAGATAAAATAAGGCAAGTTGTTGCTGTCCACTGTCAAGATCAAAACCTGATTTGAAAGGGAATTAATCACCTTTCTTTCCTAATGATCACCAGTCAACACATCAGTCATACTTCCTTAAGCTACTGTGTTTGTTATGTCAAGGGATCAACATGGAGTCAGGAAGTTGGCAGTGTGCTTTAGGAGTTTCTTTCAGGTTTGTGAATTATTTAGGCTCCTTTAGGATTCTCAAGCAGTCTGTGTCTCCAAACATCTGGCATCCTCTGCTGATAGCTCTAAATTTGCTGCAAATTCAGTGCATCCTCCCCAGGGATTGGTGTCTATGCCTCTACTCTTCGACGCAAGGGAAATCTGGTTTCTGAACTTCCCCACAAGCCCAGTGGAAAGATGCTTCCTTCTGAGGAATGGCTCTGAATGGAACAGGATTCTTATGGGAGGGCTTAGGAAACAATGAAGAATTGACAGCTCCTAAAGCATATGGGTCTTAGATCCCTTAGAAAATCCCAAGAAATCCATGAATCCTCTATCCAGACAGATGCACAAATGCTGGAATCCCTTCTATTTTTGTGTATTCTTCTAGGAGAGTCAAAGAATTGCTGAAACCCAGGCTAAGGATCCTTGCTACACCTGGACAAGTTGCTCTGGCAAAGCATCTCTCTCCTGTTGTGGCCTAACCAGAGGTGCAGTGAAGAGGACAAGCTGAGAAACAGCAGCAAAAGCCAGTATACTGGGGAGGTGAGAGAGACAGAAGCCTATAACAGGCATTTGACTTCTGCCCTAGGGTCCAGTAAACGGGGCACTTGAGCATCCTCCTTATAAATGGTATGTTTTCCACAGGTCTGTCACTTTCAGTCTTACCTTTTATAGACTTTTGAGAATCTGATGAACAGGGAAGGGGAAAACAAGGAAAGAAAAAAGCTGACCAGGCCTCTGAGAGAGTCAAGGTCCTGCATTATGGCTATAGCATCAGTATGACCTGAATCTTTAATGATTCAGTGGGACTATTTTATCTACAAAATGGAATTAAAGGAGATATGACTGGTAATAATTCAGGTCTCTACTTTTTTTTTTTTTTTTAATTAAAGGAAAATACAGGGTAGGACACCTATAAACAAGTCATTGTAGTATCCCCAAGTCCCTAAAAATTTTGTATGGGGACAATAAAAGGCAATTTCTATGAGAATGAGTTGGGTTGTTGCAGGTCTCTACTTTTTAAAAAGTCATGATTCTGTGATCTAGTTTGTTCATTCCCCTATATAGAGCCAAGCTTAAGTTTTTCTGAAGAGATTATTTTCCTATCAGAGACAAAAAAAACTTATCTAAAAATAAAAAGACCCCCAAAACATTGGAACATACAAGATACCCACACTAGAATTTGTAGTATCCTAACATTTCAGAATTTATTTGTGGGGTTCATTATAATAATGAAGGCTAAACTCTACTAAGAAATTAATATTTGTCAAGTAAGGTGCAAAGTTTATTGTAGCCATCATTTAATTCCCACATTAAATCAGTGAGTTAAATGCTATTATTTTTACTATATATTATGATTCCTATTTTATAGATGAGGAAACTAAAGATTGGGGAGATTACTTTACTTTCCCAAGGATTCACAGTTGTATTTGAACTAAAGTATTCTGATACCACAGTTCTGGTACCCAGTCATTTCTGTGGCTTCTTTTACCACTAGAATGAGATTTTTTTACCGGTGACTTATAATGTTCTTGGGTCACAGATACTTTGATAATTGGATGAATTCCCAGTATGCAATATTTCATTCAGAAAGACCAAAATACACAGAGGTACAGGAATAAATTTATAACTACACATACAACATACAGTTACATTTTCTATACATTTCGGGATCCCAGAATTTTTTTGAAGTCTATTTCATAAATTTCAATCTAAACTTCCTCAGTAAAAGCTAAGAACAGCTTGAGAAGACTGAAGAAAACCAATGAAAACTATAGAGACTGGTCAGTCTAGTACACAGACAACTAGCCCAGTCTGTCTCACTGAAGGAATGAGGGATCCTCTGTTGGCTTGAACAGGGGTACAGTTGACAGAAGAAGCTAAGGACAACTCCAGAAATCTGCCAGTCTGGAGAGATTGCTGACATGCCACTCTGTATGTGACAAGGACAGGGGGTCTTATTTTGCTCATGAAAACAGGATTGGCTGGTCTTTCTCTGGTCTTTGCCACAGCCCATCTTGGTTTGTCTCCAAATGTAGTGCCTCTCAAAAGTGACTTAGGCCTTTCAAAACCAGTTCTAGAAAATGGTATTTTATCTGTGACTGTATAAGATAGACATGCGGTTATATTCAAGGAACAGAGGAACACTATGGTCAAAGGGAAGGAAGGGGAAGGGAGGGAACAAGGGGGGAAGGGGAGAAAGAAAAAGTGGTTGAATAAGATGGATATCATTATTCTAAATGCATGATTGAAGACTTGAATGCTACGAATATACTTTGTATACAAACTGTTTTGTGTAAAAAGATGCTCTATATGTGCAGTACGAATTGTAATACATACTCTACTATAAATAAAAATTTTAAAAAAAAAACTCTTCAAGGGTAAACATTTTCAAATGATGTGTAAAAGCTTCAACTCAGTTTGCTTTCCTACTAAAAAGAAAACCCGAGAAACCAAGACATAAATACGTGTCACGATAATCAGTGTGTCTCCTCTCCCCAGCATTTTGCTGCTTCTCTTGGCTATTCTCAGTGAATTTTGACTCACCCACGAGTCCTTGGGAGTGAAAGGTGATGCCATTTGTCCACTAGGGGGAGACTTGCCCACAGTATCCCCTCGCTTTAGCTAAGAACTGGGACTTGATCACAGCCGCAGCTCATTGACCTTGTTTCCTTCCCTAAGCAAGGAGTTTGGTTTGATTAAGAAAATTCTCTATTTAAAATTTCAACTCTCATTAAAAGAGGCGATGAGGACGGAATAATGACAATTATGCAAATAAAGTAGTGACTTTCCTCCAAGCTTTCCAGCGCACTCTGGGATGAGAAACACTAGCCCAGTCCGGATCACGCCCGCAAACCCCAGCCTCTGAGCTGCAAAGCGAGGCTGCGCGCGCACGGCTGCTCCGTGGGTATGCAGGGGAACCACCAACATGCTCTGCTGCCCGTCGTGGTTTTAGACTATTTATATACGGCCAGGCTGACTCGTGGCTAAGACAGCAGATTCTACCCAAAGTGATGGCTGATGATAGTCAAACATCCTTAACTTTCTTTTCTACTTCTCTCTCCTCTACTGTGCCCCGCTTCTGTCTGTCCTGGCCCCCTTCTTTTCTGTCCGCCTACGCTTCCTGCCTCAGGTCCCTGAGTGACCTTGGCGATGACTAATCATGACAAAGGAGCTTCTGACTCTGACCTTGTCTGAAAGTGACTCCCCCAAGGCTGAATTTTCTGATGGGATTGTATCTTTTCCATCAAGATCTGTAATAAACCCATATTCACAAACATTACCCTTGAGTTATTTTTCTGTGTTTAGAAATAATTTAAAATGAATTTTCTTTTTCTGAAGCAAGAGACAGTAGGCATGAAGGTCACATAACAGGCCCAGTATTCTTACTCCTCCTTCAATTTGAATTTGTAGTGGGCATATGCACTTAGAGAATATAGCCTGGGAGCTTAGCTAGCTTTATATTTCTATTTTTTTATTACCCTTGAAGTGTATTTGATGGAGTTGAGGGAGGACTACCCTTACTTGTCACTATCCTCTATATCCGAGGACACATTCCTAAATTTAATATCTACCTAAAAGCAATAAATTGTAATATTTATTTATTGTTTTAAACCTGAATTGTAGGTATTTCGCCTTCTAAGAGAAGCACAGTTCATATCAGTCAAGAAATTAAACCTATCTGCTGCTACCTTACTGGTGCAGGAAGGCCAGGGGGATACACCTAGAGGGGTGGTCTGGGTAAGGGGGGATAGTGATCAGTGTTTAGATCTACAAAGGTAAGTCCTGGGCAGGTTTGGGAGCCCAGGTTAGAGAGAAGCAAACTGTTCTTCCAAGAAATGAACTCAGATAGATCAGCCCCCAAAGAAGATGGGGTCAGGGGGATTGGAAGATGAGAGAATGGAGATGAACAGTGGCTCTGGAGAGATGTCAGTAACCATCTCCATCTCCCCCAAGTCATTGGTAAAGACAATATGGCCCAAAGAAATTCTGTTGACTTTTTTAAAATTTATATATAGAAATCAAAAAAGGTGTCTAAGTCTCATTTTCATTTTTATGTGTGTTCATTCTCAATAAATGTTTATTGAAATCTGCTATGAAGCAAGATTTATTCTAAGTATTGGTGATACAGGGGCGAGTAAGGCAGTACAAGCACCCTGCACTTTGGCTTTGAGGAGGGGAAAGCAGACAATAAACAAATAAAGAAAAATAAGCAAGATCATTTCAGAGAGCACCAAGTTTCATGAAGTTTAATAAAATGTAAATGTTACAGAGTAACTGAAGGGGTGGGGGTGGGGGGGCCACTTATGTCAGTGTCCAATCAAGAAATGAAAACCACTCTGGGATTTCTTCCAATTTTTAAATAATGGTTAAATACACATTATATAAAAAAATTTGCCATCTTAATAGTTTTAAAGTATACAGTTTAATGATATTAAGCACATTCATAGTGCTGTAGGAATGTCACCACTACCCATCTCCATTACTCTTTCCATCTTGTAAAACTGAAACTCCACACCCATTAAACCATAACTCCTCTTCACCCAGCCCCTGGCAACCACCATTCTACTTTCCGTCTCTAAGATTTTATCTACTCCAAGTAGCTCATGTACATGGAATCATCCAGTATTTGCCCTTTTGTGAGACGGGCTAATTTCATGTAGGATTGTGTCCTTAAAGTTCACCCATGTTGCAGCATATGTTAGATCTCCTTCCTTTTTTAGATTGAATATTATTTGGCTATATGTATTTACCTTAGCCATTTATCTATTGGTGGATGCTCGGATCACTTCCACATTTTGGCTATTTTGAATAATGCTGCTATGAACATGAATGCACAAAGATCTCTTTGAGGCCTTGCTTTCAGTTATTTTGAATATATACCCAAAATTGCTCCCGGCATTGTTTTAAAGGGGACTTTAATACAGGGCCTTAATAATTTATTTTAAAATTATTGAAAAGACTGCAGGAGGAGAAGGGTAGAGTTTGCCAATGGGAGGCAAGCAGGAAACTGGAAGAGACAGGGGAGGAGAAGTTCTGTTTTTTCCAGTGTGTGCTGTGTGGGGACTTTCACACCACCACCTTGGCAGACAGCAGTCCTGGGTTCCTGCTCAGGCCTCAGTCAAAAACAGCAGTAGAGCACTTTCATCTTCGCTCCTCCATCCTCTGCATGGGAGAAGCTTCAGTTCTTAGTCTCAGGGTGCCTCCCCGCAGAGACGTGGGCTTGTTTGAAGTTTTGCACACAGAGCAGTGGAACCCTCTGATTCAGGTTCCCTTCTCCTTTCCATGCAGCAGCTAACAACTCTAGCCTCCTCAAATGCAAGCCACAGGAGAGGCAAAGTGTATCTTCTTTTTTTTTCCTGAAGAAATGAGACCCGGAGACTCTAGAATAAGGGTCACTAAACAAAGTAGAGTGTTTGGTGCTAGTCTACACATGGAATGGAGTCCTCAAACTGCCTTCCTAGCCTGTTCCAGATTGCCTGCCGACAAACATGACCCCGTTGCCCTGCCTCAGACATAGAGTTAGGGTCATCTCCTCTAAAAACCTGAGAATCCAAATGAACCCCAGACACTGATAGCTAGGGGTACCCCCAGTGAAAAGGCCAGTGATTTAATCTCATTAAATTATATGACTATGTTATTTTGATATAATAACTAATGTGTGTGTTTAAAAAAATAAGTTGTGAGAATGGGTTGGGAAAAAAAAGGAGAGAGATTGCAAATGCACAATTTGAGTCTTTTTCCATGACTGGGAACACAGAATTATAGCAGTAGCTGGGCCAGAATATAAGGTCAAGGGATTTTAAGTTTGCAAGAACAATAGTATGGATGGAATAATATGCCAGGAAGGGAGAAATTGATGATGCAGGAGTGAGTGTAAAGTTGCTGAAGCCCAGTTCTTGAGGGGATGAGAAGGGATGGCTGGAGGGGAAGAGAGAGAAGAAGAAAAAGCTGCAGGACACAGAGTGAAAACAAGAACCCAAGGGCGGTAGACAGAGCCAGAGGTGATATGACTAAGCAGCTCAGGAATTAGCAAAACTCTGGAGGAAGACACTGGACGTTTAATAGTGTGTGGAATGATGACTTGAGCAAATCTTAATTAGATCTTATAGGGCAGGGTGACCCGTTTCACATCTGGGTTCATTCATTTCCCAAATGAAAGTGAAACATTTTAAAGCTATTTCTAATTTAAAAATCTGTGTACACACTCTTTTTGCCTTGGCCTTCCTCCTCCTCCTCCTCCACCTTCTCCTTCTTCTTCTCTTTTAATATGTACTTTATCTTCTTGCCAAATTGGCACATAGGAAGCCCTCAAGAAATGTTTACTGAATTAATAAATAAATTGGACTTGCTGTTTCTTTGACCCTATTGGAGCTCCCAGTAGCCCATTTTTTTTTTTTTTTTTTTTTCTGGATCTGCACTCCCTGCCCCCTGTATTGTTCTTTCCTTCTGAAATACCCTTTTTGCCATCTTCCCTTTCTGCTTCTCAAAATTTCACTCCCCCATCATGGTCCAACTTAAATGCAACTTTGTGGGGTGAAGTCCTCTTTGGTCTTCCTACTCAGAAGTGATACCTTCTTTACATTCCAAAATATTTTCTTTTTCTTTTCTTTTCTTTCTTTCTTTCTTTCTTTTTTTTTTTTTTTTTTTTTTTTGTACCAGGGACTGAACTCAGAGGCACTTGACCACTGGGGCACATCCCCAGCCCTTTTTTCTATTTTATTAGAGACAGGGTCTCACTGAGTTGTTGAGTGCCTTGCCATTGCTGAGGCTGGCTTTGAACTTGCAATCCTCCTGCCTCAGCCTCCTAAGTGCTGGGATTACAGGAGTGTGCCACAGGGCCTGGCCAAGTTTTCTTTTTCTTACTGGTATCTCTTAGTATTCTGTGCCCAGAGTTATGGACTTGTTACTATGTTCTCTACTAGACTGTAAGTACTTAGAGGACCGTTAATACATCTCATTCCCTTATTTATTTTGAACCACCTGCCACAGTATCTTATATATTGAAAATATTCACCAAATACTAATTTTTTAGTTTTAAATTTAATTTTCCTACCCCAGTGCACTCATTAATACACTGACAAAAATCAGCTGGCATCCTGTTAAATTGGGACCTTCCCCATTAGTGGAAGAATAACACCCTAATCAGTGCAGAATATGAACAGATATCTTCTCTTTATCATTTCACTTTTAGGTTTAAGAAGTTTTTTCAAACTCACACACCTTCTTCATATCCTTTGCAGAGGTACACATACTACAAAGGCACACACTGCATATCAGTATATGTAGACTGACTCTCATGTTTCTTTACACACAGACCCATGAACACACACATTTTCTCATTACATCTCCCAAATCCTGATTACTTTTTAAAATCAGGTTTATTTTGGTATAATTTACATATAGGAAGATTTATAATTTTTAGTGGTATATTTTTATGAATTTTAATAAACACATTGTATCAGGGAGTGTTCTCTAAAGGAGCAGATATCTACATAAAGAGATTTATTCCAAGGAATTGGGTCATGTGATCGTTCAGATATGATTGACCTACATGTTATAGCATCAATGTCAATCAATCTGCTGAAAGAGTAGTGAAACATGTATATTTTAGACAGTTGATGAAATCTGAAAGATCTGATTGTCTTACAAGTTCAGCATCAAAGTTGACCTCTTCCCCCCCCCCCCCCCCCCCCCCCCGCCGCCCATGGACTGGTCTGCTGAGTGTTGGATTGGAGGCCCTCCTCTCACACTCAACACGTATTCACCAAGCAGTTTCTACAGGTCCCACACAGTGCTCAGCACTGCAGATACAAGAACAAAAGAAGGCCATCATGGTCTCTGTATTCATGGAAGATGAATACTGCTGTGGAAATGGGCAATATAATATCATTGAACAAAAAAACCTGAAAACAATCAGACACTGATAAATCCAAAGAAAGAAGTAAATAAGGAGATGAAGCTCAGAATATTTTCTATGGTGTGACATTATGAAGAAGTCAACAAAGGAGGGAAATTTTATTTTGGCTCATGGTTTCAGAGTTTTCAATCTCATTATCACTTGGCCCCATCACTTTGGGCCTGTGACACCACAGCACATCATGGTAGGAGCATATGGCTGAGGAGGCTGCTGGCTTTGTGGCAGCCAGGAAACAAAAAGAGAAGCAGGAAGGGGATGGAGTTCCAATATCCCCTTCAGGGGTGTATCCCCAATGATTCGACCTCATTCTAATAGGCCCACCACCCAAACAAGCCTCTTAGCATATGGACTTTTGGGGGATATTTAAGATTCAAACCATAAAATATGGGCAATGGGGAAGTCCTCTCTGAATTTTCAGAAACAAGAGTCAAATACTAAATTTGGAGGGAAAAAGATAATGCAGAAAGAACAGCATCTATGGAGTCCCTGATGGGAAAATACACTTTGTATGAGGATGTCAAATTTTAGCAGAACTGAAACAGACCGAGAAAGTGTGAGAAGGACGGGGACAGGGTCAGATAGGGTGTCAGATCACCAGCTGCAGCTTGTGGGCCAGAAAAGGATTTTGGATTTCCTTTAGTGAAAGGGGAAGGCTTGTGAGGGTTCAGAACACAGGGGCCAGATTATCTGATATATGCTTTAAGAGGATTATTGTTGTTGCTCTTAGGATAGCATATTATAGTAGGACAGGATTGGGATGGGGACAAGGGCTGTTACGAGCAGTTGCAAAAGTTCAGGTGAGAGATGGAAATGATAATAGAGATAAAAAGAGAGATAGGAAGATAGAATCAAGATTTTGAGAGTAGAATTTATAATCTCTACTGTGGATTGCATGTCAGCAGAAAAGGAGAGGGAAGAAACAATAATTTTCAGATTTTTTTTTTTGCTTAAATGATGCAGTGAAGGCTTCTGACATGTAAGTCAATGGGAAAAACCAGCTCAATGAAGATGAACTACAATTTGTGGATTCAAATATATAATCACAAATAATTAAAGATTTGGGTGTTGATGAGATTGCCTCAAACAAAAATTGAGAGAGAGAGAGAGAGAGAGAGAGAGAGAGAGAGAGAGAGAGAGAAGAGAATGAGCAAAGGGCCCCAGACAGAACCTTGAGGAAAGGTGACACAAAGGAGAAGACCAAGAATATTGAGGTTAATGAGATAAGAGGCAAGCCAGGAGACAGTTGTAGAAAGGGAATCAAGGGAGTAGTGTTTCAAGAATGAGTCATCCGTGGGGTTGATACTGCTGAAGGAAAGAACATTCAAGTAATTTGTACTGCTTTGGCCACATGAGGGTTATTGTTGACCTTGACAGGATCTGGTGATAATCAGTGGGTGGCATTTCAGAGGAAACTGGAGGTAGGGAAGGGGAGAGATTGTGTGTATGGACAATTCCTTTGGAAGTTTTTCCATGATGGTGCAGGGAATTTGGGGGGTCCTGGGGGCAGAAGGAGTTGGGAGTGTTGTCATGAGGGAAGGGTTCAGATATAATGATATGTGAAAAGAATAATTCCTAATAGGAAGAAATAATGGTCCAGAAAATTGAAAGGATGTTGCTCTGGAGGAGACAGCGGATGCACGTGGAATATGGGCCTCACACAAACAGAGGGTTACTCCCCCACTGGGACCAGAGAGAAGGAAGGAGAAGATAGATGCAGGTGCTTTTGATGTGGCACTGGGCATGGCTATTGTCTGAGAGAGGCAGGGCCTGGAAGTTTGCAGGAGAAAAAACAAGTATATATTTTTAGGGAACTGAGATGTTGAAGAAATGTAGCAGGATTGATTGATACTCCTGGGAACTCAAGTGAGATGAGAGATCATGATTTTTAGTGAAGCCCTCTGTCTGGGTTGTGAGACATTGTGTGGCCATGTTCAGCTGTCCTTGGTGTAGATGCAAGAAAGGAAGACAGTAGGTTCACACAGGGCTGTTGTTTATTTATAAGTAAGAAGAAAGGAAAGTGAAGGAAGTGATGACATTGTTAAAATGATGTGCCATGGATTCTAGGTTGGACAGTGTGGGAAATAAAACCAAGAGGGACCCTGGTGGACAGTAGCAATGTGATGGCATTTAATAGTCTACCTTGATAATGTTTTCGTGTTGGCAAGCAAAATTAAAGCTGAAGATTTCAGGCTAAGAGGACTTGTTCCTGTGCTGTAAGACTTCTGCTATAAGACTATTATAACTTTGTAACAACTGCTTATTATAAACTGTCATGGGTTGACTCTTTCCTTGTAGATTAGTCAACTGCTTGAGGTAGAAACTGAACTCTGGGTTCGTATTTGGGGCACAAGGAAGGAGAGGCTGGGGAGAATGTTGCTCTGTATAGCAGTGGTGCAATCCTAATGGACAGAACAGGAAGGGCATCTTAATTGAAGAAGGGAGAATACTCAGGGCCTGAGAAGGAACCTAGGTCTGGGAGCTTCTGGGTAAAAAAACCCAGGTGAGTTTTTCCTACTAGGACCCTGAAAACCTGTAATTGAGGTCTGATTTTTTGATTGTTAGTCATGACTTAAATTAGCAAATGAGGTATTTTAAATAACTCTAGCAATCTCCTCAACGGTACTTAATGAATGGAATTAGTTTCCCTGTTAGAAAGGCAGAGCAGCATACTGAAAAGAATGTGAAATTTAAGGGCAGATGCCACCAGTTAGCTATGTTTTCTTAGGAAGCTGGTCAACTTCTCTGAATCTTAAATCCCTGATCTATGAAGCAAGGTTGATAATGTTTATTTGTGTATGTCTTCTTAGGAAAAAATTAATTAAGGTAAAGAAATAATCTTGAAAGTTGCCAAGCTTTGTGCAATGTTGGTATAGTGGGAATGAATATAAGTATAGATGCATAAGAAAATCAAGAAAATCGTGTTTCATGATTTTCCATTACATCATCTTACATTTGAATTGAAATAATCCACCCACCTCTGAAAGGGTTGAAAATTCAACTTCAGACATTATTTAGCTTCCATCTCTTCCTGTTCCAATAGTAAGGCAGGAGGCCTAGAGTTTTCCATGACACTTAGAACATTGCTTTGATGTGACATCAGGTCCTATTGATGACTATGGGAACCTTCAGGTCCAGCATCACCCCTGGCATGCTTGGGTGAGGTTCTTCCCAGATGAACCAAACAGCCATCCTTGCAGAGGGATCCTAGGAATTTTCTCTTCCTTGGCCTTAAATGTACTTCCCTTTCTTTGCCCTCAAAAAACTTAAAAAACTATCTAGCATTCTGAAACACATCATCTTCTCAGAGAACTACAGTTTTTATACATTTAAAAATACTCATTACTTCACAGTCTTTTTTGCTTTTAGCTCTAAAAATTCCTAAAGAAGCCCCCAAGCACTCAGACATCCCTATAAAAAGAAGTAGGAGGAGGGAAATTAGAAGAGAACTAAAATTATTTTAATAAATTATACCCTATGATGCCAATTTTTATTCAATTGCTTGGGATCCTTCTTGCTCTCATTGAATCAATTGCCTCATAAGTGGATTGGCTAATTGAAAAACTTGGAAAACATGGCTTTAAAAGTAAGTATATATTTATGCGATAATTTCATACTTTTAAAGGAAGACACTGTCTAGAGACCAAGTATTGAACAGGAGATATTGGCATGGACCCATTTGCTAATGCAGATGCTATCTTCTCTCTCTTTGGAAAAGTGCTGGGGAGCGAGGCATTATTTGGGGGATCAATACAAATTAACTAATCACAGAAAGGGATATTTAGAAGCCAACCCCTTCCAAGAATGGCTGGGGAGCATTTCTTGTTGAGGGTCTGCTTGCCATATTCAGCAGACCAGAAAATGAGCATTGCTTGGGCTAATTTTTAGAGTTAGTCCTATTTGACTAGACAGTGGTTCATTTGGCTGAGCACAAAGTTCCATTCCCCCATTGCATTCTTGAACATGCAAAGGCAACATAAAGATCTCATTTAAAACATTCAGAGGAATGGCAGACTGCATATAATTGTGTAGAATTAATAAGCATCAAAGGCTCAAAGGAAATGGCAGTTACCATCCAAAAAGGCACCTTCTAGAATTAATGTATTATACTAAAAATTATTCCTAATTATTCAAAGATCAAAGACAGGAAACTTAAATATTGTCTAGTTTTATTCCCTGTTTCCACGCAGCCTGACCCACCAATGCCCTTCCCAGTGTTTATCCTAAATTTCCAGATAAAAAAGTCTGTGGAAGCATTAAAGCCCTCTTGCTTTCTAAGACTATTCATACTTTGAGCCCTGGGCGAGAGATCCCCAAACCAATGTAGGAATAACAGATGGCTAGTGAGATAAAGGTCTAAAAAAGCCAGCATTTAAATTTGGAAAGTTGAATTATATTTTGGATGCAGATTAGTTAATTTGCAAATAAGCAATAGTATACTTCATTTATAACTCAAAATAATGGAACACTTCTTTTTCGGCCTGCTTTTAAAATGTGTGATTATGTCTAATTAAATTTTTAAGCATACACCCAACAATATACTGTCTCATGAACCCAATAACCATGCTATTGAGGTAAGAAAATTGAAGCTCAGACTGGTAAGGAAAATGGCCCAAGGTCACACAGCCAAGCAAGAAAGAGCCTGAAAAAACCCAGTTGTGACTGAATGCTTTATGATGACTGGGAATTTTAGGAGTATTTCAAAATGCTTTTTAATTTCTTATCCCTTCCCCCTTGTCCTTATTTTTAATTCAAAAGATTTTTGAATGCTGCAAAATACTCCATTATGTTTGGTGACTGAAGGAATTAATCTCTTGGCTTCCCTTATTACTCCTGAAGTGGCAGCCAGAGTACTCACAGTTGAACAAGCTGTGAAGTATCAAGGCCCACCAGGTCTAACTTCAGTGTGTGAGTGAGCTTTTGGTCATTATCATTCATGTCAAAATACCTGACATGAACAACTTCAAGGAGGAAAGATTTATTTGGGCTCATGGTTTAGACCATGGTCAACTGACTCCATTGCTTTGGACCTGAGGTAAGGCAGAATATCATGGTAGAAGGGTGTGGTAGAGGAAAGCTATTCAGTTCATGGCACAGGAAGGAGATGGGTGGGGGAGGCAACAGGGACAAGTACAAGACAAAATCTCTAAGGGAATGTCTCCAGTGACATATTTCCTCCAACTATGCCTCACCTGCCTACTATTTATTTTTTTCCACTACTTCCTAGTAGTCCTTTTATCTATCAATGGATTAATCCAGTAATGAGGTCAGAGCCCTCATGATCCAATTATTTCCCAAAGTCCAACCTCTGGATATTGCTGAGCATCAAGGCTTCAGCACATGAGCTTTGAGGAACATCTCAGATCCAGACCATAATATTCAGCTTCAATTTGACAACTTTGTTCTCTAATTTCATCAATTAAATTATTTAAAGCTCAAGATACTTCTGTGGAACCAATGTGTTAACTCCAACTATGATAAGACATTATTAAAACAAATGAATGCTAAGGAAATTACTAATACATTTTCAAGTAAAGCACAAATAGACCTTAAGTCATCTTCTAACACTTGCCTTGTTGACATGTGATATTGGGTGGAGGGAGGACAGCATAGTCAGATCCTAGAAAATTAGTGACTCCATGATTTATCTGAATTTTTGGAAACCATTTTGCTCAGTCTATTAGCATGACTTCCCACATGGAAAGTTGGTCTGATCTAGATTTCATAGGCATGCTCACCAAATTGTCTTACTATCATCCTAAAAGTCCCTTGCTCTCCAATCTTCAGTCATTTGTTTTGCTGATCCTGATTTCTGTATCCTTCAGTAGACATCTTTTCCTAGTACTAGAAAAAGACTAAAATATGTACAGTTCTTTCTACTTCAAGCATACATTGTCTAAGTTAAAGCATTTAATGGTTCAGAAGATATATATATATATATATATACATATATACATATATATCAGTACTAGTAGTTGAACCTAGAGGCGCTTAACCACTGAATCACATCCCCAGCCCTTTTTCATATTTTATTTAGAGACAGGGTCTTGCTATATGGCTTAGGGCTTCACTAAATTGCTGAGGCTGGCTTTGAACTCATGATCCTATTGCCTCAGCCTCCTGAACTGCTGGGATTACAGGCATGTGACACCACACCTAGTTTAGATATATTTTTGATGTTGGTTCTCTGGTATAATGATTTTATCCTCCACTCCTATTTTAGTCACTCATACCTAGACATGACCTTTAGATACCGTCTTTAATAGTAATTGTAAAATTCCATGTCCATCATCCAACTTTCTGACCATCTCTACTTCCTAAAATTTCAGCCCACTCTTTCTGCTATTCCCACTCAAATAATCTTTCAAACCCCCAGTAACAACCCATTAACCTTAACACTCTTTCTCTATTAACCTCCTCACATTCTCACTCCTATAGTTATCTCACTAAGATTCTGTGATTCATCATAATAATTGCTCTTATAAACACTCTCCATAGTATATTGTGCTCATTTGGAAAATGCCAACCCTGGTTAAATCTCCACCTACTCTGTACTTGCTTCAATTGGCTGAATGTGACTGGAGAAAAACATAAAGTCAAGCTGCCTTAAATTTATGACCATATACCTCAGACACACTCTTGTCAAATAATGCTCTCATTTTCCCAAGGATTTTTCTATGCTATTCATACTTTCCCTTTTCAAAAATCTGTCCAAGTTTCTCTTTCTGCCTCACTCTTGTTTTCGGATGCTGGAGATGGAATCCAGGGACACGTGCATGGTAGGCAAGTACCCTGCCACTGAGCTACACTCCCAGCCCCTGCCTCACTCTTAGATGATGACTTTCATTATATTCTATTGAGAAAATAGAGTATTTCAGAAAAAGATTCCCAATACACTTAAACTCTAATGAAATCCCCACCTTTGGATCCATTATTTTTCAACTACACAAAAATGTTGTTTGTGAAGGCATCCCCTCTCCACCCTGTATCATTTCACTGTATCATTTTTAAAAAGAGTTATAATTTATATACTGTACAATGCATTATTAAAAGTCTGATGCAATTGTTCCCACCATATTTAGAAAATTGTACAAACATTGCTGCTATTTAATTTAAATGTATTTTCATCATCTACAAAATGTTTTTTTTTTTACTCTTTACCCCAAACTTCTTTCCCCTATCTCTCAGAAACTACCAATCTACTCTATGTCTCTATGAATTATTATTATTATTAATTATTTTGCAGTGCTAGGGATTGAACCTAGGGCCTAACACATGTTAAATAAGCTTTCTATCACTGGGCTGCATCCCCAGACTATGAATTAATTTTTATTCTGGACAATTCATATAAGATAAATCACACAATGGGTGACCTGCATGTCTGGCTTCTCATACTTAGAATGATGTTCTCAAGGTTCATTCGTATTGTAGCATGTATCAGTGTTTCATTCCTTTTTATGAATGAATTCCATTGCATAAGATATAGCACATATGCTTATCCATCCAAAGTTGATTGAAATCTGAGATGTAGCCAAATTTGACTATTATAAATGATATTACTATGAATGCTTACATGTGAGATTTTCTGTAGTTATATGCCTTTAATTCTCTTAGGTATATGATATGGAGTGAAATATATGTTTAATTTTTTGAGGAATTTCCAGAATGTTTTCTGATGCAACGGCACAATTTCACATACCTGCCAGCAGTGAATGAGTTTCATCCCATCAACATATTTTCTAATACCTGTTATTTTTGAAGTCTTTTAAAATAACCATTCCAGTAAGTGTGAAGTGCTATCTTGTGGTTTTGATTTGCATTTCCTCAGTGACAAATGTTGTTGAGCACATTTTCATGTTCTTATTGTATAATCTATGATCTTATTCTATCTGTATATTCAAATCCTTTCCCCATTTGTTGGGGGTGGGTGTACGGGGGATTGAACTCAGGGACACTCAACCACTGGGCCACATCCCCAGCCCTATTTTGTATTTTATTTAGAGACAGGGTCTCACTGAGTTGCCTAGTGCCTTGCTTTTGCTGAGGCTGGCTTTGAATTTGTGATCCTTCTGCCTCAGCCTCCAGAGCCACTGGGACCTCAGGTGTGCACCACCATACCCTGCTCATTTCCCCATTTTTAAATTGGATTATGTCTTTTTATTTTGGAACTGTAAGAGTTCTGTATATATTCTGGGTACCAGGCCCTTATAGGCCATAATGTACATAAATTAATATTTAATAAGTTATATGATAAATCTGTAGAAAAATTTGGGGAGTATCACCATCTTAATAATATTAAGTTTTTTGAACCATGAACATACATTGGCATTTTTTTTTTTTTTTTTTTGTACTGGGGATTGAACCCAGGGGTATACTATCACTGAGCCACATCCCCAGCCCTTTTTATGTTTTATTTTTAAGACAGGATCTTGCTAAGTTGCTTGGGCCTCACTAAATTGCTAAGGCTGACCTTGAACTTGTGATCCTTCTGCCTCAGATTCCTGAGTCACTGGGATTATAGGTGTGTACCACCACACCCAGCTAACATGCATTGTCTTTCCATTTTTAGAACTTTATTTTTCTTCTACAATTTCATAGCATTCAGAGTACTTCTTTTACATGTATTTCTAAGTACTTAATTCTTTTTGATACTATTGTAAATAAAATTGATTTTTTAATGTCATTTTCAGATTGTCCATTGCTTGTAAGTACAAATACAGTTAATTTTGTGTATTGATCTTGTATACCTTTCAACCTTGTTGAACATTTGTATTATCTCTGATTGTTTGTGTGGGTTCCTTGGGATTTTCTATGCTGTGGTTTGAATGTGGTTGGAGTGTGATCCCCTGTGGCTCATGTATTGGTAGGATGGTCCTCACTGTAGCAGTGTTTGGAGGTGGTGGGGAACCTTTAAGAGATTAACTCTAGTGGGAAGTAATAAGGTCACTAAGTGCCCTGCCCTAGGAAGCAATCCATGTCATTCTTTATATCAGCTAACCCTAGCTAGTTCTCATACTAGGATTTTTGTAAACACATAAGCTTGGCTTCTCCCAGTCTCTTCTCTCTCTGGCTTTCTGTCTTACCGTGTGGTCTCTCCCTCCTGCATGTGCTCCCAACATAATGCTATCCACCATATCATGCTGCCAAGGAGTCCTGCCAGTGAGAGCCAATATGATATTTCCAGTATGCCTTTAAACCTTCAGACTGCAAGCCAAATAAACATCTTTTCTAGTACCCAGTTTCAGATATTTAGTTATAGTAATGAAAAATGGACAAGCTATATATGTCATCTGTGAATAAAAGTAGTTTTATTTTCTCCTTTTCAATTAGATGAATCTATGTCTTTCCTACCTTAATTGCTCCAGCTAGGACCAGCAGGATAATCTTGAATAGTGATAGATAGGCTTGGGTGGATGGGCCACCTCCCCCATGGAAATTTCCATGAGGAGCATCCTGGTTTCATTTTCCCCAGGCAGGAGCCAATCAGCTTAAAGGTTGCTCTGTTCCCCAGGCAAGAGCCAAATGGCTTAAAGTTTGCCCTGTTCCCTGGGCAAAGAGCCAATAGAGTTAAAGGTCGCTCTAGTACCCCCCCCCCCAAGAAATTCCTACTTAAAGCTCCTGCCTGCCTGGAGCTCAGACACAACATCTCGTCCCTGCTGAGGGGAGGCAGCCACTGTGACAGCTCCAGACCCACCTTCTCCAGCCTGATGGCAGCTTCCCCAGCCAACAGCTCCAGAGACCACAGCCCGCACGACCAGGCATCCACCTTCCGTCCGTTCAGAGCTTGAACACTCCCCTCTCCCTGACTTCTCTCTCCCACCAGAGCTTGCACACTTCCCTCTCCCTGACTCCTCTCTCCCCATACTTCTTAGGCCTCCGGCCAGCCATAAAGGCTGGTGAATGAATCTCCTGGCTGCATAGTTGTCTCTGGTGTGATTTTTGCCCTTCAAATAGGAGCAGTAAAAGCAGACATATTAGTCTTATTTGTCATCAAAATTTAGGAAGAAAGAAGCTTTTGGTTATCCACTATGCATTATGATGTTATCTGTGGTTTTTAACAGATGTCCTCAGTTGAGGAAGTTCTCCTTTATTCCAGATTTGTTGGGTGTTTTTTATTATGAAAGAGTGGTGTGTTTTTGTCAAATGCTTTTCTTACTTCTCTGGAAAGATTATTTCTTTCATATTGCTAAATCTTAGAATAATCAGTGGTTTAGTTTGCTCTTCTCTTTCTACACATAGTCCTTGCTGATATTATCCATCTCCATGAACATTTATTTCAACTACATATTGATTTGTACTAGATTTCTCTAAAATGAATAGCAAAAAGGTATGGTTCACAGAGGTAGAGCTATAGATCACTGAAGCACTGGGATGCAAAAGTATTTGGTTATAACCTGCATGACCACCATGTAAGCTATGCACTATGATGGTGGATTATTAGCTAGAGGCTTCCTGTCAGAAGTAGTGATGAGAACACTGAGAATATCTGGGCAGCCCAGAGGATTCTGAATATGTAGATATCAACTAAAAGCAATGTGCAATTTAGCTCATGATTGTTTTCCATGAGTTGTTTACTAGAAATGGGTGAAATTCTTAGCCAGGAGATGTATTGAGAATTGTTATTTCATGGTAAAGTGTGTCTTTCTCTTTTCAGTAAATCAGGTTCAGATTTCCTTCTATGTATCCTATGTTCTTATTTTAATTTTACTCATCATTTGCCTGAATCTGTGAATTTTAAAACAGAAAATGCTCAGTCTCTGCATTTGTAGTTACTGAAAGTTCATAAGTTAAGAACAGAACATCATGGACTAAATGTATGTGTCCCCCTAAAACTTATATGTTGAAGCCCTAACCCCCAATGTGATGATATTTGGAGGTGGAAGCATTGGGAGACAGAGGAGGTCATAAGGGAGGGGCTCTCGTGATGAGATTAGTGCCCTATAATAAGAGGAAGAGTTGCCAGAGTGCTCTCTTGCTCTGAGTACATGCACTGAGGAAAGACCACAAGAACACATAGCAAGAGGGTAGCCATATACAAGAATGGAGAAGGGGCCTCACCAGAGCAGGCTCACATGCCCTGTTCTCAGATTTTCATCTTCCAGAACCATGAATAATATATGTCTGTTGTTTAAACTGCCCAGTGTGTGGTCCTTTGTTTTGGCAGCCTTAGCAGATTAAGATAGATTATGCTTCCTCATTGAATGGAAGTTCCTGGGGGGAGGGGCTCTCTGGCTATGGTTTATCACCTACTGCCTGGTATGTAAGAGGCACAAATTCACATCTGTTGGTTGAGTGCCTGCTGTCAGTTATTCATTGCTTGGAAATGCTTTGTGACTTTTCATGCTCATGGACTGTGGCCCTTGCCTTCAGCTCTCCCATGGGCATGGTGCACTTCCTCTTTCTGGTGAGAAGACTTAACTTTGAGCTTAAGTGTAAGGTCAAAAAGATTAAGGATGAAGCTCCATGTACTTTATATAAAACCAGCAACTTGAGAAAATTGTGCTCTTTATATGTAATATGAAATGAAATGTACTCTGTAAACATGTATAAAAAGTTAAAATAAAAAAATGAAAAAAAAAGTCTTGAATCACATTAAGTGCACTGTCTTTCTCTTTCAGCTTTCTGCTTTCCTCTTTCCCCTCTCTTTATCTGGGGCTTTATTACTCTGCCCTCCTGAGGCAGCTTGCTCTACTCAGAATAATTTTCTCCTCCACCCAGCCTATCTCTAGTGGAAGTTCTCTGTCCTGGGTGCTATGTCATCTCCTTAAAAGACCCTGTGAAATGATGATCCTGTATTTCCAAGTAGTAAATTTGCATTTTCCCAGAAATGACACAATACTTAAAGCAACACACCTACTAGTACTGCTGCAGGCTCCCGAGGGGGTCATTTTGCAGGAGATCATCCTTTCCTCAACCTGTTTTTGAAAATGTACTCAATATCATCCCAGGAATCCACTTAAATAAGCTCCATTTTCATGTTAATTTGAAGGAGACATATTAGGTAATTATTAATTCTGATCAAAACACTCTTTATTCATAATCTTAGCTGTTTTGTTGTTTTTTAACTAAATGCAAGGATAGGTTCTAAAAGTTGTTTAAGCCTGTCAAAGAAGAAGATAATGAAGTAGAGGAAGAGGCTCTCTTGGACATATTTACATCTAACATCTTCTGAATCCATGTTACTAAATACAAGTTGTATTTCAAACTGCCTCAGGTTACAAGGATGATGACTAATGAATTATAGAGGAAGGTAATTAACTTCCTACACTCCCCAGAAGCTTGCTTTGTAAGAACCTCTCTGACACTCATTTAGAGAAGACTAACTTCTGATTAGCATTGTTAGAAAAACTGCCCACTTCTTTGCTATTTTCAGATTCTTTACAGACTGGGGGTGTAGCTCCAGCAGGCTGTGGAAATGTTGGAGCTGATCAGAAAAGGAAGTGCAGAGTGTCACAAGTTGTTTTGCTATTAATCAGCAGTGCCCTCGAGGGCAATTTTTGAGAACTCTCTATGTGGGGGAATTTCCTTCTTAGTAAAATGAGTGGGTGAGGCACAATGACCTATGAATAGCCTTCCATTTTTATGCTCAGTGATATTCTGGGGTGCACAAAGGTTTAAATCATACTTCAAACAAAAATAAAACTGATCAAACTTTTCTACCTGAATAACTTCCTTTTATGACTTACTGGGGTGCCAAGAAAGGGGAATGACAGATTTTCCTTATGCAACTGACATATTGAACAACCTCAGCATGAGGATTGGAATCAAAATACAACTTTATTTTTATCTTTAACTTTATTCAGTGGTGATAATCTTTGCCTGTGGTAATCTTTTCCCTGCAGGCTCATGACTTCTTCCTCAGTCTTAGGAAATGGTGCAGCATTTGCTTTAAGAGGTACACTCTGTCAATCCTGAATTTATGAAGTCCATAAAAATGGCAAAATTAACTTAGAATAATACCTTCTTTCCTCTGCCAATTTAGACCCATTTCTCTGAGTAGAAGTTTTATTATCCCAAACAAGATCCTAGTGGGGAGGCCTGTGGGAGAAAGATGGACAAGCTTGTCTCCAATTTGGGTGCCTTTGTGCTTTGTGGGCCCTGTAGTTGGTATAAGTGGACTGCTTCTCCCATAAAGTGCTTACAGAAACTCCTTGACTCTTTCTACTAGAACCCTTTCTCTTGTAGTTGTCTTGACCCAGGGAAAACATGTTTTGTTTCAGTGGCCAAGTAAGACTCCTTTCTTAGCCCGGGTCTACTGGTGTCACGCACTCCCCACCGGTCCCCCTGCAGAGGTTTCCTTATCCCTCCATCAGGACCTAGTGGACAGGACTGGGGTCCGTCCCACCCAGCTAACACCTATGGCCTTCTTACCAGGGAAAATTCATGTAGCTATTACCCTCACAAACCTGGAAGACCAGCCTAATCTCAACAGGTATTTAGGCCTTTTCTTTTCCTTACTATTTCTAGATCAGGTGCACACAATAGCCTACAGCTAGCTGTCTTCACTTTTCTTAGTTGTGAGAGAAGTACCAAGCTTCTGTGTCTCAACGTTGGGAAACACAATTTCAACACTTGTTGAGTGGACCCACCTGTCTCTAGGCAGGTGGCCCATGTTTGCCTTCTGACAGCCCAAGACCTTCTTCCAAAGAGGAAGATACACAGAAAGACAATAGGTCTCTCCATCAGTGATTTCTTTCCTCTCTCTTTCTCTTTGTGTGTCTCTCTCACATACATACATACACACACACACACACACACACACGCACACACACACAGAAAACATACACACACATGTACCTCAAGTTTTGATGGGGTTATGTACCAATAAATCCAAATATTGAAAATATCATAAATCAAAAAATGCTTGTAACACACCCAGCCTACCCAAATGTCATAGCTTAGTCTCGCTACCTTAAATGTGCATACATTATCCAGCTGTTGGACAAAACTATCTTATGCAAAGCCTCCTTTATAATAAAATACTGAATATCTTACATGATTTACTGAGCACTGAATATTATAAATAAAAGCAATGCTGGCAACAGAACCTGCCATAGAAGATTGGTAGTTTCTCCATGTGATCCCGTGGCTAATGTGGAGCTGTGGCTCACTTCCACCGGCCAGCATAGAGGGAGAAGATTGCACTGCAAATCACTAGCCTGGGAAAAGATCAAGATTCCAAATATGAAGTATGGTTTTTATTGAATGAGTATCACTTTAGCAGCATTGTAAAGTTGAAAAATCTTAGGTTGGGAACCGTTTGTAAGTATCATACTAAACCTCCTCCCCAAAGCTGTCCTCTGATGTTTGATACCTGTAATCTCACTGAAATAACTACAAACTGAAGGGTTTCCATTAACTCCATAAATTCCGCATTTAGGAGTGGTGGACAGGCTCATCTCCTGTCCCATTTTGGTAAGCTGATATCCATCTATTGGTGCTTTGGTTGAAAGTAGTTACCAAGAGTCTCATTCTACCCTCTTGTTATAGTTATGTTAAGCTCCAGGCTGACATTTGTGATTAGAAAAACATATTTGAAAAGGCAATAAAACAATGGAAAATATTTTAATTGCTCTAACCATAAACATATACTTTAATGGTTTTACTTTGAATCTATAAAATCTTATTTCTTTTACAGCCATAATCAAATTGTGCATATGCTTTTGCAATCTATTTTTATCAACTTAGTCCTCACAAACATTTTACTAAATCATGCTTGGAATTTTAATGCGTGCATATTATCCAGTGTGCTGACATGCCATCAGAGACTTTTCGGGTGCCTACTCTGTGGCCAATCCTGGTTTTGGTGCTGGAATTGTGAAAAAACCCAACTGAACACTCTACTAACAGGGTCAGATGATTACAGGGCTGTACAGTACTTGCCAGAGAACAGTTTCACACATGAGGTGGGGTCAGAGGATAAAATGCATCTATGTTTGTTAAAGTAAATTAGGAAGACACCACAGGGAAGGGTTGAGATGTATGTGGAGCATGCATGGGAGACAGAGAAACAGGAAGAGGGCAACTCTGGTTGTTGGAACAGCATGTGCAAAGACCTGGGGCTTATTTCTGTCTATTTAAAAAGTGCACATGTCTTTTTTTTTTCCAAAACTGTTATTAAATTGCTCTAAAATTACTCACTAAATACCCTATTTTCTTTAAGCAGATGTTATACTGAAAACTATCTTTATCAGATATTTAAAATTGTGTTATTTCATCTACATATAATTTCTCCTTGCAATTTCAAGGATTCATAATTTTGGGGGTGGCTGGAACTACACTTGGTAAAGCATTGCTGCTTTTTAAAACCTTTTCAAGTGTACATGATTAGTTAACCTGTCTTATAGCTTCTTGGCCAAACAATTCTTTTCTAAATTGTTCTCAATCTAATATTGTATAAAAGCAATCCAGTTCTCTGGATAGTTTTAAATGTCAAAAATATTTTTGATATTTTAAAATACTTCGAGGCAAGATGGTTCCCTTTTTTTAGTTGAATTAATTATTGATTCCATTGTATTCTCTCCTACTTTTGGCTTTAGATAAAAATTTTACACAAAAAGCTTGAAGCCAAATCTCATAGATTATTTGATAATATCTTATTTCTGTTATTGCTGGTGTTTTGTTTTGTTTCAGTTTAGTTTTTTGAAACAAGCCTAAATACACATAACCTGAGTAATCTCAAAGATTTCAAAATATCCTTTCCTTTAAAAGAATGAGTTTTAGTTTGAATCTTCAAAACCATGTGATTAAATCCATTGAACAGCCGGGCGCGGTGGCGCACGCCTGTAATCCCAGCACTTTGGGAGGCTGAGGCAGGAGGATCGCGAGTTCAAAGCCAGCCTCAGCAATGGTGAGGCACTTAGCAACTCAGTGAGACCCCGTCTCTAAATAAAATACAAAAAAGGTCTGGGGATGTGACCCAGTGGTCGAGTGCCCCTGAGTTCAATCCCTGGTACCACAAAAAAAAAAAAAAAAAAAAAAAAAAAAAAAATCCATTGAACAAATTAACCAGATATTTGCCTTGTCCTCTACTTCACATACAGGGTCACACATGAGCACCTGAAAATGATGAGACCCCCTACTTAATGCTCTCTCAGGTTGATATTGATTTATTTCCAGGCATTTTTCTCTTTGCTCCTATGTGTCTCAAAAGAATATGCAAAAATACATACATAGAAGAGACCCCATTCTGAGCCAAAGTTATTCAGGTGTGGCCCCAAAGTACCTGATAAACTAGTGGTTGGGTCCTAAGAGGTGACATTCATGAGGACCACAGGCTAGAGGAGAATGAGAAGGAGACAGGAATCTACCCTGCAGGGATGCACAGATAGTCTGTAAGCTTTCTTCAATTTTAGAGAGTAGGCAGTATAGAAGATTTCAAAACATATATGTATATACATATACTATGCATGAGTGGCAGGATGATGTCGGCACTTTAGTGTCTCTGCTCTGTGGCAATCCCAGGTGCAGGCACACAGGAGCCAGTGAGGTGTTCATAAGGTGCTCCCCTTAAGGTGACAGACAAGGGAAAGAATCTGACATGGGCTGCCTGAGAGAACGCAGATAAGGTCAGTCCTTCCTAATCTAACAGAATGGGGCTGGGGAAGCTCAAGGTCTTGTGAATCTCTGTGGGCAAATAACCAGGGAGAAATGAGATATTTCTATTAATATTTTTATACACAAAAGCTAATGGGACATGGTGAAAGATGAGCTACACGTGAAAACTGCTTGAATAACTTATAGTAACTGGACTATACGGGACACTTTTTCAACTTCTGCAATTCCAAAAAATGTTGGAATTGTCCTAATGCCAAATGAATAGCCCTAGACTATTTTGAGAAAACTGATCTTCTCAAGTAGTAGGGGATGTCGTGAGTGGGCTCGGAGGACATTATTCCTAGTGTAGGTTCCACTCTTTCCTCCAGGCTTTGGTTTACCTCTCTAAATTCACACGCCTTGCCTTATCTGCATAATGGAGGAGGTAGGAAATGTGCCAAAAAAATGAACAGTTGTTGTTATAATGTATGACTAGGAAGGGGAAATTATTCAATTAAAGAGTAACAAATAGAAACTAGCAGTATGTTAAAGAATAACACATCTTGACTCTGTGGAGATTATTTCAGACATAGAAGAAGAGGTCAAGGTTAGGCATTCAATTAATAGAATTTGTTGTCAAATATTTTTAAAAAGAAAATAATGAGATCATATTCATGAATTCTAAATTGTGTATGATATTATTCAGAAACCATCTGATAAACAAAAGAAACCGTTGTGCACTGTAGATCAGTCTTCTCTCTCTTTCCCCCCACCCTTTTGGTATTGGGAATTGAACCCAGGGCCACTTTATCACTGAGCTAAATCCCAAGTTTTTTATTTTACACTTTATTTTGAGACAGATGTCACTGAGTTGTTAAGGGTCTCACTAAGTTGCTGAGGCTGACTTTGAACTTGCAACCCCCCGCCTCAGCATCATGAGTTACTGAGATTACAGTGTGCATCACCCACCATGTCCCACTCTTTCTCTTGATAAAAGCTAGAAACAAATGGCAAGCATTAGTGAAGGGCCTAAGGTATTCATTCCTATTAGAGATAATACTGAGACAAGGATGCCCACCCTAGTAAATAATTTGCAAAGACAGCACCCAACAGATACTTCCTGGTAGCTGTGCCCTGTGTACTCGCTTGTGTATTGAATTTCCACCTTGAAACATTAAGCTGAGTGACTAACTCATGGCTTGAACCCCAGAAATACTGAGGTGCCAGTTCTAGGGTTATGCTTTAGAAAGACCTGACATCACATACTTTCATGTGCATGGAAACCATTCAGTTCATAAAACATCTGATTACCCTTTTGGAGAGAGGGTGCACTGGCAGAGGATCTGGACGATGAGATGCCATGTGGACAGAGAGGTACACGGAAGACCACCTAGGGGCCAGATATGTGGGTGAAGGAGACAAACATTAAGCAAAACCAGTAATCATGAAATGTTCATATTTCAGTGACTGCACTGGCGGCTAATTAACCACAGTAATTAAATCATCATGACATAGGAACAAGACTAAATATGTATATATATAAAAGTAACATAACAGAGAAAGCAGAGACTCAAACTCAAGTACACACACACACACACACACAAACACACAAATAGTAATTGAATTGGTTCAGGCAGTATGAGCAATAATTGCAATGAATGCTGTTTGTACAACTGGCATTGAGGCAGACACAGGGGGAAAAAAAGATTTAGATTGTATCCCATTATTAACAAAAGCAAGTTCTAGATGAATAGGAAATTTCAATTAAAAAATGAACTATGAAAATACTAGGGAAATGCAAATACTATTCTATAATTTTGATGTGAGAATTTTTTTTTTTTGAGAAAAATGAAAAAGAAGTTTTATTGCTTACTAGCAAAGGAGAAACACAGGGGACTCCTGTCCCACAGGCTGTGATTCTACCCATCAGCAGGAACAGGGGGCTTTTAAAGAGATGTCTCAAAGGCTACAGAGTTCTCCGTAGGAATCTAATTCACTTGTTAATTTGGGAGATAGTCATTTCTGAGATCTTCTGGTACCATCCTCAAAGTCTGGATTACTTTGTTCTTATTGTGGGTGTGTGCTCAAGGACAAATAAATCTGCCTAAAATGGGGAAGACAGGTAATCCTGCTAAAGGAGGGCAAAGTTTGGGGAAATAACCCCAAATTCTTGTTCTCTGTCAAGTGGGGTGTGGACAGTTAAGGGTATTTAGCATCAGAGCAGTTCAGAGGTCCACAGTGGCAGATGGCAGGTGACTGGACAAGGCATACATAGGGCAGGGATCATGCTAAGACAACAATAAACAAGACAACGAAGCATTACTTTTTGGTAAACAATTAGCACAAAAGCAATTCATATTTCAGCCACTCACTGAAAACCATGAAGACAGTACCTCATAATCACATCAGTGAAAAACAGATAAAGTTTATCCATGTAAAAGGTTTGGAAGATTTGTAGGTCTGTGAGATCAGGCTCAAATTAACTCAGGACAAACTGGTGACTCTAGAGTCCTAATATTAGGCACTCCCACACAAGAGTCCTTCCTTTATAGCCTCCAGCTTTACTTACTGTTGGTAGGGCTAACACAAATGTACATCACAAGTTTACATCTTAAGTTACATTTTTTAAAAAATATTTATTTATTTGCTTTAGTTGTACACAATGGGTTTAAATGGTTTTATTTGTACATGGTGCTGAGGATTGAACCCGGGCCACGCACGTGCTAGGCAAGCGCTCTACCGCTGAGCCACAATCCCAGCCCAGCTTAAGTTACATTTATAAATGTCCACCTAGAACTGTGCTTAGGCTATACTCTCCTGCCAGGTGTTTAAGACCAAGTTGGTCCAAACTAACCTTGTTTCTACTTGCTCTTAAGGGTCAGTTGAAGATTTCATCTCACTCCTATCAGAAGGGCAATCATCAAGGATACAGGCAACAATAAATATTGGTGAGGATGTGGTATGTATACTCATACATTCCTGGTGGGACTTCAAATTGGTGCAACCACTTATGGAAAGCAGTATGGAGATTCCTCAGAAAACTGGGAATGGAACCACATTTGACTCAGCTATCCCACTCCTTGGTTTATAACCAAAGGACTTAAAATCAGCATACTATAGTGAGGCAGCCACATCAATGTTTATAGCAGCTCAATTCACAATAGCTAGACTATGGAACCAACCTAGGTGTCCCTCAATAGATGAATGAATAAAGAAAATGTGGTATATATACTCAATGGAATATTACTCAATTTTAAAGAGTGAAATTATTGTATTTGCCAGTAAATGGCTGGAGCTGGAGAATATCATGCTAAGCAAAATAAGTCAATTTCACAAAAACCAAAGGCCGAATGTTTTCTCTAATATTCAGATACTAATTCACAATAAGGTGGAGAGCACTAGGGAGGAATAGCATTACCTTAGATTAGGTAGAGGGAAGTAACCAGAGGGGAGGGAGGGGATGTGGGGAAAGGAAAGATAGTAGAATGAAACAGACATTATTAATATATATACATATATATATTATTACTGTATGTGTATATATGTATATATAAAACCAATATGATTCTGCAACATGTACAGTCAGAAAAATGAGAAATTATATCCCATCTATTATGATATATCAAAATGCATAAATGCATTCTATAGTCATGTATAACTAATTAAAACAAATTAAAAAATTAAGAAAAAAAGAGTCAGTTGAGATTCTTTAGAGATCACTCTTGGGGACTGTGCAAAGCCTCCTGGCTCCTTTAACTTTCTTCTACAAGTGGTGCAATCTGCGAGGATGGATCAGAGTCTTGCTGACCATGTGTGGCTTCTCTTGGAAGCATCATGGACATTTCCCTCTCCAATGACCCTCCTTTTTGCAGGATGTGCACGGGTTGGCTGCCCGTTCTCTAGGATCCTCTCAATCTCCCTGATTGGTAGATTGGAAGACTCACCAGAGTTGCAGAGGTCCAGTCATTCTCTGGGTCCTGGCTGACCTTAGAGGGCAAGAACCAAAATGTTGGCTGCTTTTTCTTGGCCCTTTTGCTTCCTTAACTTTGGTCTCCAAGTTATTGATTTTAAACACTCAGCAGGCCAGTTTGACCAGTCTTAAAATGGGAGTAACATGTTATAACTTCAATATCCATAATTTTACAGTTACCCCTTTCATTTAATTTGGGTTAGTATTAGTACAAGAAGTCAGCATTACATACAATCTGTCTTATAGGTGATGGCTTATTAGCTCAAATTAACTAAAGATGTTGTATTAGAAGCAGAATCTCTGCAAAACATTAATAGGCATAAAGTTATAAAGTTTACAAGGAAAAACAAAATAAAATTAACAGAGCAAAAAGGAATTCAATTTGTGTAATAGCTATGAATGAAGAAAAATGATTTTTATAATTGTAAACCTTTACTTAGTTATATATTATATCCCCTTTTTATTTTGAGATCACAGTAATCTTTACAATAAAACTGATCTTTTGAACCCAACTATAAGTGAGCTGAAGTCTAGCTTATTTTGGAGCCATTCTAACATGAGGTAAGGTGAGAAGCAGAACCTTAACTCAGATAAGGTGGGGATCTTGACAAATAGCACTATACTACATTACAACTGAAAAATTAATTAAAAAAAGGCTAAGAGAGATTTTAACTTTATTATTGTGTAACATGGCAAAATGTTTCCACATTTTACAATGTCACCTTTAAACAGATCAGGATCTCCTTATTACTTTCCAAAAACACATTTAAATTCCAATTCCAGCATGAAGAGTAACACAAAATTGTACAGATAACTTATTGACAACAGATTACTTTAACCAGCTATAAAACATCAAATGAGATGAAAAAGTACCAACCAAATTTGGTATTGCTATAGAAGTCTGAGATATTGCTACAGATTATTTTAGTTTGGAGAACAACTACTTATTAAAATGTTTTACCCTAAACTTTATATTTAACTAAGTTTAACTTTTAAAGTACAGTTTGGAATCCATAGTGTATGGTAACAATAATCATAGGTCTGTATGGGTTAGCAGTAGTAGCAAAAATCAAGGATAGCCTTACATCTCTTGTACATTGAGGAAAAGTGTTAATGATCAGAAATAGACTTAGTCAAAACAAACAGATATAAAACAGGTATTCAAATGACAGTGTGGCCCTTCTATGTCAGATACAATGTAAAGAAGAGGGCACTTATTGGTTGCCTTGCCAGTAAACTTTCATTTTGTAAACTTTTACATAACACTTAGACAAGACTCACATAGATTTACTTCTCAGATGTATACTTATATCTAGTCACATATAATTACAGTACCTACTATATTGTTATAACCTAAAATAATAGTTGCTTATTTAAACAGTTCAAATTAATCATTTAAAAGACTTTAAAACAGAAACAAATCCCAATTTCTTTAAGACATAGTTTCCCCAAGTAATAAAACCTAACAGATACTATAAAATTATCTTGATAAGAGCCAATCAATATTTCAGACTTTGCTTTGTATCAGTACATTAAAGTTCAAATAACTTTGACTGTGATAATTATAGCCAATTTAATCATAAATACAAAATTTTTGAGATTTTCCTTCCACAAACCTTTTGCAACTTACATGGACCTTCACGACTTGTTTACATCCTTAGTTTTGTCCTCTTCTTTATCTTGGACTTTAGTACAAGAATATTACTTCACCAGACAAAATACTTTCTCATCTAGAAACATTTCTCTTACCTTCTAATGTTCCATACTAAAATATATTTCCATACTTGTATAAATTTCTTTTATCTTTTCTAGTTTCAGGCTCTTTCTGAAAATTTGTATTCTGTAACAATCCTTATAAATGTTATCTATGCATGTTATTTACACATCAAATTTCATCCCAAGAGAGGGTTGGGCAATATTCCATATATAAAAAATTGTGCCTTAATCTTTTTTTATTCCAGGTTGCATTCAAGGGGTTGGAGCACAGGATAATTTTGAGCCTGACCTGTTTGCCTTATTATTATCACAATGCTATCAGTTTTAAGTGAGTCCCCCACAATCAATTGTACTCAGAGTCTCCTTTCAGGCCTTTTCCTTATGCTATGAAAATTGATAGACAATGGAGGAGTCCTTTTCTATTTTTTTCTTTAGGTTTCCTTGAAAATCCCTTTACAGAAGCTGCCTAAAAAACACAGGTTGGCCTTAGTTTCTTTTCCTTTTCTGGGTACAGTTATTTATTCTGCCAATGTCCCAGGCATTTAGTTTGATGGGATACTGTTATAGCAAGAATTACTTTGCCCCAGTGATGAATAGCCGAATGGGGTGACCTGTCAGATCTTGAAGGGAGAGACTATTCCTGTACCCAGGCCATAAACTGGCAGTACTGGAACCTGCTGTCACATACTTTATGGCCAGCAGCCTTCCTCCTACAGGGGTGAAAGGAGCTGGAAGGCAGGGCAAATGACTGGTTTCCTTTAGCCACTTTTCTATAGCCCAGGAAGCTTTTCTGGGATTCCCCTCCCCCCCACCCAGTTTATAGCTGGTGTTCTTGACCCACAGTGAGAGGATTTGCAGCTGCCAGGGGCCAGGCTGGGAAATAGTGATGAGAGTGACTGCACTGGATTTAAAAGATTGAAATATTTTTTAACACTTTCTTCTGGAGCCCTGCTATTTTGCACACTAGAAGCAGTGCCTTTTGGTACCTTCAGTTTTGTTCCTGACTGTTTAGACCACTTATGATGTAACTGTATAAATGCCTGTACATACAGAATCTCTCTTATATACTTTACCCTTGACAGAGCAGCTTCAACTTCAAGATTGTATAATAATCCAGAATAAGAAGAAAATCCTCTGTTAGAAGCACTATGGATGCACACATGTAGCCTTCATATTCCTGAGACAAGAATATTGAAAGAAGAAGAAATTGACAGCTGCTGGGCTAAAGAGGCCTACAGCTTCTGCAAACCCCACCTGCCACCAGAAGCAATGAGTCAAAACTTAGTTTTCATTATGTGACTGTATCTTGGGTGAGGTGCTAGAAACATTCTGAGACACTATAAGTCCACAGGGCAGAAACTCTACTGCTTCAGATCCATATTGTTAGATGGGTAGACACACAAACAACATAAAAAAGCAAGGGAACAAATCACCCCAAACAAACCAAGATACTCTTGTTGGGCCTTTTGAACACTCTCGACCGAGAGGATGGAAAGCTCTGGCTTTTTGGCTGCTTGCTACACCCTGTTACGGACCTAGGCTAAGTAGGGGACGTGGCTGTGATGTATCGTGAGAACTGAAACCACCCTACTGTTTACTGATTGGCTTCTGTCCACTATAAAGCGTTGTCCACCTTTTCAATAAACGAGTTTTCAGCACCATATCTGACTGAACTCCCTGACCTGGCTCTGAGTCTTTTTGAAGGTGGTGGAGGAGGCGTTAGCGACTCCTATCTTCTCAGCTTTGTCCCTGCCAAGGTAGGCTCTCCCCACTGTTCTTTGCTGGACAAAGAAAGATCCATCTTGGGCCCATGGGGGGGTGGTTAAAGACCTCTGCCCATTACCATAATTTCGCTACATACTCCAATAACAGAATCCATTGACACCACAGTGGAAGAAATGTCAGAGAAGTAGTTAAAACGTACATAGTTAAACTGATCTATGAAGTAAAGGACAGTATAAGAAATGAAATCAGAGAAAAAATACAGGAAGTGAAAGATCACTTCAATAAAGAAGCAGAGATTCTGAAAAAACAGACAAACAAATAAGCAGAAATCCCCAAATGAAGAAATCAATAAGTCAAATTAAACCTTTAGAAGACAGAACATCAGACAATAAAGACAAAATATATAATCATGAAAATGGTGTTGACCATGGAGAGAAGATATTAAAAAATCATGAACAGAAATTCCAAGAATTATGGGATTACATGAAAAGACCAAATTTAAGATTTATTGGAATAGACAAAGGCATGGAGATACAAATGAAAGGAATGCACAATGTTTTCAATGAAATAGTATCAGAAAAATTTCCAAACCTAAATAATGAAATAGAAAATCAAATACAAAAGGTATACAGGACCCCAAATGTACAAAATAACAACAGACCCTCACCTAGGTATATTATAATGAAAATGGCTACCATACAGAATAAGGATATAATTTTAAAGGCTACCATGGAAAAATACAAGATTATGTATTGGGGGAAACCAATTTGAATTTCACCTGATTTCTCAAACCAGACCCTCAAAGCTAGGAGGTCTTGGAATAACATATACCAAGATCTTAAAAAAAATGGATGCCAACAAAGAATCTTATGTCCACCAAAATTAAGAGTCAGATTTAAAGATGAAATAAAAACCTTCAATTACAAACAAAAGTTAAAAGAATCCTCAGTACCATGTAAAAATAAAGGCATTGTGTACAATTAAAATAAATAAATATAAAAAAAAATCTCTTAAAAAAAAAAAGAATTCACAACTAGGAAGTCTGCACTACAGAACATTCTCAAAAAAATATTCCATGAAGACGAAATGAAAAAAAAAAAAGTTAAAACCAGCAAAGGGAAGAACTACACTAAAGGAATAATCATTCAATGAGGAAACTAACTCAAATTAAAAACCAGAAATAAACCAAAATCACTGAAAATACAAATCATATCTCAACAATAACCTTGAATGTTAATGGCCTAAACTCATCAATCTAAAGACACATACTTGAAGAATGGATTAAAAAACATTCCCCATCAATATGTTGTCTCCAAAAGACTCACCTCATAGGCAAAGACATCCACAGACTGAAGGTGGAAGGATGGGAAAAAATATATCACTCATCATATGGATCTCGTAAACAAACAGAGGTTTCCATCATCATATCAGATAAAGTGGACATCAAGCCAAAGTTGAACAGAAGGGACAAAGAAGGACATTTCACACTGCTTAAAGGAATTATACAACAAGATATAACAATTGTAAAAATTTATGCCCCTTTAAATGGAGTATCTACATATATCAAACAAACCCTTCTCAATTTCAAGAATCAAATAAACCACAACACAATAATACTGGGTGACTTTAACACACCTCTCTCACCACTGGATAGATCTTTCAAACAAAAACTAAACAAAGATACTATAGAACTAAATAATACAATCGAAGATTTAGACTTAACAGACATATATAGAATATTTCATCCATCAACGAGTGAATACACATTCTTCTCAGCAGCATATAGATCCTTCTCTAAATTAGACCATGTTATGCCACAAAGCAATTCTTAGTGAATACAATATATATATATATATATATATAGAGAGAGAGAGAGAGAGAGAGAGAGAGAGAGATAGATATAGATAATACTCTGAATTCTATCAGAAATAATGGAATGAAATTAGAAATCAATGATAAAATAAAAATAGAAGCTACTCTTACACCTGGAGATTAAATAATACATTATTGAATGACTAACAGATAGCAGAAGAAATCAAGGATACAATAAAAAAATACTTAGAGGTAAATGAGAATAGTGAAACAACACATCAAAACCTCTGGAATACTATGAAGGCAGTGTTGAGAGGAAAGTTCATTGCATTGAGTTTATTCATTAAAAGAATAGAAAGTCAATGAATAAATGAACAAACTACATCTCAAAGCCCTAGAAAAAGAAGAACAAATCAACACTAAAATCAGTAGAACACAGGAAATAATTAAAGTCAGAGCTGAAATCAATGAAATTGAGACAAAAAAAATTCAAAAAACTGACAAAAAGTTTGTTCTTTGAAAAAACAAATATAATTGATAAACCCTTAGCCATGTTAATGAAGAAAGACAGAAAACTCAAATTACTAAAATTAGTGAAGTAAAAGAAAATATCCTGATGGACACTACTGAAACACAGAAGATAATCAGAAACAATTTTGAAAATTTATACTCCAATAAAATAGAAAGTATTGAAGACATAAGACAAATTTCTAGAAACATGTAATCTACCCAAACTGAATCAGGAGGACATACATAATTTAAACAGATCATTTTCATATAATAAAATAGAAGATGCCATCAAAAGCCTACCAATTAAGAAAAGCCCAGGACCAAACAGATTTTCAGCCGAGTTCTACAAGACCTTCAAAGAAGAATTAGCATAAATACTCCTCAAATTATTCCATCAAATAAGAAAGTAGGGAACCCTTCTAAACTTTTTCTATGAGGCTAGTATCACCCTGATACCACAACCAGACAAAGGTACATCAAGGAAAGAAAACTTCAGACCAGCATCCCTAGTAAACATAGATGCAAAAATTCTCAATAAAATTAAATTCTGGCAAATTGCATAAAAACATATCAAAAAGATAATGCACCACGATTAAGTGGGATTCAGCCTCAGGAATGTAAAGTTGATGCAACATATGGAAACAAATAAACAGAATTCATCACATAAATAGACTTAAACACAAGAATCATACGATCATCTCAATAGATACAGAATAGAAACATTTGACAAAATACAGCACCACTTCATGTTCAAAATACTAGAAAAACTAGGAAGATTAGGAATATACCTCAACATTGTAAATGCTAAACCCAAGATCAACATCATTTTAAATGGAGAAAAATTGAAAGCATTCCCTCTAAAACTGGAATAAGACAAGGATGCCCACTTTTACCGCTTTATTAACATTATTGTTGAAACTATAGCCAGAGCAATTAGAAGAAAGAAATTAATGGGATACAAGTAGAAAAAGAAGAACTCAAACTATTATTATTTGCTGATGACATGATTCTATATTTAGAAGGACTTAAAATCATCACATGACAGTGACGCAGCCACATCAATGTTTATAGCAGCTCAATTCACAATAGCCAAATGATGGAACCAATCTAGGTGCCATTCAGCAGATAAATGGATAAAGAAACTATGGTATATATACACAATTGAATATTACTCAGCCTTAAAGAAGAACAAAGCTATGGCAATTGCCAGTAAATGGATTGAGCTAAAACATATTATGCTAAGCAAAAGAACCCAATCCCAAAGAACCAAAGACTTTGAATGTTTTCTCTGATATGTGGATGCTAATTCACAATAAGGATGGGAAGGGAGCTAGAGAAGAATATAGGTATTTTGGATTAGACAGAGGGGAGTGAATAAGGAGGGTATATGGGGGCAGAAAGAATAGTAGAATGAATTGGACTTTATTACCCTGTGTGCCTATATGATTGCATGACTGGTGTAACTCTACCTCATGTACAAACAGATGAATGTGAAGTAATACCCCATTTATGTATGATGTGTCAAAATTCATTCTACTGTCATGTATAACTAATTATAATGAATAAAAAAAAACCTAGCTGGCTATATGAAAGAATAAAAAGGGATTAATAAACCTGAGGTGGCCTGAAGATACATTAAAAAAAAAAGAAATAATCCAGAATAACCACACAAAGGCCAGATTGTTTTACAGTAAACCATCTTCCTCTGAAAGGAGCTTATACTTATACTTGGCCCATTCAGCCAAGATCTCTCTGCTCAAGAGACTACAGTAAGATCAGTGCAGCATGACCCATATCTTAAAGGGCCAGTAACATACAAGAACACAGACAGACAAGAGAGGATCACTAAAACCAGGGCTCACTGATGGGAACCTTTAAAACAGACAGACCTGCATGTACAAATTTCTTTCATTTTCTTTACCTTTGACAGATCAACTCTGAAAGAGCCTATAATCAAGGAGATAGCTAAAGATTGCGGTTAGCTAAGAGCCATAAAAGATGTTCTAGTTTCCACCTGATATTAATACATTATTCAAAGAATCTTTATATGCCCGTGAACACTCTGTGACGCACCTGTAAGCTGGAGCTCTAAGCACGTGTCCTTGTTAAAGCTATATGTATATAACTGGGTGAGGTTCGTTAGAGTGTGGGGGAAGAAGAAGAAGGTGGTGGTTGGAGTTAGAGCATTTGGAGTGATTGCTGGAGCCGGAGAGAGAAGAAGAATAAAAGACCTTTTTTCATTTTCATCCTGCCTCCGAATTTTCCTGCGGCGTTTGTTGCTCCAGGTGGCTTCCGCTTCAGGCAGCAACACAACTCCAACAGCAAGATTGTATAATATTCCATAAAGCTATTCAAAAGCCAGATCATTACAGTAAAACATTATCTTAGACAGGCTCATACCTATAGATGGCCCTTTCTTCAACTCATTTTACCTCTGACAGATGAACTCCAACAGCAAGAGTGTACAAAAAAAAAAAAAAAAAAAAAAACAGAGAGATGACCAGAGAGGAACCACAAAACCATGTCTGGCAGAGAGGAACCTTTAAACTCAGCAGCCATGATCTTTCCCAAGAGACTGCCTACAGAATCAATGCAGTATTGGCCATGTCTTAAAAGGGGCAGTAACAGATACAAACAAAACAAAAATACAGACAGACAACCAGAGGGGATACCCAAACACAAGGCCAACAAACAGATGAACAGACCAGAAAGAAGTAAATATCCCTAGGTTCTAGAGTGCCACTTAACCATGACTCCTACACCAGTGGCATCACAGCTGTCCCCACAAAGAGGGACCAGATGTTCTCACAAAGAGGAAACAGGTGTGTGAAATTAAGGACCTCTGTGTGCACACCAGGGGACTTACCAGTTGGCCAAAGTTGTCCCGACTTCTTAAGTTCAGTTTCCTTTTTTTCAAAATAGACCATGATGAAGCAACTTTATTAAGGGAGGGTAGGCAGGAGTTTCCCAAAGCAAAAGGAGCTTAGGCAGCTGCTGGGACAGTCCCTCAGTCTCTCCCTTTGTTCACAGGAATAGCTTCTCTGGTTCTACCCAAGGCAAACTCATGGGTCTCCGAACGCCCCAGCAGTCTGCTCTCAACAAGTTCGCCAGCCACCTTGCATCCTCAGCATAGAAGTGGGGTTCCTTGCAGATTCTGGACAGACTGAGAAAGCTGGAGCAGGGGCTACTCTCCGGTCCCACCTGGGGTACCAAATTTGTTACCAAAATCTCAGTCCTTGTCCCCAATACTAATCCAATAACAAGGGCAGTTTTGAGAAAAAGGAAAAAGAAGTTTTATTGCTTTGCTAGCAAAGGAGAAAACAGGGAACTCCTGTCCCAGAGGCTGTGATTCTGGGAAAATTTATTATAAGCAATTTAAAAACTCAGAAACCATAAACTAAATTATATGAAGAAATTGACTAAATAAAAATGAAAACTTTGGCATGGAAAATGATACTATAAATAAAATGTAATGACAAACTGGGAGAAATACTTGTAATTTCTTTGTCAGATAAGTGTATGTCTTTACTAAATAATGCTCTTATAAATCTATACAAATGATGAATACTCCACAGAAAAATGAGAAAAGACTATAAATGAAAATTCACAGATGCTAAATATAGTAAATTGTTAATAACTTAAAAAAGCAATTGAAATTAAATTGTGTTTATTTCTTTATGCATAAAAATGTCAAACATTTTGAAAAATGAACACTTTTGCTTTAGGAAATGGTCACTCTCAAATTGTTGTCTGGAGTTAAAATTTTAGTAACTTTCAAAAATACTTTTATTGTAGAATATTACATACATTGAAAAGTATTCAAAACCTAAATGACCCTTTTTGTAATGTATCATGAAGAAAACATCTGTTTAACCCTCATAAGTTCAGGAAATGCAAAGTTACCAGTATGTCCCAAGCTGACGTTGTGGCAGTTTTTACTTATCTGCTGCCTCCTCTCTCTCTTATCTAAGTGATTACTGTTCTGATCTCAAATACTACAAATTAATTTTACTCATCTTTGAATTTTAAGTCATTCTTTTAGGGCTGTCTTTTTCCATTCAACATAGTGTTTGTGAGTTTTATCTTTTGTGATTACATGTAAATACAAATGATAAATGTACATTGTTGGATAAAATTTCACTGAATGAATATATATAATTTACTAATTTACAATTCCAGTCTTGATATTCAAGCTATTTCTAGTTTTGGGTCATTCTTCTAGGTGTTTTTGTGTTATATATTAAAGTATTTATACCTAGGAATATTTATACCTAGGAAAGGTACATTCATAAGGAATATTGTTAGTAGATAATCTACCAGCAATGTTCAAGTTACTCTGCAATGTTGTCAACACTTGACAATATCAGTCTTCCAAACTTTAGCCTTTCTGGTATGTGTTGAGCTTTATTTTTCATTTTTCTTATGACTAATGAAATCCAGTACATTTTCATATGTTTATTAACCAATTGGATAACCTTTGTAGACAAGTGCTTGCTTGATCAGGTAACTTTCTTATTTAGGATAATATCTATGTGTATTTTTTTTAAAAAACTGGGGATTGAACCCAGGCGCACTTAATCACTGAGCCACATCCCCAGCACCACTCCCCCACCTGCCTTTTCTTTTCTTCAGAAATAGGTTCTTGCTAACTTGCTTAGGACCTCGCTAAATTGCTGAGGCTGGCTTTGAACTTGAGATCCTCCTGTTCAACCTCCTGAGCTGCTGGGATTATAGGCACGTGCCACTGTGCCCAGCCTTTTTTTTTTTTTTTTTTTTTAATTCCATGGGTTCTTCATATATTCAGCATGTGAGCCCATTGTCATGGAGATGTTGAAAATAGTTTCTTCCATTCTGTGGTTTCTTTTCTATTTTTTTAATGATATCTTTACACAAATATTTTCTTACTTTTAATATAACACAAGTTATCAGTATCTTCCTTATGCTCCATGCTTTTTGTATCCTGTTTGAGAAATCTATTCCTGTTCCAGGTCATGAAGATCATCTTATTTGTTACTTCTTTGAGTTGAGCTATCCAACACAGGAAGTAACTAACCACATGCAATTTCAACTAATTATTTGAAATTAAATCAATTGAAATAAAATAAAAATAAATAAAATCAAAAGTTCTTTTACATACTAGCTAAGTTGTTCAGTGCTCAGGAACCACAGATAGAGGACTTTTCCAAAGTTCTACCAGTCAAACATGTTCTAGTAATGTTCAAATACATTTGCCTTTTGTGGCCCTATAATATTATTATGCCCAATTAAGATGATTAAGAATGACATTTTAGATAACAAAAACAATCTCTTGAATCTTTCAAAGAAAAATCTAAATTTTATTTCATGCTTGATTAATACAGATAAATAATTCCAACAGGGAGGACTCATGGTAAAAGCACTGATGAAAACCATTTACACTTGGATCTAGGCTAATTTATTGTGAGAAGTAATGATGTTCCTAACAGCAATAGGAGAGTAGGAAGAGTGTGGGAGGAAATATGAGAATGTTAATTTTCTCATCCTTAGCAGGAAGACAATCAATGTTCCCTAAAATAAATAGAAGTGGAAAATTTTGGTTTTTATGTCCTTCATCATTTTTCTATTGTGAATTCTTTAAGCCTTAGGAAGAATATTTTAGGATCTATTTCTTTTGTGAGGAAACATTGATGTAAAGTTTGTCAGTTGTTTCAGTTTTGTTCATTCCTTTTTCTTGTATTAAATTTAAATAAAATTAATTTAATAATTGAGTGTGCATAATTGAATAAATGTAGGTGACTTTATAAATGGATTGCAACAGACACCTGTTTTCCTTGGTTTGATCCTTGTCTCTTTTCCTCTTTTTGCCTCTGCTGTTTGCCCTATTTCCTCTCCTTTCCCAATTCTTGGCAATTCACAATGCTTCCAAAAGCAGCTCTTAAAAGAATTTCCTGACAGTTGTTGGAATGAAATTCTACCAATGATCCTGATCAAGAGGCATAAAAACAGAATTTTCTCTACCTCCTGCAATCACATGTTTTGTACCAGTTAGAGACTAAAATGAAAATTTAAAAAATTTAAAAAGTGCAACTCAGGCCAGAAACAAAGGACATATAACCTTCTTTTTTCCTTGCTCTGTGAAACTCTAATCCTGCTTTAGTTTAGGGAGTTACCTGGTTTTTAAGTTTCCCTGATGGGCACCAACTAATTTAAATCAATTGCATTATTCTTTCCTTGACATTACATCAAAGATTAATTTATTCCTTCATTTGCATACCTGCACAGAGAAGAAATAGATGTTTACTGATTTTTTTAAGTAGTTAAATTTTGGGTGAATTTTGTATTTTTCTGTGTTTAAAATCTCTTCATAATGATCATAACTCATTAAAAGTAGGCCTAATTTGAAAACTAAGACAAGGATTTAAACCTATATATTTAAATCTATATGTCTGATATTGAACAAAATAGTAATATATTACTAAGTAAAAATAATATAATTTAAAGTATAATGAGTAAAGTAGGATTCTATTTAACAAAAGAAACCATATATTATCTGCATGCACCTGAATTTGTATGTATTAAAACTCTGGAAATAGAATGCTAGCTACAGAAAATGAGAAGTTCTATATGATCCACAAAAGCAAATAGTAAGAAAATTTGTTGCAATTACAGTCTGTACAGAGGTTAAAAATCTAGGTATGCATGTTGATGAGAAACAAATTAAAAAATGGTTTTTACTAAGAAAACACAAATTGTAGTAATTTTTTTTGTTTTAATGAAAAGTATCAGTTTACAGAACTGTTGCACACAATTTCTCTTGTGTATATTGCCCAAATCCAAGAGTGTTGTTTACATAGAAAACAAGGAGTATGCAACTTTATCCATGAAAAACTCACATGCATGGGAGAAAATGCCTACTTTTATTTTTGTTGCTGAACTAGCCCAGAAGCAGGTGTCATCTCATCTCCAGTTCACATGAGGAATAGTCTGGGGTTCAGCTTTAGTGTTCAATGTTATTTGCTATTAAAAGGAAACAGAATTAGAGTAAACATGCTACAGATATGTATGCATACCCATTTCATAGCAGCACAACTCACAATAGCCAATTTAGGAAACAAGTTTAGGTATTATCAACCGATGAAAGGATAAAGAATGTAGTATACATACATGATGGAGTTTTCTTTAACCATAAATAAAAACTATATTATGTAATTTCCAGGAAAATACATGGATCTGGAGCACATTATGTTAAGTGAAGTAAGTCCAATTCAGCAAGTCAAGCTAGAGAGAAAGGAGGGGGCAGGAGATCACATGAAAATGGAAGGGAGACTAGTGCCATATAGGAAGGGGATCAGGAGGAGAGAGGAGGGTTAGAAATAGGAGGTACTGGGAAATCAAACTGATCGAGTTATGTGCATGTACAAATATGTCACTATGAAGAGCACTGATATGGATAATTATTATGAACCATTTTTTTTTTATAAAAGGAAATAGAGATTCTTGGAGAGTCACTGACTCTATGTCTGTGGCTTGAAAAAGTTTACCTTGACAGTAGAACCACCTGCTTTCACACAAGGATTCTGTCAGAAAATCCCTCAGTTTTGCTTTTAAGGGCACACATGCACCCAGTTATGGCAATTCTGTCATCACAAAGCCTGAAAGCAAATTGCTTTTAATAAAATGAAGTAAAGGGTAAATTTAAAATTAAAATTTTAAATGATGGATAAATAGTATATGACTATTTTTGTTAGTCAAAATGTCTCTGGGATGATTTATATGGGTGAACGATTGTTGTTCTTAAGAAGTATATATTTGACTTTTATTTTGTTGCTTATAGCTGTTTTGTTCATATTATCCAAAAGGAAGAAACAACCCAAATGCTCATACAACTAGTGAATGAATGAACAAGATGCTGTATATTCATACAGTGGAATATTATTTGGCCGTAAAAAGAAATGAAGTACTGCTAGAAGCTATAGCAGAGATGAACCTCAAAATTGTCATCCTAACTGAAAGAATCCAGTCACAAGGATCACTAATACAGTATATGGGAATGAAGGGGGTTAAGGGGATGTAAGCAAACAGAATGTTTCTGGAAAAACAAGGAAAGGAATTCATTAAGACTAGGAAGGACTGAAGGAAAAGGCAGAAAGGGTATTCCAGGGAGTAGATCAAGGTGATAGAACAATGGAAGGACCCCAGGAGAAAGAAGACTCCATAGACTAGATTCTCATCTCTTGAATTACAAACCCCTAAGTCCCATAATTAATAATAATAATAACAACAATAATACAACATTCCCAAGAATGCTAACAAATTATTGAAAATTATGCATAAAGTTGAGATGATAATAGATTTTGTAATACAGATCATCCCCCAAAAGCAAACCTTTTCTTCTTGGCCATGTTATTTTTGAAGTATGATCTTGAAAAATTCCATTTACAAATGAGGGTGGATAATAAAAAGGACTCTATGAGTACTTATCTAGCTTTGAAAGATCCTGGAAGACACAAGATGGCAAGTCATGACCAAAGATCAGTTAATTAATACTGTAGAACATATAATCTTGGTAGATTTGAGTGTAATGTGGTATTTTCTTTTGTGTCTGCCAAAATTATTATAACTCTAGGGGAGTTATGAAATAAGTATAGAAAAATACATTATTCAAAAGCATAGTATCATTACTTTTGTTTTAAGTAAGTAAAAAATATAAAAATAGATTTTGAAATCATGCTGATACCTGTGAATGATCTCTGTTTTCAGGATGATTGAATCAACTAAAAGAGGTTGATACATTAGACTCGATTTTATTTGAATGCTTTAGGAAACATGGTTAATTGCATATTGAAGCAAAGTTTAATTATTTAAGCCAATTTGTAAAATGTATAAATATTTATGCATTTGTGATGTTTAACTGTTTAGAATATTGTGTAAGTAGATTTATAGATTTTAATAAACTGAACATTAAGTAGAGAAGCACAAATAGGAATATGTTCTTTGTGTTCGGATTTCATAAAATGAAAGCCTACTTTTTATTATTAAAGATATAAATAAGAATAACACAGGAAGTTTCTTTGTAGAATCGGGACAGTTGCGTATCACTACTAAGAGACACTTTAATAACCAAAAATAACCTATAAGAATGTTAATAGTAACAAAAATTAATGAAGTTGGATTAGCAGAGTCAGCAATATTGACCTTATATGTCATGTACCATGTTTACAGGGACAGCATTCAAATGGGGAAAAGGGACACTGGGAAGCTGACACATGGGAAAAAAATTCCATAGTGCTACACTTCCCCCAAATTACATAAACAACTTTAAAAGACAGAATGTAAGGTAAAAGAAAAGCCAGGCATAAAGAGTCAAACACCACATGTTCTCGTTTACATGTGGAAGGTAAAGTTGATCTCAAAGAAATGGAGAATGGAAGAGTGATAGAGCCCAGGTTGGGTGATGGCAGGAAGAGAAATGGAGAAAGAGTGGTTAAGGGGTCCAAGGGTGCAGCTGGATAGGAGGAATGGCTTCTAATATTCCATAGCAGGACCGCTATTATTGACTACAACTAATTGAATATTTAAAAATAGTTAATAGAGAATTTTGAATGTTACCAACACAAAGAAATGTTATATGGCTGAGGTGATGGATGTGCCAATTACCCTAATGTCTGATGATCATACATTGTATACATGTATTGAAATGTTACACTGAATCCCATACATGTGCACAAGTATTATTTGTAAACTTTAAAATACAATTTAAAAAATTAGAGAGAGAGAGAGAGAGAGAGAGAAGCTAATAACTGAAGAAATACAAATAAAATGAGTACCTAACTCAACGTTATGGTACCAGTATGCTAAGGTCCTAGTTTTGACATCTTCTCTGGTTATGTGAGTATTGCCATTGGGGAAAACTGAAGGGTATATGGGAACTCTGAGCTATTTTTGAAACATTATGCATCAAGTTATTTCAATGTAAAGATGTTATACAAATATCTGAAGATATTATTCATTGCCTGAGGAACACGTGTGGCCTGTTCTAGTGGAGCAGACAAGGAAGTCTGTTGGAATCTGTGTGAGCTTCCCAGTGTCCCTTTGCCTCATTTGCATGCTTTACCTATGAACTCAATGTAGGACATGTGAGCTGATCTTGCTGAGTTTGCTAATCTGTCTTTTATTAAATTTTGTTGTGGTTAATGTTGCTTAGTGCAAAGGAAACAATCATAAGCATAAATACTACAAAAACAGTCATATATGTTTACATATAGTAATTGTGCTCTCTGGATGGTGCCCTCTTAAAAATTAACCTGCAGGGCTGGGGTTATACCTCAGTGGTAGAGTGCTTGCCTAGCACATGTGAGGCACTGGGTTTAATTCTCAGCACCACATAAAAATAAATAAATAAAATAAAGGTATTGTGCTCATCTACAACTAAAAATAATATTAAAATAAAATAAACTGCAGTCATCCTCCTAGATCCTGTCTTCCTGCTCAAAAGCTTTTTGTGCCACATTCTCATTCAAAACTACCTAGTTGTCTCTCCTTACACTTAGGGAAGATGTGAATCTTCTTACAAATGTCTCAAGAATCTAAAATGTGCCCACTGTTGACAATTCTGTTGTCATCATGTACTCTTTCCCTCTTCACTGTTCCTTGAACACATCCCGCACACTCCTGCCTGAAGGACTTTGTGTTGCTACTCCCTTTGCCCCTGCAGTCAAACATGACCTTGAGTGACCTCACTATTACTCTCATCATCTGATATTATTTTCTATGTCTATTTAGTCATTATTGTCTTTTTCACAGAGTCTAGCCCATATTGGTGCTTGATAAATATTTTTGAATAAATGAATAATAAATGAATAAAAACTCCTGTTAATGGTACTTGTTCTGGGAAATATGATTAAGGAGGATAAGATTTACATTCTGCTTCTTATACTTGAGGGAAATTTGGTATTCTTGTACCAAATATAAGCTTATTTTGCAATCAAGTTTTTAAAAAATGCAAATACATTTTTATACTTGGAACAGATAATGACAAAGATGATTTCCAGCAGTAGCACTATTCTCACTGTTCTTATGGGATCTGGAATGTTCCCAAAGGTTCTTGTGTTGAAGGCTTAGTCCCCAGTGCAGCAATAGTCAGAGGTGGGGCTTTTGGAAAGTGATTGAATCATGAGGGCTCTGACCTTAGCATTAATTCACTGATAGGCTAATTCACTGTGGATTAAATCACTGTTGGGTTCACAGTTCAATGAACTAATGGGAGGTGGGAGAAACTATAGAAGGTATAGCTTATTGGAAAAAATATATCACTGGGGTTGTGCCCTGGAAGGGTATCTTGTTCTGGCCTCTTTCCTGCTGTCTCTCTGCTTCTTGGCTACCATAAGGTGAGAAACTTTCCTACACTGTGTCCTTCTACCATGATGTACTGTCTCACCATAGTCCTAGAAACGACAGATCCAGCTGGTGGTAGATAGAAACCTATGAAGCCATGAGCCCAAATAAATCTTTCCTCCTCTCTGCTGATTTTCTCTGGTATTTTGTCACAGCAACAGAAAACTTACTAACATAGCATACTATGATACTAGGTTTTTCAAATTATTCTCTTAAGTTCCAAGGAGCAAAGCCTAGCACAGCTTAGCTCTCAATTGTAAAGTATTAAAACAATCATGGATTCCATTTTTCACATATGAATTAATCCAAAAAACATAAATTAGTGTCAGTATCTAAGAGTCTTTTCTTATGTTTTGGATCTGGAATGTCCCCCAAAGCTCATGTATTGAAAGCATGGTCCCCAAGGCAGCAAAGATCAGAGGTGGGGCTTTAGTCGAGGATTAGATCATGAGGGCTTGACTTCATCCATGGATTGATCTAGCTGGATGGACTACTGGGAGGTAGCGCATAGTTGGAGGAAGTAGGTCACTGGGGGTATGCCCTGGAAAGATACGTCTTCTCCCTGCCCCTTTTCTCTCTGCTGACTGGTGGCCAAGAGCTGAGAAGCTTTCCTCTGCTGTGCCCACCATGATGTTTCTGCCTTGGAGTCAGCTGACCATGGACTAAATCCTACATGTCCCTGAATTCTGTCTCTTGCTTCAAGGGTAAGTTTGAATGATTTGATTTTTTTTTTTTTTTTTTTTTTTTTTTTTTGCCATGAGGTGGGTAGATAAGGGTTCAAACAGAGTAATTATTAAAATTTTGCTATGCTTTTACCTCTTCCATAAAGTTTTGAAGCAGCCTTCAAAGATACAGAAACTCTATCAAGACAAGATGAAAGCAGAAGACAAAGAAAAGACCAGAGAGACATGAAAAGACCAGAGGGACATGAATGTGAAATAGTACCAGAATTGAGAATTAGACAAAACTCTTTCTCCAAGACCTCTGCTCTTGCAAATAGATTGCAAACATTGGCTATAACCTTTCTCAAATCCAGTATAGAAAGGGAAACTGGATCAATCACACCATTTTCATTATTTCTAGCATAAGCTAAATCAAATCTGTTACTCTGTCATTTCACACCTATTCCCAATAGAAAAGCAGAAAGAAAATTTTCTCTGAAACTCTCTGTGAAGATATTTTTCTTCATTTCATTTTTGTAGTGATGTTTAATCTCATTTCTGGTGAAACAAGTAAATTTCATAATTCCAAAATGCAATTAGGTTAAAACAATTCTATGGTTAAGGGGTGATGATGGGTATGGAGCAGGGGCTGGAGGCCGTGAATGATACTTTAAAATAAATGCACTCACCTTTAAAATACTCACATACATTTTCTCCTCTCAGTCTTTACAGGATGGGATTCAGCAGACCCACTTTTTCCCCCTGTACAAAATTAGAATCTGCCCTTAAAACTAACAGAACGGGGGAGAATGATGGTTGAAAGCCCATAAGTATCATTTATTTCTGCCTCACTGGTCAGACATATTTTGGGCATATGAGTCAGCACAGTGCGAGCAGGGCGTTTGGGCTAGACTTTACCAGAATTTATGCAAAAATTTCAGAGTGACTGCAGCTGTCCTGGCTAGTTATTTAAGGCTTTGTTAAGAGCAGGACTAAGGAGGTGGGGACACTGCACTGACTTGGTGACTGGGACAGCTCTGATTAGGCAATGTTTGTGGTCCAGCTCCCTCTGACAGGCTCTTTTTGGGGTTTTTGTATCAAGACTAAATTGCTCAGATTGGCCCAAACCCCTGTGTTCTCAACTCTGAAATACCTGACACAAATCTCAGCCTGTCAGAGCATTCTTCCACATCAGATTAGGTGCTCAGGGCATTTGCTGGCTGGGAGAAGGTGGTGTTGGTGATTCATTTTGATTCATCAGTCATTGACTAAGTGTATTCTATGTGTTTGATATGTGGTTCTTACGGAAGGGATGGTAAAGATTAGGATGTACTTGTGTCCTAGGGAAGCTCTCATCTGATGGCGAAGACAGGTATGGTCCCAACTCTCTCAGTGCAAATGTGATCACTTCAGGAAAATCACAGGCATTCAGAAGCATAGAAGAGACTGAAGTTTTAGGAAAGGCTCTTAACATTCTCCTTTATTGAGGGGTCTAGCATTTATCAGACACTTGAAAAATTTAGCATACTTTCAGAATTTCCTAGATAGATGAAGGAAAAAAGGTGTCAACTCTGCAGGAAAAAGTATGACATGAAGATACAGAGATGGATAGAGAGGAGATCTGACATGAGGGAACCATACAGAAGCACAGTGAATAATAACAGAGTTGGCTGCACTAGAGCAAAGATGAATGGACTAGTACATTGTCAAATCCCAGAACTTGTGAGTTAAAAAAAAAAAAAAAATAGCTGTGTTTCAACAGTCTACAAACGAACTTAAGGGCACTTACAAACCTTCAGAAAATAAATGAAGACAAATACCATTATAATGTAGAAGTTAGTTAATGTAAGTGATATAATATTATAACTTAACATGCTATAATTGATATAATTGATATGTGGTTCTTACGGAAGGGATGGTAAAGATTAGGATGATATAATATGATATGAAGCCAAGATTTTGTAATGAAGTCTTCTAAGCTTCACTGCCTTCTACCTTTTGTAGGCATAGCCCAATGGGGACTAAGGATAATATGGCATTTTATCAGGGTACTGGAGCACTAAAGTAGGGGTAATTGAATAGGGTTTTCTGAAGAGACTATTTATGAGCTTGTGGGAAAGGTTAGGGAAAACTGACAAGGGATGGTTTAGGATTTGGCGCTATTAACATTTGGTGACCATTGCTAAACTTAGAGCTGTCTGTCAATCAGGTGGAGTGATTAGAAAGAGTGGTGGCTATAGTTGGGGGAAGGAGGAGGTCATCAGATGGAAGCTGTGGCTTTCTGTGGAGGAACAAATCCACTGCCAACCTGTAAACGAGGAGCACATGGAGGAAATACAATCCCACAATCCCTCTCTCCTCCCAATTTCCTGTTGGTGTCACCAACTGGGCAAATGTCTTCTCCTATAGGACAAGGAAGCCCATACTATAATCCTTATAGATCAGCCTCTTGGAACACAGAACAGAGCAAATCCAGCCAGCACAGGAAAGATCAAAACTTTTTTGCTCTTGGAATCTTGGGAGGTATCATTTAATTTACCCCATGATATCATTAATTATCTTGGCATTCTGGAGTGAATTTATGAATAACTCAATAGAGTTTACAGGGATGAACTGCCCTACAACTAAATTAACTAGGTTTTCAATAATATGAAATTATCTTCAATTTGTAGCTAATTTAATCTCTGTTCTCCTAAACAATCATATTCCATAAAGTCAGGGCTCTCATTATTTTCTCAAGCATACTTGACACATGTATGTACAATATCAATAATCAGGTGGTAATAACCAGATGCTGTGGATGCTTCCAAAACAGGTGACTCTCACTAAGATATTGCAAATTTATTTGTATATTTCATTCAAAAATAATATTTACATATCAAAAATTCCCAAATCACATATTCCAAGCTCCTAGGGAGTAAAAAAGCACCTATCTTTAATTACAAGACAGGTTGTAAATAAATCTCCTCCAAGAGAAATATATTCTGATGCATGCTCTGAGGTTAGTAGAATATGCCAGATATAGGGATGGTTGTTTTATGTTACAGAAATGTTTTTTTTAACAGAACAAAGGAAACGGAGGAGGGTTGGTAAGCCTTTGAGGAAGTGTTACTCCTCTCTGAGGCATCTAACTAGGATACAAAGAGAGAGTCAGACAGTTAAAAAAAATATTCTCACCTTCAGAGCAATGAAACCCAGTTACTTTTAAATATCAATGTATTAGAGGTGAATATTCAACTACAAACTCTCTTGCATGAGAAATATCATACGCTTGTCTTCAAAATAAAATATTACTTTGAACTTTTAAGTTGCTGTGTTAATAGAACATTCACTATCAACCATATTGCTGTGCTTTTTGTGCCTCCCCCACAGTACTCATTTTGAGCTTTGGTCCTTCTCAGACCCCATTACCAGCCCCCTCCCCCTCTGGCTGCCAGGGAAGGAAACACAGACCCAGTACTTGTGAAACCACTGGCTTCCATTCCCTTCCACATATCAGAATCTATTAAAGGTATTCACCTCTCTCCCCTCCTTCATAGCATAAGCTCAGTGAGTTTAGATTTTTTTTTTAAAAATGAGGGGAGGTTACCTTTCAGAAGTTTAGAAGTTTCTGCTAAACGGAGCAGAAGCTAGTGATGATAAAAATACTAAAGAAAAAAAGACACACTACCTCTTGTTTTTCCCAATCTCTCAATTCAGAAAGAGCAAACCCAAAATAATACCAATAAAAATTATCATACCACACTGGATTTCTCTAAACCCTCCAATGGCAATGAGCCCTGGTGAATATGATTCTCTCCAGTTCAGAGAAGCATTGGTCTAGGAGATATCATGCTAAGCCCTGCATCTACAGAGAAAACTCAGACCTGCTCTCTATGAGTTTACAGTCTCAGGAACAGCAGCCATACCCATAACTGCAAGACCTGGGAAAAATACCACAATGGAGGTGGGTATGGGGAGAGTAGAGACCACCAGGAGCTGTCTGTTGAGGAGCAGCAGAGAAGGAGGATGTAATATTTGCATTATGCACAATGTCAGTGACCAACGCAGATTGGCTCAGGAAGCATGCAAGGCAGCATTGCTCAAAGCAGAAGGGACAGACTAAGTAGTTGTCAGATAAGAGAGCATGTTAGTGAACAAGAAGGGATCACCGAGTTCCATGTGGCAGACTCCAAGGCAGATTTTCATGCAGGAAGCTTGTCGGGGAGTGTTCAATAAAGGAACCATTTTTCTGAAGTAGGAGTGAACAGGAAGAAAAGTTAGACTGCAAAGCTAATCTCAACAGAGCCTCTGGGTGCCCCACAGCTGGACAGACCCTGCAGAGGGATCTCAAAATTGAGACAAGGGAGTCTGGTTTTTGCAGGCACTAAAAGGTCAACCATAGGATGTGGCTGCTTTTGGAGAATGAGCATAATCTTGGAAGAGGAAGTTCCCTTTGGCTGAGCTCTTGGCAGGCAATGCTTCTGAAGGTGGGGGAATGAGGGCCTCTATGCTGCAGCAGGGGCTGTGGGCAGTGCACCCTACCTCCACAGTCTAGCACTGCTATGCCAGGTCTGGTGTGACAAGAAAGGATGGTGTACTAACTAGGGAACTCTAGGATACAGTGTGGCAACAAACCCCTCCAAATCATATAGTATGATAAAGCCTTCTTTTTTCTTCTTTGAGTGTTAGGAACTTAACTTGTGGTAACTTAGGCATCCAGTCTTCCACAGTTACAGTGAAAAGGAATGAGGGAGAAAAGAGAATGACAATGACCTGGGCTGTACATTGTGCAAACAGCTTCCTCCTACTTACCACTAATAAGAGCCAGTCACATGGACCAACTTAATTGTAAGGGAGATGGGAAGTCAGGCTCAGGGATGCTCACATAGTGTCCAGTATAGGTCAGGATCTCTGGGTAGCAAACCCTTGCTACTATCTAGTATTGAACACAAACAACTCAGGATTTTTCAATGGTTTATCAAAGTGAATATTTAATAATCATTCAGAGTTGTGTTGTCTTCAGCAGCACTAAAAGTTCCTTTAAAGTTGTAGAAATCTTCCTAAAAAGTTCATCAAGCACAGTATGAAGTATTTATTGAAATAATAGCAAATCCATATTTTTAAGCTATCACCAAAACTCTCTTCTTCACTGGTTGTTTGGTATTTATGTGAGAAAAATCTGTAAAACCTAGAAGAGCAGAGAGGCAGAAGACATCCTTGGGAGGGGTTTGGAGTTTCTTCTACAGACTTGCAAGTCTTTCCAAAAGGTTCGAATTATTCTTGGGGCAATGGGAATCCTTAGAAGGTTTAAGCAGGATGGTAACCAGACACCTCCTATCTGGAATATGCTCACTCATGTAAATAGGCAACAAACACATGATCATTATCTGAACAATCATGCAATCACCATGTGTCAGAAATTTATTTGTGGCTTAAATCAAGATATCAGATATGCTGCTATTTATAATAATTGAATGTAATCCAAAGGAAAATTCCTAGTGCATAATCCTCTTACTGGAGGTACTTCCAGAATTAGATTTGATCAAATGTAGCCACCTCCTTTCAAGAGACAACTTCAAAAACATCGGCCTGGCTTGAAGTCCTCCTAACTCCCTGCTCCCTTCATCAACACACAGAGCTGGGTGTGTAACCCACTTTTAGGACAGCCTTTAGAAATCTCTTATCCTACTGTAACCCAAGGACTACAAAGCTGTTCCAACAGGGACTTGATGGCAAAGGAGAGGCAGGGTGAACCTGAGCCCTGACAGGAGATAGTAATGACTCCTGAGTTGTGACAGAGAAAAAGTCCTCAGGATCTGCCGCTTCCTGCTGGTTATACTTAGCTGAAAGTGAACATCTAACCGAAAGCCTTTTCATAACGTTCCCCTCTGCTCTTAGAAAGGTCTCAATGGGGACAGCACTTCATTGCTCATAGTTTTATCTCCATGCTGTCTAAGAGCTGATCTCTACCTTATTCTGTTAGTTAACTTTGCATCTCTGTGATCAGAATACCTGACAAGTATAATTTGTAGGAGAAAAGTTTACTTAGTTGGCTTAGAGTTTCAGAGGTTCAGTCCAAAGTCAGCTGACAGTATTGCTTTGGACAATGAGGTGAGGCAGAATATTCTAATACCATGATGGAAGGGCATGGTAGAAGAAAGCTGCTTAGCTCAGGGAAGGCAGAAAATAGAGAGGGAGGGAGTTGGGGGTGAGAGGGAGAGGGAAAGAGAGAGAGAAAGAGAGAAAGGGGAAGGAGGAGAAGGAGGAGGAGGAGGGAAGTCAGGAACAAGATATGCTCCAAGGCCATGCCCTTAGTAGCCTACTTTCTTCAGTCACACTTACCTACATACAGTTGCCAACAGTAGTCTATTCAAATTATTAATCTAACAAATGTATTAATCCACTGATGAGGTCATAGTTTTCATAATCTAATCATTTCACCTCTGAACATTCTTACATTGCCTAATATATGAGCTTTTTCATGAAAGACCCAACTATAACATGTATACATGTCACCGGTGCTACAACATTAGCTTTTTGTTCTCTATGGGGGATCACAATACAGGAGTGAGATCCAGGCTTGCTCCTTAACTGATCATGGAACATCATTTAGTGGATTATTTAATGTTTTTGGTCTTCAGCTTCCTTATGTAAAAGTTGAAGAGGCTGTATATTCTCCAGTCCCCTTCTAGCTCAAGTTCACAAACCCACCAATTCAGGTTTTTAGTGAGATTGTGCTGCTCTGCTGCCTATAGTATCAAGGATATCTGCATTTGAACCCTGTAAGCTGCCTGTCGTGGCCAACCACAAACCGCCGCGGGAGAAAAACTCGGAGGCAGAGTAAAGATACTTCTACTTTTACTTCTACTTTCTTAGAGAGAGCTTAGAGAGAGAAAGAAAGATTTTTCTTCTTCTTAGAGCTTAGAGAGAAAGATTAGAGAGAGCTTTTTCTTCTTCTTCTTCTTAGAGCTTAGAGAGAAAGATAGAGAGCTTGAAAGAGAGATTTCTTCTTTAGAGAGAGAGAGAGCTTAGCTTAGAGAAAGATTCTTAGAGAGAGCTTCTTTCTTCTTTCTTCTTTCTTCGGCAGCCTCGGCCTGACTCTGACCAGCAATTACTTCTTCCATCTGGTTTCTCTTCTGTCCGAACTCTTAACCGCTCTGACTCTTATTTCTTCTTCTGACTATGTTCTGGCCGCTCTGATTCTTTTCTTCTTCTCCGACCCGAACTCTTCTTCTGAGCGACCGAGTGACTGCACGACTGACTGAATGAATTCATTCTTCTCCTCTCCGACCGCTTTCACCCGGTTATATACCTTTAGCTTTGCGGGTGCCTCACGTGCATTTACAGGTGCGTCACATACATACTTATTATTATGTGGAACTTATGGCTTCCAGCTGACCGCAATAGCCATCTCCCTAATTGGGGCTCCTTCAGAACCCCAACTCTGCTTCTTACCAACTGGATGACCTAGAAAAGTCACTTACCCTTCTTGAGGAAAAGCAACTTCAATTTTGCAAATTCTTGTTGAGGAAGATATATATATATATATATATATATATATATATATATATATATATATATATATGTATATATATATATATATCTTGCATTTTACATAAATATATATATATATATCTATATATCTATCTCTATCTATCTATTTATATCTCCAGCACATAGCAGACATGGAACAAATACATATTTAATGCATGAGATTAGAAGTAATAGTATAATAATTCTAGAATTCTTTAAGACTGGAAGGTCTAATGCAAATAACAATGTTGGCAAGATTAGCTTCTGGTTTTAGCCATGTATTATGGCCAAGCTTTGGGGTTGACATGCAATGAAGGGCACATGCATTTGTTGATAAAACAGACAATTAAACAGATGGGTATAGCCAATTAGGATGAAAATGCAACAGATCACTTTTTACTTGGGTTGCTTTCTTCTAAAAATCCAACAACATAAGGAAAAAGAGAAAATAGTTCAGAAAAGTAGGAACTGTTGCACAGAGGGAAGCCAGAAAAAGATTCTTTTAGATACTCAAAACAGTCTTGGTAAGATCTACTCTGGCCTACACCTATGCTGCCCACGGATTTGCAAGTGTTGGAGTGTGTGTACTTGTGTGTGCATGTGTGTGTGTTTGTACATGCATGCCCCTTTCCAGCAAACCTTCACAGCCTTCACAGGCCTGCTCACACACTCAGACAGCTATAGCATCAGCATCTGTCATCTTTTCACACCAAGAGCAATAGAACACGTTGATGTAAAAAGAAAACGCATCCCTCAATCAGCTCTGGGTAAAGGGTAGATGCCAAATAACTATATTTCTAAAATTGGAAATACCGTGTGCATCTTCCAAGTGATGCTGGTAAAAGGTTCACTCACTCATAAACACAGGGATGCAGCTGGCACTAAGGGGTGGATTTTCTCAGCAAGGGGCCCCTTAATGGCAGCTGCCTGCCAGAAAAAGACATGTGGGGCACTGAGCTAATTTAGCTTTGAATACCTCTCTCCACCCCCAGGTTGGGTCCAGCCTTGGAATAGAATTGTGGGCTAAAAGGCAGAGACCATACACAGCTTCCTCATGCAGAGGGCCTGGGAATTGTAACCCAATTTTGAGACTAATGAAGATTATATAAAGGATCATAGATAATCTTGATCCTTCCTGCTCTTTTTTCCGTGAAGTGGAAATATCTGTGAATCTCTTGCTCTGGGGATTTTTGTATGACTGAATAATTTTTGAGATATTAATTTATGTGTTTGGGCTTGCAGTCTCTGATTTTGTTTTCTCGTTGCCCATTCATGCAGACTGTGCTTCATAGGCACAGATAACTGGCAGGGAAGAAAGCAAAAGTCACTGGCAAGGATGTCTGGTATTTACTTTATAAGGCTTCATGGAGACCCTAAGAGTCTTTGGAAGAGGAGGTGAAGGGTACTCAGTAGCAGAGGCAAAGTGACCTGGAGAATCAGAAGGGAGAGGGGGCTCAGCTTTGCTCTCCTCTTCACTCCACTTGGGCTGCAGCAGGAAAAGAGGAACAGAGAATAGGCATCGTGGATCAGTGCTTCCAGAAGCATCCTGGTGATGAACCAAAACCCTGAAAGGAGTGCTATCTAAAGTATATTGGCAGGCAGCACACAGGTGATGTTACCCAACGTTCCAGGCAAACAGAAGCAATTGACATCTCCAGTGCCTAGGGCCAAATACATAAGCCACCTACCTACCATCTTAACAATCCAATTGATTTCAAGGGTCATGGCTTGTCCTGAGGATGATTAAGGTCAAATTTTGCAATAGGCCTAAGAAGAAGCAGGTCCTAGAATAAAAATTGGGCTGACGTCTATAAAATGAAAAGTACTTTTTTTTTTTTTTTTTTTTTTTTTTTTAATGTTTACCTGGGTTTGTGAGCTGGCATTACTACCTCCTACATGTGGATGACTAACATTTCTCAGAACAGATGTTGGTCTTTATTATCTGTTTTGAGTCTGTTCTAGGAAACTCTGGTGCTGCCTTCTCACACCCAAAGAGGAAGCTCCCCCAGGAGTTGCCAGCACTGTACAGGCACCGTGAGAGGGATGTGAGCCCTCTTTGGTGGGCAAAGCACTGCTTCTTTCCCTGCATACAGTGTTTGCAGTTAATTAGAAGCGCAAATCCCGAGGACACAATAAATTCCTACCTGGCATCATCTCATCTTATTTTTTTTTTTAGTTTCTCTCTCCTTTGGTTTAGTATCTCTAGTTCCTGCCACATGGAAGCATTGCAGGAATGTGTGGTAAGGTGGGCTCAACACCTGGGGATGGCTATGTCTAGAATCCAGGTTTTGGGAAACAACTGTATGTCTAATGCCTTCTTCTCTCCTTCACTCCCTTCTTTCTCTCTTTCTATCTCTACTTCTTCTCTCCCTCTCCTTTTGCTTTTCCTATTATTTCTTTTCATACTCATTCCATGCTTGCAATAGATCATGTTCTATGTTGGTGCCAGCAACATGATGATGAACAAAGTCTTTTTAGAGTCTCTATTTGAATGGGAAAATATAGAAAATGAATAGGCAGTTCCGATAAATCATGAATTTTCCTATAAAGCTTCTAGGGCTAAGACTCATGGAAAGGACAGTAAATTTGTTCATGGGAATTGGAAATCAGAAAAACTTCCTAGAGGAAATATTTACTAAATAAATGTTAGCCAGATGTAATGAGTTGGAGATAGGAAAGGAGTATTGAGAGAGAGGAAATGGTAGATATGGGTAGAGAAGGGTGGGATGGAGTTAGAATGAGTATATTATTTTTAACAAATGTATAGTACCTGCAATGCCCAGCCCTATGGAATAGATACTATTATCTACATTTTAACAAAGAAAACTGAGGTACATGGAGGTTAAAAACCTTGTCCAAGATGTTTAGAGTGGTTTTCCTCGTATTAGGTGATTGACTGCACCATGCTGGGTCAGGCCAGCCAAAATTCTGAATAGCAGGAATGTGGAAACCAAGATGGCGCCTCTGTAGAGAATCTGGATGCTCTAACTCAGATCATTAAATACTTCTCTGTTCCCCAGTCCTGGGCCACACTAGTCTTTTTAAAATTCCCTTTTTCTCCAAGAATTTTTTATTCTCTTGAAACCATATTTATGTAAACTGACCACGGCTTTTTCACTGAGAGAGTTAAAAGGGTAACGGCAGTCAAGCTTCTACGTAAATTACCATCCATTTTGAGTTAATAGATTCCAACCCAAATTAGCCCCCAATAGTTGGAGATACATCATGATCCTCTCATGAGTTAATCAAAGCATGTAGTTGGGAAAATCATCAGCTCAAAAATTATTAATGTTTAGAATTCAACCAACCCAACATTTACCCACTTTATTTTGTTTCCTCTGTCATTTATTTGGCTTACCTGACAAAGGTAGGTGAGATGAAGACATATGTAAGAATAAAATTCCACAAATAATATTTAGTTAACTTTTATATTTTTATGACCACATGACCTCTTGACATTTTAGAATTAATAAGGAGGATCATTTCTAGTGAAATTTGCATGAAGACAAGACATACTGTGTACTTCCTACCCCTCTAAACAATTTATAGGAGACTATTTAGTTTTAGTTTTGAGGGTTATCTTGAAGTGTCAGAAGGTGACTAAGAATTACAAGCCTCAGATCCCCTTTGATGTGATGATAAGCATTTATTCTTGCACTGTTATTTGCTCAACATTACAGAGTGCCAATTCTGTGCCAGTTCCAAAGTGTGCTTGACTTGACATTAGCTGACTAATAAGCACACACACATACACATAAGCTGTAAAACAGATATATGTATGAAGTACTTATCTGCAGGAAAGAGTTAGCAATGATTTTTCAGACAAGCAAAATTTCAGACTGGCCCTTGAAAGAGAAGAAAATATAGCAGAACATTCCAGGCAAAGGAAATATGCAAAGTCATGGAGGTATAGTAGACAAGTAACAGGTAAATGGATATTTAGAAACTGAAGTATCCAGCTCCTAAGATGTCCCCCAATGATCTTCCTCTTTGATATTCATGCCCTTGTGTGATATCTTTCAATGCTTCCAAATATATATATATATATATATATATATATATATATATATATATATATATATATATATATATGGTTCCCCCCCCACCCAGAAATTGGAATTGCCTGGGTTATGTCTGAGCTCATCAAGGTTTGGGGTAAGACCACCTCCATTCTGCTTGGTTTCCTTGTTTGCTTGCCTACAAATGCAGGTATTTCCTTCCTTTGCTGCATATCTCTACTCTGGTGTGCCAGCTTGCCTTGCACTGGCACTCCACAGGGGACAATAACATGCCTTCTTCAGTACATATGGAAAAGAAGATAGCTGGATTTAAGGTTTGGTTATTACTGCCTTACTTCATCATCTAAGGAGGGATTTATCAAGACCTGTTTGGTTGAAAACTGAGCAAGAACAGAAGTCAGAAACCCTCTGAGCTCCATTATTGACCCAGGTTTCTTAGAGGCAGATGCCCTCTGCTTAGAGTAGGTTAGTTATAGAATTCAAAAGCACTTGAATTCTGCAGTGGGTCAAGTTGAAGTAGGACAGAAGAGGCTGGACACCCGAGGAATTTTCAAGAAGGGTCCACAGGGTCCACAGTGTGGCTTGTGCCTAAAATTTCCTCCTCTGGACCAAGTGTCTAGAAATTCTTTGAACTTTATACCCAGTGCAGGGGTTGGGGGACTTGGAGATTCATATGACAAGTGATTTTTGTTCCATCCTCTAGACCAGACAGAGGTTTCACACGTTTTCTTTTTCTTTTCTTTTTTTTTTTTTTTAAAAAAAAAACCCAGAGATTTACAAAAAGAGGAAACTACCAACCACAATGCTCTTTTGCAGAGGTTTTTGCTGATAGCTGATATCCTGTGTCTGACAACATGAGGAACTTACATGTTAAAAATATGGTGATGATTTCTGCTTAATTATGATAATGGTCTGCTGGGTGGTGGTGGGGTGTCTCTGTCCTACTTCAAAGTCACTAGAATGGATCACAGTTTTCATGTGTATTACTAAGATATCCAAACTAAAAGTAAAAGCCACATTAAATTTTAACTTCAATACAAGTTTCCTAGTCTCCTTTGAAAGTCAGGTTGTGCTTTTCCCACCAAGCCCACCAAGTCTTTCCTGGAGAATTGCTGTTCCAATCCTTTTTAACTCCTTTGAAACAATGAACATTCTAGTTTCCTACCATCCAGAATCCATGCATCTTTCAACCTAGATAGTCTTTGTTTTGACCATGACCTAGCTCAAAAGACATTTTTATGAAACTGTCACTACTGAGTTTTTATTTTTCCTTTGGAGCTTTCAGAGACCTTTCTATTTCAATAATGATGCTTTTTAGATTTTATTTGAATTCATTTTGGTACAGGATTATAATTTTAAGGGTGTTAATTTATGAAGGAGGAAGGGCTTCATGCTTTATCACATTTTGTAACTACAGAAGTTAGCAAGTTCTCAAGTACCTAGTAGGTGTTGTTTAAAAATGGAAGTTAGGGTAGCTCTGTGTGGAGGCCTAGTTGCTGAACTCCTCTGCATGATGGGCAGGAGAGTGGGAGGAGGCAAAGGCGGGTGGGGAGCCTGGACACACTGGGATCCAGGCAGTTGGTCCAGAGACTCCAGGCAGCTGCTTGCAGGCAGCCCAGGGATGGGCAGTTTTGTTATCACCTCCTGCAGGGTGCAGAGTCCAGGCACAGTACGATGTCCACTAGGATCACCTTGCCAACTGAGGATGAACGAGAATCTGAAAATGCACACTAATTATTGAATAAGCTGTTTGGGCCTTTAAAAAGAAAGTTAAAAAAATCTTAGAAGAATTCATATTTTATATTGGGTCAGAGAATTTAGGCAAGATTTTATGGATTTCAGTGTGAGGGTTATTTTCATCTTCATGTCAATCAGTTATACATGACAGTAGAATGGATTTTGACATAGTGTATATACATGGAGTATAATTTCCCATTCTTTTGGTTGTATGTGATGTGGAATTACACTGGTGGTGTATTTATATATGAACATAGGAAAGTTATGTCCAATTCATAATACTGTCTTTCCCATTCTCATCCCTCCTCCCTTTCCCCCATTCCCCATTGGACAACCCGCCCCCCAACTGCATTGTGAGTCAGCATCTGCAAATCAGAGAGAACATTTGGCCTTTGGGTTTTGTGGATTGGCTTATTTCACTTAGCATAATAGCCTCCACCATTTACCAGCATATGCCATAATTTCATTCTTCTTTAAGGTCAAGTAATATTCTATTGTGTATGTATACCACATTTTCTTTATCAGTTTATCTATTGAAGGGCACATAGTTTGGTCCATAGCTTAGCTATTGTGAATTGAGCTGCTATGAACATTAATGTGGCTATGTCACTATAGTATGCTGATTTTAAGTCTGTTGGGGATATGCCAAGGAGTGAGAAAACTGGATCAAAAGGTGGTTCCATCCCAAGTTTTCCAAAGAATCTCCATACTGCTTTCCAGAGTGGTTGCATTAATTTGCAGTGCCACCAGCAATGTATGTGTGTACTTTTTCCCCAAAATCCTCACCTGCATTTATTGTTACTTGTATTCTTGATAATTGCCATTTTGACTGGAGTGAGATGAAATCTCAGTATATTTCTAATCTGAATTTCTTTAATGCCGGAGATGTTGAACATTTTTTTCATGTATTTCTTGACTGTATTTCTTCTGTGAAATGTCTATTCAATTCCTTTGCCCATTTATTGATTGGGTTGTTTTTGGTATTAAATGTTTTGAGTTCTTCATATATTATGAAGATTAATGTTCTATCTGAGGTGCAGGTGGCAAATATTTTCTCCCATTCTGTAGGCTCTCTCTTCATGTTCTTGATTGTTTCCTTTGCTGTGAAGAAGCTTTTTAGTTGGATACAATCCCATTTACTAATTCTTGATTTTACTTCTTGCACTTTTAGGAGTCTTGTTGAGGAATTTGGCTCATAAGTTGACATGATGGAGATTTGGGAACTACTTTTTCTTCTGTTAGGCACAAGGTCTCTGGTCTAATGCCTAGGTCCTTGATCCAATTAGTGTGTATATAACCATTTTTTTATTCAGTAGCTTTATGAGTGCATTGCTTACATAGCAGAATGAGAATCCTAGAAATGAGTAGACCTAGAATCACTCCTCATTTGCATTTTGCTCTTAGACTTACCCAGAAGGATAATTTTAAACTGGGCAAGCATCTTTTGTTGTGGAACGCATTAGAGGATATTTTTGATAACATTTTTTCCACATTCTATCTCTAACTCTTTCCTTATTCCCCCCTTCCCTTGCTTATCTCTTCCCTATCCTAAGCTTGCCAGTGGTACCCAGATGCACTTATTATCTTTGGTAGTTGAGTAGATTTGGGAATTTATTTTTTTCTTCTATTAAATCATCAAAAGACATTGAAGATATTCAGTAGGAAAGAACCTTATACATACCATGCACCCCTCACATGGAGAAGTCACCTCCTGCACTGGGGACTCTGGAGCAAGGTATAGAAACTCCATTGCTTCCTGTGTGGATAAGCAGCCTTGCATTGGAAAGTACAGACTGTTGAAAACAGTCAGCAAGAGGAACTCTGCAAAAGTGAAATTGGTACAACACATTCTTACAGGCAGAGAGGCTACAATAAAAATAATTGATAAAACTCAGTTGAATCCAACAAGTCTACAAAAGCTCTTCAGAGAAGTAAGAATAATGAAAATTTTAAATCACCTATACATAGCAAAGTTGTTTGAAGTCACTGAAAAAAAAAAAAACACTCTACTTAATCATGGAGTAAGCAAGTGGAGATGAATTTTTTGACTATTTGATTGCACACAGAAGAATGAAGGAAAAAGAAGCAAGAGCTAAATTTAGACAGATCGTGTCTACAGTATAGTATTACCACCAAAAGCGGATTGTTCACAGAAACCTCAAGGCAGAAAATCTGTTGTTAGATGCAGATATGAACATTAAAATAGCAGATTTGGGTTTTAGCTATGAGTTTACTTTTGGCACTAAACTAGATACGTTTTGTGGGACTCCTCCAAATGCAGCCCCAGAAGTCTCCCAGGGCTAGAAGTACCATGGGCCAGAAGTGGATACATGGAGTCTGGGCATTATTCCATATACCCTAGTCTGCAGGTCATTTCCCTTTGGGGGGCAGACTCTGAAGGAACTTAGAGTGTTCTGAGGGAAATACAGAATCCCTTTCTACATATCACATATCCATATCTACATATCCACAAGCTCAAATGTTTCCTGGTGCTAAACCCAATTAAGCAAGGCACTCCAGAGCAAATCATGAAGGATGGGTACATCAACGCAGGGCATGAGGAAGATGAACTTAAACTCTTTGTTGAACCAGATCTGGACTAGAAGAGGATAGATATTATGGTAGGAATGGGATATTCACAAGAAAAAATTCAAGAATCTTTCAGTAAAATGAAATATGATGAAATCATAGCTACATAATTATTGTTGGGGAGAAAATCTTCGGAGCTGAATGCTAGTGACTCCAGTTTTAGCAGCAACTTTTCACTTGCTAGGGTGAGGCCAAGCAGTCACCTCAGCAACAGCACCGGGCAGTCCCCTCCCTACAAAGTGCAGAGAAGCATTTCTTCAAGCCAGATGCAGAGAGGGTACAGTGACTATGCTGGACCAGCTAGTCCTTCAGTTTGGGCATCTCTGAAGAGGAGTAAGACCAGCACTGAAGATAGTGGCCTCAAAGAAGATGGAATTCCCTACTGGAAATCAGGTGGCAGTTCCACGGAAGGAGAGGGAATTGCTCAAGCAAGTCCCCTGTTTGGAAATGAAAGTAATCCCAACAAGGTGGATATTCGTGAATGCAAGAAAAGCCCTGCTATTCCCAGCAGTAACACAGCATCTGGAGAGATGACAGAGTGGAATGACACAGGGATGGCTTACCTTTGCAGTGGGAGAACCACAGTGGGCAGACATTCAGTGATCCAGAATGGCACAGAGAATAGCACCCTTCCTGATCAGAGAACTAAAGTTGCTTCGACCCACAGTATTAGCAGTGCCTCCACCCTGGACTGAATCTGTTTCCCTGAAAGACACTGCTAGTCTTAGCACTTTCCAAGGCCAGCCCCGGGAACTGGCGAACTGCAACATACAAGGCCCTCCTGCCTCGCCCAGCCCCAGGAAGCTACTCCACTGTTCCAGACTCCAAGCAGAGGCTCCACTAATCCTTTTTAATAAATTAACTTCAAAACTCACAAGAAGGCTTCCAATCCAGTATGAGAGCAATGGGAGACATAAGGGCTCAAGTCACAATGTCTCCGCTGATCAAAAGGATGAGAACAATGAAGCAAAACCTAGCTCCCTGTGCTTCACATGGAGCATGAAAACCACTAGTTCCATGGACCCCAGTGACGTGATATGGGAGATCTGCGAAGTGCTAGATGCCAATAGCTGCAACTACACACAGAGCACGTGCTTCCTGCTTGTTTGTGTCCATGGTGACCCAATGCAGAGAACCTGGTAAGTGGGAGATGGAGGTGTGTAAGCTACCCAGACTGTCTCTGAGCAGAGTTCAGTTCAAGTGGCTATCAGAGACATCCACAGCTTTCAAAAATATTGCTTCCAAAATTGCCAATGAGTTAAAGCTGTAACCCAGTTATTACAGTGTAAATTAAGTAGCAATTTAAAGTGTTTTCCTGAACACTGATGTTCATAGAAAATAATATTTAGGTAATAACATTTGCATCTTCTAAATCATGGCAGTGAAGTCTGAGGACTAGCGCCCGCCTGGGAGTGGAAGCTGGCCTTTTCTACCATGCACTATGTTAAAGTCATGTGACCCTCAAAAAAAAGAAAAAGACCCATTTGAGACATGCAAATTTCTAACAGTTCAATGCTCCATAAGTGGCTTTCAGTTCAGAGGTAATCCATTGCTTCTAACAGGCTCTCCATTTAATGTAGTATGAACTACCATGTAATGATAGCTACCTGTGCAGTTAAATGCTTTTATAATTAAATCTTTATTGAATAGAATTCTTTAGCTTTCCTGCTGTGTGTTTAAACTTGTTGGAGTATTGTCATAGAAATGTGATTTGTGTGCTGTGGCAGGGGAAAATATAATTTTATTAAATAAATAGGCATTGAATTGCCAAAAAAAAAAAAATATGGAAGTCAACACTGGCCAGGTTAAGTTAAACCAGTGCTGATATGCCTTTAGAGAGGCTATGTGAATTTTTTCTATGCCACACACTGCCCTTCCCCACGGTCACTTGGTTTATTCAGTCCCCTGACCTTGGTATACATCATCTACCTCCCTTTTCCTGGACAACTCCGGCTCATCCTTTACTACTCGGCTCATCACCCTCAAATTTAGGAAGCTTTTCCTGACTCTTTCAGATTGTTTCAGACCACTCCCCCACTGGCATTTCTCCAGAACCCCATGAGCACATTTCTGTTACTATCCACTGTCATAGATCATCTAGGTGTAGCTGCCTCCTTTGTGGAGGCTCTATTTCTAACACAGTTTAGAACAAGCAGATATTTGTAGAATGAATGAATAAAATAATGAATGAGTGGATAATTCTTGACAACTGCCACCACTTGACCCTTACTGTTAAAATTCTAGGGAAACCTGCCCCCTGGGAGGATCTTTAACTAATGAAATTTTATAACGATCTGACCCTAGATGTCTCTGATTAGAAGTTACAAAGGAAGTTGAAGATAGGTATAGGATTCCTTACAAAACTCTCACCCTGGCCTTTTGGGTCTTGCCTTCACAATTGTAGTCCCGAACTTAGAGCGAGGTGACTAGAATGACTAGAATGAAATCTGTCACATGCTGACTGCACTCAATTTGTAGTGCAATTATAATTTATGGATCATTTTTGTCTTCACGGGCCATTATCATAACCGAGTGTCTTGGCCTTATTATGGCACCTGCACTCATCTATCTTGCAAAAACGGACAGTCAGACACTAAGTGCCTGTTGAGAAAGCCATTCCCAAGCTGTGCAGGTTAGTGCTGATCTCTGATTATTCCCAGATTATGTTTCTGGACTGACATTATAATTTGTGTTCCCCACGTAGGGGAGTAATGACAACACAACCCATTATAGAATTTGCATAAATTTTTTTAAACCTCAGTTTCTTTCAAAATCTTTCTCACTTTCCTCTAAGACTGGACAGAGTTTATATTTTTTTACCTATTCTTCATTGTGATGGTTTTTCTCCCTTCAAAAATCTGGTCATGCTTTGTGAAGTTATTCCTTTTTAAAAAAAATCTATAAGAGCAAAACTGAGATTTATGGACCATCTAATAACTTACATAGATATTATGTTTATTTAAAATCCCAGTTCTATATTTACAGTGGAAAATAATTTAATTAAGAAATAAAGGTCTGTGAGAGTTGTTTTCTCTCTGCAAACATTAACAGATGCTTTGAAATTAACATTCTGCAAGTGGACATCTTTTGCTAAGTAACTTTGCTGATTAAAATGAGTGAATTGCCTAGCTGGCATGGTGGCACACGTGTAGTCCCAGCTACCTGGTACTCAGGAGGCTGAGGCAGGAGAATGACTTGAGCTCAGGAGTTCAAGGGCAAGCAGGGCAACAAAGTGAGACCCCCTTCTCAACAATAAATAAATAAATAGCAAAAGAAATACTGTTCTCTGACCAGTTAGAATGTTGTATTGTATTCTGGCATCCATCCACTTGAAGCACTTTGCAATCACACTAAACATGTTCCCAGCAGTCGTGTTGGTTCGTAAGGGTCCAAGACTTACCTTACAATAGCACAGGTAAAGGAAGCTTTATTTTACTTGGTAGAGAGCTCAGCACCATGGAACCTGATGGGAACAGGGAGTGGAACTCACTCCACTGCACAGCCTCACCTTCGTGGCTCCTGTTTCTCACATACCTGCTGAGATCTTCCGTCTTTCCCAATTGGCATCGTCTTCCCCTGCGCTTCTTTCCTTTGTGTGATGCACATGCTATTTGAATTGCCAGGTCTTCAATTCCACATCATGAGTCTGATTCGCCGTCTTCTACTTCTCAGAGTCATGATTGCTGATATTCAAATTTACAAGAATGGAACCTGAGCCTCGAAACCTGTCTTTCTGAGCCACATCTCACAAGGGCTCTGCCTATACACACCACCACTCTTTGGGTAAATTGTTCAGTGTTGCTTTAATCAGCTGTGACTGTAATGGTGATCATGTCCTATGAACATGAACTTTTCATGACCTATTTCAGTCACTTTCAGGCTGAAAGAGACAAAGAGCATTTGCAAGAGGGTATGGCTGAAGTATGATTTTATCATTGGCATTTACTGAGGCTTATAACAACAACTGTTCACTTGGACCCCTATAGCTTTTCTGCATGAAAATAAGGATGGGTGCTGTCAGTCTTCACTCTGGATGACCTTCAAAGAATCCAGATTCTTTGACAGAGTGGTCTCCAGAAATTCATCCAGGAAAAAAAAGAAAAAAGAAACAAAGAAACTGGACCACAGTGCTGACCTCTCACAAATCCCATAACTTGCTTGAAAATGCAGCTCACACAAGTGTTAGCCAAAAGAGGATATGATGTCACAAAAAGCACTTACAAAATGAACATGGTTACAGTTGACCTCAGAAATTGCTGAATCATAATTGGGGTCCTCTCTGTTTGCTGGGACTTTCTGTCTCCCTCTCTGACCTCTGTACCACAGCACGTCAACTTCATTGTTCTCAGACCAGCTCACCCTTTAGGGAGCTTGTGCTCAGAGCTCTAGCATATCTTTGTAAATTCACAGAGATGAAAAAGGCTCTAAAAGATTCTGGGAAAATATTCTGATTCATGTTGGTCACGTATTGTATCAGAGTTTTCAAAAAAAAAAAAAAAAAATAGAACCAGTAGGATGCACATATGTATCAGTATATAGTAAGGGATTTATTTCAAGGAATTGGCTCATGCAGTTGTGGGGACTGGCAAGTCTGAGATGTGTAGGGCAGGCCCAGTAGGCTGGAAACTCAGGCGAGAGGTAATGCTGCAGTCCTGAGGCAGGATTTCTTCTGTGATAAATCTTAGATTTTGCTATTAAGGCCTTCTACTAATTGGATGAGCCTCACCCATGTGATTGAGAATTATCTTCTTTACTTAAAATCAACTTATTTTAGATATTAATCACATGTACAAAATATTCACAGAAACATATAGATTAGCATTTGATTACATAATCAGATACTATAGTCTAGCCAAATTGACACATAACATAAATCAAATGTATCCATCCCATGTTTCAATGAATGGGGCCATGAGGAATTGGGAATTGGGTGGAACAGGTGGGACTATTTGTCTACCATATAATCACATGGAAGGGACTTTATAATAAAAATGAGATTAGTATAAAAATAGACATCTGCAAACCTATAAGCCAATTCATTGGCGTATACGTGGTGCTGTGTTTTATATGTATCCCCAAAAGTTCATGTGTTGAGAACATAATACTCAAATTCATATGTTAATGGTATTTTGATGTGATACCTTTGGAGGCAGTTAGGATTAGATGGGGTCATAAAAATGGTATAAGAAGAGGAAGAGAGACTCAAACTAGCACACTTGGTTTTTCTTGCCATGTGATGCCCTCTACCACGTTATGATACAGCAAGAAGGCCCTCACCATGCTGTGAGTAAACAAACCTCCATTCTTCATAAATGATGAAGCCTCAAGAATTTTATAAAAGCAACAGAAATGAACTAAGACACAGGGGAACATGATGTGGCCTAGAACTCTTTTCTTGTCATTTCTTGGACTCAGCCTTCATAGTGCCGTGTGGAAAGGAATGGGGAAGTAAGAATAGGGGGAATGCCTGCTTTACTCCACTTAGAGGTACTATAATTTCAACTTGTGTTTTTAATTTTTATCTTGCAGTTTTGACAATACGTTGTTTCTTATAGTTCTCAAGAATGAGTGGAAAAGTTGCAAGAAGAATTACAAATTTATAATGTAAGGTGTTTATTATCAATAGACAACACATATATTAACAATCAATAAAAATTAAACACTGTTTCCAAGTAGGGTTTGTAATTTATGGTCTTGTCTCTATTTCATAGAATCATGTATTATCAATTCCTTTCAAATAACATAATTGGAATGCTATTGCATGAGAGATTATTCTAGGTCTGCATATACAGTGGTGGTGAACCCTGTGGTTAAGATGCTGCTTTCAATGAATTTCCTTTTAGTGAGTGAAAGGAGGGATGTGAAAGAATGAGCCCACACACAAATGCCAAAGAGTTTTGAAGTGGTGATAAATCTCCTGAAGAATATAAAGCAAAGAATGTGATGGAGTGAGGTTAGTGGGCGTTGTGCTATCAGGCACACCTTCTCCGGGGTGATATTTGAAAGATGGTATGTCAAGTAGGAAAGAGTGTCCCATGTAAAGATATGAGAAATATGTGGTTGACCTCATGTCTCTATTGCTAACTGTGAATCTGTATGTGTAAATAAGCTTCTGATTTACTCATAGTTATACTATACTCATAGTTTACTCATACTATACTCATAGTTTCTGCTTTCTTGTATCTTTTTCTTAGATAATGTCTAGACTCTCAGTTTTCTCATGAATATTTGAATTTAGCTCCCAGTACTGCTGGTTCTCACTGGGTTCATACTTTTGAAGTTCATCCTCCTAAAGAAGATAACCTGATTGGCCTGTGTGCTGCTCTTCTCAGGTTCACTGCTGTTAGTCCAGTCAGCAGATATAGAGAGAATTTCAGGTTCAGTGGGCTGTGCATTCAGCAGGGATCTTGGGTGGCTGTTTGATTTAGAAAGTGCTCTTGAGTGTGGACACCATGACTGAAATCTGTACTTAAGTGCCCACTATTTGCAAAACACCTATTAGAGATGAATGAGACATGAATTTCACATCGTGAGGGGAAGTCCACACCACACCACTGTCAACACAGAGCCCTCTTGACTCCCTTGCTGTCCTTGTTCCTTTTTTATATATTCCTATCCTGGCATCTTCCCTTTTTACTTATTTCTGTACATACTTATTTCATTCTACTTGAAATAAAAACCTATAAAGTTTAAGTGAATTGCCCAAAGTCAGAGCCCTGAGTCTCTGATCCTCTTTATCCTTTTTTTTTTTTTTTTTTTTTTGGTGGTACTGGGGATTGAACTCAGGGGCACTTGACCACTGGGTCACATCCCCAGCCCTTCTTTTGTATTTTGTTTAGAGACAGGGTCTCACTAAGTTGCTAAGTGCCTCGCCATTGCTGAGGCTGGCTTTGAACTCGCGATCCTTCTGCCTCAGCCTCCCAAAGTGCTGGGATTACAGGTGTGCGTCACAGTGCCCGGCTTCCTCTTTGTTCTTTGCCTGTCATCCTAACACACCAGTCTGTCAGCATCTGCACTGCCTGAAGGCAGTGATTCTCAGCTGGGAGGGGATTTTGCTACACAGGGGACATTTTTGGCAATCTCTGCCAATGCCTTTGATTGTCATAACTTGAATGGGGTGAAACTAGAGGCATCTAGTGGATCAAGGTCAGGAATGCTGCTAAACATCCCATAGTATGCTAGATGGCTACTCACAACAAAGAATCACCCAGCTGAGAATATCAATAGTGCCCCATATCACACTACACTAGGCAATTAATGACCAAGGTGCCTCATGAAGACATTTGACCTCTCTTTTTTTCCTCTACTCCCAAGTTATTAATAGCCACTAAAAAATGACAAAGTTTGCTTGCTAGGTAGAGAAGGATCTCGAATTTTAACTTGATTCAGCAAAAGAAGTTTCACTTGACAGTGGAATCATAGTATATCACTCCACAGTCAGCCATTATCTTCCGTATTTTTTTTACATATGGTATGAGTCAATATCATCCCCGTTAATATTTCACATAGCTATGCTATATATTTACTAAAATACATGCCCTTTAAAAGTCATAATGTCCCTCCTAGGACTTGTATGTGATACCACATAATTTTTCTTGAAACTAGGATATGGCTTGGAGAATGATTTCAATTTGTTTTCCAGACACATTGACATAAATCACTGTTTCACTGACTTTGATCACCAGACCGTTGCTGGCCTGCAAATGCCTCCCAGCCTGAAAACTTTCTCACCATGGAATTTTTTAAGCTATAAACTGAAACTATGACCATTGATAAACAAAGAATATATTACATTACATGTTGAAGTTTTGATTTTTACTATACCAATAAAATAGATAATTTAATAAAGAAAATCTAAGTTAAATACAGCCTTTCTTAGCCTAGGGTCTTCCACAGCAGAATCTGAGGTGAAGGTTTATGAGTAATTTGTTGGAGAACATGCTTGCAAAGAAAAGAGGTAAAGGTCAGGAGGTAAAATGGGAGAGAAGGGCAATCTTACAATAGTCTACACCATAAGTTCGTCACCCAATGGGTAACTGATCCTTGGAAAACCATGAGCCTTTGAGAAGCCTTATGAAATGCATCTCAGAATAATCAGGGAAGCACCTCTGTTAGCTGCCATCCTTCATTGTCCAGGGTCGCAAGATGGCATGTCCACTTCTCCAAGTTCAATTTGTAAGTGCTGGCTGTCCCAGAGATGCCCAGCTTTAGAAGATGTTAGGTTACACCTGCAGGGAACGTGTGGAAACCTGTGCAGAACTTGTTTCTATAGAGACAGCTGCAATGAGAGGTAAAGCCTAGGGTGAATGAGGAAGCAAACAAGAAGTGTTTGAAAAAAGTTGTTTGATGACTCAGTTAAATTAAGTTTAGTCTTTTTCCCCTCATAGATATACTGGTTCTGTGTATAATGAACACACAGATGTCTGAGGCATATCCTACACATCCATATCTAGCTAGGTATTTATAGGTACTCCTGTAAGTATAGGTAGACACACACACATACATACTTATACATATATGCATATAATTTGTAAGCATATAATTTAAGTAAATACTTATACACATGCTAAATACACACATAGTGTTTGATGACAATGATAACAATTTTCAGCACTTTTTTCACCTACATAAGTGGCATGGCTATTCTCATTTAGATGACTATACTTCTTATTAGTGGTACAAAGTGACAAAGAGTGCCCTTCCAGTGGCCATTAGCTTCTTGTTTTCTTTGGCTAAGATATTCATTATTGACTCTTTGAGATACTTAGACTTAGAACTTGAATACTTCTATTTAAATTTTACCTACACAGCACCATAATTTTATTATCTGTGCACATTGTTTAACCTTTCTGTGCTCCAACTTCCTCCTCAACAGCAAAATGGAGCTCTCATAAGGTTATTGTGGAAATAAGTGGGTTGAACAACAAAAATAAAACCCACTTAGATTGGCACTGACACATAGTAGGAACTCTAATTGCTTAGTTATTAAAACCCACCAGATGTTAGCTGTTGTTATAATTTTTATGCATGCATGTCAAAACCATATAGAAGTAGTGGGAGAAGACAGAATGGAAAGAAGACAGTTGGCCTAATTTTTCCTGGGTTGTTTTCTACTAATAAAATATTTCCATTTGTATTTTTTGCGGGGTCGGTACCAGGGATTGAATCCAGGTTTAATCACTTAGCCACATCTCCATTCCATTATTATTATTTATATTATTATTATTATTATTATTATTATTAATTTTGAGACAGGGGTCTCAAAAAAAAAAAATTGCTTATGGCCACACTGAATTGCTGAGGCTGACTTTGAACTTGCAATTCTCCTGCCTCAGCCTCTGCAGCCACTAGGATTATAGTCCTGTACCACTGCACCAGGCTTTCCACAGTTATTTTTAAACTGACAAAACACTATGAGTTACAAGGCTTTGTTGTTGTTTGTTTTAAAGCACTTTTCTTATCCTAAGTTTTAATCAGAGATTAAACATGTACAGTATTTTAGACACCATTTAACATTTAATTTGAAAACTGCTGAGTCAGGCTGGAGTGCTATGGAATGTTTCAGATTCATTAAAGCAAAAATAGGATAAATGTTAAAAGGAAGAATTTGATTTGAATGACCACTGATGAGAGGAATGGGGGACACATTTGCAGCTATGGGGACAGCTTGTTCTGTGTAGAGAAAAGGAAAACCCTCAGATAAGACAAAAAAAAAAAAAAAAAAAAAAAAAAAAAACACCTTTTTTCTGCACACCAACCACATGCTGAGTGCTCTACTAGGACTGGATGTACAAAGCCAGGCAGGATTGTCCCTAAATCAAAGAAATCAGCCTAGTAACTCTGCTACTTAGTCTCTATACCAAATGTGTGAACAAAGTATATGAACCAAATGGGTGAGCACATTTTAATTTTAAATAAAACAGGATAAATAGATCAATACGTGTTTTGTCTAAGTGGTCTCAGTGAAACTTGAGTTAAACCATTACTTGATATAAAGGCTGTGATTTAAAGGGGGATTTTATGAGATTTTAGAATTAGATCCTACAGAATTCAGTCAAAATTGTAGTTCCAATGAAACACGAGGGTGAGACTGCTCACAATAAGGATAATCATTGTTTCAATTATTTGTTCCTGTAATAGTTCACTCCAAAGCTTAATCATTCACCATAAACACCTATTTTATCATTTTTCAGAGGACTTGAATTCACTGAGTTCAGCTAACTGGCTCTTGGGCTGCTTGTGACATTGGTTCAGGCCATCTACTGATGAAGTGAGCTAGAACACACGAGATGCTCATTCACAGGGCTGGTGATTGCTCCTACATATCAGCTGTGAGATTGCAGGGGTGACTGATGACCCTACGCCTCCACATGGCCTTACCACATGGCTTGGCTCCTCTCAGAGAGGCAGATGGATGCCATTGTGAGTGATACTGGAATGAGCATCCTAAGAAGAAAAAAGCTAAAACTGCTAGTTCTCTGAAGTCCTGGGTTCAGAAGACCCATGAAGTCCCATCTGTTGTGTTCTATTGGTCAAAGTAGTCACAGAATCAGCCTAGAGTTGAGGGGAGAAAACATAAGCTCCTTCCTTCGATGTAAGAAGTTACATGTGGGGGCTGGGATTGTGGCTCAGCGGTAGAGCACTCACCTAGCACGTGTGCAGGGTTCGATCCTCAGCACCACGTAAAAATAAAACGCACTGTGTACAACTAAAGCAAATAAATAAATACTAAAAATAAAGAAGTCACATGTGTACACAAGGAGGGAAAGACTTAGGAGAGGGAATTTCAGAGATTAACTACCACAACATTTTCAGAGTAGCATTCTAATGATAATGACAGCCTTGGCGCAAGCTCATTGGCATTGGTGACTTTACAGAGTATTTTTTTGTGTGTGTGCTGGGAATCATATCCAGGGATTCTGGGTCTTGTGCATGCTAAATAAGTACTCTTCCACTGGGTCACACCCCCAGCCCCATAGAAACTACTTTAATTTCAAATTTTAATGATAAATGCAGTGTACTTTGGTGCATATATTGTTAACAGAGCAGGATAGTGTGCTAACCTCCATTCAAGACTCCTGGATGTTTTTGTCCATCTGCCATATAAAATCACAAAGATTAGCAAGGACAATGTTTAGGAATAATAACTCTCTAAGCCTGTCTTACTGCTAGTGTGTGTGAGATAACCTTCTTGACTTTTCATGATTTGGGGGGAATATATAGCTTATTCTCCAGTCACTGTTAGGAAGAGAGAGCGGGAGAGAGAGAGAGAATGAGAATATTATGTGGGAGCAAGTCTGGTCAAGCCCCACTCCTACAGAGAACGAAATTTGATGATGGAGTCAGATAGTAAGAAGACCCAGAGAGGTATGGGAAAGAGAACTGTAACTGAGTGAAAGTTTTGCAGCTCTTGCAACTGAAACTGTCTCTGTGTGAGGGAAGAAATGTCACATTGAGTACCTACCATGTTCCCGGTACATTGCAAACCTCTTCACAGGAACATTCTTTCCATTTTAAAGGTAAAACTCCTAGTATTCATAAAAGTTTAGCAATCTTCATAATGCCATAAAGATACTAAGTAGCACTGGGCGCTGTGGCACTCACCTGTAATCCCAGCAGCTTAGGAGGCTGAGGCAGGAGGATTGTGAGTTCAAAGCAAAAGCATGGTGCTAAGCAACTCAGTGAGACCCTGTCTAAATAAAATGTAAAATAGGACTGGAGATGTGACTCAGTGGTCAAGGGCCCCTAACTTCAATCCCTAGTACACACACACACACACACACACACACACACACACAAAATACTAAGAACCCAAAATAATTGTAAAACCCCTCCCACCCACACATGGTCTATCCAACATTCAGAACATTGGACGCTTTTTCCCGTGGGTATAAAAAGTGAACACCAACTTGTCAAATACACAGTTGACCTATCAGAACACACTTGTAAGTTTCAATGTGAGGTCACTTGCCGTGACTCAGTATCAGCCATTTATTACTGTATTTTTAACTCTGGCAGGAAGTGTTCTTGCTGTTTCAGAACCATGAATCTGAGAAGGCAGATGCAACAGCTGGTACCAATTAGAAACATAAAGTGGGATTTTCTGGCCAAATTAAAAATAAACAAATCTTATGCACAGTCTTCCACAAGTTGGAGGGGCAATCACTTCTGAATCAAACAATTGCCTTTTAATATTTACCTACTCAAATCAGACAAACACCCTCCAGAGAAGCTTATCTGTTTGTCCTGTCTATTAGACTTTTAATTGAGGTGTTGAATATGAGACAAAGCATTGATCTTCTATTAGTAGAAGGGACAACAGAATAGTGTGGACAGGCATTCCAAATTATTCTGTCTCCTGCTTTCTAGTACCAGGTAAGTCTGCATGCTCTCCTCTTTCCAGGGATGTAGTGGAGAGAAGGGAGCACCTGCACCAGAGTTCCATTTCTGTCAGTGCTTTGTAACCTTGGGGAGACACTTAACCTCTCTGAGCCCCGTAACCTTAATTCAGATGTAACTTACATTCATTTTCACATTTTGTCACATGGCAGAAATTTTCCCAAACACAATCTCATTCACTTACTGAATGCCACAATTCCTGCCATGCTTGTGATATTGTCCCTGTTCTTCAGAGAAAGAAACGAAGGTTTTAAAAGGGAAACAGTTTTGATTGAATATACAATAGGGAAATGAATCCAGCCGATCCTGCATTGATCATAAGGCCAACTACCATAGCCTATTGGCTGTGGCTTTCTAAACACTGGGACAATTAGACTTTTTAGCTTTAAAAATAAGGAGCGATTAGCTATTAAGGCTGTTCAAACCTGATCTGCCTGGGGAACGTCAGTGGACAATCAGCTACTTACATTTAGCTCCTCCCCCTCTCTTCAGAGCCAGCCTCCTTTTGATTCTGTTCTGAACTTTCTTGCCTTTTTCCTCCCATCCTTCACCCTCCAGTCTTCATTTGGAGACTTTCTCCTGGACCTGTGCAAAAGTCTTTCCAGGGCCCCTGTGTCTGGCTTACCACTTCCAACTATCTCTCTTTGCACAGTAGACTTCTTGGCTTTCTAAAATATTAATTTTTCTGCTAAATTGTTTCTCTTTACTCTTCTGGGATCAGCTTTTTTACAGTGCCCATCCCTCCTCACCAGCTGCTTCAGCTGCCCAAGCACTATGTCTGCTTCATGCAATTATCTTTGTCTGTAGTCACCTAGAGCCAGAAAGAAGGAACTTTCTTTGTCCTTAAGCTCAGATACTCCATAAAGAGTTTGCTCCTCTACTTCCTACTGCTCCCTCCTAAGATTCCACTTCCCCTTTACTCAGATCTACTCACCCAGAACTGTCACTTTATCGGGGTTACAGTGAGACATTCCCTAACCTTACAAACAAAGGAAGAAAAATGATCTCCTAGACAGTTAAAAGTCAATAATAATACATAAAGGATCAGGTAGAGAAGTCCAAAGTCATCCCACAGAGAGAATGATTTTTAAGCTCGAAAAATTGAGTTGTAACAAATCTGAAACCTCAAGGGTCAGATTCACTTTAGAATTCACAGCTTTTTCATAATACAGTACAATACCCTATGGAGTATATTGTAGAATACCCCCTGCATAATGTGCTGTGAAAATATCCTCATTAGTGAAATGAAAGCATGATTCTCACACTAAGATTATGAATAGATTATGAATAGTTTATATTGTTTCAGGTTAAATTGAGGATATGACCTCAATTTACCAAAGGTTATACTTTCAGAGTTTTGGAGGATTTCAAAAGTGTAGATAACAAGTTTAGGACCTGAATATCTCTAAAATATATTTTTAGTCAGTAAGGTGATGAGTAGGCCATGGAGTATAGAAAAGGGTAAAGCAAGGAGCACATGTGATCTGTGGACACTGTCCACCAAGAGGGAGACTATGCTACATTCCAATCCCACTGCCCAGGGAGTCATTATCAAACACATGTACACAAAAGAAGTGTTGGGCTGAGACCATTGAACAGTTTGTCTGCAGAGCCTTACTCCAGTCACATTCTCTCCCAAGCCACTGAATTATCATTAATCTTGGCATATATCAAGTATCTGCAGAAGAGAACATTTTTCAGTAGCTCTAAGGGTTTCTATGCCTATGAGACATACCCTCACACACTCATACACATATCACGTAGTGGTTTTATGACAGTTGACTCCTCCATTTTTTCATTTGTTTGGCAAGGTTCTGCAGGGTATTTGGTCGGTAGATGACTCAATTTCTGCCCACATAGCCTTGGACCACCCTGTGATCTGCTGTCATCATAGATGTAGCCACCCTGTGAGGTCATTAGGAGTAAGATTGCTGGTTTCCTCATACATTTAGGGCCTCATCCTAGTGAGGGAAAGATACCTGAGATGTTCTTTATGCTATTGAACTTTATACATGAATCATACTTTTAAAATGTCACTTTTAGGAATTGAATGGATCCCCCGATCCCTTCCTTGGATTTAAAAAAAAAAAAAAAATCCATTTGCAATCTAAGGCATTTCTGCAGGGATTGGGGACCAAGGGAAAGGTGAGTAGTCTGATTTACACAACCAAGAAGTAAGGGTCCCCATTTGTTGTGGCTATTTCTATCATATAATGCCATGGTTCACCTCTGATGTCCCACAGCTCCAGCTCTAGTAACGTGTTGGCCACCGAGGCTTGTGTGGTCACACAAAGAATGGAAGTTTCCACAAAAAAGATTCTCTTTCCCTTACCTAGGACCTTGAAGAATCCCTGAATCCTCTATAAAACAAACAAAAAAAACCCAAAGCCCTTGAATTCAGTTTATCCCACCAAACTCTCACAACATAATTCTGATAGCAGATATGTAGGGTTACACACACACACACACACACACACACATGCACACAAAACCAATGCTACAGCAGTGGACACCAGCTGGGTGTTCTCCAATGGAATTCAGTTCTGACACTGTGTTGCTGGAGACAGCATCAGATCCCACCAGTTGAGGGCTCAGTCCCCAAGCCTTCCAATGCCAGTGATAGATAGCCCCAGGCTGTTTTACTTGGGCTCTGCCTGACTGGTGACCAGTTAGGGTTTCTACAATACTCTCTTTAGATTCCATTAATTTGCTGGAAAGAACTCAGGAAAACAATGATGTTCACTAATTTCTCATAAAAGGTTATTACAAAGGATTCAGGGGGCTGAGTTTGTGGCTCAGTGGTAGAGTGCTTGCCTAGCATGTGTGAGGCACTGGGTTCGATTCTCAGCACCACATGTAAATATATGAATAAAATAAAGGTCCACCAACGTCTAAAAATTAAAAAAAAAAAAAAGGATTCAGAAGAAGAGGTGGCTAGGGTGAGGTATGCAGGAGGGTCTTTCCTGCCCTTTCAGAGCACACCACCCTCCAGCAAGCTCCATGTGGGTCAGCTGTGCAGAAGCTATTTGGACACTGTGCTGTTGGGTTTTTATAGAAGCTTATAATGCAGGTATGACTGGTTAGACCTTGGGCTGCTGGTGGACAGCTTCACTTTAGCCCCTTTTGCTCCCTAGAGGTTGGGGTATGTGGTTCAAAGTCCACTCCTCTAATCCTGCTTTGGTCTCTCTGGTGATCAGCCCCAGAGGAAAGCCACCTAGGGATCCCCAGCCACCAGTTGACTCATTATCATATAAAAAGACTTTTATTTATTTGAGGATTCCAAGGATTTTAGGAGTTTTATGCCAGGAAACATGAAGAGCAAACACTTGTGTCACAATATCACACCCACCCACCCCATGGCCATTTTAATCTAAAGTCTGCCACCCTGGATATGCTGTGCTGAAGTGCTTCACGATATTCTTAGAGAAGAAACTGTAACCTCCATTTCTCATTTTAAAGTTAAGGAGCTACTTATTTTTATTGTTCTTTTTAGTTATACATAATGTTAGGATTCATGTCGACAAAAATTATAAAAATCATGGAATATAATTTGTTCTAATTCAGTCCTCAGTACTTCCCCTTTCCCTCCCCTCTGCCCCATGTTCCCTTCTCTACTGATATTTCTGCTATTTACTTATAGCTTTTTTTTTTTTTTTAATTAGTGTCTTGTGGATATACATGATGGTGAAATTCACTGTGGTATATTCATATATGTACATAGGAAAATTAGGTCAAATTCATTCTACTGTTATTTCATTTAAATCCTTAAAGACACAAATCTCCCCAGTTACTACCCTAATAAATAAATATATCTAAAGCCTAATAAATAAATAAATATAAAGCCTTTCATGGGAACTTGAATCCTCAAAGATTCAGGGAAATGTCTTTATTCAGCTATGATCTATTTTTACGATTTTGGGAAACAAACCTGAGAAGAGTTTGTTTCCCAAAAACATAAAACATGCCTGGAAATATTTTATTTATGTTCTTAGCAGGAAAAAGTTGGCATATTCAAATTATTATAATTTGAAGAAGACAACAGCAGAATTGTTTTCAAACATGTAGCTATTATGTAAGGAAAATCACAGAGTGTATTAGTTATATATGGCTACACAACAAATTCACCTAAAGCCTTATAACTTAAAACATTTACTACCTCATAGTTTTTCAGAGTGGTCAGAAATTCAGGCAGAACTGAGCTAGTTATCTGATTGAAGGACTTTCATGAGATTGTAGTCAGGGTACCAGCCAAGCTATGGTCTCATGGGAAGTTCTGATCGGGGATGAAAGAACTGCTTCCAAGCTTACTCCTGTGTTTTGGGGTAGGCCTTGATCCCATGCCATGAGGGTTTTTTCACAGGACTCTTCTAGATCATGGCAGCTCATGTCCTCCAGTTCAGGAGATCCAAGGGAGAGTAAGTAGCCAAGACAAATGTGTCCACTTTATTTCAGTAATGTCATCTTGTCTTTTGTGCTATATCCTATTTGTTAGAAGCAAGTCAATGAATCCAATCCACATCCAACAGCAGTAACACACCAGGTGTGGATACTATAAGGTAGAGATCATTGGCTATTTTGGAAGCTGCTTTAGCCATTGCAGGTAGTTTTAACAGAATACCATAGATTGGGTGACTTAGACAACATTTATTTCTTACAGTTTTGGAGATTGGGGGAGAGGTTCTAAAATCAAGGCTCTGCCAGATTCAGGGTATGGTAAAAACTCACTTTGCGATTTATAGGTGGTTATCTTCTTGCTGTGTCCTCACATGGCAAAAAGGTTCAGAGGACTCTATAAGCATCTCTTCTATAAGGGTGTTGATCCTATTGTATAATCCACCTTCATGACCTTCCTACCTCCCAGAGACCCTGATTCCAGATCTCATCATATTGGTGTTAGGATTCTGGCACACTAATTTAGGGTGTGTGCTGGGGGTGAGCATAGAGAGAACGCAAACATTCTGTTCATTACTTCCTACCACCAAAGGAACTGTAAAGTGTTCTAGGATTAGTTACAGCTGAGCCATTTTCATCCCTAGGGAAAAAGGGGAAAAGGGAAAGAGCATTTTCCAGAAGTAGAAGGACAGAGTCATGTACAGACTTAAGAGACACTGTATCTTTGACATCCCAAGGTGAACCCATATGGAGAGAACTGGGTGAATAAATATCTTGATCTTTCTTATCTCTTCCTCTGTCTCTTGCTAGGCCTTTCAACTGGAAGAACCCAGTCAGATGTCATGAGGCAAGAGAGTATATTGATACCGTTCATACTGGCCAGCTTGCAAGGGCAGGGAGCAGTGCAGAGGGATCTGGAGGAACAAACAGAAGATGCTCAGCTCTAGTATCTGGAAAATTTTCTCTAAGGAACATTTGGGTCCCAGGGAATCTACATTTAAAATATTAAATTATTTGTGTTTAGAAATATAGATTATTCTAAAGAATTACAGTCATCATACTACAGTGATACATGCATACCCATGTTTATAGCAGCACAATTCACAATACCCAAACTATGGAACCAGCCTAGATGTCTATCAATGCACTAATGGATAAAGAAAAAATGGTGCATGTATACAATGGAGTTTTATCCAGCCATAAAGAAAAAATGGAATTATGTCATTTGTAGGAAAATGGATGTGTTGGGACTCCATGTCTGCCAAGGGGGCGGGCTCTGGCTGCTTACCATGCCCTAGTAGGACCGGGGCTGAGCCAAGGGGTGTGGCTATGACGTAGCGTGAGAGACTGAACTGCTCTGCTGGCTGATTGGCTAGTTCTAGGCCTATTTAAGTCAGCACCTTGCCAATAAATCTGAGTTTCTGGATTCTCACTTGCTATACAGAACTCCCTGGGTGTGGCGTGGTTTTCTGTTCATCAGACAGAGGTAGACACCCTGCTATTTTTGCCCTTATGTCCACCCTCGCTGGGTAAGTTACATTTTTTCCTTCTGCGGGCAGAGGAAAACTCCCTTTTAGGGCCCAAAAGGGAGTGTAGCTTAGAACTCGGCCCCATTCATAACTCAGCAACCCCAGCAGGATGGAACTTGAGAACATTATGTTCAAAAAAAAGTCAGACTCAGAAGATCAATAGTTGTATGTTTTCTTTCATATGTGGAAACTAGAGAGGAAAAAGGAAAAGAAAGTTGGGGAGGGGGTCTCATGAAATTCGAAGGGAGATCAGTAGAATAGAAGAAAGGAAGCAAGGGGAGGGAAGTGGGAAGGGAAAATGGAAATACTGAGGAATGATATTAGCCAAATTATATTGTTACATTGTATGTATATAAAAAAATGTGTAACAAATCTCATCAATATGTATGACTATAATGCACCCATAAAAATCTGGAAAAACACAAGTTATCTTAACCACATTTTAAATTCCTAGTCAGCACAAATGGAGCCACATTTGTCTTTGAACACCCTGCACCACAGGGTGGTGAGAATGTGCTAACACAGGTTCTCAAAAGCCACAGCCATACTATTTAAGAACTGGAAAGAACTTTAGATATTATTTGAAGGAGCCCCAATTAGGGAGATGGCTATTGCGGTCAGCTGGAAGCCATAAGTTCCACCTGATAATAAGTATGTATGTGACGCACCTGTAAATGCACGTGAGGCACCCGCAAAGCTAAAGGTATATAACCGGGTGAAAGCGGTCGGAGTCAGGAGAAGAATGAATTCATTCAGTCAGTCGTGCAGTCGCTCGGTCGGAAGAAGAGTTCGGGTTGGAGAAGAAGAAAAGAATCAGAGCGGCCAGAACGTAGGCAGAGCGGTTAAGAAGAAGAGAAACCAGATAGAAGAAGTAATGGCTGGTCAGTTAGGCCGAGGCTCCCGAGGAAGAAAGAAGAAAGAAGAAAGAAGCTCTAAAAAATAATCTTTCTCTAAGCTAAGCTCTATCTATCTTTCTTTCTCTCTAAGCTAAAGAAGACAAGAAGAAAAGCTCTCTCTACAAGAAGAAAAGCTCTCTCTAAAGAAGACAAGAAGAAAAGCTCTCTCTAATCTTTCTCTCTAAAAATCTTTCTTTCCCTCTCTAAGCTCTCTCTAAGAAAGTAGAAGTAAAAGTAGTAATAGCTTTACTCTGCCTCCGAGAGTTTTCCTCCCGCGGTCTGTGGCTGGCCATGACAGGCAGCTTACAATTATTTAGTAAGCACTCTTATTTTAGGGGTGAGAAAATCGCTGAGATGTTAAGTGAATAACCTAAGATCAGACAATGCTAAACTCACATGTTCTAACAGTATCTATAATTTATTAATTCCATAATAATAGTGATAATGACAGCAAAGTGCAAGTACAGAACATTTTAAAGTTTAGAAGGAGCTTCCACCACATCATCTTATTTGAGCCTCACAATAATCCTGAGGAACTTGGAACATAGATATTATTATTTCCATCTTATAGCTTAAAAATATTGATCTGTGTAGACATTTATTATTTCAACAGAATGAAAAGTGGCATACTAGGCTCAGAAAATAATGTGGAAGTATGGGGATTTGGGGGTTCAGTTGTTCACACTGATCAAATAGAATCATCTTCTCTGGTTAGCTAAGGAAATCCTCTGTACTACAGATTGGAGAAGAAGTCAAAGAGGTTCTACCTTTCAGTGGGAGGTGTGCCAAAGAATTTATGACTATCTTAAATTTATGGCAACTCTCCATAAATGGATACATTTTTTCATTGTTTTCATGTTTATTCCTCATTCCAATGTCTGTTATAATATGAAGAAAATAATGAGAACACAGGCTAGGAATAATTCTCAACCCTGTAAACATACATTTGATGAAGAAAATTTAAATACCAATTGGGGAAATAAATCAATTGGGACCATCACTCTCTACATTGTAACTTATAAATGTCTTGCTTCATCAATCTGAGTTTAAATGGCACATATATTCATAACCTTTTATTTAATTTCCCCTATTACCAATGTAATAAATAACTCATGGTTGAACTTGTAGAATTTCCAGATAAGCAAACAGAGAATGAAAAAAATATCATCAAGAGACAAATTCTATTAATATTTTTGTGATGTTATCCATATTTTTCCTATGTACATAAGTAAAAATGATCCAGAAATCCACTACTGGACAAATAGCCAAAAGATATTAACTGCAGCACTATTCAAAATAGCCAAGATTTAGAATTAACTTGAATGTCCAACAATGGATGAATGAATAGTAAATGTGGCATATATACACAGTGGAATACAATTCAGTCATACCAAAGCACAAAGATAAATACTGCATATTCACACTCACATGTGGAATCCAAAAATGTTGACTGCATAGAAGTAGAGGGTAGAGTAGTGGTTACAAGGGATTAGGGAAAGGGAAAGAGAGGAGAGGATAGGCAGAGAGAATGGTCAGTGGGTACCAAGTTACAAATAGATAAGAGAACTGAGTACTAATGTCCTAATTACATAGTAGCATGGCAGTATTAAAGATTCCAAAACAATCATAAGAGGGTTTTATGCATCCTCACAATGAAGAAATATATGAGGTGATGGAGATGCTAATTATTCTGAATTACTCATTACATAATGAATATATGTATTGAATCATCACACTGTACTCATAAACGTGGAGAATTATGTATCAATTAAAAAACACAGACAAAAGTGAAGATATATGTACCTTACTGTATATTATCCTCCTGCCTCAGCCTCCCAATCTGGGATTACAGGCGTGCGCCACCACGCCCGGCTGTATATTTTCAACATTTTCATTTGACAAACTGTCTTGAAAACTTTGTTAATAATCTTTTATATTGTCATGTAAAATAGCAGCATAGTATTCAATTGCATGAATTAACCATAAATTACTTCATTATTTATTTAATGATGAAAAATTAGGTTTTAAATTTTTTTATTTCTTATAAATAATGCTATGTGTAAAATGCTTACATGCATATTTTAAAAAATATGTTTTTTTCCTCCAAAATTCAATCTGAAATCCCTACAGTTACAATTGTTGGACATTTTTAGAACTTATGATTTATAGTGCAAGTTTTCTCTTAATAGGGGTTCATATTTCATGTGCACAGATGTGGTGGACATTATTCATTTCTAATTTTTGCCAACCAAACTAAAGGTGGTATTTTGTTGTTTTGTAGTTCTTAATTATATAGTTAAGTTGAAATTTTTCCATATTTTCTGATCAGTTTTATTTATTCTTTTGTCAATGGCATTTTCATCTATTCACTCAAAAATATTTGTCAAATATAAAACTTGTTACAGATCAGTTACTCATTCTGTTTTTTTCAACTATATATTGATATATTTCTATTTGCCCTATTGATTTGTGTCATTTCATTTTGTAATGAGGATATTAGCATCTTTGTCTTATAAGTTGCATTGCCTTTTTCCAATTTATGCTGTGTCTTTAATGATTTTGTTTTTTTCCATGAACACAAAGCTTATATTTTATTTTCTCCACATTCTTATTGGTGCATTATAGGTATACATGATGGTGGAATTTGTTGTTACACATTTGTACATGCACATAATACAACAATATGATTTGGCCAATATCATTCCTCAACATTTCCCTTTTCCCTCCTCTCTTCCTTCCCCTGGTCCCTTTCCTCTATTCTACTTATCTCCCTTAGATTTTCATGAGATCCCCCAAACTTTCTTTTCCTTTATCTTCCATAGCTTCCATGTATGATAGAAATCATACAACTCTTGACCTTCTGAGTCTGATTTATTTTGCTGAATATGTTCTCAATTCCCATTGTCTTGGAAATGATATAATTTCATTTTTTTTTCTTTATGGATAAATAAAACTCCATTGTGTATATCTACCACATTTTCTTTATGCATTCATCCATTGATAAACACCTAGGCTGATTACATAGTTTGGCTATTGTGAATTGTACTGCTATAAACATGGGACTTTAATTCTTTAGGAAAAACACCACATAGTGGTATAGCTGAATCATATGGTGGTTCAATGCCTAGTCTTTTGAGGAATCTCCTTACTAATTTCCATAGTGATTATACTAATTTATAATTTTGTCAGTGGTATAAAAGTGTTCCTTTTTTTCCACATCCTCTCCAGCATTTATCATTGTTTGTATTCCTAGTGGCTGCCATTCTGACTGATGTGAGATGAAATCTCAGTGTAGTTTTGATTTGCATTTCCTAATTGCTAATGATGTTGATAATTTTTTTTTCATATATTTGTCAGCCATTTGTATTTCTTCTTTTGAGAAGTATCTGTTTAAGTCAATTGCTCATTTATCAATTGGGTTATTTGGTTTTCAATAACCAAATATTGGATTGTTTGTTAACCTTTTGACCTCTCTGTGTATTCTAGATATTAATCCTCCATCCAGAATAGTAACTGGCAAAGATTTTCTCCCATTCTGTAGGTTCTCTCTTCACATTCTTATTTGTTTCCTTTGCTATGCAGAAACTTTTTAATTATACACTGTTCCATTTATTAACATTTTTATCTTTTTAAAATTTATTTATTTTAATTAGGTATATATGATAGCAAAATGCATTTTGATTCATTGTACACAATTGCAGCACAACTTTTCATTTCTCTGGTTGCATTTATTAATTCTTGACATTATTTACTGAGCTTTTGGGGTCTCATTGAGAAAATCATTGCCTGTGACTATATGCTAGAGTATTGACTCTATGCTTTCTTCTTGGAGTTGCATAGTTTCTGGTCTAATTCCTTGGTCTTTGATTCATTTTGAGCTGATTTTTGTGCAGGATTAGAGATAAAGGTCTAGTTTTATTCTTCTATGAATATGAATAACCAGTTTTCCTAGCAGCATTTATTAAAAAGGCTTTTTTTCCAATGTATGTTTTTGGCAAGTTTGTCAAGGATCAGGTAACTGTATCTGTGTTGGTTTGTCTCTGTGTCTTCTATTCTGTACTGTTGGTCTGTGTGTCTTGTTTGGCATTACCATGCAGTTTTTGTTACTATAGGAGAGCTTTTGTTTTAATGTAATCAAATATCAAACCCTTATTGTGTGTGTTTTTTTACACTTAGAAAGGACTTTACCATGGATAAAAGACTAAAGGAGAGCAGAATGTTTAGTCATTGAATTGATTTCATGACCTCAAAAATTCTTTTATTAAATGTTAAACACTAATGTGACTATAATTATTTGGAAAGTATTTCAAACATTATTACAGCCTATTCAAAAGCAGGTGATTTTTGAAAGCTTGATGGAGTCTGAGATTGGTCTAATTAATATCAAGAACTAGTCTATTGCACATCACTGGAATTGTAATTACATTTGGGTGAATGTCTTTACCTCATCAAAACCCCCCTGGCAGTCTCATCTAATTTCAAATAAGTGAGAAGTAGAATAGAATAAAATCACATTTAAAGTATTATTGCTTATAAAAATCATGAATTTAACTTGAAATTCTCAGTATAACCTGTTCTTAGTGTGAATGCCACTGTCCATGAAGCCTTCCGTGACCACTAGCACAGATTATATTATCCTGTGACACCATGTCATGGTTCCTGATTCCTCTCTTTCAAGTCACATATGGAAATGATAATTATATTCAGATATTTGTGATTTAACGCTGGCCTATATTATACCAGCCTCTGAGCAGTATACCTATTTTGCTTATCACTGCATCTGCAGCATCTAAAGCAGTGGTAGAAGAAGCTTGGAATTCAGAAGTACTAAGTAAATATATAAACACAAGGACCTCCTTCTTTGTGTGTGTGGGTTTTTCATCTTACCTTTTGAGTCCTGTGGAAGGAAAAAGTGGAAGTCTAATTGAAATTTTACTTTTGTCATTATTCTGAGGAAAGAGGAAGATGAGAACACACTACTGGAGTGCACAGACATTTTAACTGGAAGCCACTCTAATTAGATGGATTTGGGGCAGGAGGTGGGGCTGCAAACTAAATCTCTGGTCAAATTAATCCATGCCCTCTCCTTGACAAATTGCCTGTGGTGACTTTCTGCCAGAGTCAAGTAGTTGCATCTGGCCCACAAAGCTTAAATCATGCATTATGATCCCTGTATTGGACTGGTAAGCCTAGTCAATATTATAATTCCCGATAGTGATATTAACATTTCTTTTTAATTCTTTCTTTACTGCACTGAGAAAACCCATGATTCTGTGGTTTCATGTAATGAAAAGGTCAGAGCTAACTTGTCAGTCCAGGTTGCTGCTGACTTAGGGAGGCGAGGGAGAAATCTAATAGCTTCCTTCCTGGACCTGGACAGAAAGGAGGAGTCTAGGTATGGCAGTTAATTTAACACAGACCAACAGTATCTAGCTACAAAAATTCCAAGGCCAAAAAGTTCATATTCCAAATTTCTGATCAATTTAATATGAGAATGTCTCACTCTTATAGAAATTAGTTGCTTGTAAAATTTACTTGGTCTCAAAATAAATCTTTCCACCTGCTAACACTGAAGGAAAGTGGGGCATAGAACAGAAGCATCCCTAAGGTCTCCTTGAACTGGTTCTTTGATATTTGAGAGGCAATAGATATAAAGAAAACTGTCTTTACAGGTAGGCATATTGAAGGGAGAAGCATATTCACTGAATAACTGAGCACCAAGGAGGAGAAAAATCTGCAAAATTCAAGAACTCAAAAATCAGAGCAGCTTATAGTCATGGGATAGAGAATTTTATATACTTCAGTAAACCCTGTAGTTTGGGGCATCAGTAAAGTGGTGAGCCCTATTCAGGATACTTGGCTTAAGAGATAAGGTAGAATAATGTACGTTATTTTGTCATCCATTGTGGAAAAATTTTCATCCTAAATGCTGAACAGTCAAAATGTTTTTCTGGGTGCAGTGACGCATGCCTATAATCCCAGTGGCTCAGGAGGCTGAGGCAGGAGGATCACAAGTTCAAAGGTAGCCTCAGCAACTTAGCAAGGACCCAAACAACTCAGTGAGGCTCTGTCTCTAAATAAAATATAAAAAAAGGGCTGGGTTTTGGATCAGTGGTTAATCACCCCTGGATTCAATCCCCAGTACCAAAAAAAGAAAAAAAAAAGTTAAAATGTTTTGTGTTTAATGTTAACTCAGTGAGAAATGTTCAGGAATTGCTTCATAACCATCCCTATCACGAACAGCAGTTGACAAAAGGGGATGGAAATAGGATTGTCAGATAAAAATCCTTTCATCAGCCACTAGCAGCTCACAGACAGTGGCCCAGGAATGCCACATTTCCTGGTAATCTTTCCAGCATCAGGATGTTTCTGGGAAACAAATGATCCATGGGTTATGGTTTGGATATGAAATATTCTCCAAAAGCTCATGTGTGGGACAAGGCAGGAATGTTCAGAGGTGAAATGATTAGATCAAGAGAGCTATAACTTAATCAGTGGATTATTTTATGTAATGGATTAATAATTTGAATGGAATAATGGGTAGTAACTGTAGCCAGGTAGGGTGGAGGAAGTAGCTCACCGGAGGTGTGCCCTTGGGGATTATATTATCCATGCTCCTTGTACTCAAGCTCTCTTTCTGCTTCCTGTATCAAGAGCTGAGCAGCATTCCTCCCCGACACCCTTCCACCAAGATGTTCTGCCTTACCTCAGATCCAGAGCTATGGAATTGACCAATCGTGGACCAAACACCTGAAACCATGAGCCAAAATGAACTTTTCCTACTCTAAGTTGTTCTTGTCAGGTCTTCTGGTCACAACAATGGAAATCTGACTAACATACCATGTAAAAGTTATTTTTAAAGAAGAAGGAGGAGAACAAAGAGAGAAAGAAGACAGGAGGCAAGCTTACAGGGATTTGCAGTTCCTTTTTTCTTTGCTTTTTAATGGGGCACTGGGGAGATTAGTGTCCATGCCCCTGGTACCATGTGCTTCTCCAGCCTTGCCTTACTCCACTGGCTGCCCCACTATGCAGGACCTCTGACTGGGGTACTTACATGTAGTACTTACATCTTTTTTTTTTTTTTTTTTTTCATGTAGTGTCCCTGCCACAGGTTGCAACCAAGAGGTGGCACATCTTTTTTTTTTTTTTTTTTTTTTTTTCTCCTTATATCAGAGTCAAGGACCTTTTATTTTAAAGGACTAGTGCATAAGTTAGAAGTAATAAAAATCAAAAGAAAATAAGATTATTTTGAAGCAAATAGATACTAGAAGCAATCTGTTATTTATTTGTTTATAATTCTCACTTATTCCTCACCATTTGCATGTCATAGGACCTGGAATCTCAGGGCATCTTTAGGAATTTCCCTCTTTCTGCTCCCTTTTTTATTTCTTTTTCCCCCAGGGTTGGTGCTGAAAGACTGAAGACTTTGGGAACTATTGGAATGCAGCCATTGATGCATGGTACAATAACCTGAAGTTCACATATGCAGTTTTATGCTCACTTGGAGGAGAAGAAATTCCTGGTGGACTACTTACCAGAGGAATCTGGTAATCCAGGTTGCCAATGAGGCATAAGGATCTGGCGGGCAGCTGTCAGTTGGGTGTTCTTATGTATCTCTTTAACAATACTTGAAGCATTTCTTTAACTGAGTAACATATGATAGAACAAAAGGATTCATTAAAAATGATTCCAGAATGAGGCCCACATGAAATTTACTATAATAAATTAAGGAGAATTATGTAAATTAAGTGAGATTTATTAACTATACTTTTAATTTTCTGATGCTGCATGGTTATCCCAAAGAATATTATTTCGTACATACAGAAAAGAGTGTAAAACTTACTCACAATTCCATCATGCCTAAATAGCCACTGTGAAGATCATACATACATGAATCATAAATGCATATTGTACATTGTATATTGTCTTCTGTTTTGCTATTTTTCATCCAACAGTTTAACAGTATTATTTTCTTGTATATGCCTTTGGTTGCCAGAAACCATATGAAAACTACCATGTACCACGTAAAATTTCATAATTTTAAAAATAATTCTTACTCTTAGACATCTGCAATGTCTATACATTCATTATAAATATTATTGAAATGAACATATTTGTACAATCACCTTTTTTTCCAAATCTATGATAACTTTCAGCTAGGGCTGAAATTATGTAATGAAAGGATATGATTATCTAAAAATTCTCTTAAAATATTTTTATAAATTTCTTTTCAGTAAGATTTTTCCAATTTGTTAAATTGCATTTCAGCAAGGTGTGACCAATTTACACTCCAAGCCTCAGTTCTATCTAAGAGGTCTAAACTCACTAAGACCTGAACATTACTGCATTTGTAATTCAATAATAATACCAACAAAAATTATACCATGTTTTAGGTTGCTTTTTAAAGTATTTATCTAGAGCCTTGAAAATCCATATCAAATGATCAAGTTGTATTTCTTTTCTTTTTATGTGAATTTACTGATCAGACTTTTTTTTAAAAAAGTGAATACTTTTTGTAGTGATTCCTTCCTCCAAATGTTTATTATAAAAAAATTCAAACATAGCCAAAAACAGCAACAACAACAACAACAATGCAGTGATCTTCCAAACACCCACTGTTTACACCTTTTATTTGCTGTATCTTTTCCCATGACTTTCTCATGATGCTCATCATAGCTCCACTTTGGCCTGAGCTCAGAGCCTCCAGATGTCAAAGTCCTTTTCAGTGGTCTCTCACCCAGTTTGCTGCCTTCTTCTGGGGATCCCTGGTGCATTCTGTGTTTATTCTTCTCTATGGTACAATCCCTGCTCCACTCCACACTCTGATTGGGCTCTGGAGCAGCCAGTGCTTCTCACAGATGTTTATCTCCCAACTGTACATTAACTGAAAAAGTCTCCTCTGTGTCACTTGATTAGTCCCCAGTGTTGATTTCTACTTTTGAGCATATGAGATATTCTTAAAATTTAAACAGTCACTATCCTATGGGAACCTGGAAACTTCTATTCTTTTACAGACTTTTTAAATGTCCTTTTTTTAAAAAAAAAAATTTTATTTATTTATTTTTTATAATAGTACTATGCATTATAATTCATAATGAACATATAAATCATCTTTTTACAAAACACTGTTTGTATACAATTTATATTCATACCATTCAAATCTTCAATCATGCATTTAGGATAATGACATCCATCTTATTCAACCACCTTTTCTTTTTCCCCTCCCTCCCCTTTGATCTTTTTAGTGTTCCTCTAATCTTCCTATGTACCCTGACCCAACACCACTGTGAATCAGCCTCCTTATATCAGAGAAAACATTCGATATTTGGATTTTTGAGATTGACTAACGTCACTTAGCATTATATTCTCCAACTTCATCCATTTACCTGCAAATGCCATTATTTTATTTTCTTTTATTGCTGAGTAAAATTCCATTGTGTATATGTACCACATTTTCTTTATCAGTTCATCAACTAAGGGACATCTAGGTTGGTTCCACAATCTAGCTATTGTGAATTGTGCTGCTATAAACATTGAAGTGGCTGTGTCACTGTAATACGCTGTTTTTAAGCCCTTTGGGAATAGACCCAGGAGTGGGATGGCTGGGTCATAGGGTGGTTCCATTCCCAGTTTTCCAAGAAATCTCCATACTGCCTTCCATAACGGTTGCACCATTTTGCAGTCCAACCAGCAATGTATGAGTGTGCCTTTTTCCCCACATCCTCTCCAACATTTATTGTTGTTTGTGTTCTTGATCACTGCCATTCAGACTGGAGTAAAATAAAATCTTAGTTTTGATTTGCATTTCTCTAATTGCCAGTGATGTTGAGAATTTTTTCATGTATTTATGATTAATCGTGTATCTTCTTCTGAGAAGTGTCTTTTCAATTCCTTAGCCCATTTACTGATTGGGTTATTTGTCTTTTTGGAATTAAGTGTTTTGAGTTCTTTATATATTCTAGAAATTAGTGCTCTATCTGATATGCATGTATTAAATATTTGTTCCCAAACAGTTGGCTCTCTATTCAAGTCACTGATTGTTTCTTTTGCTGAGAAGAAGCTTTTTAGTTTGAATCTATCCCATTCATTGATTCTTGATATTAATTCTTGAGCTACAGGATTCTTATTAAGGAACTTGGGGCCTAATCTGACATGTTGGAAATTGGAGCTTACTTTTTCTTCTATTAAGTATATTGTCTCTGGTCTTATTCCTAGGTCCTTGATCCACTTTGAATTGAATTTTGTGCATGCTGAGAGATAAAGGTTTAATTTCATTTTGTTGCATATGGATTTCCAGTTTTCCCAGCACCATTTGTTGAAGAGGCTCTCCTTTCTCCACTGTACATTTTTGGCGCCTTTGTCTAATATAAGATAGCTGAAATTATATGTATTAGTCTCTGTGTCCTCAATTCTGTACCATTGGTCTAACTGTCTGTTTTGGTGCCAATACCATGCTGTTTTTATTACTATTGCTCTATAGTGTAAGAGCCTTTGATGAGGAAGTAGCTCTAAGATGGCGGTTGGCTGAGAGCCAAGAGGAGGCATTTACTTGTTTACTACAACTTACACCTGATCTTAATGTAATTGACTAAGAATTTTTCTGTGCTAGTGGGCACTGCATGCCGCACTTGTAAGCCGAGCTTATGACACGTGTATGCTAGTTAAGAAAACTAATGTACCTGTGAAGGGTATAGAGTATTTAACCAGACTGGGGGCATCAGAGAGAGGAAGAAGATAGAGAGGAAGAAGAAGGAACAATAAAGGAACACTCATTCCCAGTCTGCCTCCGATTTCTTTCCCAAGGTATCGCTGCCTAAGGCGGCAACAAGTGGTGGCCAGTATGGGGAACTCATCGGCACGGCAGGTAAGTACTGAAGAACCTCACAGGAGTCTCTAGCTAGAGCAGTTAAGGGCCAGGGAAAATGGGTTCAGAAATTTCAAGGAACCGAATTGTCAAGGTTATTGAAGATTTGTTAAAGATAGTTAGGGAATGCATGCTCTCAACTAGACCTAGAGTACAGAAAAATTCTTAGTCAATTACATTAAGGTTAGGTGTAAGTTGTAGTAAACAAGTAAATGCCTCCTCTTGGTTCTCAGCCAGCCACCATCTTAGCACTACTTCCTCATCAAAGGCTCTTACACTATAGTATAATTTAAAGTCTAGTATGGTGATGCCACTTGCTTCACTTTTCTTGCTAAGGATTGCTTTGGCTATTCTGGGTCTATTATTTTTCCAGATAATTTCATGACTGCTTTTTCTATTTCTTTGAGGAATGTCATTGGGATTTTGATTGGAATTGCATTAAATTTGTATAATGCTTTTGGTAGTATGGACATTTTGACAATATTAGTTCTACCTATCCAAGAACAAGGTAGGTCTTTCCATCTTCTGAGGTCTTCTATAATTTCTTTTTTTAATGTCCTATAGTTTTCGTTATAGAGGTCCTTCTTTAAGTTGATTCCCAGGTTTTTTTTTTTTTTTTTTTTTTTTTGATGCTATTGTAAATGGAGTAGTTTTCATCATTTCCCTTTCAGAGGATTTGTCACAGATGCACAAAAATGCCTTTGACTTATGGGTATTGATTTTGTATCCTGCTACTTTGCCGAATTCATTTACTAGTTGTAAAAGTTTTCTGGTGGAGTTTTTTGGGTCTTCTAGGTATATTATCATGTCATCAGCAAATAGTGCTAATTTGAGCTCTTCTTTTCCTATCTGGATCCCTTTAATTTCTCTGTCTGTCGAATTGCTCTAGCCAGAGTTTCAAGTACTATGTTAAATAGCAGTGGTGACAGGGGGAATCCCTGTCTTGTTCCAGTTTTTAGAGGAAATGTTTTCAGTTTTTCTCCATTTAAGATAATGTTAGCTTGGGGCTTTGCTTAAATAGCTTTTATGATGTTGAGATATGTTCCTGTTATTCCTAGTTTTTCTAGTGTTTTGAACATAAAAGGGTGTTGTATTTTGTCAAATGATTTTTCTGTGTCTGTTGAGATGATCATATGGTTCTTATCTTTAAGTCTATTGATGTGGTGTATTATGTTTATTGATTTCCAAATGTTGAACCAACCTTGCATCCCTGGGATAAACCCCACTTGATCATGGTGCACTATCTTTTTGATATGTGTTTGATTTCGATTTGCCAGAATTTTGTTGAGGATTTTTGCATCTATGTTCATTAAAGATATCGGCCTGAAGTTTTCTTTTTTGGCTGTGTCTTTGCCTGGCTTTGGAATTAATGTAATATTGGCCTCATAGAAAGAGTCTGGGAGAACTCCCTCTTTTTCTATTTCTTTAAATAAGTTGAAGAGCATTGGTATTAGTTCTTCTTTGACGGTCTTGTAGCATTCGGCTGTGAACCCATCAGGACCTGGACTTTTTCTTGATGGTAGCTTTTTGATGACGTCTTCTATTTCCTCACTTGAAATTGATCTGTTTAAATTGTGTATAGCCTCCCATTCTAGTTTGAGCAATTCATACGACTCTAGAAATCTGTCGATGCATTCAATATTTTCTATTTTATTAGAGTACAAGTTTTCAAAGTAACTTCTAATTATCTTCTGTATATCTGAGGTGTTTGTTGTGATATTTCCTTTTTTATCACAGATGGTAGAAATTTGAGTTTTTTCTCTTCTTTTTTTTTTTTTTTGTTAGCATCGCTAAGGGTCTGTCAATTTTATTTATTTTTTCAAAGAACCAACTTTTAGTTTTGTCAATTCTTTGAATTGTTTCTTTACTCTCAATTTCATTAATTTCATCTCTGATTTTAATTATTTCCTGTCTTTTACTACTCTTAGTGTTGATTTGTTCCTCTTTTTCTAGTGCTTTGAGGTGTGATGTTAAGTCGTTTATTTTTTTTTTTTTCTTTTAAGAAATAAACTTAGTGCAATGAATTTTCCTCTTACTACTGCCTTCATAGTGTCCCAGAGATTTCTGTATGACGTATCTGCATTTTCATTTACCTCTAGGAATTTTTTAATCTCCTCCTTGATTTCTTCTTCAATCCCTTGTTCATTCAGTAGTATGTTGTTTAGCTTCCAGTTGTTAGAAAAGTTTTTTTGTTTCTTGTTTTGTCATTGATTTCCAATTTCATCCCATTATGGTCTGATAGAATGCAGGGTAGTATCTCTACTTTTTTGTATTTTCTGAGATTTGCCTTATGGCATAATATATGGTCTATTTTGGAGAAGGAGCCATGTGCTGCTAAGAAGAAAGTGTATTCACTCACTGAGGGATGAAATATTCTGTATATGTCCGTTAGGTCTAAGTTATTAATTGTTTTAATGAGATCTACAGTTTCTTTATTTAGCTTTAGTTTAGATGATCTATCCATTGGTGAGAGAGGTGTGTTGAAGTCCCCTAGAATAACTGTGTTGTGGTCAATTTTACTCTTGAACTTGAGAAGAGTTTTGTTTGATGAATGTAGGTGCTCCATTATTTGGGGCATATAGATTTATGATTGTTATATCTTGTTGATGAATGGTTCCCTTAAGTAGTAAGAAATATCCATCTTTGTCCCTTTTGATTAGCTTTGGCTTGAAGTCTACTTTATTGATATGAGAATGGAAACCCCTGCTTGCTTCCGCAGCCCACGTGAGTGATAAGACTTTTCCCATCCTTTCACCTTCAGTCTATTGATGTCTTTTTCTATGGGGTGGGTTTCTTGGAGAAAGAAAATTGTTGGGTCTTTTTTTTAATCCAGTCTGACAATCTGTATCTTTTGAATGGTGAGTTTAGGCCATTAACATTCATGGTTATTACTGAGATGTGATTCTTATTCCCATCCATTTTTATTTGTTTACGGTATTTAACTTGATTTGTTTTCTCCTCTGGTTGGTATTTCCTTTAGTTTAATATCTCCCTTTGTTGATTTTCATTGTTATTATTCTTTTCTTCTTCATGGAATATTTTGCTCAGGATGTTCAGAAGTGCTGGCTTTCGAGTTGTGAAATCTTTTAACTTTTGTTTGTCTTGGAAGGTTTTTATTTCATCTTCAAATTTAAAGCTCAATTTTGTTGGGGATAGGATTCTTGGTTGACATCCCTTTTTTTTCAGAGCTTGAAATATGCTATTCCAGGATCTTCTAGCTTTTAAAGTCTGGGTTGAAAAATCTGAACATAGTCTGATTGGTTTCCCCCTATATGTTATCTGCTTCCTTTCTCTTGTGGCTTTTAATATTCTCTCCTTGGTCAGTATATTAGGAATTTTCATTATAATGTGTCTTGGTGTGGATCTGTTGTGATTTTGTACATTTGGTGTTCAGTAAGCCTCTTGCACTTGGTTTTCCCATTCATTCCTCAAGTTTGGAAAATTTTCTGCTATGATTGCATTGAATACATTACTCATTCCTTTGGCCTGGAACTCTGCACCTTCCTCCACCCCAATCACTCTTAAATTTGGTCTTTTTATGTTGTCCCATATTTCTTGAATGTTCTGTTCTTGATTTCTTACAATTTTTGCTGTGTCATCTACATTTTTCTCCAGGGTATATATTTTGTCTTCGTTATCTGAGGTTCTTTCTTCCAAGTGGTCTAATCTGTTGGTGATGCTTTCAATTGAATATTTAGTTTGGTTTATTGCTTCTTTCATTTCCAGAATTTCTGTTTGGTTTCTCTTTAGAACCTCTATCTCCCTATTGAAGTAATATCTTGCTTCCTGTATTTGTTTTTGGAGTTCTTTGTCAAAATGATCTTTTACCACTTGTATTTGCTCCCTTATATCATTTTTTAGTTCATTCTTAAGTTCCATAAACATTTGGAATATGTAATTTCTGAATTCCATCTCTGGCATTTGACCAACTGTGCTTGCCATGGAATCTTCTGAGGAGATATGTTGATTTGTTTGAGTCACTTTCTTCCCTTGTTTCTTCATATTGCTTGTGTGATTTTTCTTCTAGCACTGTGGAACCTCGACTATTTCATTTTTACCTTAAATCCTTATGATGCTCCTGTAGTACAATGCTATGAGATCCCCTTATAAATACTTTACACTTTAAAACCAAACTCTTACTATTCAGATAATCCCAGTTTGATCACGATGTACAGATTTAGTTAACTCAGATATTGTCTCCAATTTACTCTGTATGTTTGTCATGGGTTTTATAGTTTCAAGTGTTGGACACAGAGGTGATAAGTTTAGGAAGAAGGAAGTGAGGGTATTGGGTTGATCTTTCTTAGGAAGTGTGGAAAAAGAATTCTATGGAAGTGGTTTAATATCATCAGACAAGAGAGGAAAGAGAGTGAACTATTTAGTGGAAAGACCGATTTATATATATGCCAAATTTATGCAACCGTTGAGAGAAGAAAAAAAGAAAGATGGAAAAGCAAAAAAGAAAAGAAGAAGAAGAAAGAGGGGAAAAAAGAGAGAGATGACAATGAAGTAGGGATCAGTGTAAAAGAGAGAAAAGGGAAAGTGAGAAAAAAAGAGAGAGAATAAATTATATACAACACTGCTTTGCTGTATAATTTAGTTGCCCCAGTTCTCGAAATCCCAATTTCTGCGTATAACTTGTTTTCACCTCTGTCGAGAATGCAATGGTAGGGTGTAAATAGGAAAGATGAGGGAAGAAGAAAGGAGACAAAAGTGAGAAGGAAGAAAAGGAAGAAAGAAAAGAGGAATAAAAGCAAGCAAACAAACAAACCCACAATCAAACAACAACAACAACAACAAAAAAAAAGAAAACCAAAGTCAAACCCAGGAACAAGTCTCAGGAACAGATCTCAGTCAAACAGTGCCCTGTGAAGTCCTTCTTTTTTTCCCTTCCAGTTTGAGGAAGTTGTCCTGGATCACGTCCAGGCAGTTACCAAGAACCTGGGAAGCTTGCAGACCAGGGCATGTTCTCCTGCTGTCCTGTTGTGGGATCGCCTTTCTGTGGTTGGTGGGCTGGAAAGTCTGCCGATGGGGGCCTACCTGGGAAGCTTGCAGGCCAGGGCTTTTTCCGCTGGGGTCCCGTACTGGGTGTCTCCGTGGTGGGCAGGCTGGGAAAGTCCTCTGTAGGGCCTTAAATGTCCTTTATACATGAAGAGGATTGTCCAGATGTCACAAGAAGTACTCTCTTATGGTTTCCTTTTAAAATTGTGTTAATTATTTGAGATATCAGACTTTTAAAACTAAAATTTTGTGTCTAATTGATAAGTACTTTTTGTGATTTTTTTTCATTTTTTATATGTGTGAGAAAGAATTTCCTATTCAGGGATTATATAATTTTTTTCTATATTTTCTGCTGATTTTATTCCTATCTATCATATTTTGATCCATCATTTTTAAATCTTTATATTTTCCAAAATACCTGAAATATATTTGGTATATAGAGTAAGGGGAGACTCTTCAGTTTTAACCTCCACGTAGCAATTCTTTCTACATGTTTATGAAATAAACATTACTTCATCAGTGATTTGAGATCTTTCCTTCTCTATATTAAGTTCTTATCAACATCCACTAGGGTCTATTTTAGAGATGTGCACAGTATTACAAAGTTATGTTTTTAGATATACATGACAGTAGAGTGTATTTTGACATATTATACATACATGGAGTACAACTTATTCCAATTAGGATCCCATTTTTGCAATTGTGCATCATGTGGAATTTCACTGGTTGTGTATTCACATGTAAACCTAGGAAAGTAACATCTGATTCATTCTGCTGTTTGTCCTTTTTCTATCCCCACTCCCTTCCTTTTATTCCCTCTTGTCTAATCCATTGAACTTCTATTCTTCCCTTGGCCACTTGTTGTGTGTTAGCATCTGCATATAAGAGAGAACATTTGACCTTTGGTGTTTTGGAGTTGGCTTATTTCACTTAACATGATAGTCTCCAGATCCATTCACTTATTGGCAAAAGTCATAAAGTCATTCTTTCTTATGGCTCAGTAATATTCCATTATGTACATATACCATATTTTCTTTATCTATTCATCTGTTGAAGGGTACCTAGTTTGGTTCCATAGCTTAGTTATTGTGAATTGGACAGCTATACACATTGATGTAGCTAAATCGATGAAGTAACCTGATTTTAAGTCCTTTTGATATATACTCAGGAGTGAGATAACAGGGTCAATGGGTGGTTCCATTCCAATTTTCTGAGGAGTCTCCATACTGCTTTCCAGAGTTATTGCACAATTTGCAGTCCCACCAGCAATGTATGAGTGTAACTTTTTTTTTTTTTTTTTTTTTTTGGTACCGGGGATTGATCCCAGGGGTACTCGACCACTGGGTCACATCCCCAGCCCTTTTTTGTATTTTATTTAGAGATAGGATCTCACTGAGTTGCTAAGTGCCTCGCCATTGCTGAGGCTGGCTTTGAACTCGTGATCCTCCTGCCTCAGCCTCCCAATGTATGAGTGTAACTTTTACCCCACATCCTCATCAACATTTATTGTTACTTGTATTCTTGATAATTTCCATTCTGATTGGAATAAGATAGAATCTCAGTGTAGTTTTAATTTGCAGTTCTCTAAATACTAGTGATGTTGAACAGTTCTTTATATATTTGATGAACTTTTGTATTTATTCAACAAATGATGATGGGAAAACTGGAAATCCATATGTAGCAGAATGAAACTTAGCCCCTATCTCTCACCCTACACAAAACTCAACTTAAAGTGGATCAAGGAGCTAGGCATTAGACCAGAGACCCTGCACCTTTTAGAAGAAAGTATAGGCATATCAACTTAGGAACCAACTTCCTCAATAAGACTTCTAAAGCACAAGAAGTAAAATCAAGAATCAGAAAATGGGGCATTATCATACTTACTACAATGCTTCTTCACAGCAAAGAAAATAATCAAGAGTATATAAATAAAGTCTATAGAATGGGAGAAAACCTTTGTCACCCAAAACTCAGATAAAGCATTAATCTCCAGGATATATAAAGAACTCAAAATACTTAACTCCAAAAACAAAAATAACCCCAATCAACAAATGGTCAAAGGAACTTCAAAGTCATTTATTATAGCATTATTTATAAAAGTCTGAATTGGATGATGAACTCAGGTTTTAAGTAAGCCATTATATTATAGTTACACAATGTAATGCTCTATTGAAAAACTGATATTATAGAAGTATATGCATTGTTATATAAAGCTGTTTAGATGATATTGTTAAAGGACAAACACAGGTTTTGTGTGATATGAATGTGTGTATAATTGTATATTTTTATACACTTAATCCTGAATATTTACACACTGCTATGATTTAGATCTGGAGTTTTCCTCAAAGGCTCATATGTTAATCGCCAGGCAAGCTTATGGCCACAGTGCGAGGTGATAGAATGTTGAGAAGTGAGGCCTACTGGCAGGGAGATAGGTCACTGGGAACATGCTCTTGAAGTTGATATTGGGGTCCTTCCAACCTTTAACCTCTCTTTTTCACTTTGGCTACCATAAGGTGAACAGACCTCCTCTACCATCTGCTCCACAAAAGATGCACTGTGCTACCACAGGTCCAAATAAACTGTGACCATGGAATGGAACCTCTGAAACTGTGAACCAAAATAAACCTTTCCTCCTCTTAATTTGATGATATCTGGTATTTGTTACAGCAACAGAAAGCTGACTAACATACCCATAGAAGCAAAAATCTGAAATAGTTCCAAGCTGAAACTCTCACGATCTTTGAGAGTTGGAGTTCTAGTTAGAATATTATTTTTATGTGTATTTCTTAATATTTCTATGATAAGCATACACTATTTTTAAAAGATACTATATTTATTTCTGTTGCTTAAATATAACAAGATTAACATTTTCTCAATTTCAGGCCTGTGTATAGGACTAGATTTTGCTTTGGTGATACTTATAATCACAGTTTGTTAACTTCTGGATCTGATGGAGAGGCTTGATTTACATTTGTTTAACAATAAAGTTATTATGAGAATGAGAAACAATAATTTGCAATGAAATTGTCTATTTCCAGGCTTTATCTCTGGGCCAAAGTGGGTATGCCATCATCTTATTTGAGTAGAAAAAACAACAGTGCATCAAAGGGGCTGTGTTGTTAGGATGATTTGTCTCCTTGGCCATTCCAGCAAGTTCCTTTCATTAGGTTTTCATTTTTTGATTTATTTCTTTGTCCATAAAGATATGTCTCAAAGAATGGCTTCAAGGTAATCCCTTGCATGTCTAAAAACACCCATTTGTGGCCTTGGCATATGAAAGGAGACTTGGCTGTGTATAAAATTCTTGAGTTGCAGTCTCTTCCCGTCAGAATCCTGCAGCTGTGGCAGCCCTGTCTTCCAGTGGGGACAGCTCTCTTTTTAGATAGCCTATCATTTCTTGCCCTTACGAGCTTTTAAAAACAAATCCATCTATTCACATATTCTGGGAGTATATATTTAGGTGTGTGCATTTGTGTTCTTCAATTTGCTCTAATACATGTTTAATACTTTCTGCAAAAAAATGGATTTTTTTAGTTCATTTATTTATTTGATGCATTTTATCTAATTCTGTGTTTATTGCTTCATTAAAATTCTTGGTCTCTTCCTTAAAATCATTTATAATTATGCATTGAATTTGTACTTTTTGTTGGGCACTGTAGCTTTTGTTTCTTTTGCCCGTCCTTTGTGTCTTGGTTTCATTAGTTTTGTCCTTTTTCTATGTATCCGGAGGGAATGGTTCATATTGTCTTCTGTATCTGTGATTACTTGACCTCAGTATCATTACTGGCTGTGATGGTGTGTTTACAGCTCCTGTTGCATAGTTACTTTTCTGCTATTAATTTCTTACAGGATCCAGCTCACTTTTTGTTTATAGTTTGCTGCTCTTTACTTTTGTCTTTTATATGACTTTCTGGTCTTTCACAGAAGTCAAGTTTTCTCAATGCTATTCAGGAGACTAATTTCATTTTTTATATTTCTACTGTGTTCTAGTAAAAAGTCACAGAGATTTTCTCTTAGGTCTTTAGAAATAATTCTGCTTTTTCTTTTACTTTTTTTTTCTTTTGCCCTCCACAACCAACATCTATTATTTACCCCACTGTGAACTCACTGTCAAGTGGGTAACTCTTTTCAACCTCAACAACTGCTGGTTTCTGGCCACCCTTAGATCTACAGCTGGGGAGAAATCTGGATGGCCCAGTTTCTAATCTTGTTCCTGATATCCAACTGCTTTGGGGTTTTATGGTATTTCTAAGCTGAAATGAAAAGTTATTCTAGACCACGGTTATAAAGAGGTAGGCTACAGAGGTTTGTTATGTGACTAGCATAGAATTTTTGGTCTGCTTTATTTTAAAACATTTCATATTTTTATTACTTTTATCTTGATATCATGTGCACAAAGGGCACAGATATGAAAGGCACAGTTTTATTTTGGAAATTTTGCATTTATATATACTTCCCAATACTACCCAGATTCAGATGTAGGCTCTGTGCCCCTTCTGAGTCAACTACTCTCTTCCTAGAGGCTACCATTGTTCTACTCTTGCACTATCAGTTTGCCTGCCCTTGAACTCTGTGAAACTGGATTTCTATGTACTGTTCTGTGTTTGGCTCCTTTAACTCATCATGTCAGATAGATTTATTCACATTGGTGTGTATAGCAGTAGTTTGTCATTTTTTATTGCTGTATAACATTTCATTGTTTGAATATATCATAATTTATTTATCTCTTCTTTCATTGACAGACATTTGGGTGGTTTCCACTTTTGTGCTCTCATGAATCAAGGCATTAGGAACATTCTTGTACACATTTGTTTCTCTTGAGTATATACATGGGAGCTCAGTTAATATCTTGAGAGTAAGTAAATTCAGCAGATTTTTTTACGATTATGTGGGGGTAGGGTACTGGGGATTGAATTTAGGGGTACTCAACCACTAAGCCACATCCCCAGCCCTATTTTGTATTTTTTAAATTTATAGACAGAAGGATCTTGAGTTCAAAGCCAGCCTCAGCAATTACGAGGTGCTAAGCAACTCTTTTTATTTATTTTTTTTTGAGGTAATTGTAGATTCACATGGAATTGTAAGGAATAATACAGAAATCCAAAGTGCCCTTTACCCAGTTTCCCCCAAGAGTAACATGTTACAGAACGTTGATACAAGATCACAGCCATGATGCTGACCTTGAGGAGGCTAAGTTATTGAGCATTTCTGTCACCACAAGGATCCCCCACAACTTGTTGCCATTTTGTAGCCTCTTCCCTCTCACTTCTCCCTCTTTTTTTACCCCTGGTGACCACCAATCTGTTTTCCATTTCTATACCTCTCTGGTGTCAAGAATGTTACATAAATGGGTGTGTAACTTCTAGAAGATCACTTGTTTTACTCAATGTGATTCTCTAGAGATTCATCAAAGTTATTGCACTTACTGATAATGCCATTCCCTTTCATTGCTGAGCAGTATTTCTTAGTATGAAGATATCAAAATTTGTTAGCCATTCTCCTGCTAATGGACATCTGGACTGATTTCAGCATTTGATTAAGAATGAAGCTGTTATCCACATTCATGTACAGATTTTTGTGGGAACATGAGTTTCCAGTTCTCTGGGACAAATGCCCAGGAGTGTAATTGTTGAGTTGTGGGTGGTTGTATGATTACTCAGAAACTGTCAAACTACTTTTGAGAGTGGCTACACTATTTTCAGTTCTCATCAGCAATGTGCAAATGATCCTATTTCTGCCCTTTGTAGTGTAATTTCTCTCTCTCTCTCTCTCTCTCTCTCTCTCTCTTTTTTAAATTTCTGCCATTCTAATAGCTCTTTAGTGATATCTCCTTCTGGTTTAAGTTTGAGATTTCCTAATGACTAATGAAGCTGAACATCTTTTCTTGTGCTTATTTGCCATCCTTATATTCTGTTCAGTGAAATGAACCTTCATGGCTTTTGATCTTTTTTGGGGTTTTAACTATTGAAATTTTTAAAATGCTAGATAGTAGCTTTAATCATTTAAATGGTATGCAAATCTTTTCACCCATACTGTAGCTAGCCTTCATAGCCTCCTAACAGTGTCTTTCACAGAGCACAAGTTTGCAACTTGATGAAGTCCAATCAATCAATTTTTTCTTCTTAGGGGTAAAATTTTGGTGGCAAGTCTAAGAACTCTTTGCCTAATGATAGATCCTGAAAATTTTATCATGTTTTTTGATAAACGTTTTATTATTTTACAATTATGCTTAAGGACATGATCTATTTTGAATTAATTTTGTGTAAGGAGTAATGTATAGATCAATATTAATTTTTTTCACTTATGGAGTCTCAATTGGTCTAGTATTATCTGGTTTAAAATTTATCCTTCCTTATTAAATTGTTTCTGAACCTTTGTCAAAAAACAATTGGAAGCTGGGCTTGGTGGCACACACCTGTAACCCTAGAGACTCAGGTGGCTGAAGCAGGAGGATTGCAAATTTGACTCCAGTCTCAGCCATTTAGTGAGGCCCTAAACAGATTAGTGAGACCCTGTCTCTAAATTAAAAACAAAAACAAAAACAGGCTTGGGATGTAGCTCAATGCTAAAGTGCCCCTGGGTTCAATCTGTAGTACCAAACATTATTTTGAGTTAAAAAGTCAGTTGGAAATATTTTCATGGATCTATTTATAGGCTCTGTGTTCTGTTCTGTTGATTTATGTTTATATTTCTCTGCCTGCACCACATAGTCTTGATTACTCTAAATATACAATATCTTGAGTGTTAGTAGATTAATTCCTTCTGCTTTATTCTTCTTTTTCAAATATTACTTTAACTATATTACTACCTTTGTCTTTCCATATAGAAATTTTGTTGGGATTTGAATAAGAATTGCATTTATCCTATAATATGATTTGGGAAACTATTCACACCTTTACTACATTCAGACTTCTAATCGATGGCATTTCCGTCCATCCACTCATATATATATACAGACATGCACACATACATGCATGTATATTTGTATATAAAATATATAATATATGCATATATATAAATAATACATGTTTATGTGTATTGAAATGCCCATGGATTAGAAGTCTAAATGTACATATTGTATCTATTAATATATTTTATATTGTATAGATATAATGTATATATGTAAATGAATGGATACAAATACCTATAGATTAGAAGTTGATGTAGTTTTACATATATATTCCTGTATATATTAAAAATATATATATTTATCAACAATTTTTGGTTTGTAGCATACAAGCTCTTTACATGTTTTGTTAAATTAATAACTTAGTATTTACATTGAGTAGTTTCTTTTCTGAGCCAATTCTACTGTAAATGGTATTTCAGTGTTCAGAACTTGACTTTTTGGAATTTGTCCATTGGTAAATCTTTTTAATATTATTGTCTTGTTTCTATTTTTTAAAATATCATTTGGATTTTCAACTTCTCTATTTGTTTTCATTTTTTTATAAAATTTAAGTTAGAAAACCATTGCCAAAATTGTACAAGTAATTCCTGTATAAACTTCACTCAGTTTCCTTAAATGCAAATAAATCTGTCACAAATACAGTATAATTATTAAGCCAGGGAATTAATAACAATATACTACTATTAAAAACCTACAAACTGTATTTAAGTTTTGCCAATTGTCCTTTCCTGTTCATGCAGGATCCAATGGAGGTTTCATTTAGTGTTCATTTCTCCTTAGCCTTCTGTCAACTGAAACAGTTCCTCATCATTTCTATCCTTTTGTAACCCTGACAGTCTTAAAGGGTATCAGCCATTTATTATGAAAAAGTCCCTTTTAAAACTATTGCTTGTGAATTTAAATCACACACACACACATCCACACACAGTGTTTAAATTAGGCTTTCACAATTAATAATAAAATATCAATCAGTTGTTTTCCTTTTATGGAGGGTGTAGGTTCTATTTTCAACTTAAACACAGTGGTACACCTGTAATCCCAGCTACTTGGGAGGCTGAGATAGGAGTATCACAAGTTTGAGACCAGCCCCAGAAACTTAGCAAAACTCCATCTCAAAAAGAAAAAGAAAAAGAAAAGAAAGGATGAGGATGTGGCTCAGTAGTAGAGCATCCCTTGGGTTCAATTCCCAGTTGAAAAAAATATCAACATCAGCTCCCCCTCTTGCCTTGTTTTCCTTCTTTCTTCTTTTTCTCTTCCTCCTCCTCCTTTTCCTTTTGTAGTACTGGGGATTGAAACCAGGGATTTATACATGGTAGGCAAACACTCTACCACTGAGCTACATCCCTGCCCTTTTTATTTTATTTTGAGACAGGGTCTAGCTAAGTTGCCCAGAATGACCTCAAACTTGTGATCTTCTTGCCTCAGCCTTCCAAGTAACTGGATTACAGGTGTGAACTACCAAACCCAGCTACAATTTCCTCATTCTTGACTTCTTGCTTTTATTGGTTTACTCTTGTACAAATTTTGTTCCGGAAATGTTCCTGTATTTTATTTAATGTTTTTGAAATGAAAACTTCCAAACATACAGAAAGTAAAATTTATTGACATAACAATTAAAAGTATAATTAACTCCCATGTACTCTTCACCCAGTTCCAGCAATTATTACTATATTTTCCTGGATTATTTTGAAGAAATTTCTAGCATATTATTGTATCCAGAATTACTTCAAGATATATAATAAATATTTTAACCACAAACACCAAATCATTATTGTACTAAACAAAGAACAATAATGCATTAGTGTCACTATTCAGACTATTTCCAAAGTCCCCAATTTTCTCAAAGTATTTCTTATGCAATTGGTTCATTTGAATCAGCATCCTTGAAAAGCCCACATAATGCATTTGATTATGTTCCCAATTTTCTTTCTTCCTCTTTTTTTCTTAATGATGTCCTTTCATCCTTTTTTTGTTGTTGTTTTGATTTTTGAGGCATTGATATTTTTGAAAAACAAAATTTTCTTGTAGCATAGAAGATTCTTTATTCTGTAATTGGTTATTGTAACATCACGACACAGCTATCTTGTTCTTCTCTCTGTGTAACAAATGACCACTATCTAAGCACCTTAAAAAATATATGATTTCAGTGTACCTGAAGGTCAGAAGTCTGGGGCGACCTAGTTGGCTCTTCTTAAGTTCTCACAAGCTGGTCATTGAGGTATTGGTCAGGGCTGGGTTCTTCTATGAGACTCAACTAGAGAAGGACCAGCATCCCCTCCCATGTGTTTGTTGATAGCAGTCAACGTTCCTTGCAGCTGTAGAATACGTTGCAGTTTTCTCTGTTGGGAAGTCTGAGTTAGAGCTTTCTGACCGTAGGCAATAGAAACCAATGCTTAATAATCAAGCAAAAAAGTAATTTATTAGCAGAATTTTGCATGGTTAAAGAACTGACAGAAAGGCTGAACAGAAGATCAAGTAGAAGGTGAAAACCAGGGATGCTGTCTGACTCTGTGCAGCAGGAATTACTACCAGTCACACCATGGTGCTGCTGCTAGAATGTCTGGGTTCCAACAACACTTTTTTCGTCCTTGATTGCTTTGTTCAAGGTTCAAAGTTCCCAAGTGAAAGCCCTGTCCTGCCTTGGGAAGGTCAGTCAGCAAGGTGATTTATAGCCTCAAAAGTATTTTATACCATGTGGAAAAGAAGATTCCCTAAAAGTAAAATAAAGTGCAGTTAGCAAAATAAAAACGAAAAGAAGCAGCATAAGACAAAAACAAACAAATAAGCAAACAAAAACAGCAAAAATTCACTGTATCTCAGTTGTAATTAGAATGATCCACATTGTATGGCCTTACTGAATAGTCAGGAGAGATGACACTTTACCCTGGCACCATCTGTCCTATAAATCTATACTGGCAAATACCATTTCCTAACATCTTGGATTGCTTAATCTGTAACTAATACCTCCAGTTGACATCCTGCATTATATTTTGTCTGAGAGCAACTTTCTAGAGTCCTTTTGTACTTGAAGTTACTGTCAATCAAGGCAGATTCTTTATAGACCCATGCTTGTCATGTAGAATCTACTACCTGTGATATCAGCGACCACTAAGGTCCTCAGATCATTGCATGAGATGCCCAGGAGTGAATCCATGTACTCACAACCACTCTTTTCTTCTTGCAGGACAAATGTCGACTCCCCATACCATGGTGTCTAAGTAGAGCATTATATTTGTCTGAAGCCTTTACCAGAGCTGACATGATTTTGCTTGTTTGTGTGCTTATCTTCTGAGTCCCTCCATGACAGCAGCCACCATGCCATGCCACTCTTATTTACTTTGTATCCCCAGCACTTAGCACAGGGTCCCATATGTGGGAAAAGCTCATGTTCTTGAATGAATACATGAATGAAGAAGGTACATATATTTTTAATTTTACAAAAATTCCTTCTTCCTAGTAAGGTAGTTTTAGTTTTGAATTTATGGTCTAAAGCAAATAAAATCAATGCCTTTTAAAAGTCAGTTAATAATTTTTAAGCAAATCCTTGGTTTTGTTTCACTGGTATGGAATGTAGTATTTAAAATATTCCTATGTATTTGCTAGGTCCAGGTTGCTCTTCTATGTTTTAGGAATATACACAGTATCCATCACTTTATATCCTCCCTCTTTTTTCTTTCCAAATGCTTCGATAATTTGACTTCACTCAACAAATAGTCAATGAAATAATTCTGAATGTTTTCTAAGTACACACATCAATGATTAAAGTAAAAATAAAATGCTCTCACCTCTTGGAAAGGTGACATGTATTATATATACTCTCCATGGCCTGCAGGAAATAATGATTATGACTTTAATCCCACCTAATTACTGTCTCAGGTCACCTCCATACATAGACAAGGTGAAAATTGCACATGGGAATTTAAATGGCATTATTTGACATTTCAAGAGGCATATTTTTCTTTCAGTTATAGTAGTAAAGGAGTGGGTTTCCAACTACTCAACTTTATTAGAACCTATTGCACTCACAGCTCTCTGTATTTCACTCTTTCCTACCTGTCCCCACCCCCCATTTCCCTTCCTCTACTCTACTGGTCTTCCTGCCACTTATTTATTTATTTATTTATTTATTTATTTATTTTTAATTGGTGCTTTACAGATATGCATAATTCACCATGGCATATTTATACAGGCACATTGTATAATTTTGTCAAATTCATTCCAAATTTCTTCCCCTTTCCCCATCTCTCTTCCCTCCCCATCAATCTTCTTCTTCTACTCCATTGATCTTCCCTCTATCTTTATGAAATCCAGCGTCTCACATTTATTCCTTTAATTTGCTATAGCTTCTGCATATGAAAAAAAAATTGACCCTTTCCTTTCTGAATCTGGTTTATTTCACATAGCTTGATGCTCTCCAGTTCTATCCATTTACCAGCAAATGCTATAACTTCATTCTTCTATATGGCCGAGTAAAACTCCATTGTGTGTATATACCACATTTTCTTAATCCATTCATCAATTGACAGGCACCTGGACTGGTCCCATAACTTAGCTATTGTGAGTTGTTCTCCTATAAACTTTAATGTACCTGTATCACTGTAGTATGTGATTTAAGTTCTACAAAAGATATTTTCTATTAAAAATGGACTTTTTGTATGATGTGTCAAAATGCATTCTATTGTCATGTATAACTGAGTAGAACTTAAATAAATAAAAAATAGCAAAGAAAATTAAATTTAAAAAAAGAGAAAGAGATAAAGAATTTAGCTGAGTGCTCAGAACAGGACTCATGGTACTTCTGTACTTCTGTGTATATGGAATGGAGAAGATATTTGCTGAATTAAATTAAAACTTATTGGTAGGGAGAATTAGAATTCAGTTACTTTCTGCCGACTTCAGTGCTAGGGATAGAAACCAGGGCCTCACATTTGCTAGGCAAGTGCTATACCATGGACCTACATCCCAGAGCTTGGTTGTTTTCAATACACAACCATTACAAGGTATATTATGGTTATAGCCCCAAAATAAAATGATCAAAACCTTAAAAAAAAAACTTACTTTTGATAATAACTCCCATCTTTCATAGCAACTTATTACCTAAAATGCCTTTAGGTAATATATTACCAACTTGCCTGAGAGTAAAATTGTAAATAAGAAGATAAATTATTAAGAAACAATAAAGGTCAGAAGTTTCTTCTAGTCAAATATGCACTTGAATATATACTAGCTTCTAGGGGATATTAGGATCAAAAAAAGTCACATGTAGGGATAAATCATGGGTTTTAATATCAGAGGTGCTCGTGAAACATCTGTGAGATGAATTTAATGATATGTGCAAAATCATGTAGTATGTTAGTAGTTACAATTTGTGTTTTGTTAGAAATGGTAAGCAAACCACATAGTGTCCATCAAAACCCATCTCTGTTAGAGGAGATTGAGGTCACTTAAACATAATTGGCTTGGGCTCTACAAGCCACCACCTTTGGTTTCAAGGACATTTGAACTTGTGGATATTTCAAAACCTCATGGACTGCATTTTTGGGTGGGACTGTGCATACACACTTGCTAGATTATTTATGATATGCATATTCATCCAGAAATTATTTGAGAACTCTAGGATGAGTACCAGAAGTCACAAGATCCTAAGGATCAAGGAGAAGCAGATTAAATTGCTGAATGAGGTTACTCAATTAAGGTTTTGTTTTGTTCTATTCTGCTACTTCCTGTGGGGTGTGAGCTTTTATGATAACAGGAGACACATTGATAAGGAAGAGATTAGGAAACATGTTTTTAATTAGAGACTAATTTAACCAATATAAATCTTTTAAGTGTTTACTTCTTGAAATTAAGCTGGAAACAGCCCACCACCTCTTCAATGCTGCTGGTTTATAATTATAATAGGAAGGCAGAGGATTAAAAGATTATTTTTGACTGGGGGTGCTGAGGAATGCTTCATGGAGAATTTCCTGAGAGTCCTCTCACTGTTTTTATTCCTGAAATGCTACATGCAATTTGGTTCAAGAACACATTTTGTGTTAGAACTAGAAAGAAAATTACAGGCATAACAGAGTAGTCTCTATAATTCGTAATAATGAAACAAGGGTAAAGGGAGGGAATAAGAATTATCCATAGTTACAAGCGGCTACCAGTGGTGTTGGAATGCAGGCTCTATGTGCTGCAAAGCACCTGGCAGCTGTGTTGAATTAAAGTAAAAATACTGCTGTGGGAAGAGGTGGCTGGCATCATGAGATGGTCTCCTCATTAACTATGGAGGGCCCTACCAAGGAATTCCAATACCATGTGTTTCCTCTGCTGGGTGAAGAGATTTTGGATAGGTATGTCAAGAACTATTAATGTCATGAGCTCTGTCTTGTACCAGATCTGCTTCTATAATAAATTTTACTTTAAAATGATAATAAACCTTTGCAAGGATTTCTCAACAAAATTTTTCATTGATAGAGTTTCTTGAACTCTGAATTTTAGAATAATTAAGATATAACCTGGAAAGAAAGTTGTATGTTTTATCTGGCAGCTGAATTAGTATTTGCTCTATGAAAGAAAATCATTAAGTATTTAAAATCCACAGCAGGTTTTCTTTGTTCTTTCCTTTAAAAAATATTATGACTTTATTTTTAAAAAACATGCTAGGGCTTATACACATGTACAAGGAAGTATGGTGGTTAAAGCAAAATTTCCAGCACATGATAAATATCCACCAAAAGCTTTTTTAACATCTCATATTTTTCCTAATATAAAATTTGCCTATAGCACAAGTTTTCATTTTCCACTTTTATTCTGTTTGTTTTCCTATGAAAATCTATTCTTAGAATCTTCAAAATTATTTATATGGATTCTTATACAAGAGAAAAAAATGTAAAAAAATGTATGCATGATTGAAGATGTGTATATATACTTTGTATACAAGCAGTTATATCTATACATATTGTAATGTAAATTATTAAAAAAAAAATAAAAAAAAAAAATAAAATACAAATAGCCTAATATCTTCCAAATTATAACCACTCTCAGTATTTTTACCCTAAATGAGCAAGCTCTTCAGAATTGAATTTGTTAATCTTTTTTTTTTAAAAAGAAAACATAACAATTCAAAGATAAAAGGAAAATAAAAGTAATTAAAATAATGGGACATTATGCAAACCCAAGATATGAAAGGAATTGAAATTTCAGGTACTGATTCTATGCCATAAAGTTTTGGAAATCTGGATGAATAAGTGAATTTCTGAAAGAAAACAAATAATTAGATTTAACACAAGATACAACAGAAAAATTATATCAGCAAATAATCTAGTGCATTATAGCTATACATAACAGTGGGATTCGGTTTGGAATATAATTTGCTGCACATTAGTCCCCAATACTTCCTCTCCCCCCTGCTCCACTCTGTTAACTTTCTCTGCACTATTGGTCTTCCTTCAATTTGTTTATTTTTAAAGGTAGAATTCACTATGATGTGTGTGTGTGTGTGTGTGTGTGTGTGTGTGTGTGTGTGTAATTATATATTATATAGCAACATAGCAATATTGGTCAATTGCATTCTAACATTTCTCCTTCTTCCCCTTTTCTTCCCCTTTCTCTCTTCCCACCCCCTCCACCACCTTCCTCTATTCCATTGATTTCTCTTCTATGTTCATGGGACCCCTTCCTTGCTTTTTTTTCCTTTATTTTACTTTAGCTTCCACAAGCAAGAGGAAACATTTGACCTTTGACTTTCTGTATCTGACTTATTTCACTTAGCATGATATTCTCCAATTACATCCATACATCAACAAATGCCATAATTTCATTTTTATGATGAATAAAACTCAATGAGCTAGCAGCTTTCCTCCACTGGACCCTTCCCCCTTTATGAGCTGCTTCATCTTGGGTCCAGAGGAATGGAGTCAGCCATTTATTGCCTGAGACCTCTGAAATCATGAGCACCAAATAAACTTTTGTTCCTCTAAGTTGTTCTTGTCAGGTATTTTGCTAACAGTAATGCAAAAAGCAAAATAAAACTGATGCCAATGCCATGCTTTTTTGTTACCATAGCTATGTAGTATAATTTTAAGATCAGGTATTATGGTACTTCCAGCATCACTCTTCTTGATTAGGATTCCTTTGGCTATTCTGGGTCTTTTATTCTTCCATATGAATTTTAAGACTTTAAAAAAAAGTTCTGTAAAAAATATCATTGTTATTTTGATGGGAATTGCATTGACTCTGTTTTGGTGATATGGCCATTTTGACAATATTAATTCTGCCTATCCAAGAAAAATGGGAGCTTCTTCCATCTTCTAAGGCCTTCTTCAATTTCTTTATTCAATGTTCTATAGTTTTCATTGTAGAAGTGTTTCAGTTCCATGGTTAGATTTATCCCCAAGTGTTGTTTTTTGTTAGATTGTTGTGAATAGGATATGTTTTCTCATTTCTTTCTCAGAAGATTCATTATTGAAGTATAGGAAAGTTATTAAATTTCATATGTTGATCTTACATCCTTCTTGCTGAATTTGGGTATCAGTTCTAGAAGTCTTATGGTGAAGTTTTTTGAGTCTTTTAGATATAAAATCATGTCATCAGCAAACAAAAATAATTTGATTTCTTCCTTTCCTATTTATATTTCTTTAACTTCCGTCTCTTGTCTGATTATTCTGGCTAGAATTTCAAGAACTATATTAAATAGGAGCGATGAGAGTGGACCTCCTTGTCTTGTTCCTGAATTTAGAGGAAATGCTTTCAGTTTTTCTCCCTTCAGTATGATGTTGGTCTTGAGTTCATCATATATATCCTTTATAATGTCTCAGTAAGTTCCTCTATCCTTAATTTCTCCAGGATTTTTTTTTTAACATAAATGGGCACTGGATTTTGTTAAACCTTCTATTGAGGTGATCATGTAATTCTCGTCCTTAACTATTTATGTGGTGAATTACATTTATTAATCTGTGTATGTTGAACCAACCTTGAACTTCTAGAATAAAGCCCACTTGATCAGGTATACTAGCTTTTTAATGTGTTTTTAAATGCAGTTTACTAATATTTTATTAAGAATATTTGCATCTTTATTCATCAGGGATATTGGACTGAAGTTTTCTTTCCTTGATATGTCTTTGTCTGGTTTTAGTATCAGGGTGATACTGGCATTATAGAATGAATTTGGCAGTGTTCCCTCCCTTTCTATTACATGGGATAATTTGAGGATGATTGGCTTTAATTCTTCTTTAAAAGTCTGGTAGAGCTTGGCTGAAAATATATCTGGTCCTCTGCTTTTCTTTTTTAGAAGGCTTCAATGTCACTGCTTGATATTGGTTTGTTTAGGTTTTCTATAATTTCGTGGTTCAATTTGGGTAGGTCATATGTATCCAGAAAATTTCGTCATCTTTTATATTTTCCAGTTTATTGTACTATAAATTTTCAAAATAGTTACTAATGATCCTCTGATTTTCAGATGTGCTGTGGTTATATTTCCTTTTACATGTCTAATTTATTGATTTGGGTCTCCTCTCTCATTAGCTAGTTTTCCTTGCCTTCGTTATTTAAAGAGTAAATTTTCCAAGCTAAATATTGGAAAGCATATTTCCATCATTTCTTCCAAGTCCAAGTTGGAAAATGCTAATCCATCACAGTATGTTCTCCCCCAGAGCCCATGTGTCGCCTCATAACTACTTTCAAGAAAATGCTACAGTCAGTCAATAATCAGAATGGATTCTGAAAAAGATAGTTTTTTTTTTTTTTTTTTTTTTTGTTTTGTTTTTTTTTTTTTTTTTTTTTTATCATCATGCAACTGCTTTCCTGTTAAACATAAGAACAAGGATGTCACTGTCATTCTAGTCATTTGATGCTGTTCTACCAGCCTGGTCTGTGCAATAAGAAAAAAGAAATGAATGAAAAAGTGCTAAAATTAGAGAAACCAAATTTAGCTTTGGGGGTTGTTTTGCCAATAATTTAATAGTCTACCAGGATGGCCTAAGAAAACAAACAGAACAATACAAAAACATATAACAGTTGATCATTTGGATAATTAAATAAGAAACAGATACTTTTCTATATGTCTTCAGTAATTGCAAAGCTATTATACACTAAACCCCTTTGTCTTTGTGTGTTTAACTCTTAATTCTGTGAATTGCATACAATAGGCCCTAAATAAATGTTTATTGCTTTAATTTAATAGAAAATTTTAAGGTGAAAACTTTTCTTCCTATGATATCAAAGTGGAGCAGAAAGGAAGCATTTTGTGGGTGGTCTTGTGTATATGCTGTTTTATCTCCCTTTGGGGTGGTTTATAAGGAGGTAGATTCCAAAGTAATGTAAGAAGCACTGGGACTTCAAAGTTTCTTCATACACCTATAGGATCTTTCACTCCTTTGTGTTGAGGTATACTCTTGATAACCATTCAGGTACTTTATGTTAATCATAAGAAAGTTAAATAAATTTGCAAAATATCACTTCCACCTGCTATCATTCTCATATCTCCCATGCTTCATAAATAGTGTGATTTGGAGGGGGCACACATCTTGCATAATTGTTTTCTTTGGCCTCCTTTATTCTCAGCTAATTGAATTGGAATGCCTACTCTATCAGTATGGATTATATTTGGTTATAAGCTGCATGAAATGTGAATAGCTTAAGTAAATAATGGATTTACTTTCCTCACATAAGAACAGAATTAAGCATAAGGTGTCCAGGGATGATATGACAGCCAAATAATGTCAGCAAGGATTCAATCTTTTTTGTCTTTCCTATTGTGTTGTCCTTAACATGTGGCCTTTTAACCTGATGTCACAGGATGATGGCTTTACTCTAAGCATCATGTCTGTGTTTCAGACATAAAAGTAGAAGGAAGGGGATGGGACGTAGCAAAGAGCTTAAGGAATATATCCTCTGGAAATGATTCTTTAAAAACAACAACAACGAAACCTCCCCAGGAATGCATAGGTTTAGACATCTAATCCCCTTGTTCAAAAACAGGACACATAGTCACCACAGCTGATAGGAAGCAAGGAGTGTATTTTCACTTTCCTCCTTTTATCATAGAGGGAAGCCAGAGAGGTTGTAATGGTTTATGGATTGTCAATTAACAGTGCCTTCCCTTTTATGTCCAGGGTTTGAGACATATTCTCTTAGGACCAAAGAGGATAAAGGTAGAAAAAGTGGAGAATATATGTTTCTTTCTTTCTGGTATATAAAATTGAAGAATTTCTAATATGTAAAAAGACATGAAAGAGACTCGACTTGGCCTACCTAGTTTTGCAAATTGCAAGACTTCCAGAAAAAGTAAGGTCAGAAATCCTACAGGAAAAATAACATACGTGCAAACCAATGTTTTCTGTCTCTCCTAGTAACAGTCCTTCTGGGACTCTTTGATCCTATGGTAGATTTTTAATTCTGTAGGGCAGGGAACAGAATAGTGGTAGGGGGTGAGTGCAGTCCAGTACAAAATCTGTGTGAAAGTCTCCTTCCCTTTTCAAGACAAACTTCAAAAAGGACTTTCCCTATGCAGAAATGAAGGAAAGAAAATGAGTTAGCCCTTCCCCACTGGGCAGGGCATCTTCTGAAGACTTTATGTTTACTAACTTGTGAAATTTTCAGAACAACTCTTATAAGATAGACACTGTAATCATTCTCACTTCACACATAAAGGGACAGGTTCTACAGGCAAGCTAAGAACCTTGCCCAGGACCTCAGAGATGGAGCTGAACTGAAGTTGGTGGTCACCCTGAACTCCAACTGGATTTGGAGTTCATCCTGTGACATCAGGTTAAAAGGCCACATGTTAAGGACAACACAATAGGAAAGACAAAAAAGATTGAATCCTTGCTGGCATTATTTGGCTGTCATATCATCCCTGGACACCTTATGCTTAATTCTGTTCTTATGTGAGGAAAGTAAATCCATTTCACTCTGTGAAGGCAGAAGAGTCAGCACAGCCCTTTAGTACCTTGGGCCAAAATTACAGACTAAACACTGAGAAAGTAGGGATTTAGGTGCTGAAGTTATGACACCTTGAACTCTTTCATGTTCTGAATCCCCTTTTTCTCCTTTGTGAAATATAATAATAGGATGAGATGATCTCGTAGGACACTATGACTTTGAAGGCATGTGATTCTATTCTCTGACAAATGCCCAGAGATGTTGGATAAAACCATACTTCAGACAGATGACAATTTGTTCTACAAACTCATGTGTGTAAATACACACCCTATGTCTCAAAAAAAGCACTTCCAAAGCCCAATCCATAAACATGTTATTTAACAAAATTTGGTAAGAACCATATTTTCTAATTAAGCCCTGAAGCTTAATAATATATGGAAACTTTTTAAAACAAATGCAGTTATGCTTTAGGTGCATTGTTCTTTGTCTTCTTATAAAAGGGCTCTATTTTTGGGAGGCTGAGAAAAGATTTATATCCTTGGCTCATATTCATACATTTTTCACAGAACATGAAGTCTCCTTCAAATTTCTCAGGTTAAAAACTTCTTTGTATGTTTTTATGACATTACATATTTTATTCTTGGTATGATATAATTATGGATTTTACATATTTTCTGTTCCCTCTACTAAAATTTTACATTCACCCTATACAGAGAAGTGTTTCAATAGAGCAATACGTATGTTGAAAATGCTGTTTTGTTAGGCTTTAATTCAAAATAAAGATAATAGAAAAAAGAAAAACCTTATTGCAAAGTTTACCCCCACACCTACTAAAAAGTTACCTATTTGACTTTTAGGATTGTAATTTTTTACTGTTATTTATTTTATTCCTCTCCCTACATTTAATATGATAGTCTGTTACTTTTTAATGGCACAATTCTTTCCTTATTGTTTTTCATTATAATATTAATACTTTTCCATGAATCAAAATTTGAGACTGAGTAAGCTTTTATCACTATGACAAGAATCTACCTGACAAAAACAACTTACAAGAGGAAAGATTTATTTTGGCACATGTTGTCAGAGGATCAGTCCGTGGTCAGTTGACGCCATTGCTTTGGGCCTGAGGAAGGCAGACCATCGTGGCAGAAGGGTGTGATAGAGGAAAGCTGCCCAGCTCATGATAGCAGGGAAGCAGAGAAAGGGGTAGGGTAAGGTTCTGGGAAGAAGATGAACTCTTCTTAAGGCATGCCCCCAGTGACTTGCTTCCTTCAACTAGGTCCCACCTCCCAGTGGTCCATTCAGCCATCAATGGATTAATCCACTGATGAGGTCAGAGCTCTCATGATACAATCACTTCCCAACAGTATCACTTCTGAACACATGAGATTTTGCAGAACATTGCAGAACCAAACCATAACTGGGATGTATATATTATGCTTTTAACGTATTCAAATTTTTATTAAATATTTCACAAATATCAGTAATATTTTAGTGTCTGTAACATAATATAGCATTTGCTGAACAACATAGGAAGAACTGCAAAGCTAAAAAAGTACAAAACAGCAAACTATTGAGTTTATTGCTTGCAAGGTGGATTAGGATGTGAGGGCTAACTTGACAAAATATCATGGCTTAAGCAACAGAATTTTATTTTCTCACAGATCTGAGCCTAGAAGACTGAGATCAATGTGCCAGCAGTGCCATTTACTTCTAAGGCTTCTCTCCTTGGCTTGTACATGGTCATCTTTTCCCTGTATCTTCACAAGTTCTTATCTTTTGTATGTCATTCTCATTTAATTGCCTCTTTAATGATCTCTTCCCCAAATAGAGTCACGTTCAGAAGTATAGGGAGTCAGGACTTCAACATATGAATTTGTGTTTGTGTGTATTTGTGTTTGTTGATGGGGGGCATTCAGGAGATACAATTCAGTTCACAACTTGTGGAAATGGTAGGAGTGTGTCACTTGAAAGTAAAGTCTGTGAGTCTTTCTGGTTAAGAGTGAAAGGCTAGATTCAGGGTAAAGAAAGGAAGTTTCACCCTAATAAGGCAGCATTCTGAAGGGCATCTTTCTCCAATCAAGGAGAAAATTCTAGGTCTTCTTTGGGATGGCTTGCACTGCTCCTATTCACACCACAAAATCACAGGTGCAGGTCCCAGGGGTGGTTGCATAAGACTTCTGTAGGACACAGCATCATGACCCAGGCACTCGTGTAACATGCCTGAGACTTGGCAATTTTTTTTCTTTCATATGTTCATATTAAAGTTTTACAATTTCCTAATGCTTGCCAAAACAAGCTCTGCAGATAACTTGGGGCAAAATTGTAAATAATCTCACTGGTTTCCCCATAGTTAGATCATGCACAAGAATAGACAATGGAATCCATTTTAAGTATCCATCTCAGTTTTCTTATTGACTTCCTTATATGGTGATTCTTTTTTTTTTTTTTTTTTTTTTTTTTTTTGTGGTACCGGGGATTGAACTCAGGGGCACTTGACCACTGGGCCACATCCCCAGCCCTTTTTTTGTATTTTATTAGAGACAGGGTCTCACTGAGTTGCTAAGTGCCTCGCCATTGCTGAGGCTGGCTTTGAACTCGCGATCCTCCTGCCTCAGCCTCCCAAAGTGCTGGGATTACAGGCGTGCGCCACCGCGCCCGGCAGATATGGTGATTCTTTTTCTTCCTTTTATTGCGATCACATAGTTCTAGAACCAAAACCCATGGCAAACAGCAGTCTCAGCAACTTACATGGACAAAGATTTTGATATCAAGACAGTGATAGGCAATTTGAAATAGAAAAAAAAAAAGTCTTACTGAAGTTGTCAAGAATTTTTTATTTGCTTCAAAGAATTCTAATTGTAACTGAAATCTTGAAATGTCACAGGGCATTCATTTTGCAAGGGAAAAGATGTAAGGAACAGATTCTTTCAGTATGTTGATCGAGCATAAAAAGAATATTGTCTTTAGCCTTGAGCTTCACTTATTCTTTTCTTATTTTCTAAACTCTAAGGTAAATGTTGCAACAACAAAGAGGGCTGTTAGTGTATTATTTTTGCAAAATCTTTGAGTCATGGGTATGACAGACCCTTTAGAAAAATGTAGGTGATAAGTAATGTACATCTATATGGTAGCACTGAATTAAATTAGCATACTTCTCTATCCCCAGCTGCCTCAGTCAGTTTTCCAACACTGTGACAAAATGCCCCAGAAAAACAACCTAAGAGAGCAGAGGTTTATTTTGGTCTATTGTTTCAGAGATTTCAGTCCATGATTACTTGGTCTGATGGCTTTGGGCTTGTGGTGAGGCATTGCATCAGGGTTGGGAACATATGGTAGTGGAGCTTCTTACCTCATGGCAGACAAAAAACACAGAGACAGAGGAGAGAACAAAAGTCCCAATATCACATTTAAGGGTACACCCCCTAAATTCCTTTCAGAGGGTGGAAATTAATCAAACCTTGATTGAAGGCAATCAAACCTCCAACACATGGGCCTTTGGAGGACTCTATGAATCAAACAATAGTACTGTATATGTATGATAAGTGATCAGTAAATACTTTTCGAGTGATTAATTTTCTGCTAATATTTGATCAGTGGTCCCATTTATTGGGTCTCAATGAATTTAGCATCCCAAGAGAAAATAGATGGAAATACAAAAGTAAAAGTGCATATAAATACTAATATTCATAGTGGTGAGACATATTAGTGATATTCTATCAGTTAGCAAGCAAAACTACCATTCTTGATGGCTTAAATTAGTAAGTTGTTTATTTATTTATTTTTTAATATTTTTAGTTGAAGGTGGACACAATACCTTTATTTTATTTATGTGGTGCTGAGGATTGAACCCAAGGCTTTACACATGTGAGATGAGTGCTCTACGGCTGAGCCATAGCACCAGGCCCAGTAAGTTGTTTATTTTTAACAAGACATTTTTAATCAGATTACTAGTCACTACCTTATACCTTCCCATTCTGAAATGCTTTGTTATGCATGTGAAGTAAAAACTCAGGCTTTTGAATCAAATTGTTTGCCTTTTTATTTCTGTACAAGTACTTGAAACGTCCTGGTCTAAGAAATTTAAAAGGTCTTAAGGAATCCAGCCATGGTCATTTTGGTTCTGAATTTCAGTGAGAGCATCTTGCTTGCTAAGGGAGCCAAGTGCTTTACAAAAGTTGGCAAACAGAAATCAAGACAATTTTCATAGAAATTCCTGGGACAGGGAATAAATAGCAATTCACTCAGACCTAACTCAGATTTCATTTGAGCACCCAGGTAATTACTTTTGGAATTACCCTGTCCTCGTAGACAGATTTTTGTTCCTTGTTTGATATGTTATATAATCTTCTGGCCTCTACTTCAGATTCTTCCAAATCTGATGACCATGACAACTTATCAGACTTTTCCTGGGGTGGAAGGAGTGTTCAGTACAGAGCTCACTAAGTCCACCCTGTCTCAGATGAGGGCCTCAGCCAATATTGGCACATACAGAAGATACCCATGTGAGCAAGCACAAGTAAACCAGAGCAGCTGTTCTCCAGCCCTCCAACAGAGCCCTTCAAAGTTTTCATTGGAAAGGCAGCTTCAATAGAATGGAAAGTCAGAATGCCAGTAACCGTCCCACTGCTCCCAATTTGAGACAAAACCATCATTCTTCATGCAAATATTTAAATATGTAGAGTATTCCTTTTTATTTGTTTAAGGTGGATCTTGGTATGGCCACTTTTCAAGTCCTCCTAGTAATGGTGGGAGATGATGTAACTCTATCTTTTCAAGAGTCATAATTTTAAAAAAATATGTAGTTTTGGATCAGCTAAAGAAACAATGTTTTACTCCATTTCTCTTGCAATTATTAGAGATGATCTCTCTGAATTAGCAAAGTGATAGACTTAGAAGTCTAAATGAGTGTTGGCCATTCTATAAGATGTATTTATTTATAGGTATCCAAGGTCTGTAAAGTAAAATATTCTCTTAAGTTATTTACACTACTTCTGGTTTTAAGTGAGGAAGAGGTGTGATCCTTCTGGTGGATGTCTGCTCACCTAGGATCCAGGGTAATGGATGGGAGTATGACTTGTCCTAGTGGCCTATAAACAGGAACCTAAACAAATGAAAATATACCCCATAGATGATCCAAATGAAACTCTGGGAAAGAATTGGCTCCTAATGTGGTTTAGAGAAACAGAAAATGTGTGTCTGTTTTCTCCTTTTTTTTTTTTTTTTTTTTGTGGTACCGGGGATTGAACTCAGGGGCACTTGACCACTGGGCCACATCCCCAGCCCTTTTTTGTATTTTATTAGAGACAGGGTCTCACTGAGTTGCTAAGTGCCTCGCCATTGCTGAGGCTGGCTTTGAACTCACGATCCTCCTGCCTCAGCCTCCCAAAGTGCTGGGATTACAGGCGTGCGCCACCGCGCCCGGCTTGTTTTCTCCTTTTTATAGGAAGATATGATGCAACTGTAGCAAGCATGCATTTTCAAGGGAAGGGCTAGATATTTGACTTTTTCTTTGTCTTTTCCTTTGTTTCTTGGTTATTGGCACTTGGCATTTGCTGCAATACTTTGCAATTGATTTATTTTAAGAAACTCCAACTTACACCTATGGTTCTGAGTACTCAGTCTTCATCTTTTGTTCTCACTAGACACGACTAACAGGAACATATCGGTAAGAAAAGACTTATCCCTTTTTTCATGTTTACTTATACTTGTTTACTTATACTAATCTATATTATTTCAACATGGATAATTTTAAAGGCGGTGATTCTAAAATCCTGAGCTACCCTTGGTTTGCTCTTCTCCAGGGTGAAGGAATGATTTACCCAATGAGAGACACTGATGAGAGGCTGACCTTCATTTTAGCCATGCTGACGTCCATTTAGCCATGCTTACCAGAGGTCTGATTCATGACAACATAGAACCATCTTTTCTCTGACCCTCTGCATTCTATTCCTGCCTGAAATTTCAGGACATACCGTGTTCATCAGCATAACCAACTGGGTAAATGAGTTCTGAGTCTGCTTATACCCAACTCTCCCTTCAAGTTGGTGCCAAGTTCTATATTTGGTCAAATTTTAGGAGGATAATGTAGGGAATATCTTTTATGTTCCTGGGTATTGTCCATTTAAATATTACCAATAAACTCTATATTTAGGAGTTACTGCAATTCTATGTTCTGCTTTTTGAATCTTTAGTGGATAGAATCCTAGTATATGTCAATCCTTCATTAGAACATAACAGCTTTTGGGAGTCCTCAAACATATTGCTTATGCTCAAAAAGGCATAATGCTTCTAAAAATAACAATAACAGATCAGAAGTGCCATAATTTGAATGATGGTTTCCCCTCCCAAATCCATGTTGAAATTTATTCCCCAGTGCAACACTATAAAGAGGCATGGCCTTCAAAAGGTGATTAGCATCCTCCTAAAAGGGTTGAAAAGAGCCCTGTCTTGACCTTTGGTCCATTCTGACACTGGGTTTTGTCCCCTGTGGAGGATGTAGTCACAATGTGTCATTTTGGAAGCAGAGAGCAGCAGGAGCCAGACACCAGTCCTGCTCATGTCTTAATCTTAAACTTCCTAGCTTGCAGAACCATCAGAAATAAATTTCTGTTGTTTATAAATTACCAAGTCTTTGGTAATTTGTTATAGAAACACAAACAGACTTAGACAGGAAGTGAGGCTATAATTCCCTGTTCATGAAAATTGTAGGAGAAGAATGGTTGTTTAACTCTGGAAAAAGAATTTTTTGAAAAGACATTGTGTGGAAGTCATCATAAAATTTGTTACTTGCTGAGAACCAGTCGTATATTTTATTAATAGAAATGGACAGAGAAGCTGGAGTTACTATTTATTATTTATAAGGCATATCCAAATGCACCTGAGTTATCAAGGTTTCTGATGTGCCTGTCGTAAACAGCTCTGAAAGAAGGTGGCTATTAGAGAAATCAGTTTTTTCTTTGGAAATGACAGCCTGAAAATAAAAGAAAATGACCTCCAAAGTAAAATTCCAGTTTGTTCTTCTAGACTAAAGGGACATTTATAAGCAACATCATCCTTCTAGGACAGAGAATCTTGGTACTACCTATGGCTAACTTTGGAGGCTGTGCTTCTCTCTAAGGTGAATAATGAACCGTTGAAAAGAATGCACCGAGAGAATGCTTTGCCTAACAGAACCCTCTTCTTCACCCTGGATTTCTTGGAAGTGTATTGAGCAGACTCTGAAGATGTGCACATTTGGAAAGCTGCATAATGCAAGAATATTGCTTGTTTTCCTGTGAGGAATGACTGGGTCTTGTGAAGAGAAGAGATGATAGAGAGGAATCCAATGCACTAGAAATCAACGTTTCCCTTATGCATTCCAGGAAAAAAAAAAAAAAAAGCATAAAAAATTGTCCATTAAACACATTAGATGTTATTTAAAAATCACACAAACACTCCCTGTTGTAGGAAGGAGGAGCTTAGCCAGAGACACTGAGAGATGACAGCTCTGTCTTGTATTTTTACTCTACCCTCAGTGGACAAAGTGAAAGCAGTATAGAAAAGAACAAATCCAGGGAAGGAACAGTCATAAAAGAATGATTCCAGAAATGTCAATTAGCTGAGCTAAGAGAGATGCTCTCTTAGGATGCCTTCCACATTGAGATACTGACAGAGTATTCAATAAACACTGTATAATCGTAAGCAAAGCATTTCCTTTCACTAAGGCACTCTGATGTGAGGGATATCATGGTGAATAAGATATATTTCTTGCCCTCAAAGGGCTCAACATCTGGAGGGCTTGCTTGATCTCTATATAAAACAATTTGACAAGAGCTTATTGTATCTTTACTTTGATTCCCTGGCATTCTCCTCCCAACAGTGTCAATCTCCTTTCAGAGATTTGCCCCTCTGCCTCTGTAAGTGAGGTTGATGTGAGTACATCATGGGAAGGTCTCAGGTCTGAGTGTCACTTCCTACTGTGGCTGCTAGGAGGATCCAAACCAAACTTCTGAGCTTGGACAATCAGATGGTTATTCCCTGGACTTTGAATACTCTGAGTGTGAGATTCATGGACATGGGAACAGCTGGAGGACAGATAGCCATGACAATTGTCATGGTGACAACTGTGTGAGTAGTAGGAGGACTGTGGCAGTGCAAACTTCTGTTCCTATTATTTTAGACCTGAACTTGGCTATGGATCTTTTTAGGCAATTTTGTGTCAACTTGTGCCCAGAAATTTGGTCAAATATTATTTTAAGTGGGTCTGTGAGGGTGTTTCTGCATGAGATGTGCTTTGAATCAGTAGACTGAGTAAAGCAGATTGCCCTTCCTAATGTGAGTGGCCCTTGTCCAATCAGTTGAAGTCCTGAGTGGAACAAAAGGCCAAGTATGAGTGAGCACAAAGACCTGAGTAAGAACAAAAGGCTCAAGTTGAGACTCTGTCTGGAAATATATATCCTGTTGTTCCTGCATCTCTGGAGAACACTGACTAATAAACTTTTCTCCCCAGATTCCCTTAATTCCCTCCAGAGTTCCATTCCTGGTTGTCCCAGTCACTTGTACAGAAGTAACTCTTCTCTCTCACACACACACTTTCGCTTAGAGAAATCAAACTCTCTTTTCCTTGGAGTCTGGAATGACAACAGTGGATGCAAGTGATACACAAATACAACATGGGAACCTGCCCCTGAGCTCCCTGGAGAGGGTTCATAGTAATGATAACTGAGCTCAGGGAGTAAAGTAAAAAACTGGCATATTGTAAGAGAAAGAATATGGACTTTGGAGTCAGATCAATCTGGATTTAAGATAATTCATGCCATATACCTTCTATATGACCTGACAGTGTTCACTTAATTTCTGAGTCTCACATTCCTTCTTCACAAAAATAATATAATATCCACCATTGTCATTCTGTTGTGAGCATAACATGACATATTAGTTATAGTTATTTTATAATTGTGTGTATTTTCTGCCCTTATTTTTCTAAATTCTAGCAAATGACTTGGAGCTTGCTGAATAGATGAAGATTTGAATGCATTTCAGACAGAGAAACAACATGTAACTGAAGAGCAGAGGCATAGAAGAACATAATTGGGGACTGCAGCAATTGCTAATGACAACAGTGTGATAGAAAATGAAGCTGGAGATCAAGCACGCTAACAGAAACTACAGGACATGACACAGAGTTTCAGCTTTGTCCAACAGACTATGGGGATCATTGGTAGTGTTTAGATAGAGAAAATAGAAAATAATTGCATTTCATAATCATCATTCTGTAAAATGTTTGGAGTGTGGGTTGGAAAGAGGTAACCAGGAGAAAGAGGGACCAGATGACAGTAGTTGTAATCATGGTAACACATACTAAAATAATATTGACTACTATTTATCACCTCTTCTACATGTCAGGTGCCATCTAAGTACATAATAAACATTGTCTCATCTAACCCTTGCAATAAATAGTATTTTATTATCTCTGATATAAAAGAAATATTTGCCTAAAAGAGGGTAATTTGATTTTCCAAGTTGCATAACCATGGTATGCAGAAGCCCTGAGTGGAAACCAGCCTCATGTACCTGGAAATACATATTCTTCCTCCTTGCTGCTTCTCTGCTGAGACTCTGGAAGTGATAATGAAGGGCAAAGTGATGAATCTATAGCCAGATATCTGCAAATCAAATAATACTCTATGCTTCTTTGTATAACATTGAAAGGTTTTCAGTGGACAAGCACCAGGTAAACAGCAAGAGATATTTTTCAGGTTCTTGGTTGAGGGCTCAGACCACACACAGAGGAAGGAGTCAGGACACTGTGCCAGGCATACAGTCTCTAGAAGGGGCATCAGAATTGCCAAAACCTTATCAAAGAAGGCACTATAACAAGGAAAGAATAAATAACATCACAAAGAAAAACCACCAGAAGCAGAGATAAAATTCAGTAGCTCATATTGGGATAACAATATAAGTGGGATTTTATATCTTCTCAGTATAATGAACAAAATTTTAAACTGCAAATGAGAGTTTGATTTAGTAGAATAGATATAAGGGCTTTGATTCATCCCTGGGATATTCTAATCTTGTTTTAGAGGAATATTGACAATGGGTCCTAAAATAAATTAAGGAGACGTTCTTGACAGCCATGAAGAACAGGAATAGAGAAGACCCAGAGTTCTATATTTTCATCTTTTATTGTAAATTAGAAAATTAATTCACAGCTTTAATTAAAACATTTAACTACTCCAAGTACCTCTGTGTTTCCCACAAGGCTACGTATGTGTTGACTGATTCACTTCTGTGCATGCAATTCTCAACATGGTGCCTGACACTCAAAAGCTAAAGCATATTTATTTCTGAATAGTTTGCAGCTCAATATTTTACATTTTCAAATTCTATAATGTGGATCTTTTTTCATTCTAAGGTGAAGAAATGGTGAATTATTTCAGACAGTAATACAGAAATAATAGTGCATTTCAGGAGATTTTACTGCTGCCTGAATTATTCTATCAGCATTTCTGTTGAATCTGGGACCATTTGGGGTTTTATTCATTAGGGGACATTTAATCCATATTACATAGAAAATAAATAGAGGTGTCAAACAAACTTTTCTAGAATGTGAGCTATTCGGAAGAAATTAAATAAAATCTATCTCAAATCCTAAGCAAACACAATGCAGCCTATTAATGTCAGGTAGTGATTCTCTTATGTAACAGAGTAGTTCTAGGTTTTGATATTGATTTTCAGTAACTCTCTTTTTTGTCAACTTCTATAATCATCATTGAGAAGTTTCCAGTGTAATATGTCTTCTGCCAACACCATATGCACTTCATGATCCATGAGAGACTTTTTATACTGACTCTAGCAATGGGCCATGGTTGAGTCTTTCCCCTATTTATACTCTCAAAGCCTTGGATAAGCATTGCTTCTGAGGAAGAGCCACATATGTATAGAAAGGATGGTGCTCTTGGGGACATTATGGTAAAAGGGGAAAAAAATAAGAGTTAAATATTATAGAATGTGATAAAATACAAGAGAGACAAGACACACTAACTATTCTGTTGACTGTTCCCCACCAGTGAAAGAAACTACACAGAGAAGAGCATAAATAAAAAAAAACAGGGTGATCCTAAACATTCAACAAAGTTAGACTTCATCCATGCAAAACTGTTTCAAAAAAAAAAAAAAAAAAAAAAAAAAAAAAAAAAATCAGAACAAGAAGTTATGTCAATGAAAAGGCTTTACAAAAAAAAAAGTAAGTGACTTGAAAAATTGTGCTCTTATAGAAATGAATTGCACTCTGCAAGCATGTATAACAAATTAGAATTTTAAAAAGCATCACAAAAATGAAGGGGGAAAAGTATACACTAAAAACTAGATTAAATATCCTAAAAAGAATACTTGTGCATGTGAAAAAGTACCTAGAATCAGGAAAATAAAACCTAAGAACAGAAATGGAAAAACAAGATAAAAGTAAAAGTTGTGTTAACCAACTTCAGGAAAGGAATAAAAAGAAAAATGTAAACTCCTATGAGGGAGAAAGACTAAATAATAAAGTGCCCAAGGGAAAATAGCTTTAAATGAAAAGAAGAAAAAAAAACAGACAGAAAAATCAGGAAAAACAAAACCCAAAATGATGAAAATGTGTTAAGGAAAGAAGTGTAAACTTTCACAAAGAAAGTGCTTGAAATGGAAAACAAGCAAAAGAAGTTGAATCTGAGGATAACTGGTGGCTCTGAAGAAAAACCTCTAAGCAAAGGGCAATGTTTAAAATGATAATCTAAGAAAAAAAATTCCAGAATTAAAAGGAGAAGTAAAACTATGTCTTGAAAAGGAGTAGTTGGGTATGTGAACAGTTGTGGTATGTGTTGAAAAGTCAACTTCAGGACACATATTAACAGAGAGATTGGACTATAAAGAAAAATTTCTCAAGTCCTCCAGGCCAAAAGATGAAATAATTGACAAGTACAGAGAAATCAATTGGTAACAGATATCAGCATACATGGCAAGATTAGATCAAAGCGTGTTCAAGAAATGTGAGGAAAGAACGTATGAACTAAGGCTGATACAGCTAATGCAGCCACTTTTCAATTATCAAGGACAGAAGAATAGCTCGACTATACCAAGGTCCAGGGAATACTGTACACACGTGCCCTTCTGAGCAATCTACTAATGTATAATCTCCATTCAAACAAAAGAAGATTGGTAAAATCCAGAAAACGAAATGACAGTGAGGATTTAATATATTTTTAATTGTACAGTAAGAATAAATTGAGGTGGGAATATGAGTTAAAGAACTATGTAAATATGATCAATTCTGACCAAGTAACAATAACACTACTTAAAAAATGAGGAGAAGGAAGAGAAAATGAGGAAATTAAAAATAACATAATTGATGGATTGATACATTGATTATGAATGGGAATTGAGGGCCACTATTTAAAACTAAATATGAGATAGTAAAAGGATAAGTGAGAAAAAATGAAATTAAGGGAAGTATTAAAAAGTATTTATATACAAAGGAAACCCTTAGAATGAAAATATGCATTTTCCTGAGTATTGAAAGCAATTGAGATAAAGCCAAGGGGACACAGCAGATACACAATTAAGGTTGAACTGGTTTACACAATTGTAGCTACAATTCTCAAAGAGTTTTTTTGTTGTTTGTATGTTGTAGCCTAATAAATTGATGCTTAATTTTATATGGAGAAATAAACTGACGAACAGATAGGTCTCTATGTGAAGAATAACCCCACTAGAATTAAGACACAGTACAAAGCCTTTATAATTAACAAGTGTATTACAGTTTAGGTATGATGTGTACCCCCAGAAGCTCATGTGTAAGACAGTGCAAGAAGGTAGGATGGAGAAATGATTGGGTTATGAGAACCTTAACTCAATTAATCTCCTGTTAGGGATTAACTGAGTGGTAACTGTAGGCAGTTAGAGTGTGGCTGGAGGAGGTGGGTCCCTGGAGTTGTGCTTTTGGAGTTTATAGTTTGTCAAAGAGAGCTCTGTGTGTGTGTGTGTCTCTCCCTCTCTTTACCTTTCTCTCCTTCCATTTTGCCATGTCCTGAGCTGCTTTCTTCCAAGACACCTTTCCACCATGGTATCCTTCCTTATCTTGGGCCCTAAGGAATGGAGTTGAGCATCTATGGATTGAGACCTCTGAAACAGTGAGTCCTCAAATAAACTTTTCCTCCCTCTACAATTGTTCTTGTCAGATCTTTTGGTCATGGCAGTGAAAAAGCTGAGTAAAACATGGTGTGATACTGGCTCATGAGCAGACAGACAGACTAATGACCAGGAGTCAGCAAATTAAAGCCACAGACCCAAACTGATCTATCACCTATTTTTGTAAAAAAATGTATATCTATACACACACAGACATGCCCATTAATCCACATGTTATGTGTAGCTGTGTTCATGTTACAACAGCAGAGTTGAGTAGCAGTGACAGAAACCTCACAAAACCCAAAATAAAAAACATTAGAGAAAAAGTTAACTGAGCTCCATGAAATGGACAATTCAGAAATAGATCCAACAACAACAACAAAAACATCTATGATAAAGGCATTATCTAAAATCACTTCAGCACTAATAGTCTTTTTAATAATTAGTATTGGACAAATGAGTAATCATTTGGAGAAAGATAAAATTAGAGGTCCATTCTATGAATACATATGTGTCAATTCCAAATGGACCCCAGAAGTAAATTAAAGAAACAAAATACTGTACAAGTAACAGAGTAAAATACAGGTAAATTCCTCTGTAATCTGAGGCTCACATATTGGATATTTGGTCCCCAGCTGGGGGCACTACTGGGAAGTGGTGGAAAGTCTAGGAAGTAGAGCCTAATGGGAAAAGGTAGATCACTGGGGTTGTGCACTAAAAAGGTAGATATTGTCCCCAGTCCTTTCCTCTCTCTTTGCTTCATGACTGTCATAAGATGAGCAACTCTGTTCTGCCAAGTGCTTTTCACATGAAGTTCTGCCTTGCTACAGATGCACAACAATGGGAACAAGTGACCATGGACTAAACCTCTGAAAGCATAACACATTTTTTCTCCTTTAAGTTGTTTTTCTCATGCATTTTGTCATGGTAATGAAAAGCTGACTAACACAGCTTTCCAATAATGACAAAAAACTTAAATGTGATAAAGAAAAGATTATTAAGTGTTACTACATTAAAACAAAAAAGAAAAAATATTATGAGCACACTCAAAAAAGACAAAATCTAATGTAGAAAGGTAAACTCAAGTACACTTTAATTTTAAAGAGTTTTTTTTAATATTTATTTATTTGCTTTTAGTTGTACACAATGCGTTTATTTCTATGTGGTGCTGAGGATAGAACCTGGGCTGTGCAACGTGCTAGGTGAGCGCTCTACTGCTGAGCCACAACCCCAGCCCTTAAAGAGTTTTTTGAGTACACATTGATTCTTATTAGGTAGTACCAGGCTGCAAGCATCAGGGCTTCACCAAAGGGAGAAAAGGGAAAACTTTTATAAAATGTTCATGAAAGCAAGACAAAGAAAACATATTTGATTGGTTCAAGAGGAAAGTCCCTAATTAGAGGTTAGTTTGCTTGGTTCTGGTTGGTTAAGGTCAAGTTTCATTTCACGTTTTACAGTAAATTAGGCTTTACCTTGCATATATAATAGGAATCTAAGGTGCCGTTTCCACTTTATGGTCTCCCAACTATGATTTTTATTTTTTTGTTTGTTTTTTGTAACACGAGGATAAAATTTTGCAACCTGTATCATAGATAAAGATATAGTGCCCCTCTGATTTATAAAGAAATTCTAAAAATTGAAGTTTAAACCTCCAAAGTTCTATAGAAAAATGGGGAAAAAACATAAACAATTTACAAAACGATATAAACATGGCCCTTCCAAGCACTATACATCAAAAAATCCACTGTGCTATGGACTGAATTGAGCTCTCTCCACCATCCAACAGTATATTTTAAAGTCATATCCACCAATGTGACTGCATTTGGAGATAGGGTCCTGCAAGAAGGTAGTCAAATCTAAATAATGGCATAGAGGTGGAGCCTTGTTACAGTAGGATTGTGTCCTTACAGGCAGAGAGAAACAAGAGAGCTTTCTTTCCCCTCTCTTGGCTCAAAAGAGATCATATCAGCACATAGCCTCAAGATGGCTAGATGGTTATTGCTTGCAAGCCAGGACCATAGGTCAGAAGGAAACCCACCTTGCTAACATCTTGATCTTTGAGTTCTCAAGTCTCCAGAATTTTTTGAGAAAACAAATTTCCATTGTTTCAGCCAGCCATGGAGAGAAAGAAGATTTATTTCTTTTTAACAGAATACTAAGTATCAAATGATAGCTGTGGAGAGAGCCAGAGTCGAAAAGTCATCAGTTTTCAACCATCAGGATAAAGACTTGATCAATAAAGAACTATTAGTGGAAGGTAAATCTAGGAAGGAATTTTTTTTTTTATGAGAAGCAGAATGTTTTCATGGTTTACAGAAGTGTCACGCACAGACTAGTAGCTATTTACAAGGTAAGGGGGCTTATAATTATAAAGAAGAAGAGAAATCGGACACCTTGATGAGGTGATCAGACCTAAAATTATCAATGAGGGACAAATAAACATTGTGTGTGTGCTGCTGAGTCTGAACCCCCCAGGATGGAAATTACCCTTATGTAGTATCCTAGCAAGAATAAATAAACGATATCAGACAAACCTGAGGTGGTGAAAGTGCCACAAAAGACAATATTAGGTTAATGAACAAAATTGGAATACAAATGGTAGATTAAAGAAAAGCATTATGTAAAAGTAAAATTTATGGAAGGCAATAACTATATTCTCTTTATTATGTAAGAGTATATCTCTGTTCTTAATATGTGGGGCCTGGAGTGCTTAGAAGTAAATGGTTATGTTGTTTTTGTACTATTTTTATATTTTTATTGTTGCATCTTTGCTGCAGCTTAAACATTATTTCCAAAGAGAAAGTTTTTTTAAAAATGAATGGGGAACCCATTGCATTATCAGCATTTGGGGGTTTTCTTTCTCCTGCCATTCCATCCCTCAACAATATTAATAACATACATGAATAGTATTTAATTTTTATGGTTTTGATATGAGTTGCCCACCAAAGACTCATGTGTAAAACAGTGCAGAAGGTTCAGAGGTGAAATAATTAGATTATGAGAATTGTCACCTAATCAGTAGATTACTCCACTTCATGGATTAATAATTTAAAAGACTATTATTATAATGGTTGATAACTGATATTTGCAAGTACCAAAAAGAAAATAGACTCAAATGAAAATTTAATGAGAGCATTGAAGAAAGATGCAAAAATAACCAAGAAAATAAAAATAACATAGAAAAGTAAGAAAAAAGTAAAAGAAGAAATAATAGAAATGTAAGACAGACAAGCAATAATCTTATCACTAGAATATATAAAGAAGAAAAATAACAGAAAAAAGCTAACAGTTAAAATTACAATTCACAAAAAATTCCAAAACTAACAAAATATTAAAAAACACATAAATATGACCCTGAGTGGCCTAGAGGATTAAAGCAGAATGATGAATTCATGAACATGTCCAGTAAAATTATTAAATTTCAGAGATAAAGACAAATTTCTTAAAATGTCCAGGCAAAAAGATAACAGAATTTATAAGCAATGAAATTAGGCTAATTCCCTTCAAAACTGGCTTATAAAGCAATGAAACAATACAGTAGAACTTTTTGAAAATTCTGAAAGAAAACTGAACCAGAATTTTATGTGCAAACTGTATTCCAAACATCAGCAGACACACAGTTTTTGTTACTGCTGATATTTTGTTTGTATTTTGGTGCCAGGGATTGAACCCAGGGGTACCTAACCACTGGGCCACATCCCCAGCCCATTATTTTTTCTTTTCTTTTTTAATTTATTTTTTATTCCAAGTTGTTTTTATAATAGTAGTATGCATTATAATTCATAATAAACATATAGAGCATCTTTTTACAAAACACTGTTTGTAACAATGTATATCCCAGCCCATTTTTTACTTTGAGACAGGATTTCATGTAAGTTGCTTACAGCCTTGCTAAATTGCTGAGGCTGACTTTGAACTTGCAATCCTTCTGCCTCAGCCTCCTGAGCCTCTGGGATTACAGGCATGTTCCATTGTACCGGGCCAGGCATACAGTTTTTAACATTCAGAAACTCAGGAAATACTGATGGCAGCCATTTATAAGGAATCTACCAGCAGATGATTTTCATTCTACAGACTGAAAGCTGGGGAAAATTTAGCAAAAGAACTGAAGTGAGCATTATAAAATGTATGTCTAACAACACAAAGTTGGGGATAAAGACTAAAGAATAAGAATATCATATATTATGACAATAAAAATTTGCAAATTGTTGTACCAAAAATGTTGTACCCAGCATAATGCCAATTAAAACTCCAAGCCATGTCACACTTGAGCCAATAAAAAGCCTTCATTAGGCTGATCAGCGGCCACCATCCTCACACATCACACAGTGTGACAAGATGGCACGCCGGCAGTGATTTTCAAGAGTTTATAAAGAGAAAAATCACAGAGGGCGGAATATTCAATTACAGGGTTTCAGCCAATGCAAGCAAGCCACGGTACAGAAGCTGAATCTAGGCAGTTAGCAAGACAAAGCAATGGGTACAATAATATTTCCCACGAGACTTTCCAGGTTGGTATAGCAACGACCAAGTAGGAGGGAATGGGGTCAAGATGACCCTAGTTGGGTACATGTTAGAGAATGGTTACTAACATCTAGACAATCAATCTCTGACAAGGTATTTGCCCAGGAAAAATGGAAACCAAAGAGAGCAATTTTACATTGTATAGGAATTGCTATTTTTATGCTGTCAAGTGTATTATGCTAGGTAATGATTAATGGGTACAGAGGCAGGACTTTCCATATTCTATTACTTCTGAGAAACAGACTATTTCTCGGAACTCCTAAGATGGCTGCCGAAGAACAAGATGGAGTCCCTTTAGTTCTCTTATCACAAAATATTGGGGGGAAATGAGAAGGAAAGAGGAAAATAGATAAAACTCATGGTTATATGCTAATAGGTGGTATTAACAGACACACACAAAAATTAAATTACTGGTACACAACAAATAGTAAAAGATAAAATTTTAAAAGGGGGACTTATGACATTGAAAAAGGTAAAAATGCAAAAGTAATTATCCAAACAAAAAACACATGTTCCTAAATGTCAAAAAAGGAAATAGATATCTATAATGCACATAAATATGTATCATTTTTAAAAATTATGTAACCATATCTTTGTATACATATTATCTGTGTCTACACATATTTAAGGAATACCCATCTCATTGAGAATGAAGCATTAGAAGGAAAATGCACATAATCATAAAATGTAATGATAGAATTGAGATGAAATATATTGGTCATAATAGAACAACTTTACTATTAAAAGAATAAAATGTTCGATTAGTTCATAATATATAACCGAACTCTGTGCTGGGTACAGGAAACACACATAAAACCATGTGACTCAGAAAAGTTAAAGGAAATGATAGACTCATATCAAGCAAATGGCCACAAAAAAGAGAGCAGTTGAGTAATCCTGACGGCAGATGAAGAACTCAAGCCCCAAGCTTTGGACATGGCAAAGACCGACGCTTGTATGATAAAGGCTGCGGTCCACAGATACAACACCTGTGAATATTTATGCTGAAATAGAACAGCAACGACTCATGAAGCACACCTGCAGGAAGTTCAGGAGGACACGCTCAGACACACCAGTAACAGGAGACTTTAATATATCTCTTATATAAGATAGATCAAGTAGCAGAAAATCATAATAATGCTGCCGGCAGGAGTGGAATCGGGTCCACGCTCCACTGAGTCCAAGAATGAACGCCACGGTGGCCAAGGTTAGCAAGTGAGCAGGAATTTTATTAGAAAAGTAAAGAAGGTGAAAGATGGAAGGCTTGGGACTCCCAGCCTCATGCTTGGGAGGGGAAAGAGTGACACTGGGCTTGGTTGGGGTCCTCCTTTAAGGACTCTGGAGGGAAAATGCCTGTTTCATTTTTATTAGTTTCTCACCATTTTCCGGAGGTGTGCTGGCTGACGGGCGTCTGACATTTCAGTTGTCCCTGATGCAGGCTTGGCTGGATCACACAGTTGCTCCCTGAGAAATGGAACTCACAGCCTTTCTTGAAAATCAGTAACTATTTTATAACATGGCTGAGCATTTGAAAATAACTCTTCTCATGGTTGCCCTCTTGTCGACCTTTATTGTCCCTTTCCTACTCTTAATTGTCTATTCTTTTTCTATCTCAATAATATAAATAATAATAACCAACGACAAGATTCAAACAGCATAATCAACTGAGTAGATCTTCTGTATACATATCAAATCTACACCCAATAATAGAGAACATAATGTCTCCTCAAGTTCTTATGACACATCCACAAAAATTGATAAAATTTTAAGAAATAAAAAATCATTAGGGGCTGGGGCTATGGCTCAATGGTAGAGTGCTTGTCTCACATGTGTGAGGCCCTGGGTTCAATCCTCAGCACCACATAAATAAAACAAAGGTATTGTGTCCACCTACAACCAAAAACATTAAAAAAAAATTAAAAAATCAATAGCTTCTATAAAGTAGAAATATTATGTATCAAACCCTCTGGTTACAATACAATAAAACTAGAATTTACCAAAAAAAATAATAATAATAATAACTAACAACAAACAGAAAGTCTCTTGCAACTAGAAATTTTTAAAAATTTGCTATTTAAAACTTTGGGATGAAAAGGAAATGCAAACTGAAGTTACAGAATTAAAAATTAATAATTACCATAAAATACTATACACCAGGATCATTGGTGGGTATTTAAAACTGCCAAATAAAAATTCACTATTCTAAACATTTCTATTAATAAAATGAAGGAAGACAAATAAACAAGTAATAGACTCACAACTCAAAACATAAATGAAAATGGGAAAAGAAGGTGCTACCAAAATAGTCCTGCTCTGTTTTCAAAGCATACAAATGAAGACTGTTGGTGGTATTGGAGAAAATAACAGTATTAGCTCTGAAATGCACCCTGGTCTTCTAATAATTTCCATTTCACATCTTTGCTTTTCGGACCACCATAGCAAGTTCCAAGCAACATTTTCTCCATTAATGGTCCAATGTCTCTCAGCCTCTTAGAGTAAGACTATCAGATGTGCTATTACTGTCCAGGGTGGTAGTGACTCTTAAAATCAGAAAAGGTATAAACAATGATATATTTTGGGGTGTTTGCAATTAACCGACCTATTTTGCAAAGGGTTTTATTTGAAAGGAGAAGTGATTCAAGGCATTCAGAAGAATGCATTTTCCCTATGATAGTTTTGTTTTGTTTTGTTTTGTTTCTACTTGTTTTTTAAGATAGTAGTGAGAATGAACCTTTTAATATACTCATAGGTTATCCAGAATTGAAATGATAATCAGATCAAAGCTTTCCCAGCATAGTTATAAATTAAAGAAAACACAAACATTGTCAAATACAGATACAAGGAATATTGTTCAATCGCAGAGTCAAAGAAAACTGCAGGAGCCCGATGGAGCACTAGGAATTCATTGTACCCAAACAGTTAGCCTAATACCTTTTTAAAGGAGAAAATCCATATTTGAAAAGAGCCATAAAAATGTACATTTCTTAGTTAACTTGGCCTTGTGTAAGTCAGAGGAGAAGGAATTGGGGAAGGAAGATAGGAGGGGAGGGAGAATAGGAAAAAGGAAAGAAAGAAAATCTCTTTGATGCTTTTGCTATGTGTGATCTAATTTAGTATGCCTTCAAATGGTGTTTGAGAGATTCATAAGGTCATAATGCTAATGGGTGACTGGAATACAATGTAAATCCATATTTTTCTAAATTCAAAGAAAAACACTCTTTTTATAATTCTGCCTTTGTTTCATTTGTTCCTGTCATTCTTCCCTTTTACTCAAGAAGCAGCATTTTCTAAGTGCCCATGTGCCAGGCAATGAGGGGTGGAGCAGTGAATCAGATAAAAGTTGCTGCTCTTGTAAAGTGTACATTCTGATGGAGGAGGAAGACATGAACAGATACACGAAAGAAAAGAATCCAACTCTGACACATGATAGAAGCATGGACAAGAGAGAGTGACTTGTGACTGCTTCAGGTTGTATGGCAGGCAAATTCCACACCCCCCCAGGGGAGTGGCAACATGGTTTCTGGAGCACACTCTTACAGGAGATGAACTTGTGTGTGAGAAGAGCAAGCAGCAAACTAGTGGTTATGGGGTGCTAGAAGTGATAGGTAACAGACACGAGCAGTTGGGAATATGAGGCTAAGCTGCTAATTCTACAAACTGGGTCCACTGTGCTGACTCCCGCTTTCTTTTAAAAAGCTATTTACTTGAAGCCTTACCTGGCATAAGTCAAAGGCATAAGGTATATTCCTCATCAAACCACCTATTATCTGCAGGAGAAATGTAGGCCTAAAATGCCAATAAGAAGAACACAAGTAATCCTGGGCTTGGTGGAGCTGGGGAGAGACTTTTGTGACCCTTATACAGACCAGATCCCAGAACTCAAGCAGATAAGGGATAATTCCCCCAGCTGTGAAATCTGTAAGCACATGATCCAATTAGAACTGGTGAGCATGGGCCAAGGTGACTCAGAGTTGCCTTGGACCTTTATCATGCACAGTGGGGACTTGAAAGAGGCAATCCTGCACTCAATAAAAGTCAAGAGGTAGGTTTAGGCAGGACTCTCTAGAAACTTCCCTAGGACCCCCCGATAAAACTGGAGGGTGGGGTGTGTGTGACATCTTTTCCCTCTCTGAGAGAACCTACTCTCTCCCTTTAGAGTGTTCCCTTTTCACTTTTCCTGTTCCTTCTAATAAACTCATGCCTGGTGCTCTGAATGGCATATCTGAAATCTTTCTGGCTGCCTGAACTGCTGTGGCTGCCTCAGGTCTGCCCTGAGCCTTTGTCCTGTAACAGAAGCCAGGAGAGAGTGATTTGAAATAGTGTCAGAGAGTCCTAGGAGCCCAATTGTGTGAGAATTTGGAGACTGTAGTAAAGAAAGGGGCTTCTATTTTGAGGCTGGTGGGAAACTTGTGAAGTTTCAAGCAGGAGGTTGATACAAACTAGTTTAAGTCTGGACATAATATACTGGAGCAGAAGATCAGAGAAATGATGCAGTTTTTTAAATCATCCCCATCATGTCCACCCAGAAGGATCATCTAGGGTGGCAAAGGAGAAAAAAAACTTCATACTATTTCTATAGCAAAATGATGGGCATGCTTCATGGGCTTTATGGGGGTAATTTAAGAATTAAACTGCACACAGATAGAGACAGATCAAATCTAGGATGACCTAAGTTCTTGCTCTCAATTTTTTTCTTTTACGTAAGTTAGAAGGAACCTTAAAATATCTGGTATAGAACCTCTTGACTTTATATTACCTTTATTTTAGAGACAAGATACTTCAGAGGCTGACACTTGGCTCAGTGGTAGGTGCAGGTTAGAATTGGAGACCCCTGGCTCTTGGTGCAGTGTTCAAAGGTGGGTCTCAATTGGATTGCCTCATTGTTGCCACCACTGCTACTTATAGCTTCTCTATGATAAAGAAAGTGAGGGCCAGAGACTGGTTGGTTGGGCTGAGGGGAGAGGGAAATTGAAATGGAAAAGAGGAGAGAAGAACATTCATTGAGTATAAATTACATGTTATGTTCTATACTGTGAAATTTTCTCACATTTTTATTGGTGTATTATAGTTGTATATAATGATGGGATTTGTTGTTGCATATTTGTACATGCACACAATTTAACAATATCATCACTCCCTAGCACTTCCATTTTCCCACCCCTTGGTCCCTTTTCTCTACTGATCTCCCTTTGTTTTTCATGTGATCCTTCCCCACCTTTCCTTTCCTTTCTCCTCTCTAGCTTCCACATTTGACAGAAAACATGTGACTCTTTACCTTCTGAGTTTGGCTTATTTCACTTAACATAAATGTCTAGTTCCATTCATTTGCCTGCAAGTGCTATAATTCCATTTCTCTTTATGGCTGAATAAAACTCCATTGTATATATATACCACATTTTCTTCATTCATCTGTTGATAGACACCTAGGTTGGTTCCCTAGTTTGGCTATTGTGAATTGTGCTGCTATAAACATGGGCATATGTATCACAGTAGTACAATGACTAATTTTTCAGGGTAAATACACAGGAGTGATATAGCTGGGTCATAGTTTATAGATGCCATCTAATATAACTAATACATGAATCAGTTGGGTATAAATATCCCCCTAATTTACAAGGGAAAAGCTGAGGTTAAGAGAGATTAAACAACTTGCCAAGCCACAGAAGAAGGAACTGTAGATTAGATATTTTTTGTGTTCCTGTATGCCCATTACGCTGTGCATGATTCATCTTTTCCCATGAGCAGTTCATTGTCCCTGTATTTTCTCTTCAATTTTGCTTAGTCTAGCATGGAAAGTTTCAAGCTAGGAGATTAATGTAAGTAGGAAGTAAAAGCTTGAAAGTTTAATTTAAAATAATACATTTTAGGGCACAGTATAAAGAAATGAAACATAAATGCGGAAATCATATGCTGAGTTAATTATCCTTTTTTAAATTTAGAATTACTTGATCAATTTAAAAAGTCTTAGTGAAACTCTGAACGAACTGACATTAAACTTATTAACTTAGAAAAATAATCAATATTTTTCCATACTCAAGAGTATGATAATGCCTCTCTATTCAAATTTCCTTTGTTTCTTCAGTAAATTTTGCAATTTACATATGTATGCATATTCATTTTAAACTTTATTTTTAGCTTTGAAATACATTACTGCAACTGCAATTGGATTTTTTTTATATAATTCTCATTCCATTGATATGAAATGGGAAAGATTAATTTTATATTTTAAATTGTAATTATATTTAACATGTGATTCTTGGAGTTTTTTGGTATGGGAGGGATTAGAAGAACAAAGATCATATAACTTGTAGTTGATGATAATTTTGCCTATTAGTCACCACATATGCCTCTTATTATCTGGTCATTTTCAGGTAGTTTTAACTGGAAATGCAAAAACAACAGTAAATGACTGATCTGAGAGGACTCATTCTATTTCTGGATTCTAAGGTATTGCCTCTGTTGCATTAAAATATGATTGCTGGTTATTGGGTTAAGGTTTTCTTAATTAGCCATTATGGATGCTTTTTTATACTTATGTAACAAATCAAATAGTTATCTCTTTGCCCAAATGATGAACAATTTGTAATTTTTCTGGTATCCATGTTTTCTGTATTATCTGGAAGGAAGCCAGCTGAATCATGCAGAATTAACTACTTAAAATATTGCAGAGAGCAAATTGTAATAATTTTATTCGTGACATTCTTCAACCGATTAAAGAATTCTATAGTTGTCTCTTTGGGGGGGCAGGATTAGGAATCAATTTTATGTCTATCTTTAAGTGAATTTGAAACATTTTACCTATTTCTATATGGGATGCTGAGATACTTCATAACAAATTTTCTAATTTGAAGAAGGATAATGTCGTTTTAAAAGCTTGGAAATTTTGGTACTTTTTTCTTCAGAGTATATTTTTCCAATTTTAATTCCAGCTATACTGTTTTGAAATGTGACTTGATTACTGCATGTAATATTTTTCAATCAACACATGTACATGTAACTGCATATACTTATGGGATGCAGTTTGATACATGCACACAATGTGTAATGATCAAATCAGGATAATTAGCATTTTATCCCCTTAAACATTTATCATCTCTTTGTATTGGGAAACTTTAAAATCATCTCTTCTAATTCTTTATGAAATATATAGTAAATTGCGAACTATAGTCACCCTACTGTGCTGTAGAACATTAGGATTTATTCCCTTTGTATAACTATAGTTTAGTACCCTCTGTCCAACCTCCCTTTAACCTCATTGCCTACTTACCTTTCTAACCTCCAGTGACTACTATTCTACTCTTGAGAGTGTTTTTAATTTTGTCCTCTGTTTCTGATCTCTTCATGTTTTCTAGTTTACTCAATTTTTGGAAACTGTGTATTCCTAGAAAATTATCCATTTCATTGAAATTGTGTGAATATATTACCCAAATACAAATTCATAAATGCTTCCAATTGCTCTCTAATAACTTATAAATTACTCATTGCTGTATTTATGTCAAATTACTCATTATTGTATTAAATTACTCTGCTGTGATTTTGTGTATTTCTGCATGTTTTATGTGAACTTGCAACAATTATGTCAATTTGATTGTTGTGTTTTTGGAGTAAATCACCCTTAGATTTATAAATACTGATTTTATATTTTATAACAGATTAGTTCTTAGGCTTTATTTTCCTTCTTTTACTTTCATTGGATTTTTACCATTATTTTTGTATTTTCAGTGAATTTGCTAATGGATTGGCCTTATGTCTTTTAAAATAATAACAGAAATATTTTAAACAAGAACTTTATTTTTTAACTTCAACTTGGCCTCATGGTGTAATTTCTTGATCTGACTTGTTTTCAGGAGTTTTCTTTTTGATTTTACATTGGCCTTTAAATTTTAGGATATTTCTAAAAATATTTCTTCTTGGGTAGATTAACTTTACTTAATTTTTAAATAGCATCTAAGAATTTATTTTGTGTTACATAAATATGTTTTATGTAGTTATTTATTGTTAAAGCAATTGAATTTCATAGTTTACAATTCTCCATTATAGGAACGGAGATGCTTAGGAATATACATGCTTATACTATTGTTTCTGTTGTTTGCAACAAAACACTGGAGTGATGTGTGCAGGGTTTGAAGTCCAACGAACGACCATTACACCAGGCCCTGCCACATTCTTGCTATGGAAGCTCACTGCTACCCATTCAACATCCCTGAGTTTCAGTATCATCATTTGTAAAAGGCAACTCATCATACATATTCAAATATCTCTAGCTGGGAAGATGAAAGTAAAGCATTATATATAGACTTTGGCTGGATCTGTAGTTACTTGACTTATTTATTTATGCATTTAATAAGAGCTCTGTAGTTATTTATAGTAGTTGGGTTCATCCTGACAAACTCATACATACATTGAATTTGATTTCAGTTCATACTCCCTCTTTCTTCCTCCCCCTTTTCTCTTTCATCCTCCCATCTCTCGCTCCCATTTTCTTCCTCTACTCTATTAAACTTCCTTTTGCTTGTCTATTAATTTATATTTGATAGGTTCTTTCTACCTATGCATAAAGTTGAATTTTCCTGTCATGTATTTATATATACACATAACATACATTTTCTAAGATTTCATTCTGCATTGCCTCTCCTAACCCATCCCTCCACACTGCCTCTTGATTTCCTTCTACATTACTCATCTTCCTTTATCTTTAGGTTATCCTATCTCTGCCTCCCTATTACACTAAGTGAAATAAGCCAAATTCAGAAACTCAAAGGTCGAACGTTTTCTCTCATATGTGAACACATTTTCATTTACACTCTTGGTTTATTTTGTGTTACATATATGTGTCACTTATATGTATATTTAAAAAAAACACAAGGTGTTGTTTCCTATTAGGAAATGTTTTTGCCCATCTACAATCACTGCCACATAATGTATTGATTATAATTTTGTGAATCTATATTCTTGTTTTAATTTTCTTATTTATTCCTTTGTGTCCTCCATGTGGAATATCTGTCTTCCTTCCATTTGTATATTGAAATCCATAATTTTTTCATATATTACCTTTAACCTTAGTGAAAATCCAATATTTAACATTTGCAATCAAAAATATCATGAAGGGAATAGCATTCATGCAAATCCTATTATGGAAGGTAAGGGAATTAGTAATTAAATATTCTTGCCTGAAGAATAAAGAGCATAAAATTGTGACAATTTTGCTCATGGATCAGAAACCTGGGCCTTTTAAAGTCAAAAACAGGGCTAGGACATCCATTTCTCTGCTATGGTAGAAAGGTTGTTATGCTCCTTACCCTATCAACCAGGAGAGGCAATTGCTATCACACAAATTAATTTTCTTTGCTCATAACCCTTCCGTAAGTGCAATTATGCAATGTTTTCCTTTGTGCTTGAAGTAGTGAGATATTGCCCCCTACTCTCTCAAAAATTCTTCTTAGACAAGGGTCCTTAGAGATTGCAATCCCTTCTCTCCTCCCTCCCTCCCTTCTCTCCTTCCTCTCTTCCTTCCTTTCTCCGTCCTCTCTTTTTTGTTTTTTGAACACCTTCGTGCTTTCTATTCAATAACACGTTCAAGACTCATCTTATATACTTCTAGTCTCTGCCATATAATCAGTCATTTTTCTACAGAGCTCTACTTCTTTTTGTTGGAGAATGGTTTTAGAAACTGAGATCTGAGTGCTTAGTGCAATCATTGCTACTGAAGGGTTCTTGTTCCTAGGGTCTCTCAGCTGACAGAGCAAGAAAATATATGTGCATATATAAACCATGTGTATGTGCATATCTATATATATACTTGTATGTAACCATCCACATCAAATTAAGCAAAACATGAATTCCTACCAATGTCTTCAATCATTACCACACAGATCATTCTAACCTAGTGTCTGTCTCTGACCTTCCATTCTAATCATGAGAAAGCTTGTTCTGACCACCTCCCCTCATTTATTCAAGTTTTAAAATCTGATACATATGGTGGTATATTTTGATATATATGGTAGTTTCAGTATTCTTAACCTGTACATTTCTTGGAATCAACTTTATCAATTAGAATATAGTGCTTATGTAAAGGTTAATTTGCCTTTGATCTTATAGACTCTACTGATATCCAAGTTACTTAATTCTAAAACTTTTATCTCTGCTGGCTTAGTAAACTTGTTTCTTATATGTGTAATACAGATTATTTTGTCACATTCTGCATTCTATCTTGGGAAATGTCCTGTCAACCCAAGTGATTTTTATATTTATTTCATACTTTGAGGTTCAATATTTGTGCTGCAAATTTTGATAGGTTTCAGTAAATGCATAGTGCATCATATACAATAGCTTTACCACCTAAATTGTTTACTATGTTTACATACTCACCCCTTCCATCTATTTTCATAATTCTGGCAATCACTAATCTTTTTGCTGTCTATAGTTTTGCCTTTTCCAAAATGTTATATAATTTGAATCATATAATGTGTGTGTGTGTGTGTGTGTGTGTGTGTGTGTGTGTTTAAAAGGTTGGCTTCTTTAATTTCACTACACATTTAAGAATTATTCAGGTATTTTTTATTAATTTTTATTCTAATTTGTTATACATGCTTGCAGAATGCAATTCATTTCACATTACATATAAAGCACACAATTTTTCAAGTTTCAGTTCTCTTTCATTGCTGAATAATAGTCCATTGAACTGATGCACTACAGTTTGTTTATACATTTGCCTACTAAAGGATATCTTTGTTTCTTCTAGTCTTTAGCAGCTATGAATGAAGCTGCATAAGATTCATATGCAGATTTTTGTACAAAAGTTTTCAAATCAGTTGAGTAGATACTTAGAAATGCAACTACTAGGTTGTATGCTAAGACTATGTTTAACTGTGTAAGAAATGACCAAACTTTCCCAAGTAACTGTACCATCTTGCATGTCTACCATCAATGAATGCACATTCTTCTTGCTCAGAATTCAATTCAACTTTCGTATTTTCAGGATTTTTCTTTTGCTTTTGCATTTTAATTTTTCTTGTAGGTATGTAATGAGATCCTGTTTTATTTTTCCCTTCATTTACAAAGATGTGTTTAGGATATTTATTTGTTCACAATTCAATTCTTGTGTATGCATAGAATTCATTTTTTTTCTTTCCTTTATAATATCTGTGCATGCACTTATATTTTTAACACAAGCCAATAGTGCTTCAGTTATATATATGGTTTATCTCTTCTATTTTTTAAAATATTTTTTTTAGTTATTGATAGACCTTTATTTATTGCAGTGCTGAGAACCTAACCCAGTGCCTCACACATGCCAGGCAAGTGTGCTATTGCTGACCCCAGACCCAGCCCTATCTCTTCTACTTTAATTGCTGTCATTTATTTCTCAAGAAATTATTAGATTGGATCCAATTTTTAGATCGGATATCTGTTCATTATTAGTCCATTACTGTAATTTTAACTTTTTCTTATTTTCCCCTGCATTATGAGACAGGTTCTCAAAGTTGACCTTTATATCACTAACTCAAGATTCTTAAAAAGTTTGTCTTCTAATGGACTTTTAAAATTCAGGTGTCTAGTTTTCTTATAGCATGTATTTATTTCCCTTTGTATTTCATCTCTTTTCTTGTAATGGCTTCATGTTTCCAATTTTTAAGGTTTGGTTTATTCATAAAATTATTTTCTATGATATAATTTCCTTCAAGTTTTTAAGATGATGAGGTGGCTCTAGGGTTTGGCAACAGTCATGTTTTGTGGCTTAACTTTCTCTTTAGAATTAATGATAATTTTTCTGAAAACTTTCCTTCTTCTTCCTTGGAAAATAAAAACTACTGACAGAATATATTTGAAAATTGTAAGGCAAGATACAGTGTGTCATTTCTTTCTGGAAGGCAATATAACAAAGCATCAAAGCATTATAATGCTCCATTTATTTTTTCTAACTCACTGTTTATTAGGAGTTTCAATCTCTGAAGCTATTTGGCCAGGAAGAATTTTGGAGTGGGTAGGGGGTGGGGGTGTTATGATTTAGATATTTCATGTCCCCCAAAAGCTCATGTGTGAGGCAACAAAAGAGTGTTCAGATTTGAAATAATTGGGTTATGAAAACCTTAACCCAATCAATGAATTAATCCCTTGATGGAAATCCACTGAGTGGTAATGGCAGGCAGGTAGGCTGAACAAGGTGGGCATTGGAAGTATGACTTTGGGGTATGTATTTTGTATCTGATGAGTGGAATCTCTTTCTCTGCTTTCTGATCATTAGATGAGACACTTCTCTCCATGGGTCTCTTCCACCATGATGTTCTCCCTCACCTTGAGCCCCAAGGAATGGAGTTGGCCATCTATGGACTTAGATCTCTGAAATTGTGAGCCCCAAATAAACTTTTCCTCCCTGAAATTGTTCGTGTCATGTCTTTTAATTACAGCAATGAAAAAACTGACTAAAATGGGGGAGGGGAACTCAGGTAATATACTACTTCAAAATAATATCCCATTTTGGTGCTAAAAAAGGCCTGGGTTTCTGATTCATGGGCAAAGATGTAGAGTGAGAATTTTTATGTTCTTTATGCTTCAGGCAAGAATATTTTCTTTCCCTTAAGTGAAAACCAAATCCCAATCTCTCATTTATATTCTAATTCTCATTTCAGTTTCATATGTTTTTAATTAGTGAAAATGCTCCCTATGGTCTAGCAATATGCTGATTGTCAACCTTAGTTTTAGATTGAGTTACAAACTGTCATCATTCCCTGAGTTCCAACAGGTGTCCTACTGGGGATAGAGTGTAACTAAAATAAACAGCTAGCCAAATGCCATAATATAATGGCCAAAAAAGGAAGAAATATAGGCTCTTTCTTTACAAATATTTCTTACAAGACAGAGAATGCTTGTAAAATGCAGATGAAAAATATATAAAGATTATAAGAGATCATAGTCAGATTATATCAACAATTTTATTTAATAAATTAAACATACAATATGCAATATTAATAAAATATTGGATATCCAGGTTTTAATCTAGTACTGTATGAGCATTTTTACAGTTCTTCCAGAGACTGAAACAGAGTTTGAAATGCACCAGCAGAAACAAATTAATTTAATGAGTAATAATAAACACAATTTAGAAATTAAGAAATGGGATTTAAAACCAAAAGTTAGAAATCTCTAGATACCTCCATACAGAAATTGCTAGGTAATACAAAAAGTAATTTTAATCTATTTTTAGAGCTTTATGGAGGTATAATTTTCATACAATAAAATTCACCTATTGTAAGTACACAGTTTGAATACTTTGGGTAAATACATATAGTCATGCAACTATCAATATCACCAAGTTTAAAAACACATCAATCACATCTGAAAAGTTCTCTGGCAGCTATTAGCAAGTAATCAAGTCCACCAGTGCTCATGGGAACCACTGGTCTGCTTCCAGATACTACAGTTTTACCCTTTTTAGAATATCATATAGAATGTAGGCTTTTGTGCCTGGCTTTTCCCACTTAGCATGATTTTTCTTAGATTTATCTGAATTATCAGTATTTCAGTTTGTTCTTTTACTCATTCAGCAATTCATAGACATGTGTGTTCTTTTCAGTTTTGAGTTATGAATGAATAATGCTTCTATAAACATTGGCATAAAGTTATTTAGCAGGTGCATATTTTCATATCTCTTGACTAATAAAATTGTTGAGTCATATGGTAGTTTATTTTTTACTTTTAGAAGCTGTCAACATGTTTTCCAAAGTGACTACCTATTTTAAATTCCCACTAACAGTACATGTGGGTTCTGGTTGCTCCACAACTTGTCAACACTTGATATTGTCGGCCTCTTTAATTTATTCTCTTACTGTGCAGAATACACTCAAAGGAAAAAAAAAACATGGTCACATAGGATCTCACATATAATATGTAGTTTCTCAGTCAGCTAGGCATATGCAGAGCATTTATCATCTGTTCTTTGATAGTTCCTTTGGCTCTTAAATCCAAATTCTTCCTGTTAAATGTTTTGCAGCTCTAGGCCCCAATCTAAACTAAGCTTGTTTGGTAAAGCTGTGGGTTTTAGCTATCTACAGGGGGTAGTAGGGGTTTCATGGTGTAAGGCTACAAACCATCCTTAAACAATGAAGCATCAGTTACTCTCAAGTGAACCTCTTCAAATTGTTGCATATCTTTGGTCAATTTCTGTGACCTTTAAATTTTGTTTTTGATAATTTTTCTAGCTTATATCTGTAGTCTAGGAGAAAAATATCTCCCTCTCCTTCGCTCTCCACCATGCTTCCACTACCAGAAGTAACACCATTAATCCATAATTGTGAGGTTGGGAAGAATTGTACACACACCACAATGCCATGCTATATTTGCCTCAGCCAGGCTTTGTACAGGCTTTGAGCATGGCAAAGCATAGAAAAGTCTTGAAACTGGGGGGTTTCAGTGGATGTCACTGTTTTCTTGTACATATAGTCAAAGAAAAGAGTAGAGTAACTCAAAGTAAGTGTTTCATCATGAGCTTTGGAGAAGAATGAAAAAGAATAAAAACAATGAATAATTAAGTTATCTGTGGATGTATTACAGATTATTTTAAAGATAATGATAGTTCATTGCTTTCTCTCTATAGGTATGATTTTAATATACAAGAAAATGTTTAAAAGTAAAATGAACAATTATTTTTTAATTAATTATTTAAATAAGTCAGAGGGAGAGTTATAACTTGAGAGTTATATAACTCTCAAGTCCTTTAGTACCTTAAGATCAGAAAGGAAAAAAAAAAACACAAAACTTTCTGGCTTGGAAAGTTGAAATCAAATTGAGATGAACCTTACAAACACTTGCTAATATTTGTAGATAAAAAAGACAATAACTAGGATGTAAATTGTGCTAAGATTTTTGGAGAAGTATACAATAATTTTAATTTATAACTGTTTCTAAGTGTACAAGTTACTACTATGAGGGTTATTACAATTTGTTCTACCTTTTCCCAATGAATGGTATAAAAACACATCATGTGTTAGAATGTTTTAGTTACTTTAGGAACAAAAAGTTGTTTTATATCACCAGAATATGGAATTTAAGAGACAAAAATCAATTTTGTAGAAGCAAAGCATATTATCATCACTGTTTATATTATTATCTGCTGACTACTTTGCATTGGGGTTAGCTGCTATATTTTGTGCATTTCATAAAGGCAACTGTACTTCCGAGATAAATGTGTCTTCAGGCAAAGCCTAGAAATGAGCAAAACACTATGTACCCTGAATATTCTTAGAAGGGTAAATGCTGCATGCAGCTATAACAAAAATAAAAGGAAAGGAAAATTGTATACACAACACAAAATTGTCCCTCATGATAGATGCTAGCAAATCTAAAGGAAGGTGTTCTAAATGGGCAGAATGATGACCCTCCCTCCATATTTTTTATGGCTCTTTACTGTTTAAGGCTGGGATTTTATTTTCTCATTTATGTTTATAGATTTTTTCATTTAGTTATATTAATAATATACCCAATTCCAAATATTTAGACCCTTTGAAACATTTTCACTTCACATTTTGGATCACACTTCCACTATTATCCTTATCATGCAGGTGGCTTTCAGAAGAGTTAAGTAAAAAAAATTAGTAAGTAGCTGTTACTCATGATTCCATCCAATAGCAAACACAGAATTTGCTTCTAGGGGTATTTTTTAAGCCAAGTTGAATGTTCTTTCTATTTTCCATGGTGATGCAATCTCTGGAGTAGTTATTTTTTGACAGAAGAATGGAGGAATTTACAAACACCAACAAAAAGTATTTCTTTCTTAATTACATGGCTAGATACAGGCCCCACAGCAAGAAATGACTCATCTGAACATTAAGTTCTGATTAACATCCACAGTGAGGGGAGGTCATTTAGAAGATTCACAACCTTTAATTTGTTTCTATACTTTATCTGTACCTACCTAACATTCTTACCACTATCCAATTTGTGTTACGGTTTTCTCTCCATGCATTTTTTTTTACCTCCTACTGAACTATAAAATTACTGCAGTCAGCATTTATGTCTAATTGTGATATGAATATCACACAGTGCTTACCATAATGTGTTGCACACTGTGGTTCACAATAAATGTTAAATAAATAAATTTATCACACAACCCTGTCCTTGTTTCTTATGTGTTATAACTGTGTAACATATAATACATGCTATAAAACAAGTGATGTCTAATAACATTCTTTGGTCTACTTACAATGGCCATCAGATGAATATAAAGTGTGAAAGTAGAGTTTGACACCTGTTATGAATGAGAGATGCATGGATAAACTAAGAAATAACCATATTATAGATGGATTGATAATAGCAAATCAATATGGATAGTAGGTAGGAAAAATGTTAGTGATATCAGGGGAAAAATTCTTAAAAGTTGGAGCAAACTGGGATTTTGCAAGAGGAAGGATGTAGTCTGTCTACAAAAATCTGGAAAAGACACTATTGGACTTGACTTTAGCTAAATACCCAAGAAGGGAACCCAGAACCACATAAGTGGCTCCAAGAGCAATCACTTTGGGAGAGCATTTTTCAGTTTGAATTTCAAGGAAAATTCAGAGACAATGTGACTTCCTCATTGGCTATGAAGGGGTGAAGAATCTTTAGACTCTGCATAGAAAGAGGAATGGAGCACAGGTAAGGAACTGCCTCTCTTCGTTGTAACAGATGAAGATGAGCTCAGTAACTATGACTTCAGCCACGCTGAACAAATATTAAAGCAGATAGCAAGAAATACAGAAGAAAACACTGGCTAACAATGACTGCAAATCTACCAGGAAACACTACAAGTGTTTGAAGAAAGGAGAGGAGGGTTCCTTGAAGAGCCAATCACAGAATCCCTCTCAGGTAGAGCCTTGGCAGACCAGCACAGGGTGACAGTGAGGACGCTGCTGGGAGGATGAACATAGATATCTAAAACACTTTGCCCAGACATTTACCAGGACATGGGGTGAAGGAGAATGAGCTAGAGAAAGGATGATGACTTAAGGAGGGATGGGCCAGGAATATTGGCAGAAGTCTGACCACTGATGACAAGGATGGCTGATTCTCTTTTAAGCCAGGAATGTCTAATATACAATTTTAAGAAATTTTCTGTGTAATTTGAGGGATGTATCCCCTTTCTATTGCTATACCATTTGAGTAAATTTGCTAAGCATAACCAAGTAAAAAAATACTTTGAGGAGCTAAATAATAGTAGGCAATTCCATTTGAGGTAGGAAGAGGCATAGACAAATGTTATGTAGGAAAAGAAAGACAAATCAGAAAACAATTTCAATAGAAGCAAGAACTAAAGTCATGAGGAGTAGGAGGAAATATTTCTTCCCCAGCATTCCTTCGCTAAGAGAGTTGAAGGGGGCTTTGTCCCCCAATTTGCTGTTGTAGTAATCTGAGATAATTTTATTTAAATCTTCATGGGCAAAGTGACCTGAGGAAGTGAGGAGCTTGAGATATATGGAGACTATTACCTGGGTTATTCAGGAAACTTGGAAAAACATTCATTCATTTACCAAGCACACATTCACCATCTGCATTACAATTTATTTTTTTAATGTTTTTGATTAGTCCATTATAATTATACATAATAGTAAAGTTCATTGTGACATATTCATATATACACTGTTATGGCTTAGATGTGAGGTATTCCTCCAAAGTGTTCATGTTAGACAAGGCAGAAATATTCAGAGGTGAAATGATTAGATTATGAGAACTATAACCTCATCCCTAGATTAATCCATTTGATGGATTAATAATTTCAAGGCATTGCTGAGTGGTAACTATAGGCAAGTGGTACAGGAGGAAGTAGGTCACTGAGGGGTGGTTCCTCAGGGAATATATAGCTTGTTAGGTGCCCCTTGTGCTGTCTGCTTCCCAGATGCCATGAGTTCAACAGCTTTTCTTCAAAACACCCACTATGATGTTCTTCCTAATCTTAGACACACAACAACGGAACCATGATTCAGGCACAGCAAAAATAAACATTTATTTCTCTGAATTGTGCTTGCAGGTATTTTGGTCACAACAAGGCAAAGTTAACTAAAACATGCATATAACATAATTTACTCCAATTAATTCCCCATTACTTTCTCTTTCCCTTCCCACTGATGTAGACTAGATTAACATGAGTGACTCCATATTAGCTAAGGCATCCATTTTAGTTCCTTATAATCCTGTGCTGAAACCAGAGCTTTGTCAGGTACAAATGATCACGGAAAGTACCAAATGTACCCAGAATGTATGCATTACCTTACATGCATTGTCTCGCTAATGGCTCAATTCAGCTTCTGTACCCCTGCTTGCTTGCAGCTGCTCCAAACCAGATACAGTTTTTGTGGATTTTTGTCTTTGAATACCTTGAAATGCTCAGGCTTGGGGCTGTTCCTGCAGAAACAGTTTTGAGTCCTGCAATGAGCAGTCTCTGGCTGGCTAATAAAGACTCTCTAATTCAGACAAAGTTGAGACTTTGGTGTGCTTTCTGAGTGGTCTGCCCCATAATACCACCTCCTTCCTTGCTGTCCTCCATCCTCTACTCTTCTGGATATTTTCTATTTATTTACATAATATTTTAAGATAGCCTTTTTAACAGATGGTGCTGACAAAACTGGATAGCCATTTGTAGAAGGATTAAAATAGGTTTCTATCTATTACCCTACACAAAAGTCAACTCAAAGTAGATGAAAGACTTTGGAATCAAGTCAGAAACTGCAACCTATAGCAGAAAATATGAGGTCAAAACTCCAACATATACGAGTAGGCACCAACTTCCTTTATAAGATTCCTAAAGTTCAAGAAATAAAACCAAGACAAGTAGGATGGCTTCAAATTTAAAGCCTCCTGCAATGCGAAGGAAATAAGAGCATGTAAAGAGAACCTACAGAATGGGAGAAAATATTTGCCAGTTACTTTTCTGACAGAGATTTAATAATCAGAATATGTAAAGATTTAAAAAATTTAACCAAAATTCATAAGAAGACTAAGAATGATCCAATTAATAAATGGCAAATAAACTAAACATAAATTTCTTAGAAGAAGAAATACAGTTTGGAGAGAGAAGATGGTGGATTAGAGGAAGGACACACCTCCCAGCAGCTTCTTAGCACCAGAGTTACAAAGTGGGAAGTTTGTTCCTCAGCAAGGTGGGTAACTCACTGAAGCTTAATACTGGATTGTAAAAGAAACCATAAAGATACAGAAGGTCAAAAATTTCAAGACTACTATAAGATAAATATAATATAGAATTTCAAACATAAGAAATAATATGTCAGAAACGTGCCAGCTTGACTGACAGCATAGTGGCTGAGGAGAGGTGGGAGCATAGACAGAGAGATGAGACAGTACCATTAACAAATTTTGAAACAATGCCTTGGGGAAACCTGTGTTAGAAAGGAAGGCTGATCTTAACGGACACAGTGTCAGTGAGGGAAGTGCTTCTGTGAAAACCAAACAAAATTTGCTCGACCCAGGGGCAGATAGTTTGGTAAGAACCAGGATCCCCGGTTTGGGGATTTCCCCCATTTTAAACATAGATTTGTTTCTTACTCTAAAAATTTTTTTTTTAAATATTAACTTTTAAAAACTTTTAAAAATATAATTTCTTTGTATTTTATTACTTTTTATGTTTTTCTATTCTGCAAGATTTTGTGTGTGTATGTCGGTGGGTGTGTTCTCATTGTATGGATAGATCCAAAATATCTATATATCTATGGATCTATCTACTTATATGTACACATATATTCATATAATTTTACCTTCAATTTAGTTGCTTTTTTCTGCACCTGTTTATTAGTTAACCTTGATTTGACTTAGGTGGGGTGTAATTATATGTGGGATTGAGTTATTTTGAGATTACATTTACTTGTTTGTTTATACCTTGGTTTTTGTTCCTCTTATTGCCACTTCTTTACTCTCTTTTCCACTAACAGGCAAATTTTCCTGGTCCTTCTTCCTCTCTTTTTAATTTTTAAATTACTTTTAGTTAAGTTTTTATTCCTCCTTCTTTTCAGCTGACATCTGTTACATCCTATTTCCTGCCTCTCCTCTGTTTACTTTTTTAGGTATTTCAAACTTACTCTTGCTTCCTACCCTGTTTTCTGTTCGCATAAAAAATTGTAATTCCACCAAATAATAGAATTATATAGTTTATGTAATTCCAACTTCATTCATGTTGTTGTAATTATTAATACATTGGATGACATAGTACACACCAAATGACAGATCTAGTTTACAGTTTTTATTGTTGGTATCAATATTAAGTATTGATCTGTCCCCACCATTCCTATATAGGTGAAAATTAATTTTATACAAGTCAAAGTAAACATTAGCCATTTATCTTAAGGCTGTTTATCTGTTGCAACATTAATGCTATTTCTAGCTCCCCTCTTCCTCTAAGTGGGCTTGAAAAGTTATTGGAACATTTCAAGTTCACAAAGCAGAAATCCTGCTGCCAATTAATACTCATAGCACAGCCAAGTAATAGCAAATCTCATCTCACACATGATCTAGCCCCACTTGAGCCCCAACATTACTTGTACACATGGAATTAGGAAAGGAAAAAAACACCAAACCAAAAACCAGGCCCCAAGGAGGGATAATCAGAGGGGGTCCTCAGGTCACAGCCCTGGACATCTACTCATATATGAGAAACAGAGAGAAATCCAAGAACAAAAAAAAAAAAAAAAAAAACTGCATACAAAAGGACATGTGTATCAATCTGAAGCTGTAGTTTCTACCTTATGAGTTTATAATGTCCTTTTATGTTGCTAGTATCTCATAGGTTGGGGGGGGGTGCACAATGATAGCAATAAGGGGGGAGGGAAGCATAGAAATTCAAAGGATTAGACACAGGGGAATGAAGGGAAGCAAAGGGGGAAGAGGCAGGAAAGACAGTAGAATGAATCAAACATAACTTTCCTACGTTCACATATGAATACATGACCAGTGAAACTCCACATTGTGTACAACTAGAATGGGATCCTAATTAGAATAAGTTAAGGATGGGGATATAGCTCAGTTGGCAGAGTTCCTGCCTCATATTCACAAGGCCCTGTGTTCAATCCCCAACACCACAAAAAAAGAAAAAGGAAAAATTAGAATAGGTTATACTCCATGTATGTATAGTATGTCAAAATACTCTCTACTCTCATGTATACATAAAAAGAACAACAACAAAAGAACATGTGTATAAAAGAGAAAGGGGAATCCATCTCAACTGATATACATGTCCAAGATCTCTGAAAACATGAGGGAACAAAACAAGTCTCTGCCCCAAATTAATAATCCCCAAACAAAGCATCCCACAAATATAGAAGTAGATGAAATTACAGAAAAACTTTGTAAAAAACAGATTGTTCAAGTGTAAAGTAAACTATAAGAAGATCTAAGGAATGAGTTCAGAGAGCAACTACAGGAGATAAAATGGCATTTTAATAAAGAAATAGAAATAATGAAAGGAAACCTATCATAATTCCTGGAAATGAAAGACACAATAGATCAAATAAAAAATTCACTTGAAAGCATCATTGACAAATTAGATTGTGTAGAAAATAGAACTTCTGGCCTCGAAGACAGAAATTCAGACCTTGAAGACAGGCTACATGAACTTGAATACTCAGTATGCAATAAAGGGAAAAACATGATCAGAATATATAAAAACTCTGGGATTACATCAAGAGAACAAATCTGAGAGTCATGGGGTTAGAAGAGAACATGGAGGTACGGCTAAAGGCAAACATCTTCAATAAGAAAATAACAGAAAAATTTCCCCATACCAGAAACGAGATAGAAATTCACATATAGGAAGCATACAGGAACCCAAATAGACACTATCAAAAGAGAAACTCGCCCCGCTGACCTTCACCCCAGCGTGGCCAGCCTCAGGTCAGTCCCAATGACCCCCCCTGGTGTGGGAACAGACTCCAGCCAGTCCAGCCGAACCCCGCCCCAGAGCAGGAGACAGCAAGAACAGACCTGCCCAACTCTGCTTGAGTGCAGTCTGGGCAAGGACAGTCCCAGTGACCTACATTGGAGTGCCACCAGGCCCAGGTCAGTCCCGCTGACCTTCACCCTAGTGTGGCCAGGCTCAGGTCAGTCCCGCTGACCTCCACCATAGCATGGCCAGGCCTAGGTCAGTACCACTGACATCCACTTGAGTGTGGCCAGGCTCAGGGCAATTCCGACAACCTCCGCCTGAGCACAGGCAGGCCCAAGAAAGCCCAGCCCACACCCACATAGCTCAGGTGAGTCTACAACAGCTTCACTGACCTCCACTCAGAGGAGTGCCTCTTCCAACCAGCAGACCACCAGAGGAGCTCAGACTCAACCAGTTCAGCCCACACCAACCTGCATGGACACAGCCCCAGGTAGCATACTTTCAGGGACAATGGCAGGTTTTGATAGCCCAACATTAAGGGGAGGCACAGAGAACCTGCAAGGATATTACAAAAAAATAGGGTAGAAACTGTAATATCTCAAATCTACACTGCAAGAAAGTAAGGCAAATAGACAACATGAAAAAACAAGGGAGGAAAATACCCCAAACAAACCAGGATTCTACAATAACAGAACCCATGCTCAGCGAAGTTGAAGAAATGTCAGAGAAGGAGTTCAGAAGGTTCATAATTAAAATGATCTGTGAATTGAAGAATGACCTAAATGAGCAAATACAGGCAAAATTGACCACTACAACAAAGATATAAGAGAGCAAATACAGGTAGCAAAGATTACTTCAAAAAAGAGATAGAAACTCTGAAAAAAATCCAGTCAGAAATCCTTGAAATGAAGAGAACAATTAACCAAATAAAAAACACAATAGAAGGCATCACCAACAGACTAGATCAACTGGAAGAAAGAACTTCAGACAATGAAGACAAAGTATATAATCTTGAAAATAAAGTTGACCACACAGTGAAGATAGTAAGAAAGCATGAACAGAACATCCAAGAATTATGGGACAGCAGCAAAAGACCAAATATAAGAGTAATTGGGATAGAGGAAGGCATAGAGTTTCAAACCAAAAGATTGCACAATCTCCTCAATGAGATAATATCAGAAAATTTCCCAAGCATGAAGAATGAATTGGAAAACCAAATACAAGAGGCTTATAGGACATCAAATGTACAAAATTACAACGGATCTACACCAAGACACATTATAATAAAAATGCCTCGCATACAGAACAAGGATAGAATTTTAAAGGCTTAAAAAGAGAGGAATCGGATCACATATAGGGGGAGACCAATTTGTATTACAGCAGATTTTTCAACTCAGACACTCAAAGCTAGGAGATCATGGAACAATATTTTCCAAGCTCTGAAAGAAAAGGGATACCAACCAAGAATCTTATACCCAGAAAAATTAACCTTTAGATTTGAGGACAAAATAAAAACCTTCCATGATAAACAAAAGTTAAAAGAATTTACAAGTAGAAAGCCAGCACTACAGAACATCCTCAGCAAAATATTCCATGAAGAGGAAAAGAAAAACAATGATGAAACTCAGCAGAGAGAGGTATTACACTAAAGGAAAAACCAATCAGAGGAGAAACAATGTCAAGTTAAATACCAAAAATAAACAAAAATGGGCTGGGGATATAAAACATGTCTCAATAATAAGTCTGAATGTTAATGGCCTAAACTCACCTATCAAAAGACATAGACTACCAGATTGGATTAAAAAAAAAACAGACCCAACAATATGCTGCCTCCAAGAGACTCATCTCATAGGAAAAGACATCCACATACTAAAGGTGAAAGGCTGGGAGAAATCCTACCATTCACATGGACTGAGGAAACAAGCAGGGGTTTCCATCCTCATATCAAATAAAGTAGACTTCAAGATAAAGTCAATCAAAAGGGATAAAGAAGGATACTACATACTGCTAAAGGGAACCGTACACCAACAAGACTTAACAATTATAAATACATATGCCCCAAACAATGGAGCATCCATGTTTATCAAACAAACTCTTCTCAAGTTCAAGAGTCAGACTGACCACAACACAATAATTCCTGGAGACTTTAACACACCACTGGATAGATCTTCCAAACAAAAGCTGAACAAAGAAACTAGAGAACTCAAAAATACAATAAAAAACTTAGACTTAACTGACTTATATAGAATATTTCATCCTTCAACAAGTAAATACACTTTCTTCTCAGCAGCACATGGATCCTTCTCTAAAATAGACCATACACTATGCCACAAAACAACTCTTATCAAATATAAAAAAGTAGGGATACTACCCTGCATTCTGTCAGACCATAATGGAATGAAATTAGAAATCAATGATAAAATAAGAAATAAAAGCTACTCCAACACCTGGAGACTAAGTAATACGCTACTGAATGAACAATGGGTTGCAGATGACATCAAATAGGAGATTAAAAAATTCTTAGAGGTGAATAAGAACACAGACACAACATATCGAAGTCTCTGGGAAGGCACACTATGAAGGCACTCGACCAGTTCTAAGAGGAAAGTTTACATTGCATTGAGTTTTGAACATTCCTCAAAAGAAGAAAAAGGTCAACAAATAAACGACTTAAAATTACATCTCAAAGCTCTAGAAAGAGAAGAACAATCCAACACCACAAGTGGTAGAAGACAGGAAATAATTAAAATCAAAGCTGAAATCAATGAAATTGAAACCAAAGAAAAAATTGAAAAAATTGACAAAACAAAAAGTTGGTTCTTTGAAAAAAATAAATAAAATTGACAGACCCTTAGCCAGGCTAACAAAGAGAAGGAGAGAGAAAAATCAAATTAATATATGTGATGAAAAAGGAAATATAACAACAAACACTACGGAAATACAGGGAATAATCCGAAATTATTTTGAAAACTTGTACTCCAACAAAATATAAAACACCGAAGGCATTGACAAATTTCTTGAGTCGTATGATCTGCCCAAATTGAATCAGGATGATATACACAATTTAAATGGACCAATTTCAAGCGATGAAATAGAAGATGACATCAGAAGCCTACCAACAAAAAAAAGCCCAGGACCAGATGTATATACAGCCAAGTTCTACAAGACCTTTAAAGAAGAACTGATACCAATACTCTTCAATTTATTTCAGGATATAGAAAAAGAGGGAGCACTTCCAACCTCATTCTATGAGGCCAATATCAACCTGATTCCAAAACCAGGCAAAGACACATCAAAAAAAGAAAACTTTATGCCAATATCTTTAATGAACATAGATGCAAAAATTCTCAATAAAATTTTGGCAAAACAGATACAAAAACATCAAAAATATAATACACCACGATCAAGTGGGGTTCATTCCAGGGATGCAAGGATGGTTCAACATAGGGAAATCTATAAATGTAATTCATCACATCAATAGACTTAAAGATAAGAACCATAGGATTATCTCAATAGACACAGAAAAAGCATTTAACAAAATACAGCACCCCTTCATGTTCAAAACACTAGAAAAACTAGGGATAACAGGAACATATCTCAACATCGTAAAAGCTATCTATGCTAAGCCCCAAGCCAACATTAATCTAAATGGAGAAAAATTGAAAGCATTCCCTCCAAACACTGGAACAAGTCAGGGATGCCCTCTTTCACCACTTCTATTTAACATAGTAATTGAAGCGCTGGCCAGAGCAATAAGACAGAAGAAATATATTAAAGGGATACGAATAGGTAAAGTAGAACTCAAATTATCATTATTTGCTAACAATATGATTTTATACCTATAATACCCAAAAACTTCCACCAGAAAACTTCTACAACTCATAAATGAATTCAGCAAAGTAGCAGGATACAAAATCAATGCCCATAAATCTAAGGCATTTCTATGTATCAATGACAAATCCTCTGAAAGGGAAATGAGGAAAACTACCCCATTTACAATAGCATCAAAAAATAAAATAAAATACTTGGAAATCAACTTAACCAAAGATGTGAAAGACCTCTATAATAAAAACTATAGAACACTAAAGAAAGAAATTATGGAAGACCTTAGAAGATGAAAGGATCTACCTTGCTCTTGGATAGGCAGAAACTAATATTGTCAAAATTACCATACTACCAAAACACTATACAGATTTAATGCAATTCCAATCAAAATCCCAATGACATTCCTCATATAAATAGAAAAATCAGTCATGAAATTCATCTGGAAAAATAAGAGACCCAGAATAGCTAAAGCAATCCTTAGCAAGAGAAGTGAAGCAGGTAGCATTACTATACAAGACCTTAAAATATACTACAGAGCAATAGTAACAAAAACAGCATGGTATTGGCACCAAAATAGGCTGGTAGAGCAATGGTACAGAATAGAGGACACAGAAACTAACACATATAACTTCAGTTATCTTATATTACACAAAGGCGCCAAAAATGTACATTGGAGAAAAGACATCCTCTTCAACAAATGGTGTTGGGAAAACTGGAATCCATATGCAACAAAATGAAACTAAACCAACCTCTATCTCTCACCATGCACAAAATTCAACTCAAAGTGGATCAAGGATCTAGGAATTAGACCATAGACACTACACCTAATAGAAGAAAAAGTAAGCTCTAATCTCCAAAATGTTCGATTAGGCCCCAAGTTCCTTAATAAGACTCCTGTAGCACAAGAATTAATATCAAGAATCAACAAATGGGATAGATTCATATTACAAAGCTTCTTTTCAGCAAAAGAAACAATCAGTGAGGTGAATAGAGAGCCTACTAATTGGAAACCAATTTTTACCACATGCATATCAGATAGAGCACTAATCTCTAGAATATACAACAAACTCAAAAATCTTAACACCGAAAAAATAAATAACCCAATCAATAAATGGGCTAAGGAACTGAATAGACACCATATAGATTCAATGCAATCTTCATCAAAATACCAATGACATTCTTCACAGAACTAGAAAGAAACAGTTCTTAAATTCATTTAGAATAATTAGGGAGTCAGATTAGTCAGAGCAATACTGAACAAGAAGAGTAATACCAGAGTCATCATGATAACTGATCTCAACTTATACCAGAGAACTATAGTAATAAAAATATCATGGTATTGTCATCAAAATAGATGTGAAGTTCTATGGAATAAATATAAAACCCAGAGACAAACCCACATACCTAGAGCCATCTGATACTTGACAAAGGTGCCAAAAACATATGTTTGAGAAAAGATAGCCTTTTAAAAAAACAATTATGGGATATAGATATCTATATGTAGAAGAATGAAAATAGATTCCTATCACTCACCCTTTACAAAAGTCAAATCAACATGGGGATCAAACTCAGGAATGTGACCAGAAATCTTGCAACTGCTAGAGGTAAACATAGGGTCAACACTTCATCATATAGGCACTGGCACTGACTTGCTTAACAAGAAGCTTTAAGTGCAAGAAATAAAACTAAGAATCAATAACTGTGATGCCATTGAACTAAAAAGCACAGAAAAGTAAAAGATTAAGAGTATGAAGGAAGAACCTACAGAATGGGAGAGGATCTTTGTCAGATGCTCCTCTGACAGGAGATTAATATCCAGAATATGTAAGAACCCAAAATACACACACACACACACACATACTCAATCAATAAATAGACAAACGAAACAAAAAGACATTTCTTAAAAGAAGAAAGACAAATGACCAACAAATATATGAAAAAAAAAATGTTCAGCCTCTAGCAATCAGGGAAAAGCACATCAAAACTACATTGAGATTTTATCTCATTCCAGTCAGAATGGCAATCATCAAAAATGCAAATATGTGCTGGTGAGGATGTGGAGAAAATTGTACACTCATAGATTGTTGATGGGACTACAAATTATTACAAATACTCTGGACAACAATATATGGATATTCCTCAAAAAAAGGAAAAAGCACTAATGGAACCACCATGTGATCCAGCAATCCCACTCCTTGGTAGCTATCCAAAAGAACTAAAATCAGCATACTATAGTGATTTTACAGTCACATCAATGTTTATAGCTGCACAAGTCACAATTGCCAATTTATAGAATTAGTCCAGATGCCCATCAGTTTTGAGAGCCATCCATGGACTGTGTATGGACCAAATCAGCATGGAAACTCATGGAATAGAAAAATCTGGTATTTAGGAAATTCCACCAACAATCCTGCTGGTAAGATCACCCAGATACATGTGAGTCCTATTCGGCTCTGTCAGGCCCCCCATAGCACCGGAGCCTCTCAGAGATGGGTATAGCCTGCCAAGATGCCAATCAACCTGTTGACTGCAAGACATCATGAAACAAGACTCCATCCCTGAAACCTTATCCCTTCCTTTGATGTACCCCCTTAAATAAAACCACTGGAGTCATTTTCTAATTATTCTGTTCCAGCTCCTACCAGAACTAGAAGATCCTATCAGGTGCTCTGCTTTTAAAACTTATTTTTTGACTCTGCCTCTTATTTCCTCACTAATTATTTCAGACTTTATTTTCTCTGGTGGCTTATCCCCTCCCAAGCAGGAAAAATTACCCTGGTGAGGCACTGGCCACTTCGCAGTGCATCAACAAATGAATGGATGTGGTATGTATACATAATGGAGTTTTACTCAGCCATAAAGAAGAATAAATTATGGCATTTGCTGGTATATGGATGGCAAAAAGTGAAATAAGCCAGAATCAGAAAATTAAAGGTCAAATGTTTTCTCTCACATGTGGAAACTAGAGCAAAATAAGGGGGAAAATGCAGGTATTGGGGTCCCCTGAAAATGGGTCTATGGAGTAGAGGAAAGGAATTGATGGGGAGGGAGAAGGGATGAGAAAGGGAAGGAAATATGGAATGAATTTTACAAAGGCATGTCATATGCATGTGTGAATATACCACAAGGAATTTCATCTTTATGTATATGTAGGAAGTATCAACCAAAAGTAAATGATGAGCAGTAGGATGAATAGTAGAATAAAAGAAAGAACGAGAGACAGGATGGCAGGGAAATGTGGAGAAATGGGGTTTTAAATCAAATTCCATGCATGTATTCTTTTACCGATATCAACTAAATTACTATATATAACTATAATGCTCTAATTTTAAAAAGTATCTAAAATAGGAAATGCAAATGGCCACCAAATATATAAAGATATACAGTACAATTTATACATGGGGGATGCATTAATATACAAAACAGTCTATCACTCCTGCCCTCTTAGGGCTTCTATTGAAGCCCTAGTCATGCTAATTGGACAATCACAAAAGAAAGTGAAGAACAGATCAAGTGGTTTACCAAAAGGATGCCTGAAAATAAAATTTCCATGTGAATCTTATTATCTGAAGGATAAGATAGCTGAAGAGTCAAGAGAATAGCAAATTTTCCTCCCATTTGGTCAGACAGACTCTGGGATTATGGAAACACATATTGATAAGTTGGATCTGCACCTCCCAAGATTACTTACCATTCTGACAGATATTAGGAGATAAATAAGATGAGGGATAAATGGGAAAGTATGAGTGTCTTATTTGGAGCATACTTTGTTAACTTCTGCTTGTCTAAGCCCAATGAGGTAGGCTGGCTTCCAGATGGGATCACCTGCCCCCTGTTAAGTACCAGGTGTGTGTGTGTGTGTGTGCGTGTGTGTGTGTGTGTGTGTGTGTGCATGCACGCATGTATGAACATGTACACAAATGTGCGTGCTCAGATGGCATTAAGTATGGTAATACATGAAAATATGAGGAGCTAAAATTTTAATATAATAATAATGTACCAGGCATACATTAAGTCCCTTGGAAATATTAATTCACTGACTTTATCTTTTTTAATTCATACAAAAGCCTTTATTATAGGATCTTTATAAATTCTATGGGTATTTATTTAATATTTAATATTATTAGGTATGTACTCTTTGCCTTCTGCTCACAGTTTCCATCTTTGGATTTATCACACTGTAAGGTAACAACATTTAGTATTCATTATGTTTGTGCTAATTGCCAGGTGCCTGTGCAATCTGAATATCATTTAATCTATCATTTAATCCTCAGCAACAACTCTGAGGTCACTGTCTTTTATCCTGTTTTTTATAGATGGGGAAACTGCAGTTTGGAGGATTTAAGTTATTTCTCAAGGGTAAATGGCTAGCAAGGGGTGTTATACTTGCCCTCATATCACCAACAAAGGGCATATAGATTTGACATGACTCTTTAGGATAAGAATTAAGAAGGAAAATGGCATTTCTAAAGCCGCAGCTGAAAGAAAGCACTTACCATTTCCTGGGTATCAAGAGGACAATGAGTAATGTTAGCTCACCTCTGCAGTGCTCTTTCACAGGCACAAACAATGACTCATCAGAGTCAAAAATCTAAGGTTCTCCTCAAGACGATAAAGACTCTCTGAAATTGCTTGCACTTACTTTTCAAGCCAATTTTTGTTTCTCAAATGTTATGCTTATTCCAAAAATCATGGGCAGCAAGCTGCATGCTGAAATAAATGCTAAGCTTTGGGTGTTAAACACAGGAACTTAGTTCATACGTTAACTTTAGCTGGATTAGCCCTTACAAGGAACCTAATCAGTTAGTTGTTTTGATTTGAATATATTCACAAGAAAAAATTGTCTGGGGCAGCACTATATGTCCCTATTTACATAAACTCAGTATTTCAGAACTTCTTCAATAAGTTTTTTCACACTGGTCCAATTATGTATTGACTGTTTCCCTTTGTCAAATGAGGCTGCCTTTATAAAACAAAACAAAACAAAACAAAACAAAACAAAACAAAACTGTATCCAACCCACCCAAAAGATGTAGCACACCAAGAAAATTAGCACAGAGTCTTGCCCAAGGATGTTATTAGGTGATTACTGGGGATTTCAGTCCCACATATTCAAAGCCAAGGTCACCTAATTGGAAGGGGTTTCCATAGAGGATTTTTTTTTTTAAAGTTCCATTTACGTCAAGTATGACAATGAATAATATTTAATCAAAGGAACTCCTGGGCCAGGGAATGAATCAACACCGAATTCAAAGTCCTTCTTTTCATGGATATTTTTACTCTCTTGGGATAAACACATTTGCAGAAAAAACAGAAAGCTGAGCATAAAGGACAATTCAAATACTCATTTCTGTGATGGTACTTGAAGTTCTTGTGATGGAAATAGTGGATAGTTGCTACAGGAGAGCCTGTTCTGGGAGCTGAAGAGAGAGCACCATGATTCAAAGCACTGTGAATTTCAAGGTCAACTTCAGAGTTTCAGCCCTTGTCTTTGTACAAGGAAAGAATTCACAAATAGAAAACTGTTAAACACAAAATGGGGTCAGAAATTTTAACCAACTATTTTTCATAGTATGACTTTTCAAGTCCTGGTAAACTCCAGTACCTCTCAATTCATTTGTGTCCAGGATAGTCTTATGGGTTTACATCAAAACCAAGGCCACTTGACTGACAATGGTTCATTGAGAGCCTATTCTGTGTCACTCCCTGTGGGGAAATCAAAGGACAGGTAAAACAGTGGCAGGCTTTTGGAAAACAACAGGTGGATTTGTAGCTTGATATTTTCACATTACCATGCAAATGTATTGCACACTAAAGCAAGTGTTTCTGCCTGCTATGAGCATTTGCTCATCTTTTATCAGCCAGGCAACAAGCTGCCCCTTTCCTTTGGTCAGCCTCTTACCCACTCCCCATTATATAATACCTTCTGGTACAGGTTCAACAAATAAGGCACATGGCTCATGCGAGGCCCATCAGAACTTCTTCATTCAGAGGTATGCGTACTAGCACCCACCTCCCTAACAATCCCTGCAGAGGAAAGCCAAAGGGATCAGCAAGGATGAGCAGGGAGCAGAGGGAATGAGATAGCAGCTCCCTGATGGTACAAAGGATTTCTAGATCCTGTCCCTGAGTTTGATTTCTGTAGCATTTCTTTGTGAATAGTTCTAGGTCTTCCATAGTTTGATGAGCCTATTCTACCCCATCTTTTTAATACCTCTTTTCCAAAGCATACCTTACCTTATTGTTCTGCCCTAGCAACTGAAAGAATATTGACTGGCATTAAGCTACCATGACAATATTTTCACCATCTGTGGGATAAAGTACATCCCTCATGGGGTGTTGGCCCTAAATTAGATTATTCTACATAGGCAAGATTTCATACATATTAAGTACTCAATCAGCCCAGCCATTTTTATTGTTTTGACTACTAAGTTGACAAGAAGGGTCCCTAAAAACAATGAAATTCACTATTATAATAGTACATAATCTAATTTATACTCTGGTCTCAGGTGAATCTGGTCAAAATAAAATCGTGAGAGGAAGTGACCATCTCTGGGTAAGTTAACACCTGGTTTAGGGCTAAAATCATCTAAACCCTGGAGTTAGGAACTCTTTTGTCACGCTTCCTTCAAGTGAGCAACCCAACCACTGGGGATCCCATTAACAAACCTTAAGTAGGAGTCTTGGAAAATCATCTTGAGGCAATACTTTAGGCCAGCCTTCTTCTATTGAAGGGGATTTGATTTGGCTTTTTAACCAGGCATATGCTATAGTGATATGAGAATAATTTAGTTTAATGAAGAAGCAAAAGTTCCCTGACACATGATTCAATAAAATGTTGGTGATAAATCTTTGTTCGATTCCCTCTGAGAACCAGAAGGTTAAAAGTGATGCAGTTAAATGGGCAATCGTTGATATATCACGTTTTGGTAAATGCTTGATATCTCATCTAAGAGAACTCTACAAAAATTGAGTCCTGTGAGTTTTCCCAAGCCAGCTTCCAGTGTCTGAGGAGCTCTGCCTTACCTCGAGAAGCAGTTCTCACCAATGAGCGACGTAAACTCTAAGTGTATGTGCAGCTCTATGCACTTTTTATGAATTCAATCATTTAATCCTCAAAGTTCTATGGATTCTACTCATCATGCTCATTTTATATATCAGGAAACAGAGGCATTGAGAAGGTAAGCCATCACATGGCTATTCAAATCCATACTCTAACCTAGGAAATCTGGTCTAGTTCATGTTATTAGCTTCTATGCAAACCTACGCACCACTACAGCTATGACTAAATACAGTCGTGTTTAATAATAACAGTCATTCATTTAGTTGCAGGAGCCCTGTTTGGGGAGATGGCTTAAATTGAGGTGGACTACGGGCTTTGGCTTTGGACATGTTTGGGCATTGGCGCCTTCCGTAGTCTCACAGGACTTGGCCCGGGATCTTGCGAGACTTGGCCGGAGATCTCGAGGGACTTGAGCGAGATTGCGGAGGAGGTCTGCGCCATTTTGGAGGTTAGAGGAGCGTGGACGGCGTGTCGGGGTGTAGTTAGAGCCAGAGAGAAAAGTTATCAGAATAAAGAGCTGTTTGTTTCCAGTTTGTCTCTAAACTTCTTCCCACGGCTTCTTTGCTCCAAGCGGCCATCGCTTCAGGTGACTACAGGTGGTGGCCCGGACGGGGAATCGGCACGGCAGGTAAGAACTGAGGAACCTCGCAGGAGTCTCTAGTCAGAGCGGTTAAAATGGGTTAGAAAATAACTAAGACCCAAGTGTACAGGGCTCTTGATGGATTCTTTGATATAGCTGAGTCAGTTATTAGTGAGGAGAATTTGGAAAAAAGTGAAAGTGATCATGAAAGCTTGGCCTCGGCTGAATCAGTTAGGGCCAGTAAGGAAAGTATCAGTGCAGGCTCAAAAATGACAAAGATCCGAGCTGCTAAAGCTATTCAAGATTTATTAGAGAGAGTTCAAGGATACATGTTCTCAATTGAATCTGGGACTCAGGATGTTACTGAGTCAGTTAGGACCAATGAGAGTAGTAGTAGTGAGGAGGAATTAAGTAAAAGTGATTCTGAAAAAATGAACAAAAGGAAATTAAGGAAGACCAAGATAAGGGACCATCAAGTGGAGGAACCTATGTCCTCCACTCCCCCATGGGTGGAATCTATTACAGAAAATATGAAGGGTATCACTAGGCATTTGCTTACCCTAGAAATAGAAATAAAAAGTCTTTCTGAGCGCTTATGCGCTCTCGAGGGTAACTCACAGATACGTTGGGAACTGCCAGTATTTGAATATGAAAATGGAGAGAGGGGCCACCAGTCAGTAGATTTCAAAACAATAAAAATTCTCAAAGAGGCAGTAATGACATATGGACCCCAAGCTCCTTTCACGTTGAGTATACTGGAGTCCCTTAATACCTTTAGCTTAACCCCCTCAGACTGGAAACGTCTATGTAAAGCAACATTAAGTGGGGGACAATACTTGGTTTGGCGATCGCAATTTCAAGAACTTTGTATAGAAACAGCTAAAATAAATGCAGATGCAGGGTTTGGAGACCATAATATAGAAATGCTCACAGGAGAAGGGCCATTCACAGACTTACAGGCTCAAAAATATTATACCCCAGGAGTATATGCTCAGATAAACGCAGCTGCCTTAAAGGCATGGAAAACTGTACAAGGACCTGGGGATCTACAAGGTAGCTTGTCCAAAGTAATTCAAGGACCTAATGAACCATATGCTGAATTTGCTGATCGACTTTTGAGAACTGCAGGTAGAGTTTTTGGAGACGTTGATCAAGTTATGCCATTAGTTGTTCAATTAGCATACGAAAACGCTAATAAATATTGCCAGGAAGCCATCAAGCCATGGAGAAATAAAAAGGATCTTTCCATATATATACAACTATGTAAAGATATAAATGATGCCTTTGTCACAGGGAATATGATTGCAGCAGCTGTTAGAGATGCTGCCCCTCAGAATTTCACAAGGACTCAACCTAGACACTATAATCAATCAGGATATTCCAGGAAAAATTATCATAATCAATCAGGCTATTCTAGGCAAAATCCCCAAAGAGAAATAAGACCAAATTCATACCGTGCTCCAGGTTGCTGCCCCAGGTGTAAAAAGGGAAATCATTGGGCCAATAAATGCTATTCAAAATTTGACATCCATGGAAATCCTTTGTTCAGGAATTCAAAAAACGGGGCACGGGGCCCAATGCCCCGGGGCCCACAAATGTACGAGGCATTGGAGGAGGAGTATCCTCAAGCATCCATTCAGATGCTTCCCCGACACAACCCCTATTACCCATCCACTCCCTCTCCAGAGGAACAGGAAGAAATGCAGGATTAGACCTCTGTTCCACCGCCCGAATAGTGTTAACACCTGAAATGGGGGTTCAACTGATTCCCACAGGAGTCAGGGGAACTCTTCCCTCAGGGACTGTAGGACTTATTATCGGGCGAAGTCCTCAAAGCTTAGTAGGTTTGCAAGTGACCCCAGGTGTAATAAACTCAGACTACAAAGGGGAAATAAAAATAATGCTTAGATCACCCAAAGTATAAGTTCTGTTAATCAAGGAGATAAAATTGCTCAGCTGCTTCTCCTTCCAAATTTACATAATTCATTTAAAATGAGTATGCCTCAAAAAGGGAACAATAGAAGATTTTGTTCCACTGATTCGAGACCCATGGCTTGCTGGGTTCGAGACTGTACTAGGAGGCCTATGTGTAAAATAAGAATCCAAGGAATAGAAATGGAGGGACTTATAGATACTGGAGCTGATTCTTCCATCATTAATTTATGACAATGGCCCAAACACTGGCCTCTGCAAAAAGCTTCAACCAGTTTAAGAGGCTTGGGATATAATAACCTCCCAGAAAAAAGTGCAGTAATTTTAAAATGGGAGGATGATGAAGGACATAAAGGAACGTTTCAGCCTTATGTTTTACCTAACCTACCAGTTACTTTATGGGGAAGAGATATTTTACAACAAATGGGAGTACACCTTGCAACCAAACCTGCAGATGTTAAATGTGAAAATATACAGGGTAATCTTAACCCTAAAAGAAATCATTATCAAAAAGTACAGGGTAAGCTTAACCCTAAAAGAAATCATTATCATATAGGAAAAAGACATTTTTCTTCGGGGCCACTGAGAAAATAATTTTGAAAATACCATGGCTTTCTGATAAGCCAGTGTGGGTCCCTCAGTGGCCCCTATCTAAAGAGAAATTACAAGCGGCCCACCTACTAGTTCAGGAACAATTAGAAGCAGGACATATAGAACCTTCCACCTCTCCCTGGAATTCCCCCATATTTGTGATCAAGAAAAAATCAGGAAAATGGCGATTATTACATGATCTTAGACAAATTAATAAAACCATGCAAGTCATGGGCCCTACTCAACCTGGACTTCCGAATCCTGTAGCTATTCCAAAAAGTTTCCATGTTATTAGTCTTGATATAAAGGATTGCTACTTTTCTATTCCCCTACATCCTCTGGATGCCCCCAGGTTTGCTTTTTCACTTCCTTCTATTAACAATAATGGCCCTGATCAGAGATATCAATGGAAGGTTTTGCCACAGGGAATGGCTAATAGCCCCACCATATGCCAAATATATGTGGACAAGGCTATCCAACCCATTAAAAATAACTATCCAAACCTCATGTGTCTACATTACATGGATGATATTTTACTGGCCCACCCTAATCAAAAAATCTTATTTAAAAGCCGGGCGTGGTGGCGCACGCCTGTAATCCCAGCACTTTGGGAGGCTGAGGCAGGAGGATCACGAGTTCAAAGCCAGCCTCAGCAATAGCGAGGCACTCAGTAACTCAGTGAGACCCTGTCTCTAATAAAATACAAAAAAGGGCTGGGGATGTGGCCCAGTGGTCGAGTGCTCCTGAGTTCAATCCCCGGTACCAAAAACAAACAAACAAACAAACAAACAAAAAATCTTATTTAATATATTCAGTGACGTGGTAGAAAATTTAAAAAAATACGGATTATATATAGCAGAGAAAAAGTTCAAACCAGATCTCCCATATTATATTTAGGATTTAAAATCATGGATACTTTTGTTAGACCCCCCAAAATTTTAATAAATAAAGAACATTTAACCACCCTCAATGATTTCCAAAAACTGCTGGGAGACATTAATTGGCTTTGCCCTACACTAAACCTCACTACTGGCCAATTAAAACCTTTATTTGATATTCTTCGAGGGGACCCTGATCCATCCTCACTGCGAACACTGACTCCAGATGCTAGGAAAGCTTTAAAGTTAGTAGAAAAAGCCATTGAAGGAGCTCATTGTGACAGATTTGATTTAACTCAACCGCTGATATTGATTATTATTTCTTCACAATATACACCCACAGGAGTATTTTGGCAACAAGGGCCTTTATTATGGATACATTTGCCTGTCTCTCCTAAAAGCATAATTGAGTCTTATACCTCCATGGTGGCTAAACTTATTCTTCAAGGACTTAAAACTTCTACTAAAATATTTGGCATTCACCCTGCTACTATTATTACTCCCTATTCATCATCACAGATTGAATATTTATGCTTCAACGATAATGACTGGGCTATAGCTAGATGCTCTACCTCTGCAAATTTTGATAATCACCTTCCTAAGTCTCCTATATTATCTTTTTGTATTAATCATCCTATTATATTTCCACAGGTAATAAAAAATCAACCTATTCCTAAGGCATTTAATGTATTTACAGATGGGTCCTCAAATGGTACTGCTGCAATAGTCACTACAAAAGAAAATATGACTTACATAACTGCACACAAATCAGCTCAACTAGTGGAATTGGAAGCTGTGGTAAGAGCTCTGGAAAATTTTAGAGACCAGTCCATAAACATTTTTTCAGATAGCCACTATATTGTTCAAGCCGTCCCAAAATTAGAGTTAGCAGGACCAATAGCACCTCATACTCCAGCTTTTAAATTGTTTTATCAAATACAAAAACTTTTGTGGGCAAGAAAAGAACCTCTATTCGTAGGCCATATTAGAGCACATACTAATTTGCCTGGCCCCCTCCATGAAGGTAATCAAAAGGCTGATGAACTTACAAAAACAATATATTTATACTTTCAGCGCTACAACAATCTACTTTATTTCATTCCCAGTTTCATGTCAACAGCACCACCTTGCAACGTATGTTTAAAATCACAAAAGAGCAAGCCAGAACAATTGTAAAAGATTGTAAATCTTGTATGACACATTTGCCCAATCCTCATTTTGGTGTTAACCCTAGAGGATTAATGCCCAATCATTTGTGGCAGATGGATGTTACTCATGAGCCAAGCTTTGGAAAATTGCGATTTATTCATGTAACCATAGATACATGCTCAGGCATGATTTTTGCTTCCTTACATTCCAGAGAAAAAGTTAAAGATGTCACATCTCATTGTTTACAAGCTTTTGCTGCATTGGGCATCCCCAAAATGCTTAAAACAGATAATGGCCCCGCATATACGTCCTCATCTTTCAAAGAGTTTTGCGCAAAATTCAACATATCCCATAAAACAGGCATCCCATACAATCCTCAGGGTCAGGGCATTATTGAAAGAGCAAACCGCACACTGAAAATTATGTTATTAAAACAAGAAGAAGGAAATTGGAAAAGTCCTAAGGACAGATTGGCAGTTGCCCTCTTTACCTTAAATTTTTTAACTTTAGACTCTAATGGTTATTCTGCTGGAGACAGACATTGGAATCCACACCAACAACATAAACCCTTGGTTTACTGGAAGGATGTTCTTTCAGGTACATGGAAGGGTCCAGATCCAGTATTAATTTGGGGGAGAGGATCTGTTTGTGTTTTTCCAAAACACGAATCCTCTCCAATATGGATACCATTTAGATTAATAAAGCAGGTACCACATCAAAATGATCAAGATGTAGTTGTTGAGGAATCAAGATTAATAAAAAAAGGTACAAAATCAAGAAGACCAAGATGAAGATATAGAATGACTCCCTCAAAAGTATCCTTCAAAATGTTTCACAACTCAAGAGTCATTCCTCCCGGCCGGGACGAGGAGATCTCTCTTTAGTGTGCACACATTGTATTTTTTTTTTCTTTTTATACATGTCTTTATGTCTGTACATTTGTCTACATTTCATGTTAATGTGACGTCACAAATATATGTTTGTATGTTTGTTCGTCTGTCCAGTGTGACGTCACAAAGAACAAAGCGCTTATGAAAAAGAATATATATATATATATATATACATATATATATATATATGGATCCAAATAACTTTAATTCATTTTAGGTTAAGAGTATTCAATTTAGGTAAATAATTTTATAAATGAAGGTACTTTCAATTTTGATTATAGGTATCCCTGGGACTTCTCTTTAGCAAACAATATGACTAGTGCTATATAGCCTAATATTTTGGTGTTTTGACATAAGATTGTTTATTTGTTATTAACTTCATTTGTTTAATAGCTGATTAATTTCAATTATCTCAACAGGTAAAAAATTGCTGTGTATACAGAGACTTGAGGGTTCCAGCTAACAAATTATTTCTCCAAAGTGCCTTTAGCTTTTCTTTAATCTATCTTTAATACAGTGAATACCCTCAGTCTTTCTTTCTTTTGTTCTCAATATAATATTTTGCCAACTTATGTTTGTGTGAGCTCAAACAACAATGTGTGTGAGCAGAAATCAACTTTAATTTTCTAATCTAATAATTCTGTTTTTTAGTTTGACAACTCGACTCTTCACTCAGTGCTGAAATAACACTGCCTTTCCTTTAATAATTGATGCTTGAGTTTCTAGGTAGCGGGCCCTGAAGATTTGCTGGTGGCATTGTCTAGACATAAAAAAGACGGCTGCTGCTACAGCTGCAGGGAACGCAGTCACCACAAGCATCCCTGCTGCTCAAGCATCAAACAACCTCACCAACAGTGTGGCCTCTGCTCTACATACATGGGACCTCCTACATCAACGTGTTATTACAAATGGACATTTTGATCTTTCATTGTTTGGGACTTTACGGAACAATGCCTTCCGGACATTTGTCCAGAGAATTCAGTGTGTTACTTGATGAAACTTAGGGCAACTAATTTGTTTAAACAATTTGATATGCTATACAATTTGGCTCGTCACCAAAAGGCTTGTTGCCTTAAAGCCGCACCATCTCCTCACAATTGGACGACTGTTAGTCATCATACACAGTCGATCCTAAAGGGCTCCACTTGATGGCTGGTTAGCCAATGACGGGTAAGATCCCCAGAGGGGGACAACCTAAGACAGGCACAGTCGCATGGGACAGTCTCATGTGGCCGACATATCAACCTAAGACAGGAGTCAAGGGCACAGCCTTGATTATCCGATGACGGGTAAGAATGTTGGTTGCACATAGACGTCCTAGAGCATTACCTCTTTTAAAACAAAAGGGGGGAAATGCAGGAGCCCTGTTTGGGGAGATGGCTTAAATTGAGGTGGACTACGGGCTTTGGCTTTGGACATGTTTGGGCATTGGCGCCTTCCGTAGTCTCACGGGACTTGGCCCGGGATCTTGCGAGACTTGGCCGGAGATCTCGAGGGACTTGAGTGAGATTGCGGAGGAGGTCTGCGCCATTTTGGAGGTTAGAGGAGCGTGGACGGCGTGTCGGGGTGTAGTTAGAGCCAGAGAGAAAAGTTATCAGAATAAAGAGCTGTTTGTTTCCAGTTTGTCTCTAAACTTCTTCCCGCGGCTTCTTTGCTCCAAGCGGCCATCGCTTCAGGCGACTACATTTAGTTTTCCATGTACCTCACACATGTTGTCTTAATTTTCTCATAAAAAATGAGATTTATTATTATTTCCATCTTACCAATGAAGAAAAGAGGCTAAAGAAAAAGATGTGGTGAAGCAAAGAGTACCGTGAGTTACATAGGTAGGCCCCAGACAGAAGGATGGGACTTGGGGTCAAGAATGTCTTGCTTGAGGAAGTTATACTTGAACTTCATCATAGAAAGTAAGAAGCAATTAAGTAGAAGAGCTTGGAGTGGGGAGAGAATGTTCCTAACATGTATGAAGGTCCTGTGTCATATTCCCTTGAAACCCAAAGAAGGCAGTGAGGCTAGAAAGGAGAGAGAGTGGGCCACTAGAAGCAGCAGACTGGACCAACCTGGGAGTTTAATCTGCATATTTAACCACAGTAAGGTGCTGAAAAATCTTTAGCCAGAAAATGACATGATACAGAAGGGTGAATGGCAATGTGAGAGACCAATTTGGGGACTATTGCAGCAAATCAGTGAAAGGTCCTCAGCAGGGGAGAGAGGGTAGCAGGAAAAATGCAGGGAAGTGAATAGACTCCAGAGCAGTGTAGCTGGATATGAGTGATTGTGGACAGCAAGGTGCCTAAGAATGACTTCCAGGTTTCTAGTTTGAATTAGTTGCAGAAAGGCACCATTCTCTGAGATGGAAAATTTCCTATTCCGCCCCACCCCAAATTCTCACGGCTTATCATGAGATTTATGTTCCTATGAAAACAGGGTTGTGAGTGGCATTGTGGAGGGAAGGCAAGGTGTACTGGGAGAGTATGATAGACTGGAGATATTTGTCTACTCTGGTCTTTTGAATTGAATTACACCAGTGGTAAGTCTTGCTCCCATTTTGAAGGCAGAAACCAAGTGATTAATGAGAGCTAGGCTTTCTAAGCCATGGTGGTCTCAGTACTTTGTATTAGTGACTCCAGAAGTGGGCTATTGAATGAGATATAAATCCAGAAACATCTATTACAGAGCGCACCTTTGGGTCTTGCCTTTTTTCCATTTTCCTCCTCATATATTCAACCTATAACCAATGTGCTGCACTGTCCACCATGCCCTGGCTACAGTTCCTGGCCTGTGGTGGTCTATGTGACGATTGCCACGGTTATAAAAAAAAATCCAAGGGCAATAATTTCTTTTTCTAAAACTATTTTGTACTTATTCTATGTGTAACAAATATTTATGTTAAGAAGAAATTTGTTCAATTTCACTAAACTATGCAATGTGCATGTGTGATTTTATTGCAAATGAATCCTTACCTTTATGTTTAACTAAAATGCTCCCACTTTAAAAAAAATTTAATAAATAAAAGGAAGACCAGTAAAGCAGATGAAGGGAAACAGGGGGAGGGAGAAGGGGTAGAAGGGGTATGTTATATGCATTTATGAATTTTTCAACATGAACCCACTATTACATATAACTATAATGCACTAATAAAAACATAAACAGAAGCAATTTGGGATTTAAATTGAGTTTAATTTTCCCATCTGATTGGTCTCCATGTGTTCTTGTTTTTGAAATCCAGGTCATAAGAAGATGGAACTAGTTGGTGCAGGTGATTTGCCTCCTGTTCTGGAAAAGCCTAGTTATGTATACAAATAAAATCTTCTCAGGGAAATTGAGACCTTTTTGATTTGCCCTCAAATACAGATGGCAAGCTTAAGTGCAATAAATACCAGAAAAGTGTGGAAGGGAAAGTCTTCTTGGAATCAGACCTGAGTAAGTGATGTTTCACACGTATGATTTATCACAACCTGTCGGGATGACTCCAGCATCAACGGTAAGTCAGAGGGAACCGAGCTTGTGTTTGGAAACCAGAGGAGAGAATCAGAAGAGAGAATCAGAGGAGACTTCCACATCACCATGCTGGATTTTTAAAGATTCCCCACTTAAAAATCATTCACATTAGAGTCCCAAACTGAATTAAATTTTGGCTCAGTTTGGATTAAAGTTCAAAAGATCATTTTGAATTCTGATTCAGTAGCTATAAAAAATGATTTATTCCAGCTCAAACTGGTTGGCTATGTTTGTTAAAATATTTTAAATGATCTCGGGGAAGGGATGAATGCTTGGGTCTGTTCTGTGGCTTTCAGCTGAGGCAGGAATGGATTTGCGTTCACAGAACAGGTTGTATAAAGTGTCTGATAGGAAAGCAGACATCTAGAAAAGGGAGAGCACAAATCAGAGCAAGCCCGTTGTCCCTCAGGCTTGGTGTATTCCCAATGGGCTTAAGAAGGCAGAGGAGAAAGCCAGCCAAATTAGTTGGCATAGAACATCAAAACTGGCTGAGGAATTTTAAAAGGCAGAAAAGACTTTTAATCAGGAGACAGTGCCCTGGGGGAGATCAAAAGCCTGTTAGATACAACGGTTATGAGGAAATTTAGTGCTAAAAGGGCCATTTGGCTAATTAAAGCCTCATATGCGATTTTTATTGCTTCTACTCTTAGATGCCTCTTGAGAGAACAAAGGACCCTGACTGTGTGGATGGAGAATAAGCAGGAGCCCTTTAAGGACACCTGTAGGGGAACAATGTGGTTTGTAGAGGAAGAGGAGGTGTTGGCTGCCAGGTACAGCCCAGACTTCAGAGCCTAGCCTCTTAGGGACAGTACTTTTTCTGAAGATAGTTGTTTTTAAGCTTACACTGGATTTAAAATTCACATAATTTGGTGGGGGAAAAATATGGCTACATGTCTTCCTTTGAAGAGTAGGAGGCCTGGGAAATGTGGGCCTGAATCCCCAGGTGGCAACAGTTGATGGATCAGAGTAAGTGTCCCTGTCAGATAGCCTGGGAAGACTCCAGTCCACACATGCCTAGTGCTTGCATTATTGCTTACTTTTAAAATAATACTCACTGTATCCTTTGCTGTATAAAAATGGGACACTAAACAATGGCAAAGTAAATGAAGCAGATCACATAATTTGTCTTCCAAGCATTCCATTTCACTCTTTGCTTTCTCTGCTTTGTGTCTGTTGCAATGTTTGATTCTGCTGCTCTTAATTTAGAAAATGTGTAGCCATGAACTTGTTATATTGAAGATGCCAACAAGCAGCACCCTTTTATGAAATAAAACCTGATTTTATTTTTTAAAATATACTTTTGCCAGGGTATGGATGGCACCCTCCTTTTGGTTTATTTCATGTGAGGTGGCTGAGAAAAATAGGTGTTGGTGTTAGGCAGCCTGGGTTCAAATTCCAGCTCTGCCACTAAGCAAAGTACATTGGGGGAAAGTCACAATCTATCTGATTACTGGTGAAGCCCTTCCAGCACCTGCTGTCTGACAAGGTCACAGCATGGGGAATACAGCCACAAGGCCGCTATGTCTGGAAACCGGAATCATTTGATTTGATAATATGATTTTTATTATTGATACTTATGATGTGGACAACAAGATATTTGCCAATTCTAAGGGAGAAAACATGTTGTTTGGACCTGCAGGAATATTCCAAGAATGGGACTAAAAAAACATAATTAAGAAATGTCCACAGGTGTGCAATGTTTCCCAAGAAATGAATAACAACAATGTTTTTTGAAAGTTCACAAACACAAATTACAGATCAAGATTTCTGGGAGAAACTTGGGTAACAGGAGTTGTTTGTCCCTCAGTTAATAATTCCTACTGAGCCTTTTGTTCTAGGGCCACAATCCTTGCAAAGGCCTAATTACAGAGAAAGAATTATTTTACCCATAGTACAGAGCCCACCATATCTAGCCTACTTGATTGAGGAAAGATTATGGTATCCTCCAACAGACCTTCTTTTACCTTACACAGGGATTTATGATGAGGATGGAAAACACATAGTTAATATTGATGGCAAATGGTTTGACATACTGGGCTAACTTACAAAATTTACCTTTTAGTCAAAGATTACAAAGATTTAAGGCCTGGTGCACTTTAACAAAAGAATAAAGAAACTCTCTGAGAAAGCAGTTCAACCAGTTTTATGAGAAAATAAATGTAGGCACTAATTAAAATAAGTTTTATTTTTAGAGTAATGTTAGAAATATTTTCAGGTTCTTAAGTCTTTAGGTGTATGGGATTTTAGATGCTTTAAAATTATAGTTTATAAATTTTAGGTTATCATAAGCATAAGACTTAAGAGGACTTTTAGATGGGAAGCTTAGATTAGAAATAAAGTACAGGTGTATTTAAAGTTGAAGATTAATGATAAGTTGGGACTCATAGAGTCTGGTTGCGTAGTCTGGCGCCTGTTAAACAAGGAACTGTTACGTTCTGGGAGAATTACACATATGTGGAAACTGTAAATCAATGATGTATTTTGTTAGAATGATTCTGTACCCATAATGAAAGAAAAAAATCATATAAATAAAGACCCAGAGAAAGCAGGATTAGCTTTCCCTCTGGAGATTGCTTGAAGAGAAGGAGTCCTCGTCCTGTTTCTTACACTGACGCCACTCATCCTTCAGACTCCCTGGATCTCCCCCCGGGGATGGACCCCGGCAGATTACACTTTCCTTATCTCTAGAAAAGGGTATAATGAAGCATCATCCAGGATAATTCTGAGAAGTAAACATATGCATAAATCTTATAGCACAGCCGGGCGCCGTGGCGCACGCCTGTAATCCCAGCACTTTGGGAGGCTGAGGCAGGAGGATCGCGAGTTCAAAGCCAGCCTCAGCCATGTCGAGGCACTGAGCAACTCAGTGAGACCCTGTTTCTAATAAAATACAAAAAAGGGCTGGGGATGTGGCCCCGTGGTCGAGTGCCCCTGAGTTCAATCCCTGGTACCACAAATATATATATATATATATATATATATATATATATATATATATATATATATATCTTATAGCACATATTAACTGCTCAGTAAATGATACCTGTTATCAAAGGAAAATGGTCAAAGGATTTTATATTTCAGCTTCAGATTTTAATCAAGATTTCATGGCCACAAACTGAAGTAGTCTGAAGTATGTTGGGTGGAAGTAAGCTCTATTCTCAAGCCCCCTGGAGAAAGTATAAGAAATAACATTACTTCTGGAGAGGTTAATTAATAAAATCAAATAATGAATTGGAGCAAGGGCCTGTAAATATTTATACAGCCTCTCATAGTAAACACTTTAGTCTTTGCAGGTCACATGATCATGCAAGTATGGGCCCACCTCTTAACCCCACCCTTGGAGCTGGAAAGCAACTGTAGACAATTCATAAATGAATGGACATGTCTGTATTTCAGTAAGATTCAGTTCATGGACACTGAAGTTCGAATTTCTTGCAGATTTCCCATGTCATAAAATATTATTCTTTGGATTTTTTCCCCATTCATTTTAATCACAAAATATATTCTCATTATCCACAGTACAAAATCAGAGGGTAGGATTAAGTTGGCCTCTGAGCCTTCCTTTAACCTCTGGATTACAGCTGTTACGAGTCATTATAGTGTGCACAGACAAAATTAACTTATTTAAATAATCAGAACAATCTGAAGTTAAGCAAAACAAATAGAAAATCACAGAAGCAAATTTTGGCAGAGTCAATCCTATCAATGTCTGGCTGACCTCAGCCCAGCTGGAAGGACTGGCCCCATCTGGAAATTAATGTGATGGGCTGACATGCCGGATGCTAATCAACAGTCAAACCATAACTAACTCTCTCGCACACCAAGAAGCTTCCTAATCATCATTTGGCTTTCCTACAGAGTTGCCTACAGGGAGGGACTGTACTGGTCAGGCTGACACAAGTATGTATTTTGTTTGACAGCTATTTCTTACTGCAAATGGATAAATTGTGATTCTGATTTACTCATCAGTCTTTTGTAAAGTGTTAGTTGTTCTTTAGCCTGAATCAGCATTTCCAAATCCAATCAGCTTTGATACATGCGTGAGAGTGTTATTGTGAATGAATGTGACTGAAGGCCAGGTTCTCAACATTAGTTAATGTACAAAGGTAATTTTACTTTGAAAGGGACTTCATTTGTGTGAGGCCAGCCAAATTTCCATATCTGAAGCTCCACAATTAGGCTGTGCTACCTACTCTTCATCAAAACTTTAAATGCCTTTCAAAAGGTAAGTGTGAGGATTCATTGAATAATTGCAAATAATAATGAAACATAATAAGTGCTCAGTTAGTGTAAGCTATTATAATGATCATCACTACAATTGACATTTGCTGTCACTGTATCCTTGCATCTTAATTATACCCATTAAATAGCCTTTGTTCCTTTTTTAAATTTTTTTCTAATATTAGAAAATTATAATTTATTTTATAAGGGTTCCTGGGATAAAGGAAATTACAATAGACTGTCTCCAGTTCTTTAACTAATTTAAAGCTCCCTAAGATAGCTCCTCCCTCATAAATTCCTTTCCATTTAGAATCAAGGTCACCTTACAAAGAAAAGGAAGGAGGATCTTAAATATATTGAGCATCTACTTGCTTTGAGCATCATTACATGGAAAATAAATTGGCAAGGATATTTCTAATTGCAATCCACACCACAGGATTCTTTCTGGGACCTGGATCTCTATCTCTTCAGATATTTAAAAGCAATGGAGGGTGAAGAAACAAGTTTCTGTATTTCCAGGTTTATCTTCCACCCTCCCCATGCACACCACCCCACCACTGTTTTTTTCCCCAGTGCCTTGTCCTAATTTGATTTGTGAGTAAGGGCAAGCTTGCTAGGATCTGAAGCACTGAAATGTATGTGCTAAAACCAAAAGCATAGAAGGGACAAGATCAGATTGTTCCCCAGGGAGAATCTGGGAAGTAAGACAAATTATACCTCAAGAAGAAAAAGAAGGGTCAGGGCCTAACACTCCAGACACAGCAGGCAAAGAGGAATTTAAATGAGACTAAGAACAGAAATCAGAGCAGATGGTAGCTTGCCATAAGCAAATTTGATATCCAAACCAGTGGGGTTATTATTATCAAAATTCACCAACCCTACAAATACACCAACCCTACTGCCCAGTGTCTTAGGGCAGATTTGGATGCAGTTCTTAAGACAAGAGCTCAGTTATCCTCAAGCAGCAAAAAATGCCAGAAACAGTGTTCCTATGAAAGCTGGAGTAAGCTTTAAGAATAAACTGAGGTGGTTCTTGGATACCAAGGAGAGTAGCCTGCAGAAGCAACCCAACAGAACCAAAGAAAGGATCCAGGAGAGGGTCATGGAGTCAAGAGTGCAGGAACAAGGGTCAGGCAACACAGGCAAAGACCAAAGTGAAAGTGGTTGGTAGCAGAGGAATGAGGAGCACATAGAGACAAGAAGGGGAAAACACAGACTGGCATCTGGTATGGCTGATTCAAAGACTAAGTTGTGTTCATGCTTACTTTACAGACTGCCAAATAGGGCTGATTGATGGTGTCACAAGCAGAGAGAAAGGCATAAAGTAAGCCTCTAGAAATAGGAAAGGTGCATGATGATGCTCTTCAAATTCTTTATGAAGCAAGGTCTGAGATGGACAGATGAACTATGATAGGATGACAGGATGACGGATGGAGAACATATACAACCTGTCATGATGATTTTGTAGCAAGACATGGACTACATGTGCATCTCTGAACCTCACTTTCTTCTGCACTGCGGAAGACCAATGTTGCCTTCAGACACAAGGAAGAGTAAGAAGCCAGCTAACATAGGGAATGCACCACGTGGTAGGTACTCAACACTTAGGATTTCATGTCCACTATTCTCTTAGTGCACTGTATAAATAGCCAAAGGGCTGGCTGATGGGAAGACTGGGTTCTACCAGTGTTCTGCGTGCATCAGCACAGTTTAAAAATCCTTGACCATTCCCAGTGGCTGGAGATTAAAGAGAAACTTCCTATATACCAAACTTGCCCTTTCTGCTCAACCAAACTCACTCTCCTTCTCTAAGACTATGTCTTACAAGTTTCCAAACATGGCCCTTCTTCCTACCTCTGCTTCCTTCCACTTATACTTGTCCCTTTTGGGAAGACCCTTTAGCCTCACCTCCTTCCACCTGCCCATGCCCTTTTCACCCAACTCAAATGTTCCTTTTTCCTGACTATTCTTTCTTTATGCTCTTCTCTGCCCCCAGCGCACTGATTTCATCTTTTCCAAATCTCATTCCTTTTTTTAAAACACAGATTGTTGGACCCATCTCCTGGTTTCTGATTCTGAGACTCTAAAATTTGCATCTCTAGCAAATTCCCAAGTGACTGTTATGCTTCTTGTCTGGGGCCCACACGAGGAGAACCACTGCAGAAGATGCACCATCATGTAACAGAACAAACTTTGATACTGGTTTTGCCACTTGCTAGGGTTATGACTTGGGCATTCTGGTCCCCAGTTTACTTCTCTGCAAATGGGGCAATTCCTCACACAATTATTTAATGAGATCAGATGGAAATGCCCATGGGTTTATAAGAACTTAATTATCATTAGTTTCACAATCCAAATTCAGTTTTGTTCTACTGATAAAGTCAATTTTCTGCCTTCTGTCTTTTGTGGCTATAGCACTTTTGTCCTTGATGGAATCACTTGATGGATTATCTCCTGAATAACCAAAAGACTGAGAGGCAATGTGTTCAGCCTGCTAGGAAAGCTGGCACCTGCTGCTTCATCAGCTTACAATCTGGTCACTGCAACTTCGGTTCCAAAAAAGGTCTTACAACTGCTTGTCTTGGTTTATTTTCCTTGATCCTCAATAATAATAATAATTATAATCATAAGAATATTAACTGTTCTGGTTTGGGTAAAGAGCACAATCTACATGCAAAGGGTATTTTGCATGTGCTACAGTATTTAAATCACAATGAGCTGGAGGCAAAGGTATTATTATCCCTCATTTCCTAGATGGTAAAATGGAGGTGCAAAAAGGTTAAGTAAGTTTCTCGAGTTCCCAAAGGTAGTGTCAAACAGCTGCCACACAACCCCCTGTGTCCAAAATTGAATCATGCTGGGCAAAACCCAGGAGGACAGTAGCTATTTTCAATAACCTCATGCAACACACAAACACACCTCTTCCCTCTCCTCACTGTCAAAAGTAGTTGGAATGAAAATAAAAGGTTATAACAAAAATTGGGATGGAACTGATGAAAACAAAGTTATAAAATTTTCTGCATAGAAAGAAGACACTTTGTTGCTAAAACAAGTGGTGTTTGAATCACAGGGAATGGGAATTCTCCAAGCAAGCTAAGTCCAACCTTCCTATGTGAGAAGAACCTAATCAAACCTCACTGGCTCAATCAAACTTTTCTCAGTGCACCTACATGGAGGTAGAGCTCCTTTCTATGTGCTTCCAGAGTCTGTGTGATCCTCGGGAGCTGGGTCAGAGATTTATTTATTACTTTTATCTGTGCCTAACAATGGTAGAGAGTCCATGTAGTGGACAGTTGATGGAGTTTCCTTTAGGAACTTGGTCTGGGCAAGACGTATCCACTCTCAGTTCCAGAAATGGTCTGAAAGTCCTATGAAATGTTGTATCCCATATCCAGCCACCAAATTTGATCTTGGAGGGGCAGTTAGTGCAATTCAAGTCCAGTCACAGGAAGACCCTGCTATAATCTTCTAGAAGTGATAGAAATGATGGTACTCCATGGTAAAATGGGGTCTCTTCCTTTGGAATCCCAACCCTCACAGGTAACTTCTCTAAACTCCTCCAGGCACTTCAAACTCAACACATATCAAGCAGGTCACTACTCTCTGAATCCCCCCGACCCCACACCTCATGCCTATCCTGCATTCATGCAGAGAACCTTGACTTTCAGGCACCCTGATCCCTACTAGGCATCATAGGCTGCTCCCTCTTTTGGATTCATGAACTGAAAAGTGTCTTGTCATTTATTTCTCCTAAATATAAATCTACTTTCCCAGTTCATTTTTTTTTTTTTTTTGGTGTGTGTGTGTGTGTGTGTGTGTGTGTGTCTGCACTTTCACTACTTTATATCCCCAGCATGTCCTGCCAGAACTGTTTCAGAGCTTCCTATGTGACCTTCTTTCTTCTAAGCTAATTCCTTCCAATCAGACCCCACCACTGCATCCAGGTTCAAATCTTGAGTATAACACACTACAACTCAAAATGTTAATAGGGGTCACCATTAGATATAGGATAAATCTCAGCTTCCTTAGAATGATGTACCATTCTCTTCATGGTCTGGCCTCTCCTTTCTTCTTGAGTCCCACATCTCTTCAACTCCATTCTCTACTAATCTACACCCAACCAGTGCTGAAGTGACACAATATTTCTTATCCAACATCCAGACTGAGTCTTCTGCTTTAATGCCTTCCATTTCCAAATATATCTGAGTAACACGCTCTTTTTTCCAAAGTCAAGTTGATATTAGGTTCTTAGTGAATCATTCCTTGATGTGGCAGGAAAATATAGGGTCCCCTACTGCCTGTGCATCCCAAGTCTCTAAGGTCACCTTCCTCTGTTGTCAATACTGCAACTCTCTACCATCTAACATCCTAAAATCCTCAGCAGGATAAACCACTATTTGTTTTCCAACAATTGGGTCTACATCTGCCATGGCCATCTTCACCATCTTCTGTCCTTATCAACAATTTTCTGGTTAGCCCTGATGCTTTGGGAAGATGTTGACAAATGGGACACAATCTTTCCTTCTGTCTCAACTCTTGTTTTCAGTCTCAGAAACTTCAGTGTCTATGTGGATGACCCAATCAACCCCTGTTCTTAATTCCTTTATTTCTTTGTCATGAAGAATTTTTCTTCATTTCACTTTAACCACACAATTTTAGATTAACCCCTGAACCACTCATCAATATAAACTAAGCCACCCACCAAATTATAAGCATCTAACCTTCCTTTCCAGCCACAACCTTATAGCCTTCTGATTCATTGGTTTAAATAACTCTCCTCATACTCTTCACCTACACTTTAAATATTGTTCTGCAAATTGCGTGTAGCTTAGGTGCTACAAAATTTATTGGACTGTCAGGAGAAAATATCAGAACTTTAATTTATTATTTTTAACTCTTCTTTTGGCCTGTGTTTTATTGTGTACATGATATACTAGTAGAATAATTCATTGGAATAATTTGACATTCTTAAATAAAAGCAGACTCTTGAGTTCTGACCCTGTGAAATTTACCAAATGTGTGACCATAAGAAAATTATCTAACCATTCTGTACCTAGTTTTCCCATTTGTAAAATTATACAGCAGTGGTTTCTACCTCATGGAGTTATGATGAATGTTATGAATATTGAAATGATTAATATTCATAAAGCACTTAGTACAACTTCTCATTGCATTTAAAATAAAATTTTCATTCTATCTTAGCCTCCTAGGCCCCTACATGTTCTGTTCTTTGTATACTTTTCCTGTCTTAGTTTGTGCTATTCTTCCCTGTGGGCACTAAGGTGCAGCCACACTCACTAATTCCCAAGCACACCAAGTTTTGTCCAACACTAAAACTGTGGTGTACACTGTTATACCCTATGCCCCATATGCTCCTCCCAGCACTTGTAGCTTGTCCATCTTCCTCTCAATGTCTGTGTCAACTTACTGGGGATGACTCCTCCTCTTTCTTTAGTAATGTCACACCTACCTCATTTCTTGCCATTCTGATTCCTTGTTTATTTCCTTCTCTTTTCCTTTTCATACTCACTTTCTTATTTATTGCCCATTATCTGTCTCTTAGCTGGTATGTATTGCTGTACAGTACACTTCACTCTGAACACAATGGCAATCAGGAGGGTCTCACAGTTTAGAGTCAAATCTTAGCTTCAGCACTGAATTCTGTGGAAATTGAGCAGGAATTTTTTTTAACACATTTATACCTTTGTTTCCATATCTACATAGTGAGAATGATCACATATAACATTATGGGCTTAGTATGAAGATTAAGTAAAACAATATTTGGTACAAAGTAATTAATACTAATACTACTATGACTACTAATTATCATGGTGATATTATTATTGGTAGCATTCAGCAAAATTATTGAATGAATGAATCAGTGATATTTGGAATATTGTGTAAATACAGTGTGCTACACACTGTGCTATTTGTCACCTCTTATGCCTTATTTAAAATTTTTATTCTCACAACTTAGAGAGCTACATAGCATTGTCCTGGAAAAAGTTATTTAGATAATCTGAGTAATTTCCACAAAGATATGTAGCCTCTAAAGAGATGGAACCAGAATTTAAAAACAATTTGCCTCCAAGTCTGGTGCTCTTTCCAATGACTATGGACTAGAACACGCCTGTTCATAAGAACTACCTGGAATCCTGTAGGTCTGATGTGGGATCCTGAACTCTGTGGCTTTCATAAGAAATTTGGTACATTTGAAGCGGAGCTGTGCTGGGAGCCACTGCCCTGACCTGCCCCTGCTTCATGGTTCCCTGGCCTTGCCCCTAGGCACCACCGAGCTAGTGTGAGCCCATTTAGTGCATCAGAGCTAGAAGTTCAAGACGCCACAGTTATGAGTGTGGTCTTCTTGGCAGGTCTTTCATTCTCATGGCCATAACCTTGATGGCCCCACTGGCCTGAATGTGGCTGAGGATGAATTTGTGGTTGCAAAACCGTCCAACAACATCTGGAAAACACCACAGGATTGCATTAGTGCTTAAAAGGAGCGTTTTGAATTTTTAGCTTAGAGATAATTCTGAAATCAATTTCAAGGAGGACTTGAAAGAAATGCCTTTACTTAACTTGGATAAGAAAGCAAAGTAATAAACAAATAGATTTCCAACTTCTTTTTTATGTTATTGTATTAGATGCTCAGGCATAAAGTTTTCTTAGGAAAAGTTTTGGAGAGATGATTGGAAGAGGCAAGCAATCAAGATCCATAGGGAAATGTTTACAGAAAACTCTATGTTCAATTAAATAGAGGACCAGATGTTATTTTAGTTTGCCCCATGTTTGAAAAATTCTTCTACAGAGTTGTGGCCAGGAAAAATAATTGACATCTTCTTGAAAACATGGGTAGCTTTTAATGCTTACAATTAAGTTCCTCAATTTCTTTTAGTTATCATGTAGAGTTATCACTACTTTCAAGCCAAATAATAACAGGTTGGACACATTTCAATACTAATTTGGAAATGTTTGAAGAACATTGGGATTATAATTCCCAGAGATCATTTCAGGTTTTGTCCTTGCTTCTATGATGTAAATTATGGCCATAAAAAGAAAAAGAAAGTTATAATCCTTAACCATATGTAAATCCAGACAATACCCAAGATGATCTGGTGAAAAATTGGTCCTGGAAATATAGGACTTCCATGCAACCTTTGGAGAAGAGTCAGGTTAGATGTGAGGAGGTAACAAACTCTCTGGAATGGATTCAGAATCAGTCTCCATGAGGGGAAAGGGAAAGGATGTTCAGAATTACTCCTGTGCTCAGCAGGCTATTTACACCCATTGAAATGGCCTGAGGCTGAAGTGGGCAGAGTTCCCAGACCCTATTTGTCTGAACAGGCTTAGTCTGTGGTGCAGTAACAAGCAACCCTCAAATCTCAGTGGCTTAAAAGAACAAAAGCTCAACTTCTTCACATTCCACAGCCAAAGCAGGTTGGCAGTGTGGCTCAGATAAAAAACCCCAGCTGATGGAGCCTCTGTCTTAAAATACATTCCCTAAGCAACTCAGGGTGCATCTTGTACTAACTCCTAAATTATTCTTCCCAGAAGTAATGCATGTCATTCCCAACCATATGTAGTTGGAAGACCTGGTCACAGAGCCACACTTCCAGTGCCCCTTTGTGCTGATGGGGTAGAATAGTGTGAACTGACAGGAAAGGTGGGCAGAGGCCAGAATATGTGGAGGCCTCATAGGTTAACATAGGGAATGCATATTTTATTTTAAATGCACCAAGAAGGTGAATGGCTTTAAACCAATTTATGCTTTTAAAATATTGCTCTCACTGTTGTTTCAAGAATGGACTGGGTGAAAGAGGTCAAAAGAAGAAACAGAGAAAATATGATATGATAGCAGTGGTCATGTAAAAGGTAATGGTGATTTACTGTGGGTGAGAGAGAAATTCTAGTTCCATTCTGGAGATTAAATCACTGGATGTACCCATATGCTAGGTAAAGGAGAACTGAGGTATCAAAGATGACTCCCTAATGTCTGACTTGAGTAACCAGAAAAATAATGGGGTAATTTATTTAAATGGAGGAAAAAGTGGTAGAAATCCAGAGTTTAGGAAAAATCAAAATCTAATTTTAGACACATGAAGTATGTGATGGTTATGATAAACTCAAGTAGAGATATCTAGGATTAGTCAGTGCATAGCTAAGAATAATGTCCTAAGAAGAGCCTAAACGTAGAAGGCAAGAACATAGAGAATATCTTTCTAAAAGTTGTCCTCTACTTCTTTTTTTTTTTTCATGTCTAAATTTGTTTAATAAGTAGTTCTTATATACATGGGAGTTTTAAAACATTATCTCAAACTTTCAAAATGTCTGGGTTTAATTTTCTTTTTTATTTTTATTTTTTATTCTAAGTTGTTATAAATGACAGCAGAATGCATTTCATTTCATATTACACATATAGAGCACATTTTTACAAATCTCTGGTTGTATGCAAAGTATATTCACACCATTCGTGATTTCATACATGCACTTAGGGTAATGATACCCATCTCATTCTACCATCAGTTTTTTTTCTTCACCCTTTTGCCCCCTCCTTCCCCTCCCTCCCCATTGGCCATTCTAGTGTTCCTCTAATCCTCCTATGCTCCCCATCCCAACCCAACTGTGAATTGGCCTCTTATATCAGAGAAAACATTTGGCATTTGGCTTTTTGGGATTGGCTAACTTCACAATTAGCATTATATTCTCTAACTCCATCCATTTACCTGCAAATGCCATGATTTTATTCTCTCTTATTGCTGAGTAATACTCCATTGTGTGTATATACCATATTTTCTTTATCCATTCATCTACTGAAGGGCATCTAGGTTGGTGCCACAGTTTAGCTATTGTGAATTGTGCTGCTATAAACATTGATGTGGCTGTGTCCCTGTAGTATGCTGTTTTATTCAATATATACGTACTGAATGACAATAGTGTGCTGGATGCTGGAGAGAAAATATACAAAGGTTGTGGCTTTATAGATTTTTACATTCTACTAGCTTTACACATACCTTTAATTCCTGAGGAGCACCTCTGAGGGAAGCAGAATTATCATCTCCAACTTAATGTTGGGGAAACTGAGACACAAAAGGGTCTTATATAGCCAATAATAAGGCTATAAATCTCAGCAGTATGCCTCCAGAGCGCATGCTTTCAATCACTGTGTGGTCCTGTCACCGCTGATGCTTGATGATGACAGTCACCCTTTCCTGTTCCCAGAATATGAGATAATGGCACTTTAGAGCAGGAAGGTAGAGAAAGTGGGATGTGTACAGCTCTTAAGTCAAATTGAGAGCCATACCAGAGGAAGTGCCAACTCATCCTGTGTGAAATGGCCTTAAGAGCCCCTGTCTACTAATTACAGGGATGGGAATATTATTTCCTTGGGTATTGAATTTCAAAAGTCTGCTCATCCCAGAAGGACATGAATAGGAAAACTCGGTCCCATGTCCCAAGCCCACATGAAGGCAGTGCGGGACACTGGCACCTATATAGCACACATTGAACCCAGCCCAAGTACCAGTGCCTGTGATGCTGGGCAAATCACTCAATCATTTTGAAACTATAAAATGAGAACAATGATAGTATTTTCCATGTAGGTTAATAATACGATTGAAAGTGATAATGCCTGTAGGTGAAGTCTTGAAACATAGAATGTCCCAATGAACTATTATTCATAGTGTCAAATGGGCCTGACATTCATTTTCACATGAAAGTTAGTGGAACCTGAGTAGGCACCAGTTCAGGAAATTCAAAAGAAGAAGGATTATCTGTGGAATGAGAGGGCAATTACTGGGTTATGCAAACTGCCCCGACCCTTCTCCTTGCTATAGAAAAATATTATAGAAAAATACTTGTCCCACATTTATTTCCAAAATCTGCTTTGCCAAGTTTCTAGCATTCATTTCTGTCCAATCACATTCTAATTAACATCAAATTCCAATTCATATTCACTACAGGAAGAATATCCACCAGGAAAGATTTCTCTTAATCCCTGGTGGTGTGTAATAAAGGAGGGTATTTGCCAAGTCTGGGACCAGTCCTTTTAGTCAAAGATTTAATCATGTGAATGTGGAGATTCATATATGAACAACTGAGCTACCACGATTAAGGGAATTTTTCTTCAAAGGGTATTGGTCTCCTGAAGGAAACATATCAAGCACTACCATGGAGGGAATTTAGGACAATTTGCTCTCAAGGGGCTCAATTATTTCTAAATATATTTTCAAATAAATGAGACTTTCTTAAACCATTTATCACCATGGCAACTAAAGCTGGCAGGATTGGTGGGAGTTTTAGCTTCTACCAACTGTGAAATATGCTTGTTGCTTGCAAGTCTTTAGGAAAAAAAAAATGCTACATTGAATAAGGAAAGGAATAAATTCATGAAGGCTCACAGGAAATTAATGAATAAAGGAATGATGAGAAAATTTGTAAAAATGTACAACTTTACTCTGTGAGTTAAATTATAAATAATAATAATAATAATAATAATAATAATAATAATAATGGTTTTATTAGACAGAACTTCATTATGCCTTCCATTTGGTTATCTTTTAAATAAAATAATTCTCTTAAAATATAAATGTTTTTATCTAATCGTACATCCCAGCACATGCAGTACTCAAATGCTATGACTTGGAGATCAAAAGCCAGGAGTTCAGGCTGGGAAGAGAGCTCAATGATAGAGCACTAGCATAGCAGGCAGCAGGCTTTAGGTTCAATCTCTAAATGTGCATGTGCACGTGCACACACACACACACACACACACACACACACACACACACACACAAAAGGCAGCAGTCAGGGGTTCTAGTCTTGGTTCTGATGCCAGTTAGTAGTGTACATTGAAAACGATTTCCAACTATTTACTTTACTATAGATAAAAGGATATTGTAGTCGAATACTCACTTTGGGTAACTGAGTTAAACACTGACTTTTTAAACATTTTTATGAACTTTTAAAATGTTTGCATACATGCAATTGATTTATTCATTCTTTAAAGTTTTTGGGCAATGAATCAGGTGTTCAGGCTCATGCACTGTATGTATGTATATGTATATGTGTCTTTGCAGAAGTTCAACCATACCCAAGGAGAGAAAGGATGACCACCAGAAGGTATTTCTAAAGAAGGATCAAGCAACATTTATTGAGCAACTGTTTATTTATGAGCACTTTACATATTTTCTCCTTCAATCCTCACAAACTTGTATGTTAGGAGTTTTAATTCCCACAATAGAGCTAAGGAAAGAGAAAGTTTCATCCTTTCAATCCATGTCCCAGCACCAGCAAGTTGTAGAACTGAGGTTCACCAGCAAGTTCTAGAACTGCTTGACTCAGAGTAGGCATTACCAGGCTGTCACTCCTGTGAAATGATTGTATCTCTGAAGGTACAACGTGGTGGAAAGAAATGTGGTCAGGAAAGCAAGATCTGAGCTTTACTTCTAGCTTTGTCACCTACCAGTTGGCTAACCTCAATTTGTTCTGTCCTGGCCTTGGGCATTAATATTCTTATCTACAAGAGACTGGCTCATTTGGAGTGACCACTTCTGGAGTGAGTGGGCACTCTCAGATAAAAGAAGAGGAGAGCCCATATCCCAGCAACTCAGAAGACCGAGGCAGGAGGATCACAAGTTCAAAGCCAGCCTTAGCAACTTAGCAAGGCACTAAACAATTTAGTGAGACCCGGTCTCAAAATAAAAAAGAAAAAGGGCTAGGCATGTAGTTCATTAAGTTCCCCTGGGTTCAATCTCTGATACCAAAAATAAACACAGAGGAGGAAGAAGAGGAGGAGGAAGAAGAGAAGGAAGAGGAGGAGAAATAGAAGAGAAAATGGGGGGGGGGGAGTTTCAAAGTGTTCATGGCTGTGGGGGCTTACTGCAGGGAGGTATGGAGGTGACTGTGGAAAAGCAGCATCTGCCTTTTGGAAGCAAGATTAAGCCCTAGTGGCACAGGTTTTAGAAGGTGTCTATTCAGAATTTACAACTGAAAACAGAAGTCAGACACTGAAATAAAATAAACTAAAAAAGAGCTTTCTGGTAGCTCAAGCAAGTGTTAGCTTGAAAGCAATAGGCTCTATTCAGCCTTCTCAGTAGTATCTCTGTGGGTGACTTAATTTTTACTAAACTCAGTGTCCAGATATGACAAGATCAGAAACTACTGGAAGAGTTTAAACCTTGCTTAAAGATTTTAAGACTACCTTTTGTGGGTTTTTCTTTCCAAATTTCCACATACTACAGTGACAGGAAAATGATATTTTCATCAAGATCATGACTCCCTTTTATTTCTGTCCATCCTAAAGAAATAGCCTTGACAAAGGGAAGAAAACACACCCTAACCTCATCTCCTGACAGCTTTCCATCTAGGCTCAGTAACTCCATCAAACACTAGTCCAGCTCTGGCTCCCTAATTTGTGAACTGGAAGAGAAGATGTTGTTTTCATTTCTTGGATATTATTCCTCTAAATAAAAGTGGCAGAGGAAATCTCTGCTTGAAGGATAATATAGTGGAAAGGTCACAGACCTGGAGTGAGCCAGGGTAGGTCCTTTCCTGATGGATTTACTAACATTATGACCTTAATAAATTACTTAATCAATTTATTTCATTCTCTGCCTCAGAAATCAGTTATGGTAATTCCAGCCATTGTTGGTATCCAGGGAGTAAGTGTGGAACTACAGGGGAAAAAAAGTCAAAAATGAGAAACCTGGGAAGAGAATGAGTGTTGCAGTTTGGATATGAGGTGGCCCCCAACAACTTCTGTGTTAGTGTGGGTATGTTCAGAGGAGAAAGGTGAAGATTATGAGAACCCGAACCTAATCAGTATATTAATGAATGGATGTTTTAGTCAGCTTTCTCACTGCTGTGACTAAAAGACCCAATCAGAACAATTTTAGAGGAGGAAAATTTATTTGGGGCTCACAGTTTCCGAGGTCTCAGTCCACAGGCAGCCAGCTCCATTCCTCAGGGCTTGAGGTGAGGCTGAACTTCATGATGGAAGAGTATGGAAGAAGGAAACAGCTCACATGATGATCAGAAAGCAGAGAGAGAGATCTCTACTTGCCAAGTTACTTTACCAATAGTGCTGTTTAAATTTGTATCCCAGGGTCTACAAATATATACCCAAAGCCACCCCCCAATACCCCACCTCCTCCAGCCACACCTGACCTGCCTTCAGTTGCCACTCAATTAATCCCATCAAGTGATTAATTCACTGATTGGGTTAAGGCTTTCATAGTTTCCATAGTCTCAACAGTTCAAGGATTACCCAAAAGTTAAAAGTCCAAAGTCTCCTTTGAGACTCAAGGCAAACTATCATCATGAGTTCCTATAAAAATCAAAACTATTTACTAGTATCCAATATATAATGGTTCAGAATAAACATTTTCATCACAAAACTAGTGACATAGAAGAAAGGGATAGGACCAAAGCAAAATTGAAATCCAGCTTGGCATACAAGTCCTGTAGCTCCAGGTCTGGCTTCTGGGGCCCATGGCATCATGATGTTCTCTCTAAAGGGCTTGTGTAGCTCTGCCCCTGTGGCCTTGTTGGTTGTAGCCCAAGTGGCTTTCTGTTGGCTTGTCTCTGCTCAATTCCTGCAACTTTCCTAGGATGATGTTCCACATTACTGGCATTTCTTAGTCTTGGGAGTGTCTACTGCAGCTTCAGCTTCTGCCACACATCTCCAGGATCCCCCTCAGGGGTTGCCCACTGGGACTCCAACCCTGATGCACTTTGCCTAGACTCCTAAGCCTTCCTTTGAAATCTTGGTGGAAGCCTCCATGAACCCCTAACTCCAGCATCCTGTATTTCTGCAGAACCATCACCACATGATTGACACCAAGGTCTGCTGCCATCTCAAGCAACAGCCAAGCCTCCAGAGACCCTGGGTGCAGAAGCCTCTGAGTGCTTGAGTATCCTAGCATGTTGAAAACACTTCCTAGACTCCCTTGTGCAAGAAGGGTGCCTCACTGGTCTCTTCTCAAGATAATTTTTACCCTTATTTCCTTGACTCCGAGATGGATATGATCTTGCCAGTTCCTGAGATACCCTCAAGCCATCTTTCTCATTGTTTCTGAGCAAATCTTTAGCATTTCTTTAGTGGCATTAATGTCTTTAACAACTGAAATTTCCTTAGCCTCAATTTTTCTCCCACTTTTCAAGTACAAGCTTTTTAAATCTTTCTGCTCTACTTTCTGCTCCTGAATATCACAATAAACTTGGCTAAAAGCCACCAGCAATATTCATGTCACTTCCTGAATGCTATGCTGCCTAGATATTTCCCACAGATTAATAAGTTTATTGCTTTTAAAATCAGCCTCACAAAAAGTCTGGCAAAATGCAAACAATTTCTCAGTCAGAACAGAACACAAATGGCCTCTAGTCCAATTATCAATAGTGTCCTCCTTTTCCTCTAAACCCTCTTGAGCCTGTCTTCACTTTTCTGGTCCTATTGGAATTCTGGTCTTCTGAGCTTCCGCCAGAATCAGCCATTAAGTTATGCTTACAACAATCTCAAGCTTGCACTCTAAACATCTCAAAATTCCTCCAACAAATTCCAAAATGCTTCAAAAACTTAAAGAACCATATGGTCAGATTAGACATAGCAATGATCCATTCATGGTACCAATTTTGGTTTAAGTCAGATTTCTTGCTGCTGTGACTAAAATACCTGACCATAACAATTTTAGAGGAGGAAAAGTTTATTTGGGGGCTTGTGGTTTCCAAAGTCTCAGTCCACAGACAGCTTGCTCCATTCCTCAGGGTTTGAGGTGAGGCTGAACTTCATGGTGGAAGAGTATGGAAGAACGAAGCAGCTCATATGATGATCAGAAAGCAGAGAGAGAGAGAGAGAGAGAGAGAGAGAGAGAGAGAGAGAGAGAGAGAGAGAGAGAGAGAGAGAGAGAGAGAGAGAGAGAGAGAGAGATCTACTTGCCAAGTTACTTTACTAATACTGCTGTTTAAATTTGGGTCTAAAAATATATACCCAAAGCCACTCCCCCAATGCCCCACTTCCTCCAGCCACATGCCACCTGCCTTCAGTTGCCACTCAATTAATCCCATCAAGTGATTAATTCACTGATTGGGTTAGGCTCTCATAATCCAGTCATTTCATCTCTAAACCTTCTTGTATTGCCTTACACATGAGCTTTTGGGGGATACCTTACATCCAAACCATAATAATGGAATAACTGAATAGAAACTATAGTCAAGTAGGATGTGGCTGGAGGAGGTAGGTAACTAGAAGCATGCCTTTGGGATTTATATTTTGTCCCTAATGCTTTCTGTTTCCTGGCTGCCATAAGCTGAACAGCTTTCTTTCATCATACCTTTCCACCATGAAATTCTAACTTATCTCTGACCCCCAGCAATGGAGTCAGCTGATCATGGACTGAGACCTCTAGAACTATGAGCTCCACATAAACATTTTATCCTGTAAATGGTTCTTGTTGGGTATTTTGGCCACAAAAATGACAGCAGACTAATACAGTGGGCAATAAGATTCAGAGCAGGATGAAGTTTCAAGACTAGAACCCCAATGGTACGAGGAGAAATCATCCACAGTGCAGGATGGATTAACATGAGGGCCCAATATTCAACCAGCTGCAGAAATACTGGCAAGCCAGATGCTGAGACTATCCATATTGTGACCAAATTATCAAACCAAAGGATGCAAGAAGTCTTCAGACTCTGTAAAGGTAACGATGTCTAAAATAATCACCTCCAAAGTCAGAAATGCTAAAGAGAGTATAAATTACTTTACTAACACTGCTCTTTAAAATTGTATTCCAGGGTATACAAAGGTGGGGAAACCATCCAAAGTCCCCCACCTCTTCTGCATGTTCTTCCCTTGCTTCCATGTCAAGAATCCTAGCTACTATTCTCTCAGGACTATATGTGGCATGTGTGCAGGTACCCCTCATCTGAAGTGAAGCCAAAAGAAGGAAAGCTTTATGAGTGATGTTCTTTTCAAGTAGCAGAATTTAAATGAGCAAAAGCAATTCTTCCTCCTACAGGAAATAGCACTCTACCCCCACTCCAGTTTCCTTTGTCTGCCTGGGGATAGAGGATGCTATTTCATCTCCTGACATGCTTTTCACACATCACCCTCTACAGCTATACTGCCATGCCTGTGTAACATGGCAAAAACTTCCAGAATCCACTACATGTACCCAGTTAGTAGTTGATCGGATGTATAAGCCAGAAAGGAGTTCTGAGGAGGATCCTTGCAAAGTCATGGAACACTCTCATACCTTATGAACGGGCTATTGCCAAATAATTTGTTTTCAATAAAACATGTACTACTTTGTATTTTTTTAACTTTTATTTCTGAAGCAATCCCAAGCTTACAGAAAAGTTACAAAAATCATACAATTTACTCTCATTTCACCTCACCCAGATGTATTTGCAAGAAGCAAGAATGTTTTAGAACTCCTATATACATTTCACCCAGAATCACATCTTGGTAACATTTTATGACATTTGCTATATTACTCATTATCTCTAATGGAATATCATATATATGATATATATATGCATATACATACACATATATATGTATATTCTTATATGTTTACACACATATATATTTTATTATATATGTACATATGTGTACAAACATACATATGTAAATACATACACAAATATATTTACATATATAAGAAAATATATGTGTGTGTAAATGTACATACACGCACATGTATAAGAATATATATATATGTGTGTCTGTGTGTGTACATATATATGTAGTTTTCCCCTGAATTATTTGGCATAAGTGGCAAGCATCATGTTCTTTTTTATCCTAACCTTTACAGTGTGTATTACCTGAAATAGAATATTCTCTTATATGATTATAGTTACCAATATCAAGAAATTTAACATTTGTACAAATTAGCCAATTCACAGGCATATTCAAATTTTGCTAATTTTCCTAACGTTAATTTCTTATATTTTTTCCCTCAGTATTCAGTATTATATGCTGCCTTCATTATTCAGACCTTTTTAAACTCCTTTAATCCAGAACTATCCCTTTGGTTTTGTTTTCCATTAATGAGATTGACATTTTCAGGAAGTACAGAATATCGTACAATCTTAAATGCTTCTCAGTTTGAGTTAACCTCATGTTCTTCATGATTATATTCAGGTTAGCCCCTTTTGGGCAGGGATAGCATAGAAATGGTACTATGTGCAGCACAGTGGGAGGCACAGAATATTGGTTTCTCTTTTATTGGAATATGAACTTTGATTGCTGCATAATTCCTTTAGCTCCTGACAATACAGTATGAGACCATGGACCAGTGGTACCCAATCCTCTTTGCACATTAGAATCCTCCTGGGAAGTGTTATATAATCCTGTTCGTGGCTCCTACATTCAGAGAATATGACAAATTGGTTTGAGTATGACCTCAGCATTAGGGTGTTTATAAGCTCTCCGTGTGAAGCCAAGGTTGAGAATTGCTGCCTTAGACCGATTACCTGGGGCTTCCTTGGGATGAATACCAAAATGTTTTCAAGTTTCACCAGAGCATCTGATGTGCAGGGAGGGTGGAGAACCACAAGTGTATGCCTGGGAGATTAGAACTCCCATTTAAGCAATGAAGAAACTCAATGCTGCACTGGTTTTCTCAAGATCATATAGCTGAGAAGTGGGGCTAACTATATCAGTTACACCTTCTTTCCTGCTGACCATAATTCCCTGAGACAGAACTCAATTAGCTGATGCCCAGTTCACTGGGAGTAGAATAGAAGCAATTTTTTTTCCTCTTCCCAGTCCTGGGACGCTCAAAGAAAAGTGAAACGTTATGTTCAGATTGTTCTTTCCCTGATGATACATCCTTTCAAAATATGGTCCATGAAGTAACAACATGGACCTAGAACCCCAGGCTCCACCTCAGACCTCCTGAAATAAGAATCTGAATTAAAATAAGATCTCTGTGTGTTTTAAATGCGAATTAAAGTTCAATTGCCATAGTGTGGCAATACAGAGACTGGCAAACATTTAGACTTTTTAGGCCATACAGTCTCTGCCACAGCTGCTCATTCTGACTTTGTAGCTCTAAAGTAGCCATAGATGATAACGCGAACGAATGAATTTAACTGTGTTTACAACAGGCAGCAGGGTAGATTTGGCCTGTGGGCCACAGTTTTCTGGCCTCCACATTAATGTGATGAAGTAGGATTGAGAGAAAATGACACAGGCTCACAAAATAGGAAAATTAAGATTCAGATCCTGGCTCTGGCACTTACTAGTTTTGTGACCTTGCACAAATTACCTGAGCCCTCTAGGCCTCATAGGTAAATTGTGTAAAGAAAACTCTACCATGTCATGTTGAAAATGATTAAGAGGGCATTACATATCTGGCATGTAGAAGACACTGAGTGAATATCAGTTTCCTTTCTTCCTTCCAATTCTCTGTGTACAAACTCAATGAATCTGGCAGTGTTTTCACTAGAGCACCACAACACAGATAAACCAAACATACTGTTGTCCAAAACAGGATTTTAATTTGGCTTTAGAAGGTTCTCTTATTTGTGTTTGATTATGAAAAGATTGACCATCTGAAAATCCCCAGCATGTCTAATTAAATGATGATGCCAAGCTATGAAAAACTCAAGCTCAAGGCAATAGAAACCTGTCATCTTCATTGTTCAGTCTCCCCCTGCCTGTCCCTCCTCTCCCCACTTCTCCACAGCTCATTCTCTCCAAGAGATGAAAGACACCTGCCTCAGCCAACCTTTTCATCTAAGACCAGGTCTGTCTGACTCATAACTTCCCTAAGGGAGAGAAGAAAATAGCAAGTGAAATGATTTTGCTTAAAAAGATTTTGTTAAGTTTGGAGGAAGGCAGTAGTTCCAGTTTAAAGATGACTTTTCCAAATACTTTTAACAGGATGATTCAACACCAAAGAAAAATGGCAGATAGGACTTACATCATGCTGAGGATGGTCCACTAGGGAAGGGAGACGGCCAATAAGGAAGAAATGGTGAGCAGTGACATCCATGGTGGTACATAACCAAGGTCCATGTAGGAGACTGACTGGTACCTTTTCTGAGCACCTTGAAAATCAGCCAGAAAATATATTTCTTATTTTAGTTGTCATTAAATGGGTAGCAGGAAACTGATGGATGAACACATGGAGGATTACAAAAATATAACTCAAAATGATACAAGGAAAATGGTAAAATGGGAGGGAGGCATATGGTGTCAGAGGTTTGTTCAGGGCTTATTCAGATGACTCTACTGCTATGGCTTGAATGTCATTTGTCCCCTAAAGCTTCATGTATTAGGAAGCTTGGTCTCTTGGGAAGTGGTGCAGCCATTAAGAGGTATGGCCTAATGGCAGGTCCTTAGGTCAATAGCAGACATTAGTCCAAAAGGGATTAAGGCATTTATTGTGAGATACTGGTTAGTTTTCATGAGAGAATTACTATAACATCCCAAACATGAGACAACCCAATGTCTCCCATGCTTCCTGTATGAGTTGTGATTACCTGCCCCTGCATGTGCTACCACCACTGCCATGTAGCCAAGAGGGCCCTCACCAGAACTGATCCAATGTCAACACCATGCCCTTGAACTTCCAACACAGAGATAAATATACCTCATTTTATTTTGATAAGTAGCCTACCTCTGGCATTATGTTTCAGTGACAAAAAGCTGACCAATGCACCTACACAGAATCCTAGAAAGATGTTCCATGCATGATGATGTTGTTTGGTTTTAGAAAGCTTATAATTTCGAGAGACATGTAATCTATTATAGGTATAGTCTATTAGGAATCTTGGCAATTTCTTTGAGAATGATAATTTAATTATACTTATCATTCTCTTTTCTCTAACTCAAGTCCACTTAAGTGGTCAATAAAATACAATAGAGGTCCTATGATCCCAAAAAGAATATTATTCAGATTTTGGAAAGTCTGAAAAGTAGGTGATCGGGGTAAGAGAATGGCAAATGCTTACATTTTATCATATACAAAGGGAAATATACCTGATATATTATAGGATACAAGTCCTAACAGAATCCTGAGCTTAAGGAAAAGTGGATTAGAGGCAAGAGTCAGCTATATGAAAAAATTTGACCTTGATTCAAGAAGTGAGCCAGAGTTAAAGGCTATAAATCTCACTCTAATGTTACATTTGTTTTTGATGGTTTCCTATCATAAAGGACAGGAGCTGTGGGAGTGAGAGTTTGCATCAGCTACCTTTAGGTTCACATGACACAGAGAAGGGTCTTTGGCAAGGCTGTCACATTTCCTCAATACTCTTTTTTTTTACTTTGCAGAAAAATTCTTTTTTTTTTCAAATTTATTTTTTATTCAAATTTGTTAGAAATGACAGCAGAATGTATTACATTTCATAATATACTGGTAGAGCACATATTTACATATCTCTGGTTGTATGCAAAGTATATTCACACCAATCGTGACTTCGTACATGCACTTAGGGTAATGATATCCATCTCATTCTACCATCTTTTTTTTTTTTCGTCCTTTTGCCCCCTCCCATCTCCTCCCTCCCCATTGACCATTCTAGTGTTCCTCTAATCCTCCTATGCTCCCCATCCCAACCTGACTGTGAATTGGCCTCCTTATATCAGAAAAAAAAATTGGCAATTGGCTTTTTGAGATTGGCTAGCTTCACTTAGCATGATATTCTCCAATTTCATCCATTTTCTTGCAAATGTAAATTTTATTCTCTCTTATTGCTGAGTAATAATCATTGTGTATATATACGCCATATTTTCCTTTATCCATTCATCTACTGAAGACCATCTAGGTTGGTTCCACAGTTTAGCTATTGTGAATTGTGCTGCTATAAACATTGATGTGGCTGTGTCCCTGTAGTATGCTGCTTTTAAGTCCTTTGGGTATGGACCAAGGAGTGGGATAGCTGGTCATAAGGTGGTTTCATTCCAAGTTTTCCAAGGAATCTCCATACTGCTTTCCATATTGGCTGTACTATTTTGCAGTCTCACCAACAATGTATGAACATGCCTTTTTCTCCACCTTATTGCCAACATTTATTGTTGTTTGTGTTCTTAATAGCTGCCATTCTGACTGGTGTGAGATGAAATCTTAGAGTGGCTTTGATTTGCATTTTTCTAATTGCCAGAGATGTTGAACATTTTTTTAAGTTGTTGATTGACTGTATATCTTCTTCTGAGAAGTGTCTGTTCAATTTCTTGGCCTATTTATTGATTGGGTTATTTGTTTTTTGGTGTTAAGATTTTTGAGTTCGTTATATATTCTAGAGATTAGTGATATTATATATTCAGAGATTATCTGATGTGCATGTGGTAAAGATTTGTTCCCAATTAATAGGCTCTCTATTCACCTCACTGATTGCTTCTTGTGCTGAGAAGAAGCTTTGCAATTTGAATCTATCCCATTTATTGATTCTTGATATTAATTCTTGTGCTACAGGATTCTTATTAAGGAACTTGGGGCCTAATCGAACATGTTGGAGATTAGAGCTTACTTTTTCTTCTATTAGGTATAGTGTCTCTGGTCTAATTACTAGATCCTTGATCCACTTTGAGTTGAATTTTGTGCATGGTGAGAGATATAGGCTTAATTTCATTTTGTTGCATATGGATTTCCAGTTTTCCCAGTACCATTTGTTGAAGAGGCTATCTGTTCTCCAATGTACATTTTTGGCGCCTTTGTCTAATATAAGATAACTGAAGTTATATGAATTAGTTTCTGTGTCCTCTATTCTGTACCATTGGTCTACCAGCCTATTTTGGTGCCAATACCATGCTGTTTTTGTTACTATTGTTCTGTAGGATAATTTAAGGTCTGGAATAGTGATGCCACCTGCTTCACTTCTCTTGCTAAGGATTGTGTTAGCTATTATGGGTCTCTTATGTTTGCAGATGAAATTCATGACTGCTTTTTCTATTTGTATGAGCAATGTCATTGGGATTTTGATTGGGCTTGCATTAAATCTGTATAGTGCTTTTGGCAGTATGGTCATTTTGACAATATTAGTTCTGCCTATCCAAGAACAGGGTAGATCTTTCCATCTTCTAAGGTCTTCCATAATTTCTTTTTTTTTTTTTTTCCTTTTCTTTTTTTTTATAATTTTTAATATGTACAACTCATAGAGCATGTATTTAGCATCTTTTTACATACAATTGTTTGCATACAGAGTATATTCGTACAATTCAGGTCTTCAATCATGTATTTAGGAAAATGATATCCATCTCATTCAAACACCTTTTCTTTTCTTTTTCCTTTTCTCCCTCTCCCTCCCCCCTTGCTCCCTCCCTTACTCTCCCTTCCCTTTGACCATTCTAGTATTCTTCTAGTCCTCGTATGTACCCTCCCATCCAACCATACTATGAACTAGTCTCCTTATATAAGAGAGAACATTTGGTACTTTCTTTAATGTTCTGTAGTTTTCATTATAGAGGTCTTTCACGTCTTTGGTCAAGTTGATTCCCAAGTATTTTATTTTTTGATGCTATTGTAAATGGGGTAGTTTTCCTCATTTCCCTTTCAGAGGATTTGTCACTGACATATAGAAATGCCTTAGATTTATGGGTGTTGATTTTGTATCCTGCTACTTTTCTGAATTCATTTATGAGTTCTAGGAGTTTTCTGGTAGGAATTTTTTAGATCTTCTAGTTATAAAATCATATCGTCAGCAAATAATGATAATTTGAGTCCAACTTTACCTATCTGTGTCCCTTTAATTTCTTTCATCTGTCTTCTTGCTCTGGCCAGCATTTCAATTACTATGTTAAATAGAAGTGGTGGAAGAGGGCATCCCTGTCTTGTTTCCAGTTTTTAGAGGGAATGCTTTCAATTTTTCTCCATTTAGAATAATGTTGGCCTAAGCTTAGCATGTATAGCTTTTACGATATTGAGATATGTTCCTGTTATCCCTAGTTTTTCTAGTGTTTTGAACATGAAAGGGTGCTGTATTTTGTCAAATGCTTTTTCTGCATCTATTGAGATAATTATATGGTTCTTATCTTTGAGTCTATTGATGTGATGAATTACATTTCTGATTTCCGTATGTTGAACCATCCTTGCATCCCTGGAATGAACCCCACTTGATCATGGTGTATTATATTTTTGATATGTTTTTGTATCCGTTTTGCCAGAATTTTGTTGAGAATTTTTGCATCTATGTTCATTAAAGATATGGGTCTGAGCCGGGCGTGGTGGCGCACGCCTGTAATCCCAGCACTTTGGGAGGCTGAGGCAGGAGGATCGCGAGTTCAAAGCCAGCCTCAGCAGTGGCGAGGCACTTAGCGACTCAGTGAGACCCTGTCTCTAACTAAAATACAAAAAAGGGCTGGGGATATGACCCAGTGGACGAGTGCCTCTGAGTTCAATCCCCAGTACCAAAAAAAAAAAAAAAAAAAAAAAAAAGATATGGGTCTGAAGTTTTCTTTTTTTGATGTGACTTTGCCTGGTTTGGGGATCAGGGTGATATTGGCCTCATAGAATGAGTTTGGAAGTGCTCCCTCTTTTTCTATTTCCTGAAATAAATTGAAGAGTATTGGTATCAGTTCTTCTTTAAAGATCTTGTAGAACTCGGCTGTGTATCTATCTGGTCCTGGGCTTTTCTTGGTTGGTAGGCTTCTGATGGCATCTTCTATTTCATTGCTTGAAACTGGTATGTTCAAATTGTGTACATCATCCTGCTTTAATTTGGGCAGATCTTATGACTCTAGGAATTTGTAGATGCCTTTGGTGTTTCGTATTTTGTTGGAGTAGAAGTTTTCAAAATAATTTTGAATTATTTCCTGTATTTCTATAGTGTTTGTTGTGATATTTCCTTTTTCATCGCATATGTTAGTAATTTGAGTTTTCTCTCTCCTTCTCTTTGTTAGCCTGGCTAAGGGTCTGTCAATTTTATTTATTTTTTCAAAGAACCAACTTTTTGTTTTGTCAATTTTTTCAATTGTTTCTTTTGTGTCAATTTCATTAATTTCAGCTTTGAATTTAATTATTTCCTGTCTTCTATCACTTTTGGTGTTGGATTGTTCTTCTCTTTCTAGAGCTTTGAGATGTAATTTTAAGTCATTTATTTGTTGACCTTTTTCTTCTTTTGAGGAATGAACTTAATGTAATGAACTTTCCTCTTAGAACTGCCTTCATAGTGTCCCAGAGATTTCTTTTTTTTTTTTTTTTTTTTTTTCTTTTATTTTTTTTGTGTGGTACAGGGGATTGAACTCAGGGGCACTCAACCACTGGGTCACATCCCCAGCCCTTTTTTTTGTATTTTATTTAGAGATAGGGTCTCACTGAGCTGCTAAGTGCCTCACCATTGCTGAGGCTGGCTTTGAACTCACGATCCTCCTGTCTCAGACTCCCAAAGTGCTGGGGTTATAGGCGTGCGCCAGGGCACCCTGCTGTCCCAGAGATTTCGATATGTTGAGTCAGTGTTCTCATTCACCTCTAAGAACTTTTAAATCTCCTCTTTGATGTCATCTGCAAACCATTGTTCATTCATTAGCATATTATTTAGTCTCCAGGTGTTGGAGTAGCTTTCATTTCTTATTTTATCATTGATTTCTAATTTCATTCCATTATGGTCTGACAGAATGCAGGGTAGTATCCCTACTTTTTTATATTTGCTAAGAGTTGTTTTGTTTTGTGGCATAGTATATGGTCTATTATAGAGAAGGATCCATTTGCTGCTGAGAAGAAAGTGTATTCGCTTGTTGAAGGATGAAATTTTCTATATGTCAGTTAAGTCTAAGTTCTTTATTGTATTTTTGAGTTCTATAGTTTCTTTGTTCAGCTTTTGTTTGGAAGATCTATCCAGTGGTGAAAGGAATGTGTTAACGTGACCCAGAATTTTTGTGTTGTGGTCAATTTGACTCTTAAACTTGAGGAGAGTTTGTTTGATGAACATGGATGCTCCATTGTTTGGGGCATATATATTTATAATTGTTAAGTCTTGTTGTTGTATGGTTCCCTTGAGCAGTATATAGTGTACTTCTTTACCCCTTTGATTGACTTAAGCTTGAAGTCAACTTTATTTGATATGAGGATGGAAACCCCTACTTGTTTCCTCAGTCCATGTGAGTGGTAGGATTTCTCCCAGCCTTTCACCTTTAGTCTGTGGATGTCTTTTCCAATGAGATGAGTCTCTTGGAGGCAGCATATTGTTGGGTCTGTTTTCTTTGATCCAATCTGCTAGTCTATGTCTTTTGATTGGTGAGTTTAGGCCATTAACATTCAGAGTTATTATTGAGATGTATTTTGTATTCCCAGCCATTTTATTTTATTTTGGTATTTAACTTGACATGTTTCTCTTCTAATTGGTTTTTCATTTAGTGTAATACCTCTCTCTGTTGATTTTCATTATTGTTATTCTTTTCCTCTTCATGGAATATTTTGCCAAGGATGTTCTGTAGTGCTGGCTTTCTACTTTTAAACTTTTTCTACTGGTAAACTTTCGTTTATCATGGAAGGTTTTTATTTCGTCCTCAAATCTAAAGCTTAATTTGGCTGGGTATAAGATTTTTGGTTGGCATCCCTTTTCTTTCAGAGCTTGGAATATGTTGTTCCATGATCTCCTAGCTTTGAGTGTCTGAGTTGAAAAATCTGCTGTGATACGAAATGGTGTCCCCCTACATGTGATCTGATTCCTGTGTTTTGCAACTTTTAAAATTCTATCCTTGTTCTGTATGCTAGGAATTTTCATTATAATGTGTCTTGGTGTAGATCTGTTGTAATTTTGTACATTTGGTGTCCTATATGCCTCTTGTATTTGGTTTTCCAATTCATACTTCATGCTTGGGAAATTTTCTGATATTATCTCATTGAAGAGGTTGTGAATTCCTTTGGTTTGAAACTCTGTGCATTTCTCTGTCCCAACTCTTAGATTTGGTCTTTTGCTGCTGTCCCATACTGCTTGGATGTTCTGTTCATGGTTTCTTACTATCTTCATTGTGTGGTCAACTTTATTTTCAAGATTATATACTTTGTCTTCATTGTCTGAAATTCTTTCTTCTAGTTGATCTAGTTTGTTGGTGATGCCTTCTATTGTGTTTTTTATTTGGTTAATTGTTTTCTTCATTTCAAGGATTTCTGACTTTTTTTTTTTTTTTTTTTAGAGTTTCTATCTCTTTTTTGAAGTAATCTTTTGCTTCCTGTATTTGCTCTCTTATATCTTTGTTGTAGTGGTCAATTTTTACCTGTATTTGTTCATTTAGGTCATTCTTTGATTCACAGATCATTATAATTATGAACCTTCTGAACTACTTCTCTGACATTTCATCAACTTCACTGAGCATGGATTCTGTTATTGTAGAATCCTGGTTTGTTTGGTGTATTTTCCTCCCCTGTTTTTTTCATGATGTCTATTTGCTTTACTTTTTTGCAGTGTAGATCTGAGTTATTACAGTTTCTTCCCTATAGTCTTATAATATCCTTGCAGGTTGTTTATGCCTCCCCTTAGTGTTGGGCTATCAGAACCTGCCATTGTCCCTCAAAGTATGCTACCTGGGGCTGGGTCCACGCAGGTTGGTGTGGGTTGAACTGGTTGAGTCTGAGTTCTTGCAGTGGTCTGCTGGGCCTGGCATCAGTCCAATGCAGGATCCCGGGACTGCCCTGGGTCCGCCTGGACTCAAGCAGAGTTGGTGGGTCTGTCCTTGCTGGCTCCTGCTCTGGGGCAGAGGTAGGCGGGACTGGCTGGAGCCTGGTCGCATACCAGCGGGGGTCAGCGGGACTGACCTGGGGCTGACTGTGGTGGGGTGGAGGTCAGCGGGGCTGACCTGGGCCTGGTGTTACTCCAGTGAAGGATCCTGGGACTGCCCTGGGCCCTCCTGGACTCAAGCAGAGTTGGCGGGTCTGTCCTTGCTGGCTCCTGCTCTGGGCGGAGGTCAGCAGGACTGGCTGGAGCCTGGGCCTGTTGGCACTCTAATGTAGAACCCTGGGACTGTCCTGGGCACACCTGAACTCAACCAGAGTTTGCAGGTCTGTCTTTGCTGGCTCCTGCTCTGGGGCAGAGGTCCCCTCAATACTCTTTATGTAAGAAAGAACAAATAAAAACCACTAATGAAAAGATTCAGAAGTTCAAAAGAGCACGAACAGAGGTAAAGTGGCATAAGTGTCAACTCTTGTATTTAGTATTTTCAATGAAATTCCAGATGATATTGTAAGAAAAAAATGTTACAAATCATTCAATATCAGGAAATGTTGCTTCAGATAACATATTTAATTGCCTGTATTATTTTTTTAAATGCTGTGGAAGAACAATCCTGGAAGCATCATAATACCTGGTCTCAAATTATACTAGAAAGCTATAATAATAAAAACAGCACTGCATTGGCATAAAAACAGACACAAAGACCAACCACATATAACAGAAGACATAGAGACACATCTTAATATATACAGCACCACTTACAAAGCTTCCAACACATGAAGCTCTAGGGGACAAAAGACATCCAAACCCTAGCAGTAGGGTCATCTGCACTGCCCTGAACAAACCTCTAGTATTATGTGCTTCCATCTCATTTTTCCATTCTCCTTGATCATTCGAATTTTATCTTTGTAACCCTCTCTGATCTTTGACAAAGGTGCCAAAAGCATAGATTGGAGAAAAAGAGTCTTTTTAACAAACAGTGCTGAGAAAACTGTATGTTATATGTACAATTATGAAACTAGATCCCTGCACAAAATTCAGCACAAAGTGGATCAAAGATCTAAGAATTGGAACAGAAACACTGAAACTGCAAGAACACAGGTTCAACACTCCAACATATTGGGACAGGCACTGACTTCCTTAATGACTGCTAAAACTCAAGAAATAAAACTAAGAATCAATAAGTGGAATTCCATCAAATTACAAAGCTTCTGAACAGCAAAGAAAACAAGAGTGTGAAGATAAAAACCACAGAATGGGGGAAAATCTTCCAGTTATTATTCCAATAGGACACTTCCAGAGTATATAAAGAACCCAAAAAATTTAACACCAAAACCAAAAAAAGCAAATAACCCAATCAACACATGGAAAAATTACCTAACAGACATTTCTCCAAAGAAGAAATACAAATGACCAACAAATATGTGAAAAAAAATTCACCATCTTGAGTAATCTGAAAAATGCAAATACAAAAAAAAAAAAAAAACAGAAAAGGAAAAAAGAAAAGAAAACTGAGATTCATCTCTTCAAGTTAGAATGGCAATCGTCAAGAATATAAATAATGATAATTCACTGGTGAGGATGCAGGGAAAAGGTATATTTATACATTGTTGATAGAACTGCAAATTAGTGCAACTACTTTGGAAAGCAGTATGACGAATCCTCAGAAGAGTATGAATGGACCCACCAAATGACCCAGCTATTCCACTCTTTGGTATCTATCCAACAGAACTAAAATCAGCATACTATAGTGATATGAGCACAGCAATATTTATAGCAGCACAATATTATAAAACTAGCCTAAGTGTCCATCAACAAATGAAAGAATAAAGAATATGCTGTGTATATATGCAATGGAATTTTACTCATCTACAAAGGATAATGAAGTTATGGCACTTGTTGGTAAATGGATGGAACTGGAGAACAACATATTAAGTGATATAAGTCAAATACAGAAAGTTATGTGTGAATTTTTTTTTCCCAGAGAAGGGATAAAAAGGTGGGGACAACTCATGAAATTAAAAGAGAATAGTTGTGTGGAGAAAAGGGATCCAAGGGGACATGGGGAGGAAGGGAAAGAGAAGAAACTACAGAGTCAAATTACCAAATTATGCTGTGGTCATGGAAGAGCACATCACAATAAATTTACTCATCTGTTGAAGGGCACCTAGGTCAGTTCCATAGCTTTGCTATTATGAACTGAGCTGCATATAATATGTCAAAATACATTCTACTGTCATGCATATCTAAAAAGAACAAATAAGAAATAAAATGAAAAGAAATAAAATAAATTTTATTTTATGTATTACTACAATGCACCAATTAAAAAATAATAAATGAATAGTAGGAAGACTCATAGAGTAGAGGAAGGGAATCTGGGGGAGGAAGAGAAGAGGGAAAGAGGAAGTCTTGGGGACTGAAAATGAGCAAACTATGTTATATGCATTTATGATTATATCAAAATGAACCTATTATGTGTGACTATAATATATTAATAAAAACATTTTAAAAATGCTCTCCATGGAAGCAGTGACCAGCAAATTGGGTGATGAGAGAAACTGAGAAGCTGACAAAAACCGAGTGTTGTTCCAGCACTCAGAGAAAAAGGATAAGAATATGATGATGAGAAAAACAAGGACTGTGAAAACAGATCCAGGAGAGCCAGCAAACTGGATGCATAGACAGTGCAGGGGACAGAACTGAGCACAGAGAGGAGAAGAAGCAAAGAACCAACTGAGTAAATGTTGCTTGATGTGAAGAGAAATTTGACTCTTCGCCAGAAAAAGGACATCAAATATCAGGAAATAGCATTAACAGAAAAAAAATTAAAATCCTTTCTAATAGAAAAGAAAATCTCAGGTTAGAACCAATTAATCTCTTTAATAACTGAATACAAATGAAAATGTAACTTTTCTATTAGATTTTGAAGAAAAAGCTGCATGCACTTTTGAGGGGAATAATTCTATCCTCAACCCAGCTGTCATTTATATAAAATTATACAGAGGTTTTAAGGTATGTAAACACTTGTCCTTCATGAAACATCACCCAGTGAAATAATTGAGTCACTTGGAGAAAAAAATTGAAGAAAAGTGAAGATGTGGCATAAAAGTACAGATAAAAATAATAACTGCTTGAAACTGGACTTAATTTTCAAATAATTATTGTTAATATATTTCCCCCATAGGAAACATGGTTTAATTCATTTTGCTTCATAAAAATAAGACTTTCTGTCTTTTGTTTTGAAACTTTCCCTGAAGAACAGCATGTTGTTTTAAAACAGATCAAAACAAACAAAAATCTTATAGAAGTTATCACGCATGCATTTCTGGTCTCTACTAACACAATTTGGACTAAGATTTAATTGTATGCATGTTCTCACTTTAAGAGCTTTAATATGATATGCAACCTAGTAAAGATAATTTTGAGAAATAATAAATAAAATTAATATGGCTATTAATAATAGCCATCTGGAACTAAAATCACAGATTATCCTAATTAAAACTACTAAAAAAAGAAGAGAAATGATAAAATACAGATATATCCTTTAATCTGCAGCTGTCACAGTGGACTCAATGGAGACAGCTCCCAATCATGGAAAAGGGGCTGAGAGGATTTTATTTCCATTGAAAAGGAAATATGAAAATGCTAATTACACAGGAGCTAACAAATAAATATTTAAAAGAGGCTAGAAAGAAAATGCCTCAGAATAGGATAAAATCTGTAGATTAAGAAAACTGAAGTCTTAAATGAATTATACTAAATTAAAAGGAAGAAAATAAATTAAACATTTTTTTTAAAAAATTAGAACAAAAGACTGCATGTGAAAACAAAAGAGGGAGATGTTATTTCTCCTCTTTCTTTCTTTCTTTCTTTCTTTCTTTTCTTTTTCTTTCTTTCTTTCTTTCTTTCTTTCTTTTTTCTTTTCTGGCTCCTCTTCATTCCAATGTTACAGAATGTGTAGGAGAATGTAAATAATCTGGAGGATGAATATAGATAGAGGATAGCTCAATCCTTAGCCATCTTTCTGCTCCTTTGACACTGATTTTTCTAGGTTGCCTCTGTCATCAGTCCCATGGTTTTCAATCCCATTTGTCACATATGATTGCTAAACTGTTTTCTCCATCACAATCTTCTCCTTAAGTTCTTAACTTGTACATTCGCCTAGTAACTCTAGGCCTGTATTTTTATGTCTAATAGGCGTCTTAAGTTAACATGGCAAAGACAGGATCTCAACATGCCCTTGACCTAACTACTAGCATTTTCAGCAGCCTGCATTCTAACTACTAGCATTTTCCAGCAGCCTGCATTCTTCAAAGCAGAAAGCAGAGCTCAGTGTTTTCTTTGGCTGGTGAGCGTGGGTGGTAGAGGAGTAGGTGAGGCAGAGAAGAAGACTGGAAACCCAGAATCCCAGGCAATAGGAGCTCTCACCCTCCAGCCTATGAGTGCACCTTGTCTCCATACCTCCTTGGTCTTTCCTCACCCCACATTACAGTTCTGTGTTTTGCTTCTTTCATAATAAACTGAGCAAGGATTTTCATTACTGCTATTATGGAGAAAGATCCAAGTGTTTGAGAAGACCAAGTGACAGTTTTATTCAGAGGAGTTACCTGTCAGAACAAACTGAAGATTAGGGAAAAATGTAGCTTTTTAACCTGATGTTTAGAAATGAAAAGTTAAGGTAAAAAAATAATAAACTCTAAAAATAGCTAAGTGACAAAATGTAGATTGCCGAGGTCTGCTTTAGGCTCATGTGTAGTCTCATGTTTCAGAAATAAATGTGATGAGTACCATCATACTTAAGTTTCATTCCAGGAACTTCAACTTTGAAGAACTGTAAGCAGGAAAAAAAAGTTAAAAGATTCTAGATAAACTGGATTGTCACCAGGTAAAAGTGCAACATACAGTCTAGGAAAACAATTTGTAAAAGAAACTTTTTTCAGGGTTGAGAGCACCTCTACCTCAACAGCAATATAGGATCCATGAATCCAGATGTCTTCAGGTTCCAAAAATAGAAAGATTTTTTAATGAAAGCTTTATAAAGCTTACTAAATATTTATTGCACAAAATGACAGTAATCAATTTATTCATATATACATAAAGCAAACAGTTGAATGATATCCAACGTGCTTTTAATATCAACCTGTGTCCATATAACTGTATGTTGTGCTTAGGATCCAAATGTTTCATATTCAAAACTTTATGTTGTTAGGCAGTTTATATATTGTTAAAATATACCATATTTTTATCACATTTCACAAAGGGACTAAAGGAAGATTTAGCTGGATTAAAATGAGGAAAGAAAAATATTTTTAGAAGCTGGTTGATATAGTTTGGATATGAATGTGCCCCAAAGGCCCATGCATTTAAGGCTTGGTCCCCAGAGTGGTGCCACCAGAAGGCTGAGGAACCTTTAAGAGGCGGGACCCAGTGGGAGATCTTTAGGTCATTGGGAACATGCCCATAAAAGGGAGAGTGAGACCCTAGCCAATTCTTTTCTTTTTTTCTTTGGCTTCCTAGCTATGAGGTGAGCAGTTTTGCTCTACCACTTGCCCCCATCATGATATGCTACCAAGCTACAAGCCCAAAGCCATGGGCCAATTGACCATGGACTGAAAACTAAAACTGTGAGCCAAAATGAAATATCCTATTAACTACTGAGACACACACCTTCCTGGTTACCACCTGAAAGAACAGTGTTATTTTTGGGCACAGGAGAGAATTCCCTGCCTCCTCAGTATTGTCTTGGCCTGCATGCTCCACCCAGGATGAACTTGGAGTAAACCCAGTGAACATGTGGCCATTCTCCTAGCAAACTCACAGCTCCAAGACAGCTAGATCAGTAAGGACCTGGCATGAGCCAAAGGCAGGCCCTTAGCCAGCTCCTACTACAATAGACTTATCCTTAGGATAGAGTCAGGAACCTCAATCCAGACTTCTCCTCCACTTGATGTGTGTTTCTTCTTAAAGTCATCATGGCCTCTTTCTGCCATGATGAGTGACCTAACTCAGATTAAGCTTTGCTAACTCAGAGATTGAAAAGGAAGATCTTGAACCCTCCTTTCTCAAAAGAGACTCTTTTCCAGTAACCTTTAGTCTCTGTGTAAAACAGAGGGATTCACTGCACCTACTACCCACAGAGAGTGAGCCCTGGGCCAGATGCAGTTACAATGTCCAGGGTAAGATAAAAGGGCCATGCTAGCAATCTGTTCTAAACACAGGATTTTCACCAACCCAACATGCTTTGTATTTATACTAAGAAAATGGTAATTACTTCAAGTGATAGCTCTCTAGAAGAAAAAAAAAAAAGATAAATTTTAATGTCATGTTGCCCCTTAATTTCTCTATTTGATGTAATAAAGAGGAGCTGGAATGATTAAGAAAGAGTTAGCCATGGTCCAATGGTCAGTAATCCAATTAGTGACTGGTGTCCTTAAGAGCTGTGGCTTGGAATCTAGCAACAAACCTCCTCAAGAAGCCTGCACAAACAACTGCTGGGAACTATTTTGGACCTGCCAGGTTTCATCCTAATTCCCATGTCTCTTTTGATCCTACTGATCTTACCTTAGGCTGAACTACACACATTTGTTCATGCCTGGAGCCTTTTGGCATTGAGGAGGGGAAAACTCGTGGTCACATAAAGATATCCATGGGGACTTAATACCTCCTTTTCCCATGATCTGGCAGCAGGCTGCTTCTGCTGGACCAAACCAGCCTGCAGAGGGGCAGAAGGCCACCAGCAATCTATGACAACTCCCCGCTAACCTTAGGAGTTCCCACCACATAATCATTTCCTAGGTCAGAAGTCCTGTGGTATATTCCTGTTACATGCATTAGAAACTAAGGGCATTAGAAATTAAGGGCTCCCTTTGGCTCACTGATAAATACAGAAAGGGGTTTGGGGCAAGATTTCTCTTCTAGAGTGCTCTTGCCATACATCTAGCCCCCTATCCAGGCACATCTCTCTGTGCATTTATCAAGGGCCCTGGAGACGGGGAATCACTACATAAATTGCAGGATTTAGGGCAAAATGTTCAGTAAACATACATGGGTAGCCTTTTCCTTTGTTCTGCAATCTCTGTCACAAACTCCTATAGTGTTTTTATATACTATTTAAGACATCTAAATTGACCATGTTATGCTATATACATGTATGAATACAAAGCAATGAACCCCACTTGTACATATAATTATAATTCACTAATGAAAAGAAGTTCAACTCTTGGCAGTGCTGAGATTCCTACAGGGGAAGGAGGGTGGCAGTAGTCAGGTTAAGGAGAAGGAAGCCAGGTAGAACTGGAGTGCCAAGAGTTGGAGGGGCAGGTGTCTGATGACCCACCACAGAGAGGTTGGGGAGGTGGTAGAAGTCCCAGGTGGCATATGAACATAAACTCCAAGCTTATGATGCATGCTCCATTGTCTCATCAGACTTCACATACAAACTCCAAACTCAAAATACAATTCTGAAGTTCAAAAGGGCAACAGAGCATTCACCCCTGATGTAGGTGTCTGCTAAGAGCGAGTCCTTGTGCAGCCTCACTGGTTAATGTCCATGAAGCTGGCCTTGTCTAAGGGATCTTGTATATTGCTTCTGTTATCAGTCACCATGATTATTGCTACGCTGTGTGTTGTTAGTGGTTGTATCATGGTACCCTTCACCATAGGCACCTGCTTTTGTTCTTCCTAACCAGTCAGGTGTCATATTGTCTTCCTCAGTATTCTCTGCCACCACTACTGTGACTTAGCCCTTGTTTTGTCTTCATGTTTTAGTAGGAGAGATCATATATTACTGAAAAGTAATATCAATTAATTTTTGAAATATTTTCATAATTTCATATTTTTGTTAAGTTTTCATTAATTTCATATTAAAAATAAAAGTTTAAATACTTTTTAAACTATAAGAGGATTACATTTAGAAAGCTGTATTAAATTGAATGCCTTATATTTTCAGTAGTTTCACAAATAGGGGTTGTAGTTATATTTTCTTTCTTCTTTCCTTCCTTCCTTCCTTCCTTCTTTCCTTCCTTCCTTCCTTCCTCCCTCCCTCCCTCCCTTCCCTTCCCTTCATTTCCCTTCCCTTCTTCCCTTTCCTCCCATCCCTCATCCCTTCCCTCTTCCCTTTCCTTTCCTTCCCTTTCCTTTCCATCTCTCATGGCATTTGTTGTTACATATTTGTACAGGCACACAATATAACTTAGCCAGTATCAATCCCCAGCACTCCCCCCTCATCCCTAATGCATTTTCTTCTAAAATATCTTGGAACACTGCACCTTTGAACTGATTTAGAACATTCCTTTGGAATAATAAGAAACTGATAATGGCCAAAGCAGTCCTGAGCAAGAAGAGTGGTGCTGAAGGCATCACTGTATTTCAACTTATATAACAGAGCTATAATAACAAAAACAGCATGGTGTTTGTATCAAAACAGACATGAAGACCAGTGGGATAGAATAAAGGATGCAGAGACAATTCCACATAGCTAAAGTCATATGATATTTGACAAAGGTGCCAAAAATATACACTGGTTAAAAAATTAGCCTTTTTAACAAATGGTACTGGGCAAACTGGATATCCATATGTAGGAGAATAAAATTTGATCCCTATCTCTCATACTGGAAAAAGTCAACTCAATATGGATCAAAGATCTAGAAATTAGACTAGAAAATCTAAAACTGCTAGAAGAAAATGCAGGCCCAACATTCCAAAAAGTAGGCAAAGGCACTTACTTCCATAACAAAACCCCTAAAGCTTCAAATTATAACCAAGAATCAATAAGTGGGATAATATTAAATTTAAAAGCTTCTGCAGAGCAAAGGAAACAAAAGTTGAAGAGAGAGTCTATAGAATGTGAGAAAATCTTGACCACTTACTCCTAAGACAGGGGATTAAATCCAAATACCAAAGGACTCAAAAAACTTTTAACAATGAAAAAAACCCAATTAATAAATGAGCAAAAGAACTAAACAGAGAGTTCTCAAAAGAAGAAATGCATATGGCCAACAAATACATGAAAAAGTGTTTGACATATCTATCAAAAATGGAAATGCAAATCAAAACTGCACTGAGATTTCATCTCACTCCAGTCAGAATGGGAATTGTAAGGAATACAAATAATAATAAATACTGGTGAAGTTGTGGGGGGAAAGGTATACCTGTACATTTTTGATGGGACTGCAAAATTAGTAAAACCACTCTGAAAAGCAGTATAGAGATTCCTTACAAAACTAAGAATGGAACTACTATATGACCTAACTATCCTATTCCATGGTATATACCCAGAGATGTAAAATTGGCATAATATAGAGATGTAGCCATGTCAATGTTTATAGCAATGCAATTCACAATAGGCAAGTTGTGGAACTAGCCAAATGCCCAAGAGACAAATGGATAAAGGAAATATGCACACAATAGAGTTTTACTCAGCCACAAAGAAGAATGAAAGTGTGGCATTTTCTGGTAAATGGTTGAAACTGGAGAGCCTCATGCTAACTGAAATATGCCAGACCCAGAAAGCCAAGGGCTGAATGTTTTCCCATATGCAGATGCTAAGCCAAAGTAAAGGGTGGGGGGAGAACCCATGAAAATAAAAGGAGATCAGTGGAGAAGAGAAAGAAAAAGGGAGGAAACGGACCATGATATCCTATGTACATATATGAATATGTCCCAGTAAATTTCACTGTTAGATATATCTATAATGCACTAATTTAAAAAAAATATACTAAGAAATAAAAGAAAGACCAGTAGAATAAAGAAGATGGAATAGAAAGAAGGAGAAGAGGATGGAGAAAAGAAGTATGGGGGACTGAAGTGGAGCAAATTCTATTCCATGTTTGTATAATTATGTCAAAATGAACCCCAACCTTCTGCATAACAATAATGCACTAAAAGCAGTATGGATATTCCTAGGAAAACTTGGAATGAAACCACCATTTGACCCAGCTATCCCACTCCTTGGTCTATTCCCAAAGGACTTAAAAACAGCTTACTACAGGGACACAGCCACATCAATGTTTACAGCAGCACAATAGCTAGATTGTGGAACCAACCCCAATGCCTATCAATAGATGAATAGATAGGGAAACTTTGGTATATATACACAATGGAACACTACTCAGCACTGAAAGAGAATAAAATCATGGCATTTGCAGGTAAATGGATGGAGTTGGAGAAAATAATGCTAAGTGAAGTTAGCCAATCCCTAAAAACCAAAGGTCAAATGATCTCTTTGATATGAAGATACTTATAAAGGCAAGGGAGTGGGGATGAGAGGAATGAAATATTTTTAAATAGAACACAGAGTGGGGAGGGTGGGGAGGGGGCCAGGGGATAGGAATAATGGTAGACTGAGTTATCCATGATTACCCTAAATACATGTATGAAGACACAATTGTTGTAAAAATAATTTATATAAAACCAGCAACTTGAAAAAATTGTGATCTTTATATGTAATATGAAATGAAATGTACTCTGCAAACATGTATAACAAATAAGAATTTTTAAAAAAGTTGTTAAATGTTATGAACCTGGATATCTATCTTATATCAAATGCCAAATCCATAATCATCCAATATTAAAATAGTAAATTCATTTGAAGAGTACTGAAAATTTTTAACAATTTTTTAATATACTAAAAAAACCAGAATTCATAAAAATGATAAATAAATTTGGCCCTATACAATTTTAAAAATATCCTTGTAATAAAAGCCAGAATTATCAAATAGAAGTCAAAAGTAAATTTTTAAAACTAGGAAAAAACATTTAAAATTTTTTATTAGAAACAAGACTTTTCAAAATAGTTTCTTACAAATCAATGATGCAAGACTTAGAATCAGAAAATTAATAAAGAACGTGAAATGATGGTTTACAGGATAGAAAATATCAATGGGTCTTAAGCAAATGAATTTCTTACCTGTACTGATATTAAAAAAATGCAAACTAAATTTTAACAAGATATAATTTTTCATCTATTAAATCATAAGTATTAAAATGTATAATGAGCAATCAATAATGCAGAAAAATTCAAAATAATTTATGTAGATATTTCACTGTAAAGAAATTAAGCATGGTCTAAGTGAACAAGCCAATCCTAAAAAACCAAAGACAAAATGTTCTCTCTGATATGTGAATGATAACTCAAAATAAGGGGGGATGGGATAGGGAAGAATAGAACATTAGTTCTGCTCAATACACAAACACTAATACTTGACACTCAAACATAAGTACTGTTCAATATTTATTAGATCTACCTGATAACAGATAAGTTTGGAAAATGCTGATAGTCTAAACAGTGATGTAAAGGGCAATTCTCCAAAATGGAATGTATATAGAATTTTGAAACTTCCTTAGTCATAGAACAACTTGGAGTAACTGGGTATTTTAAGGAATATAAATTTGAATCTTGAGCAGACGATACAGAAGAGAATCAACAGAAAATAGGGTGAACTATGAGGAGTGGCCTAAGAAGCATTGGAAATATGGGAAGAGTTTAAGCCATCATGGAGGTACTCATGCCACTGTCTTTGAAAATGGACACTTGCGATATACAAGGAATGACAGTGACTCCTGAAGGTAGCTATAGTTTATACTTAGCAGTGTGGCATCTACATTAAAACTCTCCAAAGAAGGATGCAATGATATCACAGGAGCAAGGAGCTTCATCTGCTTCTCACTCCCAGTCACATGCACAGGTAGAAAGATGCTGAGCCACTGAGATGTTCCCAGGCTATCCGTCTGCTATGTCCAACTTCTCCAAGAATGTGGAAGGCTCCTTCCTGGGTGCAGCACTACATAGAGCCCAGGACCAAAGCCACCAGGAGCATTGACACCCCAGGACCCATACAAACTGAAATCTAACCCTCAGTATGTGTTTTTCCTAAATTTCCATCTTATACACACACTTCTTTCCTTTTCTCCCTCTGATATCATCAAAATATTTCAGTCTGCTTTTGCAGCATTCATTCATCTTTTATACAACTTCATATTCCTTCCACTAAATGCCTTTGAAGACCTCTCATTCGTGATTAAAATATCGCACATCTTGTTAACGCTCTAGTGATTCTGATCAGATTAAAATCACCATAGTTTTAGGAATTGTGACAGGTCAGGAAGGAAATTTCCTATCACATAAAGCAAAGGTAGACTTAGTTAAACTCAACACTTTCCTAAAACCAGGCCTCACTTTGAAAATGGTGTAATCATGAAAGTTAGTGTATTCATTAAATTAGGTATGCACAAACATTTGTGGGATGGTGGCAAGCACGGGTCTAGAGCAACATCTGACTTATAACTTAAGTTGAATCTTTAGTCCACTCTGAGGGGACTCACTACTGCCCACATTTCACGTTTATGAAAATGAGGCACCAGGAGGTTAAAGCAGGAATTTTAGCTCAGACCACCTAGCATCCAGAGTCTTCAGTGCTAACAAGGAATTCCCAACAAACAAAATCTTGTACCATTTTCAGAGTTTAATGCCATTTCTATGACCATGGGCTTGATAAGCACTCAGTATTTTCCACTGAAATAGCACAAGGCCCATTATAGGGCTGCCTTCTTACCAACTCCTCAGGAGATCCTTGGAAACATTAAACATTTTGCTATGGCAAAAAAAATTTTAATGGACCCATGTTATTATAAGACTAAAGTTTTACAAAATTGAACTATAAAACATGGAGTTGTTTAAAATGCTTCCAACACAAATCATTATTGAAATGCTACAAAAACTAAAATTCTAAAAGTTATATTTTACAGATTGAGAGCAATTTTCTGGATAGATTTAATTGGAGAAAATCTATATTATATGAACATAACACTCATTCTTTTATCTCCTGACTCTTACAAAGAGCATGTATGGTTAAAACAGCATGATAGAGTATTTTCACTTTAAAGCTTTTTTCTTGGCTCAAAGCGAAAAAGGGCAAAGTATTAAAATGACACATGGGACGTCGTTTGTTTTAAAGGTATCAATTTCTGACCACTAAAGGGAAGGGCAGGAAGAAGCAGCCAGAGCTGCAGAGATGTTGGGGCTAGGAGGTGCACAAAGCCTCCTGTCTTAACCGGAGGGTCTCCTACTTTTTATTTGTGTACACTTCACTTTAAAAAATTCACTGTCAATAGAACCAAAAGATAAGAGCAAATCCACATGGGTGCCCTATGCTTTTATGTAAATAGCATCCCTGAGATTTCACATCTTTGCTTCCCAAATTCCATGTGTTCCCTGTCCATGACCTTTAGCTGTGACCATGAGGAGCTTTGGGTGGGCAGACTGCATGGCATGTGGTGAGGCACCCAGCCACTGTTGCAGGCAGGCCCACCCATGCCCACTGGCCCACCTCTCACTTCCCTGCACATGGGATATGGAGATGAAGACAAGGAGTCTCCAATACCTTGCCACAGGTGTCTTCTCCAATGGCTGAACCCCACCCTCCCCACACACTTCAGGGAAGGGCCTGAAGACCAAGAAAAGGATTCTTTCTGGCCAAGCAGCTCTGGCTGCTTCTTCCTGCCCTTCCCTTTAGTGGAATACACTCCATTATAGGTCTCCCCCTCTACCCAGGGGTCAGAACATTTGAAAGTTTAGTGGCTGGAGGAGATCAGTCATGCCATTGAGTCTGATTCCACCAGAGTCTTTGTCATGCAGCCAGGGACATTAGTTCATTCTTGCCAGTGAGGCAACAATAAATCTGGGAGAACCAGGTAGTGAGAGATGGATTTGCTGGGCATCAGACGCTCATCTAGGGAGACATGCCTAACAAAATGGACTCAGATGGGAGGTTTGTTCTCAACAGTTATGCCCAGTTCACCACTAGACTGGCCTGCATGGTAAAAAATTGGGATAAATTTGACCCACAGATGCTCCAAATTGTGCCTCATTTTCTTCTGCTTCCAGGCCTGTGAAGTTTCCTAATCACAGTTAAGAAAAGGAGATATTTTATGATTTTCTGCACCCAAACCTGGCCTCATTACTAACTAGGGGAATAGAAAATGGTCTCCCGAGGAAACATGAACTATAGCATCACACCTTAAAAGACTGATTTTACAAAAGAAAAAATGGTTAAAATACCCTCTGTATAAGATTTTTGCCTCTCAAGTTCAAAACAGTAGTTTACCTTGCTTGTTAGCCTTCTGCCAGGTCTCTATCTCTCCAAGGCTTGCACCTGAAATGTAAGCAATAGAGGCAATCATCCAAAACTAGTTTGAGACCAAAGGGAAGAAAATGTCTCCTTTTAAATTCAAGCTACTATGGAACATAAATGGCTGGCTATGTTATCTGCTCTTGCAATTTACCACCTGTTTTCTTAATAATTTCCTCCCTAAACACTATAGCACAAGGAGGAAAAATAGAATGATCTCATATATACAAGTCTCCTTTACCTTGAGAATCTTTGTCTAAGGATTTCAGGACTATCATATTCTCCAAATAGCTGAACTGACTCTAATCTGACCCCAAAGTGCACTCTGATCTGAAAAAGATGTTTTGCATGTTCATTTACTAGAGTAATTATAGCCGTATCATGATTAGAACTCTTCTTTCTTTTAATTTCTATATTTTTGAGCTCATTGTTTTATGGCAAATTCACATTTGATCCTGCATGCCTAAATAAATATATTTTCTGATCAGTTTTACTTGATTTAACTATAAAGGTTTTTATATTCTGACTTTGTTCAGAGAATAATTTTTCAAGGGTCTGCTCTCAAATACATCAGAAAAAAAAAAAAATCTCCTTTCACAAAATCCTAAGTAGGACATAGACATGGTGATGTTGGGAATGAATCTGATAGCCATTGAGAACAAGTGGCCACCTGAACCTTTGATTTCAATGTTCATCATGGCTGTTGGACTTTACACCTAACATTTCCAACTGTACAGGCCTGCCCTATATTTAAGTTACAATATAAGAGCCCGATAGGCTCTGTTTTAATTTCTAAGAGGTTAAATCTAATAGAGGTTTTAATAAACATCTGAAGCATTGTCTCATACCTGTGGAGATCTACCTACAAAAAGCCACAAGATCTTTGTTTCCTGTCTGTTTTATGTATGTGTGCATACCTGTGTATTGTATTGTTGTGTCTACATACATGCTGTGTTAATATATTATTGTACATGGTATCAAAATTGCCATAGAGATAAATGAATGCTCATAAATAAAAATTTAGCATTAAGTGAAGTTAGTCAATCCCAAAAATCCAAATGCTGAAAGTTTTCTCTGATATAAGGAGGCTGATTCACAGTGGGATTGGGACGGGGAGCATAGGAGGATTAGAGGAACACTAGAAAAGTCAATGGGGAGGGAGGAGAAGGAATGGGGCAAGAGGGTAAAAAAAAAAATAAAGAAGAAGATGGTAGAATGAGATGGATATCATTACCCTAAGTGCATGTATGAAGACACGAATGATGTGAATATACTTTTTGTACAACCAGAGATATGTAAAAATGTGCTTCATATGTGTAATATGAATTGTAATGCATTCTGCTGTAATATATAACAACGGATGAAAATAAAATAAAATAAATCAAAATTTAAATGAGATATGGACCCAAATACCTTTTAGTTAAAGTGACTTTAAAAAGAAGTTCAATTTAACGTGGGTAAACAGACAAGAGTAAAGATATCTTTAAAATTACTAACTCATAAGTTTGTCTATGTGGTCAGACAATTAACCAAGTGTCGGTTTCTATAAAATGTCTAAAATAAGTTACTTATTGCTTCTTCTACATGGAAGAGATGGCTAATACTGTTAACTGTACTCGTCTGGTGTCTTGGTTTCTACAGATAAATATGAGTAAGTCAGATTTATCCTCAATGGGATTAATCATAAATGTGTTAGAGGAGACATCAGATCAATCAGCAAAGTTAAAGTGTTAAAGTATCAACTACTAAATATAAAATCAAATACTCTTGACTGTTCAAATTCTACAAAGTAATATATTTAAACATTGGATGTGTTTTCATAAATTGGTAAAAGGGAAAGTGTTTAAGAATGCTTTGTTTCTGTGTCTTCACTAAAAACAAGATTACTAAGAATTAAGATTCTATCAGGAGAAGTTCCACAGAGAGTACAAAAGGTTTCAGCTGGGTTTCAATTAAAGTGCTATGAAACTATTTTAAAATGTATAAAGTATAAAAACTTTAATACATCTTATTAAACTAGTAAATTGTCTAAATTCAGAAATATCATAAGGATTATATAAAATTGTGAATTTTAAGAGGAGATAACATCCAGCAAAGAGATAAGAAGGTTCTATTATTTTAGTATGAAAGGAAAATAAAAATAAAGTGTTCCTGAATGAGAAATTCTTTTGTGTGGTAAAGTAAAATATTATGCAATGTCTAAGTAAGTTGCAGAAGGTTTGTGAAGGGTAAATCTTAAAACATTTGTGTGTAACTAAGTTGACTATAATGTGAGTATACTTTCACCAATAATCTTGATCTTAAGTGAAAAAAATTCATCTTTTCAACATTGAATATAAAGTTATCCGTGGACCTGTGATCTATGGACTTTATGTGTTAAGTTGCCTAATTCTATACCTAATTTTTTGCTATTTTTTTATCATGAAAGAGTGTTAAATTTTGTCAAATGCTTTTACTGCACTTAATGAAATTATCATATATTTTCTTATCTATTCTGTTGCTGTGGTATATAAAACTGAACAATTTTCATATATTTCTTTGAATCATAGGAATAGAAAGTCCCCCCTCAAAGAAAAATCATGACCTGATGGCTTCACTAATTCTACCAAATATTTACAAGTTAACTTATCTTCTTATTGGCTTGATCCAATTTTTATTTCTTCATGATTCAACCTTGACAGGTAGTATGATTTTAGGAATTGGTCATTTACTTTGAGGTCATCCAATATTTTAGGTTATAATTGTTCATGGTAGTTTTTGTAATATAGTTGTAATGTCTCCCCTTTCTCTTCTGATTTTATTTGAGTCATCTATTTTTTTCTTAGTCTAGAAAAGAGGTGGTCAATCTTTTTTATTTTCCAAACCAATTCTTGGTTTTGTTCATATTTTCTATTGTATTTCTAGTTTCAACTTATTTCTTCTCTAATCTTTATTATTTTTATTCTTTCCAGCATTGTTTCAGCTTAATTTTTTTCCTAGTTCCTATTAGTGTAAAGATAAATTATTTATTTAAGTCTTCTTATGATATAGGCATTTATTACTATATTTGTTATTAATTTCCTTCTTAGAACTACTTTTAGCTTTATCTCACAAGTTTTGGTATGTTGTGTTTTCATTTTTGTTTCAATACATTTTCTTAATTTCCCTCAGTTTTTCTCCTTGATCTTTTGATGTTCAGTGCCATGTTGTTTAATTTCGGTAGATTTTTTATTTTTCTAAAAGTCCTCCTGTTATGTATTTTTTCATATAATTATTTTCAGAAAAAGATATTAGATATGATTTCAATCTCTTAAAACTTGTTTCATGGCCTAACATAGGACCTGTCCTGGAGAATATTCCATTTATGTGTAAAAAGAGTGGGTATTCTCCTGGTGCTGGATGGATGGAATGATCTCTGTACATCGGTTGGAACCATTAGGTTTAAAGCATGGTTCAAATCACATTTCCTTATTGATTTTCTGTATGGTAGAGCTGTTAGTTGTTCAGTGTGGATATAGATCAGTCTTTGTCACTGATTTTTCTTCTGCAGTGGCCTATATGTTGATGCAACATCTGTTAGCTTTGTCCTTTTTCTATTTTTGATTGTTTTTCTTTTCCTGGTTATAGCATATTTTTTCCTGCCCCTTCACACATCTAATAAACTTTAATTTAGTGGCAAAAAGTATTGTTACTACATGACTGAAAGTTTGGCTTTTGCTATCTTTCATTCTTTTAAGGATTAGTTTTAGGCTGCATTATGCTGAATCTAGAATAGACTTTCCTGTGCAGCTTAGTTAGACTTCCTCTTAGGAGTAATATTTTTGTTTCTTAACTTAATGCCTATGTGTTCAATAAAGTATCACGACTTTGCCTGTTCTTTTTTTCCTCAGGTCCCCCTCCCCACTCCTTCTCCTTCTTCTTCCCAAACCCTTTTGACCACTCCACCACTGAGTTACATCCCCAGTCCTTTTTATTATTTCTTTCATTTTGATACAGAGTCTCAGTAAGTTGCCCCAGCTGGCCTCAAATTTGTGATCCTTCTGCCTCAGCCTCCTGTGTTGGTGGTATTACAAACATGTGCCAGCACACCCAGCCCTTTTTGTCTTCTCTTTAGTACACTGTCATAAAGCATTCAGTTAACTCAGTCCCTGAGCTCTAGTATCTTTTCCTCTGTTGAACAAGCTTGCTCCAGTCTGGGCCCTACTTTTTACTACAAGGAAACAGATACTCTTATATGTTTTGGTAAAAGCATAGGTTATTAAAAATCTCTATCAGGTGCAATTTTATAACATTAATTGAATTTAAGAACACAAATATTCTTTAATGCTACAATTCTACCCATAGGACTGAGCCTCAGATATTAAAAATTATATGTGTATATATGTGTGTAAGGCTAAACTTTATAGCATTGTTTCAAATAACAAATGATGGGAAACAACCTCAACTCTCCTTAAACTTAAGCATTCTTAAAATTACTGTATTTTCATATATTAGCACCCCATTCAGCTTTATAAGAGAAAGAATACTCTATGTACTAACGTGGAAAGATTTTCATGACTAATTTCATTTTAAAAGTCTGATGAAGATCTGAATGGTACTTATATACTTTGTATACAAGCAGTTGTATGTAAAAAGATACTATACTTGTGCATGATGAATAAGTAAATAAATTAAAAAAAAGTCTGATGAAATATAAATCATGTAATATGTGTAAAAGAAGAAAAATTAAGGATTTTCATCTCTAATGCCTTGTATATACAGAATAAAACTGAAAATGAAAATTATGTTGGAAATATCCCCATATATAATTGCCATCTGTGTGTATCTGAGTGCACTTATGTGCATAGTGGTAAACATTGTGTATATCTATATTCAAAAGTGTTTTTTAAATTATTGACAATATTTAGAGTTCTTTCATAATTATTGCTTCTTTCTGATTCTCTACTTCTAAAATAAATGTCACTAATTTATATTTCCAAAAAATAGCACTATTCTAATCCAGATTTTCAAATTTTCTATATGGATTTCTTTTCAATAGACTTGTATTGACTCTTTACATTTTGGTGCCTGATAACATAGCTATCCCTTTTTATGTATATGATAATTTTGCTATTTTATCTTCTTTTAGCTTAATTATCCGTAAGCATTCTTAAAGATACTTATGGCAGTAATTTCTATAATACTACTGCTGTATGTATTTACCAATTCCAGTCTCTGTTTCTATATTAATATCTACTACATCATTTACTGGTTGCTTTCCTTTCCCTCAAACATAAATGGTTTTTAGTTTTAAGTTTCTTAAGCTTAAAATTTTGGCTCATTTATTTTTATTTAAAATTATAACTCTATCATCATTACAAAGTACTAATTATATTTGATGACTTTTTATATTGTATTTCCACTCATTTATAAGAGCGACTTCACATTTTCCAGATGATTAAAATATTGCTTTAATTGCATGTGGTCAGATGAGACTTGTATACTTTTTATAGTGAAGAAATTTCTCATGCTTTCTTTGTGACTCATGACAAGATTAACAGGATTCATTCTCTGCTTATAGGATATAATATTTGATATGAGTGCACTAAATAGAGCCTTGCAATTATAAATTTATTTGATAAGCTTGCTTAAAATTTCCTATTGGATTTTTCAATGCCTCAAAAATGCCTTTCAAATGTTCCCCTTCTAATTGTGATTTTATTGATTTCTTTTACTTGAGACAAATTGGAGATTCTCTATTAGATTAAAGCACCTGATTGCACAGAAATTTAATCTCAGTATCTTAACATGGAGGCAGATTGCTAGATGCATCAATAACTGGGAACAATTGATTATCCCTATTTTTGCAAAACTTTTTTATTATACAGCTACATATTTGTCAAAAATATTTCTATATCCTAATATGTGATTAACTTATTTCAAACAATTACCATAAAATACAAATTCAAGACTAATAAGAACCCTATAATTGGAGTTTCTCAGAATTTATGTATTGTATTAATGACCAATTTTTTAAAATAAGGATTTTAGGACAAATGTATGCTCAGAAGGCAGAGTGATAGACTGAAATACATATAAGAAATAGCACTTGCCATTTCAAAGCAATCAAAAATTTGTTTTATGTATGGAATCAGAGGAAGGACAGATGGTTTATTCCACTCCTTTCAACTACACCACCACTTCCAGTGCATTTTCTTTGAGAATGACAAGAATAAATACAATCAATTTTATCTTTCTCCATTAAACGCTTCCTTTTTCAAGAAACTGAACTTTGGTGGAAGCAACACAGAAAAAGCCAATTCTAGGTCCTTTTTAAAAATCAAGTGAAGCCAGGCGTGGTGGCACACACCTGTAATCCCAGCACTTGGGAGGCTGAGGCAGGAGGATCACAAGTTCAAAACCAGCCTCAGCGATGGCGAGGCACTTAGCAACTCAGTGAGACCCTGTCTCTAATAAAATACAAAAAAGGTGTGGGGGTGTGGCACAGTGGTCGAGTGCCCCTGAGTTCAATCCTCAGTACCAAACAAACAAACAAACAAAATCAAATCAAGTGAATGGAGAAAATAGATGACTATTGATGTATTTGCAAGATGTGTAGGTACTGGTTCATAGAAATGCATTTTATATGTGCTATCAGGAGTACTGCAACTCTTTTTGAAATGGTTTCTGCAATGATAAAAAAAAAAAATGCCTAGTAAAAGACTCATTAAAATTATAAGATGTTATATGTAGTAGGCATACTAGATATCATCTAAAATCTATTGGGTTATTTGCAAGAAATAGATGGCATCTCTAAAATAGGATAATTCCGGGACAGTCCTTAAGAGGTCCTAATTACAAAGCCATGGGAAGCGTATGGGGAAATTATGAATGATTATGAAGTATTTGGGATTAATAATAGTAAGATACAGTTACCATGGAAGCAATTGTTTACATGGAGAAGGAGTCTTACACAGAAAGCTCTAATTTAACACAACTAAGGGACATGGCCAACAGTAATACAAAGATTTGAGGAAATAAATGCACAACTTCAATCTCCTCCTTTCTCCAATCACCTGCCACTACTCCCCATAGGTCAAAACCAACTGGGAATGAGAATGACAAGAACCCTATCAATGATGTCTATACAGATCAATCTCTCAGAATAAGAAGCATAGTGCACAAAGGTAAAGGTGTATCTAGACAGAGCAACAAAATTTCCCACACATGACCCATTGTGGGACCCAGTCTAAAGTTTCAGATGGAGCCTCTGAGTTGCAAAGATGAACTCTCTAGTGCAGGTTCAACGAACAAGTTAGAATCAAAATTAAAACCAGAGATTTATTTCCAGTTTAGTCCCCACTTCACAGAAGTCTTTTGTGTCCTACCCAAAATATCTTGCTTTAGGGGAAATGTCATTTTGGAAGGTTATGATGGCATTTGGATGGTTAAAATGGCAAAGTAACCACATGTAGTGTTTTCTCCCCTTGTTGTGGATCATTTGCTGTATTATAAATCACCTCAAAAAATGATGGCATGGAACAGCATCCACTTTATTATGTTCGTGGGTTTTGTGAGTCAGAATTTTAGATGGGAGCTGCACAGATGCTTTCTTCAGCCTCTCAGTGTTTAAAAGCTGATGGGAAGACTTGAGTGGCTGAAAGTGGTGGGAGGCTGGTATCATCCAAAGTCTTCCTCATTCACAGGCCAGCTACCCATACTGGGATCACTTGAAGACTAAGCTGAACTGGCATCTACTTGTAGTCTCCCTAAGAGCTTGGGCTTCTCAGCCTATGATGGATAGAGGCTGAGCACTCATGAGTGAGTGCTCTGAAAAAAAGAGAAAGTATTCTAGCTTTTGGGGAATTGGTCTTGAAAGTTACACCATGTCTCCTCTGTTAAATTCCGTTGGTTTACAGTGAGTTGCTAATTCTAGGCCTTCTTTAAGAAGAGGAAACTTGAATGCCACTTCTTGTTGGGGGAAGGGCAGATTCAATTGTAGAAGACCATTTGGACTAAGAGATGCTATTGCAGTCGTCGCCGTAGGAAAATACAATTTGCCAACCCCTTAGAAGACCACAGTTCGATAAAAGTGAAGAAATGCAAAGGAGTGAATTGATATTGAATAAGGAGAGTGAATTGGAATCCATCAGATGAAAAAACCTCCAACAAATGTTTGAAAAAAAAAAAGAAACTGTGTTGAAGAGGGGTACCTAATGAGGTATAGTAGGTAAAGGAACATCTAGAATACACATAGAAGACAAAACTCTATCTCTAGAAGTGCAGAGAAGCTCTGGAGTCAGAAGAGCAGATGTAAGAGAAGGAGTGTGGGATGAAAAAAAATATTAACTTTCTGTATATGTGGCAGACAATACTCTTAGACACTGTAGCAAAATTCATGTGAATGCATAATTTATGTGTCTGATAAAAAAATAGTGGATTTGCTTCAGGAAATCGAACAGTTACAGAACAAAGACACTAAAACCCTGGCATTTAGTGGCATTTAGCTACATACTCTCATTTGATTTGAATAGGCCAGCAAATATGACACCAAAACAAAACAGTAACATAATAAGAAAATTGAATATCAATATCCCAAGGAAGAGAGATACCAAAAGTCTTTAGCAAAAGACTTTTCATATAAACATGGATTATAAACATATATAAATGATATATAAGTATATATGCATTTAATATAAATGTACATACATATACACATTAATAATATGTAAAATGCATATATTGGGCATTATCCCAGGAAAACAATATTAATTTAATATTTTTAAAAACAAGTGAAAATAATTCATATAATTTAAATTTAAAAGGAAATCATATCTCAACACATACAGAAAAGACAATTGACAATATTTAATATCCTTCATGAAAAAAATCTTCAACAAACTAGTAATGGTAAAACCTTTTTCACTTTAGATAAAGATTAGAAAGAAGGCAAGTACATCACTTCTCATCACTCCTGTACAAGATTGTCCTTGAAATTTTGCTCCAATAATGTCTCTAGAAATCAAAGCCTTCACTGAACAATTCCTACAAACATTTAATGAGGAATAATACCGACTCTACAGAAATGCTGCCAGAAAATAGGAGAAGATATCTCACTCTGTGAAGCCGTCTTTATTTTATATCAAAACCAGACAAACACGTAAGAGAAAACTACAGGCCTATATCCCTCGTGAACATAGATGCAAGAAAAAGTCACTAAATAATTAGCAAACTCAATCTACATGGAATACATCATGACCCACTCAGTTCTATTTAAGCAATGTAAGGTTAATTTAGCTTACAACAAAATGAAAAAGCATAACCACATATGAAAACAATAATTCTAAGTGAAACATGACAGAAAGTTTTTGTGTTTTGTTATTTTATTTATATAAAATTCTAGGATTTGCAAATGAATCTATAATATAGAAAATAGGTCACTGGATTCTTGAGGAACAGCATTACATAGGTATTACAGGAAGGATAGATTCCTGAGGGCATAAAGAAACCTTTAAGGTAATAGATATAAATCTAAATTGCAGTGATAGTTTCATGGTTTACTTCTATACCAAACTTCATAAAAATTTATCACAGTTGTGTGCCTTAACCACATACAGTATGTTATATGACAATTTTACCTCTGCAATCGTTTTTAAAAACACTGTTAGCTATATAGACAATGATATGCAGATGGAAAATATTCCACATACACACACCTGGCAAATGATTGTAAACCAGAATATATTAAGTTTAAAGACATCTTCTACATCTATATAAAAATTAGAAGTGTTTTTCAATTGGCAAAACATTTAGGCAGATATTTCATAGGTGAAAATATATAAATGGCCAACAAGCACATGGAAAAGATGGTCATACACAGAAATGCAAATTTAAACCACAACAGATATGACAACAAGCCCACCACAATAGCTACAATAAAAATGCAAAAAATCTAATACTAATCCTAGGAATCTCACATATTATTGTGCATATCAGGAGTGCAAAATGATAATTATTTTACAAAACCATTTGGAACTTTGTAATGAAGTTAATCCTATACCCACCTTATGATCTTAGGTATTTACTTAAAAGGAATAAAAATATTTGTTTATAAAAATTATTTTCTAGACATGTTCATAATAATTTTATTCAAAATACCCTGAACTAAAAATAATAAAAATGTTTATTAACAGAAACTGAATAAATACATTTGTTATATACTCATACAATGAAATGTTATTCACCAGGAATTAGGAATATACTACTGAAATAAACAATATCATGAATTAATCTAAAAAACATGCTGAGTCATACTATAATGAGACAGCCACATCAATGTTTATAGCAACTCAATTCACAATAGCTAAACTACGGAATCAACCTAGATGCCCTTCAATAGATGAATGGATAAAGAAAATGTGGTACATATACACAATGGAATATTACTCAGCCTTAAAGAAGAATGAAATTATGGCATTTGCAGGTAAATAGATGGAGCTAGAGACTATCATGATAATTTAAATAAGACAATCCCCCCCAAAACAAAAGCTGAATATTTTCTCTGATAAGTGGATGCTGATATATAGTGGCGTGGGGGACAGGGAAGAATAAAGGAACTTTGGTTTGTGTAGAGAGGAGTGAGGGGATGGGTGAGGTTGTGAAGATGGGAAGGTCAATAGAATGAGACAGACATTATTATATATATATGTATCATTATACTACTGGAATGACTTTGCACCATGTACAGCTAGAGGAATGAGAAGTTGTGCTCCCTTGGGTATAATATGCCAAAATGTACTCTACTGTAAAATAAATAAATTATTTAATTAAAAAAACATGCTGATCAAAAGAAGCTAGACAGAAGAACACACCATATGATTTCCCTTAATATGAGAGATTCTAGAAAAGGCAGAACTCACCTGTGGTATTAGAAATTAGAAAGTTGGCTGTGTCTAGTCAATGTGGGATGGGAATCAACCCTACGGATTTCAGGGGTGATGGACATTCATCTTCTATATCTTGTTTTGGGTGGTATTGCATGAGTATAATCAATTGTTAAAACCCACCAAACTGTACCTTTAAAATCTGTATGTTTCGCTGCATGTAAATTAGACATCAATTAAAATAAAAGATAAATAGTAACTTAAATTCCTCACAAGAAATTTATCTTTAGACTATGGTTTTAGAAGAAATGGCCACTGAGAACCTAGAACAATAGGCTCTAACCCAAACTATCATTCCAAAAACCAAAGGCTCTTTCAGATATGAAGTGACTCAGAAATGTTTTCTTCCCCATCATCACGTTGGGGAGTTGATGGAGACTATGTTCACCAAAATAAGAAAATTATAAGAGGAAAATGTGGTATCTTAAAAAATAACAAAATATAAGAGAATAATAAAAGAGAATTCTTGAATTAGCCATTTTATAAAAGCATGGAGAGCAACTATACAGACAGGAAAATGAAAAGGACTTTCAAGAGAGAGGTATCTGAGTAAATGTGGAATCATGATATGTATAATTTAGAACAAACTAAGGAATGGACAAATGTTAATTTCTCATAAGAAAAATAAGCAACCAATCTTTCATAAGACTTTAGGGAACACAGCCCCTATGTGCCCAAATAAAGAAATCCAGAACGGAGACAGTGGGGTAGAAAAAACTGCTGGGGTATATGGATTCAATTAAAATACAGAGTGAATAGCAAATAATAATGGTAAATTTGAATATCATTTTAATTAAGTTTTCTCCATGATTTTGGAAGGATCACCTTAGAATTTAATATTTGTTTTGTTAAAAAAAGGAAACTGAAATTCAGCAAATACTTGATTTTCAAGTCAACTTAATTTCCTGCTGTTTAATTCATGAAAAGATAAATTCCATACCTTCTTATAAAATATTATTTCATGTGAAGCATCATTCTATTGCTATGAAAATCATTCCTCAGTCTATTTACCTAACCTTCCATCCTTCTTATGTATATATGCATAGAGAGCTGCCTAGAATCAAGCTTATCTAATAATATTCATTATGTTTCTCAGCAGTGTGGTTTGGGTGATTTTTTTAAAAAACTCTCATCTTTATACAACTTTTTTATGATTGAGTTTTTACAATGAGGATGTATCATTTTTATAAAGATGATAAAGAAGAAAGCTTTAATAAAGGAAGCTCACCATATACTGAGAAATATACAATAGCCTCAGGCTACAGTGGGTGCTACTCTTTTAGCAGGAAAAAATTCAGAAGGCAATTAGAAGCGTAGGAGCTGACTGCTTCTTGCTTTCTTTGCTATCCTGCAAAGGCTCATGGCCTCCCCTCTCTTTTATTCCTATCACTCTTCCCTGGAGGAGACTATCATGATCAAAAAACACCACAGCCAACGTGTGTGGGGCAGCAGAATTAGTGTTTGGTTGTTTCATTCTAGGTCACAAGAGTGTTGTGGTTTGAACTGAAATGTCCCCAAAGCCTCATGTATTAAAGGCTTGGTTCAGTGCAACAATACTCAGTTTTTAGGAGGTGTGATTGGATAATGATGCATCTGACCCTCACCACTGGATTAATCCACTGATAGTTGAATGAACTACTGGGAGACAGTGGAAACTGTAGGTGGTGGGGCATGGTTGAAGGAAGTAGGGGCGTGTCCTTGGGGATTATATCTTGTCCCTGGCCCCTTTTTGTTTCTCAGCTTCCCTGAGCTGAAGACCTTACTCACTGCTATGCCCTTCTGAAGCAGGACAGAAGAGGCTGGACACCTGAGAAATTTTCAGGAAGCAGGTTTATTGACTGCAGTCAGTCCAGGAGGCGGCTATTGCCTAAGATTCTCTGCGCAAAGATTTTGGAAATTCTTTGAACTTTATACCCAGTGTGTGTGGGGAGCTTGAAGGTTCACATGACAAGGGCTTTTTATTCCACCTTCTAGACCAGACAGAGGTTTTCACAAGTTTTTTCTACAAACCTGGCATTTCTAAAAAGAGGAAACTACCAACCACAATAACCTCTGCAGAAGATTTTGCTGATAGCTGATACCCTGTGTAAAAGGCTGACAAGAAGAGGAACTTATATGTTACAAACATGGTGGGGGGGTTCTGCTTAATTATGGTAAGGGTCTTCTGGGTGGGGGTCTCTGGCCTGCTTCACTTCTACTACATGTTTCTGCCATAGAGCCAACTGACCATCGACTGAAGCCTCTGAAAGCATGAGCAAAAATAAATCTTTCCTCTTATAAGTTGTTTTTCTCAAGTATTTTCACAGCGAGGAAAAGCTGACAAATACACAGAGACACAGGGTAAGCTGTTTGGAGGAGAACAAACACAAGGCCTTCTATCAGTTATTATCCTGACAGGCATTAAACGAAAATAAGAATGATGCTTTAAATGATCACTTTGGAAAGTTAAGACCAGGAAAGGATGACAGAACTTCAAACAAGGATAGAAATGATGTCATGAATATTATATGCTCATCCATTCAATATATTTAACTAGTATTCATTAAAAACATGACTCTGTATCTGGTATGAGTTATACAGTGTAAAGAGGGTAGACTTGTTTCTTTCCTGCTTTTCACTTCAATTAGTAAGAATGAGACAAACCAATCCAGCACTTAAAAATTATGGTCAGTGCTTAAGGAAATAAGCAGTGACTATGATTTTTTAAAAATAATATTAACAAGGTCTATATCCCCAGTAGTGGGATTGCTGGATCATATAGTAGTTTAGCAGTTAGTGCTTTCTATTGTGGGTTGTTGAGACTCCACGCTGTTTGTGATAAGAGTTGTATTAACCACACCCCCACCAATAGTGTGGAAGCATTCCTTTTTCTCCTCTGCTCATCAATGTTTGCAATTTTTATCTTTTTGATAAGAGCCATTTTAGCTGGGGCGAGGTGATACCTCATTGTGGTTTTGATGTGCATCTCCTTGATGGGAATTTGACTGTCAAAGAGAACTCAGACTCCATGTTTATTGCAGCATTTTTCACAATAGTCAGGATATAGAATCAACAAAAATGCTCATCAATGGATGAATCGATAAAGATAGTGTGGTACTTATAGAGAATGAATATTCTACAGCTATACAAGGATGAACTTCTGTCACTTTAAATAACATGCATGGACTTGGAGGTCATTATGTTATATGAAATAAGTCAGGCACACTCTGTAGGGTACATTCATTCATATACAAAATCTGAATGAATTGATCTCATAAAAGTTGAAAGTAGAGGAGTGAAAAAGAGAATTGAGGAGAAGGGGGAGAGGTAGGTCAATGTGTAAAATGTTAAGAGTAGTAAGAGTAGGGCTGGGGTTGTGGCTCAGTGGCGGAGTGCTCACCTCGCACGTGCACGGCCCGGGTTCGATCCTCAGCACCACGTAGACATAAATGCATTGCATTGTGTACAACTAAAGTAAATAAATAAATATTTAAAAATTAAAAAAAAAGTTAAGAGTAAGATAGCAGCAGGGTGAATATACTCGGCAATAAAACATTATATATCTCACAATAGCTAGAAAAGAGGATTTTGAATGTATTCACCATAAGAAAAAAGATTAAAGTTTAAGGTAATATATATGCCATTAGCTTATTTTGGTCATTATCTAATATATCCTGAGTCAGATCATCATATTGTATCTCATAAATATGTAAATTTATTATGTGTCCATCAAAAAATTTAAAATTTAAAAGATGAACAGTGTGGTCAGAGAGGGTCTGTCTGAGAAGAGATGGCTATGAGAGACGAGAGCTGTAGAGGGAGAAGTGAGCCATGCAAAAAAAGAAGCAGCCCAGAGATTTCCTTGCAGAAAGTGCAGAGACTCCAAGTTGGGGAGGGGTTTGGGGACTTCAGGGACCTGGCCAAGGGCCAATGTGGCTGGGTAGTTATGAGGAAAAGAGCAAATGGCCCCTGAATAAATAGGTAAAGACAACCTAGATCAGTGGTAGCACTCAGTAAACCTTCGGGTTGCCAATTCTTAAGAGGCAGGTTCTTTCTTCAATGCTGTCTTAGAAGACATTTTCTCAGAAGATGCTGAGGTTGAATGGTTTTTCCCCCCAAAATAGGTTCACCAGAACCTGTGAATGTGGCTTTATTTGGAAAAAGCACCTTCACAGATAGAATTAAGGGTCACAAGATGAGATTATCCTAAACCAGTGCAGGCCCCCAAATCAAGGTGAAGAGGAGAAGAGAAAGTCAGGTGAAGATGAAAGCAGCTACGGCAGTTCTGCTGCCACAGGCCAAGGAAGGCCTGCAGCCTCCAGAAGTTGGAAGAGGTATAAGGAAGGGTTCTCGCCTGCAGCCTTCAGATCACACCTTTCAGTTTGTTACCCCGATCACACCTTTCAGTTCAGCCTTCTGGCATCTGAAACAGGGAGAGAATAAATTGTGGCTATTTGAATCCACACAATTTGTGGAGATTTGTTATAGAAACAATTGCAGTTGCCAATGTTTCCATCTGTTTTCCTTTTTAAAATTCTTTCTCCCTCAGAAGAACCCAGAAGTAGCAGGCGATAAGATGGGAAGGGAAGGACAACAAGGCTCCCTGGAAACAAGAAGTTTGGCTGAATACACAGAACCCAAGTGTTGCCCTCTCCTGGGTTTATAAAACCCTCTTGCACTGTGTAGTCCAAAGAGATAAGGCAGTCTCTGCCTCTTGGGGTGCTTTGCTTTTTTTTTTTTTTTTTTTTAGCTACTAGGGATTGAACTCAGGGGCACTTAACCATTCATCCATATCCCCAGCCCTATTTTGTGTTTTATTTAGAGTCAAGGTCTCACTGAGTTATTTAGGGCCTCGCTAAGTTGTTGGGGCTGGCTTTGAACTTGAAATCCTCCTGTTTCAGCCTCTCAAGCTACTGGGATTACAGGCATGCACCACTGCATCCAACTGATGATTTGAATTTAAATTATGCTTTCTATTTTTTTTAATGCCGTGTGATCCTGCTATTCTCTTTCAGCTACCATTAAACAACTTATATTAAATCTCTCAGGAAACCATTTTTAGCTTTTATATTGTTTAAAAATATATCTTCCCATGTCCTTCAGGATGCTCTCTATTTAGACTTCTGGATGTACTCAGGAGGAAGGATTTCAGCTTCAAGAGTTTAGAGCACAGTTTCAACTCAAATTCTCTGTAGTGGCACTACCTCCTCCAAAGGAACAGAAATCGGGTTTAATGGAGCCATGGACCATTCTCCTTGAAACCTTCTTGTTCCTGCTGACTGGCTTGCAAGAGCTCTGTGCTCCTCAGGAAACCCCTCAGAGGTTGCTTCCCTCTGCAGAGACATGAAAGGGGCCTCATAGCACATCTCAGCTACTCAGGAAAGTTGCAAGTCACTTGGGGCACAATGGCCTCTGTAGGATACAGTGTATGGCTGGCTGGGTAGAAAGCCCTTTCCTCCAGTAGTGGTGCAATGGGTTTGGTCTCCCCAGTAGGACTGTGTCTGCCTGCCTGGCTTTAGGGAGTCTCACCCAGAATGGGACTGCAAACAGACTTAGAAGTGGAGTGACAGAATGAAAGCAGTAAATCAGGCCAACAAGCAGCACAACATCAGAGGCTGCAGCCTGGGATATGAAGCCAGGATGCCAAGAGGGAGGCAATGAGAATGAGAAAAAATGGAGCACATGCAGCAGAAAGGGTTTCACAGCCAGAACACAGAGGAGACTGTCACCCATTGCTGAGTCCTCAGTGCCAACCCCTGTGTCAGGGTGGTAAGCCAGCTGGATCCCAGGCCAGAGCAGAAAGTGAGAAAAGCCTAGAGTCCTCATTTGCTTTTCACCAGGGCTGCTGTCATATGTGTCAGATGGCAGGGCCTTGCTCACCTGCCTTTCTGCATGTCACACCTCTCCTACTAGAATAAGAGTTAGATCTGAGATAACACGGATGCTTTAAGACAATATGGTAAAATGTAAGCTCACCCAATTATCCTCAGAAACTTCTGGACCAGTCTAAAGTTGGCAACACAGAATACCATCAATCCAAGAATAGTCTCAAATTGCTTACTTTTCTTTCACTACTTTGGAAATTCCTAAACATGGCTGCTTATCAAAATTAGCTGGGAGGACTTCTTAAATTGCAGGTCCCCAAATCCCACCTCTATCTGGACTCTTGAGAATACAGCTTTAAAATACACAATTTTTATTTGTGTATAATAATTATAGATAATAGTGGGATTCATTGTGACATATTCATATTTGCACTTGATACAATTTTGTCCATTTCATTTTCTAATACACTGTTGAACAACAATGAATAGATTGTAAAAGAAACCTGGGAAGAAAATTTTAAAATTCTTATAATCAAACAAGAATAGTGATATGATATACCAGACTCTTTGGGACACTATAAAGGCAGTTCTAAGAGGACAGTTTATAGCTATGAATGCCTACAATAAAAAAAAAAATCAGAAGGATCCATATAAGTAACCAAATGATACATTTCAAGTTCTTGGTAAAGCAAGACCAAACAAGTCCCAAAACTGGAAAGCAGAAGAAATAGTAAAGATCAGAGCTGAAATTAACAAAATAGAGAATGAAAAAATAAAAAGGATAAATGAAAGGAAGAACTATAAATTTAATCAACTTTTTCACTGTTGTGATTAGAAGACCTAACCAGAACAATTATAGAGGAGGGAAAATTTACTTGGAGGCTCTTGGTTTCAGAGGTCTCAGTTGGCTCCATTACTTGGGGATCCAGGTGAGGCAGAACATCATGGCAGAAGAGTGTGGTGAAGGAAGTGGCTCATATGATGATAAGGCAGCAGAGAAAGAGAGACTCCACTCACCAGATACAAAATATATACCCCAAAGGCATGCCCCCAATGGCCCATTTACTCCAGCCACACTCTACCCACCTTCAGTTACCACTCAGATAATCCCATTAGGGATCCATTCACTAATTGGATTAAGGCTCTCATTAATCGATCATTTCTCCTCTAAACCTTGCATTGTCTCACACAAGAGCCTGTGGGGGACACCTCACATCCAAAACATAACAAACTGATTCTTTGAAAATATAAACAAGATCAATAAATCCTTAGCCAAACTATCCAAAAGAAAGAGAGGGACAACCCAAATTAATAAAATTAGAGATGAAAAAGGATATATTATTACAAACATTACTGAAATCCAGATTTTACCATTAGGGTCTATTTTGAAAATTTATATTCCAATTAATTAGAAACTACAGAAGAAATGGACAAATTTCTGAATACATATAACTTATCAAATTTGAACCAAGAGGATATGGAAAACCTAAACAGACTAATAACAATCAATAAAATTGAAGCAATAATAAAAAGCCTTACTAAGTAAAATCCAGGACCAGATGGATTCTCAGCTGAATTCTTACAGACTTTTAAAGAACTAACGTAGTGCTCCTGAATTATTCTGCAAAATAGAAAGGGGAGACAGGATACTCCCAAACTCATTCTATGAAGCCAGTATCACCTTGATTTCAAAACCAGATCAGGACAGTTCAAGGAAAGAAAACTACTGATCAATATCCTTGCATGAATCCTTAATAAAACATTAGCAAATCCAAGCCAATAATACATAAAAAAGATCATACAGCATGATCACATTGGTTTCATTCTAGGAATACAAGAATGGTTCAACATACACAAATCAAAACAGTAACACTTGACAAAAATAGAACTAAGGACAATAATTACATGCTGATTCCAATAGATGCAGAAAAAGCCTTTGACAAAATTCAGCACCAATCTGTTACAAAACTCTGAAGAAATTAGGATTAGAGAGAATTTAATTCAATATCACAAAAGCTATATATGATAAACCCAAAGTCCACATTATACAGAATGGGGAAAACAAAAGCATTTGCTCTAGAAATATACATTTTTATAAATATTCTGAAGGTATTCTGATATAGCTTGCTCAGTAGAGACCTGGTGTTGGAAACTCCTGCTCCTGGTGGCATAGCTCAGGGAGAGAAATGCTCTCTCATGTTTTCAAACTCAACTCCTGGACCAATGCATGGGACATAAGAGACACTGCAAATTCTTTGGGGCCTGAACTGAGCTAATAAAGGCACATCTGAAGTTTGGCGTGAGGCTGTGAGGACACCAGCAAAAACAATCACACACTATAGGAGTGTTTAAAACTGCCTGTCAAAATTAAGTAGGAGAATGGCATGTGCACACAGGGTAGAAAAGAAGGACTTCCAAAAAAAAGAAGTATTCTCAAAGGGATGTGGGAGAATGTGGAGAACAGGGGCCGAGGGTGGGCTACAGGAAGGCACACAGCATTCCACAGCTCCTGTGACATGCAGTGGCTTTCCCCAGCTGGCACAACTTCTGTGATTGGTTCTGGTTCTGATTGTGTGGCAAGAAATGGATTTGTATTTTCAGGTTATCAGTGGTAATTGTTGAGTACTAATGTTCCATTGTCTTTGAGGGCAAGATTGAAAGAGAAACATTTTGGGGGTGGTTCCTTATTGATAAATATACCCAAGGAAAATTTTTAAAGGTCTCTCTATATTCAGAAGCAATTTCTTTGAAGGAAAGAAAATTTCCCAGCAGAGTTTTGATTCATGTTCTGATTTGAGAGTTTCTGTGTGGCTGGAGTGAGTGTTCCAATGAAATCCTCCAGAGAGCTGAGTGTGCAGGTCTCCTGCAGTCACAATCAACAGCACTTAACAGACTCTTTTAGAGAATGACATGTTTCCCTTTAAAAATGAAGTTTCTGTCTAACAATTGCCTAATATACAATTGGGCAGCAGGATCAGCTGAAATATTACTTGATGGTAAGTATGAAATGACAAGATAGGCTAGAACTTCTTCTCGGAAAACCTGAGAGTAATAAAGAATAAGCTGACTCCTGCCTCCGTATTTTCAAAGTGTCTGGCCTGTACCTCCAAAAGAGTAAGCACCACAACAACTGGAACTGCTTTTTGATCTACTGTCTAACACACATCAAGTTCTTATTAACTTCTTTTTTCTTTTTTATCAACAATGTCACAATGAATACACAACTGTGTGCCAACTTTACTTCTAAAGCTGACAATACTACCACATTCAACAGAGAAGGATAACCATCTGCAGATTCCTTTCTGAAATAACTTTCCAGCCAGGAATGACATTTCCTAAGACCCTTTCCTCTAGGTATGACCTTATGAATAGTCATCAAGAAGAAAAAGAAAGTAGAAATCAAGTGCACCTCTTCTGGGCTCTGTTTTAGCTTTCTGTCAGCAGCACTCAATGAATGATAAGGTCCTAGGGATTCCCTGAATCCCAAATAGGGAAGAGTTGCCCTATAAAACTCACCTTCAGACCATTATGTAAAAAAGTCATAAATCCAGCCTCCTCAACTTAACAAAACAATAGAAACGTGCATTATAGGCTCAGTCTAGCAAATAGTATTCATTCATATGCTAACAGAGGGGGCCTCTGTATCCTGTGGAGTTCTAACCCATACTTCCATAAGTCAACATTAATTTGTCCCAGCTGCAAGGTTAAAACCGTGGGGAGACGTTTGAATTTCACACAAGAGCACAAGAAGACCCTTACAATGTTTTAAGCAGGAAAGTAACAAGATGGGGCTCCCATTTTAGAATGGCCAGTAGTACAAGTCTGAGAGCAGAGAAAGTAGGTAGAACACTGTTACAGGAATCTAGGGCCCTAGCAGCGTAGACAGACTGTTGGATGTGTTCAAACTCATTTCTAGAAGGGAAATTAGGAAGGACACTAAAGAGTAAGACGCTTAAACTGTTAAGAGCTGTCTGGAGACAAAGAAGCCTGCTAATTAGATTCAGAAAACCTCCAGTGAAGCAGGATGAAACCACAAGGATGTTTTGCACAGGAGGATAGGTGAGAAGTGAGACTTTGAGGAGTGCAGTTGTAAATGGAATCAGAGTCCAAGGGCAAATGAGCCAAATTTGAGAAGATGCTTCTGGGATGCAGTAGATGAGAATCATGCCTCTTTGGCAGTGGGAGCAGCATGAGGATGGCTAGCCCACATTGCCACAGGATGAGGAATGGATAGAGCATGAGGATGCGAAATGGAGACAAAATAGTCAGAAAACTTTCAGAGGAGTTGATTATGACAAGAGAGAAAAATGGTAGAATAGGCAGAAAGAAGCACAGGCTGAAGGAGTTTTTTATTTGTTGTGGTTGTTGTTACAAAATATGGGAGATTGTGCAAATATAATTGAGAAGGAAACAACAAAAAGGAGGAAGGAAAAGCAAGAGTGCAGGTCCCTGAGGAAAGAGCTGTGTGGAGCAAGAGATGCAGAGGAGGCAGAGAAATTAGCTGTTGGCAGGATGAGAGACCTCTTTTATGATAAAAATGAGAAGCAAAAAAGAGAGAGAACAAACAAAAGTAATTTATGTTTGGCAGATTAAATGTGGCTGGATAATGGGAGGAATGAAATTTATGTTGTCTTTAGAAAAGGAAAGAGAAAACATCCATTCAGCCCATTAGCGTTTCTATTAGTTGAAAGGAAAGCAAAATTGCCCTACATTAGGGTAACTTAGAAACATGAAAATCTAGGCAGAATCCAGAGTAAAATTTCAAGACATCTCTTGAGTACACAATCTAGTGGTTCAAAATATGGTCTTTGGGCTGGTCGCAGAGGCGCATGTCTGTAATCCCAGGGGTTTGGGAGGCTGAGGCAGGAGGATCACGAGTTAAAACCAGCCTCAGCAACTTAGTGAGGCACTAAGCAACTCAGTGAGACACTGTCTCTAAATAAGATACAAAAAGAAAAGAAAAAAAAGGTGGGGGTGTGTGTAGCTCAGTGGTTAAGTGCTCCTGAGTTCAATCCCCAATACCAAAACAAAACAAAACAAAAACCAAAAAAACATGGACTTTGGAACAGGGGGAACAAGTTTCTGTCCTCCAGTTTCATTATGTAATTGTTGTACGATCTTGAAGGATTTGTATAACCATTCTAAGACATCAGTTCCTAGTGCACCTAGTTTCCATTGAAACTTAACACACAGAACAATGGCTATTGGGGGTAGCACATTGTCTTCAAAATGCTTTTGGCATAATCATTATCTGGCAAAGGAGTTCATGAAACAATAAATATATGATACTGTTTAGGGAACAGGTATAGGCATGCAGGGATTACATATAGTGATAAAGAGACAAACGTAACAGTGTCCCACAATATTTAGGAAATGAGCAGAGATTTAAATAAGGTTGGATATGAAAGACAGAAGTAACTGATGTTCCAGAATGAAGGATGTAACAGGAGCTCTAATCAAATATCCACAGGTATCAGCTTGCTCTCTTTATCAGTTTTACCATACATCCCCATGTTTGAAGCCACCAGTTTTATTATACAAAGCAGGACATTTTCCCACATCTACAGTGTGAGAGCTGGCTGCTCTTGATTCAGAGGTGGGTGACACAAGTTTTGGTCTTGTGTTTGTTTTCAATTTTTAGGGTTACACTATAACTTTATTTTTTTAATATTTTGTTATAAAACTGGCTCCCAGATACATTTTAGCCATCATTTTATAATTTATACAGATTGAAACATAAAGAAGTAAATAGATAAAATCTGGCAAAATGTCAAGCACCAATGTTGTCCCTATTTCCAAAATCCCTATTACTTCAGGAATTTTTTAAATATAATTTTATAATGATAGAATTTATAATTATCCACAGTATGTAATTATCAACACTCATTATTGATATTAACAGCCTGAAGCTGAAATTCTCTATTCATAGAAACACAGCAGTCTTTTCATTAATGTTAAGGATAAAAATGTGAGTGTTCTCTGCCTTAGCAAAGACCCTGGAGCTAATCACACTTGCATGCAGAGGCTAATTGTATCAGAATACTCTGCTGACCTGGAGTCACAGGTACATAATTGACATGGCTCCCTGCAATGCACATATTATCAATGACAAGGGATCCATTGTAGAATTCATCCTGGCCATTTTCCACATTACATAGATAGGGAAATCCTCAAGTCTCTACTTTGGAGAGGATGATAAGCAGTCAAGTCTCTTCCTCAAACTCTACCTCAAGGTTGAGACATCAGACAACACAGAGAGATGGAGAAACCAAGAATCTACTAACAAAAAAACTGATGAGGTAATGCAGCTTAGCGCTAGTGCCAAAAGGGCATCTTGATTCATCTACTCCACTCAAAAACACTCTCAAAATAGAAATTACCATTTGGTCACTAATAGAGCCAAATGACTTCACGGTCCCCCAACACAAGCCAATGCCTTGCATGCAGCAGAGGAAGAGAGATGCTATATTGTAGGTGAGAGAGAGACACACTAGGGGCCTCAGTGCTCTTTTTAGTAGAGTAGCCTGGACAGCTCAGAGAGTGATGCAGGAATTGGCAGTCCTGCCATACGATAGCCCTAGAGAAGGCACGAGTTTCTTCTCCAATATTCTGCCAGTTTTATTCAGGCCAGTCCAGATTCAAGTGGGTGAAGGAACAGACAGTTGCACCCAGTGGAGGGCTGGCCTGAGTGTACATACAGGGAAGTAATTTGCAGTAGTTAAATCATCACATGCTCGAAGGGACCTGAGGATTATCACAGCTGCCTCTGTGTACAAGTTTCCAGTTCACCCTCATGTCCTACATGTTTCCATTAAGCAATGTTGCTCTGGGCACAGGGCATAGAATAAAGAGCTCTAGCATGCAGAGGATTAATAAAAATTCTCCCCGTCTCTGGATTCTTGCTGCTCTTCAAGTTAGGTAATGATATATGATGCTTGTTACACTCTGGCCATTCACTGAAAAATGAGCCTCATGAAAGGTAAACTGGTAGAGCCTGAAGATTGTATTTGTATCAAGAGCCTCATATTCTTAATGCTTAAAATAACCTCTTTGGTTTGAATAACTGTATAAGAATTACTCTAATATGTATTATAATTTCTACACTTCTACGTTGAAAAAGAGTTTTCTCAGACATCATCCCATTTGACTTGTAGCAGTCCTATAAGAAGCACACATTCAAAAAGTCTGGGTCTTGGAATAAAAACTTTCATCTTCCCCCTGTAAAATAAAATGATTTGTTTGATGATAAAAATAATAAATGTTCTTAGAGAAAATCTACACAAAAAAAAAGCTTTAGAACCAAAAAAAAAAAAAAAAAAAAAACCTCATAAAAGCACATCTCAGAGATAAGCATTATTACCCTTGTGATTTAACTTCTAATATACTCCGATGTGTTTCCCCTTAGTTTCAGCAATAAAAAGCTCTTAAAAGCTTCTAACATCACATATATAGTTTTTATTTGTAATCATACCCTAAAAAAAACTGTGTACAGCTTTAGTTCCCTGTCATTAAACACTCTTCAAAAGAAATAGTAAATAATAATTTTAATCTGACCACATAAATTGATAGATTATAAAATTTTTGGAAGTTACAGAGAAGTACTAAGAAGTTAATTTAGAATTTCTCTGTGTGGCCACTACCTATAGCCAACACTTGATGCCATTCTGATGTATTTCCTTCTAGAAATAGTTTGCCTAATAGAATTTAAGGGATTGAAAGTGGCATAAACCTATCTCCCCATATAAACTCATATATATTATATATAATATGTGTGTGTATATATATATATACACACACACATATATATATAAACTCAAAACACCACTCTCTCTTATCCACATATAATATATAAACATATATTATATATATATTTACAAAATTGTGATCAGTGTATACTATTCTGTGATCTTTACTTTTATTGCACAACATATGATGAATATTTTCTCATGCTTGCCTTCTGCAATACTAGCCCATCCAAGATGTTATTATAACAATTTTTAAACATTCAAATAAGTATAGAGAATTGTACATTATACACCTATACAGCAGCCACCTAGATTCTATAATTATTGATGCCATTCTCATTACTGTTTGTGTGTCTCTGCTGGACTCTGGCACTCCCAGCCCTCCTTGCAGAGTGGAGGGTGTATAGTATACACTTCTGCAGAAAGCAAAAGCCCTCAAACAGTTCAGGTCCTCTCTGTTAGTGACATGGATCTAGACAAGGGGATATGGGTGGGGGCTGACAGGGTAGAATTTAGAAATAAATAATCTATGGTGAATGGCCCAAGGTCAATGCTTTAATTACCCTACTTTTCACCAGGGTTCTAAGCCTTTCTATGTGGTGTATATAGCACTTTTGACTTTCTTGAAACAATGGCAGGGGAAGAGTATTTTGATTCCAATACCAGTCAGTGTGAGGAGGTCAGCTCCCCAACCTGCTAAAATTCATTGCACTGCAAAGACATTGTTTTTGTTCTTGAACATAGTTGGCATTTGAACTTTTCACTTTTATATAACATAATCTAAAACCTCAAATAAACTTTCTATTTTATAATGCAGTGATCCACTAGGGATCAGACCAGGATCTACAAGGACAGAGCAGACACACCAAATTAACACATACCCTCAAGACATCACCATTTTGGGAAAACTACTGCCCTCAAATTCTCTCTGAACCTGTCTCTCCCTGTGGTCTAAGTGGTACACAGATATCTGCAAAGATATAGCAATAGAGAGCTGAGCTGGCTCAACGTGGGTTAATTCCCACCAAATAAAACTAAGGGACTCCAGAAAGATCTCTGCTTTCCACCAGGCAGGGAGATTCTACTTGCCTCCACCAAACAATAACACATTCTTAACCTCTCTTTATCTCAACTTGGCTTTCTCAATTGAAGGATAGGGTGAATAGGAAAAGAACTTTGAGGTTCTCCTTAAGACGAGAGTTATAATCATGAACAATGAAACTCCACCTTAAACAATGCTGTCCCCAAAATTAGGTCATTTGAGTCTCAATACAACTTTGTGAGATAATAGCAAATAGCATGCATTTACCATGTTTGAGAGCAGAATTCAGAGGCTCAGGCAGGTATTAAAACCTTTGTTTTCTGACCCCTAATTCTTTCTTCCTTCCACTTTATAACTCTTGCATTTCCTCAATAGCAAAGAGAAATCTGGTGAAGATAAAAAGCTGAACAAAATAACAGGCAAAACAGCCTCCTCAAGAAACTACTCATTTGACGACTTTCCTCATTCCACAATATGGCATCTATAAAAAGTGTGCCGCCTTCATGGAATTTAAAAAGTTCAATCTTCCTCCTTTTCCTTGTGTGACTCCCTGCAAATTGAAAACCATCCTGACAGATGATTGAAGTTGCAGCATGCTTACATCAAGGTCCCTTAACTCTCATTCTGCTAAAATGAAAATATGAGGAAACTGCTCACCTGAGAAACTCGACAGGAAGTAATGGGGCAAGGCCCGTTCATCAGCGCAGCACTGTTTACCTCAGTCAGCTCCTGGCTCTCTGAGGAACACCTTCTCAGTTTTCAGGCTACTGAAGCACCTCAACAATTTTCAGCAATAAAAATGAAAAATAACTGCATGAAGTGAAGTCAATGCATTCCGTGCAACTAATACGAGGGGGTTATTTTCCCCTCTCACAAATTACTCTGATGAAAGGAAAGGACTAAATTATGAGATTTCCAAAGAGTGTCCTCTCTTATACAAGTCAGCTTCACTGAGTTCCTGATTTACACTCAGAGGAGTCTCCTTTGACCAATGTCTACCTCTCATGTAGAGTTATATGGAAATGTTTTTCTGTAAGAACCAGAGATATCACCTTGTTTCGCTCAGATAGTTTTTTATATTCATTTATTTTCCCCATGTTTTTATTGGTGCATTATAGTTGCATACAATGGTGGAATCTGTTGTTCCATATTCATACATGCACACAATGTAACAATATAATTTGGGTGATATAATTGCCCAGTATTTCCCTTTCCCTTCCCTGGTCCCTTTCCTCTATTCTACTGGTCTCCTTTCAAATTTCGAAAGATCCCTCCCCATCGCCATCTTTCTTTTCCTTTTTCTTCTCTAGCTTCCACATATGAGAGAAAACATACAATCCTTAAATTTCTGAGTTTGGTTTATTTCACTGAACATTATGTTCTCAAGTGCCATCCATTTTCCTGCAAATGACATAATTTCATTCTTCTTTATGGCTCGATGAAACTCCTTTGTGTAAATATACCACATTTTAAAATCCAGTCATCCACTGATGGGCACTTTGGTGGTTCCTTATTTTGGCTATTGTGAATTGTGCTGCTATAAACATAGACATGCATGTATCACTATAGTATAGTGACTTTAATTCTTGAGGCTAAAAAACGAGGAGTGGTATAGCTAAATCATATGGTGGTTCCATGCCTAATCTATTGAGGAAACTCCATACTGATTTCCATAACAGTTGTACTAATTTACAATCCCACCAACAGTGCAAAAGTGTTCCTTTTTCTCTATATCCTCTTCATCATTTATTATTGTTTGTATTCTCAATGGTTGCTTTTCTGACTGGAGTAAAATAAAATCTTAGTGCAGTTTTGATTTGCATTTCCATAATTGACAATGGTGTTGGACATTTTTTCATATATTTTTTGGCCAGTTATATTTCTTCTTTTGTGGCTCAGATAGATTTTAACTCAGTCACCTTTGACTAATAATATGCATATTTTTTCTACAGTGGTAGGCCATCTTATTTTGGATATTTGATTGGCTCTTGAAAGATTAAACACTCACACCTGAGCCTCTGACACTCAGATGTTAATTCTCCTAGCAAGTAAAAATTACAGAGGTGAATAGAGAGGAAGAAATTCTGAAAAAGTGTCCCTTCCCCCTAATGAAGCATATATGGAAAGGCAAGACTCAGCTGATTTTAAAAAATCTTACCCTAATATATTTAGATTCCACTATTTATTTCCCCTGATCTTAATTAAGCAAACCCTTGAGACTCTCAGGCCTGTCTAATCATCCAAGGATAAAATTCCAGGAATCCACCAGTTTCACCCATGGGACAGTCTGAAGCAAATCAACTAAGCAATCCTTGTCATGATTTTCCTCAGAGACCAAACATGAGCACTTACCAAATTTCCTGCTTTGTTGAGTGCTAGCATTCTTTCTAAATGTATAGCATCAGGCCCCTTCTGTGCTTTAAATTTTAGTTAATATGGAAAATCACAACACAATGTAGTAATGTTTTGTGGGGTAATTAGGCCACTCTACCACACGTGGTCACAGGGTCTTATTTCCTCATCTGTAAAAGGCACCTGTGTTAAATATGCTCTGTTTCATTTATTGTGCTTCCTTTCTGGCTTCTGCCACCACTGTCTCTTCTCATGCTGCTGTCTACATCTGTATTTTAATAACAGCCTATGGTGCTGACACTAAATGATTTTCAGTTAGTCCTGGTGAATCACACACAGAGTGGGAGAGAAAAACTGGAGATGACCTAGTCAAAACTCTTGTTTTTTTTTTTTTTTTTTTTTTTTTTTTTTTTTTTTTTTTTTTAACTTTTAATTACAAAACCCCCAAGCCTCAGGAAGTCAAGTAATTTTCTAGGTGTCACTGCTTGTTCTTGACAGAAGCTCTGTACTCTGACTCAACACTGCATCCTTTACTCACACACCACTGGTTCAAAATATTATTTACCACTGGACCCTTTGCTGTTGAAATATGAGGAATGCAATATATTAAGAAGATAAATTTAAAAGGGAGGAGAGTATTGTCAACCCATCTGTTGGAGACTTCCCTTCACACTCTGCTCTGAGGAACCATCATGGGACCTCAGCGAGGGCCATGAGGATAGTTAAGCAATGGAAAGGCATAAGCATGAAACAATCAAAAGAGAAGCCTTGAGCCACGTGCAGTGGTGCACACCTATAATCCCAGTGGCTCAGCAGGCTGAGCCAGGAGGATAGCAAGTTCAAAGCCAGCCTAAGCAACTGTGAGACCCTGTCTCAAAATGAAAAATGAAAAGATTTGGGGATGTGGCTCAGGGATTAAGCACTGCTGTGTTCAATCCATGATATGGAAACATCAAAAGAGGGGTAGGGATAAGAAATGCATTGAGGAAAAGGACTTGAGTAGTCATTTCTCCAAAAGATGATTATAAATAGCCTGTAAGCACATGAAAATATGCTCAACATCAATAATGAGTCAGGAAATGCAAGTAAAAACTACAATGAGTTGCCACCTTATGCCCATTTGGATGGCTATAATTCAAACAAACAAACAAAAACACCAGAAAATAACAAGCACTGGTAAGGATGTGGAGAAACTGGACTTTGTGCTGAGTTGATTAGTAGGGAGACTAAAAGTTACAGCTGCTGTGGCTGCAATTATGGCTATTCCCCCAAAATTAAAAATAGAATTGCCACAGACCCATCAAATCTACTTCTATGTATATACCCAAAAGAATTGAGAAAAGTTCTTGAAGGAATATTTGTATACCCATGTTCATAGAAGCATTATCACAATAGCTAATACATGAAAGCAACCAAAGAATAAACAGAATGTGATATTCATATTCAATGGGATGTTATTTAAGCTTTAAAGGGAAGGAAATTCTGGCATTTCAAAACATGGATGAAACTTTAGGACAGTATGCTAAGTAAAATAAACCAGACACAAAGCAACAAGTACTGTATGGTTCCATTTTTATGAGGTTGACAAAATCATAAAGTCAGAAAGTAGGAAGGTGACTTCCAGGGGCTTAGGGGAGGCGAAATGGAGGTGGGGTTCTTCTCTAATGCGTCTCAGTTTTCCAAGAAGAGAGAGTTATGGAGATGGATGATGGAGATGACTGCACAGCATTATAATGTAGTATACTTACTACAACTGGACTATATACTTAAAGCTGGTTAAGAGTATAAGTTTTATGTTATGTGTGTTTTGCTGTAATAAAAACATTTTTAACTGTTAAAAAAAAAAAAGAAAAGAAAAGATGCCTCAGTCACTGTGGAAGGCCACCCCAATGCATATTGCCTGGTCACCAAGGCTACCTTGAGATGTCCACCAAGCACAGCCCATAAACTAGTGAACTTTACCATATTAGCAAGGTGGAAAAAAAGTTAGTCATTAGGCATCTCCTCACCTAGAAAGACCTAGAAATTGGAATTTATAACACTGCCTGATAGGCACTGTCTAATCACTGATTAATTGCAGTGTCAACTTCTTTTGAAAGAAACTATAGAAAAATACAGAGTTAAAGTTAATGTCTTTGACTAAGCAAAACAAACTTCAGCCAGAGAGAATAAACTCCATATGATAAATAGCAACTTTACCAAAGTTTTACACAGTGGGAAAGCAGAAGTGTCAGCAACCCATGAGAAATTGCAGGCATCTAAAAAAAAAAAAAAAAAAAAAAAAAAAAAAAAAACTGAGAGAGAGAGAGAGAATAAAACATGCTGGTGTTTAGAAAAGTAATATGGCAACTGAAAAATCCTTGTTATCAGAGTCAATCAAACAGTTAATACACACACACACACACACACACACACACACACACACACACACATCCCAAGACATCTATCACTTGGCAGATGGAAAGAATCAAGAAGCTGAATCAATATTATTTTCACTCACATCAAAATCCTACTTTCTTTCAGGAGGAAGGAGACAGGGAGGAAACAGTCAGAACGAAGGACAAGCAAATAGGTTTGAAAGGCAAAATGTTTCCTAATTGTGCATTTCCTGGTTCCTGCCCTGGGATGTTCACCCTCCTCTGAACCCTAAAGAGAGCATCAATGGGCTTTTTTCTTTGCTATGGTTTGAATGTACATGTCTCTCCAAAATTCATGTTTTGGAACCTAATCCCTGATATGATAGTATTATCACAAAAGGTGATGCCTTTTGAGCAGTGATGAAGTCATGAGGGCTCCACTCTCCTGACCAGTTGGCTTTTTTTTTTTTTTAATATTTAAGATAAACAATTATTTTATTTCCTTGGCCTGGCAGCAGTGACTTCATTACACAAGAACCAGTAGCTGGCAGAACAGACACACAGATTTCCCCCAAAAGGAAGAAGATTTCCCCCATCAGAAGAGATGAACTGAAATGTCATGTCTGAGTGCATTTCCTGTTCCCACCCCCCCCACAAAATTCCTAAGTGAAAAAAAAAAATCAATAAAATCCCCATGAATTACTAAGTCATCCATCTAGAACTTTTCTAATTAGCAGCTGCCATGGATGAAAATTGAAGGAGGGAAGCAGCTGGCCATCACATAGCATTCCCGTGCCTAAGAGATTGAAGGGACAGAAGCAGGGCAGCAAGAATTCTGGATGAGTGGGAGGTGAAGATAATCTATCTTTCCTCTGTGTGCCCCTCCATATGGAAGACACCTCTGTCCCGGTACATGGAAAATGCTAATGAAATACTAAAGGACTGGCTTTAGCTTGTAACTAGAAATGTTTAAGGCTCAAGAAATTCCAAGATAGGTATGTGATAAGGGGTATCAGAGAAAGAGCAGGTTAGTAAGAGATACTCAATGCTCATTCAATTCCCCTTTAAAGCCATCAAAGCTATTTCATAATCATAAGCATCTTCATGCCTGCCCTATATTCTCCAATGGTAAGACAGTTACATGTAAAATGTCTGTGTGGATGTGTATTGCCACCACCAGAGTGATACTGTGACATCTGTGTGTGAGAGTAGGATGAGGGTGTGGGGTGCAAATGGAAAGATAGGAGCAATCAGGGGCTACCAAGCTTCCATTAGAGTGGATGTCTTTTGGTCTCCAGGTATGGTCCACTACCACAAGTCCTAAAGCAGTCCTGTTTCCTTTTCCCTACCTGTCTTGTATAAATATATATTTTAAAAAAATGGATGCTGGACTGCATTCATCTCGAGCCTCAGCCTGCCCACCTCCCAAACCTCCTATGAAATTGCACAAAAATTAATTCTCAGCACTGCTGTGATATTATGTCATCCCCATTCCTCTATCACTGTCAATCCAACAGCACTGTCCTGACTTACTTTCTCCCTGGTACCAAGAAACAGCACAAAACACCAACTGAGCATGTGAAAATATGATGACAGTGTGTACAGTGCAAGGGTTCCCCATGTCTTCACCTTCTGTCTCCTCCGCGGTGGGAGCCCTCCCTCTCTGCCCCCAAGCTCCAGTGGCCCCACGAAGTCCAGGTGATCCCATCTCCTGGGCTTCGGCACTCACTTCTCATAGACACTCTCATCATTGTAGGCCACATACAGAAAATAGTCTTCCTCATGGTTGTCCTCAGACAGCTGGCCCATGGTGGCACTAGTAGGAGGAACAGTGTCATTGGTGAATAAGGCATCCTCAGGTCTCTGGTGGATCTGCTTCCGGATTAAGAAGTAGAACTGGCCAACAGCAAGGTAAGAGGGAACCAGGTACTTCTTCTTGTCCACATGAGGTCCCCCTGGTTTTTGGAGCATTCTCCACAATGACAGGGACCCTGTCTGGATATATCTTCCGGAGGATCTTTTCTCTTTCCTTTTTCTGATAACTCAAAAGGATGATCCTCCTTATACTGGAATTTCATGATGGACCGCAGGATTTCTTTCTTTCCTTTTCTTTTTGGTTTTGGGTTTTTTTTTTTTTTTTTTTTTTTTTTTTTTTTTTTTTTTTTTTTTTTTGGTACCAGGGATCAAACGCAGGGGCACTCAACCACTGAGCCACATCCCCAGCCCTATTTTGTATTTTACTTAGGGTCTCACTGAATTGTTTAGTGTATTGTTTTTGCTGAGGCTGGCTTTGAACAGGAGATCCTCCTGCCTCAGCCTCCGGAGCCGCTGGGATTACAGCCGTGTGCCATGGTGCCTAACGGACCTCGGGATTTCTAAGATCCCAGGATGGGGCCTGCCTCCCTCACTGGTGATCGTGTCTGCCCTGTCTTGCTACTCAGCTGAGGTCAATGTTATCCGAATGGCTCCAGAAACGTCAACTCCTGTGGCAACACTATCTGGCCCAGTGTTTGTTAAGGGATCCCCTTATAGTATAGTTCGATACTCTTATAAGAGGTTTAGGGAACATTCGAGGTCTTTTTGCCTTCTGCTCTCAGCCCGTGAAGAGACAGCAACAAGGCACCGTAGTGGAAGGCAAGACCAAACCTTCATCAGACACCAAAAACACTGGTGCTTTGATCTTGGACTTCTGGACCTCTGTAACTGAGAGAAGTAAATTTCCCTTGTTTATACATTACCCACTTGAAACAATGCGGTTAAAGCAAAAGGAGCAGACTGAGACACTCTTCAAACTCAATTTATGATACAGAATACAAATCATGAAAATGCATTTGGGAGTCAGAGATTCAGACCCTGTCTGATCACATCATTCTCCTAGAGGCTTGGCTTACTCATCTGTTGTATGTCATGAGGTGTCTGTACACTCACTTTGTTGTTAAGTGTAATAGCTGGGAATTTTAAGTTTACTGTTTTTTCAATAATTCTGTCACAAGGATGACTATAGGCATTATGTGGACTGAAGGGTTACCTCATTTTTCTACAGCCTACAAAATATTAAAGAGGAAGCTTTATATTGAGAAACAAGATGTAGGATTCTAATCCTTTTCAGGATTCTGTGGCTCACTGGAAGCTAATAAATCACATCCTGAGTGACATTGATTGTTTATGCATCTAATATACAAAACCACATATTCAGAAGAGAGTCAAATATTCTTTTTCTCCAAATAATTGGTTTCATTATTTCTTGTGAGTATAAAATGTTGAGAGATACAAGATGGATATCACACCAAACCTGTGTCATTAAAAATATATATTTTTTATTTTACAAACACTTATGCAAACCTAACTATATTTAAAAACTATTTTTAAAGCTCTAGAATTATTAACTTACTTAATATTCAGTTCTATAAGGTCACACATTCCTTTTTACATATGAGAAAACAGGCAGAAGTCAAGCAATTTTCTCAAAGTGATATGATTAGTAAATGGTAGGGTTAAAATTCAGACTAAGACACCTCACTCCAAAGTTTCTGTTCTTACCTACTACATTATGCTGCATCATTGAACATAAACTATTATTTTAAAGTTTCTTGACATCATATAAACTGGAAAGTGAATCACCAGTGTCAAGTTAAGGTAATGGGGGTATTTGGGAGCCAACAAGCAAAAGTCAGAATGATTTCCCTAATCTCCTCTTGACTGCTGGAATTGTGTAAGTACTTAATCCTCTTCATGCTGAGTATTAATCTTTAGCAAGTGGGTGTCTCCTGAAAATTCTGAGGGATAAACTAAAGTGGGTTTTACAGGCAAAAGCTATATTTTAATTGCACTCTCTGGATTAGAAGAAGAATGAATGAGTAGGTTTGGGGTTACAGTAGAGTTCCCTCCCAATAAACTTCCCTTCCTGTAGGCTTTCTCCAGCTTTTCTGAGGCTGTTTGAGCGGAAGCTACCCTCAAAACAACGAACATAAGATTTCAATGGCTATTATTTAGAAATGGTTCCTTGCATGGGACTGTGGAAGGGACATACCTTAAGTAGCTAAATCAGAGTTCTGAAACCTACAAGGTCTGTCTGTTTTCTCTGCAAATATTAGAACTATCTTTCCCTGTCATGTTCATCTGAAAGTTTCAGTTCACTGGAGGAAAAACACAACAAAGCAAGAAATGCATGAACTGAAGCATAAAGGGACCTCCATCTTTGATATCTCAGCTTACATGGGTCTTTGCAACAGGATGGGTTCAGGAGGTTCAGGATCAATGCTGTTGCATCTTCAGCAGAAGACCAAAGTCTTTCAATGTCATTTGGGCAGGAGGGAGTAGACATACCAGAGATTGAACCTAGAGGCACTTCACCACTGAGCCACATCTGCAGCCCTTTTTATTTTTTTATTATTTTGAGACAGGGTCTTGTAAGTTGCTTAGGGCCTTGCTAAGTTGCTGTGGTTGGCTTTGATCTTGTGATCCTCCTGCCTCAGCCTCCTGAGCCTATTGTACCACCATGACCAGCTCAGTCTTTTTGAATAGGTGAATTTTAGTCCATCAAATGGGCCGATTCTGGTTACTTTTTGGAAGAATTTGCATAAATCATGCTTTGTATGCTTTCCTTTAGGTTATTCAGAAGAAAACAAGCCACAGAGAGTTCCATTGAAGGAAAAGACAGACATGCAGTTTGGGACAACTAGTCTCTTTTAAACCCACAAACAAACAAAGCATCCCTTCTTTCTTCAGGACCAAGGGCAGCCTAGGACACAAAAAAAAAAAAAAAAACTTCATTAATTTAGAGCCATAAACTGGGGTCAGCTTCTGTTGGACATGGGGAAAGAGACAAGGGAGAGTTGCTAGGACTATTGTTATCTGGTGGGAAGAAGTAGAATGTCCAAAGAAAGGACATAAGACCAGAGATATAAAGTATAGAACACTGTAGAGATGGAGAGATTTTGTTGAAAGAGAAAATGTCCCATATGGGACACCATCCTGAGGCCTACTGAGTCACTGTTATGTCTGATTTCTCCCCCAATCTCTGATCTCCTTCTAAGTGTCTGGATTAACTGGATGAAGTCACAATTTCCAGTCCTCATATTCCATACTAGTCTGGGATACTTATTTTAATCTTTTAATATGAAAAATGGTATGGAGTTATTTGGTGTGGAAAAAGTGGGGTCCTGTTAAGACATCTAAAAAGGAAGGTCCTGACTTGTAACATTTGCTAATTATCTTGGTGTAAACCTTCATTATTGCTGAATTCAAGGTACCAGGGTGATATTACTGACTGCAGAACACAGAGTCACTGTCTTATGAGCCAATATCTGGCCATAGTATACCACACCAATGGTTACTCAGGATAGGTCCTCACCCACTTTAGATCAGCAGACTGTGTGTGTGTGTGTGTGTACTGAACCGAAATGTCTATAACCCAGCAGATGATACACACTTGAAAGGCTATTATCCTTGACCTTTATTATTCTCCAGAAGCTATGAAGGAGATGAATATAATTCAGATAATGGCCATTGAAATATAAGGTGTTTAGATGTTTCCGATTAGTGTAAGAGTACTATTACTCCCTATGTTCTCACAGGCCAAGTAGTTTTCTATTCTACACAGGTGTTGAGATCTACCCAACATGAAAAATGAGTCCAAGAGTAAGCAAAATACTACTTTATTACTGGAAATGGCTATAAGAGTCAGGGTGAGAGAATAGAGCCTTTATCTATAATCAAGAAGCTTCCAAATAGGAAACTCCCTGAAAGTAAGGGGCAAAGGGAGAATTGGCATTTTGAAAATGGGAAGCATGAGCTGTAGGCAGAATGAGTCCCAAGGGAGTTTAGATGGAGGAGAAGTTAGGACAGTGTCTTAAGACCAGATACCTGACGTAAGAAGTAATAAACCAGAACAGGGCTCCTGAAACTTCCTGTGGATTCTTGGTCCTACTAAGGGGTGATAACTGCAAAGTAAAAGAGCAGAAGGAAGTGTTGCTTCAAAGAGCATCTTTGCCCAAGAGAGAAGGGAGAGGGAGAGATGGATTCCCCTATATAATTCATTCATCAGGGAAGCCATTCTATAGGCCAGGCATGCCTCACTAAAGCCTGTCTCTCCAGGGGAAGGGGGAGAAAGATATCAGCCCCACACCTCTATCATGCCTCACCTGTTTTTGCTTCAGTCTATGGAACTTAATCATTAAACTTCTGGTCCTGGGGGAATACGACTGCTCCCTGAGGAGAGAAGATCAGCCCAGGCCTATAGGGAAGGCCTCTCCCACTTTCCACCTCCCCAGGCATGAACCTCTGCTTCTTTGTGAATTTTATGAGACTGCTGAGAGGCAATATATAATTTTTCTCCATAAAGTTCAGAAATTATTCATACCAATTAATTAATTAGGACAATCCCATAGCTATTTGGTTCCCAAGGCTGGAAATTTGCTCTATATTTTATTTCCCCTTCCAAATTATGTCCAGCCAGCATTTCAGAGGTTCTGCAATAAAAACAAATGAATAAAATGTCAACCACATAGATATACCCGGAATTTGATTATTAAAACTTCTCCCTTAATTCAATTCCCAAGATAAATTACAGTTCAAAGATTAATATGCTTGCTTGTTAAAGTCCATGATTCATGCCTTCTAATTCATATTCTTCTCATCTCCAGTAAAGGGGTTATTGCGGAGTCTGAAACTTCACCTGTAATGACCTCCTGCTGAGCTTTCTGGAACAGTGTGTTGGAGAAGCCGCCAGCCCAGTTGGCCGCCCTCCCTCTAGTCTTGCAGCCTCATAGAGTGAGGCTAACTAAGGCCCATGATTCCTTGCCTGAATTCCCACACAAACTGTTCATATGCTTTTTTCATATTTTGTGTCTTTCCTGCCCCCTTTTAGCTTCCAGTTCTCTCCTTCTTTATTAAACAAAAGCAAACATGCATTTGGGATAGAGTTAAGATGCATAATTGTGCAATTGATTTATCTTCAGCTTTGAGATAGTTACTGACTTCAGTGGATACTCCCAATTATTTAGAAGGAACTTACAAAGTGGACTTTTTATAGAGTGTTTAATCTGTTAGTAAGTAAGGATAAAACCTAAAAGATTCTCTTTCTTGACTGTTAGAAAAGCACAGAGCTGTATGAGTCATCTCTGCCAGGATGGACTGATGTCAACTACTAAGAAGTGCCTCCTCTTGCCTTCTGAGTATTTCTAAGCATTAAATATGTTAAGACCAAACAAAGTGGGGGGAAGCGAATTTTCAAGCTGTGTTTCATGAAGAGAACTTTGGTAGCATTGTCCTCAGGGACTTGGCACATAATGAGATCCACTTGTTTTTAAAACATTGCTTCACCAGGAAGGAAAGTAGTTTTACTTAACCAAAACTATAATATCAATTTTTATGCTTCTCTAATCATTTCCACTAACCTTGATAAATAACTTTTGACATTTAAAATGCACCTTTCAAATCTCCCTCCTCATTAAAAGGGAAAAAAAATAGTTTTGGAAATACCTATCCCTCCTGGCCCTATTACAAGAAGGCTCACTTTTTAAATAATTGCTTTTACTATAAAAGTAGAACATGAATATTAAAGAAAATTTGGAAACCCAGAAATGTAGTAGGAAAAAAAAATACATATCCAGCCCTATAGCCCAAGAAAAAACATTGTTAACATTTTAATGTTTTCATTTGTGAATTTTTTCTGTTTTTATGCCTCTAAAGTATTCCTTGGATTGAAAATAGGCCAATTATCCATATTAAGCTAATCATTTAATGTTAATTCTAAATTGCAATTCCTTATTAGAATACAATTCTAACATAAATCACTATGGATTTCTTTTAAAATTGATGGATTCACTCTAAAGTCAACTTAAAGTTTAACTGGATGAGACTATGTAAGAAAAATATTTAGAAGCAGCTAAGAAAGAAGCAGTCTTGTAAACTACATTGAAATTAAAAATGCATGCCCTCTTTGATCTAACAATGCACTATGGGAAATTTTCCATACAGTGCAGCACTTGTTTGCAAAGATGCGTGTCAAAGGGTGTTCCGGAGGGGTCTGTGTCAGTTTGTTGTCCAGCTGCAGGTGCAGAGAGTAGAATTCATGAGACTGCTCAGTTCCTGATACATTAACTGCCATCATCCATGAATGGAGGGCTGCCTCTTCCTTGGTTTTGCTTAGGACTGATTCTTGTTCTCTGTTGGTGTGCTGTTCCTTTTTGACTCCTAATCCTCATTCCCTTTTTCTCCCTTGCCTACCAATCATGCACCACATTATAAATAATTAATTCCTCTATGAATATCACCCAAATTGCCTTAAGTTTCTTTTTCTAAAAAAAATTTTTAGTTGTAGATGGACACAATACCTTTGTTTATTTTTATGTGGTGCTGAGGATTGAACCCAGTGCCTCACATGTGCTAGGCAAGCGCTCTAGCACTGAGCCACAACCCCAGCCCCTTAAGCTCCTTTTTATCTCAAACAATGCAACAATGAGCATCCCTATAAAGTTTCTTCTATGGCCTTCTATAAAAATCTAGCTAGGACACAGGATGATACAAATATAAAAATCTATGTATTCTTGTCTTCACAAAATTCTTTTGAATTGTTTTCTATATTATTTGTATCACTTTTTACTGGCCCATGAGGTTAATTTCCTCTCATTCTCAGCAATAGTTGATAATTCATTTTTTGTCCATGTAATGGAGATAAGGTAGTGGTTCATGATGGTCACAAGTCATATGCATTTCAGTATTACTTCTTAGTTGTGGCCATTTGTTTTTTCACTCTTAAGATTTGGTCTACTTTTTCTTCTTGGTGCCCTGACTTTTTCTTAATTAGTTAGAAGAAATCCCTTAAATGTTATAAATTTCAGTCTCTTGTCAGTCTGAGATTGGACATATATCTTCCTCCAGTCCATTTTCTATTTATTAGTATTGTCTACAGTGTTTTTTCCTTAATAGGGATCTCAGTTATGATATAATCAAGTCTTAATTTTTCACATTGTGATTTTTAATTTTTGAGGTCTTCTTGAAGAATATCCAATGTGACCTGAAATCATAAAGGTAATCTCTTACACTTATTTCCTATTGTCTTGTGTTCGACAATTAGTACTTATAATCCACTAGACTCCATCTTCATATTTTGCAGGATACATGGTTCTTCATACAATGAATTTCTATTAATAATCTGTGTTCTTCCCCATTGGTGTGGCACTATCTTACATTGAGTCCCCTAATTTCAAAAGTTTACCTGACTGGCATATGTAGATTATTGCACCCAACAATGACAGACCCCTCATTCTTGTCAAGTATACATAGTACATTAAGCAAAAATGAACATATTCTGGGCATAACTAAATTTCAAAAATGACTGACATTGTCCACTGTAAGTTCTTTGATCATAATGGGATCAAATTAAAATTTTAAATACAAAAATATAAATATAAATTGAGTAACATACTTCCTAATAAATCTGTACATCATAGATGCTATCATAGTAGAGATTAGAAAATATAGAACAGAATTATAATAAAGAGATGACATATAAATATGTGGGGAATGCAGAAATCCATGCCATAAATATATATGTGTATATATATACATACATACATATTATATATTTATATGAAAGGCTGAAAAATTAATCACATAGGCTTCCATCTCAAAATTTAATTACATAAGCTTTCATGTCTATGAACTAAAAGAAACAATGAAACAAAAACAGCAATTTAAAGCTAGTAAGAATAGAGGAAATGAGAAAAAGAAGAAATTAGTGAAATGCAAACCAAGAAAACAATATTGAAAAACAAGTCTAACCCTAGTTATTTAAAATTTATTTATTAATTATAATAAATTTTTAACAAAAATTTAAATCCATTATGATTAATAAATTAATACACTTGAAAAGTTCTTAAAAACCCTGATCTTAAAAAATGAAAAAAATACAAATGACCAATATTAGGAATGCACAAGGGGATATTACTACAAATGCTATATACATGAGGCAAATAAATAACTTTGCACCAACAAATATACTTCATAATACATTAACAGTTATTTCAGTTATTTAAAAATCACAAAATGGACACATAAAAATAGGAATTAAAAAATAAAAATAGAAATTATAAAATGTAATCCATTATTAATCATGCATACACACACACAAAAAAAGTAAGCAAAGTAAGCATGACTTTACTATTGGTCTTCCAAATATGTAAAAAAGAGATAACACACTTCTTACGCAGGCTTCTAGATAATAGGGAAAAATTTCAGTACCTGTTATAACACCTTTTAAAACTTTGATTTTAAAATTTTCAAAAGGATAATATTAGAAAAGAAAAATATAATCTATTTCATGAGTATACATGCACAAATTCTCAGAAAAATATTATTGCTTATCACTAAATTATTTTGTATTTACATAGGATTGTGGCAAAATGAGATTTATTCCAAAAATGTCATGTTGATTTAATAATTGAAAATCAAGGTAATTCTACACATTAACAGAATACTTTTTTAAATTATGTGGTCATTTCAATGGATGCAGTAAGAGTATTTGTTGAAACTTAACATCAAATTATGATAAAAATCTCTAAGCAAATGAAAATAGAAGATAAATTCCTTAATCAAGATTATCTGCCAAAACACATAAAATATTATACATAATCATGAAATAGTGATAATTTTGCCTTGAAATTGGGCAAAGAGAGAAGAATATCACTCTTAACATTGTACAGTAGTTTCTACCTAAGGCACTAAGATGAAAAAAGAAATAAATGGGTATGAGAAATGGCACCAGTGCTGTCCTCCTGTTAGGAATCAGTAGATACATGCACTTTCTATTGTGGGGTGTCCCTTGACAACTCTTCCATTTTTCCCAATGTTTAGACCCTTTGGGAAGCTTACTGGGAGGGATAGGCACATTGCCAACAACTGGTGATTGATTAAGAGTAAGGGCAGGGGTTTGTGACCTGGAAAGTTGAGTGGTTATAGTAATTGGCTTCAACCTCTCCGCAGCCACTTGACCAGGAGTGAACATATGGTTAGTCCCTTTCCTGGGAAAGTTCTAGAGGAAGGTAAAAAGAGATCTCCAGCATTCCCTGCAGTAGAAAGTAAAGAAGGGGAAGGATCACCTTCAGTAGAGAAGATTTTCCCTGGAAAATAATTCTTGGGGATACTCAAGTAGCCCTGATCACAGACAGGATTTGTTTCAACCCAGAGAATAGTGCAAGGGAACCTGAGCCACTGCGCTGGTGGGTTGTTCACCAGTCTCTCTCATGTTGACCCTAATACCTTAACTTAGGGTAACAGCTATGAGACTGCTGTGCTTGAGAGAGCTATGCAGAGTCATTCTTCTAGAATTTCCATTATTTCCTACAACATAGTTCTTTGTCTTCTCTTTTTAAAAATTGTAGTACTGGGAATTGAATTGAATTGAATTGAGCACCTCTGGGTGCTCTGCTACTGAGCGACATCCCCAGCACCTCACCTTTGAAGTTTTTTTTTTTTTTTTTTTAAATTTTATTTTTGAGACAGGTTCTTGCTAAGCTGTCCAGGCTGGGGTAGAACTTGTGCTCCTCCTGCCTCAGTCTTCCAAATAGCTGGGATGATAGGTGTGTGCCACTGCACCCCACCCTGTTAAATAGTTCTTCAACAGGCTGAAATCCCTCTGGATTTAGAAATGTGCAAAATACCACATTATTCCTTTTCCTTTATGTTCTTGAATAGTCTAGGTAGTCAGAGTGGAAAAAATAAATATTTCCATTATTTTCACAATGGGAAAACAAATATTTTAGTGCCCAAGTTTATGGAAAATTTTAATTTGGTAAAAAGATTCTATTCACATACCTCCTCATGGAGGAAAAAAAAGATTTACAATGAAACTTTAAAAAATCATCCTCTATTCTCATAAGAGAAAATGCAAAAATCCATTAGGAATTTATGCTCCTCTTTATATGAAATGTTACTGCAGACAGTACTATATTAAGAAATCTTCATATAAAGAGAACTGAAAATTATCCTAATAAATATTCAGTTAGCAAAATACCCCAATTGTCAGATCCATATTTCCTTTATTTACTTGCAATAAAAACTGAAACAGTAGCTGAATGAAAGTATAGATCAAAATGAATTGTTTTGAAAGATTATAGAGATACTTTCTATCACAGAGGTCACAATTCATAAAATGAACATGATCAAAACATGTTTTATGTACTCAGTCTGACAATTTATCTTATGTCTTTATCTTTGAGAATAGAGTTAAAAAAAAAAAAAAAAAAAAAAAAAAAAAAAAAAACAAGATTTTTAATGGTTGGCTCTGTCCTTGTTTTTGTCCTGGCCAATGGTTTTATTAATGACTGGAATGTGTATGGATAGCAATGGGTATGTGAAACTGATAATCTTAGCCAAAGGTGTGGAGAAGATGAAGTTGTCTGCCCTAGCAGGAGAAATACAAATTAACATATCAGAGAGTGAAACCAGGGTCCAAAATGGTCTGCCATATTGTATAGGAGCCTTTGCTTAACCACCTTCCATGTTCTTATTGGTTTGCAGTTTCAGTGGAAATCAGCAATGCTTTGTGACTTCTAAGATAGTTGATGTAATCTTAATCTAAATGACATTGAGAGAAAGTAAAATCATAGTCCTAATATGTACTGAGCCCAACAGAGTTTAGCTGCATGACACAGTTCCATTCTAGATCCAACTCAGAAAGGAAGGAGCCAGGAAAATTGGAGCAAGTTCAGAGGAGGACAACTGAGATGGTTAGACCCCAAAGAGTAGTCACACAGGGACCTGTTGAAGAGACATAGAGGACTCACAGAAGGCATGATAGGTTTTCTCGAATCCTTAAAGTACTGCCATGCTGCTGTGACAGGACTAGCTGACTGCCACTGAGAAAAAGGCTGGCTGTACATCTGCACAGGGAGGAGTTGTAAAAGAATAGTCTTCCTAAGCAGGAAGTGATTGCCTCATCATGGAGGCATTCAAATAGACAAGCATATGTTAGAGATGTTTGGGGGGCATGCTTAGGTTAGAAATAGAGGGGCCAAGATAGGTGTAATGGCACACACCTGTAATCCCAGAGGCTCTGGAGGCTGAGGCAGGAGGTTGGCAAGTTCAAAGCCAGCCTCAGCAATTTAGCGAGGTCTTATCTCAATCCCTGATCCAAAAAATAATAATAAAAAAAAATAGTGAGGCTAGATTGTTTTAGATTGGAGAATTGACCTGAACAACATCTGCAATGCCCTCCACACCAAATTTCTACAAGGCTGTGCAAACCAGGTTTCCCTGTGATGTCTTCTCTCCTGTCACTCTGTCATTCATTTTTCTGTGTATTGCCTCCTTCACTGATCCCAGACAGAGCCCTTTGACTTCTTCTTTTTTTTTTTTTTCTCATATATATCCCTTATAGTACCATCCTGCCTCACACTGTATTGCTCTTTTTCTTTGTATTCCTTCCTCATCTGACTGTGAGTTCTGACATCTTTGGGACAGGCTCTGGCTTCCTATCAATTACATGCCCTTTACCCAAAAGGTTCTTGTCTGATGAGTTCATGCATCTCTGTAAATACTTGTATAAGCAACCCTGAGAAAAAATAAAAGATTCTGTTGTATTAAAAAGGAGTTGGTGAGAAATGTCAAATAATTAGTATGTAAAAATTAAGGGAGTAAGCCAAAGCTTAAATGCTTTATTTTATAACCAAATGACATTGTACTTAGGCAACAGTTTCTCCTGAATTCGAAAATATCCGTTACACATTGAGGAAACTAGTGTCAACCAGGACACTGCTTAGGTTGAAAAATTAGAGATCAGGAAATCAGAAAAACAGAATAGGAACTTGTTAGAGTCTTGCTGGAGCCTCTGCATTCTCATTATGCCAAGTTTGATATACTGGGCACAAGTCCAATGCCAACAATTGTCAGTTTTCCAAAATCATTAAATAGAAAATCCTATCTAGACATTCCCTGGATATGCAGCTTCTTTGTGGGGATTCTACTTAGGTATACCTGAAACCCAGAGTTAACTTGCAAATTTTTGATCGTTGCTCTGCAGGGAGAAGTTATAGATGGTTCAGACTCTTCTAGGCAAGATGAGGCTGCACATGCAGCCCAGGGAGCTGTCAATTTTGCTCCTCACAGTTACCATGTTTGGGCAATGCAAAAGTGCACATACTAAGTCAGATTTATGAGACTAATATATTTGAGATTTTCAAAAGGAAACTTATTAGGAAAGGTCATTGAAGTGGCAGAACTAGAATGTGCTTGGATGTCATTAATTAAAATTAACTTTAATTTTTAAATAATTTGCCTATGTCACCATTTTTCCATGCACTTGCAGTTTTTAAAAATGGGTTGCATTTGCTGCCTGTGGGGCTCAGTCAAGATAGGATATGTAGAGGATGGTTGCAATTCCAATTATATTAGCTGTCAGGCTAGCTCTTTCTCTCCCACTCAAAGTTCAACTACTAACAATAGAGTGATCTTTGATCTGTGTTACAATCTCTAATTGCTGATGAATTAAAATATTTGCATACTTTGGTACTAGAGCGCCAATTATCTCCCTCTAAATTCATCCAGCACTCCACTGTGTCTGCACTAGGTATAGGGTTGCAGGAGCTCTGGAATCTAAAACTAAAATCCCCTAAGAAAAGTTTTCTCTAGTTATAGAAGCATCCTCACATCCAGAGACCCCTTCTCATTGATACCCATCTGTTCTGAACATCAAAGGCCAAGACTTTAATCCAGGAATATGTGAGGGAATGATGAACAGGAGGAACTCAATGGGAGAGACACATCCCCAGAGCAGAAAAACTGAGAGACTCTCCTCCTCTTCTTCCTCTTTCTGTTTTGCTTCTCCCTCCTCCTTTCCCTCCTCCTCCACCTCCTTCTCCTCTTCCCTCTCCTCTTCCTTCTTTCTATTCCTCCTTCTCTCTCCCCTCTGTCTCAAGGAAGAAGAGAAAGCCTAAATAGCTGCATGAGATTCTTAGAGAGAAATTCAATTAATGCAAAAAGGACAACTATCTTTTCTCCCCCACAAACATCACTGAAAACAGAAAGAAGAGGTTGTTATTTACACACAGCATCTAACCCAAGATACAACCCCCCAAAATTGGGCAATTACATCTCCCTGAATCACTTGTTTATTTTTCCGTTAGAGGAATAATCCTACAGTGGTAAAAGGAAAGTGACCCACATGGTTCATGTTATGGCCATGCCATCTGCCCCCTCTATAGCCTCAAGCCTCAATTTTCTCATCTATGGGCTAACAGTATTATTTCAAAGCATTTTAAAAAATAGATCATGCATAGAAAATTATTGTTAATAAGTACTAACCTCAGGGCAGTTGATAAATAATAACTATTAACAAAAGTAGTAATGATGGAAAACCATGTAGACTCTGAAGTAAAAATGGTAAAAAATCTTGGCTTTGGTTCTTTATGTGACATTGAAAGAAGTTACTTGTCTTTCCATGCCTCAGTTTCCATATCAATAAAATATAGATAAAAATGGTTCCTATTTCCCAGGTTTCCTATGAATAATAATGGGTATAACTACAAAATGCTTATAATATGGCCTTTATAAATATCATCTGTTATTTTGTTACTAGCCAATTGATGAGTGTAATAAAGAAAAAACTTTAGATAAACTAAATTTAACAGAACATAATTGAATAAAGAACAATTTGCAAATCAGCCTGGCCCCAGAACCAAAGTAGGTTCAGAAAGACTCAAAGCTGCCACTTGGCTGGATTACATTTATAGACAGAAAATAGGAAGTGATGTATAGAATACAGAAGTCAGGTAAAGAGACAGCTAGATTTGTTAAAAAAATGTGGTGTATGCCTTAATTGAACCTGATTCAAACAGTTGGATGTCTGTCATTGAAGTTTGGCTGCTGTGACTGACAGCAGCAGCTATTTGTTGCAAAGGTGAATCCCCAAGTTAGGTTCTCAGTTTGTTTATGTACTCAGGTAGGTTGCAGTTTGCTATGTGAGGACTGGAGTATGTGAGTAGGGAAGATTTCTTAGGCCAATGTTAGTTTGGTTGTAAGACTTATTTCAGTCCAGCCTCTGCCGTGTAGAAAGAATTAGCACTAGTTGTTCCCACTCAGAATGACTTACAGTTGGATTGTAAAATGAAGATCAGCTGTTTTGGCCCCTCCTGTCCCTAGACATTTTAGTAGCTTTACCACGAGCAATGACAACCCACTCTTCAACCCTAATAAATGTGAACTTCTCTCCACTTACACATTTCTGGAAAACTGAACAATTTATGCATCTGGGACACTGCCCACAGGGCTCCCTCTATGAGCCATGATTTTCCTTGCCTCTTCTCCTTATTTACTTGGAAAATGCTTACACAAGCCAACCTTCGAAATTTACCTCTTTTGAGACTCCACGCCTTCTTTAGTGGATACATAACTGTTGCAGGATTTGTCATCTGTCAGTCTGACTGTTTGTCAGGTGTGGTCTCTCCCGCTAAATGGTGAATTCCTTAAGAGTGGCGATGTTTCATTCATCCCTAGTTCCCATTGACACCCATCTGTCCTCAATCAATGGTGGTGTTGCTTTTTAAAAACACCTGTATCACCAAAATAGCCAGGTACAAAGTAACTGATAAGTAATCATTTGTGGAATAAATAAAAGAATGAATCTTCAAAATGTTTTCTTTTGAACATAAGTTTTTTATTAGCATCAAGAGTAAATCAGGGGCTGGGGATGTGGCTCAGCGGTAGAGTGCTCGCCTAGCACGTGCGTGGCCCGGGTTCGATCCTCAGCACCACGTAAAAACCGCATTGTGTACAACTAAAAGCAAATAAATAAATAAATATTAAAAAAAAGAGTAAATCAGTATTTTTGTATCAGATAAATAGTATAACTTAATTAAAATTTATAGCATCTTGCAAGTGGAATGTTTAGCTGCCATAGTAAACCAGCTGTATCTAGAGACTCTAATCCTTGCTCCTCCGGCAGATTGTGGCAGTAGATCACCCACCTAGCTTTTAAAATATGCATTCTCAGGCTCTATCTCAATCTGTTGGATCAGTCTCTAAAAATGAGCTTAAATAGCTATTTTGTTTCATTTCTCCAAATATCTCTAAGATTAATGTGAAAGTAGGATTAAGAACCTACCTGGCCTTATAAATTCCTAGCCCTGTAATATTTAGCATTTACTTTATTTTTATAAGCCCCAATACCTCATAAAATGAAGATAATTATTATGACTACCTCCTAAGGTTAAACAATAATTAAATGAAATAATCCCATAAGAAGTTTTAAACATGGTTACCTAAAATACTAAAAGCCTTGTTATTATCATTTTATTAGCAACATCATTTTTATTATTGGCATATAGGCCATACCTATACACTACCTGTGAATCAGTACCACCATGGTGGAATAGCCCATTATCCTAACTGCAGATTCTTGTCTCTGTATTTAAATACTTGAAAATGGACCAACTTGCTACTTCTAACTAAACTTGTCAAGTAAGAGAATAGCAAATTATAAAATTACAACCATCCTTTCTTCTATCAATCTCTGATATGCAGGCCCAAATTTTTCCTCGGTTATTTCTTTTATTAAAATTTATTTATTTATTTCAATTAGGTACATATGACAGCAAAATGCATTTTGATTCATTGTACACAAATGCAGCACAACTTTACATTCCTATGGTTGTACATGATATAGCGTCATACCATATGTGCAGTCATACATGTACCTAGGGTAATGATGTCCGTCCCATTCCATCATCTTTCCTGCCCCCAGTTATTTCTAAGTTAAATTATTTGAGCCTCATTTAGGCCTGAGGTTACTGTTTTCAGAGGAAAAAAAAATACTGTTGAATAAAACTTCCTACATATTATTTCTCCAAAAGTATGAAAATATGTGTGTTAGTCAGATTTGTGTCTCTATGACTGAAATACCTGACAACAACAACTTAGAGGAGGAAAGTGTACTCCAGGCTCATAGTTGCTGAGATTCCTTCTGTTGTTAACTGGCTCAGTCACTTTGGCCCTGAGCTGAGGCAGAGCATCATGGTGGAATGGCCTGGTGGAAGAAAACTGGTCAGCTCCTGACAGCCAGGGAGCAGAGAGAGAAAGTGAGGGAGGAGCCCCGGACAAAATATAATCTCCAAGGTCATGCTCCCAGTGACCTATTTCCTTTAGTCATGGCCCACCAACCTACAGTTGCCACCCAGTAATCCATTCAAATTATTAATCCATCAAATGGATCAATCCACTGATTAGGTTACAGCTTTCATACTCTAATCATTTCACCTCTAAATATTCCTGCAATTTATTCCTACTTTGGAGGTACATCTCGTATCCAAACCCTAACAGTGTGCCTGGACAAAACCCACTGTGTAGGAAATTGTCTTGAATGACAATTTGGACTTATTCATTTCCTGGTGTTATCCTTCTAAATGTCCTCATGATTCTAGTAGACTTCTGAAGCTTCCATTTCCATGTCACTGAAAAAGGGCCAAAAGAGTATATTTTATGTGAATCACAGCATGCACAAACCCTGTAAGATAAGTTCAAAATCCAATTTACACATTAGTATTAGGGAAAATGTTTATAAGGAAATGTTTATAAGGAAAAAAGGAATATTTAAGGTAGGAAAAAAGAAGAAAACCAAAGAATTCCTGGGCTATTTTCTTCAAGAATGCTCATTCCCCCTCAACATAAACATCTATTTCTGTTATAAATATTTACCTATTATCTCTAGAACTAATAAATAAATTGGGTTTTGAACTTATCCTTGATAAATAAAAGAATCCCTGGGCTAAGAGTGCAGACAGAGGTGGGAGTAAAACAGAAACAACATTCTGGAGTTGAGAAAAATGTCAACAGAATGTCAACAATCTCATCTTCCCAATAACACCAAGAGGGAGTACTATCATCCCAGTAGTACAGATGAGGAAATGGAGACAGATGAAGGAGAGACTTCACCAGTCCACAGAACCACTGGGTGGCAGAACCACATGAGACTCAACACATGGATTGCTTCATTTCATGGTTCGTCTCCTTCTATTACGATATTTTGTGTAGCAGAGAGAAGCAGCCCACAGCCATCAAAACCATTTTAACTAAAACAGAATATTGTAATTCATGTGGAAGAAAATCTCCAGAAACGATTTTCAAGGCTCTGAGGGAAGTGTTTGCTGAGTGGGATATGACCCTGGGCTGCCTGAGGAGATGCACACTTGTGACAGAACAGGTTTTTCTTCATTTGGAGGTCAGGAACAAAATGGTTTGGGACTTTGGAGGTAAAAGAAATTGGTTATGGGGTAGGAATGATTTTTTCATGTTTTAATTTTTTCAAGATTCTTTTTAAAAATTATTATGGAAAAAAAGGTGATTCTCAGAAGAAATGTCACAGAGCAATCCTATTTTATCAGATAAGAAAGACTATAACTTTTTACTCGTTCTATCATAAGAAGAATAAAGCTCTATAAAAATGTTTTGGTTAACATGTATTAACTGTATATACTAATAGGTTCAATGTGATATTTCAAAACATTCGCACTATGTAAGCCAATCAAATTCAACCTTCCTTTATCTACCTTCCCTTTTCCCCTTCCCCACCTCTGGTATTCAATTGTCTACATTCAGGTCAGCTTTTTAAATAGAAATTCCACATATAAGATAGAATGTGTGGGATTTGCCTTTCCATGTCTGGCTTATTTTACTTAAGATATTGTTCTCCAATTCCATCCATTTTCCTCCAAATGATAGGATTTGCTTCTTCTTTGTGTCTGAATGATATTCTATTGTGTGTATAGAGCACATTTTCTTTATTCATTTGAACATTGATGGACATCTAGGTTGATTGAATATCTTAGCTATTGTGAATAGTTGTGCAATAAACATGGACATTCAGGTTTCTCTTTGGCATACTGATTTCATTTCCTTTGGATATATACCCAAAAGTGGGGTAGCTGGATCATATGATAGATCTGCTTTTAGCTTTTTGAGGAGACTCCACACTGTTCTCTGTACTGGTTGTGCTAATTTATTTTCTCACCAGTGTATAATAATTGCTTTGTTTCCACATTTTTGCCAACATTTCTCATTTTTTTTTTGTTTTTTTTTGGATAATGGATATTCTAACTGGAATGAGATGGTGTCTCATTATAGTTTTTATTTGCATTTCCCTGATGGCTATGATTTTGAGCACCTTTGTATGTATTTGTATGTCATTCCTCTTTTGAGAAGTGTCTCTTCAGATCATTTTTAATTGGATCACTTGTTTTAAGATTTTTGAGTGTCTTATATATTCTAGATATTAATTCTTTGTCAGATGAAGAGTTGGCAAATATTTTCTCCCATTCTCTAGATTGTTTCTTCATTCTGTAGATTGTCTTTTTGCTGTCCTGAAACATTTTAGTTTGATGTAATCCCATTTGTCTATTTTTGCTTTTGTTTCCTGTGTTTTCATACTCATATCCCAAAAAGTATTTCCTATACCAATATTTCAAAGTATTCTCCCTACGTTTTCCTCTAGTAGTTTTATAGTTTCAAGTCTTATATTTAGGTCTTTGATGCATTTATGTTGATTTTTGTGCAAGGTGAGAAATGAGGGTCAAAGTTCAATATGCTGCATGTGAATATCTAGTTTTCTGAGCACTATTGATTAAAAAGATTGTCCTTTCCACAATATGTTTTTGATACCTTTATCAAGAATGCTTGGCTGGGGCTAGGGTTGTAGCTCAGAGTTAGAGCACTTGCCTAGAACTTGTGAGCCACTGAGTTTAATCCTCAGCACCACATAAAATAAATAAATGAAATAAAGGTATTGTGTTCATCTACAACTAAAAATATATATATTTAAAAAGAGAACATTTGGATTTAGTTGTATTGCTTATTCCTGGAATCTTTATTCTGTCCCACTGGTCTGTGTGTCTGTTTTTATGCCAGGATCATGCCATTCGGGTTACTATGGCTCTGTAGTACATGTTACAATCAGGTATTGTGATGTCTCTGGCTTTGTTCCTTTTGTTCAAGATTGCTTTGACTGTTCAGAGTCTTTTGTGTTTCCCTATAAATGTTAGGATTGCTTATACAAATAAAGGTTTTCATCAAAATATTTTATATTTTCCTATCCATTCCTCAGAATCTTACCAGGAAAACCTCCCTTAGAAAGCTCAATGGCTCCCCCTCTTAGCAAAGACCCAGTGACAAGGCTATTAAAAAGATGATATTCAGGGAGACCTATATCCAGAGGGACAGGTTTTGAGTCATTATTCACAGACTTGCTGTGATATCCTCTGAATTATCTCTGTGCATTGGTTTCTTAAAACTAACTTGTGTCTCACAAAATTCTTCTGGGGAAAAAAGAAAAAATAAAACACAAGAATAAATTAATCCCTCTGCAAAATTTTACTAATTTTAGATGATGACTTTGTACCCAGCACTAAGCTTAGGACTTCACATACATCGTCTCATTTAATCCTGAAGACAAGCATTATTATCCCTTTAATCAGAAAGAGGCACTGGGGCCTAGGAGGTCAGCTAGCTTGCCCAGGGCCATGCAGATCCTGAGAAGTGGAGCCCATTTTCCCTGACCTTTAACCCGTGTGCTTGCTCAGTTTAAGAACTCTAAAGTCAAGATGCTTAAGTTCAAAATTTCCTTCAATGGCCAGAATCTGATCTTTGGTAAGTTTGTTAACTTCTTGGTGCCCCAGTGTTTTCATCTCCAAGCTAGAGACTAGTAATAGGACTTAAAGCACAGGGCTCTCAGGAGGATGAAATGAGTTAATATATTTCAGGTACTGATCTGAGATTCACATCCAGTGTGCCAATGTGCCCCAGGGCACTGCAGTTGACTCATAGAGGGTTGTGGGACATCTAAAATTTTCCAGAGAAAATGTGCTGATACCTGACATTTGTCAGTCCTTGAGTGAAGTACTAGCTTTAACATTAAGACCACTGAATTTGTTTTTTTTTTTTTTTTTTTTTTTTTTTGGGTATATCTTCACCAAGCTGGGTTTTCAGCTATTGCTGTGACCAAAGGCAACTACTACCCAAAAGTCACCAGGGAGCAGGATATGAGAGTGGTGGTGCCCAATGTGATTCAGAGGCTCCAGACCTTGTACCATACCCAACAAGCACAAACCCCATAGTAAATATTGTATTACTTAAGAATGAAAAGAAGCATTTTTTTTCTTTCAATTTATGTGTATTTTATTTTTTCAAAAAGTTACTAAGTTGTCAGGACATAAATACTACACACTAAGTAATTGAGATGCCACTAGTTGGTAAATGGGTATCATGGTCAGGCCTTTTTATTTTGTAGCCCAGATATGCCATAAAAAATACAATCACTATAGATGCCATGAAATGAGAATATTTGGAACTTCTGTCTTGGAACCATTCTTGGTTGCAGAGTCATGCTGTATGTGTCAGCCATTATTATCAACCTTCAAGTTGTATTTAACCTTTTATTAAGTTCCACAAATTCCACATGAGTAATGTGTTGATGTTTATATATGCAAACTGCCTAAACAGGAAAGAAAGAAGGACCAAAGTTTACAGCAAAGGGTGGCTTGTGACTTGTCACAGATCACTCTGATAGCCCTATAGGGCACCTGAACTTCCAGAGAGTGCACCTGTTTCTTTGAGACATCCAGTTCCTCAGAAAAAAAATAACAGAAAACAAGAAAAAAACTGTTAAAACAGTCAATGTTCTCCTTGTTGATCTCATAAGAGAATCCAGTCTCTTCCTTTCTCCCTTCCTTCTCTCTATCATTAATTCACTTGAAAATAGGTTATTTAATGATTTTAATGAGAAAGTCACTCTGCTGATTCAGAAAATAAGCAGCTGGATTTTATTTTCTTCTCTGACTAAGCGGGAAGGCTCAAAATAAGATTCTTTCATGTCATTCTAGGATTCAACTCCCCATCTGCTATACCTATACCTCTGGAAGATTCTGTGGAGATAGATGCCTTCTGCTGCTTTTAGGATCATGGCAGGTTCTTCTGAGACCTGACCTGGGGCAGGGACCAAAAGGGTTTAGTCAGAAGGCATAGTTCTGTTATTATCAAGAAGCAAGGGGGAGCAGCAACAACAATAAAGAGAGAGAGAGAATCTCAATTTGATGCTTTGATGTGCTACTAGAGGCAGAATATTTTTGCAAACTGAAGAAACTGCTTTGAGGAGTTTGTGTTTTGTGGTTCGCTTGTTTGTATTATTTCTTATTTTTCTCCTTAAAATACTTATGGCACTAATTTACCTTTATTATTTTTATAGTACCCCCAGGACCATTCTAAGGGCATGCCTTATTCAGCTGCAAGTAATTATGCTATTTTGGCTGATTAAGGGGTGTCACAGAAGGTGCTCTGAGAAGATGACCTTCAAACATCTCAGTTTCAAGTCTGTAAGCCTCTGCATCCATCCCCCAATCCCTTGCTAGGTCCCTTGTAAAGGTCACACCATGACACACATTGTTCACACATAGGGCTGAGCCTCCACTTGCTGCTTATGACCTCATCACCCAGTCCCTTACTCCTGACTCTGCTTCACTAACTGGTGCTGTTCCTACCTAGCTATGAATGTGTTACCTATCATCAATCAAAGATAATTCTGGACTCTCTATCCCAGCAATACTTTGCAAACCACATCAGATTAAGCTATCTCCTCTTAGATTTTGAGCCAATCTCCACAGCATTATTTATTTTCACTATTATTAGTATAACCTCTTTTTTATTAGTCCACCATTGCAGCCTTATTTTCTGGTTAATAATATGGGGATAAGTATATCTATCTTCTAGAATTGTTGCAAGAATTAAATAACATGCTGGATGTAAAGCTCTGAGCCCAATCTAATGAGCATGGTAAGTGCAGCTCTTATTATTATGAGAAGAGGCATTACTTCTTCAGCCAGTGAGGGTAAGGGTAAGTGAAAACTTAGAGCCTGGGATGGTCAGAAAGGCCTTCAAAGGTGCTTCTTCTCTTTTACCTAGATTCTGTGAATGTGTTATGACACATTGCAAAAGGGATTTTGCAGGTATAATCACCATTACAGACCTTAAAATAGGGAGATTATCTGAATTCTCAGATGAGCCCAGTCCAAATATATGAACCCTTAAAAGTAGAGAGAATCCTCTAGCTGCAGTCTGGAGCTGCAGCAGAAGGGGAAGTGTGAAAGATCTGAAGGTGAGAGGGACTCAATATGCCACCTGTGGCAAGGCCACATGAAAGTATGAGATGGAATATGGACAGCCTGTAGGAACAAAGCTCTGCTCCAGATGACAGCCAGCAAGGGACTGGGGACCTCATTTCTACAATAGCAAGGAGCTGACTCAACTAACAACAACCTCAACTTAAAGCAAATTCACCCCTAGAGACTCTAGACAGGGACGCAGTCCAACCAACACCCAGATTCAGCCCTGTGCACTAAAAGCAAAGACCCCCCTGAGCCATTCTGTGCCAAGTCACTGACCCACACAACTATGAGATAATGCATTAATGTTGTTTTAAGCTGCTAAATTTATGGTAATTTGTTACCATAGCAATAATAAACCAGTACAGAGCCTGTATCATGGATTAGGTCTGTGTAGGAAAATAACTTTCAAGAAAATACAGAATCCAAGCCGCCACGCAGTGTTGCCTCTCAGAGGCTGTGGTAGGAGAAGGCAGCATGACAATACAGCCATTAAAGGAAATAGTCAGTGACAGTGACACAGGCTCAAAAGGCTGAGGGACTCAGAAGATGACTCACCTTTAACAGTGCCGATGGCTACAGTCAGAACTGTGAGGCCTGGCACCAGGGATGAAGCACAGAGAAAGTGGGAAAGGCAGCCAGCATGCCAGCTGGTGGGTCTCAGTCAAAGGCCAGTATGTTGTGTGTATGTGGGAAGCATGTTACTGCTGAGCATGTTAAGGTCAATTTAGCATGGAGTAATATGCCATGTCCATAATGATACAGCAGTCCTCCTTAATCCAAGACCCCCAGTGAATGCCTGAAACTATAGATAGGACTGAACCTATATGTATATATTTTATCCTATGCATACATACCTATGAAAAAATTTAATTTGTAAATTAGGCACAGTGAGAGATTACCCATAACTATTAATAACAGAACAATTATAGAAATACATTATAATAAAAATTATATGAAGGTAATCTCTCTCTCTAAATATCTCTTACCTTTTCCCTTAAAGAAATCACTTTATAGCTTCTCTTCAGCATATATCTAAAGTGCCACTTGAAAGACTCTCTAGCATCACTATTCCTAGGCTTTTGGACTGTAAAATAAGGCTTACTTGAACACAAGCAACTGTGATACTATGATACCATGACAGTAGAACTGATAACCAAGACATCTACCAAGTAACCTATAGATGGGTAATTTATACAGGCTGGATACACTGGACAAAGGAATGATTCATGTCTAGGCAGGACAGAACAAGATGGAGTGATATTTCATCACACAATTTGGAAAACAATGAAGTTTGGAACGTTTTTACCTCTGGAATTTTCCATTTAATATTTTCAGACCACTATTAACCACTGCTGACGGCAACCGTATCAAGTGACACTGAAAATAAGGTGATAACTGTATGGACAAAAAGGTAAGTTTGTTTTTTTGTATTTTTTTCTCCTGAACAAATTTGGGGAACATCTCATTTTGCACTTTCAGATACGTGATGTCCCCACTGGCCAGTCCTTACTTAAAGGGATAAAACACAACTTTTCCTTAAGGAGACCTGGGAAACTTGAATACATTCAGATCTTTCAACATAGAACCAATGAATCTCCCACAAAGTTTACTATTTAACCTTCACCCTGGAATACAATGTGTGATATGGCCATCTCCTGCTCTCTCTGCACCTACACCTCTCCTCACAGTGCAAGAGCATCAATAATGTAATATTCTTATTTTCTTTTATAATAAACAACATTACCAGTACCAGCTAGAAAAAAAAATAATAAAGACCTCCATTATTTGGATCCTGTCAATCATAATTCTGCAGGTGGGTGTTGGGAGATGTCAAAACATGGTTCCCTTTCTTTTGTATATTGTTTCCTGTCTGCAGTATTCTTTCTCTCTTGTCTAACTCACTCCTAATCATCACTCAGAATTTAACTCAAAGCATCTCCTCTTGACAGGTTTTCCTTACTACACCCCCATTCATTCATTCCACAGACATTGCAAGCCTTATTCAAAGTGACCCAAGTATTAGAGATATAGAAGTGAATAAAAATGAAATGTTGTCTATCTTCATGAAGTTTACAGTCTAGTGGATATGAATCAAACCCTGACCAAATAATTTACATACAATTACAGTCTGGGATGAAGCTGCTTTGCCAGGATGATGATCTATCAATAGTGTAATAAAGAAACTATTCTGTGCCTTTTTTCCTGTAGCTGACTTTTTTAAAGAAAAAAATATAATTTTCCCTCTTCCCCACCACAGAAAGTTACCCAGCCTTTGTGTTCAGTGGTTTAGGGGACTCTGCCCTTGAGGTGGAACTACTGAGTGTGGATAAGGACTTGTTTTCCATTCTGAAAAGTCTACAGTAACACTGTATGACAGAAGTATAATACGAGTTAAGTGTGTTTTCTTAAAATTTCTAACAGTCACATTAAACAAAAAGAAGCACAATTAATTTTGATAACTCACTTTACTCAACCCAGTATCCAAACTATATTTTGACATGTGTTATGGTTTGGATCTGGAATGTCCCCCAAAGCTCATGTGTTGGAAGCGTAATCCTCAATGAAGCAAGGTGCAGAGGTGGGGCTTTTAGGCAATGCTTTGATCATGAGGATTCTGACCCATCAGTGGATTAATCTGTTTGATAGATTAAGCCATTGGTAGCTGAGTGGACTAGTAGGAGGTGGGAACTTGTTGGAGGAGGCAGGTATCTGGGGTATGCCCTGCAAAGGTTTCTCTTCTTCCAGATCGTCCCTTCTCTCTGAGCATCTTTCTTACACCACATCTTTCCCTATGATGCTGTGTCTCACCTTAGACCCAGAGCAATGAATTTAGCTACCTGTGCTCTGAGATCTCTGAAAACATAAGCCAAAGTAAACTTCTCCCCCTGTAAGTTGTTCTCATTGAGTATTCTGGTCATGGCAATGAAAGGCTGAACAACACAATGCATAATTAATATGAAATTATGAATGAATTGTTTACATTCTTTTTTTTTTTTTTTTTGGTCCCAGGGATTGAACTCCGGGGCACTCGACCACTGGGCCACATCCCCAGCCCTTTTTTGTATTTTATTAGAAACAGGGTCTCACTGAGTTACTAGGCTCCTCACCATTGCTGAGGCTGGCTTTGAACTCACGATCGTCCTGCCTCAGACTCCCAAGTGCTGGGATTACAGGCATGTGCCACTGTGCCCGGCATTTACATTATTTTTTTCATAACAAGTTTTCAAAACCTATTTTGTAATCACAACACATCTTCATTTGAACTGATCACATCCCAAAGTTACTGTTCCTATAGTAGGAAGATCTTCAGTTGAGTTAGCTCTGTGATAATTCTGGAGTATAGACACTAATATCCAAGGATTTGTTATCCTAGCAAAGACCCTCATGACCAACCTTCAGGTGATAGAGGGGCCTGTCTCTAGTCCATTCCTGGCCAGTAGTTGATGGAAGGCAATCCTCAACTGTAGTAACATCTAACAGAATATACCAAATTGGCAATATAGTCCAAGCAAACAAACCCTTCTTCCATTTTCTAGAGTAAATAATTTCCTATTTGTGGTAAATGGGTACTTTGAATTGTAGCATTTTATTTTCTTTAGAAAGTTCTAGTAGTCAAATGCAGAGTATTCGAAAGTCAATATTGTCTATGGAAAATAATTAGGGGAAAAAACTTCTTTTATAAATATATGTATATGTGTGTGTGTGTGTGTGTGTGTGTGTGTGTGTTTAGTTTTAGATGGACACATACCTTTGTTTATTTATTTTTATGTGGTGCTGAAGATCAAACCTAGTGCCTCACATATACTAGGCAAACGCCCTACCACTGAGCCACAACCTCAGCCCTAGGAAATACTTCTTAAACCTACATGTGACCTTTTGACTCAGCAATCCCACTGCTAGGACTACTATGAGAATAAATTTCCAAAAACCTGAAAAAATATATGCATTTGGTTATGAATTGTGGCATTTTCTGAATAGTAAAATTTCATCCATGAAGGTCTATAGTTCGCCCACACAGGGGACTAGGACACATCTCTTAAGTAGAAGAACAATCTCTGTGAACCGACATAGATGGCTTCTAGGATACGCTTTTAAGTGAAAAAATACAGAACAGTGTGTATTACAGAATAGTGTAAATTAAATACATATAACAGTGTATATTATATGAAAAAATACAGAAGAGTGTATAACAAAAGAAAAGTAGTAAATTAATGTTTTGGGGGAAAAGAATTAAATTTACACATTTATATGTACTGAATCAAGCATAAAAAATTGTTACTTTTAGTGGTAACCTGATAATACATTTTCTTATAATTTTAACCTTCAAACCATGAGAATATTTAGCAAGTATTCAAAATAAAATTAAATTAAAAGAAAAAAGCAAATTATGAAACTGAATAAATGAACAAATGAACTTAACTATATGTGATTAATAACATATAACTATATATGATTAATAACAAAAACAGCCCATGAAAATAATTAATTCATGTAACTATTGAGTAAGAACTCTGACAATGCAGCTTTAGTACAATATATGGTATTGTTATAGTTTGTTGAATGTCCCCCAGAGGTCCATGTGTTAAAGGCTTGGGCCCAGGGTGGTGGTACTGAAAGGTAGTATAATCATCGGGTGGTAGGGCCTTATAGAAATTCCTTAGGTCATTGGAAGGTATGCTCAAAAGGTATTGTGAAGAAAAAAAAAATAAAGGTATTGTGAGAACTCGGTTTCTTCATTTTTACTTCCTGGCTGATGAGGTGAATGGATTTGCTCTGCCTCACACTCCTGTCATAATGTGTTGCTTCACCACAGATCCCAATCAACAGGACAAATTGATCATGGACTGAAACTTCCAACACTATGAGCCAAAATAAATCTTTTCATTTTATAAGTTATTTATCTCAGGTATTTAATTACAGTAATAGAAAACTAGCTAACACATGTACTCTAAGAACTGAACTGCCAAGAAAGTTTAAATTTCACTCAGGCTTAGGTTTTACTCAGATAATCAAGCTAAACTCAGGTTTATCATTATTAGTTAAAGTGGTAGTGAAATTTTGAAACTATGACCAGTTTATTATAGATTAAGGAAAACAAGCAACTATATTAATTCTGTTAGGGAACAAGATTTCAATACAAAAGAAAAATGTGGAAAACTTAAAGATAAAACTTAGTAATGGAAATATAAATTGACATTTAAAATTATTTTTTTCTACTTCTGACATCAAAGGAAACTAGAAGCAGTGACACCTTATCTATATCTATATCTATATTGATACCACTTGCTCAACCCCCAAATAAAAAGTCATAAAGATAAAAAGAAAAAAAAATACAAGCTCTACTACATAGAATACTACTGGGTAGTAAATGAAAAAGGGCTGTTAGAATTATGAAATCTCTATTTTCAACCCTCATTGTAATGATTGATTTAGACAAGCTTCATCAATGAATGTCAAAACCATAAGGAGAAGTGGGAGTGGCCTGAAGGATATTATACCATGTCAAAGCATCACATGAACTACTTTCCTCCTAACTGAAAACGGTGAAATTTACCATTACCATTACAATAGAAAAAATCTGATGGCCACCATCTAAAAATAATTATAGTTAATACAAATAGTACAACAAGCTGATATTTGGGGCTCCTGATATAATTCACTGTAATGTATTTAACATCAGCCATGAGGTAGTCTTACCCACAGTATTCAACCCAATCTAATCAAGCTTCTAGACCCAATTTCTAATTTACAGGAAACAGAGTGATAGAGGAATAAATAACACCACAGAAAAAAAATGAGAGAAATCCAGAATTCAGGTCACTCTGAATTGGACTCTTAAAAGCATAACAATGTCATAGGAAAAGAAGTGTGAAAACTTTAGATTTAAAAAAGATTTCTAGCCCCAACGATAATATTCACTGGTATTAAATGGTAGCTTCTGCTTGAGATCTACATCACTGACTCTGGCATAGCAGAGTAATAGGAGCTAAAAAGTGAAGAAGTCCAGCAAACAAATATTGGGGCAAAGTCAAATCCATGAGTGATTCTGAGAAGTAAGCAGTGTAAGTGTGTGGAATGGTGTCTTAGCACTTATTCCAGTGTGTTCCCAGTACCACTTAGGAAAGAAATAAACAGCTAGTCCACAGAAATACCTGCTAACAACTATACACATGGAAAGGGAGCCAAGCAGGGACAGCTCTGTAGCCTGCAAATGCCTCCCACTTTAACACCTCCCTATACTACACCAGCAACCTGGCTCCTTTCCTCATAGCAAAAGACAGACATCGCATGAATATTGCCTTTCCCCTTTGTCTGGGACAGCATAATTGAACAAATATCTAAAAACAGCTGGCTGTATTCATCTCAGTCCCTAACACATAAACAAAATTGACAAACTATCTCTTCACAAGAATGAGTAAGTACAGAAAAAGCTACAAATCTATGAAAACGTTCAATAGTTCTCAACAAAGATACTGTTCTGAGAAAACAGTACATGCTTTCCATTAAAAAAAAGAAAGTCAAGGAAAAAATACATTAACAATTTCTGTTTATAATTTTCAAAGATATTTAAGAGAAACTTCTATATATGAGCAGTTAACCATCTGGGGTAAGAAACAATTAGCTATGGATGACTGACATAAATAGTTTGAAAATATAATAGAGGCTGTGGATGATGAAATTTTTTAAAATGCAATTTTGTTAATTGGATGAAAGAATTAAGGAATTTTCCCAGAACAAAGGGATAAATCATGATGAATGTGATAAATATATTCAAAAGAGACATAGATGAGGAGGGAATCCTATGAGGATGGCAAGTAAGAAGCAACAGGAATCTCTTCCCCCACATAGACACAAAACACTGGCAGGATCTATGTGATGTATATGTATTGAACTCTGAAGTCTTTTGAAGTCTTCCAACTTCCAGAGAAAGACAGGGACTGTGAACTATGATTAGTTTTTATCAATTTCAGCTCTTTGTATAGTAGCAACCACCCATTCCCCATCCTAAGCCTCATAACAGGCACCTGAGCAAATGTTCCTCGAGCTTTCAGGAGCCAGGTGGGAAATAAGGACCCCGTTCTTTAAATACCAGGATTCTGTGTTGTGATTTCAGATTACTGCTTTTGATCACAGAGGTACAGTGAAAACTGTGGATGGTCATTTTAATTGCATCTCCCCCATTATTGCAAACTTCCTCCAACTTCTGCTTAAAGTGACTTGCAGAGGAATTGAAGGGTCAGTGGCCCTTCCATTTTTTTCTCTGTCCCATTTTCTCTTTTGCCCATCCTGGAAGCCAGACATTAAAGATTGAGATATTTTAAAACACCTGCACATGTGGGGAAAATTAGAAAGTGATCATGTATGTCCAGGAAAAACTCAGAAAGAACCTGAGAAGACCTTAAATTGGCTAATCTGTGGCACAGAGATGGCCTACAACAGTCAAAAACTAAAATAACAATAAACAAAAGCAGTAACAAACTACAACAAAACAACATAAAAGAGGGAGAATATGATTTCTGGAGTTACCAAAGTACTAGATTCAACAAAAAATAAAAGTATACAAAGTATACAAAGAAACACACACGATATGAGTTGGAAAACTCATGGGGAAATAAATAAATAAACAGAAAAGACTACTGCAAATGACCTCATGGCATATTGACTAGATGAAGACTTTAAAGTATCTGTCTTCATGAAGTGAAAAGAACTAAAGGAAGATGTAAAGAAAGTCAACAAAGCAATCATTGCATGATCAATGATTGATCTTATGAAGCGATCTAAAATTCTGGAACTGAGAGGTACAGAAACTGAAATTTTAAAAAATCAAGTTCACCGAGTGATTCAAAGTCCAAAGAAAGAATGGGCAAATTTGAAGATAGAACAAAGTAAATCATTGAGTTTGTGAAAAATACAAAGGAAAGAAAATAAAAATCAACAAAGACATCACCAAGAGGATGAACACACGCAATGTAGAAGTCCCAGAAGAGACAAAGAGGGACGTAGAGAATATTTGAAATGACTGAAAACTTCCAAAATTTGATGAGAGACATAAATATAACACCCAAGAAGCTCAATAAACTCCAAGATGAACCCATGCCATAACACATTATAATAAAACTTATAAAAGATAAGGAACAAATCTTCAAAGCATAAGGGAGAAGTAACTATTGATACACAAAGGATACTCAAAAGGACTATCAACATATTTTACATTAGAAACTTTAGAGGCCAGAAGGCAAGGTTGTATATTCCTACAATGTTAAAAAAAGCTTTCAACCAAGAGTCCTATATCCAAAAAACCTGTCCTTCAAAAAAATGAGGACATTTCTTGATATACCAAAGCTAAGATAATTTGCTACAATTAAACCTACCCTGAAATAAATGCTCAAGGAAATTGTGTAAGCAGGAATGAAAGGATGATGGACAGCAAAGCCATATAAGATGTATTTTGAGATGCACAGGTCTCAAAAAAGGTAAATACAAGGGCAATGATAAAAATCACAACTTTTTGTTGTTGTTAAGATAGATTTATTTCACTGAAAGAGCATGTAATAATCCAGATTTTTTTTAATAAAAAAGTAAAGTAGCCTTTACAGAGATTGTAAAGTTTTGTTAGATAAATTTGAAGCTCATTAAAAGTTTTGATAATTGTGAGTGTGTAATAAGTAACATCAATAATACAAGAGTAAAAGAAAAGTGGCAGTAGCATTTTAGCAGTTAGTCATAGATGACTCACACAGACCCATGGATTGTAAGGAATCTGAGTTCCTGAAATTTACACCTTTATATCTTCTGAAAAGAAACCACAAATAGTTTTTAAAAAATCTAATGTGTATGTACAGTACTTCATAGAACTGGAACAGCTAAGTTAAACTTATCAAAATTCTTAAAGGTGGGAATGGTGTTGTAAAGGTGTAGAGTATATTTTTTTAGTGTTATTGAAATTAAACTTACATAAATTCAAAATAAAATCTGATAAATGTGGTTAGATGTAATCTCCATAGTAACCACCACCAACAATAGACTCTAAATAAAAGTAATGCAAATGGAATTTAAACATTTAACTACAAAAATATCAACTAGCCACAAAAGGCAATAATACAGAAAATGAAGGAAAAAATCAATACATCATAAAGAAATCAAATAGCAAAATGAGAGAAGTCCTTTCATTTGCAATTACTTTAAATATTAGGGGATTAAATTCCCTGGCCAAAAGACAAAAATAGCAGAATAGATTAAAATACATAATGCTACTGTATGCACTTTGAATGAGATTAACTTTACATATAAAGATACAAATAGATTGAAAGTGAAAGAATTGAAAATATTATTTCAAGCAAATAATAACCAAAATAGAGCAGAGGTAGCTCTACTAATATGACAAAATAGATTTTAATTTAAAAACATTTGAATAGCTGAACAGGGCATTATATAGTAATGAAAGAACAAATAATGGATGAAAATATAACAGTTTTGAACATTTACACACCTAATAGCAGACTATCAAAGTATACAAAATCAAAAACACTACTCTCAATAACAGGCAAAATAAGTAAGATAAGTCAGAAGATAAGAAATCGAGGACATAAATACAATAAACCAACTATATCTAACTCACACTTAAACTACCCCAAAACTAAAACATACTTTCTTTTCAAGTGCACATGGGACATTTCACAGTACATACTATATAGTAGGCAACAAAATAAAATGTTAGTAGATTCAAAAATATAAATATCACCCAAAGTATCTCCTCCAAACCTAACAGTATGAAGTTAGAAATAATTAATAGTAGTAAAAGTAGAAAATTCACAAATTTGTGGATATTAAGCAACACACTCTTAAGCCACTATGGGTCAAAGAAGAAATCATAAGGGAAATCCAAAAATACTTAAAAATTATTAGAAAGGAAAAGAAAATGTATCAAAATGTATGGGACACCAAAAGAGTACCAAAGGGGAAATTTATGCCAAATCAATCATGGAAAAGAGGAACAAGGTAGGAGGACTCATACTTCCTGATGTCAAGGCTTACTACACACCTAAAATAATCAACATAGTGCAGCACTGTCATAAAGACAGACAAATAGGCAATCCACAAAAGGGGAGGACAATATTCAGAAATCATGTATTGATAAGACATTGATATTTAGAATATATAGAGGATTCCTAAAACCCAACAACAACAACAAATTGAATTCAAAACTAGACAAAGGACTTGAATAGACACAGCTCCAAAGAAAATATTCAAATGGAGGATAAGCACATGGAAAGAAGCTGAATATCACTAGTCATTAGGGAAGTATAAATCAAAATCACAATGAGATACCACCTCATATTCATTAGAATGGCTACCACTAAATAACAAAACAGAAAGTGGCAAATATTGGTGAGAATGTAGAGAACCATTGTGTACTGTTGGTGGGAGTATAAAAGACATAGTTGCTGTGGAAAACAATGGCAATTCCTCACAAAATTAAAACTGAAATTATCATGTGATCCAGCAATCCCACCTCTGTATACATGCCCAAAGGAACAGAAAGCAGGCCTTGAAGAAATATTTATACAACATGTACAGAGTAGCATTGTTCACATAGCTAAAGTATGGAAGAAACTCACTCACAGGTGAATGGATTATAGGATGAACAAAATACAATACATATGGACAACGAAATATCATTCAGCCTTTTAAGAAAACAAGGAATTCTGACATATTCCACAGCAGAAATGAACGTTGAGGACATTATGCTAAGTGGAAGAGGCCAGAGACAAACAAATACTGCATGATTCCACTTATATGAGGTAGAGTAGTCAAAAATCACGAAGACAGGAAGCAAAATGGTGATTGCCAGGGATGGAGGGGGCCGGAAATGGGGAGTTTTTCTATAATGGGTACAATATTTCAGTTTTCCAACATGAGGAAAGTAATGGAAACAGATGGTGGAGATGGTTGCACAACACAGTGAACGTTAATATCAACAGACACTTAAAAATGACTACAAGCGGGCACGGTGGCGCACGCCTGTAATCCCAGCACTTTGGGAGGCTGAGGCAGGAGGATCGCGAGTTCAAAGCCAGCCTCAGCAATGGCGAGGCACTTAGCAACTCAGTGAGACCCTGTCTCTAAATAAAATACAAAAAAGGGCTGGGGATGTGACCCAGTGGTCAAGTGCCCCTGAGTTCAATCCCTGGTACCACAAAAAAAAAAAAAAAAAAAAAAAAAAAAATGACTACAATGATAAATTTTACATTGAATGTATTTTTACCCAATAAAATGGAAATGAGACACTGATAAAAGGACCAGATCTCATTCATCTGAAATAATAATTGAGGAAGAGACATATAAGGGAGAAAGAAGTAAAGCAATAACCAAAGAAACTATAGAAAATTATTGAGATGTAGATAAGCTTTCATCTTCAGATGAAAAATGCTTACTCAGTATTAGCTGAAATGATGTAGAGACCCACCAGTCAAACAATGAAAATCCTGTTTACAAGGATCCTGGGAAATCTGCTTTGCAAGGTGGCCTCCAGAGTCGATGAGTAGAGCAGGGGAAGGGCAGGGAATGGATCACAGAGCAATTGTACAATTTGGCACAATGACTTTGCAGGTTTTATTCCATAAATAAAAGCATAGTTCATTATTAGGGAATCTATCAATGTGTCATATACATGGATCAAAGAATAAAAACTATAAAGAAAGGATGCTGAAATGACACTTGAAAAATAGCAGTGAGAAGATTAAAACAACCATACTTGAGTTAGCTATTAGCCAGTCTGACATGAATTAAAAGTGATAAAAATAATTTGCTGTATAATTGCATTATTCAATATTGTTTTGGATATTTTGGCCAAAAGATCTTTGTCTCTACCAAAAAGTAAAAGAAGATAGGAAAGAAAAAAACATAATCAAGAGCTATAAATAATAGAAAAAAGAGGACAAAATTACCACTGTATTCATATGTTGTCAGTTTATGCCTAAAACCTTCCCAAAACCCAACTAAGTAACTTTTAGAAATGACACATGAATCCAGTAAGTTGGTTAACTAAAAATAAGAAGCAGAGCACAAAATTAATATATTAACAACCTCTGAATAGAATTGATTATAATATCTAAAATATTAAATACCAAGGAATAATTTTAACAGAAATATAATGTGAAATATTCTTCTTGAAATACCTAAGTAGAAAACATATGGGAGAAACAAGATGTTCTTGGATAGAAAGTCTCCATGTGTTATGGAGAGCATGTTTATGTCCCTTCAAACTTCCAATGTTGAAGCCCTAACATTCAATGTGGCAGTATTTAGAGTAAGGAAGTAATTAAGGTTAAACCAGATTGCATGGGTACAGCCCTGATTAAATAGAATCAGTGCCCTCATAAGAAGAAATACCATGGAGCTCAATCTGTCTCTGTCTTTCTCTCTCTCTCCCTCTCCCACCCTCCCTCCATCTTTCCTTCCCTTCCTCCCTCCTTCTCTCCATGAGCATGAACTGAGGAAAAGTCACTTGAGGACTGTGTCATCCTCAAAAGAAATTATCCCTGAATTCCCCTTTCTGTTCTGAAATACCTAGCCAAGTCAAGGGAACAATGAGAGCAAGTCTGGGATGGAATGTCCCAGTGCACATTATCTTGAAGGACAATGACCTTCTCTCCTGTACACTGGGAACAAGAACAAGCTAATGTTTGTAGAATGTTGCTTTTACCTGTTTTCCAGGACAGTTGTTCTTTGGATTCTGGTCAGACAAGCAAAATAATGCTGATGGTTAACACTGTTTCTGTAGCCTAACATATAAAATCCCTCCCTCAGTGGCAACTGGCACAGAACTGAGGACACTGGGAAAGGATACATGTCACTTGTCCAGCAGGCTACCACTGGACAAAATGTCATGAAAGATGGAGAGGCTATTGTTCAGGCCATTTCCATTGCACCTTCCATGTAACATTTCTGGCATAGCTGGGCAGTGGACTTAACTAGGATATAGATAGAAAGTGGCCATATATATAAATTTTGTGTGTGTCAGGGGGTGGTTTCTAGGGATAGATCTCAGGGGCACTTGACCACTGAGCCACGTCCTCAGCCCTACTTTGTATTTTATTTAGAGACAGGGTCTCACTTGCTTAGCACCTGGCTTTTGCTGAGACTGGCTGTGAACTCACAATTCTCCTGCCTCAGCCTCCTGAGTCTTTGGAATTACAGGCATGCGCCACCTCACCCAGCCACAAGTAATCATATATAAGTCAGAAGAGAGCCCTTACCAAAAGCCAAATTTTTCCACACCTTGATCATGGACTTCCACCCTCCAGAACTATGAAGAGATAAATGTTGTTTAGCTAGGTACAGTAGCACACAACTGTAACCACAGCAGTTTGGTAAACTGAAGCAGGAGGATTACAAATCAAATTTTAAAAATCAGCCTCGTCAAGTCAAATTAGCAAGACTCTGTCTCAAATTTACAAAAAAAAGAGAAAAAAAAAAAGGCTGGGAATGTAGCTCAGTGGTTAAACTCCCCTGTATTCAATCCCTGGTATCAATCAATCAATGGTTAAGCCACCTACCCAGTCTGTGGCATTTTGTCATAGCAGCCTAAACAGACTAATACACCATACAATAATGTTGTTTGTTGTTCTCCAATTAGCCTATAAAATTGCCATTATTTCAACCAAGATGTCAATGAATTATTTTTGAAAACTTAATTTTGGGGGGAAAATTCTCAAATAAATCTGGAAAGGAAAAAAAAAAAAAAAACATGTTACTCTAACACTAACACTGCACAAGTCACAGTTAGATTAGAAGAAAGGCTAGCACATCATACTCAGAATCTTAGTTATTATCATCACCATCTTCACTTCCATTAAGTATCATAAATGTTAATTATTGCCATCATCATCCATTTCTCACTTTTGGTAGGTATATAAAATATTTTAACTTTACTGAGGGAAGTAGGAGAAAACTGGTTTAAGAAAAGAAGGCAAGGATGTGCCTAAAGTCAGGGTAATTGCATCTTTAGGAAACTACAATTAGGATATATTTAGGCTAAAGGCTGAAGACATTTACTGTAAATTGTTTATAATGGCGTGAAATGGAAATAGACTAAGAATCGGATAATGATATTTTAGCCACAGAGCCAATGTCAGTGCATCAGGGTCACAGAAGAATGAGACGCTGAACAGGATGATGGGCCATGCAAGTTGAGCAACACAAGAAACTGCTGACACTCTGAGCCCGGACAGAGGAGGGAGGAAACAGCGGTACTGGAATCAGAAGTTGAGCCTTCCTGTGGAGGCTAGAGTCCCATTAGGAGGCTGAACAAAGTCCTCGTGCAACAGGGGACCACAGAGGAAAGGGTTGTTCCAATGTTGCTAAAGCCAGTGGAGAGACTCAGTTGCTGTCAGTCTTAAAATTCAAAGCAGAGAGAAAGGCAGAGAAACAGCCTGCCTTATCCTTTCTAGTCTTCCACCAATTTCTCCCATTAGTGAATCTACCAGGAAATTAAAGGCAAGGAAGTTCAGGAAATGTAATTCCCTGCTATTCAGAAGACACCAAGAAAATGTGTGGAATGAATTTGAGAAGAGACAGGCAGTAAACTGATATATTTTATGTAGTATTTATTGATGAGGAAAATATATTCATGATTTATTTTAAGGAAGGAAACAGTTTTATATATACATATATATATATGGTTTACATAGACACATACCTACCTACATACATGCACAAACACTTAGAAAAATGTCTAGAGAATATAAGCCAGAATATTAATGTTAACATTGTTTGGATAATAGCACTGTTGGGTTTTCTGTATCTTGTAGTTTTTCTAAAATAAATATATACCATGAGTAACTTAAAACAATAAAGGGATACTTTGTCTCCTTGAACATAGGATATAAGGATGAATTATCTTTATCATGGTCAGAGCCTTTATTTTAGGGAAAAGAGAATTTAAATTTTTCTGCAAATATGAAACACACAACGGTTCTAAACACACAATGGCATCCATTGGTGTGAACCACGAGACAAAATATTCCATTTAATTTTACTCTGCTTGCCCTTTTCTAACTCCTTGCATAATTGAAATAAAAAGGTGCATTAAATCTGATTCACTTTTATCTCTTTCAATATTATGAATCATGCCCTCTAACAATTCCCTTCCTTTATTGCCATGTTCACCCTTATAATTCAGACAGCTCTATTTTGTGGTTTTCATATTCAATATCATTAATTTAATAACAAGTTTTCTCTGTCCTTTCACTTTAAATTTTGTATCTTTCCCCTCAAAACATTATTTAGAATATTTGAGTGGTAGTAGAAGGCAGATCTTGTTTGGGGGCAATGGGTCAGATGCCAACCTGAAAGGGGATACTGGAAAACCCTGTTTCCCATCATTACCTCCTTCTCAACTTGGCTCATTCTGTAGCTGGTCAGCACATGGAGATGACACCAATTATTTTCAGAGGGAGAACTGAATGTGAACAATAGTTCAATGGGTATTACAGAACGGAAAATGGAAACACAGGAGACTGAGGTTTTACAGAAGTTGTAAATATAGGAAGCAACAACTACCTCTGGAGTTAGGAGGATAAGAAGAAGGAACTGGGATGATTCAAATTTAGGCAGTTAGGACAAGGTTCCAAGGAACTGGGATGGAGACCTCTGAGCAGAGAGCACTCCCTGTCTTTGTGATGCCACAGCTTCAGAGCTTGTAGGAGGCACCCTTTGGGGCTTTACTTAAGCCTCTGCGAAGGGGACCCTCGCCAGCCTGGCCAGTGCTACTATGCCTAAGAAAATACCTTGAGGCTGGTTTTAAAGGCAAACTGGATAGCTACTGCTACAAAACTTACTGCCATTGCCACAATGAACAATCACTGTTGTGGTATGGCTGAGATGAACAAGAAATACATAAGAAAACAAGTCCCTTCTCCCTCTTCCATCAGGTGTTAGGATCCTCCCTCTGTCTCCCCTAGAATCAGAGCCTTCAAGGAGTCACTGATCAAACAAAAACAGATTTGGGTTAGGCCTAGCCCTCAGTTCAAAAACTGAATACAAGAGGCTGGTTTGAAGCTGAGATGCATTAGCCAAAGTCCCCTGCCACGCAGAACTGTCAAGAGTGTCTGAAAATACTAGAACTGTGTGCTCACATCTGAGTGTGAGGAAGGCTGGACACCAGAGGATAGAATAGAGTTGGAATAAAAATTGCGAGGTTCTTTATAATAATTAAGATAGCAGGGCATAGAATCACCATCCCACAACTAAGTCAGTGCTGGAGAAATACAAGCTAGAGACCCTCATTCTCTAGTATCATATCCATTTAGTTTACAAAACTATGCAGCTGAATCTGCAGCTCCTGGTGATTTTTACCTCATTTCCTGATGTTCAACCCCATTGAAGTAGATAACAAATTTGGATTTCTGGAGTTTGACCCTGAGAATTCTCCCTTAGGTACAAAGTATGTGTGTTTTATATGTTCACCCACTGACCTTCTAAATGATATTCCCCTCCAAGGATAAGTGGCACACAGTCATACAGCTTTGTATCACCCAGTCCCATAAGACCTGTGTTGGCCTTGGAGAGCCCTCTCCATCCATCTGCTCCACTATTCCCAACTCATTCAAAAAGGGCTTATTTAGAACCCTCTGCATTGAATATTATTCTAAATGCTGGAGACATAGCAGTGAACAAAACAGTCTCTGCTCTGATGGAGTTTGCATTCCAGTGGGAGGAGAGGAGAGGCAGCCAGGGCAGCCAGGGGCAGACAAGGCACAAGCTAATATATCACAAAAGGTCATGGAATAAAGAGTCATGTAGAGAATAGCAGAGCAGTGTGAGAAGAGAGTGTTGGGTGGAGGGGTGAGACAGTGATTGGGGAAGGACTTTGAAAAGTGACACTTGAACAAAAATAAGAATGGCATGAGTCCCAAGAACAGCTCTGAGGAAAGCAATTCCAGGTGAAGGGAATAGCAAGTGAAGAGGATCTAAAGCAAGAACATGTCTGACATGTTGGACAAAATTAAAAAAAAAAAAAAAAAAAGAAAAAGATAAACACTAGCAACATTAGGGAGAAGTCAGTTTGGGGGTCCCATGGAAGGTGAGATCAGAGAGCCAGCAGATCACACTGGGCCATCTGAACCTTAGTCAGAACCCACTCAAACTGAAATGAGAAGCTATAGGGAGGATGAGCAGAGGGAGAGAAAAACTGATTTAAATTTCTAAAAAAATTAAAAAATCATCCTAGCTACTGTGTGGGTAATAATTCATCGACTCTAGAACAAATCAATTAGAAGAGACATCATCATACCACTAAGAAATGAGAAACACTATTAATTAAACCACAAAAACTTTCTTATGACTCAGGAATTTTTATACTAGTTAAAAGAACTCTTGTATTTATTCAGACATAGAAGTTCAGTATATAATGTTCTTATGCATATATAAAAGAAAGATACATATGAAATTTGTTGGCTAAAAAATTCCTAAGTCTTCGTATCAAGATTCCAGCTTTCCCAAAATACTTGTTGATTCAAAGTCATCAAGGAAGCCAGGCAATTCGCTCATTCTTCATTCATTCATTCATTCATTCAACAAATACAACCAGAACCCAGTATATGGTGAAAATATGACAGATTGTATCTTAGCTCACTGAACTTGCAGTCCAATGGACCACACAGAGCAAGAAAGAGAAGGGCGAGACACGGAAAAGAGAAGGCAGCACTTCTGCAAAAATTCTGTCATCACAGGACCTTGTTCATTACGTGAACTTTAATGTCAGACTAAACTGGCTTGAATCCCAACTCTCTGTTTACCATTTACATGTCCTTGAATGCATTATTTAATATCTCTGGTCATTGATTTCCTCCTAATAATATCCAGCTCCTAGAGTGGTTTGGATTAAAATAAAGTACTGTATATAAAGATCTTAGCAGACTATTGGCTCTGACTGCAGAATTTGTGGTTATTTATTGCATGAATATATGTTTTTGTATTTTAAAATGTCTGATATAGTTTGCAAATGAATTCATGTACCCATGATAACCCTGACTTTTCTTGAGCACAGCTATAGAGGGGTTAACTCTTTCTTTCAGTAACCCTTCTTGGGCCGGGGGGTGGGGGTTCTTCTAAATATGCTACACATGTATAAAATTATAATAACATGACAAATTTGTCTTATAATTATACTGTTAGTTAACATTGTTTTTCCCTATCTCCTAACTCAAAATTTTGATTCAGCAAGTAGCATTTGCTTCCACTTGTGTAAAAGAAGTGTTATTATTATTTACCATTCTTTCTATCTGGCAGAAGTAAAATTTGAAGGATTGAAAGCAAAGTGATTGGAATACCAGCTCAAGGGCACTGAAGGACACTGTCAATCATTGCAAACACCTGAACAGTTTGAAGGAAGTATTGAGCTAGCTCCATCCAGAAGCCCTATTGTTGACACAGTTCTCCTGTGAGTCACTATAATAAACAGTTCTCTGTCAATCATGGAGTTTCATGTCAAAGGCCCCTCAGTCCTGAGGCCAGGGAGGCAGTGATGCTCATAGTAACACACATGATGACCCCATTACTGCAATCTTCATACCACCAGAACTGAGAGTCCCTGTGTCTTCCTCCTGCCCATATATTTAAAGTTCTGACTAGACCCAGTGCCATTTCTTATGCAGTCAAATAAAAAATACAGCTTTAATGATTTCTATCTTTTAAATCCTTAAATGATAAATTGTTTGTACACTGAAGTTTTCTTGGCAAAAGCTTCCTTGAACGAAAGTGGATAATCTATCTCTAAAACACAGTTACATTCTCTTTCTCTTCTACATTCTAGACCACATCAGACCTCATTTGCCATCAGTCTCATTTGTGTGAATCCCTCCTCAAAAAAACAGATTTATGAATTAGAAAATAATACACCTTTCAACATAAACAGGGCTCTGTGTTTCAATATGATTACAAAAGTAGAAAACACCTTTCCACTTTCTGAATATGTTAAAATAGAGGCTAAATTCATATGTACTATTTGACTTACTCTCTTCCAAACCATGTTTTAATTGTAATGAGCAACTTGAGGCCACGTGAATCTAGTGGATGGTCACAAATGGTTAATGATTCAAGCCCCATTACAAGCAAGTCACTGAAAAAATCACGAGATTAATTAATTCTTACCCAGGCAACATATGGTTTTTAACTACAACAGATACATGAATGTGTTCTATGTTTATAAATTTCTAATTTCTCAAAATGTTCCAAGCAGCTCAAATTAATTTTCAGCATGTGTTGCTTCTTAAAACACTTTTCATTTTATGTTACTTCCACAAAATGAAATTTTTTTTTTCACTTGAAGTTTTAAACTCATGTGAATAATCAGATGTCAGCCATGGAGAGAAACCCATTGCACCCAAATTATGGGCAAATGACATTCTAACTCCATGGTATCTGTTTCTTTCAAAAGTCTCTCCTGTCCACTGTCCACATAATTCCTTTTTCAACCTGATCTATGTCATACTGCATTTCCCCCATATTTCAACTTCCCAAAGAAAACCATGGAGCCTAGGTGGGACATGGTTGGCACCAGGTTCACACATGATTTCTACTTTCCCTTGAGACGCTTCAATCTGCTGCCTGATGTATTGATGATGAGGGTGACAATGACAATGAAATCTTACATTTCCTTTAATCAAATCATTCAATTGTCTTGCACTTTGGTGCTTTCCTAGCTCTTTCACATTAATTACCACATTTAATTCTCACATAAACTCTGGAACAGGAAGTTCAATAATATTACATCTATTTTCATAAACAGTGTAAGAGATTGAACCATTTCAAAAAATTACAGTTACTTCCTAACTTTCTGCACATAATGTTTTCAGTGATGTCCTCAGAAATAATCTGAGTTTTGATATTGTATATATCTCCATTGGAAAGTTACTTCCATTCTTCACTAGCTAGGTGTATGTGACTTTATATGAAACCCTTTAACCTTTTGCACATTTATAACTGCTTATTCTAAAGTGCTTAATATATGAAGCTAAGTGTTATTATCAACTCCATTGTATACATTAAGAAACTGAGACACAAATGGATTAAGAAACTTCTCAATATCAGATAAGAAAAAGTGACAGCTAGACTTGAGCCAGGTAATCTGGTTTCAGAGTACTCCAACTATACGTCAATTCCACTACATGAAAGAACCAGCATGAGCTAGGTTTAGAGCAATGAGTCTTCTATGTAAGTGAAATAAGATTGGGCTTTGTAATTTTGTTTTCAGCAAATGTACCTTAACATTGATATTTTTAGTGTCATAATATGGAGCATGATGTTCTGGTTGTGACAGAAATTCATTGTATATAAGAAAAGGGAGAGGAAAGATTAGCAGTTCAGGTAAGTTGGCATTACCAAATAATTGACTGAGATGCTTTTATGTTTGAGAAAGATAAATGTGGAAGTTGAAATCATTGCCATGCACTGAGGGCTTTGAAAGACTTTTACTCTGAAACCATCAGCAGGCCTGATATCACCCCAGTCAAACTCCAGGGTCTTGATATAAATAGCCCTCTCTGACTTTACACTAATTTGGGCTGTATCAGCCATCACAGACTTCCCCAGATATACCATAACACCAGTAGCTAAATTTGCCATTTATTTACTACAAATTGTGGCAACAATTTAATTGCCTTCTTATATGATCCAGTGAATATGTTACCAAAAGCCATTTTGTTTATAGCCTTTGTTGTCTGTGTCCAACTTTTACACTTTCTCCCTAAAGGAATTAACCAGTTGGTGGTACTGGATCTTGGGTAAAAAAATAGGAGGAGCCTGGGATGATTTGTTGTTAGAAAGGGTGATGTTTGTGGAATTTTGGGACAGTATTGGTAGAGCTAATAAAATGGAATTGAGATAAGGGCACACACAACAGAGCATTCAAATAGCAGAAAGGTAACAAGAAAAAAAAATTGTGAGTCCTGCCGACCTCCGCCCCAGAGCAGGAGACAGCAAAGACAGACCTGCCAACTCTGCCTGAGCCCAGGCCGGCCCAGGGCAGTCCCTCGGACCTTCACCCGAGCTTGGCCAGCCCCAGGTCAGTCCTGCCAACGCCTGCTGGTGTGCGACCACCCTCCAGCCAGCCCCACAGACCTCCTGCCCTAGAGCAGGAGACAGCAAGGACAGACCCACCAACTCTGCTTAGAGTGCAGGCAGGCCCAGGGCAGTCCCGGGGTCCTACATCACAGTGCCACCAGGCCCAGGCTCCATCCAGTCCCACCGACCTCTGCCCCAGAGCAGGAGACAGCAAGGACAGACTTGCCAACTCTGCCTGAGCCCAGGCAGGCCCAGGGAAGTCCCACTGACCTTCACCCCAGTGTGGTTAGCCCCAGACCACCACAGGAACTCAGACTCAACCAGTTCGGCCCACACCAACCAGTGTGAACCCAGCCCCAGGAAGTATACTTTGAGGGTCAGTGGCAGGTTCTGATAGTCCCCTGCTAAGGGGAGGCACAGACAACCTGCAAGGGTATTATACAAATATAGGGAAGAATCTGTAATAACTCAGATCTATACTGCAAAAAAGTAAAGCAAATAGACATCATGAAAAAAACAGGGGAGGAAAATACCCCAAATAAACCAGGATTCTACAATAACAGAACCCATGCTCAGCGAAGTTGAAGAAATGTCAGAGAAGGAGTTCAGAAGGTTCATAATTAAAATGATCTGTGAATCAAAAAATGACCTAAATGAGCAAATACAGGCAAAAATTTACCACTACAACAAAGATATAAGAGAGCAAATACAGGTAGCAAAAGATTACTTCAAAAAAGAGATCGAAACTCTGAAAAAAAAAAAAGTAAGAAATCCTTGAAATGAAGGAAACAATTAACCAAATAAAAAACACAATTGAAGGCATCACCAACAGACTAGATCAACTGGAAGAAAGGACTTCAGACAATGAAGACAAAGTATATAATCTTGAAAATAAAGTTGACCACACAATGAAGATAGTAAGAAACCATGAACAGAACATCCAAGAAGTATGGGACAGCATCAAAAGACCAAATCTAAGAATAATTGTGATAGAGGAAGGCATAGAGTTTCAAACCAAAGGAATTCACAACCTCTTTAATGAGATAATATCAGAAAATTTCCCAAGCATGAAGAATGAATTGGAAAACCAAATACAAGAGGCTTATAGGACACCAAATGAACAAAATTACAACAAATCTACACCAAGATATGTTATAATGAAAATGCCTCGCATACAGAACAAGGATAGAATTTTAAAGGCCGCAAAATAGAGGAATCAGATTACATATAGGGGGAAACCAATTCATATCACAGCAGATATTTCAATTCAGACACTCAAAGCTAGGAGATCATGGAACAACATATTCCAAGCTCTGAAGGAAAAGGGATGCCAACCAAGAATCTTATACCCAACAAAATTAAGCTTTAGATTTGAGGACAAAATAAAAACCTTCCATGATAAACAAAAGTTAAAAGAATTTACAAGTAGAAAGCCAACACTACAGAACATCCTCGGCAAAATATTCCATGAAGAGGAAAAGGAAAAACAATGACGAAAATTAACAGAGGGAGGTATTACACTAAAGGGAAAAAAAAATCAGAAGAGAAACCATGTCAAGTTAAATACCAGATATAAAAATGGCTGGGAATACAAAACACATCTCAATAATAACTCTGAATGTTAATGGCCTAAACTCACCAGTCAAAAGACATAGACCAGCAGACTGGATCAAAAAAACAGACCCAACAATATGCTGCCTGCAAGAGACTCATCTCATAGGAAAAGACATCCATAGGCTGAGGGTGAAAGGTTGGGAGAAATCCTACCACTCATATGGACAGAGGAAACAAGCAGGGGTTTCCATCCTCATATCAAATAAAGTAGACTTCAAACTAAAGTCAATCAAAAGGGATAAAGAAGGACACTATATACTGCTCCAGGGAACCATACACCAACAACACTTAACAATTATAAATACATATGCCCCAAACAATGGAGCATCCATGTTCATCAAACAAACTCTCCTGAAGTTTAAGAGTCAAATTGACCACAACACAATAATTCTGGGTGAATTTAATACACCCCTTTCACCACTGGATAGATCTTCCAAACAAAAGCTGAACAAAGAAACTATAGAACTCAAAAATACAATAAACAACTTAGACTTAACTTATATAGAATATTTCATCCTTCAACAAGTAAATACACTTTCTTCTCAGCAGCACATGGATCCTTCTCTAAAATAGACCATATACTAGGCCACAAAACCACTCTGAGCAAATACAAAAAAAGTTAAGATTTTACCTGCATTCTATCTGATCATAATGGAATGAAATTAGAAATCAATGATAAAATAAGAAATAAAAGCTACTCCAACACCTGGAGACTAAATAATATACTACTGAATGAACAATGGGTTGCAGATGACATCAAAGAGGAGATTAAAAAATTCTTTGAGGTGAATGAGGACACAACATATCAAAATCTCTGGGACACTATGAAGGCAGTTCTAAGAGGAAAGTTCATTGCGTTGAGTACATTCCTCAAAAGAAGAAAAAGTCAACAAATAAATGAAATAAAATTACATCTCAAAGCTCTAGAAAAAGAAGAACAATACAACACCAAAAGTGATAGAAGACAGGAAATAATAATTAAAATCAGAGCTGAAATTAATGAAATTGAAACCAAAGAAACAATTGAAAAAATTGACTAAACAAAAAGTTGGTTCTTTGAAGAAATAAATAAAAATTGACAGACCCTTATCCAGGCTAACAAAGAGAAGGAGAGAGATAACTCAAATTACTAACATATGTGATGAAAAAGGAAATATCACAACAAACACTACAGAAATACAGGAAATAATTTGAAATTATTTTGAAAATTTGTACTCCAACAAAATACAAAACACCAAAGGCATCGACAAATTTCTAGAGTTGTATGATGTGCCCAAACTTAAGCAGGAGGATATACATAATTTGAACAGACCAATTTCAAGCGATGAAATAGAAGATGCCATCAGAAGCCTACCAACCAAGAAAAGCCCAGGACCAGATGGATACACAGCTGAGTTCTACAAGACCTTCAAAGAAGAACTGATACCAATACTCTTCAATTTGTTTCAGGAAATAGAAAAAGAGGGAGCACTTCCAAACTCATTCTATGAGGCCAACATCACCCTGATCCCCAAACCAGGCAAAGACACATTAAAAAAAAAAAAAAAAAAAAAAAAAAAAAAAAAAACTTCAGACCCATATCTTTAATGAACATAGATGCAAAAATTCTCAATAAAATTCTAGCAAAATGGATACAGAAACATATCAAAAATATAATACACCACGATCAAGTGGGGTTCATTCCAGGGATAAAGGATGGTTCAACACACGGAAATCAATAAATGTAATTCATCATGTGAATAGACTCAAAGATAAGAACCATATGATTATCTCAATAGATGCAGAAAAAGCATTTGACAAAATACAGCACCCCTTCATGCTCAAAACACTAGAAAAACTATGGATAACAGGAACATATCTCAACATCGTAAAAGCTATATATGCTAATCCCCAGGCCAACATTATTCTAAATGGAGAAAAATTGAAAGCACTCCCTCTAAAAACTGGAACAATACCAGGATGCCCTCTTTCACCACTTCTATTCAACATAGTAATTGAAATGCTGGCCAGAGCAATAAAACAAACAAAAGAAATTAAAGGGATACAGATAGGTAAATTAGAACTCAAATTATCATTATTTGCTGATGATATGATTTTATACCTAGAAGACCCAAAAAATTCCACCAGAAGACTTCTAGAACTCATAAATGAATTCAGCAAAGTAGCAGGATACAAAATCAACACCCATAAATCTAAGGCATTTCTATATATCAGTGACAAATCCTCTGAAAGGGAAATGAGGAAAACTACCCTGTTTACAATAGCATCAAAAAAAAAAAAAAATACTTGGGAATCAACTTAACCAAAGACGTGAAAGACCTCTATAAAGAAAACTACAGAACACTAAAGAAAGAAATTATGGAAGACCTTAGAAGATGGAAAGATCTACCCTGTTCTTGGATAGGCAGAACTAATATTGTCAAAATGACCATACTACCAAAAGCACTATACAGATTTAATGCAATGCCAATCCAAATCCCAATGACATTCCTCATAGAAATAGAAAAATCAGTCATGAAATTCATCTGGAAAAATAAGAGACCCAGAATAGCTAAAGCAATCCTTAGTAAGAGGAGTGAAGCAGGTGGCATCACTATACCAGACCTTAAATTATACTACAGAGCAATAGTAACAAAAACAGCATGGTATTAGCACCGAAATAGGCCCGTAGACCAATGGTACAGAATAGAGGACACAGAGACTAACACACATAATTTCAGTTATCTTATATTAGACAAAGGCTCTAAAAATGTACATAGGAGAAAAGATAGCCTCTTCAACAAATGGTTCTGGGAAAACTGGAAATCCATATGCAACAAAATGAAATTAAGCCTCTATCTCTCACCATGCACAAAATTCAACTCAAAGTGAATCAAGGATCTAGGAATTAGACCAGAGACACTACACCTAATAGAAGAAAAAGTAAGCTCTAATCTCCAACATGTTGGATTAGGGCCCAAATTCCTTAATAAGAATCCTGTAGCACAAGAATTAATACCAAGAATCAATAAATGGGATAGACTCAAATTACAAAGCTTCTTCTCAGCAAAAGAAACAATCAGTGAGGTGAACAGAGAGCCTACTAATTGGGAACAAATTTTTACCACATGCACGTCATGTAGAGCACTAATCTCTAGAATATATAAAGATCTCAAAAATCTTAACACCAAAAAAACAAAATAACCCAATCAATAAATGGGCCAAGGAACTGAACAGACACTTCTCATAAGAACATATACAATCAATCAACAAATACATGAAAAAATGCTCCACCTCTCTGGCAATTAGAGAAATGCAAATCAAAACCACTCTAAGATTTCATCTTACACCTGTCAGAATGGCAGCTATTAAGAACACAACAACAATAAATGTTGGAGAGGATGTGGAGAAAAAGGCACACTCATACAATGTTGGTGGGACTGCAAAATGGTACAGCAAATATGGAAAGCAATATGGAGATACCTTGGAAAACTTGGAATGGAACCACCTTATGACCCAGCTATCCCACTCCTTGGTCTTTACCCAAAAGACCTGAAAAAAGCATACTACAGGGACACAGCCACATCAATGTTTATAGCAGCATAATTCACAATAGCTAAGCTGTGGAATCAACCTAGATGCCCTTCAGTAGATGAATGGATAAAGAAAATGTGGTATATACATACAATGAAGTATTACTCAGCAATAAGAGAGAATAAAATCATGGCATTTGCAGGTAAATGGATGGAGTTAGAGAATATAATGCTAATTGTGAAGTTAGTCAATCCCAAAAAGCCAAATGACAAATGTATTCTCTGATATAAGGAGGCCAAGCCGGGCGTGGTGGCGCACGCCTGTAATCCCAGCACTTTGGGAGGCTGAGGCAGGAGGATCGTGAGTTCAAAGTCAGCCTCAGCAATGGCGAGGCACTTAGCAACTCAGTGAGACCCTGTCTCTAAATAAAATACAAAAAAGGGCTGGGGATGTGGCCCAGTGGTCAAGTGCCCCTGAATTCAATCCCTGGTACCAAAAAAAAAAAAAAAAAAAAAAGAGGCCAATTCACAGTCGGGTTGGGATGGGGAGCATAGGAGGATTAGAGGAACACTAGAATGGCCAATGGGGAGGGAGGGGAAGGGAGGGGGCAAAAGGTGAAGAAAAAAAAAAGATGGTAGAATGAGATGGATATCATTACCCTAAGTGCATGTATGAAGTCACGAATGGTGTGAATATACTTTGCATACAACCAAAAAAAGTAAAAGAAAGGAAAATCATTTTTGGACTGCAAAAAAAAAAAAATTGTTATGGCCCATTAGAATAACTTATAAGCAAGGCTTGAGTCCACGTTAAATCTTAGAAATGATTCAACTGAACAATGCTAATAATATTATATAAGTTGGAATCCAATCAAATGTGAGGCTTTAGTTTTATTTACAGTAAGAGAGGTTATTCCTTTATCAAACAAGTAAGAGAGTCCTATACTGGAGTTTAGCCAATATTCCTCCAGGTTACATGTGACAAATTATTTCTTCCTCTGTGGAGGCTTTTAAATCCATTTTGGCACTCCTTCCACAAAGAGATGAAGGTCTGATTGTTTTAACCAGTAGTAGATGAAATGAATGGAAGAGCCAGTGCTATATGATTTCAAAGGCTAGGTCATAAAAGGCCATGGAGCTGTGCCTTGTTTATTAAAACACTTGCTTTTGTATCCCTGATCCACTATATGAGATGTTCAGTTACCTCGGGGTGCCATGCTGTGAGGAAGCCTATGTCACACAAGCAGGCTCTGAGCAGGCACTCCTGTCAACAGTTCCACCTGAGCTCAGAATTCACACCCTCCCTGCTCACATACCAGATGCACAAGTGAAAAATACTCTAAAAGATGTCAACCCATTGTCACTTCAGACACCTGAGGTTTTCAGTCCTTATACAGAGGTCCCAGATAAAATTGAGTAGTAATAAACCATTCCTGCTTTGCCCTCCAATTTCATGATCCACAGGATCTATATGAACAATAAAATGGTTGTTGATTTATGTCACTAAATTTCAGAGGATTTTGCTACACAATAGACAATCAGAACATCTCCAGACTTTTAGGTTAGAACAAATTATGTGATTAAAATCTCAGGTACTTATGAAATATTAGTCCATATTGTTATACTTTAGATTACACTTTGTGTTTGGTATGTATAACACATTCCAAAAGGATGAAAAGAAAATGAGCTTTAGTCACAGACAACTATGCATGACTATTACACATTAATTTTCTCCTTAAGACTTGTACTAATTAAAGTTCTCAAGAAAATACCTTAGTACACTGATTCTCAAATTTCAGAGTCACCTGGGGCACTTGGGGTAAATGCAGAGCCTAGGCCCTTGCCTACATAGTGAGCCTGAGCCCCTCCATTCTTTATTAATCTCCAGGTGATTATTCCAAAATGCTAAAATTTGAGAAACACTGATACAGTGTTTGGGAAGATTTGTAGAGAAATGCTTGACATGTAGATAAGATGGCAGCATTTCCTGCCCCTCTGCCTAATGGATAGAGGAATAATTTGAAGAGTGGTTAAACTGGAAGGAAAAGTAAGCGTCCTTTTTCTTAATTGTTTCTTAATTGCAGTGCTTTGTCCCACCGACTTGAGGGATCACCCTATATCCATGCACACATTATGGATCTGAGGTTATGTGGCCATGCACTTACACCTCAGCAGAGACAGGACCTATTTACTTGCCAACCAAATGTATAAGGACTTATAAAAATTTCTCTTTGCCCAAACTATACTCAGACTACAGAAAAATCAGGAGGTATGACACAGGCATTTGTGACTTCTGGGGGTCTCTGAATGATTCAAGGTCTACAAAGGTGGAAAACCACCATCTTCAACTCGAATTCTCATAAATTCGTCCTGTATTAACAGAGCAATGGTGCTCTTTCTTTAAAAATATTCTCATAACTTGATATCAAATGAAGCATTTTGTGAAACTGTGTACAAAAAAAAAAAAAAAAAGAGAGAGAGAGAGAGAAAAGGTGCACAAAAATAGTTTCAAGTATCCTATTCTTTATATTCCTGCCCACTTCCTAAAAACCTAAAGAAAACATCATTCATGTTCCATGGGTACAGTAGAGAATCAACATGCAAAAATATTACACATTTTTAAAATTTTTTTACACCTTTTTAATTTTCTTATTAACAAGAACAAATGCCACGTAACAAGGCACTAGCAACTGTACTGTACATGCTTATCAGCTTCCTTGACCATCACAGCAAACTGAGCAGTGCACATTGTCATTATTCCCATTTTGCAGATGGTTCCCTAGGGTGACGATAACTACATATCATCAGTTGTGCTAGGATAGGATAACCCTGGTTTTACCCCTCTTACAGATCAATATATGCATGTAAATTACTTAAAGCACTCATTACATTCTCAAAGTATCAGAGTATGAACGGTAAATTATAAAATTCCCCTACTTTAAGCCTAAGAAATATATTTGGCAAGTGGTCTTATTTCCAGTATTAATAAATTAAAAGTGTAAAGTTTAATCAAGTGATTTAAAAAGATATAAAATATGTATTAGTAGAACAAAAACTCATAACAAAAGAAAACCTTTAAAATAGAACATAAAGAAGCAATGTAAAGATAACATAGAAAAGGAGACAACATTTAAAATAGTAGCAAATTACAGAAAACAAAGGTATGAATTAGAAAACATACAGAGACCAAACACAGGATATTTAATAATAAATATAAATGGTCAAAGCATTTTGTTGCTAAAAGAAAGAGATCCTGAAATTAAACAAATAAAAACACCAAAACCTATTTAGAAGATCTAAAGCCAATGACTAAGAAAGCTATAAAATAAGGATGAGAAAAGATATACAAAGAATATTGGTGGAAAAGGAAAGAGTCATCAATGTCAGAGACTACTATCTGCCAATCCATTTTTAACTCGTGAACCTAAAGAATCCTGATTTTATAGGATATCACAATATTATGATATCTTGCAAACAGAAGAGGCCATATAACTAAGTTTTGGCCAGTAAAATATAAGTAGAAGTTATGGAGGGAGGCTTTTAGTAAAGCTGTCTTAGGAAGAGCTAAGCACCCTTTTGCCTTCCCCAATTTCTTCCTTCATTGGCTGAGCTGGTGGAACTGTACTTTTCATGTCCATATGGCGACCTTAAGGATGAAAGCAATTCACCAAGCATGACAGAGCAAGAAGATGCAAGGAGTCTGATCCACTGATGATGAAATAGAACCTCTTTATCTTCTAGTCTGCCATACCTTGACTCTATGCTACTAGAAGGAGAAGGAAGAAGGAAAAACTATCCTGTTGAAACTGTTTCTCAGTCCTCTGTTATTTGCAGCCAAAAAGAATTCTTAACCAATACCAGATTATAATATGAAACAAGCCAAAGCCAAAGGTGAAAAAAAAATTAGCTAATCTGGCTTGCAGATTGATATATTCTAACATAAATATGTACATCATTAATATTTCTTGGACAATAAATACAACATTAAAAAGCATGAGAAAAACCTAAAGGAAATACAAGAAGACACTCTTATAGAGTCTCAGTACTAATAGGAAACATAAACTTCTTTCAGTCTTTGACAAATGAAGTAGACAAAAACCAATAGGTGAAGAAATAATGTTCTATGGGTTGGGGATATAGCTCAATTGTTAGAGTGTTTACCTTTCATGCACAAGGCCCTGGGTTCAATCCCCAGCACCACAAAAAAGAAAAAAAAAGAAAAAAAAAAATGTCCTAAAGAATATAGTCAAGTGGATAAAAGTATTCTAACAAAACACACATGAAAGTATTTGTGTTCATGTATTCCTTGGTGTGTACAATTGTCTTGTGAATAAATTCCAAGGACATTGAAAAAATTGTATGTAAATAAAATATTTCAAAATATACATCTTGTCTTCAAAATGTAATTCAAGAAATAAGTAGAAGCTGGGCATGGAGGCCTATGCCTGTAATCCCAGCAGCTCAGGAGGCTGAGACAAGAGGATGGTGAGTTCAAAGCCAGCCTCAACAAAAGCAAGGTGCTAAGCAACTCAGTGAGACCATGTCTCTAAATAAAATACAAAAAATAGGGCTGGGGATGTGGTTGAGTGCCCCAGAGTTCAATCCCTGGTACCCCACCCAAAAAGAAATAAGTAGAAACATGGAATTAAATTAAATGTGAACACAAAATGTAATTTAAGAAATAAGTAGAAACAGAATTAAATTAAATGATAGTAAACACTTGAAGGCATTTACAAGTAATTATTTGGTCTAAGAAAAAAATCAAACACATATATATTATAGGAAATAATGCAAATAAGGATATTACATATCAGAAGCTCCAGGATACAGGTAAAAACCTAGTTACAGGAAAATTCATTGCCTTAAGCACCTTAGTAACAAACATGAAAGAATGAAAATAAATGTCAAGTATTCTAACCCAAGGATTCAGAATACAAAACAGCAAAATTAAAACCAAAGAAGAAGACATAGAGAAAAAAAACAGCAGAAGCAATTCTATCTCAAGAAAATATTTTGAATAAATAATAATAATAATAATAATAATAATAAATGCAAGTGCTCAAAGATGTTTGTTCATTTCTCTGTCTCTGAAAAATCAGAAACAACTAAAATCTCAGCTACTAAGGGGGTGATCAAATAAATTATCGCACATTGCATATTGGCATAACAGAGAGACACTAAAACAACCACTGTATTTTTCTTTTAATATTTATTTATTTGTTTTAGTTGTACACAATGCCTTTATTTTTACATGGTGCTGAGGATCGAACCCGGGCCATGCACGTGCTAGGTGAGCGCTCTACCACTGAGCTGCAACCCCAGCCTGACCACTGTATTTCTTGATATAAAAATCTACACCAAGAAATTAAAAAGCAGAATGCAAAGCCAAGTATAAAGAATGATCTTACTTGGGTGCTGAGGATTACATTAGCAGTTAATAGAACATGTTTCTGTGCATCTTCAGGTATTTATTGAGAGTAGGCACTTTTTACTGTTATAATTAGAAAAATGCAACCTAAAGGCACGATCTGCTAAATCATATTTCTTCCAATGTCCTTTTTCAAGTAGAACACTATGTTTCATTTATTCAGGGAATATATCTCTTAACTATCATAACATGTATAACCTCTTGCACTAGTCAGAGTAAGCAATTACCAGAAGTTAGATTGAATTTATCTGTTCTTTGGGATCCAAAGAATTTCTCCATTTTCAAAGCAATTTTCTAACACCGAGCGTAGGTTTTGATTTTATACTGATGATTTAGAACCCTCACCCTAAGAATGTCAGGGGAGAGGGGAAGGTTAACTAATGTGGAGAGTTAGTGATTGTTTCTAATTCCATCCCTCTGCTCGAAAAGTTCTTCTTTGCCAAGAGTTCACTGTATCTTTAAAATGGGGAGATGTGCACTCACTTTGAGGGACTATTCAAGAAATTAAATGTTGTGACATCCATTAAGCACCCAGCACAGTGGTTACATGGAATTTCCCACTTTTCCTTCTCCATATCCTTCCCTAAGCACCTCTGTAACCAAAGCTCCTCAACCAATCCACTTTTACATGGCTGCTATGAGAAGCACTTACACAGTAGTGTCCAAATGCAGCAGCCATGGTTTTTTGTACTCAGCACCAGAACTATTTCAAGCTTTGTCAACTCATTCCTTTGAGGGGAAAGTCCCGGGGACTGAGGTGTCTATTCACATCTTAACCCTGGGAAATCTACTCTCTGCAGGCAATGGCGTGTTCTGGTATCAAAGGATCAAAATCCTGCTGGCCAAAGTGACTTTCCTTTGTCCTAGCATTCACACTTAACTAGCCACTCTTCACCCAGATGGAAAGGTTAAGTTCTTCATCCAAAGAAACTAAATAAACAAAACCACAAATTGAAAACTTGATCTCTGCTTCCTGTGAACTCAGAATATTAATTCTATGCACTACTCACTTAGAGATGTATCACCCTCTGTCTTTGTCACCTAGTGAGTCCATGCTATTTTACTCTCTTTGTGTTATTCTACTTGTCTATTTTCTCCAATCAAATCATGAATTAGCCCATGTCAGGGATCCTCTGACAGAAAATTGACCCAACATGTTCCTCGTGTATCAATGCTTTGCACATTTTTTATGATTAGATTGTTAGCCAACATGCCACAATTTAATACAACTTGTGCTTTTAAACATTTTGAAGGTTTCTAAAAACAACTTGGAAATTTGGACAGATGACACTTTCTTCAAAAGGATTCCTGCAAGAGCAGAGAAAGTGACCTTTGTAGAAAGGGGAGAGGGACCCTTGCTTAGGGAGAACTCCTATCATGAGATCTGCAAGCATCCCAGAGGTTAGAGGCAAAATTAATGTCATCTTTCATAGAGAGGAGTAAGCAAGGCTAGAAGAGCCTCGTGTTGAAACATGGGGAGTGACTGGAAGGGTATGGCCTGACCATAGAGAGAGAGTTTCACCCTGTAGTCCAGTAGCCTGGCCTAGTGAAGGGCTGTTTGGTGGGTCGTGGACTGGCTTGGCCTCCAGGAGAGCCTAACCTCATTCTGCAGAAGAACCAAATGGTAATAAGAGTTTGTTTACTCAGTATGGTACTCTGATTGATGGTGGAAACAAAATAATTAGCTAACTCTTTAAGAGGCATAGAAATGGAATTTGGAGGCTGTGTCCAGCGTCCTTATAGGTGTTTCTAACCTACAGAGGAGCACTGAGGGTCTGACCTAAGCCACATGGGGAGTGGGGGTTTGTTGCTATAAGATGTTTCTGGAGCACAAAGGGCTAGGGGCATTTTATAATTTCTCTTGTCTAGGACCACAGAGATCTGGTAGCTTTTTGTAATAAGGACATAGAAAGGAGGGCAACTCCCTCAGAATTTGGAGACTAAATGGAGAGTAGAAAATAAAATTATACATTGAAAAAAATAATGATTAAGAAGAAAAAAAGAAGAAAATTAGCATTAACATGTAAAAATTATCTCATTTAATTCTCCATCACTTTTATGATTCAGGCACTGTGGTCTTTCCAGTTAATAGATGAGGAAAAAAGAGAGTTGGGGCCGTTAAGTAAATAATTCATAGTTTTACATTCAGAAAGTACAGCGCCAACTTTGGATCCCAATGATGTTGACAGCCAGATCACAGTTAGTATTACATGGAAGTACCAACATTTCAAGTAACAAAGATGTTTAGACAGTCAGGAAATACCTGGGAGTTCCAGAACTTTCTATGTTTTTTACATGGGTGAATGAGGAAACCTTTAGACTTTGAGCCTGCAGTGAGGCAGAGTGGCAATCCCTACTGAGATAGACCCCAGTAACCATTCAAAACACATAGATAAGAAACAAGTTCAAAAGTTTTGCTCACAATTTTTATTCCAAAGCTTACAACCTTTTTCCCTTTGGCATTGTAGGAAAACAATGCCTTTGTTGAAGGACATAAATATTGTAGCCAAGACTCCCGTAAAAAATGTATGAAGCAGGACACTGAGGGAAATTCATAAAACCTTGAGCATCTCTCTTCCAAATCTCTCCATCGGACTCTTAGCTAAAACTGAAATGCCTCCCTCAGGGCAAAGATTTTCATTCTAGGAAGGTCAAGACTTAAAAAATAAATGTTCCTAGTGCTTCCATTCATGGCTGACAAGAGACTGATTTTGAGCAAAAGTTTTCCTAGTGGAAACGAAGACAGCCAGTAACCAAGGAAAGGTGACCTTCATCTAGAAACGAAAGAGACTAGATATCCAGTTTTCTCAACACCATTTTTAAATAAAGAAAAAAAGAAAAGCTAAAAGACTGGGAGTGATGGTTGAATAATATAGGAAAGACTCAAAAGCAAACCAACAAAATCTTGTTCCTTCACAATGATCAAAATGTGTCACGATAATGTTTCAAATATGAATCTTTGTACTCATTTCCCTTAGCACTTAAAAAAATCCATTACTTGTAGGTCAAGTTTATCTCCCTTCAAACCTGAAGTGCTGGGTTCCCATTACCTATTGCTTTGGAGGAAAATGTGAGGATCATTTATGAACCAAAGGCAGAAAAGTTGTGGAAACCAAGTCAGGTCCTGGATGTTCCTGAGCTGACATCTGGAATGGCCCATAGATATAATGGCCAGCACACCCTTACTTATTGCCCATTATCTATGCCTGTGATTTTGGAGGAAAAAAAAAAAACACATTGGACCCACTCTGGCACTGGGAGGCCACCCAGGAGCAGGTCCTGGTGATGATACTGTGTGATTCCCTGACACTGGCCATAGTGAACAACTGTTTCAGCTGAAGCTTTTTGGTTCTCTTCCTTCCTGCAGGGTAGGACACATGTCTACTGCACATGTCTCTATAGCTACTAGAGATTGGAAGTGACCAAGATGATGAGGCAAGAGGGCTGGACATGGAGACTCCTTTCTCTAAACTAAATGATAGACCAATAGCACAGGAAATAACAGAAGGCTGAGGAGAATAGAACCGAGCCTGCACTGGGGACAAGGCAGACAAAAAAGAAAAGAAAGGAACTCTCGAACTATCATCTTTTTGCCAAAGTCTTGCAGTCTGCATCCAGAAACATAAAAAGTAAATGTACTTCATAAAGCAGTTGCATAGGAGTTCATGCAATTTCTCTTTGGGAATCTCCAAGCCTTGGTTAAGTCCTTTGAGATGCCTTCGTCCCAGATCTGTTGCATTCTCAGGTCCAAGTATTCAACTAAGAGGCACCCTGCTAAGGTCAGAAAGGCAGAAAAAATTAGTAAGCTACCCCAAGAACAGAGAAAATCTAAGGGGTTCAGCTGGAGCTTTGTAGCCTATACTCCCTTCCTGTTCTGAATATTCTTCTTTCAGGCTCAGGTTGTATATATATTTTTTAATTAAGTCAATGCTTAGTCCTAGAAATGTGATTCAAGTTGGGGTATCCGAAAGTCTCCAAACTGAAGGTTGACTAGGAAATCCTCTTGCTGAGAAAAATAGTAGAAAAACTGGTGGTCCTAAAATTAAGAAGTGGAAATATTCCTTCATCTCTCTGCTCCTCTGAGACTATGGGTACCTATTGGCTAAAACTGGGTCTTGAGAAACCAGAGCCTACAAATGAAGTCAGGCTTGCTGTGAGTCCCTGGAGTGCCAGAAGCAGCCCACAGAGCTGAAGACCAGGTAGGGCCAGATAATTAGGGAAGCAGCACCAGGGGGAAGACAGGAGGGCAGACATCAAAATGCAGCTGGAAGAGAGACTTAGAATTGCCGCTGTCCTAGGACAGGATTCTCTTCCTTGCATGCACATTAAAAATATGTAGGGAGCATTAAAAATCCCAAAGCCCAAGTTTCACCCCCAGAATAATCTCTTCAGAATCTTTGGGGGGTGGAACCCAAGCATTAGTATTTTTTCAAACACCCCAGGTTATTCTAATGTGCAATGAAGATTGAGAACTTAGGGGTGAGCAGTTAAGAGGTAAAAAGCAAACCTTTGAAAGGGTTCCATATCCACAGGTAACATAGCAATGTGCTACTCACTTTATTGCAAACTTTCAGGAAGCCATTTACTAAGGCCTGAGTTGTTTCAGTGGCCAGGTGGGGAATGCTGAGCTTCCTCTCCTCGTAGTTGTCAGAGACCAGAGCTCTCCAACCACTGTGAGGGTCACTGTCAGGCCCTGCCTTGAGCTGCCCCCCCCCAGCACTATTGTCTATTCAGTATTTTCAACTGCAGCATCACAACATGCTGGGGTTTGTAATTGTTGTTAGCAATTAATGCCTAGTAATAAAGTGAGAGTCCTGACATTTTCCTATGGTTTGACTTTTTTTTTTTTTTTTAATCTTAAATTAGAGAAGCTTCAAAGTAATCCTTGTAACAACACTGCACTCATGCATCTGTACTCTGGCTCATTCATTCAACAATTTTCTACTTGACATCTACTATGTGTGTGCCAAGCACTTTTCAAGATGCTAAAGATAATAGTCCACACAACAGTTGTGGCCTCTGCCTTCACAGAGCTTATCATTTATCAGAGAGCAAAAGCTTTTTGAAAAAAATATTAAATTAAGATGAACATTATGATGACCAAAGGCTACCCAGAGCACAGCAAGCAACAGGTTCTTGGTAGAGATTCAAGAAGCCCTTTCTTATCATGAGGTCTGAGGGATAAGCAGGTGTTGAGTGAAGGAGCAAAGATGATGTTACAAATTACAATGAGGAATTGCCCTGCATGGTGGCCTATCCCCAAAGCCATAGAAAGGCCCCATTCCTGAGCTAAAATAATACTTGTCACAATTCTTGGCTATGGCATTATTATAATATAGCTTACTTCCCTACAGATTTGGGGGAATTCATCAGAATCTCAGAAATACTGGGGAGGGAACAGTCCAAACCTATGTCTCACATTATAGGAAAGGTGAAGAACCACGGCACTGATATTGGAAATATGTCTGTGTATTTTCTGTTGCTATAACAGAATTGCTGAGGCTGGGTGACTATTAAAGATGTAAAGTTTGTTTGGGCTCATGGTTCTGAAGGCTAGGAAATTCAAGATCTGGTGAGGATCTCAAGCTACTTCAATTCACGGTAGAAAGGCAAGTGGGCAAATACAAAAGAGACAGAAACACTGCTGGGGGTGGAGGTGGGACTCACTCCATGTCAACCTGCTATCACAACTACTAATCCAGTCCTGACAGAGTGAGAGTTCACTCTCCTAGGTGGCATGAATCCATTCATGAGGGTGGAGTTCCCACAACCCAAACATCTCCCTCTGGGTCCACCTCTGCACTTTGCCATTCTAGGACCAGCACCTGAACCAAGAATTCATGTCCTTATCACATAAAAAGAATGCATTTATTCCACCCTGATAGACCCAAGAGTTCTAACTTGTTGAGCACTCTCAAGTCCAACTGTGAGCCTGTGAAATCCAAACATAGTATCTACTTTCAAAATGCAATAGTGAGACAGGCACAAGATAGATGATCCCAGTCCAAGAAGGGAGAAGTTGGCCAAAAGAAGGGGTAATGGGCACCAAAAGACACCCAAACCCAAGGAGGCAGACATTAAGTCTTAAAGATAGAGGATAGCATTTCACTCCACATGCCACCTCCTGGACACACTGGGGTGGGGTTGGGTCCCCAAGGCCTTGGGCACCCTGGCCCCCACAGCTTTGCTGGGCTCAGCCCATGTGGTATCTCTCTGAAGTTCAGTCACAGGCTAGTGCCTGTGGCTTTCCCAGGCTGGCATTTCATGCTACAGGTAGCTTCATAGATCTACCTCCCAGCCATGACCCCACTCCCACAGCTCCAAGAACCATTGCCCTAGACTCTGAAAATGTCATGTGCTCTTCCCCAAATACTCCAGCATTCATAAAATTAAATAAACACATACTGATGTTTGTTTTTATTTTCATTCTTCATATTAAAAATTATGTACAAAACCTACGCAAATCTTAATTACATCATCTGACAAATTTTGACAGACGCATTACAACTGTGTATCCCAGACCCCTATCAAGAAACAGAACATAACCCACATCAGAGAGTTCCTTCTCACCCCTTTCAGCAATCCCTATTACCAGTCCTATTATACACAGATACAACCAATATTCTTAAATTTTCCACCATAGATTACTTCTGGTTATTGTAAGGCTTAATTAATAATTAAAATAATTCAATATTTATTGTTTTTAATAATTGTTTTCATTCAGCAAATGAGCCATGTTGCTGTATGAATTGTCACTTTATTCCTGTTCATTACTGAGAAGTATTCCATTGAACGAATAGGTGCTGATTTATTTACTCTCTCTCCCATGGATGAACAAGTGGAGTCTTTCTAGCTTTTTGCAATCACAAATAAAACTGTGATAAACATTGTTTTGCAAGTCTTTTTGTGGATATATGACAACCCTACAAATTGAAGTATTGCATCACAGGGTAAGTGTGTTTTTTGTTTTATAGAAATTAATAGAACTTTCCCCACCATTTTGCACCAGTTTTTCAGGTTTGTGTGTTTGTTTGGGTGGTTGGTGGGTTTCATTCTACCAGAATTGTGTGAGGGTTTCACCTACTCCACATTCTTTCTAGTCTTTGGTGCTGTTAGTCTTTTGAGCTTGAATAATTCTTGTGGGTGAGTAGTGGCATCTCATTGCACATTTCTCTGATCATCAATCACATGAGCACTTTTTGATATATTTACGTGGCATTCACATATCATCTTTAGGTATCTGTATAAATCTTTTCTCTGATTTAACTTTTTGTTTTTTAATATTTTATTCATATACCTTTGAATTGGGATCTTTGTCACATATGTATTAAAAGTATTCTCTCCTATTCTTGCCTATATACTTAAATATCTTTTCTTTTACAAAAGAACACATCAAGCAAAATTGTTGAGCATAACATTCTAATTTTACTTAAGTCTAGTTTATCAATATTCCTTTTATGATTATTGGTTTTTGTATCCTGAGAAACATTTGCCTAATCAAAGTTGTGGGAAAAAAATCCTTCTGTGATTTCTTCTAAAGACCAGAGAATTTTAAGTCTATGATCCATGCCAAAATAACTTGGGAGATAAAGGCCAAGGTTCATTTCCCTTCCTTATGGATATCCAGGTGTTTAAACCCATTTGTCGAAAGGAGTTTCCATCTCCCACTGGATTGTTCGGGCCCCTCTATCAAACATCAGACACCTGTATCAGTGGGCATCTATTTCCACATACGTAGAATGTTTTGTCCTGATAATACCATTATCACACTGTCTTGAATTCTGTAGCTTTATAGAAATTCTTGAAGTCAGGTAGGTTAAGCATCCCAACCTTGTTCTTCATTTCCAAGAGTCCTGTAGATGTAATGCATTTCTATATATATTTTTTTATATCATCTTGTCAACTTCTACTGAAAGTATTGATTAGATTAGGACTGGAATTTCATTGAATCTAGGCATCAATTTGAGGAGAATCTGCATCCTAATAACACAAAGTCCCCCAGTCCCTGAGCTGCTCTATTGCTCTATTTTCTCATGTCTTCATTCATTTCTCTCAGCAATGTTTTAGGGAGGTATTTTCACCTCTTTTGTTAAATATATGCCTAAAATGTTTAAATTCCTAAATTTAAACTTTCTATAAATGAAATTCTTTTATAAATTTTATTTTCCAATCCCTTCTAATTGTTTTTAACTTTCCCAAGGGGACTCATCATATAGATGTTCACATATTTTCAATTGTGCACATCCCTTAACCACTTTTTCTTTCATTCTTTACATGATTCTTTGATCAATTTTAATGTCTTCTGAGAGTATTTCACCTTTTAGCTCACTAATTATTTTTCTGCCATTCAAAACATTTATGTAGCTCTTTTTCCCAACTATCTATTTTTATAAATAAATCCATTTTTTTCCAGTTGGTATTCCTTAAACTTATGGCTCCACTCTAACCTGGTCTTATTCAAAATCTCCCTCCCTCAAGTATAAACACCTAGGGATGATATGGAGGGTGGATTTTATAGTGGCCCCAATGACATCTGAACCTGGAACTCATACCTTTGTGTAATCCCCCTATCCAGAATATGGGAAGATGCTGTGACTTCTTTCCTCTTTTTCTTTAATACTATAATTATTTCCTTTTATTGTTACCTGTAAAAGTTGTAATCATGTACCTGAGTAACAACCTACCTCTTAAAATGTTCCAGTAGTCTCTGGTCCCTCTCCATCCTAATGCACTCTACCATGCACCTCTTGCATACATTGATAGAAAGAAATCAACTATAAATTTCTCACTGAATGACAGGCCCTGGTGCCATCACAGATGGGACCCGAATCCAGAGCAGAATGCTAGCAGATGCTTATTTGGGAAGTGTCACTGTCATACAAGGCTGAGTGGACACATAACCCTTTCACTATAAGAAATATGTATGTTGTCAAGAAAAAAAAAACTATTTCAATGGTTTATTTTCTTTGAAGGAACAAGATGTTCTTTTATACTTCTTAGAATCTGGATTAAGGGATAAATGTATCAAATCAATGGAAACAATAAATTTCATGATTTTTCTGCCAGAATACTGTGATAGATGACTTTGAAGCCCAGTTTTCTCATGAGTGTCTTTAGCCAGTGATAAAATTAACTTTTTTTTTTTTTTTTTTTTTTTTTTTGGTAGCAGCAGGGCAACAGAATTGTTTTCATCGATATTTTTATTATATGTTAGAGAATAGCACAGATCTTAGAGGCAGAGTTTGAGTTTAAGAATAAAATGTGCTGGGACTTGTACGAAGTTAAGAAAGGTGCCCAAACTTTCTGAGCCTCAGTTTCCTCACCTGAGAATTGGAACTGTTCCCCTCTGCTCTAGCAGATCCTAAGTAAACCTATAATTAACCTCCTTGCTATCTCAACTTCCTTGTCTGTGAAAAAGATTACCAGTGATTTCATGGCAGCAACAGCCAATGTCACTGTGGTGTAAAACTGAACTTGTGCCACGGGCAGGCTATGATGCCCGATTTCTCCTCAAAGTGCCAAACTTGTTCATTTTAGCTGGAGAAAGCAGAGGGCAGCAGGCTAAATGGAGAATTCCTTGGATATCAAACCAATTCCCACAAACAGTTTGAAAAGCAAAGAGTTCCCTGGACTTGGACTAGGCACAATGCTCTGGAAAGATCCACAGGCATGCTTATGGGAGAGGGAACTGATCAGAGAAGGGAGGCAGTGGTGAGGAAGGAAACATGCCAGACCCACCAAGACGTGGAGCAAAAGTGCATTGGACACGGTGCCCTGGCTGCAGTCAAACCCAGCAACCCAGCAAACTCCCTGTTCTCAGCCCCACCCTTGGCAAACCCCTTCCAACTCATTCCACGGGAGGTGTGTTGGAACTGGAGTAAGCAGTCAGAGGTGTTTTGGATGGCAGCAAGATGCATCTGTGACTTTATTTGGTAGAATAAGGAAAATAACATATGCAATTAAATGTATGGGATTATATAAGAGTAGTGTACTCATCTTGCTAGAGTCTCCTGCCCCTCTGCTGGCTTCAAAGATATGAACCATAAGTAAATGAATCATGCCAATAGCTTGAAGAAACCTAACAGTGGATCCTTCCCCCATTAAGCTTGCAATGAGACCCCAATCCTGGCCAAACACCAATTTCCGCCTGATACAAATGGGACAAGAAGAAATACACTCAGGGGCCAGGCTGCCTATCTGTGCATGTTGAACCCAATCCACCCTCACCCTGAGGCCTGGTGCCACAGTTGCTCCTAATATTTTTGTTATCTTTTACCACAGGCCAAGCAATGATCCACCTGGGCAACGTGTGAAGAAAAAAACAGCTCAACTAGAAAGTTCTTTCTCAGCTTAACTCAGATCCATGGTTCTTAGCCTTTGCCTACTTTAGGTTGCCATTTTCACCTCTTGCTCCAACCTTATCAAACAATGACCCCACCAGCCTCTCCTCCCCTTGCAGGATTTTCCCACAGCTTCAGTTTTATAAGCTTGCAAAACATCTACACAGAAAAGGCAGAGACCCTAAGTGTACATAGCTCAATGCACATTCACAAGTACAGCACCCTCAAGTAACCAGCCCAGTCATGGAACAGAATTACCAGTGCCCCAGCATCAATGTATGTTTTCCATTGTGTAAATATGCCACAGTTTATTGTTTTACTTTACTATTGGTGAACAATTAAGTAGTTTCTAGTTAGGGGCAAATATGAACAGAGCCACTATAATCACTGTTATATTTTTTTGGCTAACATATGCACTCATTTGTGGTAGGTATTTTCCTAGCAGTGAAACTGCTAGGTCATATAGAGTGAGTACGTGTTCAGCTTTTGATAATACTTCCAAGCAGTTTTCCAAAGTGCTTTGATCAATTTACCTCCCCGCCATAGTATAGGATAGCTCTTCTTCCTCCTCCACATCCTTACCAACACAGAGCATTTCCCGTCTTTATCACCTAAGCCATTCTAGCAGCTCTCCTGGTTTAGCCTAAGTCCTGTATTTCATCAATGTTCCACTCACCACTCACCGTGTGCAATCTCTAGGGAGCAGTTCAGGTGAGGAGCTAAAACCGTGTGTATCAGTCAGGGTTCTCTGGAGAAGCACAACCAATAGACTGGAGACCCAGAAGAGCTATTTTCCGGTTCAACTTCAAATGCAAAAACAAAGACCAATGTCCTAGGTCAAGGCAGTGGGTGGGTGAGAGTCATCCACACGAGGGAGGACACTGCTTCACTCAGTTTACCAATTTAAATGTTAACCTTATCCCAAAACACCCTCACAGACACATTCAGAATAAAGTTTGGCCAACTATTTGTGTTCCCTGTGCCTAGTCAAACTGACACATAAAATTAACCTTTATGCCATGTTCATTTGTCAACTGGTCTACAACAATTCCTTCTAATGGTTGTATAGTATTCCATTGTGTGTGCACACACATAGTTGTGCTTTGTATAAATGATAACAAAGATGTTTATTATTTTGCTTAATATTGTGTTTGTGAGTTTCATCTCTAATGTTGATTTTTGGCTCTAAGCCTTTCATTCTCACCACTGTACAGCATTTCATTGTGTGACCACATGGTAATTTATTCACCCAGTTGAGAAGCACATGGGTAGTTTCCTCTTTAGGATGTCTCATTGAGTTTGTCACTATGAATGTTTAGATTGCTTGTGTTTCAACACAATGTTGCAAAGGCATCTTTTGCATGTCTCCTTGTACTTATATATGAATGTTTTCACTGAGAAACATTAGATCAAGCAATGATCTGGACCATGAGCGGAGGAAAATGACACAACCTGAAAGGTCTATGACAGCTGCCATTTGCTCTCTTTCTACCTGTCCACACCTAACTAGCTTCTGCTCTTTCTCAAAGGTTTCCCACAAAAATTTTATATTTTTTGAAATAAAACACACAAACAGAAAAGTGCACACATTTTAATGGTGTAGTCCAACAAAATTTCCCAAATCAAACACATGTAAGTAACCAGATAGAAATGGAAAATTACCAGCATCTAGAAATGGAATGATGCATCAGAGAGTGTGTTATTGCAACTCTGCTAGACACTGTCAAATTGCTCTTCAAAGTCACCCTGTCACCTAACTCACTTCAGTAGTAAAAATGTATGTCCCCCTTTTCCTCAACCTTTCAACACTTGGGAGGAATGATAGTCATACCCTAATTTTCATTATGCTAATGGGTAAAAATTCTTATTAAGCTGCTTTTCCCTGTTAATAGGTCTAAGCATTTTTCCACATTCATTTGTCGGTTGGAATATCTACCAGTTGGAATTTTTTGCTGTTGGGTTATTATTTTGTTTTGACCCTTTTCTAAAAACTGATAACAACTCCAGTTTTCTGGATAGCCCCCTTCTAATGGTTGCCCCTTTATTATAGATGTAGGATCTTCCCATCTGTAGCACACTGTCCTCTTGTTGGGAGATAGGGGATGGATTATGCAAAGGTCTGTCTAGGAGATTTCATTGGGTCATTGTCTTTTCTTAATAGTCATTAAACCTCCTATGCCAAGTGCCATAAACCACTGATGGCCTATTTGGCTCAGAGTGTTTTCAGTGTAGGTGCTCCAATGTTATGCTTGGTTGTCATACGAGCAGCTTAGTTCCTGATGATTTATACCTGGCCTGCTACCATATTCATATTAACCTCTCGTCCTGGTAAGCATTTGGGATTTGATGTAAACTCATCTATGTTATAGTAAATCACCACTGTCTAGGAATTTCAGAAGAGAAGGGTTAGCAGCTCCTTTCTGTCCCTGGTTGTGAGATGTTGGGCAAATCACTTCATCTCTTCTAGCCAGCCTCTCCTAGTGTAAAAGGAAAACACAAAGTTACCTTCCCTATCTACATCCCAGAAAGATTTTACCAGGTCCCTTCTGGTCACATCAATGAGGGATCACGGATTATTCACACACACACACACACACACACACACATCATTTTTCTAAGAACTGCCCTTTGAAAACCTAAGCACAACCATAGGTGTGAAACAGAAATGTGTTATTTGCCTACATCTATTGAAACAATGTGCAGGCTGGGTGAGGACTATAAGTCAGAAAGCAACCTGAACAGAAACAAATGCAATAATTATGACTGATTTCAGAACTACAAACATGACCTGAATTAATTGATCTGCTAATGAGTCCAGTTTCCTGAATTACTGAAGCTGGAACAGAATGGGGGTCCATTGTGAAAGTTAGGAAAAGCCCAGCAGAGCAGGAAGGCCCACCCAGGAAGCCACGTCCATGGCTGTGGGAGGCTCCCACCTTCCCTCAGGGTGAGGCCCTGGCCCTGTGTGGGACTGTGGGGTGAGGAGGGCTGTGCTGGCTATTGGATTGTAGCTGCCGAGGAGAGAGGAGAGAGAGCAGCACGTGGATCCTCCCTGTCGTCAGGCAGAGCTCTTCAGTGAGGTGGGCTCAGGGAGGGCTCTGTGCCTCTGCTCAGCAGAGCTCCAGCCAAAAGCCTTGGAAATCAGAGGAAGTGCCAGGCTGCAGCTGTTGCCCAGTTCTCAGGAGGCAAGCTAGACCCTCTCGCCTGGCTGCAGGTGCAGAGACAGCAAGGCTCAACCCCTCCTGAGCCATGCCAGCCAACCTCACCGAGGGCAGTTCCAATTCCACCCAGACTGTGCCAACAACACTGGATTCATCCCGAGTGGCTTGCACTGAAACGGTGACTTTCACTGAAGTGGCCGAGGGAGAAGAGTGGGGCTCCTTCTACTCCTCCTTTAAGGTAAGGGTTCCAGATTCCATTCTGAATGTTCACTTTCAATTGTGGGACAGGTGGAACTTAAGAGGGCAGTGAAAGGATCAGCCAGTACTGTGAATGGCCATTGTTTATTTTCTTTACTAAAGAGAGTAAAATAAATGATGGGCTTACACAATGATTCTTCATAGTGTATCAAGATCTGAATTATTGATAATTTTTTATGTATACCGGTGTATTTTCTTCTGCTGATGAAAACTTGTGAATCATAAGTAACATTTGTAAGTGGCAGATTCTTTTACTCTCCTGTTTTCATTAGGTGAAAGCACTTTTAGCTAATTCTATAGCAGTGCTTGAAATGTCTGTTTCTAGTAGAAATAGTGAATTTACCAAAAATAGACATTTCTAGTATACGTGTGCTCACTGTCAGAGCTGAGTCTTTTTGCTAGGAACATCAGAGGTGCAGAAAGCCCACATTCCCCAGGGTAGAAACAGGTGCCACCAAAAAGATCATGCCGAGTGAGACAGGCAGGATTGCACAGACTTTGTTAAGTCCTTCTCCTTGAACATGCATGAGAAATAGATTCTTGGACTCTAGTTGGTGGTGTCCCTGTTTGCAACAAGTTGCTACCCAGGCACGTGAAAGAATCAGTTTGATGCCTTTCTCCTTCAGAGTATCCAAGGCTCACATTGAGGAAAAGATCCCCATTAAGATAATACTGTTCTCTCCTTTGCAAAAAAAAGAAAAAGAAAAAAAAGAAAAAAAAATCTTGTGAACAGGGAGAAATCAGGTCCCTAGAAAACAAAAGTTTCCTGCCTCCCTCTTGTGTATGTATGCTGGCTTGTGGGTTGTTTCATGGTGCTGCCTGCCCAGTGGTATGTTTAGTCCTTGCAATAACTCACAGGTCTCAAACTGGTCCTTTACACTAGAAAGAAAAGTGCTTCAAGGAAAATTCTTACTGTTACTTTGTTGTTGGTAGTGTTGTTTTTAATCCTCTGGGTGTTCTTGAAATGATCTGGCTTTTACCAAAAGAAGTAGAATGACTATAACATCCTTCTCTCTACTAGAATTTCACTTCTTTGTGAATACTCAGAATAAAACTTTCAGTGGGGATTTGCCCAAGGAGTCAGCTTCCCATTCAAGGGAAGAGAGACCCTGTGGCAGAGCAGATCCTGAACAAATCACTTATACTGACTGCAGGGGACCCAGTCCCATGGAGTCACCTCCAAATGCACTCACATACACAGCCCAGCTTCTCAACTCCCACAGCACAGAAAGTGCAATTGGAGTTTGTTACCACTTACTGTTGACTGAATAATCCCTTTTATGAAATCAGCCTGCACACACAGATATTCTATCTTAGTAGGCGTGGTAGACCCAGGAAGCTCCCGACTCCACTAGTGACACCATCTCTGAAGCCTTTGATATTTATAGAACATGACAACAAACAGAATGAAGAGAGTGGCCTTTGTAAAAAGGATAATAATCAGCAATAAGGCAGTTGTTCTGAAACTCGGGCAATAATCGCTCTCAGCAGAAATCTCATTTAACATTATTTTTTTTTTTTTAATGCAGCACCTGAGAGGATGGTTTGAATATAAGAACAAATCCCACTCACGCTCTGCTGGTGTCTGCACTTGGTCCCAGCATCATCATCTCCAGGCACTAAAGAGAATAAATAGCATCTCCTGTATTTTATTCCTGCTAATACATGGGGGTGGCAAAAACAGTTACAGAAAGAAGCAGAGAGGAATTATGTCTAGGCAAGAGCTTGGACTGTTCTGATGTATTCATCCTCCAGAACACCCAGTTTTAGGAACACAGAAATCAGTGGTGGCGTTTGTGGAAGCCTAGCTTAAATATTTTAGTGTTAACTTTTAGCTGTGTCTGAGCAAGAGCAGTTTTGATACACGCTTGACACAGAAATCATTCTGCTGCACACTCCTGGTTACTATGATTCCTTTTGTCCCACAGACTTGTGAAGAATGTCAAAACTAGGCCCCGTTTCTGTTTTCCAAATGTGTCCCTTTAATTCCTGTCACTTTCTCAAATATCAGTGAGAATGGCCTAAAAGTAGAAATGGTGCTAGCAGTGAAAGTAGCAGAAATAATAGCCAAAGCAGGAGTGATGTATTTCATTTGCTGTGGATTTTCTTGGTGCCCAGAATCTTGCTGTCTGGCCTCCGTGAAGTATCTCATCTAATTCTCATAAACCATTGTGTCTTTCCATGGGACCTACCTTCCATTTTATGTTAATTATACCCCTTCTTTAAGGTTCAGTGAGGGCTGCTTCCTCCATGAAGTGCTCCTTGACTCATTCCAGCAGGCTGCACCTCTCTCCTTGTCACTTAATGTAACTGTCTTAAACTGCTGTTTCCATACGGGCTGAGTGGATGTGTCAGTCTCCGAGCACCATGAATGAAAGGAATACCTTGCATTGATTTCGTATTCTCTCTGGGATCCAGCACCATGCTAGACATACTCAGTTAACATTTACTGCATAAGCAAAGTGTGGTGTTCTTTTTCTGTACACTGCCAACATTTTGCCAGTAAGGGCAACAGAAAGCTTGCTTTCTCCATGATAGAATTTGGGGGAGATGTGTGGTCCTGCCTGGTCTCTCTCTCTCTCTCTCTCTCTCTCTCTCTCTCTCTCTCTCTCTCTCCAAGCATGTTCAGCTCATCCCTGCTCCCACTCCAAAGCCAGTGGGGCCTGTAAGTTACAGATCCCAGTGGGTGGACTACTGAATTCACTGTGGCACTGCAGGCTGACCCCAGTACCCAGTACAGCCCTGGGAAGTCCCTGCCCACCACAGCGCAGCTTTATCTCATCTCAGGAAACTTACTATCCACATTCCTGGGTTCTATCAGAGATTCTACCTAGCACTCTAGTTCTTCTCTCACCTTAAAGTTCTCCTGGTAGGAGAACTTATACATATAAGACATCCCTGTCTATAGGTCTCTAGACCATGCTTCATAGGCTTAGAGCCTTCTTTCTCCCATCTCCATCCCAAATTCAAGTTTCTGCTCCCACTGCTGTGTGCCACGATGCCATCCCAAGCATGTCAGGTTCCTAGGAGACCAGAAAGGAGGTTGGAGTGAGTTCACCCCATGTTCTCCACAATGGCATTGTGCGATTCACCCCTTGTGACTGTGGGTTCACAGTTACAGGGTTCTTAACTGAGGGAGGCATTGTCTCCTTCACAGTTGCTGATCTCTTCTACCTTCAAGTCCTATCCAATTCACCGCCTCATTTTGCAGGCACCAGCATTAAGGAATTAACATGGGATTTGAGAAACTACTAGAAGTTTTCAAGGAGGAGGGGACCCAGCTCATCTAAAAGTACCTGAGGCTGTCCAAATTGAAGACAAAGATGACATTCTTCACACACAAATCTTTCATTTCGCTAGTGAATTTGCTAGCAATATTTTTTGAATCTCTGCTTCATAGTGATGAGAAACCCAATTAAAATTAACTGGGTGGGAGACCTGTCTGAATTTGTAAATTACCTAAATCATAAAATAATGCAAATGAAACTCAGTCTTATTACTTCTAGGTGAGGAGAGAAACATGAACCAAGACCGCTAAATACTACCTAATGATGATCTTTCATTGAACTTCCTTTTGTGGATAGTTACAAAGGATATGCAATTAGTCTAACCACTGTTTATATGTAAACGGTTGCTTCTAAGTGCATGGGGGTGATTGGACACAGTGTGTTCCCATGTTTATACACCCTCCCTGCCGTGCTGTCTTACTGTTAATTTTTGCAACACACTCTTCCCCCATTAATATAACAAAAGCAAATTTTAGCTCAACTATATCCCAATTATCTCACACTATGCTTAAGAAAAAGCTCAGTTTAAGAAGCTTAAGGATAGAATGTTTGTTTCCATTACATTGAGTATAACAACGCATTTCTGAGGCCTTGTACTACCCACTGTGTACCAGGATTTTCACCTCTGTGACTGTCATTTTGACCTCTCTTTGCCCTCCTGCCTGCTTCCCTGAACCCCCGCTCCTCACCCATCACACCTCTCCAAGGCTTGCTGGTCTCCCCTCCTGCTGTGGAACCCAGGAGAGTCCATGATGTCTTTCCTGGAATCCAGGAGCCCTAACTTCCTGAACTCCTGATGTATTTCCCACAATTTGCGTTTATGTCATGCACTTTTTATTTTTTTTCCAGTTAGTTTTACTCATTATGCTTGCTTAAGTTTCTACAGTTGAGTACTGGGCTGTTCCTAAAGGAATTTCTACTAGTTTTGCTCAGTCAAGTGATGAAAAAGTCTGATTCTTCCCTGTTTATTTCAGCTACGCAGACCTAGCCCTTCAGTCTCCAATCGTTCACCCTGGGTGAGCTCTACCATGCAGTGTGTCCAACTCCATACCAATGAAAAAAAAAGTACAGATGTTACTGATGGGATGGACAAGGATGGCATGCAATTTCCAAAACTATTTATATTGGTGTGTGAAAAAGGGAAGCTTATTCAACTGAGTTTCTCTCTGCATTATTAATGTATAGGACAGATGGCAAGAAACACAATCTTAGTTAATTCAGAGTAAACCCAGTCATTTTCCAGCCTACAAAAGTTTCCATATTCTCTGGCTGACTGCAGATATCTAAACCTAAGGGCAGTGGTTCTGGGGTGAATTCCTGTCTATGTCTGGGAGTGGTGGAGTGGAAGATATCATCTCTATTTGGGTAAGTTTGGCATCAGCTGAAATGAAGAGCCATCTCTCTCTCTCTCAGAAGTGGTCATCTTTGTTCTGGACCTGGGTCTGAGACCCTATCTGGACCATGTCAATTTCAAATTGCTTTCTGAGACAGTATCCTTTATTTACAATTCTCTAGGTCCATGGTCCTTGAACCTCCCCTTTCCCCTCTCATTCCTGGCTAAAGTTCCACATCCTTGCTGGGAATAGAAAGTTAGACAGTTCTCCAATCAGCTCTGAGCTTTGGAAAACAAGGTAGCTTTGTTTCTGGTCCCCTCTCCCCACACACAGACACCTATTCCCACATTCTCATAGCCAGTGCCATCTTGGAGTCATTCTCTGGTTTCTACACAGTAAGCAAACCTCTGCCTTCTTTGCATCCTGTGCTCCACAACCTTAGCAGGCACTCTCTCTTCCTTTCCCTTCTTGTGCTATCCTTTGGAAGGGGCGATGCAAGGCCCTCTCATCAGTGTCCAGGTTTCCCACACTCTCATGGAACCTACACCACTTTTGTGCCTTGACCCCTCCTCCCATCCCCCTCAGCCTCCCTTCTCCACCTGTGTCCCCTCCAGGCTTACTCTTCCAGGCTCTGTTCTCTGAATGCTCATAGGACATATCCCCTCGCAAAGGAAAATGCACTTCCCTCCAAGCTCTTTATGAAATTCTCCATGGTGTACTTGAAAGCCCAATTCTTACTTATTTCTGTCTTCATTAAAGTAGTAAAGGGTCTACCATGAGGGCAATGGTTAGAGCCCTCCGGCTGGAGAAGGACGTGGGGAAAAGCACATCCATTCATGCTTCAAAATGTCACCCTGTCATCCTTGAAATAAATTCTGCTTTATACAGTGGGCCAGAATGTTTCAAGCTAAACACTGGAGTGAGTAAGAAATGTCACTTTGTTTTTCTTTAGTTAAACTTAGTTTCTCTCTGAGCCTCTCCATATACCAGATTGCAGAAAGGGGTAACAAATTCAGGTTCTTGAATTTTCTCCATCATTTCAGGGAGACTCTGGAGCTCAGAGCACAGTCTCTTGAGCCAGGCTGCTGGGGTGATAAATCCATTTACCCATTGGAGACCACTACCTAGCTGTGTGACTTTGAGCAGCTCTCTGCTCCTTGTGCCTTTGTTTCCTTATGCAACTAATAAGTTTCTAATTGAATGTCTTTCTGAGAAAAGTTAAGTGACAAAATGCTTGTAATGCCTTTAAGAATAGTAAGTGGCCTGGAGTGTGGTTTAATATTAGCTAATATATTCCCAGGAAATAGTCCTTTTAGTCTTTTCTCAAGACTACTTACTGAGACATGAAGAACTTCAATTACAAGAAAGAAGCATCTGGAAATGCTGGGAGACATCACTGCAGGTCAAAACACTTGAGGACAGCTTTACTATGCATTTGGTCCTTAGACAATGATGGTGAATTAAGCTGTTCTTTCTCTTTCCCTTTCTTTTTTAATTAGACCACCAAAACCCATAGAATAAGATGTAGATATTTAGGGAAGATTCCATTTTTTTATTTTATCATCCTGATATTATGCCTAACTTTTAGCTAGCCAAGTTAATGGCCCACTACATGAAGGGTTATTTGCAAAGATGGAAAATTATGTCCTATCCAGAGAAAGAATGGACAGGCTTCTGCAGTGGTTATAAGATTTTTCCAGGCCATAAGGTAGCAAAATTATCCAAGGTCATGATGAAGCTATAAAGAATAATCAGGGATCTGTTTTCCCACTTAGACAATATTAATGGCTTTCTAAAAATGATGGAGCCCTGACTCTTGTCAGTACTGTACAGTGTGATTTCATGTTATTATATCCAAGTTCCCATCAGCTGTGTGTATATGTGAAGGGAGTTAAGTAGTATTTTAAAACTAGATATGAAAATAAAGACTGTGAGAAGTCAAAACTGTGAAGGAGTGAATGCCCTAAAAATAAGTAATATTAAAAGAAAATAGAAAAAAACAGGTTTCTAAACTGATTTTAGGACAGAGTAGACTGTGAAACAGTAAAATACTATACCTTAAATCTCTTCAGTAAAACACACCAGAAGTTTATTCTTCTCTCACATTACAGTTGCAAGCAGACCAACTTGCCTCTTAGAATAAGTGGTTTCCAGCCAGGCGCGATGGCGCACGCCTGTAATCCCAGCACTTTGGGAGGCTGAGGCAGGAGGATCGTGAGTTCAAAGCCAGCCTCAGCAATGGTGAGGCACTTAGCAACTTAGTGAGACCCTGTCTCTAAATAAAATACAAACAAAGGGCTGGGGATGTGATCCAGTGGTCGAGTGCCCCTGAGTTCAATTCCCAGTACCCCCCCCCAAAAAAAAAAAGAATAAGTGGTTTCCAGGCGAGATGACCAACCTTCTGTTGTTGGCTATGGCTTGAAATGACATGTGATTTTGACTTGATTCTACCTGAGGAGCACAGGAAATGTCCCAGTGTGGGAGACAAAAAGGCATGGCTTTACAGCTTTGCTTGCTCCTCATCTTCTGCAGGATGAAACTCCAAATCTTCCACTTGGTGTCCTGGCCTTTTGCATTTGTTCCACTACCTTCTTCTATTCTCACACCCTGTGCCACTTTGCACTGAATGCCTCACCATAGTCCAAGAAAAGATGTTCTGTTTACCTTTCTGCACAGGCCTTTCTCACGCCTCATTCTTTTTTTTTTTTTTTTTTAACTGTAGCAGATTTAATAATAAATTATAATGGGCTACAAAGAAGCATGCAATATATAAAGTTAAAAAATTAAATAAGCAATGGGAAATGCAATTTTTTTGACAGATGTAAAAATGTAAAATATATGAAAATACCTCCAAATGAACAAAGCAGACACTGAAATGACACCTTATTCTTGTGATACCACTCCAGGCTTAGTGAGTCCCTCTTCTATGAAGCCTTCAGCTTTGATTAGTATTCAGCATTGTCAATATCCTTGTGCTCTCAAAGCATTTTGAATCCGTATGCACAATGATTCATCTCTGGATATACATGTTAATCCATGTGCAGACACATGAATTTTGCATGCACTGGATGTCAGTCAACTAGGGGCATCTCTAGGACCTACTGTCCCTAGTTTAGTGCCTAATACAAAACAGATGAATTGTCAATAAGTATTTTGTTTAATGAAAGAATATCTCAAAAAACAATCTGTATAACATGATGATCATGATCATGATATGAAAATAATGATCATGATTTAGAACTAGGGATTGAACCCAGGAGTATTTAACCACTAAGCCAAATCCCCAATCCTTTTTTTTTTTTTTTTTTTTTTTTTTTTTTATTTTGAGGCAGCATCTTGCTAAGTTGCTCAGTGCCTCATGCCTCACTAAGTTTCTAAGGCTGGCTTTGAACTTGCAATCCTCTTGCCTCAGCCTCCCAAGCCTGGGATTATAGGCATGTGCCACTGCATCCAGCAACCGGTTTATTTTTAGTCTCAGTAAGTTCATGTGAATGAAATGGGTGATGGGGTCTTAATTCTTATTCACCAGTCATTTGGTTTGAATTTTAAAAGTGCCAAGATCTGAGAGGATTCCTGACACCAAATCAAGCCATGTTGGCAGGGATGTATAGATTGGCCTTTCATATCTGAATATGCAACATCCAAGGCCCCTCCACTCCCTTTCCCATGCTGCCATGTTCTCCTTCCTAGGCTTAGAGACCGTCCACCTCTGAGCCCTAAGACACGAAGCAGGTATTGAGAAAGGGTAAAATGTTAACCTTCAAAACCTCACTCTCAATATATGTGTTCAGATGATTATAAAAACACAGCCACACAGAGCTTCTGCAGGGTACACAGGACAGAAAGAACATTTGTAGATACAAGGGTCTATTTCAGTGGAGCAAATGAACCCAGCCATGTCTCTCAAATTCTCAGGGAGTAACATCTAATTCCTGCCAGCTGCCTCTGGACAGTTTAAGCAGATATGCTGTCCCATGAACAGGAACTATAGCTGCTTTTTCTGGGTTGGACCCATACTAGAAACTAGGGAACCAAGAGATTAATCACTGTCTTCAGGAGCTGGTAAATAATGTAGTAATTCAATAAATATTGTTAAAAAGATTTTCAGAATTTTTAATTTTTAATACTTATGGAGAAACACAAATATTTCTCACTCTAATTTAAATTTTAAAATAAATATTACATCTCAAAATAAGTCAAGACATAGTAATGCAATATTTCGAACTATATTTTTCCCTTCCCATTATGACAATACGTGCCCCTTTACCCTACTAAGTTCAAGAATTACAGATTGGCTTAACAATTACATTAAGCACTGAGGTTCTGAAATGGACAAAACAAATTCATTGCATTTGGGAAGCTGTGTAATGGGAGAAGCAAACATGCTGTCAATAGTTGCTTAAGATATCCATATAAAGGGGAAAATGTTGTCAATTTGATAATAGGAGAAAAGATGTGGATGTGGAACTCAGGGAGGGTCTCAATAAATGGCAAAGAATTTGTAAAAAAATGTACTCTCTGCACAAAAGACAAGCAGATGGAAGTTGGAGGTTTAGTTGGAAGAGTTAGAGAGCTAAAAAGAACCTAGTGGACCATCAGACTAAATAATAAGATTTTTTTTTTCTTCTGGGCAAGAAAAAATCTTTGAAGTTGTATTAGCAGAAAAAAAAGTTAACAGTTCAAAACTGTAATTTTAGAGAGATAAATCAGGATTAATCTGAATTGTAGGGAGGGGACACTGGAGAAGGAAAGTCAATTAGGATGATTCAGTGTGAGGCCCTGCGAGCTCAATCAGACAAGGGCTGTCTGAGCCTGGGAAGGAGGAAGCAATGGGAGGTCACGTCTGGCCATATGCGGTGGGGGTTTGGGGGACGCGGAAGGTTGGGAGAAGCAGAGGAGGAAAATGAGTTGGAGGTTAAAATCGATAAACTGATTCTAAAGTTTATGTGGAAAGAAAAAGGAAATCAAAAAACCATAATAATTCTGAAAAAGATAAAGTTGGAGAAGCTGCTTGACCTGGTTTACAGACTTAATAGAAAGCTACAGTGTGATATTAAAAGTAAACATCCAGATCAATGGAACAAAAATAGGCCCACACACATATATATTGATTTTTGACGGAGGTTAAAAGGAAATTCAGCTGAGGAAAAGAAGAAAATGACGCTGGAATGATGTATGGCTGCATGTCAAAAGTAAAGCTCCCTCCATGTCACACACCCCAGAATAATTAATTCCAAGTGGATGATAAACCTACATGTAAAACCTAATATAAAACATTTAGAAGAAAATATAACTAATTCTTTGTAACCTTGGAGTAGGGAAAATTTCTTACATCCAACACTAAAAGCACAATCCATAAAGGAAACTTATTATAAATTGAACTTCATTAAAATTAAGAACTTTTTGTTCTTTGAAAGCTTCTATTAAGAGAATAAAAGGGCAAGCCCTATCCCTGAAACTTTCTTGATATTTTCTTAAGAAACTATTAATAAATCATATACCTAATATAGGATTTATATCCAGAACACACAGAAAATATTTAAAACTAATACAAAGAAGAAAACAAACTAGTCAATTAAAAAGAAATACCAAAACATTTGAATTGTAGGTAGGCATTCACAATAGCAAATAAGCATTTGAAAGAGATTTAACATTAGTCATTAGGGAAATACAAAGTAAAACCAAATTGAAATAGCACCAGACATTTATTACAATGGCTAAAATTAAAATATACTGACCATACTAAGTACAGGCAAGAATGTAGAGCAATTAGACCCAGCATACATTGCTGATGGCAAGGTGACATGGTGAAGATATTTTGGCAAAATTCTTTCCACTTTCTTATGGTTAAATGTACATTTTTCCATACAATGCATATATCCTATTTCTAGGTATTTGCCCAGGGAAAATAAAACATATCTATACAAAAAATCTTTTATGAGGATACTTATAATGGCTTCATGTGAAATTGCTAAACACTAAGGGAAAAAAAAAAAATCCCTGGGATGGGAAATGAATAAATGGTGGCATATCCATGCAATGGAATGTTACAGAGCAATGAAAAAAATAAGCTTACTGATATGCACAACATGGATGAATTTCAAATGTGTTAAAAGGATACAGCCTCCAGGTTTTTTTTTTTTTTTTCTAATTATTTTATTTATATGATGTTCTTGAAAAGGCAAAACTCCAACAACAGAAAACAACCCAGTGGTCACCAGGGTCTGGGGAAGGGAAAAGATGTTGACCACAAAAGGGCATGTGGAAATTTTCTTGGATGATGGAGTTATTCTTTATTTTGATTAATGTTTGCATAAGTTGGAAATACAGAACTGGGTGTGATCCCAAGATTCGGGGGGTTGAAGCAACAGGATCAGTAATTTGAGAAAAGCCTGGGCAACATGGGCTGAAGCTGTTTCAAAAAATAAAAAGGGTCAGGAACGTAGCTTAGTTGTGGAGTGCTTCCCTAGCATGTTCAATCCCTAGCACCTATATATATATATATATATATATATATATATATATATATAACATATATATATAAATACAAATATATTATCTATACATACATATAAACTGTGCATTCAAAGAGTGAATTTTCTTCTGAATAAGTTATACCTTAATTTAGAAATTGATACATAGAGATTTATATCATGAGTTTAATATTCAGTAAAGTACGTTTCATTCAAAGTCATAAATTTTAAGTGACAGCATAGTAGAAGTACAGCTCAAGCCCAGGAGGACTTGAAAGAAGATACAGAAGTTGACGGGACAGAATGTAAAATGAATGAATGGAAAGCAGCAAGGGTTTTAAAATGGACAGAGTGACAAATGTCTCACTTTCCTTGGGCACTGGTCACCTCCTCAAAGATCTTTGACCCACCCAACCAAATAGCAATATGCCCATCATCACTCTTTGTCCCGCAGGCTGGTTTATTTTTCCTAATAACACTTGCATGGCATCATATTATATATTTCTGTATGCGTTATCTATCTCATAGTTTTTGGAAACCTTGCTCCTTGGACCTTCACCTAACTTCTCTGCTGTGGGCCCAGTCTGAACAACTGCATGTACCTGGTGCAGAGTACAGCCTCGCAGAGTCTTGAAGAGTGAAAGGATCCTCTCTTTGACTTGGCATTGTTCTGGGCATGAACTGATCAAGGATTTCAGGTCTGAGAACATTTCCATGGATCCTCTTTATCTTACTTGACAAATGGACATCAACCTGTAGTCATTTACCTTGAGTAATACATATAGTCATTCACATATATTTGATGCTGGTGAAGAACTATGATGTTGCTCCCAAATTTTGGAATACATCAAAAGGGCTTCTGGGAAGAGGCACTAGGTAACTCTGGAGGAGGAAAAGGAACAGGCTGCTGTAACCTGTTTGGTTGACCCAGCATTTAGCTTTAACTCTCTTCTGACTTTTCCATCTGAATACTCGCTGTTCTAATTTTCTTTGCATTTAAAGGTAGCACAGTTTATGGAACTTTATTAGAGGCTGCTGAGATTTCTGATAACTCTTTCCATTGCTGATAAAAGAAAACGACATGTCTGGCGTTTTTACCTTCCCCCTTTCTTCTGCCTTGAATGCAGTGCACAGAGCTGCAGCAGCCTTTCTGTGATAAGAGTAAAACCAGAGCAGTCTCAGTGACAGACACCAGCAGCAACCTGCCTTCTGATTTCTGATTATATGAGAGAAGTTAAAACTTATTTGTTGAAGATATGAAGTGGACCTTCTCTCATTCTGAGCTGAACAGTTTCCTAACTGATACTAATACCAGGTGCAACAGAGATGTTAAGAACACTAAAGCCAAGGAACCACAGAGTCAGGCAAACATTCCAGTTATTTCACATTTGGGCAGTGCAGAAGCTGGTTCTGCCCCCTTTTTTTTTTCATCCTGCTATTATCTAGATTATAAAAGAACTGAATAGATGTTTATCAATATTGATTCAGCCTAGATTATATGCTTCTGAGTAACCAAGAAAGTCTTTCCTTCTTCACAAAAAAAGGACCTTAAATTTTTCAGATGATTTTCAGTGTCATTATTCAGATGATTTTCAGTGTCAGATAATAACAGTGTCATTCAGTCATGTCATTTTATGAAAAAAAGAAAAAATACTAAAAGTGCTTTAAAAATGTTAAGTTCAAAAATAACCCAAAGCATTAGCTCACTATTTCAATGAGTTTTGTTTGTTTCTTTATTCTCCTTCCAAAAGCACAAGTTGAGAACAACCAAGAAAAGTGTGACCTGAGACCTGGCCTCTGGGCCCCTCCTCCAGATCTCTGTTGTGGGACCCTCAGCAGATCATAGGGCCGCTCTGCTCAGGAAGCTCTGCAGTGAGTGCAGAAGGATGGGGACTTCCCTGCCTGGGTGGCGAAGTGGGACCAGCAGTGTCTCCTGCACAGGATACAGTTCTAGGGGAGACAAAGGAGAGGTGGTCATGGAGGAGCCTCACTCACTGAGATCCTGTGAGAGCCCTCCAAGCCCAGAGTGGGTGGTAGTATGATACCACGGGTTGTCGGTGACGAGTTCTGCTCCCCCAAATGTTAAAGTCTGAACATTAGAGAAGCATGCCTAGGCAAGCATATAAAGCAAGGTTTATTTAAAAGGGGACACACAGACTTCTCCCCAGAGGGTGAAAGGGGCCATTACTGGTATCCAGGTATCTCAAGAATTGAGGAAGTTCTGCCTTTTTTCTATGTCCCAGGGCTTCCTTTGTTCTCCTGCTTTCTTCCCCTTATCTCTCTTGTTCCTGTGGTTCCTGTGTACTTACGTGACCAGGCCCAGTGGGATGGCCAAAAGGTGAGAAGCAGATGGGCTAAAGGGGGGGAAGGACAACATGGGGCAGCCTCAGACCCATGAATTAACAACTTTATAGCTCCCTGTAGGGAGGGGCAATTCCTGGGACAGGTTACCTTGGCAACAGGTTGGGGCAGGGGGCAGGTTCTTGATAAGGGTGAAGGAAGGGCTCTGAAGGAATTAACATTCCAATCCCTCAGGGGACCGTTTCCCAACTGTCTCCAGCTTCCCCAGACAAAATTGTCTTTTCCTGATCTGACCTGACTGGATTTACCTATCTATACTGATTGCCTATCAGATTCTGGCTTCAATAGGTTGGGAAGGCTGACATTCTTCCCTTCAAAGACCAGCCTCCCAGACTCTCTGTCCAACCAGACACTCCACTTACTCAAATTATTCGTCCTTCACTAAAGGCTAATAAAGCAGAAACTTCCTGGGATTCCCCCCCCCCCCCAGTGAGTTCCATTTTTGGAAAGAGACAGTTTTCCTATAGATAAGATAGTAGTGGGTGGCTGGAGAGGAATCAGAAGTAAGCATGACCTTGACAAGCTTCCCAAGAACCCAGATGAAGGTTTCCTGCCCTCTCAAGAGCGCCTCCTTCCAGCCTCCTCTAATGGCCTTTGTTTTGAACCTTGCTGTTTCTGTTTTTTTTTTTTTTTTTTTCTTCCCATTTTCCCCACTCACCCTTTCATCTCATCCAGTCATTTTTCTCAATAAGACAATTTCAAATATTAGCATAAAAAAAAATTCTGAGTAAACATTCCATCCCTCAAATGTCTCTTCCCAGAACACTGCCCCCAGCTATATAGAGCTATTTGTATTTTTAAAAAGGCCTTTGCTTAACATAAATAAACCCTTACTCTTTGGGGGAGTTCTGGGGCATAAGTTGGTAAAGAAGGTAGCTGGGGGTGAGGCTCAGTGGTGAGTACTTGCCTAGCATGCAAGAGGCCCTGGGTTCACCTCAGCACCACAAAATAAGATTATTATTATTTTTTTTTTTTTTAAAGGTCACTCAGGGTCTAAAGGATTCTGAGTTTCTTGAGGAAGCTAGAACTCTTCTGGTGGGCTGGAGCCCTGATTCAAATAGGCCTTTGACCCAGGCAAGAGATCTCCTAACAACACTGAGAATTCCTTTCATATGTGGATATTGAACCAAAGTATCATAACTTAGCACAAAATGAAAAGGACTATTGTGCATGCTCAAATGCAGGTTTCTTTCTTTATCCATTGTTGAAGACTATAATATTTGACAACACATAGCAGTTCATGCAAAGAGAAGATATTCTTTGGGCTAAGAATAAATTCTACTCCCTTTCCAAGGCATTTAGTGCCTTTTAAAAATTTTTGGCCTACATTGGGATAAAAATGCAAAGGATAATGAAGAACACTGAAACTATTAGCCCAAAATAAAGCTTAAAATAATTTATTAGATGCTAATTCTGCCAAGCACTTAGTCTTTCCCATTGATTATTTAACGTACTCCTTCATTAATCATGGTAAGCTAAATTATGCTGAGGTAACAAATAACTGGATTTCCTCAGTGAGTTTAAACCATCATGTTTTGGTATTTATTTTCCATCCAGTCACATGTCCATCAGGGTTACTAAGTGACCACTGCTCATTGTAGTCTCCAAGAGACCCAGGTTGATGGAAACTCCAACTCAATACAGGCTGCTAGAATACCAGAGACAGGAGACAGAGAAACAGAGACAGAGAGCGTGAGAAAAGACCCTGACCCTCACATCTGCTTCTGCTCCTCCATATGTCGACAACCCCTAGATCATTGTAGCTGCTTGATTTTTTGAGCCTCCTGGACAGACTGGTTTGGACCTGGAATGCCTGCTAAAGGCTCATGAGCTGATGGCTTGGTCCCCAATGCAGCAATGTTCAGATTGGGGTTCTTGGGAAGTGATTCGATCATCAGGGCTCTGACCTCATCAGTGGATTAATCCGCTGATGGATTAATAATATGATGGCATCATCTGGAGGTACTGGAAGGGTAGGTATCTCTTGTTCTTGCCCCCCCCCCCCCCCCCCCCGCTTCCTGGTTGCCATGAGGTGAGCAGCATTGCTCTGCTGCACCCTCCATCACATGTCCTTCCTGCCTCACCTCAGGGCCACAAGCAAAGAACCTAGCTGATCCTGGATGAAAACCTCTAAGACCATGAACCAAAATAAATCTTTCCTTCGCTAAGTTATTTTTTTCAGGTATTTTGTCATAGCAAAGACAATCTAACAGAACAGGAAATATGAGGGTCTGAGCTGAGTGGATCCTTTGGGAGAAGGTTCCTCAGACATTTCCACCTGTATAATAATAAGAAGCAAGAAACAAACTCCCACAGGCCCATTGTTTAAAATTATGTGAATTATCAAGGAAAATACTGTTTTGATATTTTTATTATATTGTAGTTATAGTCAGCCCTCTATATTAATGGGTTCTACCAAATGAACATGAAAAAAAATAAATTTTAAAAATATCTGTACTGAACTTTTAAATTAACTTTTTTCTTGTCATTATTTCCTAAACAATATAGTATGGCAACTATTTACATAAAATTTAGATTGTATTAGGTATTATAAGTAATCTAGAGATGAGGTAAAACACATGGGAGGATGGGGGAGGGTATATGCAAACACTGTACCATTTTTAGAAAGGACTTGATATGGGGGTAGGATTCAGTACAGAGATGACTGTATTTTTCCTACCAAATTATAGAAATTTGGACCTAATTTACCCAAATGTTAGTTGTTGTTGTTGTTGTTGTTTTTTAATTTCAAGAGTCTAAAGCTTAAACAACTATTTAAATGTTAATTCCAATTCTTGGTACTGTAGAGACTCCATTTGTTTATTCAGCAAATATTAATTGCTCTATAGACTTGAAACCCAGTGGGTTTTCAGATGATCTGTAGCAACTGAGGTCAGGTGTGCTATGGGGATTCAAATAGAGTCTCAGAATGTAACTGTTTCAGTTTCCAATACACCCTATTTGTGGTTAATGTCAAAGTCATCATATGATTAAAAAAAAATCACAAGAAGATATTCACATTAAGGCTAATCTAGTACATTTGTGGCTTTTCCATCTGGTGAAGTCAAGGATTCACTAGTAACCAGAAAGCTGAGTCAGACCATACTGCCAACACAGTTATTTCAAGGCTCTGACTGGCAGGAGAACCATTAGGCAGTGAGAAATCACTAAAAAAGCATGATCTGCAAATACATATGGCCCGTGGTGCTGATGATGAAACACTCCAGACCAATGAGCAATCCTTCCTTGTCAGAGTGGAAATGGATAATGAGTCATTCAAAATGTTCTGGATGCTAAACTGAGAAATAAATATTAGACTCAGTCTACTGAGTCGCTTTCTTATCTGGTCCCTATCTAAAGGAACAAATGTCGTATGCTGTCACCTGTGATGATGGTGACATCATTTTCCCAAAAATGGGAAAAGGCAGCTCAGGCAATGAAGACAATTGAAGATCCCAGAAGGACAAGAATCTTTTGGTAGCACGTTCTTCTAACTTAGGACAATGATCCAGGGTAGACCTTTCTCCATTTCTGAAAGAAAAACTGGACCCAGCTCCAGTTTCTCATTATAAACCTTTCTCGCTCTGTGACTGCTCCCACCAGGACTGGATGATGACTGTCAACCCTCACTAACCTGGAGTTTGCACCTCTGCCTTCACTTATGTTTCCAGACAGCTGCTTCTTCACTTGGCTACTTCCACTCATTTTTTCAGATTCAGCTCACATATCAATTTCTTTAGGATATATTTCCTGACCAACTATGAATAGCTCCTCTCCAACTTCTACTACATGTTACTTATTTGGGATTCTACAACATCTCCACAAAGAAAGTTCCCACTGAAATTTTTTGTTTACATGCCTGCTTTTACCATCAGACTATGAGCTCTGGTCTTAGCCTTCCTTATAATCCCAAGTATGTAGAACTTTGCTAGTAATCTCAAAAAAAAATGTCTATCAAACTTTATACAAAGTAGAAAACAATAGAATCACATCCACAGATCCATGATTTCTAAGAGAGTTTCCTGCTTCTGGCCCATTTGGACCTCAAGCCATATAAGCCAGGGCCCTCCCCTCAGGTCAAATATCTCCTTGTCTTCCACATTACCTGACAGTTCTTTGACGACTCTCAGTTCACAACTACTCATAATGGTCATAGCTCCAGCCTCACCTCCCATCCTAGGCAGTTCTCTATTGTCATGCAGGAGGCCTTCTGCATGCTTGTCCTGCCAACCCCTAGATAGGTCCAGAAATCACAAAGGGAACAACCTCTATTCCTGTTCTAGATCACTGTAAGAGTCACATAAAATGTCTTCCAAAGGTTAAAAAATAAAAGCTTCCACATTTATATGTAGCTTTACAATGTTTTATTATTTTTTGTTTTCATAGCCAAGTATTAGGTAAAAAGACTACCATGGGTAATCCAAGATAGCATCCCTGTAGCTCTTTGTAAAACAGTGAGAGAAAATGAATACAGAAACATGATTGCATGACAATATTTCAACTTTATTTGCAATACTGTCTTCCCAGCTGGATTGCTGGAAGGAAACCAGATTTTATTTCTGAGGAAAAGTTAGATTTTCCAAAAAGGCACCATCAAGAGATGGCTATTGGGAAGAAGGTGGGCCCTTCTGAGCAAGCCCAGTCCTACCTCTGTCCTCCTTGTTGACTTTAATTGTTCTGGTTTTTTTTTTTTTTTTTTTTTTTTTTTTTAATCTCCTGGAGTGCGTCTGAAGAACCAGGTAGGATAGAGGAAGAGAGAAGTTGGAACAAATTTCTGAGGGGGAGGTTCATGGTTGTTCAGTACCTGCCCAGGATCCCCCAGATCCCCATAATGTATCTCACTCTTCAAGTCTAATTAAACATCTCCAGAAATTCAAAGCTTTGCCATCTCTTTCTACCTGTGTTACTTTAAATTGCATGCTCATATGTGTCTGCATCTACGGGTTACACTGTGACTCATCCTCAGTGGAATTAGAGATTTCAGATATTACCAACCCACCCATGCAAATTAAAGAGGATTTGATCAGGCCTTGGGGATCAGGTATTATGAATGCCACAAGCCACACAAGTCTCAATAATAGGACAGTCCAGTTTCTTTGTCCCATTCCCTGAGAACTAAGGCTGAATCACTGAACCTTTTCTCTAAGACTTCATTTCCTGTCTTGGAAAGTAACAGATATTTGCTCCTTCTTGTGTTTGAGATATTCATCTTCAACATCACACAAATAACAGCATTCATAAAATAAACCATGAAAATGTGAGGGGTAAGAAATCTCTGTGACCCCAGGATGGATGATGTAGCTGTATCTTTCATGACATTTATGATTACTCTTGCGTGAAAGCTGCATATTGCTCTGGTGTTGAAAATATGTAATTGGCATTGAGCGTGTGCTCAGTCCTCAGAGATACAGTAGTGAATCTTACCCAGCTTCAGAAACCCAGCTCAAATTTTGGATCAGAAAGAAGATAAAAATTTGTTCTGCACATAAAAATTGAAAGTAGAGTAAATGAGGCAACTTTGCAGTCCCTGACTCCAAATATGGGCAGAAATCCACTGTAGAGAGCAGGGCATGGCCTTGTCAGTCAAGCACAGCTGTGTTCAGATCCTAGCTGCACCACTTATGAGCCAGGTAACCAAGTGAGTAACTTCTGTGAGCTTCATTTCCTTTCCTGTGAGATGGAGGACAGTGATACCTTACTGGTCAGGTTCTAAGTAAGCCATATGGAAAGCCTCTCAAAGGAGGCGTGGCCCATGATAATCAACATTTATAATCACCACCTAATATACATCACAAGCTAAGTAAGTGGGGTGCTGTATTAATGTGCTTCACTCAGATCATTTGGTTTCCATCTACTTTATAGTTGTTAAAAGATGTTGTAGGCTTTTTGTCTCTAATTTTCTAGGACCTTACTGAAAAGAATCATTACTCACTATGGGGTGGAGGGTCATCAATGTTTAATCCTTGGGTCTGCTTAAATCATGTCTCCCATTCCAGATAAGCCTGGCACATCCAGATTCAACCAGAATAACTAAATGTCCTGTACTTCTTGAGGTAATTGTCATTTAAAATGACCTTTTCTGCAATCCTTATTAGTAGTCTTATACTTGACATCAACCATCTAAGAGATGTTTATTAAACACCTTCCTTGGACCAGATAGGTGCCAAGCTTGTGGAGTTTGCCCACACTCATAGGCATCCTTCTAGCTCTGGAAGCATGGCTCATGATGCCAAATCCCAGGTATCAGTCTTGTGGCAGCACAAACCTTACCAAGAGAACCCTGCAATTCATCTCTATCAATCCCAGCTTGCAATTCTCTGCATCTGCAGAGAGCTGACATCATTGCGTGAATTAATTAACTTGAGGTTGAAAGGCGATCAATCATGAGTCAGCAACCATGTAACTGGTTGAGAACACTTTAGTCATTGAAAAATTCTAAATTCAACTACTCTTTCAAGCCACTATTTAAGCATCTGACTGTAATGTTGCTTCACATAACCACTAGGGGGCATTTAGTCCCCAACTATATTCTGCAATAGATTTAAGAATGGTGTTGGGACATGGTCAGTATGGGGTGGGAAGGTTGTAGGTAGAGTGTTTGTTAGGTTCAGGTGACAGTGCAGTAGACTGGTACTGAAAATAGGTCGAACAGGATAAATTTGAGCATTATTATGAAAAGGCAGTTAGTTATTGGTCACTCCTCAAACTTATGCATAATCCATAAAACTAAGAAAGGAAATAACCCTTGTTTTTAATAGCAGTATTGGGAATTGAACCCAGGCCTTTCCATATGCTAGATATGCATGGTACCTCTGAGCTACATCTCCTTGATTAACCCATTTTTATTGCATGTCAATTATGCATCACACTGAACTCGGCATTTTCATCTTCATCATCTTATCTACCCATCACAACTATCCTGAGGAGAGTTTTATTTTTATCTTTATTTAATAAATGAGAAAGCAGAGGTGAAGGGAGATATAGTGTCATATCACACTTGTGGCATATACCCAAGACTGAGTAGAGTCTGGCTCAACCACACGTCTCATCAGGGTGTGGGGACCCTGCTTCTCTGAACTTGTTTCCTCAATTCCTATTACCATCACTCCCCAATCCTCACATTACTCCAAAATTTGTGTGGGCGTGTGTGTGTGCATATGTGCGTGCATGCGTGCACACATGCCCACGTTTATGCACAAGAATTCCATGAATAAATGAGTAGGCAGCTAAATGCCTAGTGTTCCTTGCATATCTGATGCAGCAGGATTAAAACTTGACTGAGTGTAACTTACACATGCTACATGTTTTATTCTTCCTTGTAGCATCAATACCTAAGCTGTATTTGGCACATAGAAGATAATTAATAGATAATCCATAAAATAATAAACTAATAAGTAAACATTGCTCTTAGAAAGACCCCAGAGAGAAACAGTAGGGTACTTCCTCCATCTGGAAGATTGCTGAAGCTAATGACATAAGACCAACTTCCAACAAAACACTTAAGGAACAGGAGGGAGACTTGTTTGTGTGAAGCAAGATTTGCCCAGCCTGTCCCAAGACATCAGTCAATCTCAAGAAGAGACTTCAACTTGTTCATAGAGTTCCTTGGACCTACCACCCAAAGCACACTTACCTCAACCTCCTAAGATAACTCCAAGCCAGTCCTGATGTTTCAGCCCTCCTGAGTGCTGACATCCAATTCACAGACACATCAAACCAGGGTAGTTTCATCCTCAGTGCCTATAACTATGTGCTCCCATGGAGCAGATCTGAAGCCTGCTTTGAAGACAAGTACTTGACATCTTGGGATTGCGCTGTGCAAAGATAAAGAAATTAGCCAATTCTTTTAGACAAAAACTTGATTTGGGAAAATCTGAGCTTTGGTGACAGTACCATACTTGCCAACTGTTTACCCCCTTGAGTACTGATTTTCTGGAAATGTGCTCTAATTATTCTTACCCAGGCAGGTAGTTATGTGAAGAAAGAACAGGAAGGTGAGATAGCCCATGTTCTCTTGCTTAATCTCTTTCTTTTTCCATTTTCATCCTAAAGCTCATTGCAATGTAATTGTAGTTGAAACACATTCTGTATCAGAAGTAGACAATATGGAAGGCTGATACCCACCTTCTGGAAAAGTAGAGGAAATTATATAATGTGTAGACTAGGTAAGAGGTTCTGAGGACAGGGAAGATAATTCTCATACTCTACACCTGAGGCCATAGTCCCCCTGGGGTATCAGTAGGGGAAAGGCTGGCCCCAGGGATTCCACCAAGCTGAGTTCAGCAGCTTGGGTTGGAACAGTCTCCAGCAAGCAGATTACTGTTCACTGGATGCTGTAGATGTCACAGAGGGGGACTGTGGCCAGTGCCTTCTCACAGATTACAGGACGTGGACAGCTGTCCAGTAACACTTGGGCAGGACCATGGATAGTGCTGATGAGGACAGGAGGACAGAGTCTCCACAGGGAAAACAGTCCTGGGTTTTCCACCTCCCTGCCCCCCCCCCAGCCCTACCTGGCCCACCCCCACCCCCACCCCCACTGCTTCTAGGCATTGCTCTCCCCTAACTCACCATGCACACCTGGGTTTCTGACCTGTCCAAAAAAAAAAAAAAAAAAAAAATCACAGGCAATTGAACTTTTCCCTTCCTTCTTTGTCCAAGGCTAAAAGGATTCAATAGAGACCAAAGCAGTCCTGGATAAGTATAGGAATAAATCGTTCCTCCCCACCACCACCCAGGCTGAGGAAAAATTGCTGGACATGATACAGTGTTCTGTAATTTGCAAAAAAGCAATTGTTTAAGGCATCGATGTGCTTCTCCCTATGAAACTGATTTCCTAAAAGAAATGGGAACAAAATCTTGGACAATGTCTCATTTGTGTTCTCAGCAGGGCTTGAAACCACATCGCAATAAGAAAGGGGGCATACTTATGTTTAGAAAATATTGGTTTAACAAGAAAATCCCATTACTTCAAGGAATTGAGAATGAACAGATGACTTGGTTGTTAAGATGTGAGAATACTCAAGAAATTCTCATAAAATTCACAGTAAACTTAGAAAAGCTAAATCTGATGAGGGGCAGAGAGAGAGAGAGAGAGGAGATGTGCAGGAAAATCCCATGAGATCCATACAATAAGAACTCCAGTAGCAAGAAGAGATCAGAGAAGAAGCAAGAATGAAAACAATAATAGAAGACAATTTACCTGACTTTAAAAATGGAGTCTTTTCATACAGAAAGGTCAAGAAGAATCATCATAAAAGACATAACCTAAATCATCACCTAAATTTTGACAATATTCAAAGAAAAAAATCCATCAAGGACCTAAATAGAAAATTACTTTCTGTATAGAAAATAAATGTGTGTCTCCTCTACAACTAAATGTAAGAGATCATGCTGAATATTTGTACATTCACATTCATAATGCATATCTACAGAGCTGTAAGAGAAAAATATGTGTTTCAAAATATTAAAAGCTGTGAAGGTATAGCAGATGTTTTTCTCTGTGCCATGTGAAGATTCAGAACCTATTCCATACCTCCTTTAAAAAAATTAAAATAGAATATTCTACTTCAGTTAGAAATAAAACAAAAACTTGAGCATAGAAGATATAACATAGCTAACTAATAGCTAAATAATTCTTAGTGATATTTTTATGAAATTTTAATGCAATTGTTAAAATGACTTGACTCCTAGAAATATAATTATGTTAAAACGTAATAATCATCTAAATTTAAAAATCACAGATTATTTCAATAGAATCTGGGAGGACTGGGAGGAAATAAAAGATAATTTACAATTTGGGTGGGTTTAAAACATATATATGAATGTTAGTTACCAGGTAGAAAAATGTAACAGTATAAACAAAATATTTTGTAAGTATTTATAAGTATTTAAACATACCTATGAAAAAAATTGTGAAGACTGAAAATCTACCCAAAACCCATTTTAAGAAGCATTTGGCATTATTTAGCCAACTTGAAAATGCTCTCCATGTCCTAGCATTTGCATACATGCTAGAGCTATACATTGGTAGCATTTTTTTTTTCTTATAGTTCTAAATAAAAAACCACTCAAATGTCTGTCAAGTACAGGTCATAAATAAAGGGCAGTATGGTCATACAATGGAATACTATATAGTAATAAAAATGGAATCCCTACAACTCTATCCAACAAAATGGATGATTCATACAATCATAACCAAACAAGCAAGATGCTATAGTTTGGATGTGGTTTGAGTGTGGTACCCAAAGGATCATGTGCTGGAAATTTTGTCTTCTGTGTGGTGATGTTGAGGTGGTGGAACCTAAAATAGGTGGGACCTAGTGGAAAATAATTGGGTCATGTTAGCTCCGCCTTTGGAAGGGATTAATGCTGAACCCTCAAATTGAATTAACCCCTGAGAGAGTGGGTTTTTACAAAAACAGCCTGGCCCCTGAATCCCTCTTGCTTCCTGTCTTGTCATGTGATCTCTCTTGCATGTGCCCCCACCATCATGCTATCTGCCATATTATGATCTAGCCAAAAGGCCCTCACCAGACCTAAGCAAATGCAGGCACCATGCCCTCCCATCTCCAAAACTGTGAGCTAAATAGACTACTTTATGTATTACCCAGCATTGGAAATTTGGTATAGAAACAAAAATGTACTAAGACAGAAGACTTAAAGAATATACGTGACATCAAACTCATATAAAGTTGCAGGCAGTTGTCTTTATGGATGGATACATATGGTAACAGCAAAAATTAGACAAATAAAACCAGATTAGAGGTTATCTCTAGGAAGCATGCTATGAGGTTATGATAAGGGGTTCACAAGAGGCTTTCAGATGTTGGCAATGGGTTTCTTTGTGATTTTGATGGTAATTTCATGAGAGTTCATGATATTATTACTAGATATCTATCACGTATCATATCTATATAATTATCTATATTATATCTATATAATATATAATGTCTGTACTATCTAAGATAGATATCTAGCAAACATAATCATCTCTATTATTTTTATCTATATAATAGATGCAATTTAGATAGAATATATATAATATATAATATAGCTAGCTATGTATTATATATTATATAAATAGATGATAGTAATAATACAGTAAAAGTTCATATGCACTTTTTATGTGGTAAATGTTACAAGAAAAATGCCACAAAAATGTATTTGCAAACTGATAAAATAATCAACATTAATATTACAAAGAGGTTATATCCTTTATATGATAATGAACCTTATAAATTCATCTAAAAGAAAAAGAAAATTGGCTGTTCCCAAATATATACTTTATAAATTTTTAAAAAGTCACTAAGATGACAATTAAATGTTAATAGTAATTTATATTAATAAAATACTACAAATGTTTGTCATTCACTAAACTGGAAAAAATTAACAACAACAAAAAAAAGAAAAATAGTTCCCTATCATGAAAGTATTCTGAAATACTCATTTTCATGTACTGGCATTGTAGGTAAGAGCTGATTCAGATATGTCTTGAAAGAAATTAATATGTATAAAAGATTATTTAAAATCCATTGATTTCTTTGACTTTAATCTTTCAAATCTAGGATTTTTACTTAGGAATTAGGCTTATATAAAAAGTGTCCATCATAGTATTACTTATTATTATTTGAGTAATAACTAAAATTCAGTGTCCAAAAATGGGGGATCAGTTTAATAACTTACAATCTATCCAGATACTGGGAAACAGGCAGCTACTACAGTGATCAGGTGAAGACACATGTTATGAGAGTCCAAATGTCAGAGTCAAGCCAAGCAAACCTGCTTAAATAGAGACCTATTTTGAACCTGGGTGAACTTTTCAGCTTCAATTGCTGCATGTATAAACCCAAGGATGACAAAACACACTTCTTTTGCTACTAGGAGGATTAAATAAAGGGATATATGTCAAATGCTAGGAAGCTCTTGATTTGGTGTGTTGTGATAAAAGAGAGAAAGCAAGTTCCAGCACAAAATCTTGCAAAAGACCCCAATTTGTGGGCACAGGAGCAAGAGGCAGGATCTGCAAGTACTGAAAGATTGATTTTGCAATTATATACCCCAGACTCATAAATAGATATCTTTTGGTTCCTTCTTTTTATATATCTTGTAATTTTGTAATGGCACATATTCTAGCAAGTTTTATTATTATTATTATTACGAGAAAAATCCTTTGCAAGATGCCTGCACTACCTTCCCTAAATCCAAATGTCACAGCAAGTATGACACCCTCCTTGGACGTTCCCAGCTCCCAGCCCACTGCCTCGTCACTGGGTGCTGTCCCTTAGCTCCTTTGGGTTGTTGCTCCAAGTAGACCAGCTGCATAGACCTAAACTCTTGATTTCCTCTTTCATTTTGCAACACTGACCCTTGGGACACTTTCAGCTTTTACAGATTCAAGTTTTGCCCTGATATCTTCCTCCATCCAAGTGCCCAGAATAAGAAAGTCTGGTCTCAGTCTTCCTTTTGTCAGGATGGGAAAATCAATCATTCTTCCCAGTTCCAGATTCCCAGGGGACAGTCCTAGCCCTCAAGGTCATAACAGACTGATGCACAGTTGCACTTTCCCAGTTATTATTGGCACAGGGGTGAGAATGAAGATTTGCCTCCCACATAATTTTAGGCCATGGTGAACTGCTGTTCACCTTGACCTCAGATAACCCATCACCCTGCACCACCACCATGCTTTCAACTTCATGCAACTTCAAGGAAGGTGGAGGTATCCAGAGCCTTGTGGATTCAGTTTTTCTTCCCATGTATGTGAAGAATGGCAGTAGAGGAGATCGTACCTCTTCTCCAGCTAGCTAGAATGTTCTCAATCGCTTCCTGGGGCTCTCAGCAGGGGCAAAGACATATGTGATGTTCCCATGCAAGGAGACAGCCATCCTGTGACTGGGAGAGGTGATAGTAGCGGACGCTGGTGAGCCACTAGAGCCATGAGCCTCCTCCTCTTTTCTATGGTTGAGATGCCTATGTTCAAAGTTCAATGAGTGAAGTTGTTGAGACATCTCCAGGGTCCTCATATCCTATGATGAACTCTAAATTACCCTAAATTTTTCAAAACTGAAAGAGAATACTTCATGGTCAGGGATTTCTGTAGACTGGGGCATAGTATTTTAAGCCCATACACTGGTACACAAAAAAATGGGGGACTATATAATTTACCATCAAAACCAAGGCACTTTGGGGGAGTGAAAGGTCAATTGAAAAAATTACTTTGGGACAAGACAGTAAAACTAGGTCTGTCCTAGGAAAACCAGGTTACATCATCACCCTAGCGATGGACCATACTTTGAGAAGTTCCAAAGGTTTCCAACCTGCACAGCTCCTAATACCCATGCTCATAGTACACAGACAGAAACGTTTCTGAGAGATATGGAGCTTCCATAAAAGCTAGAATGTTAAGATGCCATGGGGAACAGAAGGAACTACAGAAGTGCTTGTCCCAGGAGGACTGGCCCAACACTGTGTCCCAGCACTGCCTGGGGCCATTCAGCACTGCAGCTTGCTTCATAGACTGAGCAAGAGTATTTGGTGGGTCCTCTGTCAGACCTTCTCTGCTATACCACCTGCTCATTGGGCCACTTCAGATTTTCCTGAACTATAGATACCCCAGGACACTATCATTGCCCTTGACAACACACTATATTAGGTCTATATCAGGAATATGCACATTTTATCTACCACCCTGGTCCTCAACAGTAACATTTGTCTACATCATGGAATCAGTGAGACTTTCTGCTAATGGGAACTTCCAACTATCTGCCTTCCTATAGTATCCTCCATGTGACTCTATAGTGTTTTAAAAGGCCAATTATCCAAATAAAGTGACTTTCTTATGTCCCACTATTTGAATAGAATGTTCAGATAAGATATACCAAAGTCCTCTCCTGTTCTATCTGCTTCTGACCACACAGATATCCAGTTATCTCAAAAGCGTTTTTTTTTTTCTCTTATAAAAAAAGAAAAAGAAAAGAAAAAAGCAATTCCTCATTGAGCTAGGACAGCTCTTATCATAATAATTAGTTTCCATTCCTGATGCTTTCTCAATACCCATGTGAAGACTGCTGGAGAAAATGAATTATCCTGAAGAAGATAACCCATCTGCTGAACCAAGGACCAGAGAGCAAGTATGTAGCTTGGGCCCATGCAAAGGAGCTGCCTCCGAGTGGGAGATGACATAAGCATTCTGGATGTAAGGTATCTGCCACCTGTGCCCTCCAAAGTACTACAGAGCTTCAACCCTGTGGTCTTCCCATGCCAGTTCTGCATTACCATCCCCCACTGCTGCCGCAGTGCCTTCTTCCCTAACTTCCATAATCCTGTACTCCCAAGCTCTGACTTCCATCCTAGCCTCAGGAACCCATCTGAAAACCTGGGATGGAGAGCCAAAACATCAGCTTGTTCAGTGAGGTACTCAGGGAGACGCTCTCTAGCTTCAGCCTGGCAAGGATAGGAACTGGAGGGATAATTTCAAGAAAGTTTCCCTATCTCTGGAAGCTGGCAGAAAAAGTTTAGGTTCCAACTTGGCATCCAAAGGGAATCACAGATCTTCTGTGTTCAGAAGGAGTTTGGGGCTGAGAGAATTGAACAAACCCCCTTCATCCCCTCAGCCTGTAAGCTTGCCCACTCCTGCAGCATATTTTGTTTTCCTAGACTTAATCTATTTCTTGGATCAAAGCATTTTGTCACATTATATAAAATATCACTTTTATTTGGCCATCCCTCCAACTGACTAAGAAAGAAAGTTTGTACAATATGGAGAATTTCTTAATTTCAAAGGACTGGAAAACAATACACTGTATTCAAAATTATTTTTACTTTTGGGAATGGGGAGCTATGGAGAGAGGAGAAAGGAAGATTTTTTTTTTTTTTTTTTTTTCTAGTTTCTTAAAGGAGAAATTCTTATGTCATTACATAATTTTAAAATCAATTTAATATAGCAAACAGGAAAAAGTGCAGCTGTGACGTTAGGTCCTCAGGGAGTATTCCAGCCAGTGTTCTCCAGAAACCAATAGAATTATATACATACATACATACATAAGATGGTCCCTGACTTAATGATGATTGAACTCGTGATTTTTTGGTTTCACAATGGTGCAAAAGAAATATGTATTCAGTAGGAATGGTACTTTGAATTTTGATTTTGAGCTTTTCCTGGGCTAGCAGTATGTACTCTGATACACTCTGGCAATGCTGAGTGTGCAAAGCGTGCCACAGCTCCCAGTCAGCCACATAATCATGAGAGTAAATAACTGATGTTCTACAGTGTGCAGTGCTGCCACAGCATTCAATAACTTACATGAGATAGTCATCACTCTATTATAAAATAGGTTTTGTGTTAGATAATATTGTTCTACTGTGGGCTAATCTAAGTACTCTGAGCACATTGAAGGTTGGCTAGGCTAAGTTAGGATGTTCAGTAGGTTAGATGTATTACATACACTTATGACTTATAAAAAATTTCAATGTAGAATGTGTGTGCTAGGATGTCACCCCACTGTAAGCCAACTCGCTGGCTGAGGTCCACCCACATTACCGAGGGTCATCTGCTTCACTCTGTCAAGTGATAACAGATGTTAATTATATCTATAAAAGACCCTTAACCCAACACTTAGACTAGTGTTTGACCAAACATCTGAACACCCACAGCCTAACCAGGTTGACACATAAAATTTGACAACCCCAGGGAATTTCTTCTGGCTCTTCTAATCTTCTCCTCCAAACAGGAGAAGTTCTGTGGCTTCAGTCTCAGATCTGTGCATTCTTACAAGGACCCTGCCTAGAACTTTTGGGCTGATGTCTCTGTTGGGCCATTTGGCTTTTGAGTTCAGTTTTCTCCAGCATCCCTGTGGCCACAACTCTTCCCATGAGCCTGTTCTGCATCCCAAGTCTAGCTCATTCTGGTGCCCTGGCCTCTGCTCATTCGAGGCCATGGACATGACACAGATAACAATACCCACTTGAAGAATCATGGGAGGCTTTTTATGAAGGATTGGCATTATAAATGAGAGGCATTCTTGCTTTTTATTCTTGTTTTACTAATTACACATTTTTCAGCAGAACTTTAATATTACTGTCTTATGAAATTATGCCAAAGGATAGAAAAGAAAACCCATAATCATACTATCCTAAAATAACCACTCTTAACATTTTAGTATACTTCAGCCTTTTTCCTATGTGTATAATTTTCAGAGTTGTAATCATACCAAATATACAATTTTATCATGTTTTCCCACTTACCATTGTACTATAAGTATTTTTAATCTAGCTATATAGTCTTCAAGGCTGTCATTGTTAATAGTTACACAATAGTTTGCTGAATTGAAGTGCTTGATTCACTTAACTATCTTGTTATCTTTATACAATTTCCAGTTTCTTCTTACAAAAAGTATGCACTACAATCTTTGTGATTGTAGTGTTCTTTTTCATACCTTGAACTCTTGCACGGAGTTAAAATTACTTGACCAAAGAATAAAACTTTTGTTGTTTGTTTTTGGTCTCTTGATATATATTTCTAAAAATATTTTTAAGGTGCATGAGTTTACTATGCTGCTGATTCAGACTTCCACAGGTGGGGATAAGGGAACAGGAGGAACACATCCAGCACCAATGCCTACACTGTACATTCAGAAAAATACCCTGGTCCTTACAGCGCAGCTGTTCTGTGTTTCTCTGCTCCTTACAGACTGAGCAGTTGATAACCCTGTGGGTCCTCTTTGTATTCACCATTGTTGGAAATTCGGTGGTGCTGTTCTCCACATGGAGGAGGAAGAGGAAATCCAGAATGACCTTCTTTGTGACTCAGCTGGCCATCACAGGTAAGAACCTGTTTAAGTGGGAGAGGAAGAAGCTGTGTGCACAACCCCTATGGCTCCTGCTTTTGATTATTCTACCAATGGAAATGCAGTACTAGCACTCAAAAGGCATCAGTAAACTAGGGAGCAATTTCTATAGGGATATAAAACTGATGTTTGAATATTTCCTTTAACAAATTTAACACATTTATATGTCTGTGACATTCCATTATATTGCAGACTTGTAAATATCATTGTTAGTATCACCAAAGGGTTCTATGGGGTTTCCTTATACACAGTAGCCTCTCTAGTTCACTAGGATAATATCACTATATCATCCCATATTGGAAACTTAAGGAATACATCCTAAGAAATGGACCAGAAGGATCTCTATTCAATAATAAGATGACAAGTGTCAAGTACTTTGCAGATTAAATTCTGTGGTGTTGCTTTCAAAATGCTAGTGAGGGCATAGCACCCTTGTGGGAGGAGTACGAAGAAGCAAGCTAATATCCAGGATCTGAATGTTTATATGTAAACTTTCAGAATGGCCAACTCAGTAAAAGTGTGAGCACAGCATATCTGGAAGGGGAATGGTGAAATATCATCAAGAAAGAAGGTGATCTGTGAAGGGAAGACCCTCCTACAGGAATGTGTGGAGGCCAGATTGGTAGAGCTTGTGTTCAAAAAGAGAAGGAAAATACAACCAGGGGAGAGTGGCATTCCACAAGGCCAGAGAAGACAGTGGGCAAATGAAACTCACAGAAGGTCCAGCTAAGCCAGGCTGGAGTCCTGAGCTCTGGGAGCAAGAGGGCTGTCATATTATTTTAATTTGGATAAGATTATAGGGAAAATGCAAACAAGTTTTTAAGTCTTAAGTGTTAACAAGGATTGATGTTAGATGAGTTTCAAAAGGATCTATTTAGTACATTTCAACTGGTGCCATCATTCCAGTTATAGTACCAGCAATGGAGTTCTTGGAATTTAGCCTTAAGTCCTAATATAAAAAACATGACACTAACCTACAGGAGAACCTTAGTTATGCATCATTTGCACCCTGGCTCCTTCTTTCTTAAATGTCTGCATATTGTAGCAAGACTGTGAAGAAAGTCTACATGAGATGAGCTACTTGAGCTATGAGAAACAAAGACACCATTAAAAAGTATAGAGAAGGGCTGGGTTTGTGGCTCAGTGGTAAAGTGCTTGCCCAGCATGTGTGAGGCACTGGGTTTGATCCTCAGCACCCCATAAAAAATAAATAAGCAAAATAAAGATTTTGTGCCCATCTACAACTTATTATTATTATTTTTTTTAAGGATAGAGAATGTAATAACCACCTAAGCCCAGAAGGTGGGACACATGATGGGGAAATCTCTTTCAGTCATTCCTACACTCCTTCACTCCTTCACTCTCACAGATGTAGAGGAGTAGAGAGAGTGGTTATTATCATCCAGTAAATCCTGGGATGCAAAATCCCTGATCGAGACCATCACAACTTCTTTCATTGCATTTCTCTGATTACAGTGCCATAACCTATATTCTCTGAAACTATATATTCTCTTAAGAGTGCAGAAACTTAGAGGTGGCAAGGATATCAACTTGGAATTTAAAGTCTTGCCACAAATAATAGATCAATCATTGAAAATTCACCATTATTACCAGAGAGAAAAGATGTATGTTCTGTTCTCATTCATAGTCTGATGAACCCTGGCTTTATTTCTCATGAACGTTCTAGACAGACTGTTAACACTTTCTGGAGAAACTCAAGATGTCAGGTGAGGAACATTTCAAGCGAAGAATAATTCTCAAAAGGGACAGCACTGGGGCTGGGGTTGTAGCTCAGTAGTAGAGCGTTTGCCTCGCACGTGTGAGGCCCTGGGTTCAATCCTTAGTACCACATATAAATAAATTTGTAAAAAATATATTGTGTCCATCTACAACTAAAAAATATTTTTATAAAAAGGGACAGCACTGTTAAAGTTCTCAGATGAAGGTTCAGAGGGTCTAAGATTAAATTTCTTATATAAGATATGAAAATGTCATCCATATCCATCTCTCCATGATTCAGATCCTTGGGATGAGAGCAAGGGCACATCTCTGAGGCTGGAGTACATTTGTAAAAGTTACTTAGGTATCAGCTGGGTGACCCCATTCTTTGAGATTTATATTTTGATTTGATTTGAATCCCCTACCCTAAGTCAATGTCATGCACAAAGTTTCTGTAAATTTTCTGCACCCTGTATTTGTATCACTTTTGGTTCTTGCTTCCTACTCAACTCTTACTCTTACTTCTCACCAGCATCTCGTGTTACCTAACTTGGGCTTATTGCTGCTGCTCCATGCCCTCCCTGTCAAGGCACTCCCTGTCAAGGCACTCGGCCCCTTTTTCCTTACTTTTTAAAGTCATCCACAGAAATAGGCCTTACTACGCTTAAAAGACTTTACTGAACATTTCAGACAATATAAGAATATTATATCAATGAAAAGTAAATTATCTTAGAATATTTTGTGTTTCTAAAACTTTCAGTTGCCACTAGACATTTCTCAATGTTACCTTGCTCTAGAATGTGTTTATCTTCACTTTTTTACTTTCTTTCACTTCTGAATGTCTATTATCTTATGCCAAGGAGGTTTGATTTTTCTGTTCTGTTTTTATTCCTACCAACCCATGGCATTTGGGACCCCATATTTTCCAAAAAACAAATAGCAACCTTTTTTAATCTAAAGGAGTTCCTAAAAAAAGAACCATAGAACCAGTTGCAATGATAAACAGACAAGCAAACACACACATTCATATTTCTACAATTTACATGTACTAATATGTAAATAAACTGGTTTGAATTGTAGGTAACTGCGTGATATGTAATGTTAGTTTAAAAACATATTATGCCATCAGCTTTCAAAATTTTTGAGGTGGTTCATTTAAGACAAACACTGCTTCCTACAGTATTAGAAAATCTGAATAAAATTTAAAAATTGTTAGAGGGCATTATATGAGTACCAAAATAGCTAAGACTTGAATGGCCAAGATATCTTATAAAAGGGAACTCCAGGGGCTAGCCTGGAGTTGTAGCTCAGCGGTAGAGAACTTGCCTCAAACTGGTGAGGCACTGCGTTTGATTCCCAGCACCACATATAAATAAGCAAATAAAATAAAGGTCCATCAACAACTAAAAAAATACTTTAAAAAAAGGGAACTCCAAGGTTAAATACATTATTTGATACAACTATTTCCATCAAGAAATGAATTTAAAAACAGAAGCAGAATCTTGAAAATCCAAATAGAGTCTTAGTAGTCTAATTGGACTTATAGGACAAAAATTTCTCTGCCAAGGCATAGCAGCTTTTAACAACATCAGAATCTCTGATGGGGCTACTGAATGCTACAGCCTATAAGAGTGAACTGAAAATAGATCAGCCCTCACAAAGACTAAAATAAACCTCAAACATAAAGTGGAATCAGATGATCTTTGTGCTACCTCTATATGTACCTAAGCTATCTTTCAGAACAAAAGTAAATACACTTTTGAGTATGATAATATTATCAGAAATATTAAATTGACCATGATTTTTTCATTTATGATATTTAGCATTTCATAAAAATAATCAGGAATGCAAAAGGCAAGAATTGACCAAAGTCAAGGAGAAAACTAGATAAGGAAAATGGTGGCACAAGAGATCTAGCAATTGAAATTAACAGTTATAAAATTTATAACTATTGCTAATCTGTTCAAGAAATTGAAAGACTGAAAGTCACAGAAAGAAATAACAGGGGCCCGGCGCGGTGGCACACGCCTGTAATTCCAGCACTTGGGAGGCTGAGGCAGGAGGATCGAGAGTTCCAGCCTCAGCAATGGCGAGGCACTTAGCAACTCAGTGAGACCCTGTCTCTAATAAAATACAAAAAAGGGCTGGGGATGTGGCCGAGTGGTCAAGTGCCCCTGAGTTCAATCCCCAGTACCAAAAAAAAAAAAAAGGAAAAGAAAAGAAATAGCAGGGAACTTAAAAATGAAAATTTTAACATAACTTAAGAATACAATAGTAGAGTTTAGCAGCAAATTAAATATAGCCAAAGAGAAATTATTTAACTGGACAATAGGTCAGAAGGAAATAGTCAGACTGAAACATGGAACAATGAAGGCTGGAAACTACAGAAAGAAGGTAAATAGCATATAGGCACAGTGAAAAAACCCTCAAAAAGAGATAAGACAGAGTGGACAGAAACAATATTTGAAGGTACCATGGTCAATAATTTCCCCAAACTCCTGAAAGACATTAAACCATGGATTCAAAGCACCGTAAAGTGGCAGAGAATTTTTTAAAAAATCAAACGAGAGAATTGGAAAATAGGAAAATAATGAGATTAGGTAAAGCCTCTAAAATCTTGAATTTCAGTAAACAAAAAAGTATTAACTGAATTCACTTATGTTACAGTTTTTAAAAAATATTTTAGTTGTAGTTGGACAAAATAACTTTATTTTATTTATTTATTTTTATGTGGTGCTGAGGATCAAACTCAGCACCTCGCACGTGCTAGGTGAACACTCTACTGCTAAGCCACAACCCCAGAACCTGTTATATTTTATGTTTAAAGGTGTGCTCATATTTTAAGGATACATCCTAAACTATGTGTAGATAAACTAATAATAAATTACTTCAAACAATTTGAGGGCAGCAGTGGGCAGTGATACAGATTTCCAAAACTGAAAGCTGTTGAAGCTTGGTGGTAAGTACATGAATTCTTATACTATTCTCTCTACTCTTCATGTTTGAACTTTTCATAACAAAATTTAAAACAAAAATAAAAAATATACATGACAATAATGAACAGAATAAACTGATTTAGGGAGTTAAAGACTTTAAAGTCTTTGAATTGTTGGTATGTAGTAACAGTACTAATTTATATTTGATTTTAATGTCAAGAATGTATATTGACTCTCCAGGGTCATCCACCCAAGTATGAAAACTAATTCCCTGGCCAAAAGAGATACATAATGGAATATTTGAAATATGCAAAAATTTATAAAGAATATATGTGTTATGTATGATTAATCTATAGGAAGTTAAGAAAGAAGAAAGAATTATTAGGACAGAATCAATAGGGTATAACTTTTAATAACAAATATATTGGCAGTTGTATATGGACTAAATATTCCAATTAAAATAACTAGATTATTGTACTGGATTTAAAAGTTTAATCCATTCATAAAAATGTATATCTTAAATATGATGTGCAGAAAGGTTAAAATAAAAAGGAAAGCAAGATGATAAGGTCTTAGCTTTCTACTGCTGTGACAACATATCTGAGATAATCAATTTATAAGAATGAAATACTTATTTTGGCTCATGGTTTCAGAGATTTTAGTTCATAGTTGCTTGGTCCAAGTGCCTTTGGGTCTATGGCACGGCAGTGTATGAAGGCAAGAATACATGGCGGAGGAAAATACCTCGTGGCAGCTAGGAAACAAAGAGAGAAAGAAGAAGCGTCCAGGGTTCCAATATCCCCCTGAAGAGATTTCTTAACCTCCTTCCACTAGGCCTTACCTCCTAAAGGGACCACAACTTGCTGATAGCACCACAGGCTGGGGGAAAAATCCTTCAATAAATACATGGGTTTTGTGGGGGGACATTCAATATCCCAACTATAGTAGATAGTGTGCAATGATAAAAAAAAAAAAAATCAATATTCCTACATGATTAGAGGTGCCACAGGGAGTTCCCACTGAGCTAGGCCATAGGCACACCCAAGGCCCCAGAACTGTAGAGAAACACCAGCCTGGGAGAGCTTCAAGCATGAGACTCCAATCTGTGATGGCTGTTATATAGGTCTCCAACCCATGGGAGCTGGGCTGCCCGAGACTTTGGGGGCCCAAACCCCCCATGTGTCCAAGAGGCAGTATGTGAAGTGAAATAATTTGGGATTTTGGATTTACTCATGGCCTGCTATTCCTTTTTTATTGCCCATTTATTCCTTTTGGAATAGGATTGTCTATTCTATGACTTCTTCATTGTGTATTTTGCAAAGCACACAACATATTTTGATTTCACAAGGTTCACAGCTAGAGGGAACTTTAATCTGGATGAATTGTGCCTTGAGTCTCACCTGTATCTCATTTAGACAAGACTCTCAACTTTGGATATTGAATTGATGCTGGACTTTGGGGATTATTGGGATGAAATGAATATATTTTGCATGTGAAAAGGACAATTGATTTTGTGGGACTGGAGGAGTGCATCATTTGAATATGTCCCCCAAAGATCATGTGTTGGAATCCTCAATAAAATAGCATTGAGAGGTGTGACCTTTCAGAAGTGATTATGTCAAGAGGGAAAAACTCTCACAAATGGATTAATTCTATTACTGTGGGGGTGGATTTCTTACAATAGGAGAAACCGGTTCCTTTTCTCTCTCTCTCTCACCCATGTTATAAGTCAGCAAGAAGACCCTCACCAAATGCTCTCACTTTGATCTTAGACTTCCCAACCTCTAGAACTGTCAGGAAATAAATTTCTATTCATTATAAGTTATCTCATCTCAGATATTCTGTAACATGAGCACAAAACAGGCTAAGATAATAAAACAAAGGGAAAAAATTAAAAGAAAGTCAATACAACTGTGTACCTTTATCAGAAATCCATATCTTCATGGTGTTTTCTTAGGATGGCTTGTAACCTTAACTTTTTCTTAGCATTTATTTGGGGGGAATACAAATGAGGATGATAAAATTTCTAATGTCAATAAGGTTCTATTTATTGACCTTGCTTGGAGTTTGCATGGGTGTGTTCCCCTTGGAATAATTCATGGAACTATGCATTTATGATAGTGTGTACTTTTATCTATGTAGACTATTTACAAAAAAAAAAAAAAAAACATATTACACCAATACAGAGTAGGGGTTGCAATCTCAAATACCTTCAAGGAAGGCGTCAAGCAAGTAATGTAAGTATGTGAGTCAGGGGAAAGAGACAGGGAAAATGGAAATCAAGCTGACTGAAGAATGAACACCCTGCCTAAGGCATTCAAACTCAACTTTTGTCAAAGGCTGTGCTGATCAAAGAAATTACACATGCTGGTCAGATTTGGCCTAAGGGTCACTTGTTTACAACTACTAATATATAACATTAAAAAATAAAAAAATTGAAAAGCTTATGCCATTATAAAATTCTAGCAAACTGCTAAAGTATTAATTCCACCTACAATCTTTGAGGGGAAATATTAAACTTTTGGGGATGGTTCTGGGGGAAATAAGGGCAAGGAGATGCGGAGCTTAACATTTCCAGTGGTTTAGACTAATCACATGCTTGAAGAAGTTTTAAAATCCATGCTCTTCATTGAAGATGTTATATGAGGACTTTGTTCTCCAGTTTGTTGTTGTTGGTGGTGGTGGTGGTGGTGATGCAATTTTTATTTTAGAAATCTGAACCATTTGGGCTGGGGATATACCTCAGCAGTAAGTGTTTATCCAACAATATGAGACCCTGAGCTTGATTCCTAGCACTACAAAAGAAAAGAAGAAAAGAAAGAAATCTGAACCATTGTATGCCTCATGACTGTAACAGTGAGAATGAAAAATATAAAGGAAATTTTCCTAATTACATCCAGTCCAACATACACAACCTAAAGTCTTCATGATTACCAGGTAACCACCTAGACTAAAGAAAAAAGTCAAGATCAGCACATACTTATATCTGCCTATCACTGGAATTTTTTCAGAAGACTACATATTGGGTTTCACTATATAAAGATGCCAAAAAAGTGACAAGATATTTGCTCTATAAGGATGATGTTAAAATAAAGCCTGCTGGCCTCAGATCAATAGGATGGATTGTTTTCACTTAAAAATGCTCCTAAAATGATTAAAGATGGCAGATTATATAGGCACCCAGAACTCACCTGCTTACTTATGAGATAAAATAAAAACAACTGGAGACCATCTACCCATTGAGGTAGATGACTATGGAAAAATGCTGGAGTTCAATAGTAGATAGAGAGAGATTTGTAGAAACCCAAAAGCTTTGTATAGTGAAACAGGGTGAAATGGAGCCCTCCACACCAATCACCTGGCATCACAGCAGAGGTCATAGGTAGAAGTGAGAGAGTGGGAGACCCAGGGAGTATCAGTAACACAGGAATCAGCACCTTGCAAAAATACACTCTAAACAGACAACAGACTTGGAAACTGCATAGCAAACTCCATCTGGAGATGTTCTATTTACTTGCCAATTATTTTTTCATGGCACTGAAAGAAAGAGCCATCTCCAGTAGGTCTTGTCTGAGTTGACTGTTCTGGGAGTCAAAGTCCCTTACATTTTCATGTCTTCAGGTCCTTGAGGCAATATTGCTATACTACTAGGTCAGTAGTATAGCAATGGCCTTGAGAGTAGTTTGGCTCACTGGGGGAGCCCCTGACACAAACCCACTGAGATTTCTATGCTGGGGAGTGGAATTGGGCTTGAACACTTCCCCTTCAAACACCAGCAGTTTGGGAAACTGGTCATTATCCGTCAGGTCTGATTTTAGGAAGAGCTAAGTCTAGGAGACCATAATGATGGTCCATGGAATGTGCAGCCCACCACAACCCTTCCCCTGGCACAAATAGTTGAGTCCAAAGTTCCTCCCTGCACTTAGAATGTACAGCACAAAAGGCACCAAGTCCCTGACACACTGCAATGCTAATGTCTACCCAACTCTAGGAGTGGGCAGCACAAACAACTCTAGAATAAATCTTTGCCTAGGGAGCTCTGAGTTCTGCCCCAGTTCATTTTGGCATTCAAGACATCTAAGAGATATTTCAATTGGCTCTGACCACAAACCACTCCCCTGGTCACCTGATGAGTAGAACGAAGGAAAGAGTTGAGTGTGAATGATCCCCAGTATTTGCTATATCCAAGGGTTCACAACATAGAAAGACACAGAAAGAAACTCTAATTGGCATAGGTTATAAACATCCACACTTGACTGCACAATTAAGCACATCAGCAGAGAAAAAAATTTTAGTCTTTATTAATACTATTTGTTATTGCTCTTTTTTATTATATAATTTTTATATTAGCATGTAATTTTATTAATACATATTTTTTATATTAGCATATAATTTTCTCTATTTTCTTCTAATGCTTAATATTTAATTTTTCTCTTCCCTTATTTTTTCTTTTATATTTATTCACTTTTTAGTTTTCTATTTCCCTTTTTTTCTTAATTTTAAAATTTTTCTTCATTTTTGAATTGATTTTCTTTTTTCCCTTTCTTTTATATTTTTTAATTTGTAAATTAATTTATTTCTGCTATTTTTAAACTTTTTCATTAATTCTGTACCACTTTTGACTCTTTTGTCTCTGTTATTGTTGTTATGGTTGTTTTTTTACTTGGTTTTACTTTATTTCTTTTTCTGGTTTGTTTCATTGTTGCTGTTTGGTTTTCTCTTTCTATGTGATGCTGGAGAATAAGTAGTCACTTTCAGCATGTTGGGTGGGTGGTCTTCCACTGAGATACACTCCCATCCCATTTCTGAGAAGCTAAATGCTACTCCAGACATGACCTGACTCTGCTTGAGCCTTGGCAGATAGTTCAGTTTAAAGAACAGTATAAATAAAAGCTCTCAGCCATTTACCAGAACCCAAGTAGGCATGGCAAGAAGGATCCTGAAGTTGTACCCCTAAACATTAGCCCCCATGTTAACCACAGGTAGAAATAACACAATAGTCCTGCGTATTATATCTATGAGGGACCTCAGTAAAGGTTGCTGCCATATCAGAGTATGCAGTACAGACAAAACTGGAGGGGTATCCACAAAGGGCACACCCCATATATTGTGCTGACTACAACACATCTATCTAAATTACCTGAGAGACCCCAATCTTATAAGAGCTACAGAGGAATTAGTTCCCTCCAGCTCTGACACAGTATGCATTGTGTCAAGTCCCTCTAATCACACCAAAGAGGCTACAGAGAAACAACAGTCTGAAGTTCAATTGGAATCAGCCTCAACAGTATACAGCAATCCATTATCTCAGGGCACATTATTGAGAGAAAGCTGTTTACAAAGAAGGCCCTCACATAAAAGTGGAAGAGATAGCAATCTCTACAGATACATAAATCTCAACATAGAAACATAAAAATATGAAAAACTAAATCAATATGATACTTCCTAAAGCCTATAAATCTAGTAACTGATTCCAAAAATACATAAGTGGATAGAATGTCTGACAAAGAACTCAAAAAATGATTTTTAAACTTTGATGAATTCCAAGAACATACAAATAAACAGCTGAGTGAATTAAGGAAGACAATACAGCATATGAATGAGCAATTCATTAAAGAGAGAGAGAGATTTTGGAAAAGAACCAAAATTATTGGAAATGAAAAGCTTAATAAGTCAGATAAAAAAAAAATCAGCCAAAAGTCTCACCAATAGACTAGACCAAGCAGAAGAAATCTATCAAGACTTGAAGACAAGGTTGAACAATATTCAAATTAATATTCAAACATTAATTTAAAATAATAAAGAATGAACAGAACATGCAAGATAACTGGGACACCATTGAAAGAACAAAGTTATAGGCTGAATAAAAACATAGAAAACCTATTTAGCAAAATAACAGCAGAAAAATTCCCAAATCTTGGGAATGACATGGGCATACAGGTTACAGGAGGCATTTGGAAACCCAAATAGACATGACCAGAACAGAACCTACCCTTGATTTATTATAGTTAAATGGTCAGAAGTACAGAACAAAGAAAGAACATTGAAAGCTTTAAAAGAATAGTGCCAAGTAATATTTAAAGATAAATCCAACAGAACAATAACAACAGATTTCTTGGAGAAAATATTAAAGGACATGAGAGAATGGAATGATTATATTATAAAGTGTCCTAAAATAAAATAACTTTCAACCTAGATTATTTACACAGGAAAATTGCCCTTCAGAATCAATGGAGAAATAAAGATCTTTCATAATAAGCATAAACTAAGAGATTTCATGATCATTTAACCAGCATTACAGAAGGTACTTAAAGAAATCCTATACCCAGAAAAGGATGAAAGATAAACACAATCATGAAAGCACAGAAAAAAATAAATGTCACTAGAAGTGTACATAAACAAATGAGAATTAGGAAAGAATCAAACAGCATTTATGCAGAAAACCATCAAATATCTAAGATGAATAATAGACAAGAAACAAAGAATTTTCAAAACAACCAGAAAGAAAACAACAAAATGATAGGAACAAGTATATAACTTTCAATTATACCCTTAAATATAAATGCCCTTAAACCTCTAATTAAAAAACTGGCTGGTTGAATTAAGAAATAAGACTCAATTATATATAAGAAACTTAGGACACTGGCAAAGACATACACCGACTGAAAAATGAAAGGATGAAAAATGATATTCCAAGCAAATAAAATACAAAAGCAAACAGGAATGACTATATTCATATCTTACAAAACAAGACTTTTGGCTAAAATCATTTTTAAGAGACAAAGAAGGTCACTACATATTGATGAAGGGAACAATTTATCAAGAAGTCATAATGATTATAAATACATACACACCAAAAGTTATAGCCCCCAATTTTATAAAACAAAACCTACTGGACATTCTTTTAGGGAGAAATAGGCCCAATACAATAATAGTGGCTAACTTCAATAGACATCTTTAACACAAAAATCAACAAAGTAATACCAGAGTTAAATTACAATATAAATTAAATGAACTTACCCAACAATTACAAAATATTCCATCCAATAGCTTCGGAAGACACATTCTTTTCATGTGCACATGGAATATTTTCCAAAATTTATCATGTATTAAGGTATAAAGCAAGTCTTTACAAATTCAAGATAAATTAAAAATAATTTCTTGCATCTTATCAGAATAGAATGAAACTAGAAACCAACAGTGACAGAAACTTTAGGAATTATAAAAACACAAGGAGATGGAACAACACATTTTCAAAGGAACAGTGAGTCATTGAATATCAGGAGGGAAATTTAAAATTCCTAGACTCAAATGAAAATGGAAACACAATATACCCAAATCTGTGGGGATACAGAAAAAGTAGTACTAAAAGGGAAGCTTATAACTATGAGTTCCTACATTTAAAAAAGTAGAAAGATCTCAAATAAATTACCTAATTATGAATCTCAAAGTCCTTGAAAAAACAGAACTAAACCCAAAGTCAGTAGAAGGGAAAAAAAAATCATAAAAATTGGGCAGAAATAAATGAAGACCAGAAGTAAAAGTGCAAAGAATCAATGAAACAAATAGTTGGTTCTTTGGAAAGATAAACAAAATTATCAAACCCTTAACTAAACTAATCAAAAGAGAAAGAAAATGAAAAAAAAAGATAAATAAAATTAGGGATGAAAAGGGAGATACTATAACAGATAACACTGAAATTGATAGGAGCATTAGGGAATATTTTGAAATACTAAATGCCAATAAACAGGAATATCTACAAGAAACAGACAAATTTCTAGACATAAGTTCCTACCAAAAGTGAATCAAAAGAATACAAAAAAACTATATCAATCAATGATATGCAATGAGAATAAAGCAGTAATAAAGTCTCCAATAAATAAAAGCACAGGACCAGATAGATTCACTACTGAATTTTACCAGAATTTTAAAGACGAACTAATACTAATGCTTCTCAAACTATTTTATGCAAAGAAAGGAAGAGAATTCTTCTAAACTCATTCTACAAAGCTAACATTACCTTGTCACCAAAATCTGATAATGGTACAACAGAAAAGCAAATTTCCCTGGTAAATATACTATTCCACATTTTTAAATCCTCAATAAAATGTTTGCAAATTTCATTCAAGAGCATTTTTTAAATTATCACTTTGTTTTCACTCCATGGATGCAAGGACAGTTCAACATATGCAAATCAATAAGCGTGACACAGCACATAACTAAAATCAAGAATAAAAGTCACTTAATCATCATCTCAATAAATGCATAAAACACCTTTAATAAATTTCAGCATCATTTCATAAATAATATCCCTGAATGGATTAGGTACAGATGGATCATACCTCAATATCATAAAGGTTATATATGACAAACTCATAGTCAACATCATACTAAATGGGGGAAAAACTCAAACAGTTAGCCTCTAAATCAGAAATGAGATAAGGGTGTCCATTCTCACCACTCTTATTCAATATACTTGAAATTTTAGCCAGAGAGATTAGGCAAGAGAAAGAAAGTAAAGGAAAATAAATTGGAAATGACACCATCAAATTATCCCTGCTTACGAGTAATAGGATTCTATATTAGAAAACCCTAAAGACTCCATCAAAAAACTCTGAGCTGATAAGAAATTAAGCAAAGTAGCAAGATACAAATTCAAGTAGCTTTTGTATGCACCCATAACAAACTCACTGAGAAATCAGGAGAGCAATACCATTCACTATAGCCTAAAAAAGATACCTAGGAATAAACCTCACCAAGGCAGTGAAAGACCTCTGTTGTTAGTCAGCTTCTTATCGCTGTAACAAATACCTGGCAAGAACAACTTAGAAGAGGAAAGATTTATTTTAGCTCATGGTTTCAGAGCACATGGTCAGCTGGCCCCAAGGCAGAAACAGGAAAATTGCTCAGCAAGTAGCAGCTAGAAAGCAGAGAAAGGAAAGAGTAAGGGAAAAGAGAGAGGACACACCCACCAAGTGACTTACTTTATCCAACTAGGTGTCAGCTCCCTATAGTTCTTTGTCATCAATAGATTAATTTACTGATGAGATCACAGCCCTCATGATCCAAACACTCAAAGCCCCTAAAGCCCCACCTCTGAACATTGGCAACACACGAGATTTGGGGGGACATTTCAGAGCCAAACCATAATAACTTCTAGAATGTAAATTTTAAAACACTGAAGAAAGAAATTGAAGAAGATACTTTATAAAAAAGGAAAGACCTTCCCATGTTCATGAATTGGGAAGATTAAAATTGTTTATATGCCATACTACCAAAAGTGACATGCAGATACGACACAATCCCAATCAAAATACTAATGCCATACTAACGCCATTCTTCACAGAAGTAGAAAACCAACCTGAAATTCAAATGGGAGCACAAAAGACCTTAAATAGCCAAAACAATCCTGATAAAAAAAAAAAAATAACAACCCTGGATGCACCCTAATACCTGATTTTGAAATATTCCATCAAGCCATAGTAACAAAAATGGCATGGTATTCCCATGAAAACAGACACATAGACTATAAGAGAATAGAAGACCCAGGAATATACCCGTGCATCTATACCAATTGATTCTTGACAGGTGTGCCAATCACATAGGAGGAAAGACATCAACAAATGGTGCTGGGAATATTGGCCACATGTGGAAGGTTGAAACTAGCATCCCTTTCTCACCCTGTACAAAAGTCAACTCAAGGGGGAATCAAAGACCTCAATGTAGTAACTGAAACTTCAAAAGTACTAGAAGAAAACATAGGGGAAACACTTTGAGAAGTGACACAAACAACAGTTACCTAAATAAGACCCAATAGCTCTGGAAACAAAAGCAAGGATTGATGAATGGGATGACATCAAATTTAAAAACTCCTGCACTGCAATGGAAACACTTAACAGAGTGAAGAGAAAATCTACAGAATGGGAGATAATCTTTGCCATTTATTCATCTGACAGAAGAGTAACAACCGAATATAGAAGGCACTAAAAAAAAAAAAAATGTTACAAAAGAACAAGTAACCAACCCCAAAATAGGCAAATAATTGGAATGTACACTTCTCAGAAGAAGTACAAATGACCAATAAATATATAAAAATGCTCAATTGCCTTTTACATCAGAGAAATGCAAATCAAAACTACATTGAGATTCCAGCTCACCCTAGTCATTAGGTGAGGTGGAATTATCTTTGTCATCACCAGCAGCATCAGTAGGAGCACAACACATCCTGGCAGGATGTGGAGAAAAGGAAGCCTTACATACTCTTGGTTGGAATGTAAATTAGTACAGCCACTGTGTAAAATAAAATGAAAATTCTTTAAAAGACTAAAAGCAGAACTACCATATGACCTAGCTATACCACCCTTGCAGATATATATATATGAACAAAACAAAATCAGCACCCTAGGGAGATACTCATGCTCATGTTTATTGTGGTACTATTAATAATAGCCAAGATATGGAATCAGCCTAAGCACCCATCAACAGATGAATTATAAGGAAAATATGGAATATGCACAATGAAGTATTAGTCATAAAGAATAAAATAACTTCATTGGTAGGAAAATGGATGGAATTGTATGACATCATGATAAAAAATAAGCCAAACACACTAAGATAAGTATTTCATGTTCTCACCCCTAAGTGGAAAGTCATCGTCGTCATCATCATCATCATCATCATCATCTAGAATTAGAAAGTAGAGGAGAGACTATTAAGGAAGGAGAAGAGTAATTTGGGGGGAGGGTGAAAGTGGAGAGAAGGAGTGGGTAGAAAGAAGGGTGGATATTATCAAAGAACAATATATGCATGTATGCAAACATCACAGTGAAACCCACCAATTGTTTAATTAATATGTATTAACGGGCTGCGCACTTGCTAGGTGAGCACTCTACCACTGAGCCACAACCCAGCCCAATTTAAAAATCTTTTTAAAAAGATGTTACTACTATTACTAGTATGTCCCTGCAAAGTTAGTATGCTTGTCTAAATATAGCTGTCATCTTACAGGTAATTTCTTCTTAGCATCAAAGGGAAGAGAGTATTTTAGTCTGAGGGGTTTCTATAATAAAATAACAGATTGTGTGGCTTAAGAAACAGAAATGTATTTATCACGGTCTTCAAGGCTAGAAGTCCAACATTAGGGTCATATTCAGATAAAGACTCTCTTCCTGGCTTGCAGGTGGCAACTTCTGGTGCCCTCTATGGCCTTTCCTCTATACCAATATGCAGAGAGATAAACAATGAGCTCTCTGGTACCACTTTTTTAAGGACAGGGTCCTACTCTTATTACTTCATTTAACCTTAACTTCTGCAATGATCATATATTCAAATACAGGCATGTTGGGGGGTTAGGACTTCAGCATGTAGATTTGTGGCAGGGGGATTCAAATACTTAATCTACAATGAGTGGAAATAGCTAGGTGCATCAGAGGATTGCAAATAATTCAGATTGTTGGAGCTGAGCTTGCCAGGTCAGAGGTCCTAAAGGAAATGCAATAGTAGCAAGAGCTGATGGGTGATGATAAATAGGAATTCCATATGCCTTACTAAGAAGTTCAAACTTTGAACGCATTCTCTTTGTTTAGCCTAATCCAGGGCACTAATGCCTTCTATGTTGGTTGCTGCAAAAGCTACCTAAGGTGAAGGAAGTGAGAAATTTATTAAATCCATGGTCAGGCTTTGTTGGAAACATGAGAACACAGCCAGGAAATCAACCTTGTTGTCAAGAAAGCAATACAAATGTTGGACCACAGAGACCATGGCTAAAGAATGTAATGGAAGCAGTGGAAGGCCAAGAAATGAAGGTCTCCACAAAGTCATAAGGTGGGTGTAATGAGAGCACGTGCACAATAGAGGCAAAAGGAAGTAAGGATGACTTCAGGAAGCAAGATGTTCTCAGATGTAAGTCACAGTAGCCATTGTACTGGGTAGCTGAAGCGGGGTGGCAGGGAAAGTCATTACCACACAAGGCCACAGTAGTGGAAATTAAACTTTATGAAGTTCCTACTATGGACCAAACTCTGCACTAAATATTTTATATAGATTATCTCATTTAATCCTAACAATAGTCCCATGGTCTAGCATTTCCATAATCCTCTTGGCAACTAAATTAAGGCTCAAAGATAACTCATCCTAGGTCATTCAGTAATGGTGGTCCAGAGATTCAAACCCAGCCAGCCTTTCCTCCAGTTCTGAGTTTTTCATCATTGTAAGACGCATCTCCCCAAAGAGTGCCAACTTATTTAATAAATGGGTGAGAGTGAGCAAGCTAGAGCAGAAGAATAAGTAGGGGCAAGAGCAGAAAAGAGCTAAATATAGTACATACTTCAAAGAACACTTGAAAGTGCTATGATTCAATAAAAGTATCTGCAGTTGAGCAGTTGGCAGAATTTCCAGCCCACACAGAGTGCCCGGATTGCTTATTAGTGAGCAACGGCAAGTAGGGAAGAACACAAAATAAATTCCATGCCCCAATTGTGAGGCCCCCCAAACCTGTTCTCATTTGCTGAAATGCCTGTCACTGGGGAACACTTCTTTGAAAACACTGGGGAAAGCACTCATCTTATACTTGGTTTTGTTCACCATTGCCTTCTGGCATCAAGGAATTTCTAACAGCCCTTTAAAAAGATGGGTCATGTGGAGAGTGAATGGCAAGGTGGTGTGGGGGGGAATTCCACTCGTTTATTTAACATTTTGCCACCAGGTTCCCAATTTTGCTCAGTCTAACCAGGTTTCCATTATTCCATGTGCCCTCAGTTCACCTGTTTTCTTGGGGAAGTGATTCCCCAATACGCAGAATGGGAAGAAAATCTGCCTAGGTTTCACCCTCTGGTCCATACCCCACTGTGTGCCCTAGGCACAAGGGATGGGGAAGTGGCATTGTCACTGAAAACAAGTTCCACCAAGATTTCCTACTTCACATCCTTTTGGGAGGCACTAGGGTTTACAGAAAAGCAAATAAAACTTAAGTTTTCCAAATTTTGGAAAGGTTTAGATCTGTTGACATTTTAAGTTTTCTATTTTAATCAACACTTTAATTGGATGTGCTATCTTTTCAAAGTATTTATTCCTGTATAAAGTATCCTACTAAGGCACTGTTAAATACACACAAAAATTCCCACAAATGCCTCCTGTGATGAGCATTTTGCTTTTCCAGTGTTTTAGGTTATACATGGTTGGTTTGAATTACAACAGTTTTACTTTCTCTCTCTCTGTAGTCTTGGAGAAATGACAATTTCTCTGAATGTTTTCCAACCCAAGAAGGGGAATACTTCTTGGGGTTGTATTGAGGATTAAATGAGATAACATTTAAAAAAAAGTATGTTATAGAGCAAGAGGCACATTATTGTTCTGTAAATGCTAACTGTGAATGCTAACTGCTGTAGTTTTTTGCCCACTGCAAAAATAATTAATTTGTAAAAGAGTAAAAGTTCTCCAAAATACCTGAATTTCATTGCTCCCCTCCTCACTTATTTTCTCATTTATTCAAGACAGTGAACTTTGCTCAGGTAAGTCTTTGGCTCTCAAGTATTGCTTTAAAGGATGATCTTCAAATGACCTTCATATAACAAATACTTGTAGGAGTTCAGGATGTGCCACTTCAAAAATCCAGCTTTGGGATATTGAATATTTTGAGGTGAAGGTACTGGAAAATCAGCAAATGCACGGGAGGCTTCCTTTTGAACTCCTCTTATCTGCCTAAAGACAGATCCTTCAAAAAGAACTCCATTGGCATAAATCCTCTCCCTGGGAGTTTCATTAACCAGAGGGGATTGTCTCTTCTCAGGAGAGGAGATTGAAGCTTTCCACCACACACAGGCAAACTATCTCAAGCCATCTTCTCTCACAACTGTTCTGAGAGCCCACTGATCTTTCCCGAGAATCGTTTTCTGTCCCTGACCTGTCCTGTATCACCTCTCCCCTTTCCCTATTAAGACAGTATAAGAGCTCTCAAATCTCACTGGGTTTTGCTTGTTTGTTTGTTTTTGTGGGTTGTTTGTTTTGGTAATTGAGTAGTCATTTTCGTTTCTGTGATGCCCATGTGCACCTAATTGTGAAAAATTCACATGCTTTTTCTCCAATTAATCTGCCCATTTCATAAAGGAGGGAAAGTCTTTCCTCATATTCTTTAACCATCAGATTCACTGCCATCAGCAGCAGCAGAATATCTGGAAGACTAATTTCAGAAGAATTATACCTTGTGAGGGGGAAAAAGTAAGTGTTAACAGGCATTGCCAGGCAAGGCAATACTAATGTTCTTCATTAAATATTATTTTCCATTGTGACCCACATCTTGAAAACAGCTTCCTACTAACAGACCAGTAGTTTTGAGTGATTCTTTAAAGAACATTTTTATTTCTATTTTTTCCTTTATTCACATAGTTGGTGAATCAGCTGGAGTTAGATTTAGCACACATACATAAAATCTAGCTAATGATGGCTTAAGTTCATATGGATTTATAATTTTATCTTATGTAAAGAAGTCCAGAGATAGGTAATCCAGGGCTTATATTATCTTTTCTTACCACTGAGGACTCAGGCTCCTTTCTATTTCTACTTTATTAGAGGACTTTCATCCTCAGGTTCAGTTCATACTACTGATGACTCTTGGTTCAAGACGGCTGCTAGGATTTCTGCCATCATGCCTAAATTCTAGTCAGCAGCCAAGAAAAGGGAAGGAAGGACATAGGGTTTCATGCCAACTCTCTGCCTTCCTTTTAACTAGCTTTCCTACAAATGCCACCCATTAAATTTTCCTTGAATCTCATTTGCCATCTCTAACTGAAGAAAAAATTGGGAAGTATTTTAATTTATTTTTTTAACCTAGGCTGTTGGCCAGAAGCAAATTAGCTTTCTTTCCTGAGGAAGAAGGAGAGAAAAAGAAGTTAAGTAGAAGTTTCTGGCCATAACTTATTGTCTATACTTGTGTGTGTGTGTGTGTGTGTGTGGTGTGTGTGGGTGCTGGGGATTGAACCCAGGGCCTTGTGCATGCAAAGCGAGAACTATACCAACTGAGCTATATCCTTAGCCTTTGTCTATACTTTTTTGTTGTTCTTCTTTTTAGTTATATATGACAGTAGAGTCTATTTTGACATATATATATACAAACATGGAGTATATCTTATTCTTATTAGGATTCTAGTCTTGTGGATGGACATGATGCTGAGATTCACTATGGTGTATTCATAAACATACATAGGAAAATTAGGTCAGATTCATTACGCTGTCTTTCCTATTCCTATCCCCCTCCCTTGCCTTCTTTGCTCTTTGTCTACTCCACTGAACTTCTATTCTTTCCCTGCCCCTTTTGTTGTGTTAGCATCCACATATCAGACAGAACATTTGACCTTTGGTTTTTTGGGATTGGCTTATTTCACTTAGCATAGAAAACTAGGAAATTTAGGTAACAAATCTCTGTTCCTTATCTCATTTCCCTGCTTTGAGAACGCTTTTCCCAGATACCATTCCATAGGAAAAACAAACTGTTTCCCTCTGCTTTCACACCATAATCAACACAGAAACTTTCTGTGATCTCAAAAGGTGTGGGGGTTTCTCCACATCAGTAGGCAGACCAGCCATCCTGCAGCAGACACCAGCTGGGTGTCCTCTATTACAGTTCAGTTCAGACACTATCTACCTGGAGAGAGAGCCAAATTTGACAAGTTGAAGGCTCAGCTCTCAGGACTGACTCTAGTCCCCTTCTGCTGCTAGTTGCAATCCCCAGGTTGCTTTAACTGTGCTTCTGACCAATGAGCTGTAAGCTGGCCTTCTCACAACCACCCTAATTAGGAAGGGCTTTGCTTGAGTTCAATTAATTTGAAAGCTTTAGGAGAACGGAGAATTCAGTCAGCCGGGCAGTCACTCGAGCAGCTTGCAGAAATTGAAGAGAAACCAGACAGAACTTGGTCAGTGTAGGAAGACAGAAGACAGAAGAAAGAAGAAGGAAGAAAGAAGAGAGAAGAAAAAGAAGCTTTAATCGTTTTATAAAAAAATAAGGGATATTTTAAGGAGAGTTTTTCCTCCCGGTACGAATACCTTGCACAGGAAGAAAAGGAAATAAGATGAGGCCTCAACTCAGTTGCAGCAGCACCCTCTGAGGCTCTCTCCAGTGTGCCGTTTTCAGCTGTCCAGGCTCTCTGAATGCCATCCCAGTATGTAGGCATGACAGCTGAGAAATTGGAGAAACACTTAAGTGTACTAAATCTCTCCAGTGTGGACTCTCTGAATGCCATCCTTATGTAGGCATGACTGATTAAATCTTGGTTGGTAAACTCAACATTCAGCACCTCTCCCTTTCCCAGAGGTTGCAAATGGAAATAAAAGTGTCAACCCTCTAAATTGTGCTGGTCTTTCTGATGATCAACCCCCATCCTGAAGCTACCTAGGGACTGCCAATTTATCATGTCAATTTATCATGATATACAGAAGAATGCTTACTACTTGGCAAAGTGAAAGGATATTAGAAGTCACGTGCCAGGAAACAGGTCAAGAACCGAATCTATGACAACCATCTTCTCCTCTTCTAACTTGGCAGGCAGCACTTTGTATATTCTCCAAATATTACATAGAGAATGGATAACCATTGACCCATTGGATGATTATCCCATTACGTAAAAAATTCCTATATTGCTAGCTGCCTATGTGTTTTTCCCCAGTTTTAGGCTATCAGCAATTCTTCAATGAATATTTTCATAATTAAGTCTTTGTAATTTTTATTATTTATTTTTTTGGGGGGGTATAGAAATAGACTCACCAAATCAAAGACAGATACTTATATGGCTTTCAAATTGGCTGATATCCTTCTAGGTCACCTAGGTTAAAAAGAATCCACTAGGAATCTTGGCTATAGGATTTATCTTGAGATTGGAAGGAAAAAAAAACCCAGAAGCTGAAGCTGCTATTTTGGCACATTCTGCAATTTTTAGCACATCCATTCTAACAATTTTCTGGATGAATTTAATGACTGTTTATATTTTATGAGCTAAAGTGCCAATTAAAATTTATTAGTCATTTATCATCTTCAAGACTTACTTGTCTGTTTTATTCAAATGCAATAAAGAAGAGAAGCTAATGAGAGTAACTCCCATTGAGTGTTCAACAAAGAGAAAAGAGAAAAACATATTTTTTGGCATGAATTCAAATAATTTCCTTTTTCTGGTAATGCCAATCCTTCTCATATTGGAAAAGAAAATTAACTCGAGAGCAATTTACTAACGAATGTAGGAATTCTCTACCTTAGCAACCCTCTATAAATTACCTGAGAGCAGAGAAAATTGATAGGTTCAGAAAGGGAAATGAGGCCAAGAGTGTTGAGGTGTCTGAGGCCATCAGTGGAGGTTACTGTCACTTCCCTGAGTGGACCATTTGTTCTGTTCTTCGCTTTTGAGCTGTTCACTCAATTTATTTATTTATTTATTTTATTTCTTATTAATTACTAAAATGTAAGAGACTTTAAATTTTTCTGAAATGTGTTTCTATGAGAAGTTACTCCTTTCATTTTTCTAAATAATTTAGTATTAAAGTACTTCCACTTTTACACAATAATCACTTAGTAGTTTTAGTTGTTGTTTTTTAAATCCTTAGGTGACTTTCCCTTTAACATTCTGTAATCCACATTTTTTGTTGTTGTTGTTCTGATGGGGATTGAACCCGGGCCCTTGTGCATGCGAAGCAAGCACTCTACCAACTGAGCCCGACATTTAATTTTATTGCATGGAAGTCAAAGGATATTTTTAAAAGGATTTCTACTCTTTGTATTTATTAAAAGTATCTTTGAGGTATAATTTATAATCATTACTGAAAAAAAATTATGTATATTAAAAATTAGGATATAAATTATATTTTGGAAAACAAAGGCCATTCAAAGGAGAACCAGCAATAGCTATTTATTCATAGATTACTGTAGTGAAAGAAAGAGCCGCCATCACTTGTGTTGGCAGAGACTCAAAGACAGGCAGAGGAGTTGGAAAGCTTTACAGTGGAAAAAAGGGGAAGATTTCAGGTGAGTCCTCATCAGAGACTGATGTGGGGGTGGAGGTATAGGGAGGCTAACCAGTGAGGGCTTTCTATATGATTGGCCAGGAGTGCTTACTTTATCTGTCTTTCTCCTGCTGGTCCCTATTTGGAATAAGAGCAAAAACTAGGGAGGCTGTCACTTATTAATCAATTTCTGGATGTTTTTGGCTGTTTGCTTCAGTGGTATTTTTGGCTTCCTTAAAGTGTTTCTATAGATAGTAGGTTGGCTTGCTGGGCTAGTTTCTATAGATAGTAGGTTGGCTTGCTGGGATGGTGACAGCAGGTAATGGATCAAAGTTCTATTTTTATATATTGTCTGGCCATTGTCCATAAGTATGTTCAGTCTCCTAATGAATTCTTTGCATTTGTCTTTTTGAATTTACTGTTATTAATTATGGTTTCCAAATTGTTTAATATATTTCTTTTCCATTTAACATGCCATGGATAAATAAGTATTGTTAAAAACTTTTATACTTTCTCTCATCTCCTAATATTTTTATCAAATTTGTTCAATAAATTTCAATAATTTGTTATTTTGTTTATAAAGTCTTCTGATTATCATATATTTATTTAATGTGGGTTTTTGTTTTTATGCTTAATCTCTCTCACATACACACGCGCACCATATATATATGTGCATACCTTTTATTTTTAGTTATTAATTTTGCTTTAAATGTTGCTTCTGTGTTATTAAGTTCATATATACTCTTGTTTTTTGTTCCTTTTGCATTTATTTGTTAAACTAGACTAACCTTTCAGGATGGGCTTCTCAAACACCTGGGTGTCATAATCATCTAAAATTTCAGGAAAAGACTTTGATTTCCTCCAAACAATTATAAAATAGTTGTATATAGAAATTAAAATTTCCACAGATGTTGTTCTGCTGACCTTTGGCATTTTGTGTCACAAAGGACAAGTCTAAAATAAGCCTAGGGTTTCTTCCTTTTTTGGTTATCAGGTTTTTGTCTTTTGTTACTGGAATTATTTTGTTTGTTTGTTTCTTTGAGGAATTACACTTTTACCAGGGTATATCTATTTATTGGTCTGATATATCAGTTTTTCTAACTGTCAAGTAAGCTCTTTTGATCTGAAGATTAAAGTGATTTATTAGATCATTTTATTTATGTCTTGAATATTTGTTATTTTACCTTTGTTCTGATCTTATCCTCAGAAATACTACCTATAAGTTAGCAATTATAGTTTCTTTATCATCAAAATATCTTGGTCCTGATTCTGTACTTCAGAAAACTTATTTAAACTTGTCTAGTGATAGATTTGATTTAATTCCATTATTGTCAGACTTACATCTACATTTTATTATTTTTTTATATTTTCTTTTTAATTGAAAAATACTTGTGTGTATACATACATATATATTTATATACATATATATATGTACAGTGTGATGTTTTGATAAATGTTTACAATGTGGGAGATTAAATCAGGTTATATAACAAATCCATCACAATATGTGATTGTCATTTTTTAGTAAAAACCATTTAAAATATAACCTTTATGCAATTTTGAAAGATTCAATGCATTATTATTTGTTATCATCATTATTTGCTTCAACAGATCAATAAATCATACCCCTTTTATCTCCAATGAGTTTAGTTTTTTTAGGTTCTGCATGTTATATAATGCAGTATTTGTCTTTCTCTGCCTAGCTTATTTTACTTACCATAATACTCTCCAAGCTCATCCATGTTTTCATAAATGACAAAATTTCCTTCTTTTCCAAGTCAGATTAATATATGCCATATTTTCATAATTTACTTATTTGATGGTGGACACATAAGTTGCTTGTATATCTTAGTTACTGTGAATAATGCTTCAATGAACATAGGAGTGCAGATAACTCTTTGGAATCCTGATTTCCCTTAAACTTTAGGATTGCTGGACCGTATGTTAATTCTATTTGCTGTAGTTTGGATCCAGAATCTCTCTCAAAAACTCATGTTTTGAAGACTTGGTTTCCAGGGTAGCAGTTTTCAGAAGTGGGGCTTTTAGTGAGTGATCAGATCATGAGTGTCGGACCTTATCATTGCATTAATTCATTTTCACCAGAATGGACTTCTCAGAGGTGGGAAATAGGTGGAGGAAGTAGGTCGCTGGGGACATGCCTGGGGAGGGTACATCTTCTCCCTGGCCTCTCTCTATGCCCTCCCATCTCTATCTCAATCTCTACCTTGCTATCTCTGTTTTCCAGCTGCTATGAACTGAGCAGCTTTCTTCCACCATTTCTTTCAACCATAAATTTGTGCTTTGGAGCCATTGATCATGGACTGAAACCTCTGAAACCATGAGCCAAAATAAAGCTTTCCTCCTCTAAGTTGTTCTTTTTAGGTATTTGGTCAGAGCAATGAAAAGCAAATACAGAAATTTGTACCAAAAGTAGGGTCACTGCTATAGCTATACTTGATAATGAGATTCAGAAGTCTATGGAACTGGTTTGTAGGAGAAGTTTGAAAAGTTTGGACATGCAGGCTAGAGAAGCCCTAGAATGTTATAGGTGGCGCTTAATGGGAAAATTCTGGTGTGAGCTCAGAAGACCAGAATGCCAATAGGAATGTGAACGGTGAAGACTGCTCTCATGAGGTTTCAGGTGGGAATGAGAACTCCATTGGGAATTGTACTAGAGGCCACACATGTTACATTGTGATGAAGAATTGTATATATTTTGTCAAGTTCTGAGACTGCAAAGCTTAAAGGTGATGAACTAATTAATGTGGCAGAATAAATTTCAAAGCAGCATGACATTCAGGCAATGTCATCAATGGTTCTAACAACTTTTAGGAAGGTTTTCTCTGAAAATCAAGAGGGGAAAAAAAGCACAGCAGCAAGATCTGAAAAAAACTTTGACCAGAAAAATACATGTAAAATTGGGGGCAAAGAAGTTGTGGTTGGCAACATTAGAAAGAAACCCAGTACTTTGCACAGAGACAATAGGAATGATGCCTTGAGGGCATCTAAGAAATCAACATGAACCCACCCTTCTCAGGCTCAAGAGTGTAAGAGTAAAAACTTATTTGAAAGACATTGTTTTGAAGAAAAGAGTACTGCTGGTATTCCATGCTCACTCAAAACTGCCTAGAAAGTCACCCCCCCCCCCATTACTTTCATTGTACTTAGCTACTCTGGAACTCAGAAGCTGCTGCAACCATGGTACACGGAGTTCTAGCTACTTGTCCTGCTGGCAGCAGATCTTGCTTGGCATCATCAACATAGTGCTGGTTTTGCAGGAATGTAAAGTGCTGGAGTTAAAGAGTCACGGAGGCTCCCACCATGATCTCAGAGGAGGCCTTGAAGGTCAGACAGTTTTCAGGGTCAGAGTGCCTTTGGGGATTCCCTTTTCTTTCTCTCTTTTTCTCTTCCTCTCTCCCTCCCCCCACCCTCCTGCATGGCTGCCACTGAGCTGAGCAGCTGTCCTTCACCATGCCTTCCTGCCAGGATTTTTCTTCATTGGAGCCAGTCAACTATGGACTGAAACCTTTGAAACCAGGAGCCAAAATAAATCTTTCCTCCTCAGAGTTTTCTTTGTTAGGTAGTTTGGTCACAGTAATGACTAGCTAACACACTATTTTTAATTTTCTGAGGAACTTCCATACTGTTCTTCACAATAACTGTGTTAATTCACATTCCCACCAACAATTCACAAGTATGTCTATTTTTATGTTGACGTTTTATCAGGGGCAATCTTTCTACACTTTTGCCAACATTTATCTTTTGTCTTTTTGGTCATAGCTATATTAGAAGATGTAAGGGAAATTTTCATTTTGATTTTAATTTGCATTTACCTCATGTTTAGTAATTATGAGCATTTTTAATATATCTGTTAGACAATAGTATGTCTGTTTTTTTTTGAGAAATATATACTTAGGTTCTTTGACCCTGAACTTATTTTTTATTATTTTCTTGCTATTAATTTATTTGAATTTCATACATATTTTGGATATTAACCCTTTATCAAATGTATGGTTTGCAAGTACTGTCTCCTAAACCATGGATTGTCTCTTTAGTGTTTCATTCACTGTGCAGATCTCTTTAGTTTGAATCAATCCCGTTGATTTATTTTTGGCTTTTGTTGCCTGTACTTGGGACTCAGATACAAGAAATTTTTGTTTATCCTGATATCATGGAGAATTTCCTCTATAATTTCTTCTAGTGGTTTAAAATTATCAGGTTTTATGTTTAAGTCTTAAATCCATTTCAAGTTGATTTTTGTATATGATGAGAAGGAAGGATCCAATTTCATTTTTTTGCTTGTGGATATCCAATAACAGTAGTTATTGAAGAAACTGTCTTTTCTCCATTATATGCTCTTGGCAAACCAGCCAAAAATCTCTTGATGATAAATTCATGGATTTATTTTTCTTTGAGGGCTCTGTAAGCTGTTCCATTGGTCAGTATGTTTATTTTGATGAGGACATTTTGTCAGGTGCACTTCCTGGGTGTGGCTTCCTCCAGGTCTCTGGAAGTCTCCTACTAGATTACTGGATGAGTCTCTGGGCTAGTTGTACTGCCCCAGTGCATGGCTAAGATGGGACAAAACTGAGACAGGGCCTGTCTCTGAGGCCAGATAGGCTTATCTCCCTGTAGATTCCTGGATGAGTAAGCCTATTCTCAGGCTGTAGTTGAGACGGTATGTACCCAATTTATGAGGTCATTTCAAGATAAACAGTGGGGGGTGGGGGTGGCCTGTGGATATAGCTTGTTTCTCATGCACAGGCCCCAGCACCGCGTGCACACACACACACACACACACACACACACACACACAAAAAAAAAAAAAAAAAAAAAAAAAAAACAGTGGAACTGAGATCTGGGTATCAGCCTACAAAGACACTTAAGATGTTCTACCTCCAGCTCCAGTCCCACCCTCCTACTCTCATTCCACACATGGGAGGGGCCAAGACCATGATCCTGGGTCATTGAGAATGCACTAAGGGACTAAGGTTGGCTAACGTGCCATAGGGACTAAGATGTATGCATGTCTCAGTGGGACCCCAGGTAGACACAACTGCTCTCATGCCACCACTGCGAGAGGCTGAAAACCAAGTCTCAGGGTTAATTCATAATTTTCTATGGACTGATATCAGCCGCCTGAGCCTATGGCACCAGCGGACAAGACTCCCAGCAGTTCCCTATGTGGGTAGGATTGCTCGTAGAGCACAGCTTCACTCTCTGCTAGAGATGAAACTTCAGCCTCTTAGGAACTGCTATGGTCCAGAAGCTGGTAAGCCTCTCTGGGTAGGTTTCCCAGGAGTTCCCTGCACAGGTGGGAAAACTCTGGGGCTGCAGCAGAGAGGGACTGGGGCCAAGAAGGAGATTCTTCAGGATCTGTTGTGTGACAGAAGCCTTAATACTCTTCAGTTGGCACAGATGGGCATGCTTCTCAGCAGTTTCTTGTCCTATCAGGATTGCTCACAGGTTACAGTTGAGAGGAGCTGAAATCAAGCTTCAAGGCCCCTTCAGGATCAGCACACCTGTCCTCTTGGAACAAGTGGAAGTGTCTTTCTCTGTGTCCTTATGTGAGTAGAATAAGCAGGTGCCATAGCTGAGCTGGACTACAGAATAGTTGCAGGATAACTTTTGGTTCTGCTGAGATTGGTGTTGGCCTGTCTTCTAAGACTTTTGTGTGTGTGATGCCTCCAGGGCCCTTTGCAGTTGATTTTGGTATCAGCCTCAAAGCTTAACAGGGATACAACCAAGGCTTTGGGGATTGGGGCCATTTCTGGGTCTGAACTTGGAAGCACAACCAGTGGGTCTGTCATCTGAGTATGGTCTGCACTGTCCACATGACTCCTTAAGTCTTGGGCTCCATCAAGTTGTCATAGTCTGAATCCCAAGGCTCCCATGATTTTTGTCTATAGATGGGTGCAAAACTCTTGAGTTTGTAGGGGGACATAAGCAGGAGACCCCCTATTCTGCTGTCTTGTTAATGTCACCTCCACTTTTAATTATGCCTTAAGTATTGTCTTAGTCAGCTTTTTCACTGCTATGACTAAAGGACCTGACCAGCACAACTGTAGAGGAGAAAGGTTTATTTGAGGGATCATGGTTTCAGAGGTCCTAGTCCATAGAAGGCCAACTCCAATCCTGGGAGCTCAAGATGAGGGTGAACATCATGGTGAAGGGTGTGGCAGAGGGAAGCAGCTCACATCATGGTGATCAAGAAGCAGAGAGACTCCGTAGCAAGATACAAAATATGTATACCCCAAAGCCACGCCCCTAATTGCCACCTCCAGCCACATCCTACTGCTTCAGTTACCACTCAGTTAATGCCATCAGGGATTAATTCACTACTTGGTTTAATATTCTCACAATCCAATCATTTCTCCTCTGAACCTTCTTGCATTGTTTCACATGTGAGCTTTTGGGGGACACCTCACATCCAAACCATAATAAATATCTTAAAATTTGCTCTGCCTGTGATAAAGTTTCAAAACATTCATTCTTTGCATTATCTACTACCTTTTAATTTCTGTAAGCTTCTCAATATTTCCCTTTCACAACTTACTGAATGTCTTATTATCTTGTCTTTCACCTTTTATTCCATAATGTTACAGTGTTTCCAAAAGTGTAAAAAGAACACAAAACAGACATTGCCTAAAATTTAGTGTGTTTCCTGAACTAAAAATTTTTGGAACCCATTCTTTTTCTGAAATGTTTGTGTTGTTTTCTACATACTTAATTCTGGGAAACCTTTACCATATGACTCATTCATTTCACCAAATGTTGTCTAATTGGCTAACATCTGAATAAATGCAGGCTTTTTATTTAGATTATTCTTACAATATCTGCACAGTACCATCATTATTTTCTACACAGAGAAGTGATGATCTATGTTCACAAAGAAAATCAGTTTCTCTCAAACAGGGGGTAAAAAAAAAATAGTCTTTTCTCTAGGAATAATTTAACTGAAAGGAACAAATTCTTCTCCCAGTAAAGCTTTTTTCTTCTTTAGAAAAATTGGGTTTCCTTTTGTTCCCTGCCTTTGCTCCAGCATTAGTACACTGTGTGACCTGGGAAAGGCACTTTCTCTTATTAAGCCTTTGCCCTCTCATCTCTAAAATGAAGGGGTTTTTCCCATGATCTTCAGGAGACCAGAAGACATCTAGTTCTAATGGTCCCATGCTTCTAATTAGAACTTTCCAATAGTAAAAGTTGAGGGGAAGTTTTACATCTTCAGAGGTCTGCTAATTTAACAACTTTTGCTGTAATGAGTGCCAATCACCTTTATGAATTAGCTTTGCCACTCAATAATAGAGTGTTCTGGCTTCTGGCCCAAGCAGGAGGAATGTGGTTAATGGAACGTAGTAATAGGACTGGCTGTCGTTCTCCTGTTGCTCCACTGCCTCACTTTGCTTCTCAGGTTAACATATTACAAGTCCACACTTCACTTATTTATTCCTTCCTTACTTTATTCATTCAACAAACATCATTAGGAATTTACTGTGATGCAGCATTATTTTAGGTGCTAAAGATGCTATAGTCTATTTTGTTATAAGTGATACTCAAACAATAGAGCAAGGAGATAATTTTGCTTTTGTCATAGAAAGTTCCATGGTTGAGTAGACCTTAGATTTGATTTGAGTTAGCAAATCAGCCATGGTAAAAGGGAGAGGGGAAGCTCATCATAAGCCTTGCTCCCTATCCTGGTTATAAAAGCTGTATTAGTTTGCTAGGGCTGCTGTAACAAATAACACAAACTGAGTAGTTTAAACAACAGAAATTTATTTTCTCACGGTTATGGAGACTAGAAGTCTGAGATTAAATTGTTGGTAGAGTTAGTTTCATTCTGAGGCCTCTCTCCTTGGCTTGTAGATGGCTGTTTTCTCCCAGTTTTGCACATGGTCTTCCTTTTGTGCACGTCTGTGAGTCTGACGCATATGAGCTCATTTTACCTTACAGGCCTTATGTCCAAATACAGTCACATTCTGAGTACCAAAGTTGAGGACTTCAACACATGAATTTTGGAGGGACACAATTCAGCCCCTAACAGATGCTTGCTCATAATTCCTGGAGAAATCCTGTCCTCATTCACAAGAAAAGATTGTGACTTCTAGAAGCTTTCGTACAAATGTAGAAAGGAACCCTTTCTAGCACTGCTTGGCAAACCTTCCACATGCTTTGCTGACCTCTCTCCAATTATGTTCTGATAACTGAACCAATACATGTGAACAAGATGTACAGTGCACTGTGGCTGTGAGGCTGTCCATGCCTGGATTCCAGAGTAGGACAGAATGTACTTCTTCCCAGAGTGAGAAGCCTCTTGTATATCCTTGAAGATTAAAAACATGCTAACACTGTCTGAGCAAAGTCACATTCACGAGTTATAAATTTAGCCTATCACAATCAACTCAGGGCAACTTACACAGATAAAATAAATGACAATTGTCTTCTCTTGCTGATATTTGAGCCATGAGCACCAACTTTCAGGATGTTCGTTAAGTATCTGCTTTTACCCTGAGAGGTTCATGAGGGTAAGCGGCCTGCCAAAAGCTCCCCAATATGCACCCCGCCATCTTGCCTCTTCAGTCGGGGGGACACAAGGAACCAAAAGTGCAGGTGGTTATTTTCCCCTAAAGAGGCCTGAGAGCCACCAAGCTGCTGTTAAAAACACTGAGAACCGAGTAGTCTCTTCACATCTCTAGGAGTTCTTGGGGTCACATTTTCAGGATCCTCGGGGGTAAAATAACTTAACTTACAAGTACCTCAACTTCATCCTGCACAACTCTGTTCTCGGCTCAGCAATCAGCAACTCTGTTCTGGCGAATGAGTGCAACCCCAGACTCTCAATATGAAGAATTGTTGTCTGTTCCTAATTTTAATGATGAAGAGAACATTTACACATTCCATTCACTTTCAACTCAGTTCTTATTGGCTTACTGTTTCTTGGGCAATAAAAGCGTGGCCATAGTTGGACAAAGTCTGGACATGGTCTAGGATCAACGTTTTCTTCAATACAAATCTCACTGCATCTTTTTTAATTCCCAATTTTTGTAAAATACAATTTGGCCATTGTTTCAAAATTTCAGGCATCAATACTTGTGTTTAAAATGTGTTTGTGTAACATACTTTTTAGGCCAAGCCAATTCATATTTATATACTCAACTCTTTATCTAATATGTCTAAAAATCTCCTTTATGCACATCTCAGTTGACACCAACATACCACATCTTCAACGATATTCAAGAGGCTTCTCACTCTGGGAAGAAGTACATTCTGTCCTGCTATGGAATCCAGGCATGGACAGCCTCACAGCCACAGTGCACTGTACATTTGTTCACATGTATTGGTTCAGTTATCAGAACATAATTGGAGAGAGGTCAGCAAGGCATGTGGAGTGAAAGGTTTGCCATTCTAGATTATTCTCTCATACTGCATAGCTAGTCCATCATGAGTTTATCTGATTTAAACAATATGATATATATATTTATATGTGTGTGTGTATTTGTGTGTGTATCTCATAGCCAACCACTTCCTGTCATAATATCACTTTCACTCTGGTGAGTTATTTCATCTCTTGCTTGGAAGAATTCAGTATCCTCCTACAGGTCTTCCTGCTTCTATATTTGCCTTCTTATATAGTCTGTGCCAAGGGTAGAAAATCATGGCCCACAAGCCAAATTTAGTCAGCTGCCTGTTTTTATACATGCAGTTTTATTGGACTACAGCCAAAATAATTTTACCATGCTAAAATTTACTTTTTAATGGAATTTATCGTTGAGCATTTGTCCACTGAGTATTTGTTTATGTATTGTTTATGACTCTTTTTGTGCTAACATGGAAGAGTTCAATAGATATAGCGCAAATTGTATGGTACACAAAGCCTTAAATTTTACTATCTGATACTAAGGAAAAAGTTTGCTGACCCAGAGCAATCTTACTTTAGCAACCTGAAAAGTGATTTCAAAATCAAAGTCAGATCAATTCATGCCTCTGCTCACATCCTGCCCATGATTCTCTATTTTAGAGTAAAATCCAAAAGGCTACATGATCAGGATTTTCTTTCCCCTCTAACTTCCTCTCCTTTGGTGCATTCCCCTTTAGTCACTCCAGTCCAGTCCAAAGGATCCCTTGCTATTCTATCAACATGTCAGGCATATTCCTACCTCAGGACCTTTGCATATGCTCTCCCTTCTACCTGGATAGCTCTCCTCCCAGATAATCGGCATGGTTCACTCCCTCATGTCTTTCAAATCTTTGTTCAAATATCAGTTTCTTAAGGGTCTTTCCTAAATCAAACTAATTAATAAAGCCCATAAGCTCCAAATCCCAGCATTACCAACTTCCTTTGCCCTTATGTATTTATCTTTACAGAAATTGCCAAATCTTACCATAGTTTGTTTATTTATGGAGTTTGTTGAATTTTTGTTCATCCTCCTAAGAATATAATACAGGAACTTTGTTTTGTTCTCCAAGAACATGGAACAGTAGTTTTTTTTTTTTTTTTTAAAACAAATATTTTTTGAAGAAGTGAATGAACAAATGAAAAATGAATATAAATGTATCCATGGGTCCTCTTCACAAAGCACTATGGAACAATATAAAAGTAGAAAGTGATGTCATTTTAAATCAAGGATTTATTACTGATGTTGTCGAAAGAATTCAGGAAGAGCACTGTGGAATATAATTGGTACTAAAATGACTAGTATAAGCAAATGTATAAAGCAGATCTGAGAAAAAGAGAATGACATAAAGCAAGTTATTTGGGAAGGCTACATGGATCAATCTGAACCACTCACAGAGAAACTGGAGAGAATGAAACAGACCAGGAGAGGATGGGGAGGACTGCCCAGTACTCCAGGAAAAGGCACTGGTGTAAGCACAGGAATGCCAGGAAGCCAGACACCAAAAGATTACTACTAGTCAGCACTACTTTGCAGTCCAGGTTGGAAGTTTTGATCTTTCTCTATCAAACAGGGAATCAACAGGACATTGAGGAGCTTGATCTAACTCTGTGGGAAGGTCTGTGTCATGAAGGAAATTCCTTCTTATGCATATATGGATATATCTTATCTTAATATGCATATATCTTATGCATATATGCGTATATGGATTTCATATACAGATACCTATAGATACAGAGGTCAACATAGATAAATAATATCAAAGAGACCAACGGCCTGCATTTTTAGTAAAAAGAAAGAAATTATGGAATTAGTGATCTACTGGCCAAGAGAAAGAAGCACTAAATCAGTCAGTGGTATTTTATCCTTCAAATCAGTGATATGTTATCAAGCCTCACCATGATTAGATATTTAATCAACCAAAATGCAAAAAAAAAAAAAAAAACTTGTGCTAAATGCCAGAGTTCACATGGAACAAACAAGAGAGTGGTCTTACCCTGGGGAGCACAAGTCTAGAGGGGATGGCAGAGACTAAACTGGACAAGAGGATATGAGGGGCTCCAGGACCAACCTCCTCCTCCTGCTCTGATTCCATGATCATGAAGCAATCTTCTGATGGCTGCTTCAGTCTCTTAGATTGTTAACAGGAACCTGTGCAGGTGTGGGGGAGAGAAGGTGGGCAGGAGGACTAGACTGAAAGCTCAATTTGTAGACCGGCCCTAATCAGGACTAGCCCTAGGCCATGGCAAATTAACAATTGGAAAGTGATATGAGTACCAGAAATATTATAGGATTATTGACTGTTGATTATATCAATTAGTGTATATGTTGGATAAAAGACTCTAAGAAATCTGCCCATGATGTAATGTGAACTGCAAAACTTAGATAAACTGCAGAACTTAGATAGACTTAAGTTAGTGATGTAAGAGTCTACACCTACCCAGGGCATACACACCAGGGCTCACCCAGTTGTCAGCTGCAAGCACAACTGAACTGATACTTAAAAACCCAGACTTTTGGGGGCCGGCGAGACTAACAGGACCCAGACAGAAAGACTGAGACCTCCCCCTGCACCAGACTCCTCTGGCCTGGATGAAGTTCTAGCGACCTGGACTTAAAGACACATCACAGGTGAGCATCTGGGACCCTTGGGTGTAGACTTGTTTAGGACTTAGAATTAGGATGTGCATCTGAAGTGTGATGAGCATTAATAAAATATATTTGATTGAGTCTAACTGTGCCTCAGACCAAATCTGTAGAAACCACTCATGACAGAAAGCCATCCTGAAGTTTTCTTATAGGCCATTTGGGGACATAGGGACATCTTCCTTGTTGTTATATATAGTCCTTACAGGAAAAACATTTTTGTTTGGATTTTCTTACCTTTTCCTATTTGTTTTTTCTCACCTTTTCCTCTTTTTTTTTTTTTTTTTTTTTTTTTTTTTTTTTTTTTTTTTTTCTCTAAGTCTTTCCAGTAATAAAGTGGTCTTGATTTATCCTGGATTTGTTTTGTCAGATTGCTGCTAATTCAACATCTCTACCTCTCTCTAGACTCTCCTTTGCATCACAGGAGAGAAGCCTATGTATCCCAGAACTATTTTTCCCATCTCTTCTCAGGTCAGATTCTTCACCCAGGGGTACACACATGAGGTTTGGAAGACAGATGAGGAGAAGCCATGATTCACCAGTGACAGGGCTGATGGAACAGGAGCAGATGGCAAACCTAAGGTTATCAGCATTTTCTTGGCTAATTCCTGCAAATCAGCTGATTTCCTGGTGCTTCTGAAGGTTCTCAAGGTTTGCAGACTCTAGGGTGAGCTCCTGCAGACCACAGCTTTAGGTGCTGTGAGCAGATGAAGCCATGACAATAGCTTTCTACCCAATCAGACACTTGGCCTTTATGAACTCAAGCCTTGGTAAGTTTGTAGAGGAAGGATTCTTTTGACCCTGATCTCAGGCTCCTTGGGCTGACTCTGTAGTGTCCTTCCTTCCAAGAAGGTAGAAAAGAAAGGAGAAAAAGAAAGGAAATGAATTATTGTCCAAATTGTCTATGTCTAGATTCTACTGTTAGTGACTGCCCTTTTTACTTCTTCAGCTGGAATTCAAAGGCCAACAAGAAAAAGCTATTGGTCTGATAGTGGATAACTGAGAAGCTGTCCTTGGTCTGAGGCCTCAATAAACTGGGAAATACTAAACCTGGGGTGCACCACACACAAGGCAGTATGCTACACATACCAGGAAAGGAGGATATTCACAGGAAATAGTCTTTCACTGGAAGGCTTCTATGTAACAGGGAGAATAAATCACAGTTGTAAATTGAAATGGCACATGACAGAAGAAAAAGATCTCAAAGAAAAGAATCCATAAAAGTAAGTGCTCAGAGGGTTTCACAAGTGAAATTATATTCTGGTAAGAGAATTCAGAAAGGCCTTTCTGGAAGACATAGATCTTAAATAATGGGCAGGTTTTCAAAGAGAGAGTTTGGGGAGGCTATTCTGGCCTAGAAAGCAGGATGCGGAAACGTCCGTGGTGTTTTCAGACAACGAATTGCAGGTTAGCTGGTTAGAGAACAGGGGCTTCAGAGGAGTGTGTTCTTAAGTACAGTCACGTACCACTTAACAACAGGGTGTGTTCTGAAAGATGCATCACTAGGCAATCTCATCCCAGCATCATAACATATACTTGCACAAATCTACATGGTTGAAGTCAATCCCTCCACGTAGCCTTTTTTTTTTTTTTTTTTTTTTTTTTTTTTTTTTTTGGTACTGGGAATTGAATTCAGGGGCGCTTAATCACTGGGCCACATCCCCAGCCCTTTTTTTATATTTTATTTAGAGACAGGGTCTCACTGAGTTGGTTAGGGCCTTGCTAAGTTGCTGAGGCTGAACTCACAATCCTCATGTCTCAGTCTCCCAAGCCTCTGGGATTATATGCACGCACCACCACACCCCAACTCCCCATGGCCTCTTGATGCAACCAGGAGACATGGTAAACAAGATGTGTGAGGCCACTGCAGGCAGAATACAGCATCCTATTCTAAATAAACCCTTTTTTATTTTCTTTTGCAAGTAGGAGTAGTACTACTACGTTAAATGTTGTAGTAGATATATAAACCAGTAACATGGTCACTTATTATCACTGTCAAGGATTATAGAGGGTACAAAACTGATCGTGTTATACTTTTATATGACTGGCAGCACCAGCAGCACTGCAAATATCTGACTAATGTTTTATATGTAGTGTTGAGACTGCTGTGACATCACTAGGGCGGGGGAATTTTTCAGCTCCATTATTATCTTACAGGATGACTCTCATACATGTAGTCCATCATTGACCGAAATGTCATCATACAGTACACAACTGTATGAGCACTAGAGGACCTTATAGAATGAGAGGTTGGTGATTCCAAATCATCCTGCCTATCTAGACAAAGCAAGAGTAGTCAACACACACACAAAATACACAGACAAATACAACCCCAGCTCCACACCAAAAATTTTAATTGGCCTACAGCATACTAAGACATTCGTGTTTCCTCAGTGCTCCCCAGAGCTACTCAGGTTAAGAAACAATGAGACGATGCATCTGAAATCCTGAGCATAGGGTCAGCATTTTTTCTGTTCCCTGCTGTCATTGTTTGGGAGAGCTGAGCCTGGGCCCAGGCTTATTGGAAGAAGGTCTTTCCCATTATCCCAAAGCTGCCTGGAAGTGATGGAAGAGATTCTACAGCAACATTTCTTACCTAACTGCACATTCTAATCAGAGGAGAACCTCTGCAAAAGACCTGGGTCCTACTTTGACCAGACCAATGAAATTGGAATCTCTGAGGTTGGAGCCCAAGCATCAATATTTACCCATTAATTATCCTAGAAACATCCACATTATCTGCCCTCTATTTCTCCACAGTAACGGGTTTGTATTTCCCTGTGCTATTTCTGTTTTCACATTGTACCTGGTATTAGAGCCGCTTATTCACGTCCTTGCTGTCAGATTCCTTTTGTTTCTGGGTACTCTTTCCCCTCACCCTCAGCACACAGCAGTCTAACATGTGGTATATACATCAGTGATCTTGACTTAATTATCAGAGACCACAGACACCCAACTGAAACTCTGACTTCTCCATTCTCATTTTCCATTTCTCACGATTCCCTCATTGTTGCATTTTAAAAGTTTCTTCACACTGTAGCCAAAGTGAACTTCTCAAAATTCAAATCCATTTAATTTTCAAAGCTGGGTGGTTGGTATGATTGGTATAGATAGATAGATATATAGGTAGGTAGGTAGATAGATAGAGATATATTTAAATAATTACATATAGTTAGCTTGCCATTAGTTATAATATTCCATTTATTTTGTGCATGGGGAAGACATCGATAACTTATAAAGTTCCCTGGTGATTGATAAATGAATCCAGAGTTAAGAACCATGACACCACATACAGGTTGAGGCCAGACTATAAGAGCCTCCAAGACCCAGAACTAGGATTTAGAATGCAACAAAATTGGACACTGGATCATTACTGAAACCTTTGAGTGGAGAAATAAACTAAACAGAGATGTGTTTAAGCTCACAAGCCAAATAACACTTGTAGATTTAACAATGAGACTTAATTACTTCTGAGAAAAGTTATTTATTCATTTCTCACTGGGCTTATGTAATCATCTCAGTTCTGTCTCCAGTTTCCTTCCTTTCCCAATTATTTTTTTCTCCATTTACTTCCCCTGATATCCTTATAGTCATCTGGGTATCTGTCAAGCTACATTTCAGTATATTAATTCTCTTGGTGAGTGGTAGAGCTTGGATTCCATCTGCTAGTTTTATTAAAATCCAAATGGGGGGGGGGGAAGAAATCTCTGCATTATCTAAGCGATCCATGTGAGCTGCCCAGCCCCATTAGCTATTGTCTATTGGAGAAAGATTACGAGTGGCATGATCTTAAGAATGCAATCCTTTGGTGGTTGTTGAAAAGGATCCCAGAAAGGGCAGGGAGGCTACCACCCTGTTCAGTAGCCACAGTCACTGGTTCCTACAGTCAACAGAATTTCAATTGTGAAATCCAGCCTGATGGAACAATAGAATACAAATTTTGATTTAATAATTTAGAAACCAAACACATAATTTCACTTTCCTGCATGTGCTCATATCTCTTAAATGTGTCAGCATAGCCATGGTTTTGCCAGCACAGTCCTGTAGTGTAGGGGGCGGGTGGCGGCGGGGAATACCCAAAACTATTCTAGACAACAGATGGAGAATTCAAGTTAACATGTCAGACAGAGCAACCTAGGGAAGCTCTCTTTTGTAGCCCATCCTCAACCCCACTACAAATTAGAAATTCTAGGAAAAATAGTTTTAAAATAATGATTCAATAATGAAATCCCTATGCATCAGAAATGGAGAACAAATCCTTAGGTGGGGAAGCTACAGGAATTGAAGCAGAACATAGAAAAGATAAAGACTCACAATTTAGAAGTTGGCATTTTCACACCTCTGTAATGAAATCAAGCTCCAGCTCAAGAGTGCAGAACTGAACTCCCCAAACAAACAAGCCTGGCACTAGCAAAGCCCAGCATAGTCCATGACTGGGAGACAGAAAAATACCCTGCTGGCCAGAAAGCCAGCCATCTCCCCCAGGCCTTGTCCCAGGTGACTTCAGAAACAGGAACCTCAAGAAATAGAATCACAAACCCACAGTGCAGCACATGTGCACCACACATCAGGGATGGGCATGGCCAGAAGTGTTCACTGAACACGTCCAGGGAACATCATTCACAGAAACAAGTTCTCTTATTCTGGTCATGGATTTTTATGTAACAAGCCATCGTAAATGCCCATGGCTTAGAATATCCTCCTCTTGTGTTTTGGCAGACTATGAATTGAAATGGGACACAGCAAATCTATGCTGTGTCCATTTATGCTCCATGATATCTGGGACTCAGCTGCGAGTGCCTAAATAACATGACTGGCTTGTTGGAGCTGGTTGTCCTCTGGGATCTTAACAAGGACTGTCGGCAAATTCTTCACTCTTTCTTCATTTGGGCCTCTCCAGAGCTTCCTCTATGGATGGCACATAGGATTCATGAGCCCCACACGGAAGATGTAAATATTTCTATGACCCAGTCTTGTGAAATTAAAAAGTGTCATTACTGCCACATTCCATTGGTCAAACAAGACCTCATCACCAGCCAGGATTCAAAAGGAAGAGACCACACTAGGGTATAAATAACATGAACCATGGCTTACTGAGGGACCATTTTGGACACTAACAATTATATTGTGGGAATCATGCAGTATGCCAGTGTTTGAATGTGGTTGTAGAAATTGTGGTGTAAGGCTTAAATAAAAACACAGGTTAAGAATAAGTCAATTCAATGGCACCCTTCAGAATGACCATATTACTGCCTCATAAAGAGACTTTCATATGTTAGAGCAGCAAAAGGCTCTCTCAGTGTTCCCAAAGGTGTCCTGGAAGATGAATTTGAAGAGAAGGAAGATGCTCTCTATCAGAGCTGGGCTGTGAGCCCCAAGCAGAGTCTGCCATAGACTCACCAGATAGGATTTACAGGGTTGCCCATCTCAGTGGATCCTGACCAGCCTCAGGAGTAAAACACAGTCAGATTCAGGGCTAACTAGGTAGGCAGCTGCCCCATAATTTTAACTATGCATTGAGGAGGGCCAAGGAGACCAGGAGCCAAGTGAATGATTTACTATTGTTTGGAAAGACATAAGACCACTTGTACAACTTTAAGAAATTGAACCAGCATCACAAACCTCCCATCTCAGCCCAGCAGCAGCAATCTCTGAAAAGAAGCACCTCCCCAGGCTGGTTCAATTCACAGGGAAGATGTGTGTTCAAATTAACACAAGTGACAAGTGCCATTGTGCTCTCTCTTCCCAGAGGAAGATTAATTGAGGACACCTGATGTGAGAAAGAGCGTGCAGGAGCCTGGCTGTCAGAGCAGGCATTCTGCATTGTGACAGGTCCTCCTCTGTCTGTCTGGCACTTCAGAATAGAGCAGAGATATGATGGACTCATAATTTAGTCTGCTTGAAAGCTAGCAAAGAAAGAACACCTAGTTTAGTAAGATCAGGATTCTCAAGCATATAAAGGCAATGCTATCTATCAGCATTACTCTTGAAATAAGAAAATGGAAATGTGCTTCCAGAAAGTTCTTCTCCCAAAGAAATCTTTTGGGCAGCTGATCAGGTCCAAATGGATTATAAAATAGCCCAAGCATGAAAACATTCAAGCATAACGGATAACACAGACTAACCTTATCTTAGACTTGGCAAAAGTAATGCCAAATGTTCACAATATTGCATTTCCCAGTCTTCCTTTCTGGATGAGATCATGTGATATGTTCAGGCCAGTGAAATGTGTAAGTCCATGAAAAACCTGTATAGAATTGTCCTGTCTGTCTCTCTGCTTAGGATAATAAGAATAGAGCCCATCTGTGGAGACAGCAGGGTCTTTACATCAAGGCAGCCTGGATCACTGAGGCACTGCATTTGAAACTTATTTGCTACTGCAGACACCAAAAATTTCACCTATTCCATCATTCCAAGGATGTGGTAGGTTTAAATTTGTAGCCTGGGAGATCTATGGGTCACCCCATGAGAGGGATGCCCATAGGAGGTAGCATCCGGATGGGAGAGCTCTATGTTTACCTTGCTTGGAGGGATTTTAGCAGGCATTGTTCTAGAATGTACTGCTACAAGAAGAAAGTTGAGGGAAGCCAGTGTCAGAAAATCATATTGGTTAAATCCTAAGATGAAAGCATAAAAAATCCTTGGAGGTGTGAGTGGGGACTTCCAGGGTATGGTACAAATTGCGCTTGGGATTGATAAAAATAAAATTTCATCTATAGGGCTGGGGTTGTGGCTCAGTAGTAGAGTGCTCGCCTAGCACATGTGCAGCCCTGGATTCTAGCCTCAGCATCACATAAAAACAAATACATAAAATAAAGGTTTAAACAAAAAAGAACTTCATCTACAAATGGGCTGTCTGCACCTCAGTTCCCACTCAGTACCAAATACACTTGAGATGAAAAGTGTGCTGTAAACTCTAACAATGGAGAGTCTTGCTTCTTGGACTGTGAGAACCTTTAACAAAGGTCCTGCTGCTTCTGCCTACACTAGTAGATCCAGCATAGGAGGAAACAGATGTATTCATCATGACAATCCTATGAAATGACTGTAAACAGAACAACCCCCTAGGCTGTGTACCTGGTGCCATGGAGAAAACATTATTTTCAGAAAACTACCACCTCCCTACATCAACTCTTACCTAAGAAAAACATACATTTTTGGAGTAGATTTGAGAGGCAGGGTTTTTTGTTGTTTTTGTTTTGTTTTGTTTTTGTTTTGTTTTGTTTTGGTACTATTCCTGTCCCTCCTGGTTTCTATTAAGAGATCTTACAAGTTAATTACTTGACTTCTTTCTGCTTCAACTATCTCATCTGCCAAATGGAGATAAAAGTAGTTCCCAGGCTGGGGATGCAGCTCAGTGGCAGAGAACTTACCTAGCATGCATGAGGCCCTTAGCTCCATCCCCACCGGCACAATTGAAAAAAATTAAAAAATAATAAAAAAAAAGCTGTCCCTTTTTCATGAGTTACCATAAGAACTATACTGGATCATGAAGAAAAGTACTTAGCACTATGTACAGGATCCTTAAGTACTGGCCAGGAATCCCCACCTTTGTCTTTGCCTCTTCTCTCTCTACAGACCTGAAATAGGCCACTTCTCCCCTTTCAACACCTGCTGTGCAATCCCTGGGGTCCCCACTCTGAGATGGAAGCATCACAGAATAAGGACCCTATTTCTATTCTCTGTCTCTGGATGTCCTGGGTCTCTGACTTGCCACTACTCTAGTCTGCTTTGCATCAACAGGGGCATTGGGAATATACAACCTACAGTCCCACAACTGTCGCTCTGCTAGCAAGGCTTCTTCTAGGGGTAAGGAAACAAGATGACCCCTCATTGGTATGCTTTATTGACCAGAATGTCCCCACTTCCCAGGACATTTTATCTCCCACTTGGTCCTAATGTTCTAGCAGATTCATTTGATTAAAATACAAAACTCCCAAGAAGAGGAAATACAGCAAGTCTTATCCATCACCAATACCTCAATATAGATTAATTTCTCAGATTCCTTCCTGAGAGCAGGTTAGGTGAAAGGCAAATGTAAGAAAAGATGAAGGACTTGGGCATTTAAAAGGCAGCTGACAAGTAAAAGGATCCAAATGAGCGTCCTGAGGGCCCCAGAGACACTTACCTACAGGACATAGAGCTCCACTTACTCCTGCTTCCACCCAGCCACTGCCCTAATGAGGGAAACCAAAACAAAACAAAATCCCCAAAGACTCAGTAGGGCCCTGGGAGTCTCACAGAGAAGAGCTGAGCTTCTAAAGCCTGAGGCTTCAGCAGGTATGATACGGGTCATTCGCATACAGGAAGTAATCAGTGAGCCTGTGCAGCAGGCAGGAGCCCTGGCACCAAAGTCATTTTCATTAAGACTCATTCTGCTCAGCCCAGGAAATTTTGAGCACCGTCAAAACTGTCAGATGCCTGCTTTCCTATTCATTAAAAAGACCCAGGATCCCCTGACCCAATAAAAGTGACACTATGGCCCTGCGGGGAGTGTAAGAACAGGAATAAACACAAAAGACAATAAAATCTAGCAGAAGATCTTATCCTGGCAACATATTGCAGGGCAATAGTTTTAAGCTTTTTAGTTTCCACACTCAAAAATTATATTGAAGACCTGGAGGAGCTTTGAATTAAGCAGGTTAGCTGAGAACTACAAATATTTACCATTTTAGAAATTAAAATTGAGAAATTAAAAACATATTCATTTATGAATTCATTTTAAATAATAATAAAATGTTAACAGACAACATGCATTATCGAAAATAACTATATTAAAAATAAAAGTGCCTGCATGATCAATCGCTTACTTCAGTGCCTCTTTCTATATCCGTCAGTTGTCATATTACTTTCCATGTGACATGGAAAACACCACTGTACATTTGAGGGAGGAAGAGAGTGATAAAGGAAAAGAACAGTTTAGGATTGCTGTGGAAATAGTTTTGACTTTGCAGACCCTCTGGATGGTTCTCAGGGCCCCCAGGAGGCCCTGTCCCACGTGAAGACCTCTGTGTTAGTGGATGGTTTTCAGTAATTGGGCTGCTCTGAAACCATCCATTCCTTGGCTCCTGAGCACCACATGCAAGTCTCCGGGGCCAGAGGGGAAGGTCATAAGTGGCTTCTTCATGAGTAAGGACATGTCTGGATTTAAGATCAAGGCGTCTTGGAGTCTGTATGCTCATTAGATTAGCATAGAATAAAACAGCTGCAGGACTCTGTTGAACCTCTGTATTTGTGACTCCCCAAGAGAAGCAGCTGTGGCCTGAGGTACACAGACTGAAAAGCACAGATGTAGGGAAAATCCCAACATTCACCTGGGATTTCCTCATTTGTAAAATAGAGATCAGGTCCAAACACTGTACAGACATGGCCTTACTTAAGTCACAAGACATGCAAAACTCAGGAGATACCCTTACCTTGTTCTACAAATGACAAATCAGGTGCTTGAAAAAGTACTCAGTAGACACAAAGTGACAGAGTCCTAATGTGAATTCAAGTGTGACATTGAAATCCACGCATTTTCCAGCCCTACTGACTTGGTGAGAAGGTGTCCAGAGGGGAAAGAAAGAGAGGTAGAGGACGAAGTTAGTTCTGGAAGTTTGTCCAGAGCCCACAGAATGTGGTAACTATGTGCTCTGGTTTGGATATGGTGTGCCTGCTGAGGTTCATATGATGAAAATTTGATTCCCCAGAGGAACGGTACTGAGAGGTGATGGAACCTTTAAGAGGTGAACCTTGTTATAGGTGATTGGTTTATGACCATCCGCATAAAGGGAATAATCCTGGTCTCTCCAAGTGGGTTAGGTCTCACTGCAGTGGATTAGTTTCCATAAGAACAGGTTGTTAAAGAGCAAGTCTGGCCCTTCCCTTGACTCTTGCTTCCTCTCTTACCACATGACCTGTTTTCTATACACTGTTCAAGGCTTTTGCACATGCTCCTGTTATCTGTGACACAATGTGACCAGATGTGGTCACAAGATCCTGCCTCCAGCACTGGGAGTCAAAATAAACCTCTTTTCTATACAAATTGCCCAGCCCCCAATATTTTGTGATAGTAATACAATGTGGACTAAAACACCATGCTAAGAATATAAGAACACTCAATGCCTAATAAATATATGTGGGAGATTTTTAAAAGTGGAAAATGGAGTGATGATTGCCAGATTGCCAGAAGGTCCTTAGTGAGGGTCCATGTCCCCAGGCGACATACCTGTGGATATATATATGTATGCTACACCTCAGAAGGGAGGGAGGAAGGCAATTCTTCCTCCTCTCTTTTCATTTGAATGCTAATATCTTGGCATAATTTGTTGCCAAGCATTTTTCTCTCATGACTTAGGAGAATGGAGGCAGAGGGTTAGCATGCTGATTGTTCAGAGCACTGGCGAAGCAGAAGATGACCTAGAAAAGATCTTTCCTTAAAAAAAAAAAAAAAAAAAAAAAAAAAAAAAGCCATAATGTGCTGTCCCTGGATAATAATGACATTCTATCTCTAGGCACTATTAAGGAGTTTCAGAAATATCATGGTATATGGGGAAAAAAAGTGATTTTTTTTATACAGCTGCAGCTTACTAAATAAATATATATTTCAAACCTGCTCCTTTTAACGAGAATTTAAATTGTATTCTCATAAGGCTGCCAGAGTCTGTCCCTAATTCGCATGCAGATTGTTTCCATCTTCTTATGCAAAAAAATGTAGATGGACTTCCAGTTCAAGATCATGCCTGGCTAACAGCCCGCAACACAACCTGTCCCATTTTCTCACTTTAAAAATGTGAGAAAAAAATGAAAACTCTCATTACTATGGAAAACCACCAGTGATAGACAATCTAATGTCAGAATCAGAGAGGAATTGGCACTAATTATGAAGCAGATGGAGCTGCACTAAGAAACACCAAGCCAAGGAGCCCTCTGTGCCACACCTAGATTAGATTCACAAAACACAGAAGCCAGACAAAGGCAAGGCAGAGGGACAGGACTTCTGTGCTGGGATCTGACCCACCTGACCAGAGGATGCTAAGCCTCAGATCTTACCAGGAAGTAGTGCATGGACTCTAGACCAGACTCTACTGTCTAGAAAGGAGGGAGAAGGGACAGGATGTAAGAGTATATATAGTATATAAAGTGATATTTGCTCCCACAAATAAAGAGTTAATACATTAAATTCTCTGGTGTCAGTGCTATTTTGGAAGTCATGTGTGGTGTGCATCTATGTGTGTATACCTAACTACAATAATTCAGTGTCCTAATAAATCAGGTAACTGAAGGAGAGAAAAACTCCCTTTGGATAAAGACCCTTCAAAAACATGCAAGTGACCTGGTGCCAATCACACTGACCTGCCTCAAGATGCAGGAAAGGACATGATTTGTTCAGTATACAATGAACAGAGCCTGAACAAGAATAATTGATTTGCCATATCTACTTCTAATCACCAAACCTGAAAAAAAAATCTGGTTATGTTTTGAGAAAAAAAAATTAAAGAAGCCATAAATAACTTGTAACTATAAAAGTGAACTTTATACCAAGAAAATGAAAACAACATCTGGAAACCTCAGAAGAAAAGGAAATCTCTGAAAAAAGATATATACCAAAAAAATATATATCTTAAGGAAAGGAAAACATTTCCTTGATGTGAGAAGACATAAATAGGAAGAGTGTCATCAGCAAAAGAGCAGGAAGGGTGAAGGGTAAAGACATGAAGGGCAGGGATGAGGGAGGAGAAGACCTGCTACAACCACACTGGAGGCAGCAGCAACCAGAGAACAGAAAACCCAATGGATTGCTGCAAAGACTAGTCTGAGACACCTTGCAGAATGCCAGGTAAAAGAATAAAGAAATGGAAACCTCATCAGAGGAGACAGGAATGAAAGACAGCAAAGAGTGCTCCTGGAAGAGAAACAAAATTCCATGAGAGAGACCCAGAATCAAACCTGCAAAATAAGAAACCCTTCCTGAACTCAACAGAAGTGAGGAGAGGCTTGGCTGAGCAGGTCTAAGGGCTCACCATTTCTAAGCACAGTAATGGCATGATCCCACCCACCACGTCCACCTTGCCAAGGCACTTTTATTCATTTCATTCCAGATGTATACACCAGGCACTGCAATTATCAAAATTAAAGAAAAAGTCCTCTTAGTTTTAGGTAGGACAAAATTGTTTACTTATGATACCTACAGTGATTTTAGATTTCTTTGAAAAACCAAGTATAGTATATCATAGAAAGAGAACTATAGTTTTAAAAAAGTATCGTATGTGGCCCAGGGATTTCCTATGTTACCTTTGATCATGAAGGCAAACATGACATATGCACATATATTAAGGCTTAAAATCCATGACATTAGTATTGAATGCTTAAAAAAAATGCTTAAAGTTATTCCACAACCAATGGAGAGTTGGAGCAGAATTAAGGGCCTAAGATCAAATAAGTCATGGTAGAGTTGTGTTGAAACTATTGAAATGTAGATAAGTATAAAAATTGTTACATGTAGTTATATACTGAAAGTATATATCAAATATGATGCTACAAAAAGAATATACATTAATGAACTATACCCTCTAGGTATCATTTCTATTGGTTGAGTTTCTCAAGGAATTTTTAAGTATGGGTATAAAGGTTTCTAAACAAGGATGCAATTAGTAACATTAGTTACAAAATGGAAAAAAAAGTTAAAATTAGAATAAAACAATATAGGTTGCTTAAATTTAAAAAAAATGTATACATAATGAAATAATATAGGACAATGTAGACAAAATTCAAGTACAGGGTAACAAACTGTGATGTCATGTAAAAAGAGCAAGTTAAAATCCAATATATAATTCTACTTTGGAAAAATACGTATATGTGTATGTACATAAGAAGATCTTAGAAGATGGAAAGATCTACTTTGTTCATGGATAGGTAGAACTAATATTTTCAAAATGACCATTCTCCCAAAAGCACTGTACAGATTCAATGCAATTCCAATCAAAATCTCAATATCATTCCTCATAGAAATAGAAAAAGCAATCATGAAATTCATCTAGAAAAATAAGAGACCCAGAATAGCCAAAGCGATTCTTAGCAAGAAGAATGAAGGGGGTGGCATTACTATTCCAGACCTTAAATTGTACTACAAAGCAATAGTAACAAAAACAGCATGGTATTGGCATCAAAACAGACCAACTGGTACAGAATAGAAGACTCAGAGACAAACCCACATACCTACAGTTATCTTATATTAGACAAAGGTGCCAAAAACATTCACTGGAGAAAAGACAGCCTCTTCAACAAATGGTGTTGGGAAAACTGGAAATCCTCATGTAATAAAATGAAATTAAATCTCTTTCTCTCACCATGCACAAAACTTAACTCAAAGTGGATCAAGGACCTAGGAATTAAACCGGAGACCTTGCACCTAATAGAAGAAAAAGTAGGCCCAAATCTCCATCATGTTGGTTTAGGCTCCAACTTCCTCAATAAGACTCCTATAGCACAAGAACTCAAAACAAGAATCAATAAATGGGATGGATTCAAACTAAAAAACTTCTCAGCAAAAGAAACAAGCAGTGAGGTGAATAGAGAACCTACAGAATGGGAGCAAATCTTTACCACAAGCACATCAGATAGAACACTAACCTCAAGGATTTACAAAGCTCTTAAAAGCCTTAACACCAAAAAACAAAAACAAAACAAAACAAAAAAACAAATAAACCAATCAATAAATGGGCCAAGGAACCAAACAGACACTTCTCAGAAGATGATATACAAACAATCAACACATATATGAAAAAATGTTCACCATCTCTAGCGATTAGAGAAATGCAAATCAAAACAACTCTTAAGATTTCATCTTACTCCAGTCAGAATGGCAGCTATCAAAAAAAAAACAAGTAAAAGATTTAAACAAGAGTATAGTAGATTTAGATTTTTAAGGGTAGAAACAGGATTGCGGGGGGACACTATGAGATAATTTATAGAAATCAGGTGGGAGATGAATGTGGAAGAAAGCCAAACAATGGCAGTGGGAATAAGCAGAAGTGGACAGATTCTAGGGACTCTAAAGAGAGGGACTGATGGGGTTGGAGATTGGTAGGCACAGGAGCCAGGCTGCAGATAATTACCATGCAGTGTGCCAGCCTGAATCAATGCAGATGAAAGTACCTCAGCTGCTAGGAGGTCCATCTGGGAGGAGTTGGCAAGTCTTAGAAGAAGAAATCGTGCCTCCTCTGAATTTTAAAGGATAAGGAAAAATCAATTGGACACAGAAGAGAGGAAGGCCTGTTCCACCAAAAGTGTTTAACTTGTCTCACTGTTGTCTTTCTCAGCCAAATTGCAAACACACTCACCAAATTTGCATTAACATTTTTAAAGGGAGGGGAAAGGACTGTTCCTTCTGGAACCTGGGAGCACATTCAGTCAGAGCCTGGATGGCAATCCCCAGATGGTGCTGCCCCAGACAAGAGGGCTTTGCAGAATGGGGCTACTCTCTGCTGAGCGCCTCATTTACTCCTGAATGGAGAGCTCCTGGGAATCAGGCATCAGTCATGCATAGTGCAGTTACAGTTTCTAGGAAAATTTCATTTGACCCCAGTGACTTACAATAACAGAGTAACGTTCCATTGCCTAGTCGTAATCACTATGACCTTCTTTGGGACTGAGGTGTCCTTTCCCTAAGGACCTGCTCTAATATGCCATTCAGCAGATTGGAGCTTCTGTCAGAACATAAAGTTGTCATATTGGCAGGTTCTCCCTGAGGACCTCAAGTACCTAAGGATTTGAACAAACCATTCATTTATGTGCAGAATGAAGTACAAATCTCCAAAATAGCAAATAAAATAAAATGAAATAAAGGTTATCTGTAATTATGCTTTTAGCAGACATTTGAAGTAGAAATAGGTCATTGGGATTTCTGTTTCAAATCATAATAGAAAATTTTTTATCAGAAGATTTCTTTTTCACATAATCTATTCAGCATTTTTACCAGTCATAATTTATAACAATAAAAATAGAAATAATCATAATAAAATAATGTGAAAATTTGCTACTGGTTACTAGGCCCTGTTATGAACATCTCTATAACAACTACATATAGCAGGTAAATCAATTTCTATAGATGTCAGAAAGAAATTTATCTATTTGATTGAACCAAACTTGATCTACCATTCATACTGAGGTGTTAAGACTTCTATTTTTTAAAACCATCTTGCTATCAAGAAAGGCCATCACCTGAGCTGGGGATATAGCTCAGTCTGTAGAGTGCTTGCCTCACAGGCACAAGGCCCTGGGTTCAATCCCCAGCACCACCAAATAAAAAAAGAAAGAAAGGCCATCATCCACTGTCTTCACTTTGACCTTTGCTCTCAAAGTCACCAAAACTGAATTATTGACAGGTTTCTCCCAAACTAATGTAACTAATGTTGACTTATTATTTTATCACCTCTATAACTACATTTGAAAAGGGCATAGCTAGCATAAAGGGAAACTTCTAGACACTGTGGCCATCCTGTCACAGAAAGAGATTCAGAAAAGAAACCTGAAAACTCCAGAGAGGAATGCATGTTATGTAAGTTTTCCCCTAGAGTTGGCAGCCTTTGTTCAGAGTTGGTTATGAGCTCACTCAGTTCTACCCATAGGCCCACACAACTTCACTTCCTGACATCTGTTCTCTCCTCCCAGGATCTGGAAGGTTTCTTTCTTCTGATAAAGTGTGAAACATTTATAGGGATAAGGTTCAGAAAGGGAGAGAAAGTAGACAGTGGGATTCGAGGGGCCTGCTTTGGGACTCAGGAAGTTGGATTTTTTAAACCACTCACCCTGCAAAGTTATTCTTGCTCATGTAGTTTTAGGAACAATGCTTTGAGAATGTCTGAAGTTGAGAATGTGGTGGGGATGCCCATAGTGGGTAAGACTATGGAGTCATAAAGCCTGGGGTCAAACCTCACCTCATGCCTAATCTGGTGGGTGAACTTGGAAAGTTGATTAACAGTATAAGCCTCAATTTTTTTTTTTAATGGAGGCAACAATATATGAAAATCAAGTCCTATAATGTATATAGGTAAAAGCTTAGCTCAGTGTCTGGATTATAGTAGACAAGCAAAAAGAGGAGTGATTATTTATTATAATTGTATTACATGAATCACATAAAACACGTAGTGCCATAGTGTGCATGTAAGCCCTCATTTTATTGGACAGAGTAATTAAGTAGAAATCCCCACACATCTGTTGCCTGTGAGATTAGATGAAGGAAATAGCTAATGTTAGTAGACAGCAAGTGTTACCAAGCTCCTCAAGTGGATGATCCATTTAAGTTTCCACTTGGAAAAGGAACAAAAAATAGTAGATCCTTCTAATACCCTTCTCAGCACACACTAAATACCAGGGCTCTCAGAGCCACAGGTGCCTGCAACTACAACTCCCATGCTACTCTTGACATCACCACATTCCAAGAAAAGGGAATATACATAAGACTTAAAACTCAGTAATTAAGACACCGCAACCAAAGAAGGACATCACAATGTATTGTTATGACACCTATCACACTTATGGAAAATATTCCATGTCCCCTAAACTGCACCAAACCCTCTACTGGATTAGATCATTCTATCCTAACAATCACTGTAGGTGATAAGTGTTGTTTTTATCCCTATTAAGGTACTGAAGGACAGAGAGGTTAAATAATTTACCCACACTGTACATCTCATAGTCTGTACACATCATACCCAGGCCAACATATTCCAGAGGCTGTGCACCTAACCACAACCAATGTAGTCAAGTGCATGGCAGGGTTGCCAGAATGTGGGTAAACCTGAGTGAAAAAGTGGTTTTCTGCTCCATACGAGCTGTTATCCCCAGCTTTTTAATCAAAATCAAGAAGAATGACTTTATGACATTTTCTGGCAAATGGATGGATCTGGAGACTATCATGCTAAGTGAAATAAGCCAATCCCCAAAAAGTAAAGGTTGAATGTTTTCTCCGATATGTGGAAGCTAACCCACGATGGGCAGGGGAATAGAAGTTCAGTGGATTAGACAAAAGGGACTGAAGGGAAGGGAGAGGAGATGGGAAAAGGAAAGACAATGGAATGAATCTGACACAACTTTCCTATGTACATTTATAAATGTACTACAGTGAATCTCACCATCATGTACATCCACAAGAAACTGATTTTTTAAAAAATTGGATAAATCACAGAAAGATAATTGAGGGAAGGAAGCAGGAAGTGGGGAGAGGGAGGAAGAAGGAGAGGTACTGGGGTCTGAATTAGAACCAAATATATTTCATGCTTGTATATTTATGTCAAAGTGGATTCTACTGTCATGTATAACTAAAAAGAACCTATAAGAAATTAAAAAAAAAAGATAAAAGAAGACAAGCCCAACTTGGAGAAAATATTTGTGAAAGCACATATCTGATAATATCACCCAAGATATACACAGAACTCTTAAAATTCAACAATAAGGAATAAACTGATTTTAAAATGGGCAAAAGCCTCATATACCTCCCCAATTAAGAAGGCAAATGAAGTTATGAAAAGATTCTGCACATCCTATGTCATCGAAGAAATGCAAATTAAAGCAACAACAAGATATCCCTGCACACCTCTAAGAATGGCCAAAATCCAGAGCACTGACAGTGCCAAAGGCTGGTGAGGATGCAGAGCAACAGATTTTCTTACTCATTTGCTGGTGAGAATGCAAAATGGGACAGTCACTTTAGAAGATAGTTTGGCAGTTTCTTACAATACTAAACATACTTGTACCATATGGTCCAGCAATCACCCTCATTGGTATTTATCCAGTTGAATCGAAAACTTGTCTCCACACAAAAACCTGAACACAGATGCTTATAGCAGTTTTATTCGTAATAGCCAAAAGTTGGAAACAACCAAGATGTCCTGCAGTAGGTGATGGAGAAATAAACTGTGGTACATATAGACAAAGGAATACTATTTGACACCAAAAAGAAATGAGCTATGAAGCCATAAAAATGCACAGAGGAAACTTAAATGCATATCACCAAGTGAAAGAAGCCAATGTGAAAAGCCACACCTTGTATGATTCCAACTATACGATTTTCTAGTAAAAGCAAATCTATGGAGACAATGAGAAGATCATGGGTTACCAGGGCTTAAGACTGAGGGAGAGATAAATAGGCATAGCACAGGGGATTTTTAGGTTAGTTAGGATATCACAATGGTGGACAAATGTCAATAGACATTTATCAAAACTGCTAGAATGTACAACACCAAGAATAAACCCTAACGGAAACATTGGACTTTGATAATGGTGTGTCAATGTGGCTTCATCATTTGCAGCACAAGTGCCACTCTATGTGGGATGTGGACAGATTGGGAGGCTGTGCATGTAGGGGGCAGAAGGTATGCAGGGACTCTTCATTCTTCTTACTCAATTTTGCTATAATCCCAAAACTGCTCTATAAGATATGATCTATTCTCTTTTGAAAAAGAAAGCACATTAGACAATTATATGTTAATAAAGCTAGGAGAAAAAGGAATAGAGGTTGATTTTCAAACACAAATGCAGTAATTCATTTATAAACAGTGATCTTCAGGAAGGGAAGACTCGTGTTCATTTTATTCACTTTTCTTAAAATTTATTCTGAAATAATAAAATCAAATAAAGTTGCAGAAATAATAAAGAGGACCTCTGTACCCTTTGTCTAGTTTTCCCCAGTGTTATTTTTTAGATATACATGACAGTAGGGTATATTTTGACATATTATATATAAATGGAGTGCAACCCATTACAATTCTGATTCCATTTCTTGTGGTTGAGCATGATGTGGCGTTACACTGGTTGTGTATTCATATATAAGCATAGGAAAGTTATGTCCGATTCATTCTACTCTTTATATTCCCATCTCCTTCCTTTTCCTTCCTTCCCCCTTTGTCTAATCCAATGAACTTCTTTATTTCACTTCCCTACCTTCCCTTGTTATGGGTTAGCATCAGAGATCATTCAACCTTTGGTTTTTGGGAACTGGCTTATTTTGCTTTGGATGATATTCTCCAATTCCACCCATTTACCAGCAAATGCCATGATTTTGTCCTGTTTATGGTTGAATAATATTCCATTATGTATATTTACCACATTTTCTTTATCCATTCATCTGTTGAAAGGTAGCTAGGGTCAAATGGTGGTTCCATTCCAAGTTTTCTAAGGAATCTCCATACTCCTTTCCAGAGTGGTTGCACCATTTTGCAGTACCACCAGCAATGTATGAGTGAACCTTTTCTCCCACATCCTCCCCAATATTTATTGTTACTTGTATTTTTGATAATTGCCATTCTGACTGGACTGAGATATAATCTCAGTGTAGTTTTTGTACCACATTTTGCATAACTCTAGTTCAATACATAATGCAGGACACTGGACCCGAGTACAGTGCATGTGCACTGCTCTCTGCCATTTTGGCTCCTGTGTGTTTATGTAACTACTCCACAGTTTCTTGTGCACTGTGTCATCCAGGGTTGGCAAGATACTCAATAATACTCTTGAGTGATTCAATGAGCAAAAGATGGATAAGCCCATAACTGAGTGGATGACTGAGTAGTTGACACAAGTAACTGGCATATAGCTCTGATTTGAGTATGGGATCGATCTCACAAATCATTTTTACTCATATAAAAGTCTCAAACTGGGGGCTGTTTATAGATGCCTGGATTGGGAGTGCCCCACTATACTTCAAGTTAGCTAATTGAGCCTGTGTGACTTTAATTGGCATCCCAAAGTATTCATTTTGCTGGTGTTGTTCTAATTAGTCATACACGACAGCAGAATGCATTTTGATTCATTGTACACAATTGCAGCACAACTTTTCATTTCTCTGGTTGTACACAATGTGGAGTCGCACACCATTCATGCAATCATATATGTACCTAGGGTAATGATATTCATCTCATTCCACTGTCTTTCTTATCCCCATGTCCCCTCCCCTCCTCTCACTCCCCTCAGCCCAATCCAAAGTTCCTCCATTCTTCCCTTACCTTACCACCCCCCACCATTATGGATCAGCATACATATTTCAGAGAAAACATTTCGCCTCTGGTTTTTTGGGATTGGCTTATTTCACTTAGCATGATATTCTCCAACTTCATCCATTTACCTGAAAATGTCACAATTTTTTTTCTCTTTTAATGCTGTGTAATATTCCATTGTGTATATATACCACAGTTTCTTTATCCATTCATCTATGGAAGGGCATCTAGGTTGCTTCCACAATTTAGCTATTGTGAATTGAGCTGCTATAAAGATTAATATGGCTGTGTTACTGTAGTATGCTGATTTTAAGTCCTTTGGGTATAAACCAAGGAGTGGGATAGCTGGGTCAAATGGTGGTTCCATTCCAAGTTTTCCAAGGAATCTCCATACTGCTTTCCAGAGTTGTTGCACCAATTTGCAGTCCCACCAATAATGTATGAGTGTACATTTCCCCCCACATCCTAGCCAACACTTATTCTTGCTTGTATTCTTGATAATTACCATTCTGACTGGAGTGAGATGAAATCTTAGAGTAATTTGATTTGCATTTCTCTAATTACTAGAGATGTTGAACATTTTTTCATATATTTGTTGATCGATTGTTTATCTTCTTCTGAGATGTCTGTTCAGTTCCTTAGCCCATTTCATTCTTATTGAAATACTGTAACATGAAAATAGGGAAAAGATAAAAAGCATATTCCAGATGATTGGAAAGATACAAACCTATCTATATGGCAAAACAAACAAACTTCAAGGCTTTCTTGTCAGATTTCAGAGCAAGAGACATTGAAAACCACCATGTGGAAAGAAAAACAAACATACCTTTGTTTTAAGAGGAAGTGGTAATCATCAAGACTGAGTTCACAATCAAGAAAACCAAAAGCTGGAGCTAAAAGTTGTTCCTGGTGTCAGTTATGGAGGAAATACACCAGATTCTGTCATGGAAGAGCAGTGTCCTCCAGTGGGTAAGGCAGGAGGCAGGATGGGCCGGGCTGGGGAAGTAGGACTTGGGTACATGCAGCAGAGTCAGTTCCTAACCTGGGCAATGATGCTATCCAGAGAGCTGTGGCAGGGTTATTAATATAATTAATTATTATTGCTATTGTTGTTATAATTAGATCTCAGCCCTGACAAACCTCAAAAGCTCCAGGTAGAAGTCTTACTCTCTAAACACAACTGGACTTTGATTTGGCCAAATGGGAGTAGAAAAAAATTCTTCCTCTTATCTGCTAAGATTTTTCTGGAACCATCTAATAACTTGTATAGGAGTGACATCATCCCTGAAAGAAATTATCTAAACTACAATTTGCATATTACAAAAGACCCTCAGGAAAAACCCTTCTGCTGCACTTGAGACCCCTGACAACTTCACACACTGGCTGTCTTTTCAGAAGTGTCCAATAGGCCAGAAGACTATGAGGACTACCCTGGGTCTCTATGTGTTTCTCCCCAGATAAGCTGAAAATAGAAACTGAGAAAATTTAAATGTCTATGATTTCTCATTACAGTTAATTTTGTTTAGAAAGCATTTTGGCATATGTTTTATATTTCTATTAAAGAGAAGAGAGGGACTTGTTCTGTAGACTCCCAAGAAAATAACAGAAGTTAGGTCAGAATTCACAGTGTGCCCACAGTCGCTAATCTTAAAACACTAATAAGGGGGGTCAAAACCCTCTCACCTACTCTTTTCTAAAACCACTAATCATTTCCCAGCTCACAGCAAAACCCTTCCAATCCTTACCAACCCAAGATCCAGGCTGGCACAGGCTTCCTGAGAATCCCAGCCTGACCAGGAGTTCTTGCAGAGCAAGTTATATCTGGAGACAGCTGAAGCTTATACCTCAAAGGCAATGAAGATAAGGGAAACCCCTTGACCAGTTTGTTTGCCTCTTCATGTCCTGAAATTCCCATCTCCTTGTGAATAAAATTTCAAAATAACTTCGGTCCCAGAGAGAAGTTGTATTTAAGATCATGAAAAATTGACTACCCTCTGGAAAGATGGGAAAAAGAGAAAGATCAATTAACACATACAAAGAGTCTGTATTCAGAAGGAATCTGAGGAATTTAGCTAATGCAATCCAATAAAAAAAAACATCATAAAAGATATAAATGAAAAAATGAGTGAAATTATCAGTTTGCAAAATCATGTTACTATGTGAGATGAAAATACAAGATTGTTTTTGAGAAACCACTGGGCCTAAACAGAAATTCAATTAAAGAAGCTGATTATAAAATGAACAAATAGAAAAGGTAATTAGCTATTCTATATAGTAGCTATAACCAATTCAAAAATATAATGAAAAACAAAAGATTGACTTCTCAGTAGCAGTCAATGTAGAATGCATATGAATAAATTTTGAAGCAATTGTGGTTACATATGAAGAAAATTGCAAGTTTACTGAGTGACATTTTAAAAATTTAATATTGAAAATCTATTCAATGTTTCTCGTAAAAGACAGGAATTAAAGGCCAGAAACAAATCAAATATACACAAGAATTTGGAATATAAGAAAAGTGCATTTGAAATGAGTTGGGTCAAAAGACTGTTGAATAAATAGTCTCTGTCCCTGTGCTGCAGCAGATTGACATTCCTACTTTTCTGAACATGCTTAACCCTGTGTTTACTAAAGACCTCTGGACCTGTTCCCCCTGACGGGAACAATCTTTCCCTAAAGTCTATATTCCTGGTCTTTGTTCAATATGCCTCCATAGAGTATGAGCAGCTTGAAGTCTTTATAGCCCTGGAGCTTATTTTATCTCTGCTTTCCAGATGTTGGATACAATCTCTCAGAGTATGCAAAGTAGAGAGACTCTAAATGGTTAAAAACCCTTACTTGGGCTGTGACGAAAACAATTAGATGTACACAATTCTGAACATGGTGCTATTGGGCTTCTGAACTAACAGATCCAGTCTGCCAAGAAGAGGATATTTCCTAGGAGCCATACACAGAGCCATCTTTGACTCATCTGCATGGCACATCCCCACCCCTGTTCTCTAGCTTTTCACCCGGCTTCATATTTGGATTATAGCACCCATCCCTCTGTGACATTATAATCCATATTTATTTGGTTTTGTGTTTATTCTCTGCCTTCCTCATTAGAAAGTTAACTCTATGGAGACTTCTGAAGAGAATGGGATCCTAATAAACATTTGCTGAATGAAGAAATACAGGAAAAGATTGAGAAAGGAAATATACAAAAATAGGCCAAAGATCCCAGTACAACCATGAAAATGTTTTCAGGAAAATTGTATGTAATAGAGTAGGAAAGGAGTTTTGTAAGTGTGACACCATGGTAGAAATCATTAAGACTAAGAGATCAAACTAAATATTTTTAAATTATGACACTTTAATTATAAAGTTAAAATGTTTTAAATAAAATGGGATTGTAAACAAAATATAACAAAAATAGTATTTACATAGTCAAAAAAGAATTAACATGCTCACCAATTAAGGACTTCCTACACATCAATATAGAAGATAAATACTTAATAGAAAAATAAACACACATATATGAACAGGTAAGAGCCAAAAGGAAAAGCAATTTGCCAGTAAACCTTCTTTCAGTGTTCAATTTTGCCACAAACCAAATAAATGCAAATAAGAATAACAATGAGCTGCCATATTTTTCAATAAAAAAAGAAAGTAGTAGTTTTCAGGACATTGGTAGTACTTTAGGCCATTTTTATTCAATATAATCTGAAGTGGGATCAGCAAAATGCTTTGAAAGTATTTATCCCTGGATTATATTTTACTTTTTGGAACTTTCTAACCACTCACAATTGGTATCGCATGATAAAAATGTAATTCTACATAAAAAATAAATAGTATGGTAAACCTCCAGCTCCCAGAGTATATCTATCCTGGAAAATAATGCCCCAGCACTGAAACTACCGAAAGTGTTACAGCTTTCAGTAGCACAGATAGGGGCGGATTTTTCTCTGCTTTGGACCAGGGTTGGTAAATGAGGGTAAATGGTGCAGAGAGAGATCTTGTAGGACAAATAGAGGTTTTCCAGGTGACCAATGGAGGAAGCGACTATAAGCAGATGAACAGGTGTGCAAAGGAAGAGGAGCACAACGCAGCATGGGAAGTGTAGCATGCTAGTAAAAAACAAGAGACACTTGGAATTCACAGTGTCTGGAATCCACAACTAATACTAAAAATCCATCATGTAACAGAACTTGAATTAAAGTTCACCTCACTGGTTATAGGTTCAAGACGGGTTTCGATGAGTCAAAGCAAGGGTCAGCAAAAAAACCAAGAGCCTATTCCTCTGATGATAGAACAAGTTGCAGGGAAGTGGTGGTGGTGGCCACTGGGGCACCAGGCAGTGTATTTTAGATTCAGTGGTTGACACAGTGGTTCTGGAAAACCAGCTGCCAGCCTGAAACCAGGGGCAGTTGAGTGCAGGTGCAGCCCCTTCCTGACATGAGGAAAAACCCACTGTCACCTTTACTCATCATCCAGGCAACTCAGTGAGAATTCCCTGAGTTGCTTTTGGACTATTTTACTTGCCATACCAGATATCCATAACATTTTATCAATTTTAATTTCACTGAGGCTGGATTTGTGAGCCAAGCTGACCACTCAACTAGATTTTCTTTTGTTTATTTATCACTATGTGCACATGCACATTTACATGATGAGGTTGTTATTTTGTGAAAAGAAGCCATAGAAAGATGATTATTGATAATGCAAGTGCTGGTTATAAAGGGAAAAATTGATAGTTCTTAGGCAGATAAAACAACTTCTGGATAGATGAAAAGGGAGAAAAATACTAACTTGTCTCAAAGTTTGAATGGGAATATGTTTAGCATTTGGAAAGAAATAAAGGTGATTTATTAAATTGTTTTAATGATTCAAAATTTGTTCCTTAATTTTGAGATAAGATAACTGAATAATGTGGTTAACTTACGATGTAACAGGTGTCTGGCTCTTTACAGAAACCTATGCAGAGCAAAAGTACCATCAAAGCTTTGAAACAACACTTGCTGCAAAATTAAAAAGTTGGAAATTTTAGGAAATCATTTTCTTGGCAGATTTTAGATAATAGGCTTTTGTGAAGAGAAGTCTTCATAATCACACCTCTATACAAATGTGGACTCTATAGGAATAATTAACATCATTCATCACTCTTGATCGGTGTTACTATGGAGATGTGAATGCAATATTGTGTGGAGGTTATTTTCATGACAAAATATACTGTAATTGCTATCTAAATTATATTACTACTGCATTTATAGAATCATCATAGAAGTCACAATTTTTTCAGTTACAATTTATCGCATTGTATGGAAAGAAATTATATGACATTTCAGAGAATGGAGTTTGACAACTGTCTTGGGATATTTCCTTTATAAATACCAAAAACTACATTAGTACTATTATAGGAAAACCTAGGAGGGTAAAAAAGAACAGAAGATGGTATTGAGGAAATGGGAAAGAAGCAGCACATGCCGCTGTCTTTCAAGCCATTCTTGGGAGTTAGAGTCACTTAAGAATCACAATCATGGGAGTTACTGAATCACACTGATTTTCTACAAATATTCCCCCAGAAATGATCTGGAGAAAAAAACTGAAAAAGGGAGCTGGGGATATCTAAACAGCAACATCCCATCATGGGGATTTTGCTCCCATGTAAGACTAGAGGTGATGATGTCTTTAATACAGAGGGGTTCCAAGTCTCCTTGGAGGACAGCGTTTCTCATAAAGGGGTCTAAATGGCCCTGCAGTTTCATATCAGTTGTTATAGTTCAGTCCTTGTAAAAAGCCATGTCCACCACTCAGGTGTATTCTCTGTCACACACCTGCCAGCCTTTTCTGTTGTTCCCTTGTTAGTTCTCTTCCCATTGAATGATTGCATTTTTTTCTGAGATGTTTTTGTCAGGCAGGATCTCTCCTAAGGGACTCTGACAGCACTAGCCTTACATTACCCTTAGAGCTAGTTACCAGTCACAGTGGCCTTTGGATAGATTGCTCTGATTACCTAGGTCTGGATCATGAGTCCACCCTACATGTGGAGCATATAGTCAATACCACCCAAATCACGTTAAAACCTGCTTGAGGGGAGGATATTTGAGATACTGTGTTCAAGAGAAGAAAAGTGCAGAGTAGGCGAAAAAAAAAGAGAGATGAGTAAAATCTCAGCAAGTTTCCCAATTTTTCAGTACTCTGAATCTCATCAAAGTTAGAATCTTTAAGAATGATTCTTAGATGACTCTGTTCCTTCCCTGGTCTCCATGCGCAGCCTTGTGCAGAGACAGAGACGGGCAGCTTCATGGGGAAGCTCTGGAGGTTACAGAAAGATTACTATGCCGGAGATCAAATCTACAAAGAAGGACAACCTGTGCCATTCCTGGCAGAACCATCCCCTTTATCTCTTTTCACAGAGCTCCATTTATTTCCTCTATTTTTCTGACTTTCATAAAGAAATAAATGGTTTTAAAGAAATAAATTTCACAAATATAAAATTCATAAATAAATAAATAAATGTGTGTCTGGGACCACATTACCAACATACCCTATATCCTCTTCTCTAAGGAGCAAATTTTTATAATAGCAGAGCTAAAAAAAAATAAATAAATAAGAACTGTCTGCTAAAGATCCAGAGAAAACAAAATGGAGCTTGTGAAAAGTAGTGCTTTATGAGTTAATTTACAAAAGCCTGAAACAGAGTTTTAAAATGTTCATTTCTTTAAAATAGTATTTAAAATTTTTAGTAGTTTACTCTGAGGAAATCATTGAAAACTGCTGATTAAGCTTTTGGCAGAGATTTTCATCACAGGGCTATTTATAACAGCAGAAAATTATAAACAAGTTAAATGCCCAACATTGAAAGAACAGTTAAGCAACATTTGCAAACCTACTTGAAGAATATTATGTACCATTAAAAATAATGTCAACCATAAATTTGTGATAAAATTGAAAACATGTATTGTAAATGAAAAGCAAGATGGAAAATTGTGTTTGCACTATGAACTCCTGGTATGTAAAAAATAAAACTTTACATTAAAAAATAAAAGACGAAAAGGATCACTCCAGAATGTAAATTAATGGTGGCTTTTGGTGATAATAAAGCATTTCATTTTTCTCTCCCAGCTTTCTGCATTTGTCTAGTTTCCATATTTTGTGTAAATATAATCAATGTTCAATTCTCAATTCATCTCCACTGACCTGTCAGCAGAATTTGACATAGCTGATCACTCCCTCCTTCCCCAAAAAAACCTTCTTAACTATCTTTCCAGAACCTACTCTCCTGTCCTTTCTTGTACCCTACTGATCCCTCCTTTCTTATCTCTATCCCTTGATCTCTTGAAGTTGGGTGTCTAAGAGTTGTATTTCCTCTACAGCCACACCCACTGTGGGATCTTTAGTGATCCCACACAGCAGCATGACTTCAAATGTCATCCTATATCAATGACTCTCTCATTCACATCTCCAGACTAGACCTTTCTCCTAAACTCTAAGCTTAAATGTGCAACCCTACTAGGTCTCTCCATGGTCTATCTTACATAATTTACATCCAAAACTGATTCCTGATCTTCTTCCCTCAAACCTACTCCATCTGGATCTTTTCCCATCTGATTTAGTCTAGGCTTTGTCAAGAAATCAGAGTCATTCTAATTGTTATGTGAATAAAATAATTTAGTATATAAATTGTTGCTTCCCCACATGTGGGCTCAGTTGGAAAAGTGAAGACCAAGAACACTGAAGCCAGTAGGTTGAGGAAAGACAGAGGTTGATGGTCCTCAAGAGTTCCCCAGAAACTACAGCAATTCTCAAGCTCCCCATCAAAGCTCCTACCAATTGCTTCAGCTGCAGCAGAGCAGCCTCTTTCAAAAGCCTGAGATGCTACTGAGAACCTTGCAGCTGCCCATGTATCTGCCCTCTACAGCCTACTTGACAATCACTTTCTCATTTCAAATCTCATGCTGATTCCTCTCATGGGAAAACTCTCACCTGGAACCACATGCAAATGAGTAGATATAAAGTGTGGTTCCTGGATTTTCCTCTTTCACATAGAGAAGTCCACTAGAAGTGGATAGAGGGATACATAATTGGGAACTGTCAATCCAGCACGGCATTGTAATTGCTATCAGGCCATTTTCCTAGTTTCTCTGGCCAAAAATCTTAGAGGTATGTCCAACTCTACTTTTCCTTTCGCTATTTCCAATCTATCAGGAAATCTAGTTGTCACAACATTCAAACACACCCAACACTGACAACTACCAATACCATGCTGATCCCAGCTGTAATTTCATTAACTCTTACCCTGACCTCTTACTTGGCATCCCTTCTCCCACCCTTGCTACCTTCACTCCCAGACATTTCTCATCATGGCATCCAGAGGGATTCTTTCAAAACATAAGTCAAACCATGCCATTCCTCAGCTAAGAACCTTGCAATGGCTACTCATTTCACTCAAAAATCTTACAATGCTCTATGAGATTCTTCATAATCTTCCCTTACCCATTTTCTCTCTGATCTCATCTTCTACCATCCTCCCTTTTTGTATGTTATCCAAATAATGCTAGGTAACAAATTAACCATAGACTCAGTTGTTTTAAATGAAAAAAGACTTATTTTTGCCCATGGCAGGTCAGCTGAGAACTGGCTAGTCTAAGCCAGGACGGCTCCAGGCCTGAGGTTGTCATCCGAGTGTGCTCCATTTTATTTGCAGGAGAATAATAGCATGGGGTGCGTTCTTTTCATAATAATGGAAGAAATTCAAGAGAACAAGCAGACCATGAACATATTTAAAGTATTGCTTGTATCATGTCATATTTAATTAGCCAAAGTCACATGGTCAAACCCAATATCAATGGGGCAGAGAAAGAAATGCTACCTAAAAATCACATAAGTACAACCTCAGGGATGCATAAAGAATTGGGAACTAATTTTAACTTTTAACTTCTAACATACTATGTAATTTTTACAATTACCATAAATTTTGTTTATGGCCTGTTTCCTCCATGAGAAGAGAGATCTTCATTTATAACAGGGACTTGAAACACTGCATGCACAGAATAAGCATTCAGTAAATATTCGTCAATGAAGGAACATCCAAAGAATGTTGACTCTCACTTAGCCTTGATATTAAAGATTCAAAGGAGGCTTTTTCACCAGAATTTTGGCTCTCTCATGACAAGCCTTTGCCAGAACCTGAGGCCAAGCAAGAGTTGATGCTGAAAGTATTGTTTTGATTTACTGTACCTTTGTAATAAATGTCTTTCCATACATTTTAGATTCTCTTTCAGGATTATTTTGGCTATTTGGAGTCCTTTGTTATTGTTTTTATCAGTTCATAATCATTTTATAGAATAGTGGGTTTGATAGGTCAAATTCATACATGTGCATAATATAATTTGAAGGATCAAATTTTCCATGTCTTAAAAACAGACAATATTAATTTTTTACAGGGTTGGCATTTAATCTATAAATCAATTCAGGTCATATTGTTTTCTTCATAATATTGAATCTTCCAATCTGTAAGTGTGAGATAGCTTTCCATTTACTTAGGTCTTTATTAAGTATTATCAACAATGTTTTACAGTTTTCAGAATAAAAATATTACAACTCGTTGGTTGAATTTATTCTTAAGTATTTTAGGTTAATGTAAGAATTATTCTCCTAATTTTATATTTGAATTATTCATTGCTACCATATAGAAATATGTTTTTATATTGTGTCCTACAATTTGCCAAATTTGTTTATTAGTGCTGACAATTATGACAGATTATTTAGAATTATCCACACATGAGATATTATGTATGAATAGATAATTTGTTTCTATTTTCCAATTTGAGTTTCTTTTATTTATTTGCCTGATTGTTCTTACTAAGAATTCCAATGCAATGTTGAAAGCAGGCATAATATTAGGAGAAAACTTTCAGCCTTTCATCATTGAACATCATTGGATAAAATATTATTTGTGTATTTTTCAGAAATGCTCCTTTATATGTTAAGGAAGTGTCCTTCATATTCATAATTTGTTGCACAATTTTTATCATAAGACTTTTCTGTGTCACTCAAGATAAGCATGAGGTTTCGTCCCCTTCATTCCATTTATGTCATGTATTGCACTGACTGGTTTATATTTAAAGTAATTGCTGATAAGATTTGCTTCTGTCACATTGTTTTCCACACATTTATAATTTTTTGTTTTGTAATTCATTTTGACTGTCTTCTTTTGTAAATAATTGATTTTTCTCTAGTGATTTTTATTTCCTTTTCATTTTTTTCTGTATGTTTTTAAGGTTTTGTCTTTCTTTCTTCGTGATTACCCTGTGGATTGCAATCAGTGTATTAACATAAAAGTCAAGTTTGAATTAAGACTAATTTTGTTTAATAATAACAAAAACTCTCCTTTACTGTTCTGTCCCTTTTATGTTTCTATTGTCACAAATTACATTACTATATATTGTTTGTCCTTTAACACATATATTGTTTTATGAGTTTGCTTTTAAATCATGTAGAAAAATAGAGGAATTACAAATAAAATGTGCAACAATATTTGGCTTTTATATTTATGTATATGGCTAAAACTACTATTCTTTTTTTCTTTCATATGGCTTTGAGTTACTATCTAGGGCCTTTCAGTTCAGCCTGAAGGATTCTTCTTAGCATTTCTTCTAGGACAGAGCTACTGGTGAGGTTTTCACCCAGTTTTCATTTCTGGGAATATCTTAATTCTCCTTTTTTTTTAAAATGGTACTGGGGATTGAACCCAGGGTTATTTAACCCCTGGGCCTCATCTCCAGCCCTTCTTTATTTAGAGACAGAGTCTCAATGAGTTGCTAAATTGCTGAGGCTAGCTTTGAACTTGTGATCCTCCTGCATCAGCTTCACAAGCCTCTGGGATTACAGTATGCACCACCCCACCCAGCCTCTCCTTCATTTTTAAAAGATGACATTACTGGATATAGAATTCTTGATTGGCAGAACATTTTTTTGAGTAATTTTTTTTTTAATTTCAGTTGCAGATGGAGATAATACCTTTATTTTATTTATTTATTTTTATGTGGTGCTAAGGATCAAACCCAGTGCCTCACACATGCTAGACAAGTGCTCTTACCACTGAACCACAAACCCAGCTTTTGAGTACTTTAAATATGTCATTCCCCTGTCTTCTGGCCTCCAGGGTTTCTGAAGAGAAACCTGCTATTAATCTTGTGGAGGCTCCCTTGTATGTGAAATAATCTTTCTGATTGCTTTTAAGATTCTTTGCCTTCAAAAACTTTAGTTATAGGGCTGGGGCTGGGGCTCAGCGGCAGAGTGCTCGCCTCGCACGTGCGCGGCCCGGGTTCGATCCTCAGCACCACATAAACATAAATGCATTGCATTGTGTACAACTAAAGTAAATAAATAAATATTTTAAAAAAAACTTTAGTTATAATGTGTTTTGGTGTAGATATCTATTAGTTTATCACTCATGAAATTTATTGGGCTCTATTAGTTATCACTCATGAAATTTATTGGGTTTCTTCACCTATGTAGAATCATGTTTTTCTTCAGATTTGGGAAGGTTTAGGCCATTATTTCCTCAATTATTCTTTCCACACCTTATTTTTTTCCCTCCCTCTGAGATGCTCACAGGTAAAAGCCAAGGGTGCTCTCAGGCCTTTTCTGAGATTTCACCCATACCTGAGCACTCATGTGAACTACTTGATTCATTTATATACAGTGATGCTTTGAAAAATCATTATTTCCCCACATATCTTCTTTCCTAGCCTTGTCCTTCCCAGACTTTTTGATTTTTCATTTGTTCTGACTGTTATTCCTTGCTCAGACTGCTGTGACCAACACATTCACCTGTAAACATTTTTTGGAAAGCACAGCTCAGCATTCTCCCCAGCCTTGGGAACATTCCGAATCAGATGAAACAAAGGTATGCTTCCTTCATACCACTCCTTTAGGTAACTCCCATACACAGGTCAAAACATGCAAACACAAATTTTTGAGAATGAGGTCCATATCTCCCCCTGTGGCACTAGCAACCTCTACCAGCAGTGCAGTGTCTTTAGGGGCACAAGTGATCTGGGAAAAGAATATGGCAATGTAAAGCACCATAACATTCACTTTCCTTGATGCAGTGGCTTCTTTCTTCATTCAGATTTCCCAGGTTGTTCCAAGTATTTTGTTTGTTTGTTTGTTTGCAGTATTACAGAATTCTGTGAAAGTTTGTTCTGCTAGCTTTTTTTTTTTTTTAAATCACCATCTTATTAGTTGCTGGAGGAATGAGGCCCTGGGGATTCCTACTCTGCCATTTTTGGTAACATTACCTCCAACATTTTTTAACTTATTAGATTATATAGGTAATTTATTTTCCTAATCTTTTCTTTTCTAATATAAGTACTGGGGGACCATAGCATTTCTCAAGGATTAGTCGGTTTCAGCTTAGAAGTTCTGATGTGTTATTTTCATTACCATATGATTATTATATAGTCTCTAATTTCTATTATAATATCTTTTTGACAAATTATTTAGAAATATTTTTTAATTTATAAAAGTAGTAGGCTTAGCCTGGCATGGTGGTGCACATCTATAATCCCAGCTGCTTGGGAGGCTGTGGCAGGAGGATCATAATTCAAGGCCAACTTCAGCAACTTAGTGAGGCCCTAAGCAACTTACTAAGACCCTGTTTCAAAATAAAACATAAAAAGGGCTAGGGATGTGGCTCAGTGGTTAAGTGTCGCCACCTGAAGCGCTTGGAGCAACGGAGCCGCGGGAAGAACTTCAGAAGCAAACTGGAGACAAACAGCTTTTTATTCTGATAACTTTTCTCTCTGGTTCTAACAACAACTAACACACGCCAAACACACCACTAAAATGGCGCTGACCCGATCAGTAATTTCGGCCAAGTCACTCGAGATCCCGCAACAAATCCCGTGAGACTACGGGTGGCGACAATGGCCAAATCTCCACGGCTCATAGTCAACTGCAATTCAAGTCAATCCCCAAACAGGGCTCCTGCATTTCCCCCTTTTTGTTTTAAAAGAGGTAATGCTCTAGGACGTCTATGTGCAACCAACATTCTTACCCGTCATCGGATAATCAAGGCTGTGCCCTTGACTCCTGTCTTAGGTTGATATGTCAGCCACATGAGACTGTCCCGTGCGACTGTGCCTGTCTTAGGTTGTCCCCCTCTGGGGATCTTACCCGTCATTGGCTAACCAGCCATCCAATGGAGCCCTTTAGGATCGACTATATATGATGACTAACAGCCGTCCAATTGTGAGGAGATGTTGCGGCTTTAAGGCAACAAGCCTTTTGGTGATGAGCCAAATTGCATAGCATATCAAATTGTTTAAACAAATCAGCTGCCCTAAGGGCCATCAAGTAACACACTGAATTCTCTAGACAAATACCCGCAAGGCATTGTCCCGTAAAGTCCCAAACAATGAAAGATCAAAATGTCCATTTGTTATAACATGTTGATGTAGGAGGCCCCATGCATGTAGAGCAGAGGCCACACTGTTGGTGAGGTTGTTTGATGTTTGAGCAGCAGACGTCTTTTTTATGTTTAGACAATGCCACCGGCAAATCTTCAGGGCCCACTACCTAGAAACTCAAGCATCAATTATTAAAGGAAAGGCAGTGCTATTGCAGCACTGAGTCAAGAGGCGAGTTGTCAAACTACAAAATAGAATAATTAGATTAGAAAATTAAAGTTGATTTTTGTTCACATACATCGCTGGTTGAGCTTCTACAAACATAAGTTGGAAAAATGTCATATTTAGAACAAAACAAAGAAAGACTGAGGGTAATTACTGCATTAAAGATAGATTAAAGAAAAGGTAAAGGCACTTGAGAGAAATAATTTGTTAGCTGGAACCCTTGAGTCTCTGTATACAGAGCAATTTTTTACCTGTTGAGATAATTGAAATTAATGAGCTATTAAACAAATGAAGTTAATAACAAATAAACAATCTTAAGTCAAAACACCAAAATATCAGGTTATATAGCACTAGTCATATTGTTTGCTAAAGAGAAGTCCCAGGGACACCTATAAATCAAAATTGAAAGTACCTTCATTTATAAAATTATTTACCTAAATTGAATACTCTTAACCTAAAATGAATTAAAGTTATTTGGATCCATATATATATATATATATTTTCTTTTTCATAAGCGCTTTGTTCTTTGTGAAGTCACACTGGACAGACGAACAAACATACAAACATATATTTGTAACGTCACATTAACATGAAATGTAGACAAATGTACAGACATAAAGACATGTATAAAAAGGAAAAAAAAAATACAATTGTGTGCACACTAAAGAGAGATCTCCTTGTCCCGGCCGGGAGGAATGACACTTAAGTTGTGAAATATTTTGAAGGACTCTTTTGAGGGAATCATTCTATACCTTCATCTTGGTCCTCTTGATTTTGTACCTTTTTTATTAATCTTGATTCTTCAATAACTTCATCTTGATCATTTTGATGTGGTACCTGTTTTATTAATCTAGATGGTATCCATATTGGAGAGGATTCGTCTTTTGGAAAAACACAAAAACAGATCCTCTTCCCCAAATTAATACTGGATCTGGACCCTTCCATGTACCTGAAAGAACATCCTTCCAGTAAACCAAAGGTTTATGTTGTTGGTGTGGATTCCAATGTCTGTCTCCAGCAGAATAACCATTAGAGTCTAAAGTTAAAAAATTTAAGGTAAACAGGGCAACTGCCAATCTGTCCTTAGGACTTTTCCAATTTCCTTCTTTTTGTTTTAATAACATAATTTTCAGTGTTCGGTTTGCTCTTTCAATAATGCCCTGACCCTGAGGATTGTATGGGATGCCTGTTTTATGGGATATATTGAATTTTGCGCAAAACTGTTTGAAAGATGAGGACGTATATGCGGAGCCATTATCTGTTTTAAGCATTTTGGGGATGCCCAATGCAGCAAAAGCTTGCAAACAATGAGATGTAACATCTTTAACTTTTTCTCCAGAATGTAAGGAAGCAAAATCATGCCTGAGCATGTATCTACGGTAACATGAATAAATCGCATTTTTCCAAAACTTGGCTCATGGGTAACATCCATCTGCCACACATGATTGGGCATTAATTAGTATGAGGTGCTATTGGTCCTGCTAACTCTAATTTTGGGACGGCTTGTACAATATAGTGGCTATCTGAAAAAATGTTTACGGGCTGGTCCCTAAAATTTTCCAGAGCTCTTACCACAGCTTCCAGTTCCACTAGTTGAGCTGATTTGTGTGCAGTTATGTAAGTCATATTTTCTTTTTTAGTGACTACTGTAGCAGTACCATTTGAGGACCCATCTGTAAATACATTAAATGCCTTAGGAATAGGTTGATTTTTTATTACCTGTGGAAATATAATAGGATGATTAATACAAAAAGATAATATAGGGGACTTAGGAAGATGATTATCAAAATTTGCAGAAGTAGAGCATTTAACTATAGCCCAATCATTATCATTGAAGCATAAGTATTCAATCTGTGATGATGAATAGGGAGTAATAATAGTAGCAGGGTGAATGCCAAATATTTTAGTAGAAGTCTTAAGTCCTTGAAGAATAAGTTTAGCCACCATGGAGGTATAAGATTCAATTATACTTTTAGGAGAGACGGGCAAATGTATCCATAATAAAGGCCCTTGTTGCCAAAATACTCCTGTGGGTGTATATTGTGAAGAAATAATAATCAACATCAGCGGTTGAGTTAAATCAAATCTATCACAATGAGCTCCTTCGATGGCTTTTTCTACTAACTTTAAAGCTTTCCTAGCATCAGGAGTCAATGTTCGTGGTGAAGATGGATCAGGGTCTCCGCGAAGGATGTCAAATAAAGGTTTTAGTTGGCCAGTAGTGAGATTTAGTGTAGGGCGAAGCCAATTAATGTCTCCCAGTAGTTTTTGGAAATCATTGAGGGTGGTCAAATGTTCTTTATTTATTAAAATTTTGGGGGGGTCTAACAAAAGTATCCATGATTTTAAATCCTAAATATAATATGGGAGATCTGGTTTGAACTTTTTCTTCTGCTATATATAATCCATATTTTTTTAAATTTTCTACCACATCACTGAATATATTAAATAAGATTTTTTGATTAGGGTGGGCCAATAAAATATCATCCATGTAATGTAGACACATGAGGTTTGGATATTTATTTTTAATGGGTTGGATACCCTTGTCCACATATATTTGGCATATGGTGGGGCTATTAGCCATTCCCTGTGGTAAAACCTTCCATTGATATCTCTGATCAGGGCCATTATTGTTCATAGAAGGAACGGAAAAAGCAAACCTGGGGGCATCCAGAGGATGTAGGGGAATAGAAAAAAAGCAATCCTTTATATCAAGAGTAATAAGATGGAAATTTTTTGGAATAGCTACGGGACTAGGAAGTCCAGGTTGAGTAGGCCCCATAACTTGCATGGTTTTATTGATTTGTCTAAGATCATGTAACAATCGCCATTTTCCTGACTTTTTCTTGATCACAAATATGGGGGAATTCCAGGGAGAGGTGGAAGGTTCTATATGACCTGCTTCTAATTGTTCCTGAACTAATTGGTGGGCCGCTTGTAATTTCTCTTTAGATAGGGGCCACTGAGGGACCCACACTGGCTTATCAGAAAGCCATGGTATTTTCAAAATTATTTTCTCAGTGGCCCCGAAAAAAAATATCTTTTTCCTTTATGACAATTATTACTTTTAGGGTTAAGATTACTCTGTACTTTTTGATAATGAGTTCTTTTATGGTTAAGATTACCCTGTAGGTTTTCACATTTAACATCTGCAGGCTTGGTTGCAAGGTGTACTCCCATTTGTTGCAAAATATCTCTTCCCCATAAAGTAACCGGTAGATTAGGTAAAACATAAGGCTGAAATGTTCCTTTATGGCCTTCATCATCCTCCCATTTTAAAATTACTGCACTTTTATCTGGGAGGTTATTATATCCCAAGCCTCTTAAACTGGTTGAAGCTTTTTGCAGAGGCCAGTGCTTGGGCCATTGGCGTAAGTTAATAATGGAAGAGTCAGCTCCAGTATCTATTAATCCCTCCATTTCTATTCCTTGGATTTTTATTTTACACATAGGCCTCCTTGAACAGTCTCGAACCCAGCAAGCCATGGGACTTGAGTCAGTGGAACAAAATCCTCTATTGTTCCCTTCTTGAGGCATACCCATTTTAAATGAATTATGTAAATTGGGAAGGAGAAGCAACTGAGCAATTCTATCTCCTTGATTAACAGAAGTTATACTTTGGGGTGAGCTAAGCATTATTTTTATTTCCCCTTTGTAGTCTGAGTTTATTACACCTGGGGTCACTTGCAAACCTAATAAGCTTTTAGGACTATGCCCGATAATAAGTCCTACAGTCCCTGAGGGAAGAGGTCCCCTGACTCCTGTGGGAATCAGTTGAACCCCCATTTCAGGTGTTAACACTATTCGGGCGGTGGAACAGAGGTCTAATCCTGCATTTCCTCTTGTTCCTCTGGCGAGGGAGTGGATGGGTAGTAGGGATTGTGTCGGGGAAGCATCTGAGTGGATGCTTGAGGATACTCCTTCTGCAATGCCCCGTACATTTGTGGGCCCCGGGGTATTGGGCCCCGTGCCCCGTTTTTTGAATTCCTGAACAAAGGATTTCCATGGATGTCAAATTTTGAATGGCATTTATTGGCCCAATGATTTCCCTTTTTACACCTGGGGCAGCGGCCTGGGGCACGATATGAGCTTGGTCTTATTTATCTTTTGGGATTTTGCCTAGAATTGCCTGATTGATTATGATAATTTTGCCTGGAATATCCTGATTGATTATAATATCTACGTTTAGCCTTTGTGAAATTTCGAGAGGAAGCACCTCTCATTGAGGCTGCAATCACATTTCCTGTGACAAAGGCGTCATTTATATCTTTACATAGTTGTATATATACGGAAAGATCCTTTTTAGTTCTCCATGGCCTGATGGCTGCTTGGCACCATTTATTTGCATTTTCATAAGCTAATTGAACAACTAATGGCATAGCTTGGTCAACATCTGCAAACACACTACCTGCAGTTCTCAAAAGTCGATCAGCAAAGTCGGCATACGGCTCATTAGGTCCTTGAATCACTTTTGACAAGCTACCTTGTAGATCCCCAGGTCCTTGTACAGTTTTCCATGCCTCTAAGGCAGCTGCATTTATCTGAGCATATATATCTGGGTCATAATCTGTTTGAGCCTGTAAGTCTGCGAATTGTCCTTCTCCTGTGAGCATGTCTATATTATAGTTTTCAAACCCTGCAGCCGCGTTTCTTTTAGCCGTTTCTATACAAAGTTCTTGGAATTGCGATCGCCAAACCAAGAATTGCCCCCCGCTTAATGTTGCTTTACATAGACTTTTCCAGTCTGAGGGGGTTAAGCTAAAGGTGTTAAGGGACTCCAGCATACTCAACGTGAAAGGAGCTTGGGGCCCATAAGTCATTACTGCCTCTTTGAGATTTTTTATTGTTTTGAAATCTACTGACTGATGGACACTCTGTCCATTTTTCTTTTCAAGTGCTGGCGGTTCCCAATGTATCTGTGAGTTGTCCTCGAGAGCGCATAAGCGATCAGAAAGGCTTTTTATTTCTGTTTCTAGGGTATGCAAATGCCTAGTAATACCCTTCATATTTTCTGTAATGGATTCCACCCATGGGGGAGTAGAGGACACAAGTGACTCCTCTGCCTGACGGACCTTTTTCTCGGTCTTTTTAAATTTCTTTTTCCTCATTTTCTCAGGATCACTTTTACTAGATTCCTCACCACTGCTAATTTCACTGACAGCAATATCCTGAGGCCCAGGTTCCAGTGAGAGCAAGTATCCTTCAGCTTTCGCCAATAACTCCCGAATAGCTTTAATAGCTTGGATTTTTGTCATTTTTGGGTCTCTTCTAATACTCTCTTTACTGGTCTCAGTTGGCCCAGTGGAATCTACACTTTTTTGATCACTTTCACTTTTGTCTATATACTCCTCACTGAGAACAGAGTCAGGTATATCAAGGAGTCTTTGCATAGCCTCTATCACTTGGGATTCAGTTATATTCGAACCCATCTTTAGAGACCTTTCAGTTCTTACCTGTCCGCTCCGAAGTTCCCCGTACAGGCCGCCACCTGTCGCCGCCTGAAGCGCTTGGAGCAACGGAGCCGCGGGAAGAACTTCAGAAGCAAACTGGAGACAAACAGCTTTTTATTCTGATAACTTTTCTCTCTGGTTCTAACAACAACTAACACACGCCAAACACACCACTAAAATGGCGCTGACCCGATCAGTAATTTTGGCCAAGTCACTCGAGATCCCGCAACAAATCCCGTGAGACTACGGGTGGCGACAATGGCCAAATTTCCACGGCTCATAGTCAACTGCAATTCAAGTCAATCCCCAAACAGGGCTCCTGCAGTTAAGTACCTCTGGGCTAGGGATGTGGCTTAGTGGTTAAACACCTCTGGGTTCAATACCTGCTTTAAAAAAAAAATTGCAAGGCTCATTTCATTATATTTTTGGTTATTATTTTTCCAGCATAATTGCCCGTTTTAGATTTTCTGAAATTGGATGAAATTTGACATATCATCTATTTCATATGTCCTTACAAAGATGTGTTCTTCAGATTTGAAAAACATTATTTTGTATATTTACATTAAGTTTGTTTACTCTGAGTCAATTCTTCTCTAACTTTACTGTGTGTTTTTTTTTTTTTTAATCTACTTGATCTATGAATAACTAAGAGATGTGGCTAAGATCTGCAGTTATGGTATTGGATTTGTGAACTTCTCCCTGTAGTTCTATAAATTTCTTATTTTATTTACTCTAATAGTCTTAGAATTGCTGCATCTTCCTGGTGAAATGCACTGTTAATCAATATACAGTAACACTCTTTATCTCTGGTAATGCTTTTTGCTTTAAAGATTTTATCTTGTATTGATATAGCTATAGAATCTTTCTTTTAGTTAATACTTATCTGAAATTTATTTTTTAAACTTTAACATTTTACACCCCTATATTTTAGGTGCTTCATTTTTCTTCTTTCTTGAAAGTAAGTTTCTATATGCCTAGCCCTGTATCCAGTTGTCCACCTGCTACAAAGGTGACAGTAGTCCTCAGTATTGAAGGTTCAGAAAGAGCAGAGAAGGGAAAGGGCCTTAATGCTTGGTGACCTTCCTGGCACATGGCCAAGGTTCAATAAATGTTCACTGAATGGTCAAAGTGAATTTTAATGTCCAGGCCTCCATCCTAGAATTAGCCTCAGACCCCAATGAAGTCTCCCTATGTCTCCTTTGTATTTGAAACTCAAGGTGTCCCAGTGGAAAGCCCAATCCCCAAGACCTTCTGCTCATGATGAATACGCAATACAATCCAAAATAGCATCCATTGGCTCTTCAAAATCATTTTCTCAGCCTAAAGTTGTAACATTGTCTGAAAATCACACTAGATATTTAAAACCAGCACTTTGTCAGGTTTATTATATCTGAGTATTGCTGTCATTCATTGTTATAGAAAATTCATAGTCACTACCTCCAGGCTTCTTTCCCTTTCTCCTTATTATCTCCTTCTGGAATTCCAGTGAGATTTTTGTTGGACTTTCTCATTTTACTCACTGGATCCTCTTAACTTCTCTGTGATCTACCTCTTTGTCTCTATTGCTTCTGGGTAATTTCTTAAGACCAATTTTCAACTTTACTAAATTTCCTCTTGTCTATTTCCAATCTTCTGATTAGCATTTTCACTGAGATTTTGGCTTCAATTAATACATAATTTTTCATTTTTCTAAGTTCTATTTTGCCTTGTTTAAATATAGATGGTCAATTAGAGACTCTTTTTAATCTCATCCAAGTTATAATCCCCTGTTTTATCTCCTTTCATATATATATATTTTTTTGTTGTTGTTTGTTTGTTTGTTTGTTTGTTTGTTTTTGGTACCGGGGATTGAACTCAGGGGCACTTGACCACTGGACCACATCCCCAGCCCTTTTTTTGTATTTTATTAGAAGCAGGGTCTCACTGAGTTACTAAGTGCCTCGCCGTTGCTGAGGCTGGCTTTGAACTCGCGATCCTCCTGCCTCAGCCTCCCAAAGTGCTGGGATTACAGGCATGCGCCACCGCGCCTGGCTCCTTTCATATATTTTTAAGTAGTATGTGATATTGTTTGTCGGGTATTTTCAATGTATAGAAACTTTGTGCATCTGATTTTTGTGTGTATAAAGATGTTCATGTTTGTTCAGAGGAATCTTTCAAAGGCAACAGTATACTTGTAAGAAATTGAAAATAAACAAGGCAAATAAAGCTCTTTGTATTATTATAAAAATAGTTTTGACTTGATAGAGGGTCCTAGTGACCCTCAGACATTCTCCAACTACATTTTGAGAATCACTTCTTTAAACCATCCACTGATGCAATAAAATTTTTTCCCCTGTGCATCTAGAATTGCAGTGCCTAGGTGCCAATCTTGGAAAAAATTGAGAAAATGAAATCTCCAATCATTTTCCACAGGGCTTAATTTTCTCAAAAATTCTGATTGAGAAAGACTGCAAGTAATTTTTAAAATCTAATATAGCTATATAATACTTTTGCTTCTTAATCATTATGCTTCTCTCTGCCCTGACCTCTTCTACTGAGCATTTCTATCACTATGCAATCCTTCATTTGGACATCTGCATCAGGAGGCTTTTACTGCCACAATGCACATTAATTAAGGGAACATGAAAAACAAAATAGTCTACTTCTCAGATTTTGAATTTCAAATGATTTGGAAGAAAAGAGGAGCAGTCAGACTATCCAAGTGGAAAATGAAGAGGGGCATCGGGCAGGAGATGAGCTTACCCATGAAAGTATTGAAGAGAAAGAGACCATGAGCCCAACGCTGCCCCAGGGTAGACACTGAGGGGGTTCTGGGAGATGGACTAGGAACTATGGATTGGAGAATTCAAGAGCCAAGAGGCCTTTTCATCAAGATGGCTCTGAAAGAAAAGAAAACATTTACTGCACATCACAAAGCCAGAACAGAGGTCAAGAAGGCAGTGCTGAAAGGTATCCACAGCCACACACAAAAGAAGACCCTACCTCACTGAGATTCTGGCAGCCTGAGACAATTGTGGCTACAGAGGCAGCCCGGAAGTTCTCAGAAGAGCACCCCCAGGAGAACAAGCTTGATCACAATGTCACAAAGTCCCCTGAACACTGAATCTGCCGTAAAGAAGACAGAAGGCAATGACACACTGTGTTCACTGCAGATGTCAAGGCCAGCAAGCACCAGACCAAACAGGCTGTGAAGAAGCCCTGCAACATTGATGTGGTCAAGGTCAACACCCAGCTCAGTCCTGACAGGGAGAAGTCTGCATGGATGTGACTGGCTCCCAATTATGATGCTCCAGATGTTGCCAATAAATTGGGATCATCTAGACTAAGTCCATGTACCTAATTCTAAGTATGCTTTGTTGTTGCTCTTGTTATTTTAAAAAGAGCAAAGGGACCCTTAATCCCCTCTGCCCATTTTCTCAGGAGACAGTCCAGGAAGCACATGAGTTATGGGGTGCTTTCTCCACCCAGCATGAAAACTGAGATGAGATGACTGTGTGAGTGCATGTGAAGAGCCAAAAAAGCCACACAGGGGTATTTGCACCCTTCAGCCTGGTTCAGGATCAGAGGAATGTACTCTGAACAGAAAACCCATGACCAGAAAAGGTCTTACAGGTGGAAAGAGGTAGACATCACTTTGATCCGCCAGCAACAAAAGGTAACATCTCAGTGGAGGTCAGTGATAAGTGTTGGTAGCAAAGATTAGATGCACACACACATACACATGACTTGAATCTGGGTAAACTTTCTGGAGCTTAAAGACTACAAAGATGGAGAAAATAAACAATTGCAATTAAGGTTTTGATTTAGAGTTCATACTAGTAATTAATTTAAGTTTTAGAAAATGAAGAACATTATTTTTCTTGTACAAGTACAATAATGTCATGAATGCTTCAATTCCAGGATCACCGAGCTGGGGTCACAGGTGCAAAGAGGGGAAGAAGGAGATGGAGGGAAGGAACCTGGGTGCTGTTGATGTGCCACCTTCTTTCTCTCAGGACCACATCACACCTGAAGCCCTTAGTGGCTCCCAGCACGTTTACTTCCTGATTTTGCACAGCAAGGCTCTCAGCCAGGGCATATAATTGATGTGCATAGAGATGGAGCCCTTGCCAGCTCGTGGAGGAAAGGCCTCTAATTTGGAGAGAAAGGAGCTGGGCCTCTGCCAGCCGTGTACCTTTTATGCTTTCATATATAGGCATCAGTCAGACCCTGATTTTGGTCTGACAATCCAGGAAAAATAAAACTGTCAGAATCAAGGCACGCTCTTTACTGGGACAGTTAGCGTGGTAATGGAGAGGAATGTTATTGCTCTTGGTATTTGCATAGTATCTATTGATCAAGCCTCCTCCAAGCTGCTATTCTTCAGATCAGCTTCTGGCAGTGAGGGGGAACTGTTTCAGGCCTCACTATTACAGCTTCTTCATGCTTAGATGTGGCCATGGTCCCAACATAGCCTGAGAATGGAGCAGGATGTCCCCAGGGTAACTAAATATAAGGTGGCCTCAGGCAGAGCAAGAGCATGAGACTGAGATTTGGGGAAACTGCACTTTATTCTCACCTTGCTGTGTGACCTTGGGAAAACTGCCAGTCCATTCTATTCCTTTCAGTATTCGACATTGCCTGGAATCCCTACATTACTGACATCTGGGGCCAAAGGCTGCAGCTACCCCCTATTAAAATGAAAATGCAACTGGGAGAATAATTAGCCTTAGTTATTAGCTCTGGAGAATCCATTTATCAGTTAGATTTGCTTACACCTGACAGCTCCTTCTATTCTGGTGAGTAGTAAAGGGAGAGCCAGTGCAGGCAGCCTTGATGGGGTATAGGGAAGCTCCTTCTTGGGAATGGGGTGCATGACACACAAGAGGAGCCAAATGAGTCAGAATCCCTGACTTGTAGATCTGGGGGGCACAGTAGAGGTCATCACATCCACCCTACCCCAGTGCTGAATCCCTGAGAAATACACTGAGCATCTTTGCTGGGTAATCACCTGCTCATAGGGCAAGCTTCTTGGAAGCAGCCCCATACTAGTCTGAAGTCTAACACTTCACCCAAATCGCAGAACTTGAGAGTAGTATGACAGACATCCTGTCCCCATGTCTCCTCTTCTCCCAGATAAATAATTCCTGGTCTTTTCTCTGTAAGGTGTATAACTCAAATATAGCTCAGTCTCCTTGCAGCCAGTCTCAGCCTGAGGTTGTGGCCCAAAGAAACCCCTAACTTCAGTCTTAATTCCTGGTGGTGAGAAAATGACACACAGGGGGAACAAAAAGTCTCCAAAATCTTTTCTGCTTATCCATCTATCTCCTGCAAAGTCTTCCTCAGCTTCTCAGGGTCTCTTTATTTCCTATCTCCTAGATGTTCTCTTTCCAAAAATCTTTCTAAAATTTCCAAGGTAAATGGGAAGTGGGTAGAAAGAAAACTGGGAAGAAAAACAAAATAAAGCTTCCATTATTGGGAGTCTATTATGTCCCAAAAAACATATGATATTTAATCTTGATAAAGGAAGTATACTGAACTCAATTTTGTAAGGTAGCAATGAAGATCCAAGGTGTCTAAGTAAGTTGTCCAAGGTCACAGAGCAATAAAGTTGCAAACAGTGGATTCACACAGTGATTGTATCATAGGCCAGGCCCAATTACACTCAAAATAATTCACATCTTCCTGAGAGACAAGCCTGGTAACCCGGGATTAGGGTGTTGAACAGGGCAGAAACCACAGAGGAGACCAGTGGCTAACCACAACTTGGCCCTGACTGGAGTAACTGCTACAATTAAAGTTCAGCTTCATATCCTTAGAAGGTTGCCTTTATATTGCAAGTCTTGGGGTATTATAACACTGGGAATCTGTTAAAGATTTAATTGAAAACCTGAATTTTAAATGTTCAAAAAACTTCCTGTGTTTGCTCCTCAATCTTTACTTCTGTCTAATCTGAGTGCTCAGAAATTGATTAGGTATTTGAGGCAGGGATATTGGAAAGCCTAAATTAGGAATCTTATCCATCCATGACTCTCTCACAGTCTGATCTTAAAAGTCAGTGAATACTTTTCCACCTCAACAGTAAGTAATTGACGATCATGGTCCATGATTCCAGGCCTTTGCCCATGCTGCTTTGCACATCTCTACCTGGATGCTCTTCTTTCACTTCATGTCTGGGAAAAGCCACAAAGCACTAGGGGCACTCCATAAAATCTGCCTGGTCCCACTGGGTCCCTTCCCTAACAGATTTGCTCAGTCACTCCTCCCACAGATAGGTATCACATAACCCTGCATTTAATTATTTTACATGTCGCCCTTTGAGACTGGAATGTGAGCAAGCTGAAGACAGGAATAGAGTTTTCCTCCTTGTATTCCCTGCACACCACCTACTGTCTATTGCCAAGTAACCAGCAAGCAACAAGGATTGCCTGATGAGTGTTCATGGAAAAGCTAAATAAGAAAGACACCAATGAGAAAGATGGGAGTAGTGAAAGGACAGAAACACAAGGATATATTCAGGTGTTCCATACTGGGCTTGGTCTCCAACATCCCACCCTATTGTCAAACAAGTCATAGCTTCAAGTTGAGAAAAAATGGTTTCACAGGGAAAATGAATGTTATTTTGAATCATAAAACCAGGTGAGAGCTCATCAATAACAGAGGGCTTTGGGTTGGGGACCAGGCTGCCAAAGGGATACCTAGAGTTTAAACCAAAGGATTGCATGGGGTGATTTCAGCTGGGTCCAAAGCCAAAGCTAAGAAGCAGCATTGGATATTTGAAAGCTCTACACTCATTTTGACAATTCTGGGAACATTTCATGAAATCTTCCCAGGTCTAAGAAGGTCATACAGCATCAAGCTTGCTTCCCAACACCTCCGCTCTCCCAGGCCTTCTCCTGGGGTCTCTAGCCACCTTTGTGGCAGGTGTTTGGCTGAACATAGGCCTAGGCATATCAAAACTCGCTCTTGGGAAATAAGAAAACAAACACCCCATGGGCACATGGTACCTATCTCTGGATATCCTGTCTCTGGATGTTGCATCCTGTTAGACGGTAACAGCACTTGCTTCTGAGGAACAGTCTGAGTGACTGAAAGTCACAAGTAGGAGAAGGGTACCACTCTCATTTTTAGTTTTTATTTTATTTTATTTTATGTAGGTATGAAATCTAATCCTGTGTACACACGACAAATATCGGTAGTTGGATGTTCACAAATGGAATGTGCCAGCTGTCCCCAACCCCCTGCCACCCACTTCCAATCACACCCCCTCACCCACACCAAGAGCAAACTCTGAGGCACAGACCAGCTTCACTCATTCTGTGCTTTAACTAAAGAGAACCAATCTCACGGCATGTGTGCTTTTCTTATCTGGCTTCTTTTACTCTGTACTATGCTCGTGAGATTCTTCCACATTTTTGCATATGGTTATAGACTATTTATTCTTCTTATTGAACTGTGTTCCATTGTGTAAATATATCACAATTGATTTCTCCATTCTACTAGCGATGGGTATTTGGATCATTTTCAATTCAGGGCTATTATAAACAGTGCCGCCTTGAACAAACTGAACACATTCCAGGACACACTGCTCTGTGAGATGCTTGCTTTTATAATTTGTGTTACCTGAATTTTGTATCATGTGCATGAATTCCTTTGTAAAATTTTTAAAAATATCATCCATAACTTTTCAACTATGATCCGAGACTTAGCTCCTTCCCTGCTGGCAAGTAGGCAGAAAAAAAAAATAATAGTTCAGTATTAACTAACATTTATTGAATGGTCACGGAGTTAACTCTTTAGAGGAAAAAAAAAAAACTTTTAATATGTGTTTCCATTTAATCCTCAAATTACCCAGAGCTACTGGTACGCTTATTACTCCCCTTTCAGACCTGTGGGAATTGAAACTGAGGAAGCTTCGATAACTCGCACAAAGTCATGCAGCAGGTCACAAATGGAAAGCCACGGCACAAACACAGGTCCCAGACTCTGGGGCTTGTGTGTTCAACCTCCAGCCAAGCAGCCTTCTATTTGAGAAGGCTGGGAGTTTCAGGAGCCTGTCAAACATGGGAAGGAGGAGCTGAAATCACAGCAGATCAGCCCAGCCCAACACCAGGGATTGTCACCACCACCCCCAATGCCCTAATTAATCAAATCTTCTTGAACATGAAAGAGAGTGAGATTGGATTTTTGATAAGATGAATGAAGGGATTCTGTTCCCATCTGGCACCCGCAAAACTCTCCTATTCAAGCCAGCAGGGAGCATTTCAGTGCAACCTGCGCAGCAATTTAATAATTGCCCAAGAATGCTGGAAGATTTGGCAATGTCACAACCAATCTGGATCCACTGGCACCTTAGAGTAATGGAAAGAGCAGGGGTTAAAGGGCTAGAGCAAAGGCAGGCCAACTTTTTTGATAAAGGGTTAGGTATTAAACACTTCAGGCTTTGGAGGCATATTATCTCTGTCTGAATTCTCCAGTTCTACAGGAAAGCAGCCATGGGCAATATGCAAGTGAATGAGTGTGGTTATGTTCCAATAACACTTTATTTGTGGACACTGAAATTTGAATTTCTTACCATTTTCATGTGACCAGAAATGTATTCCTTCTTTTGATTTTTTTTTCTTTTTTCAGCCGAAGAAACATTTAAGAGTCATTCTGAGTTTGAAAGCTGTACAAAACAGGGGGCAGAATCTAGAAACTAGGTTTGAATTGTAGCTCTGCTATTTGTGATTTCTGAGGCTTTCAACACATTTCTTAAAATTTCCACGATTCACTTCCCTCCTGTGGAAATGAGCAAAGCAGGTACTATGCGTGTAGGGCCTCCCTTGTGGCTGGCAGAGAGCCACATGCTTTATTGCTTAATTTGATCTTCATAACGATGGCAAAAGGCTAAGGGACTGGGGAATGGAGCTCAGTATAGAGCTCATGCTTAGCATGTGTGAGGCCTTGGGTTCAATCCCCAGCACTGAAAAGTAAAAAGAAAGAAAAAGAGGCTTAAAATTATAGTACTACTTTATTTGGGTAGTTACAGTAATTACAGTGATTAAAAAGAGTAAATGTGCCACTGTGCCTTGACTGACCTTTGCTGTTCATTCAGGTTGACACTTTCTCTCATATGTAGAAATCTTTATGTGGATTCAAGGGTGCACCTGCTTCTTCTAACAGTCTGACTTTTTAAATACCTGTAGTTGTACTGCATTTAGAGTGAATCACTATCTAACTATATTGCTCTATTCAATTAGAATTACATCAAACTTCAATTTACACTCCAACTTCACTGAACTGCAAATTGAATGCACACTCCAAATGGCCACTACTTCTATTTATGTGCACAGTAGGCAGTTTGGCTCAGACACACTCATTCAAAGCACTGCTTTAAATACGATATATTAAATGCCTAACACAAAGCTTGGCACATAGGTGTCAGCTCATATTTGTTCCTTCTTTCCTTCAGATCAGACCAAAGAGCTATTTTTGGAGAAAGTTGCGTATTACCTGGAAAGATGAGATCATGTAAGACACACTGGAACAAATGAGCCTTTACAAGGAAATCAATTTAGAGTGTCCTGTATGTAACTTCCAGCTCTGAAACCTGCCAGTTCTCTTGCTCCCAGAATGATTCCCCAATTTTATCTTAAGCACCCACTAGTCCAGACATTGCTTCCTCTGTCTGCTAACTAGCAACCGAGCTGTGGCCCCAGTCCCGCAGCATTCCTCTGGCCCTGAAATTTGGTTCCGCTCGTCTTTCTGCACATCTGCTTGTCACCTTCCCATGTCTTCTCTGAGCTTTGACTCCATTCCCCACTTTGCATAGACAACTCACTCATGTCTACCCTGCATGTGGTGCAACAGCTCAGACTCTTCTAGACAGCTCTCATCCTGAGCACCTCAGTCTGCTTTATGAGAACAAACTGGAGAAGAGTTTCACTCCTCAGAGCCTCTTGAAAAGCAGAACAGCAGATCTATGAAGAGAAATTCTGGTCTCCAGAACACTCCTGACCAGTTGTGAATCTCAGGTTCTTTATGTACTAAGAGCTGGGTGAGTTATTTAGCCTGTCTATGCCCCAGTTTCTTCATCTGTAAAATGGGATTATAACAATAGTGTTTATCTCATAACATTGTGTAATCATTGTGTGAATTCTCCTAACTCCAGTGCCTAGAGCAATGCTCAGCATGTGGTAAGCACAGTGTGTGTTAGTTTCTGTGATTGATTGCTTTATTTGCTTTTAATATTATCTGTATTTCTGGGTCCTCAACATCCCCACCACCAGAGAGTATAAGTTGCAGTATGATGTGGGAACCAATAATAGCCCACATGTCAAATCTCTCCCCAAGCAAATAATTAACACATACGTCGCACAGTAGCTTGCCAGGAAGAACTATACTTCTGAATGAGAAGAAATTTACCAAACAATTCTCAAACTCACTTGCTAATATAGCAACACCTTTCTCTCAGCATGTCATCTCCAATTCTGTGCAGATTTCACACCATTACATCCTGCCAGCTCTGCCCCTATGGATTAAGTAAGCATATCGTGTGTTTTTACAACCAGGACATTTTTTATTGCTTTGATATAATTTTAGGAAATCAAAAATAGTACAAAGTATCCCCATGTATCCTGTACTCATATTCCACAAATATTAGTATTTTCCACATTTGCATTATCTGTTCCTCTACCTATCTAAACATCCATCCAGCAACCATTAATTCATCCATCCAAATATATTCTACCATGTAACTACAAATCTACAAACTTGCCTTAAATTTCACCAATGCCCCAAGAACATATTTTATAGCACAAGAAAATCCTGACTCTTGCATTGTATTTAGTTCTTATATATCTTTAGTCTTCTTTAATTTGGAACCATTCCCTGGTCTGTCTTTGTGTTTTATGACATCAATGTTTTCAAAGGGTGCAGGCTAGATATTTTGTGAACTGTCCCCCAGTTTAGGTTTGCATTATGTTTCCTCCCATTTAGATTCAGGCTCTGTACTTTTGAGAGACACACTGCAGAAATGATGCCAGCTTCCTCTGAGCATACAATATCTGCAGGCACAGGATATTCAATTTGTCTCAGAACAGGTGATGCTATTGTCAGATTTCTCCACTGTAAAGGTGCTATTTTTTCTCTTTCCAATGAACAGTATTACAAAACTGCATAATTATCCTGTAATTTCTCAAACTTTCATTCACAGCTCTTAGCATCCAGTGCAGATTCTTATTCAAATCAATGCTGTAAAGCTTCCTAAATGTGATTTTCTAATTGTCATTCCTTCTACAATTATTGGTTGGCTCTACAGTGTAAGGACAAGCTTTCCCTTGTCCTCCATTTGTTTATTTGTATCAACATGGGCAAATAAATTCTTCTCTTATTCAATAGGTTATAATTTGTTACTATCATTATTTTGATTCTCAAATTGCCAATTGGCCAGGAAGGGCCCCACAATTTGGCTCCTGTTCCTATTGAAATGTTCCTCGCCATTCTTTGGGCACTTTCTTAGTTTACAGCACAACATGATGTTCCGAGCTTATCTTGTACTTTTCCCAACTTTAGCAATGAAATCAGTCATCACCCCAGAGTCATGTAGACCAGCAAGTGATTGAGCAAAAGGGCCACAGGTATAATCATGACGGATGAGGTGAATTCTAGGGATGCCACGTTATATTCTCAATTGACCTCTAGATGTCCTCTGCACTTCATGGTTCTTAACTGAGGCAGTTCTCTTTAGTGGGCATTTGAAGTTATTGCAAAGATGGGGGTGTTGGGCATTTCTGGTAGTAGGAAGCATAGTTAGGAATTCCACATTTCCTACAATGCACAAGATGGTCTAGTTTAACAAAAAAATCAACCCACAAATCGCATCCCTGTTAACAAACAGTGATCCAGTCCCTAAAGCACTCACTCATCACATCTAGGTTTTCTTATGTTCTATTCTCTCAAGGAGTGGTTTGATTCTTTCCCCCTTGCCATTCAAGTTAATCACCACTATTTTCTTAGTGTACGCCAAATGTATTAGATTAACTAGAGTGATTGTGATAAATAAAACCATCTTTATTGCAGGTCTAATTTATTTGTTTTTAGTTTGTTTTATTTTATTATTTTTCCACAGTTGTAGGTCCAGCTTAAACAAAGCCTCTACCTCTTATTTATTATTTTTTTTTTTCAGAAAAAAAAACCTCTTTTGTAAGTTGGCTAAGAGCCCAGGACTTATGGTGAGGCATACCCTGCCATCCTCAGTTTGTGCAGCAATCTGCTAATAATCATCCCTATTCACTATATCAATACAAATAATGAGTACCCAAGGTTTATATGCCAAGCATTTTACTAATAACTTTACATGCATCATCTCACTTAAACTTTGCAATAGCCCTGTACCTCCAGTACTCATATCATCCCAATTATACAAAGAACCAAGGATGCAGTGAGGCTGGTCACACCTTCCAGATTGCACAATTCTCCTGCGGTAATGCCAGCCTTCAAACACCCCAGTCAAGCTCCAATACCTATGCTGCATGCACTGCTTATTAAGAACACACTTAATACAAAGAAAAATACAAAGTATGACAGGAGGGTCATGAAAAAAAATTATACCACAACCACAGAGAAAAAAAGAACCAACCACATTCAGGTTTTTGGGTACTGCAAAGTTACTACAGCTGGGCCATATTTCATTCTGTACTTCTTAGTAGCCCAAACTAAGGTCAAAATTTATTAGATATGATTTTGTGGTAGCTTTGAGGGAAAAACACAGCATGAATTTCCTAATCAAGAAAATTGATCTATGGAATGTAATATAGAGAATTTTAATGCAGCATTAAAATGTGCTTAGTAATGTTCCTACAATGAGTGAATTTGTGATTCTTACCTTTATAGGAGCCGAAAGCACGATCTTCAAGCACAGGTGTTCAGGCTTCATGGCAGATAGTTGCTGAGCATAGCAATCATTGTGACAAACTGCTTTCCAGCATCCTGGTAGCATTCTAAGTGGCTTTATATTTGAACAAATGGAGTATTTGTTAAGCTCCTGTGTTATGCAACAAAAACAGCCCCAAAGACCAGCCCTACAATGATCATGGGCCCCTTCCTGCCTTATCTTATGATGCATGTTGGGTTCATCTTGAAGCAGATGCTGAAACAGAATCCAGCATACAAAGGTATTTTGGAGAAGTCATGTTTTAGTCAGCATTTTTGCTGCTGTGACTAAAGGACCTGACCAGAACAGCTTGTAGAGGAGGAAAAGTTTACTTGGGGACTCATGGTTTCAGAGGTCTCAATCCACAGACAGTAGACTCCATACCCAGGGACTCCAGGTGAGGCTCAACATCATGGAGAAAGAGTGTGGCAGAGGGAAGCAGCTCACATGATGATCAGGAAGCAGAGAGAGAGACTCCACTTGCCAGATACAAATATATACCCCAAAGCCACGCCCCCAATTACCACTCAATTAACCCCACCAGGGATTAATTCACTGATTAGTTTAAGGCTCTCGCAACCTAGTATTTCCACTCTGACCCTTCTTGCATGTGAGATTTTGGGGGGACACCTTACATCCAAACTATAACAAGTAACACCTGTGAAAATAAAATGAAGTATTTGTTAAGCTCCTGTATTATGTAGGACTTGGCAGGAAGACACATCAGAGCATGATGTCACTCTAACATACCAAGTCATTAAGTTTTTCTCCTATTGGGTGGAAATGACTAGCGCTTTGTACCCACAGTTCACTTGGTTATTGGCAGAGGTTGTACTATGGATAGCATCATCTCAAGTAGAAATCTGAGGCAATCACCAAAAAATCTAACAGCTGGAGAATGCCAGCAAACTCCTCAAATTGGACAGAGTTCTTTCTTGTAGTCTGGGCAGCATATCTGTATGTCTACCTCACCTCTTATGCACAAACTTGTACCTGGTGAAGCAAAGTGACAGGAAAGCCAAATATTTCTCATTAGCATTGTTGTAGGGGCAGACGAGGCAAGGCACCGAAGATAACAGGAAACAGTTTTATTATTTTGGCTGCAGCCAGTTCAGAGGGTACAGTTCTTGCTGTAATCAATGAATCCCCTGAACCCCGAGTTCAGGTAGTTTCAGAACTTTATACCCAGTATGTAAGGGGAGGGGCTCAGAAGTTCACAGTTTACAGAAGTTCACATAAAAGCATTTTTTTCTTTCACTGTTCTGGGCAAGTTAACCCTTCAAGGACAACACCTGAGAAAGGGAGCGCTTCTTCTCCCCTTTCTTTCCTCCCCTCTGCCAACTGTTACCATGGAGCCCAATTAGTAACTTCTCTTATCTTAGAAATGTAGACATCTCTGTGAGCTCTAGCTCAAGGCCAGAGGCCTTGTTAAAGAATTTGTCCTTTTTATTATCACACTTTGCATTTGCAAACACACTTCTACAAACTACTATACTGAATACATGTTTGTGAAAAACAGGTAAGGAGTGTCCAGTGCTGATTTCTTTCAGGCCAGTGGCCAAGTAATAGAGCAACAGGAAAATAAGTTTATCTACATTGAATTTTTTCGTAGAGACTCTTTTTGCTTATAGTCCTAAAATCAGCCATAGTGAAGATTTCTGGAGAAGCTTAGTTAAGATTTTCTGTGGAGGAGGGGGGTGCATCTGCTACTTCCATCCCAACCTACTATAACTCAGATAGCCTTTGGCAAGAACTACAAGGGGAAAATGTCATTGGAAGAAATGGACACTGCTTCACTTGAGTTTCTAAACATCCCAGACAATTTATGTGAATTTCTAGAATAACAAAAATCTCTTAAAAAAAAAAAAAAAAAAGAGGAAATAATTTGTCTACTTCTTATATTTACTCTTCAGTCAATTAGATTCCTGTTGCAGAATGATGATTACACATGACTATGCCTCAAGATATTGCCCCTCAAAGTAGGGTAAACAGGAGTAATAGTGGTGGGTCAGTGTTTTATTTCCCCTTATGTTAAGGGAAAACGTGCTCTTGCTGAACTTGTTCTCATATGACCACAAGAATTCACCAGCATCTAGCAATGCCCAACAACCTCGGGCAGGCCAGTCAGCCTCACTTAATGAGATTCTTGAGTTTTGCATACACCAATACAAAGAGGAAACTCTGAGGAAGATTTTTTTTTTCATTAAACACAAGATTTTTATTCAGTGTGGGGAGACTAATGAAGAGAGGAAGACACTGGTGGCATTTGTTACTTGGTAAGACATTTGAAAACCTCAAGAACAAAGCTTTCTGTGAAGAGACTTCTCTAATGAGAATGGATGTAAAGATTTCTTACCTAATTGAGCAATAATGACTGAGGTGCGGGCCACTTCCCTGGGATTAATAAAGAGCCAGGGAGTTGACAGTTTAGGCATTAAACTCAGCTGGTACTTAATCTTGGTGAAGGGCAGAGTGCCAGAATCATATTAATAGTGTAAAATAAGCCAAAAACAGAAACACAAGACTTTACTCTTTTGAGAAATAATTTTAATAGACAGTTAAATGCCTGACATGAGGTTGGGCAGTCTCGTTCCATTTAGAGTGTCCTCAAGTATTTGGCTGTTAAAAAAGAAAAGTGAGAGGGACAGGGACCAATAGTATTATCAAAAGTGGTTTCTTGTGCAAGGGGAAGTAGACAAGTTATAATCAACCCCACCCCCACCCCCACTCTGAAAACAACACTAAAAATGTTGAGTTGATCTGGAAGAATTGTTTATTATGGAGACACACATTAATATCATTACCCAGAGGGTGCCTCCAAGAAACCAGAGCACCCCTCATTTATAACACCACAGTTAGAATAACAAGGTTCAAAAGATCTTATATTAACAGAAATTCCAATATCTTAATAACAATTGGATTTGTAGTGTTGTACCTGGCAAAATACGGATTAAAACTCCAAGCCATGTCACACTTGAGCCAAAAACAGCCTTTATTAAGCTGATCAGCAGCCACCATCCTCACACATCACACAGTGTGACAAGATGGCGCACCGGCAGTTGTTTTCAAGGGTTTATGTTTGGTTGTTCAGCCAATGCAAGCAAGACATGGTACAGAAGCTGAATTTGGGCAGTTAGCGAGACAATGAAATTGGTACACTGGTATTTCCTATGGGACTTTCCAGGTTGGCATAGTAACAAGCACGTAGAAAGGAAGGCGGGGTCCAAATGACCCTAGTTGAGTACACATCAGAGGATGGTTACTAATGTTTAGACAATCAATCTCTGACAAGGTACATTGCCCAAGAAAAATGGAAATTAAAGAGAACAATTTTACATTGTATAAGAATTGCTATTTTTGTGTTGCCAAGTATGTTATGCTAGGTATCAATTAATGACTACAGAGGCAGGACTTTGCGTGTTCTATTATTTCTGAGAAACAGAACTATTTCTCAGAACTCCTAAGATGGCTGCTAAAGAACAAGATGGAACCCCTTTAGTTCTCTTATCACAGTAGTTAATATTCCCCTTATTCATTCTGACAATTGTTCATATGCTACTCACCTGTCAAGAAAAAGTTACTCACTTTGCTAAAGTGTCCCTTATTCCTATCTCAGCTGTGCCTGGGAAAGCCCAAACTGTACCAGAGAGCAAGCAGAAATCTAGGAAATGTCAACTAAACTTCCTCTCCTACTGTAGTGGCTTTTGCATTTTTAAGAAGTTTGCCAATGTGTTTCATTGGCCAACATTTACTCCTTTATCTAGCAAGTGCTGTTTATCGTGCCAGGCACTATAAAAAAGTCCAAGCCTATAAACATGAGTAAGGTAGAGCCACTGCCAATCAAGAGATTGCAACTATCAGAGATCTTAGAGTCCAGGGAGCTTTTATACAAAGCTGCTTGGGGATCGAAATTTCTAATCATGCTCCTCCTCCTGGCATCTGGATTCCATAATCATTGTCTTAATCTACAGTGAAGCAAATGGTTGCTATGGCTTCATCTGCTCTGTGAAATCACCTATGCAGCAGTCAGCCAATCAGACAACAGCAATAATATGTTAATTCAGTTAGTGGAAAGCTACCAACCTGTTACCATGTAATATCACAATTCTAGGTACTGGAGATGTGGAGCTAAGTAAAAACAAATCTCTGCTTTTCTATAGGATAGTCAAATAATAGAAAAATAAGGGAAGTTAATGCATAAACGTATTATAGGTATATAAAGGTAGGATGGGAGGAGACACAGAGGAGGAAATACCCAAGCCAATCTCAGTAGTTCAGACAGGTCTCATAGGGGCTGGGGCTATGGCTCAGCAGTAGAGCACTCGTCTGGCATGTGTGAGGCCCTGGGTTCGATCCTCAGCACCACATAGATAAAATAAAGGTATTGTGTCCACCTACAACTAAGAAAAAAAATTTTTTTAAAAGGTCTCATAAAGGAGAACCTTGAGTGCCCTGATCTGTACTACTGAACTCTTAAGACCAGCAAGTGGCAATGGGGGATTAAGAAAGACACACAAACATTTACAAAGAGAAAGCTGGGACCAGGTGGGACACTGACCTCTGATGGAGGAACAGTGACCCAGAGTTAGCACAGCATGTTTATTATAAAGGTTTTATTATCAAAAGGTTATTTGTGGAAGTTTCTGAAAAGCAAGCAGGCTTGAAGGTCACAGCACTTGCAAGATACTGTGGTTATCTTGTTATGCTTGGAATTCTCTAGGCAGCTGGTGTCTAAGCTCAAGGTCAAGACGGTTATTACTCCTTACCTTTGCACAAAACTTCCTCAGACAGCATTATCATAGCTCCGAGGCAACCTCATCCTTCACCTTTGCACAGAAAGTTCCCAGGGCAAAGCATGGCCACAACTCCAAAGCAGTCAAATACATGGTCCAAGTCATCGCTCTCCACAGTTGAGGAAACAGGAGACATTTTTCACATAGAAGTACACAAAGAGCTTCCCAAGCAGCATAAAGAAAAAGGAATGCACAGTGAAGAGCTGAGGACCATCAGGGAAAATAAGTGATTCCACGGAGACTCTGTCTCTGCTGCGTTGTCTCAACTGCCTTACCAAGGTAATCAACACTCTCCATTCTTTCAGCAAAACCCCAACTAACTGAATACTGTGACTAGCAGGACAGTCCTTCATGAGCCTGTCCATCTCTGCTCCCACTTCTTGCACCATGTGAGGTGTTTACTCCCAAACCAGTTGATGCCTGTAGAGTTGTTTCTTGGAAAATTACGATAAATACCTTGGAAAGACTTGATATATTTTTCCAGTGGGTCACCAAAAACCTGTCCATCAGCTAGAATTAGGGGGATTAAGAAAGACACACAAATATTTACAAAGAGAAAGCTGGGACCAGGTGGGACACTGACCTCTGATGGAGGAACAGTGACCCATCAGAGATGCAACTATACAAAATGAAGGAGGATTATAAAAATCCCTACAAGAAGATTTTGCCTCAGATTGCTTTGCTGGTGTCTCAACTTTTCACTCCAACTTAAAGAAACCCAGTGAATGGATGAAGAAACTGTGGTATGTATATGCCATGGAGTTTTATTCAGCTATAAAGAATGAAACTATGTCATGTGCAGGAAAATGGATGGAACTTGAGAGCATTATGTTAAGAAAAATAAGTCAGACTCAGAAAGTAAAGTGTCAAATGTTTTCTCTCATACATGGAAGCAATAGAGAAAAAAGGGGGACTTATGAATATAGAAGTTACTGGTTACTCCTTTCTCAAATTTCTTCAGAGTCCCCTAACTAGTCTAAATGGTATTTCCAGTGTTGGTCCTACCAAATTTATTCTTCTCATAATAACTAAAAAACCTAAAATATAGGTTTGAAGATGTAAGTGTCCAGTATTTTTCTTTTCTTTTGGTACTGAATCACATCCCCAGCCCTTTTTATTTTGAGACAGAGACTGTCTAAGGTGCTTAGAGCCTCACTAAATTGCTGAGGCTGGCTGTGAACTTGCAATCCTCCTGCTTCAGCTTCTCAAGACACTGGGATTACAAACCAGACATGCACCACTAAATATGGTAATGTTCAGTATTTCTCATGGTATAAGGGGGAAACCTTCAAGGTCCTTTCATTGTCATGTGAGAGCCTAAAACATCTAGATTCTCGTCTCTTTGGTTCCATTTCTTGTCAATTCCTAGCTCCTATTTTAGGCCTTCACAATGCCAAACTGCTATAATTTTGTACCCACAGCCAGGTAGTTTCTCATCTCACTTTTCTGACCTCCATAACTTTGTTCATTGTCTTATCTATGCCTAGAATCGATGTCCTTCAACTCCTTTGCACCTGGCCAATCCTTACCGAGCCCTAAGCATTCAGCTCAGCTGTGCCTCATTCATGACTGCGCCCCACTGCACCCATATTTGTGCTCCTAGCAGGAACCTACATTCATGTTTATCCAATGCTCACAAAGAAGCATTAAAGTCTACTGGGAGTCTGCTTTGGCTTTTCTGAGTATTCTAGTTTCCTAGAATCTTTTGCAGAATAAATTTTAAAAACCAGGAGTAATGCATGGAAGTAATTAAGGCTTTAAAGTGTACCCTTTGTTCCCAAGGTCCTGTTAATTATCACTTAGAAGCAGCTTATTTGCAATGTACTCAATTACATAGGTAACTAAATAGCTTTTACTGATCAGATCTAGCATCATTTGCTTAATAGCAACTAACAAATGCTGCGACATAGTGCCACAAATAGTCTATTCCCAGAAATAAGCTTATTTAAGATTAAGCTCCAGGGGAAAAATAGATTTCACCAAAATATACTGTAATTGTTCATAAAGCCACTTAGATCTAGAGAAACATCAGTTAATTTTCCCATTATTTTAAAATTAAGAAATAACTAAACAAAAGAAAATATCCAACTCACTCCAATGTCCATTTCATTCATTCATCTAGTTCATTCCTGCCAGGAAAATCTTCATGACATTCCTACTTGATCCATCACAACCCACAACTCTCAGGGACCTGCCCAAGTCTGGTCAGTAAGAACTTTTCTTTACAACCCAGAACAGTCATGGGAGTTTTCTTCTCCAAGCTTCTCGTATTTTTGTCATAGTTCCCATGTATTTGCCAAGATTTCTTGTTGTTATTACCTATAGAGAAACAAAAAGGCAGAGACAGATATATAGATATAAGACTGGGAGGACCATATACCCTTTTATAGGGAACCATGCCATGTAAATAGTCAAGGAAAGCTCCTAAAGAAAGGAACAGAGCTAGGTATTGAAAGATAAATAAGAATTCACAAAGCTGATAAATGGAGGGAGGTCATCACAAGCAGAAGGCACGCAAATCTGGAAGCACAGATGTGTGATCAATATGGCGTTCGATATTAAAATGCCAGCTAAGGACTTGACAAGAGGTAGTCATCTGTTTTGTGCTGCTAACAGAATACCAAAGCCTGGGTAATTTACAAACAGAAATTCATTAGCATACATTTCTGAAGGCTGGGAACTCCAAGACCAAGGCATCAACAGGTTTGGTATCTGGCAAAGCCATTTTTTTTCTTCTAAAACTATGCCTTACAACTGCCTGGAGTCTCACATGGCAGGTGGAAAGGCAAGGGCCCAAGACAACGACCCCAGTACTGCTGCCTTGGGATCTGAGCTTCTAACATATTGATTCTGGAGACACATTCAGACCTTAGAAGTGGGCAAGGCCAGGACATGGGAGGCTGTGATGCTTTAACCTGAGAATTTCAGACTTCCTCCTGTTAGCAGTAAAGATCCAGAAACGAGAATCTCTCCAGTTCTCTAAAAGAATACAAGCAACTTCTATGGGTAAAGTAAACATAAGAGGCCTAAATATAAATAAGGGCATCCTGAGTAGGGAAAGAGTAAAGAAGAAGATGGGGACTTATATTGGTAGAGATTAAAAGAGACCCAATTAGAATTTTAAAAGTAAAGGAAAAAGCGCAGTCAGTGTGACGGTGAAGACCATGAACGTGGACATCTGGGTTAAAAGCCTGGCTTCCCTTCTGATTTGCTACAAAATCATAAGAAAGTGCTCTCACCTCTCTTAGTTTACTGATCTGTAAAATGGGGAAATTATCTCATAGATTCTTGTGAGTTAAAAAAAAAATCAATGCTTCTACACACTTAGAACCTTGGCAAGGATATAATAATTGCTTAATAACATCCCTTACAATCAGGTTCAATATCATACAAAAGCCTAAATTAAGTATTACATTTCAGGGCTGGGGTTGTGGCTCAGTGGTAGAGCGCTTGCCTAGCATGTGTGAGGCACTGGGTTTGATTCTAAGCAACACATAAAAAAATAAACAAATAAAATAAAGGCATTGTGTCCATCTATAACTAATAAAAATATTTTTTAAAAAGTGTATTACATTTCAAATAATGAAGTTACATCAGATGTCATCGTTGAGGAAATAGGTACATGAAAACTCTCTGGACTACTTTGCAACTTCTTGTGAGTCATTATTCAAAATAAAAGTTGGTTGTGCTTTGTTTTTTTTTTTTTGTTTGTTTGTTTGTTTGTTTTGTTTTGTTTTTTAAAAGTGGGGGATTTCCAACCGCAGTGACAATTCATTCAATGTGTTTTTGAATAACCAGTATGTGCCCTATACTGCTCAGAATGCTGGGTTCCCATCTGTAATGACATTAATAAAACTCATTTTCTAATAGTCACAAAAATAATTAACCAAGTGACAGTGTAATTTTCAGTTTTGTCATTTCACTTTAACAGAAACATGGAAATAAAAATAAACCATTGCAAATGTAATTATGGTTATCTTACCTTCACACCCAAAGTTGCACTTTGTTTTGTTCAGCTGTTCAATTTTCTGAGAGCTTCAATCCAGTCAGATGCATTCTCTATTTCTGAGGAGGGTTTTGCCCAATCCTCTGTCTGAGTACAACTGCACAGAAATCACAACTCCTGTTCCACAGAGCCTAGCAGTGTTGCTCAATAGAGTCATGATTGAAATTTTGAGCTGAACAACTTATTAGAGGGTACAGTCCATTCTGTCTAGTAGATTTCAGGATAGGAACTGCCTTTTCTTTGTGGAACTTGAAGCCAGGGTGCATGTCTTCATGACAATAAAGAAGACCTAATTTCAGTCCCCATTCACCTGCCACTGCAGCAAGGGCAGGGCACACTAGAGTATAAAATCATCTGCATGAGCCTCCACTGAGGCCCAACTGCAGTCAATCATAATTTAACAGTCACAAGTAGATTTCCTGTGTTCTACCCATAGTCCTCCCTTCCTTCATAAACATCTCCATTGACTTCCCTTTGCTAATGACAGCCAATTACTTTTGTCACAATAGTGACTCCTCCCCTTACCTGCTAGTTCCTGACCACAATGAATCAAAAGTGCCCTGGGTGCACACCTGTAATCCCAGTGGCTCGAGAGGCTGAGGCAGGAGGAACACAAGTTCAAAGCCAGCCTCAGCAAAAGCAAGGTGCTAAGCAACTTAGTGAGACCCTGCCTCTAAATAAAATACAAAATAGGGCTGGGGATGTGGCTAAGTGGTTAAGTGCCCCTGAGTTCAAATCCCTGGTACCAAAAAAAAAAAAAAAAAAAAAAAAAAAAGTGCCCTGGTGGCAGTCATTGCCTTTAGTTCTGTGGGACATTTACTATCTCTCCTTGCAGGAGTAGACCAACTTTAAGGACCAGGACCTCCAACCTACAGAACACAGAGATACACATAAGGAAGCAAGATACCCCTATGGGTCATTGGAAGTGATGTTAACTGAATCCATTCCTTCCTCTATCCTCCGGTTCTCAGACCTATGTATACTCCATCCTTCCAGAGCATTGCCTTTAAGCTGGCACTTCATCTGTTCCTTCAGTAGTCCACTCCAAGGGCTATAGGAGGACAGCTGATTCTAGGTGATATACTATGTGAAACAAACTGTGGGTTCTTTGGTCATGAGCCTAATCCTGTACTTCCTTCACTATGAAGTAATCAGATATTATGTTGTGTGAATTTCCATTCAAGGAATCAGAAAAGTCCCCAGACAGTAGCAAATGGTATTGATTACAGATCAGAAGACAGAAAAGCCAAGTTCTTATCCTGAATAAGTGTGTCAGTAGAAGGATGGTTGGAAGGCCTTTGCAGAACAGAAAGAGCCCGATGTCAACTTGGTACAAAGTAACCAGTTGGTCTCCTCAAGAAGCTGTCCCTTATTGGGGGCTTGGTGTTGGCCTCTATGTTGGCAAGTCAGAAGTAGCCAGATTAGCCATGAGAAGAGGTGGACCATTATACTGGCTAATGAATAGTATTCCTCTCTGCACCATGGCCACTCTGTTCAGGTGCCCATCATGCCAACACTGGAGTGACCATTAAAAACGCCTGAAAAATATCAACTAGACAAGTAATTTTGTCATTTTTTCCCATGCAAAGTAGATGCCAGATGTACTGCTTGCAGCTCCAGCCATTAGGAAGATCTTCCTTCTCTGCTGTCTTTCAAGGCTACCCTGAATGCAGTTGTGATGCAGTGCCTCTGTTTTTTCTTCGCAACATAATAGTGATGAACCTTTGTCTTTAGCTTAAACGCCATAAGTATGAGTGAAGCAGGGCCACTGCGCAACCCTGGTGGATGATATGGGCTTCTGAGCTGCTTGTTCATGCAGCCTACTCATGGCAATATGGTTTAGTATGAACTTCATATAAGATGTACTATTCCCATTTTTATGGTTTAGATATGAGGTGGGTGTTCTCCAAAAGGTTGTCATGTGTGAAGCCATACAAGAGCATTCAAAGGTAAAATGAATGAATTATGAGAATCTTAACCTAATGTGTGCATTAATCCACTTGAATGGATTAACTGGGTGGTAACCATAGGCAGGTAGAGTGTAGGTGGAGGAGGTAGGTCACTGGGACTGTGCCTTTGGGGTTTATGTTTTGTTCTTGTAGGGGAAGTTCCTGGTGCCATGTCCTGAGCAGCTTTCCTCCACCATGATATTCTGCCTCACCTTGGTTCCTGAGCAAGAGTCAGCCATCTGTGGACTGAGATCTCTGAAACCATGAGCACCAAATAAACTTTTCCTCCTCTAAAATTATTCTTGTCAGGTCTTTTGGTCACAGTGATGAAAAAGCTGACTAAAATACCCATATTCTGATGGATGGCTGTTGGCTTGGTCTCTGACCTGACAAATTAGTATATCTAAGAAAATCTAGTTTGTATGGTCAGTTCCTTATATAGTTGATGCCCTGATATCAAGAATTCTATCTCTATCAAAGCTCAGAAATATTTCATTGACAGTTTTTTAAAAGACATTAATTCTAGTCTACAATCAACTTGGCCTTGTCCAGAGATCTAAGGACATGCATTTTGATTCTTCCACTCAGGTGTCCATCAACTCCAAACTATACCTTTTCTCACTGATATCTCCAACACTGTAGATTCTGCCATACTATTTGTCTCAAGTAGTAGGCTTATTATATTGCTGTCCACACAAGCTATGCAGCCCTTTCCTGCCTCAGGCCCACTCAAAGCTGTCAGACTTCCATGCCATGCAGTACATGGATCAAAGTAACATTCCTCAATGTGCAATGCATTGTCTCCAAAAATTAAGGAGCCCTTATTGATATCTTGCTTCCTTATTTAAGGTAGGAAATGTAGGACATAGTAATTTATTTATTATATGGGGATGAGACAGTGGATATTCTTATAGCCCCTCACTACTGGGTCACTAAAAACCTTACTGATATGACATGTTCCTGAATTTTCAGTTTATCTCCCAACTTCCTGAGTCTATATTTCTTATCAAAGCCTCTAATACACTAGACATCTCTTTCTTGTCCTTCACCATTATGTCATCAATATAAAGGGATCAAAGTACTATTCTGCAGAATTTTCAGATGGTCCAGGTCTCTTCAGACCCTATTATGACAGATCTTAGGAGAGTTAACATAGCCTTGGGCAAAATAGTAAATGAATAGCACTATCTGTTCCACATAAAAGGAAAACTCTTTATGAGCCTCTTTTTCTGATCGGATTAGAAAAGAACACTCTTGCTAAATCAATTCCCATGTACCGTGAACTTGAGACCATACTAATCTATTCTTGTAAAGGTACCACATCTGTTACTACAGGCACAATCAGGACTGCTATTTGTTTGAGTTTTGTCTGTCCATAGTTATTCTCCAGGATCCACCTAGTTTTCTGCAAGGACCAAACTGGTGAATTGAGGATTTCACCTTGGCTTTCCTGATGGAGGAACCAAAAGGGGGTTACTTGGACTGCCAAGTGTATCTATTCCAATTAAGCATTCAAGGACTGGAGCAATGACTAATGAGAAGAGCTGCAGACCTCGTAGACCATCTTATTGTAGCTGGGATTTCATTTATTACCTGGCCCATAAGATTCTGCTCTAACCATGGGGCCATAATAACACTCAGATCTCTGGGTTTCATGTCAACTCAGATACTGTGCCTAACAGTTTTCAAAGTATCTGTGTATTTCTCTTTCCTCAGTGTATAGTCACCCAAACAAATGCACATAAGGCCCTTTGGGAAGGACTAGGGGAATCATACAGTTCATGCCCCAGTGTTGCAAGCCCTGGATCTGTAACAACTTCTCCTACTGCCCGTGCTGGCCTGTGATGGAAGCACCACTGAGCTGTTTGGTAAAGCTGGTGTCCCTTTCACCACTTCTGGTAGTCCCAATGAATGATATGTGCAAGTTCTTAAACCCTCTTATGGAAAAGATTTCTTTGGGGGTCGTCTGGCTTCAGAAAGTATATCCATGCCCATTTCCTTTAACTATTTTAGTCTTTATTATCTATGGGAGCAACTTCAGAATTTCCATTTTGTTTAGGTGGGACCATCACTTTCTCCAGGCTTAAGAGCTACCCTAGAAATAAACTTGCCTTGCCTCTGGAGTCCTTGTAAGGCTGTTACATTTCATGCCTGAAAAAGTCAATGAATTCTTGCTTCTCCAGTCTGGCATTCCAATTCTAACCATCAATCAGCAGATAATCTTTGAAGCACTGGTTTATAAAAGATTCTGGATCACATAACCAGTTAGTAGTATCTGTCATGGAGGGATAAGAGGGAATTTTTAGACCACCATCATAGTCTGCCATTTCTTTTGTAGACATCTGTACAACTTGTATAGTCTGTAACTATAGGATTGAGCACAGACAAGCTGCCCACAGAAGAACAAAGCCCTTGACCTCTGCCTCAGTTCCCCTATAGTCTAACCAACCAATTTAATTAAATTGATAGATCATGCACCTCATTTTTTCAAAGAACAGATGTAAAAAGGGGACAAAGCAGAGAAACCTGAGGGTAGGTAGATAAGAAGTCTAAGTTGTAAAATAAAGAGTTTAAGAAGGGGAGTATGGCGGGGGGGTGGGGGGGGGACTCCAAATGGTAAACATTTTGCTTTTCTCAGTTTTGCCTTCTTCTGATTCTCACACAGTGTTTGTTTGGAATAGGACCAGATTCCCTAAAACTCTACTTCTATGATTTAAAAAATCAACTGTATGATTAGTTTGATTCCTCCTCAGTCATTGCTGAAATCCTTCCTAGGTGGTTACATCTGAATTGTAACAAACTCAAATAATAAAAGTACAGGGCCTCCTGTTTGCCATTATTTTTGTCAGTGGCCATCTGACTAACCAAGAAAAAAAGATCTCCCCAGGAATTCGTTTCTACTGCAGCATAGCCATGAATATGAGAAAGACTGCAATTAAGCACTGTTTTTTTTGTTAGACTCTTTCACAGGACTGGTCAACATCTTGACGGATATTATTTGGCGATTCACTGGAGACTTCCTGGCACCTGACCTGGTCTGCCGAGTGGTCCGCTATTTGCAGGTATGTAGCACCTTCCAGATGTGATGGGACAAACTAACATGTGGGTTTTTCCTAAAGAAAACAACATAAAATTTTGTACTTCTATGCAACAAACTACTCACTTCTTCCTAGTTGAAAGGACAAACAAAATTTGCAAGATTTGTTAAATGTACTTTTTTGTTAAAAATCATATTTAGAGTTTGCCTGGCCCCCAGCTCTGGCCTGGCTGCTGGCTCACGCACCATTGCCTCCGGGACCAGGAATAGCAGCTCCCCACTGCAGGCATGGCCAGACCAGAGGAAAAGCCCCGTCCACTCCCCGGGGGAACTGCAACCTGCCCAGCTGTGACCAGAACAAGAGGTAGGCACCCGCTGGAAGGAGCAACCCAGCCACCAGTTTGCCTGGTGATATGCCTAAACTAAATCAAGATGATATACACAATTTAAATAGGTCAATTTCAAGCAAAGAAATAGAGGATGCCATAAAAAACTTACCAACCAAGAAAAGCCCAGGACCAGATGGATACACAACTGAGTTCTACAAGACCTTTAAAGAAGAACTAACACCAATACTTCTCAAACTATTTCATGAAATAGAAAAAGAGGGAAATTTTCCACTCTCAGACTCATTCTATGAGGCCAATATCACCCTGATTCCAAAACCAGACAGAGAGAAATTGAAGAAAGAAAACTTCAGACCAATATCTCTAATGAATATAGATGCAAAAATTCTCAATAAAATTCTGGCAAATCAAATACAAAAACACATCAAGAAGATAGTGCATCACGATCAAGTGGGCTTCATTCCAGGGATGCAAGGTTGGTTCAACATAAGGAAATCAATAAATGTAATTCATCACATCAATAGGCTCAAAGATAAAAATCATACAATCATCTCAATAGGGGCAGAGAAAGCGTTCGACAAAATACAACATCCCTTCATGTTCAAAATGCTAGAAAAAATAAGGATAACAGGAATATACCTCAACATCATAAAGGCCATCTATGCTAAGCCCCAGGCCAACATCATCCTAAATGGAGAAAAAAATGAAAGCATTCCCTCTAAAAACTGGAACAAGACAGGGATTCCTGCTCTCACCACTCCTATTTAACATAGTTCTTGAAGCCCTAGCCAGAGCAATTAAACAGATGAAAGAAATTAAAGGGATATGGATAGGAAAAGAAGAACTCAAATTATCACTATTTGCAGACAATATGATTCTATACATAGAAGATACAAAAAATTCCACTAGAAATCTAATAAATGAATTCATCAACGTAGCTGGATATAAAATCAATACTCATAAATCAAAGGCATTTCTGTACATCAGTGAAAGAAAAACTAGGAAATCCGCCCCATTTACTATAGCCTCAAAAAAAAATAAAATATTTGGGAATCAACTTAACAAAAGAAGTGAAAGACCTCTACATTGAAAACTACACCACACTAAAGAAAGAAACTAATGAAGATCTTAGAAGATGGAAAGATCTACCCTGTTTATGAATAGGTAGAGCTAATATTGTCAAAATGACCATTCTCCCAAAATCACTATACATATTCAATGCAATTCCAATCAAAATCTCAATATCATTCCTCATAGAAATAGAAAAAGCAATCATGAAATTCATCTGGAATAACAAGAGACCCAGAATAGCCAAAGCGATTCTTAGCAAGAAGAATAAAGGGGGTCGCATTACTATTCCAGACCTTAAATTTTACTACAAAGCAATAGTAACAAAAACAGCATGGTATTGGCATCAAAACAGACCAACTGGTACAGAATAGAAGACTCAGAGACGAACCCACACACCTACAGTTATCTTATATTAGACAAAGTTGCCAAAAATGTTCACTGAAGAAAAGACAGCCTCTTCAACAAATGGTGTTGGGAAAACTGGAAATCCTCATGTAATAAAATGAAATTAAATCTCTTTCTCTCACCATGCACAAAACTTAACTCAAAGTGGATCAAGGACCTAGGAATTAAACTGGAGACCTTGCACCTAATAGAAGAAAAAGTAGGCCCAAATATCCATCATGTTGGTTTAGGCTCCAACTTCCTCAATAAGACCCCTATAGCACAAGAACTCAAAACAAGAAACAATAAATGGGATGGATTCAAACTAAAAAGCTTCTTCTCAGCAAAAGAAACAAGCAGTGAGGTGAATGGAGAACCTACAGAATGGGAGCAAATCTTTACCACAAGCACATCAGATAGAACACTAATCTCAAGGATTTACAAAGCTCTTAAAAGCCTTAACACCAAAAAAACAAATAACCCAATCAATAAATGGGCTAAGGAACTGAACAGACACTTATCAGAAGATGATATACAATCAACAAATATATGAAAAAATGTTCAACATCTCTAGCGATTAGAGAAATGCAAATCAAAACAACTCTAAGATTTCATCTTACTCCAGTCAGAATGGCAGCTATCAAAAAAACAAACAACAATAAATGCTGGCAAGAATATGGGGGGAAAGGCACACTCTTACATTGCTGGTGGAACTGCAAATTGGTGAAGCCAATCTGGAAAGCAGTATGGAGATTCCTAGGAAAACTGGGAATGGAACCACCATTTGACCCAGCTATCCAACTCCTTGGCCTATTCCCAAAGGACTTAAAAACAGATTACTACAGAGACACAGCCACATCAATGTTTATAGCAGCACAATTCACAATAGCTAGATTCTGGAACCAACCCTGATGCCCATCAGCAGATGGAACGGATAGGGAAACTTTGGTATATATACACAATGGAACACTACTCAGCACTAAAAGAGAATAAAGTCATGGCATTTGCAAGTAAATGGATGAAGTTGGAGAAAATAATGCCAAGTGAAGTTAGCCAATCCCAAAAGGCCAAAGGTCGAATGATCTCTTTGATAGGAAGATACTAACTTATAAAGGCGAGAGAGGGAATGAGAGGAATGAAAGAGCTTCAAATAGAACAAAGAGGGGGAGGGAGGTAAGGGGACAAGGGGATAGGAATAATGGCAGACTGAGTTATCCATGATTACCCTAAATACATGTATGAAGACACATTGTTGTAAAAATACTTTATATTAAACCAGCAACTTGAAAAAAATTATGATTATAGAATCAAAACAGGACAAATTTTTAGATTATAATTGATGGTGAATCACATTGATGCTGCATAATAAATAGAAAATTCTGAAACCATAAAAAAAAAATCATACTTAAAGAAAACACAAATGATCAATTACAAGAATAAAAAGCATTCATATTTCAAGCATTAAGTAAAATTTATGGGTAAATATTAAAAATTGTGACATATTATGGCTAAATAATCCCCAGAAAATTTGTCAATTATATCTATCATTTAGTCTTCAAACTAACCCAGTACTGGCTACTGCTTCTTTGGAAAAACCTTGACAGTTTGTTAGAAGATAAGCACTACCTATATAATTGCCAGCTAAAATGCATTTTTAAAAATATCTATTGACATTTCTTTTCTATTTTTTTATCATTTTAAATTTTATATTTGTATTTTATTATTGACATTTCTTTTTCTAATTTTCTAATTGAATTTGTTTTCTAAACAGATTATTATCCCTTTTCAATTATTTTGTAACTGGGAAACTTAATATCCTCTGAGTTTTGCTAAGATTCATTTTTACATTAAAAATATCTATACTCTGCCCATCAATATTCTTCAATGTAAGTGACATGTATGTATACTATATAGTTAATTTAAAATATTATATGTAGCATATTTGCATTATTTATACATCATGTATGTATATAGTATAATTAAAGACAATTCAATAGCATATGGAAAGAATGGACTATTTAATAACTGGTGTTAGCATTGATGTGGCCTGTTTCTGCTATCTTGAAATTATTTTTCAATAATTCATTTCTACTCTGATCCCAGTACTTCAGGTCTAAATTACTGCAGCCGTGTAACTGTATAATGCATTTCTGGAAGCCCCTACTAAATGCCACTTTTTGACAGGATTGTTTAGGATCTTTGTATCTATATTCATTAAAAAATTATGACTTTTATTTGTTTCATCATTTTTATCTTAGTAATAGAGTTATTCCATTATTCAGAAAATGAATAGAGAATAGTTTTAATTTTAATCTTCCTTTTTGCTTTGAATATAACCTTGAAAATATGGTAGGTATAAAACCCCTACCACTATATAATACTGGTGCTTTCTTTAGTAATTTTAAAAAACATTCAATTTCTTCTTGAGGATTTGTACCTTCTTGTAGATAAATGTGTTTCAACCGCTTACTGTATTAGTAATCAACTACTGAGACACAAATTATGGCAAAACTTAGTGGCTTAAAATAATAAACATTTATTATCTCACAGTTTCTATTAGCCAAAATTCAGGGAAAGGGTGATTGGGTAGGTATGGATAAAATTTTATCATAAAGTTCAGCCAGATGTTTCATGAACCTACTACAGTCTTTAGAAGGCTTGATGGGGACTGGATACTTCATTTGCAAGGTGGTCACTCACACAGCAGGCAAGTTAGTGCTTGCTTTAAGTGGAACACTCACCTCTCCACGCAGACCTCTCCAGAGGTCATAAGGGTCCTTAGGACACAGCAGCTGGCTTTTCCAAGACCAAGGTGGAAATGGCCATGTATTTTACGAACTAGTCTGCAAAGTCACAACACCATCACCTCCACACCATTCTCTTGGTCATACAAGTCAACTCTGATTCAGTATGGGGAGAAGGAAGTCACAAAAAAGACTAAAACCAGGAAGCAAGAATTACTGGGGACAGGTTAGAGGCTGGCAACCACACCTGCATTTTTGAAAAGCATATTATAAACCATTTTTTTCTTTATTGACAACTTAAAAATGTCTTCTTTACTCAGAAATATTCATGTCAGTAACATGTCATCTAACTATGTTTACAATGAACACTAATAAAATAATACTATATATAAAATATGGCTTGGTAGCATCACAAAACATAGCAAAGAAATTCTTAATAATTCTCTCCTCACAAAGGCAACAGGAAAACTGACAAAAATTGTCAGAATCAAATTTTTAAGGACTCTGGAAATTAACGAAAAGCTTACAACAACCAAGGGAGCATTTATTCAAGAAAATGACTGAATCTTTGAAGGAAAAATTAGCTTTGTGGTGTTTTAGCTTGCATTATTTTCATCCCTCAGTATCCAGCTCTGCTGTAACCTTGAAAATTAACAGCCCTCATTCATAGTAAAAACAGTCTGGCAGCCACAAGAGAGAGCAGAAAAGGGCTGGAGCTCTTTCAAAGCTTCATTCCCAAAAATCTGCCAATATGTAATGTTCCTGAAGATCCCTGGAAGACCCCACTGAAAAGGCTGTCTATATTTTACTTTATTCATAACTTGCCCACTGTGAAGCCCTTTTCCCTCAGAGAATTAAAAAAAAAATACAGGCAATCAATTAGCATCACAGATGCATGAATTATTGGGTAGCTTTTGAGGAAAACAATAGACTAACCAAATCTTATAATCAAAAGCTGAATAATGAGATATCCTTGGGGGCTTTGGACATCTCTGATATATTCCTGAGATTCTAAAAGACCAAGTATATGCCAGTGATGATGTCACTCCTCACAAGGAAATATAGAAGGCCCTAAGCTGCTACCTGTGGTTGACCTTAAGGTATTTGACAAAATTCAACATCATTTCATGTAAAAAATGTGCAAAAAAATTAGCTATAAAAGGAAAATACCTTAACACAATAAAGGCCATACATGATGAGGCCATCGCTAACATCATACTCAATAGTAATAGTTTAAATGCTTTCTTTCTATGATTAGGAAGAGATGAGGATGTCCACTCTTACCACTCGTAGTCAACATAGTATTAGAATCCTAGCAATTAAGCAATAGAAAAAATAAAAAGGCTTCCAAAACAGAAATGAAGAAGTAAAATTGCCTCTGTTTGCAGATAATATGATTTGATATGTAGAAAACTCTAAGGACTCCACCAAAAAAAAAAAAAAAAAACACTAAATTAAAATAAAATTAATGAACAATTTTAGTAAAGTTGAAGGATACAAAAATCAATTTTCAAAGATCAGCAGCATATACTACTAGTATACACTAGTGTATATTATTGTCTATACATAGTAAACTATCCAAAAGAGAAATTTAAAAAAAAATCCCACTTATAATTGCTACAAAATACTTAGTAAAATGCTGAGGAATAAATTTAACTGAAGAGGTAAAATATCTGTTCACTTTAATTTATAAACACTGATTAAGAAAGTAGGGGAAAACGCCAATGGAATGGAATGATATCTCATGTTCCTGTATTAGAAGAATTTATATTGGTAAAATGGTCTGTACTACCCGAAGTGATCTGTAGATTCAATGCAACTCCCAACAAAATATCAACAATATTTTTCACAGAAGTGGAAAAAATATATAGGGAACCACAAAAGCTCCAAATAGTTAAATCAATCTTGAGAAGGAAGTAAAAAGCTGAGGACATCACACTCCCTTTCAAAATATACTTCAAAGTTATAATCAAAACAGCATGACATTTGCATCAAAACAACGTATAGAACAAACGAACAAGATAGAGATCCCAGAAATAAATACATATATTTATGATTAATTCATTTTTGACAAAGGCACCCAGAACATAGAACAGAAAAGGATATTTTCTTCAATGAATGGCCCTGGGAAAACTGGGTATTCACATGCAGAAGAATGAAGTTAGGCTTTTACCGCACACCATGAATGAAAATCAACTCAAAATGGATTGGGGACTTAAACATAAAACCTAAAATTATAAAACCTCTAGAAGAAAACATAATAGAAAATTGCCATAACATTTGTCTGTTGTGGATTGTTTGAATATAGCCTTAAAAAACACAAGTAACAAAAGCCAACGTAGACACACAGGGTTACAACAATCTAAACATCCTGTGCATAGCAAAGGAAACAATCAACAGAATGAAAAAAAAAAAAAAAAAAAAAACCCCTACAGATTTGGAGAATACATTTGCAAACTATATATCTGATAAAGGTTCTGTTACCACAAGCAACTCAATATTGTGAGCTATGGTTTGGATATGGTTTAATGGTATCCTCCAAGGATTAATGTGAATGTATCTCAGGGTGGCAGTATTGGAAGTGGTGGAAACTTAAAGAGGTGGGCCTAGCAGGAGATACTGAGGTCTTAAGAGTGTGTTCTTGGGAGGCAGACCTCTTATAACCCCCTAGTTCTCATGAGAGGGTTATCATAATGGGAACAAGCCTGGCCATACCCAGTTCTTGAATGAGATTTCTTCTCATTCGAGATGTGATCATTCCTCCATAAATGTTCCACCACCTTCCATCTGTACCAGGCTGTGTGGATGTTGAATCTCCAAAAGTATGAACTAAATAAACCTCCTTTCTTATAAAGTTAGTCTGTTCCAAGGTTTTTTATTATAGCCATTAAAAGCTGACTAATACAATGAGGGGGAAAAAACTAATTAAATAATGGGCAAATGACTTGAGTATCTATTTTCCCAAAGAAGATAAACAAATGGCCAATGGGAATATGAAACCTTACTGATAATCATAGAAATACAAATTAGAACAATAATGAGATATTACCTCATGCTTGTTAGAATGGCTATTGCCAAAAAGACCAAAAAATAAATAAATAAATAAATAAAAATAACAATAACAAGTGCTGGCAAGGACATGGAGAAAAGGAACCCTTGTACACTGTTGGTGGGAATGTAAAATTGTGACGCTTCTATGAAAAATGGTATAAAAAATCTTTTAAAAATTAAAATTAGAACTACCATATGGTCCAACAACCCCACTTCTGGGTTTATATTCAAAGGATATGAAACTAGGATGTCAAAGGGATGCCCAGACTCTCATGTTCATTTCAGCATTTTTTAAAATACCTAGGATGTGGAATCAATAATTGCCCATTGATCAATAAACAGATAAAGAAATGTGACATATATACACAATAAAATACAATTCAGCCTTAAAAAAAAAAAAAGGAGGTAAATCCTATTATCTGCCACAATATGGGTGAACCAAAGAATATTAGGTGAAGTGAAATAAGTCAGACAAAGCAAGACAAATAATGCATGATCTCCCTTATGTGCAGAATCTAAAAAAAAAAAAAGAAAAGAAAAGAAAAATCAAACAGAATAAAACTGTGGCAATGATTTCTTGGATGTGACATTAAACACTCAGGCAATAAAACCAAAGTATACAAGCAAGACAATGTCAAACTAAAAAGATTTTGTGCATCAAAGCCAGCAAAGGACAAAGTGAAAAGGCAAAGTAAACAACAGAAAATATCTGTAAACCATGTGTAATACAAAGAGCTAACTGTCCAAATATATTAGAAACGTCTACAATTCAAAAGTGAAAATAATTAATTAAGAATGAGCAAAAGGTTTGTCTTCTCTAAAGAAGACATATGAATGGCCAACAGGCATATGAAAACATGATCAACATCACTAATCATCAGGAAAATGCAAATTAAAACCACAATGAGATATCACCCCACACCTGTCAGGATGGGTATCATGAAAAAGACAAAAAGTAACAGGTCTTAGCAAGGAGGTGAAGGAAAAGAAAATGTTTGTAACACTGTTAATGGGGAAAAAATAGTGTAGCCACTTTGGAAAACAATATGGAGGTTCCTTAAATATTAAAAATAGAATTGGACCAATCCTACTTCTGGGTATATATCTAAAAGAATTAATATCAGTACTGCTGAAGAAATAGCTGCACCTCAAGTTGTTTGTAGCATTATTCACAATAAGTCCAAATATCACAGATGACAGGATAAAGAAAATATGGTACTTACATAGAAAGAAATATTGTTCAGCTTAAATGAAAAGGACATCCTACTATTTGGACAACACAGATGAATCTGGAGGACATTGTGCTAAGTGAAATAAGCCAGTTAAAGAATGACAAATAATTCATGATTTCACTGATATGAAGACCCAAAATAACCAAATCCATAGACGTAGAGAACAGGATAATATTGCCAGAGGATTTCCAGATAGACAAAAGAGAAATTGTTGCTCAAAGGTATAAAGTTTCAGTTACGGAATATGAATAATTTCTAGTAGTGTCCAAATGCTTCAAACCATACAAATTAAACATGCAGTTTTTAAAAAATAGTAATTATACTTCAATAAATCTGTTTAAATAAATAAATGAATAGATCTGTAAATAACTAAATGCATCACACAGTTGGTCTTTTGCACCTAAGGTTTTCACATACACAGATTTGACCAATCGTGGATAAAAACATTTTGTTCAAAAATGTCTACCTGTACTGAATATATATAGATTTTTCTTGTCATCATTCCCTTAAACAATACAATATAATAACTCTTCCATGGTGTTTACATTGTGTGAAGTATTATTAATAATTTAAAAATCACTAAAACTATGAGAAGATCAATGTAGGTTATATTGCAAATACTAGACCATTTCATATAAGGACCGTTTAATATAAGGAGCATCCATGGATTTTAATATCTGTGGAAGGATTCTGGAACAAATCCCCTGTGGGTAATAAGGGATAACTATACATAAACACATAAATTTTAATTTGAAAAAAATAAAACTAGACATCAAAACAAACCTCATAGTATTAAAAGGTTAATAAAGGAGTATTATGAGCAACAACTTTATGTCCACAAATTTGATAACCTAGATAAGATTAATCAATTTCTTGAAATTAAACCTACCAAAACTCACACAAGAAGTAATGGGCAATATGAACAGTTTATATTTGTTAAAGAAATTAATTATTGAATAAATAATTAATGGACTTCCAAACAGAAGGCACCAGGTACAGAAGGGTTCACTGTTATATTCTATTAAACATTTAGTTAATTGCATCAATTGTCAGCCTTTCCAGAAGATAGAAACAAAGGCAATACCTCCTAAATCATTCTATGAGGCAAGTTTTATGCTAATACTCAAACCAGACAAAGATTTTGCAAAAAAGAAAATTATGGACCAGTATCTCTAATAAACATAGATGCAAAAATACTCAACAAATATTAGTAAATCAAATCCAACAGTGTACAAAATAATTATATGCCACAACCGAGTGGGTTTATCTCCAAGCATTCAAGTCTGGTTCAACATTTAAAAATCAATTAACATAATTCATTACACCTTCAGGTTAAATAAAAATCACAGATTATATTAACAGATTAGGAAAAGCATTTAGGCATTTAACAAAAGCCAGTATACATTTACAATTAAAAAAAGAAAAACTTAGCAAACTAAGAATAGAGAGGAACTCCCTCAACTTGATAAATACTATATATGAAAAGAGAGAAAAAAAACTACAGCTAACTGTTTTAGTGAGCCTTTTCATTGCTGCCACCTAACAACCTACCAATAACAATTTTAGAGGAGAAAAAGTTTATTCTGTGCTTACATTTTCAGAGATATCAGTCCATAGAAAGCCTGCTCCATTCCTCAGAGACCAAGGTAAGGCAGATCACCATGGCAGAAGGGTATGATAGGGGAAATTGGCTCAGGACATCACACCAGGAAGCAGAGAGAATTCCTAACCAGGAACAAAATATATACCCCAAAGGCCAGTGACCCACAACCCAATGATCCACCTCCTCCAGCCACATCCTATCTGCCTAATAGCATTCTGTTTAGGGGATTAACACACTGACTAGATTAAGGCTCTCATTATCCAATCATTTCACCTCTAAACTTTCTTACATTGTCTCACACATGATTTTTGGGGGGACACCCGGTATCTAAACTATAACACTAATATAGTACTTAATGGTGAGAAATTAGAAGCTTTCTTGCTAAGACCAAGAACAGTGCAAGGATTCTCCCTTCTCACACTCCTTTTCAACATTCAACATTGAATGAAAGTGATCATAAAGTAAAAACAATGTAATAAGATGAAAGAAAGAGAAAATGTTTTAGTCAGCTTTTTTTGCTGCTGTGGCTAAAAGACCCAAACAGAACAACTGTGAAGGGTGAAGAGCTTATCTGAGGGCTCACGTTTTCAGAGGTCTTAATTCATAGAAGGTCAGCTCCATTCTTTGGGGCTCAAAGTGAGGCTGAACATCATGGCAGAAGAGTACAGCCGAGAGAAGCAGCTCACAAGAAGCAAATAGAGTCTCCACTCTCCAGATAAGAAATATATGTGCCATAGCCACACCCTCAATGAACTACTTCCTCCAGCCACACCCACCTGCCTCCATACCATTCAGTTAATCCTATCAGGTATTAATATCAGGTATTAATTCACTGATTAGTTTAAGGCTATAACCCAATAATTTCTCCTCCAAACATTGCATTGTCTCACATGTGAGCTTTTGGGGGACACCTCACATCTAAACCATAACAGAAAGAAAAGGCAAACTGATAGGGGAAAAAAAATGTCTCTATTCAAAGATTAAATGATTATATAGAAAAATTTATAATGATTAACAAAAAAAACCTCAGAACTAGTAAGAAATCACAGCAAAATTGAAAAATATAAGATTAATATATAAAAGTCAAGTGCTTTTCAGCATACCAGCCATGAATAAATAAAATTTGAAATCAGATACACAATATAACCTACACTAGCACCCTCAAAAATGAATTATGTAAAATCTAACAAAATATGTAATAGATCTATATGAAGAAACTACAACTTTGAATGAAAGTGACCATAAAAGATCTGAAATTGAGAGTTGTTCTGTGTCTATATAAGAAGATTCAATAATGTCAAGATGTCAGGTCTTCCCAACTTGAGCTATGTATTCAACACAATCCCAGTCAAACTCCCAGCAAGTTCTTATGGATATTGACTATTTCCAAAGTTTATAGAGATATGCAAAAGACTTAGAATAGCCAACACAATATTGGAGGAAAAAAGCAAAATTAGAAGAGAGACACTACCCAGCTTTACTACAAAGCTGCAGTAATTAAGATAGCTTGGTATTGATAAAAAAAAAAAAAAAAAAAAAAAGACAAACAGATCAATGGGACAGAATAGCAATCCCAGAAATAAGGCCCACATTATTGTAGTAAAGTCATCCTTTATGAAAGAGCTAAGGTGATACAGGGAGAAACAATCATCTTTTTAACAAAGGATATTGAAAGAAGATATTCACATGCTAAATAATAAATCTATATATGCATTATATTCATCACCAACTTCAATAAGAATCATTGGCATAAATGGAAGTACAAAACTATAAAACTCATAGAAGATAGCACAGGAGGAGAACTTGATGACCTTAAGTATGATGATGATTTTGTAGTTATGATACCAAAGCCATGATCCACAAAAGAAAGAATTATTAAGCTGGACTTCATTAAAATTAAATTTTCTGCCCTGTAAAAAACACTTTTCAAGAAATTAGAAGACAAGCCACAGACTGGGAGAAAAATGTTGGGAAAAGACATATCTAACAAAGGACTATTATTCGAAATATACAAAGAACACTAACTCAAGAAAATGAACAACCTCACTTTTAAAAAGTGAAAAGAACAAACAATCCACCAAGAAGATGGCAAATAAGCTTATGAAAAGAAGTTCAACATCACATCGTTGGAGAATTTCAAATTGGAGCAACAATGAGATACCACTGCAGACTTACAAGAACGACCAAAATCTAAGACATAAATAACACCAAATTCTATTGAGAATGTGAAACAACAAGAACTTTTTTTCATTCCTAGTGGGAATACAAAATGACACAGTAATTTTGGAAGACACATCAGCAGTTTATTCTAAAACTTATACTCTCACCATATAATTGAGCAAGTATGCTTCCTGATGTTTGCCCAAACAAGTTGAAAATGTCTGTCCACACAATACCTGCATATGAATGTGTTTAGTAGCTTTATTCATAGTTGCTAAAATTCGGAAGCAATCAAGATGTCCCCCAGCAAATGAAGAAATAGCTGTGGTCTATTCATACAATGGAATACTATTCCATGATAAAAAGAAGAGAGCCATGAAGTTCAGTTAAAGCTTACATGTCTCATGTGGAGATACTGAAGAACCTTAATTGCATACTACTAAGTAAAAGAGCCAACCTGAGAAGGCTACATACTGTGTGATCCAAATATATAACATGGGAAAGGCAAAACTATGAAGACAGTGAAAGGGTCAGTGGTTACCAGGGGTGAGCTATAGGGAGGGATGCATAGGTGGAACACAGAGGACTCAGGGGGCAATAAAACTACTCTGGATAAAATTATAATGGTGAACGCATGGCACAACATATTTGTCAAAATTCACACAATGTATAACAGTAACAGTGAATCCTTATGTAAACTATGGACTTTGGGGATAATTATGTGTCAAGTAGGTTTGTCAGTTATAACAAATATACCACTCTTGGGTAGGAACTTGATAGTGAGGGAGGCTCTGCATATGCAATGGCAGGGAGCTTATAAGAGACCTCTTTTCCTTCTGCTCAATTTTTCTGTTAATCTAAAACTACCCTACAAATTAAGTTTATTTTTAAATGGAATAGAAAATCCAAGAACTATTGGACTATTGAATAATGTGTAGTATACATACAATGGAAACACCAAAACATGAAAGAAAGGAGCAGGAGAAGAATTTGCAATATTAGTAAATGCGAGTTTTCTGAAATTAATGCCTGACACAAAACCACAAATTCTGGAATTTCAGAGAACACCAAATCAAGGTAAATACCAAAAACATATATCCCTTCTCATAGCACATTCAAATCTCATAAAACCAAAGTCAAAGAGAAAACCCTGAAAGGTGATATGGGGAAGAGACACCTTACCTATAAAGCAATATTAACAAGAATTTCTGAGGTTTGGGAGGTAGAACAAGTGTTTAGCATTTATGAAGCTCTGGGTTCATTATCCAACACCAAAAAATAAAAAATGAATAAAAAATAGAAAAGTACTCAGAAAAATAAAAACAGGAAATTTGCCATGAGTAAACTCACCTTGTAAGAAATGTTCAAATAAATTCTTCAGAAAAATAAGAAGATAATACAAATCATAAGCTCCAATTCATTTAAAGAAAGGGAAAGTATTAGAGAAAAATAAATGAAGGTAAAATACAATCTTTTACTTTTATTATTCTATATTTATCTGTAGATAATTTTTCAATGTAATATTAACAACAATGCATTTTTAAATCATACAAATAAGCAAGTTGAATGACAGCAATGTTAAAAGGGATAAAAGGAGATATCGTTGAACTAAACCAACTATCAGTTGAAGTTAACTATTAATCAAGTTGATATAAACTACATTTATAGAATACTTTATCCAGTAGTCACAGAACACATGTTCTTACCAAACTCACATGGGACATTCACCAAGATAAAATATATCCTGGACATAAAACATACCTTAACAATGTAAAAAAGCAAAAATCACAAACTATGCTCTCAGACCATATATAGTAAAGCTAAATCACTAACTGTAGAAAGAATAGACAAACAAATATACAAAAACTAGTGGACTCAGTAGGCAAAAATAGCAACACTGAAGTATACATTGGTAGTATACAAAGTCAAATGTTTTTCAGCAATGAAAAATTCAAGTTTGAAATTAAAAACAAATACCATTTGTGTGAGCACCAAAAATAGTGAAACTTAGTTATAACACAGACCTTACACCTTTTACCAAAAAAAGCTCAATGTAGATATAAATATAATATATAATACTAAAAAAACTACTGGAAGATAACATAGGAGACGATCCAGGGGATCTTGGGTATGTGCATGAGTTTTTAGATACAATACCAAGAGAACAATCCACTAGAGAAAAAATTAAAATATGGGGCTTTATGAAAATTAAAAACTACTATGCAAAAGACATTGTTTAAGTGAATGAAAAACCAATCCACAGAATGGGAGAAAATATTTGCAAATCACATATTGTATAAAAGACTTTTATCCAAAATGTACAAAGGACTCTTATACACAACAAGAAAACAAACCACCCAGTTTGAAAATGGGCAAAAGATCTGAATAGACACCTCACTAAAGAAGATGGCAGCTGGGCATGATGGCGCATGCCTGTAACCACAGTGACTCATGAGGCTGAGGCAGGAGGATCCCAAGTTCAAGACCAGCCTCAGCAACTTAGTGAGGCGCTAAGAAACTTAGCAAGATCCTGTCTCAAATAAAACAATTTTTTTAAAGGCTGGGATGTAGCTCAATGGTTAAGTGCCCCTGGGTTCAATTCCCCGTACTAAAAATATAAAAGAAAAACAAAGAAGAGGTGAAACACATATATGAAAAGAAGCTCAACGTCATATGTCATTAGAGAATTGCACATTAAAACAGAGAGATACCAATAAGCATCTATTAGATAACAGCTAAAAAAAGAAAGTTTTTTAAATCTGACAATACCAAATGCTGAAGAGAATGTACATCAATAGGAACACTAATTTATTCCTAGTGGGATTTCAAAATAGAACAGCCATTTTGGAAGATAATTGCCAGTTTCTTACAAAGTTAAACATTTTCTTACAATACAATCCAGCAACTATGATCCTAGGTATTTGTGAAATTGAGTTGATAATTTATATTCACATAAAAACTTGTACAAGAATGCTTATAGAAGTTTTATTCTGCTGGGTGCCGTGGCACATTCCTGCAATCCCAGCCGCTTGGGAGGCTGAGGCAGGAAGATCATGAGTTCAAAGCCAGCCTCAGCAACTTAGTGAGGTGCTAAGCAACTCAATGAGACCCTGTCTCTAAATAAAAAGTACAAAAAAGGGTTGTGGATGTGGCTCAGTGGTTAAGTGCCCCTAAATTCAATACTTGTACCAAAAACAACAACAAAAAAGTTTTATTCAAAGTCACCAAAACCTGTAAGAAACCAAGATATCCTTCAAAATCTGAATGTATGATGGATAGAAGATGACCCTCCAAAACTCATATTAGACAAAACAGGAATGGTTAAAGGTAAAATCATTAAACTGTGAGAGCTCTAACATAATCAGTTAGTCCCTTTGATTACCATTTGATGGATTAATAATTTAAAAGGACTAACTGGTCCATTTTGCAAAGCACATATTTTATAAAAGACTTTTATCCAAAATATACAAAGGATGCTATATACAACAAGAAAACAAACCACCCACTTTGAAAATGGGCAAAAGATCTGAACAGCCACCTCACTAAAGAAGATGGCAGATAAGTGTGGTGCCCAGCTAACAGGTAAGGCATGGCTATAGGAAATAGGCCACTAAGGGCCTTCCATTGGGGATTATATCTTGTGTCTCTGGCTTCTCCTTCTCTCTACTTTTTGGTTGCCATGAGGTGAGCAGTTTTCCTCTGCCATGCCCTCCTGCCATGATATTCTACCTTACCTCCACCCAGAACAATGGAGTTGGCTGACCATGGATGGAAACTCTGAAACCGTGAACCCAAAATAAACGTTTCCTACTCTTAGTTATTCTTGTCAGGTATTTTGGTTACAGTGATGAAAAGCTAACATAGAAATTGATACCAAGTAGTGGGGTTGTTGCTTTAACTAAACTAACCATATGGTCCAGAAGCCTTTGGACCTGGGAGGAGTTTAGAAAATTTTGGATATGCAGAATAGAAAACCTTAGAATGTTGTAAGCAAAGCCTAATGGGCAATTCTGGTGAGAGCTCAGAAAACCAGAATGCTGATAAGAATACAAACAGTCAAGACTGTGCTCATGAGGTTTCAGAGGGTAACAGAAACTCCATTGGAAATTGGATTAGAGACCCTTCATGTTACATTATGGTAAAGAAGTTGTCTACATTTTGTCCATGTTCTGAGACTTTCTTTGATGCTCGATTTAAGGGAAGGGAGAGGAGACGGGAATAGGAAAGGCAGTAAAATGAATCAGACATAACTTTCCTAAGTTCATATATGAATACATAACCAATGAAACTACACATCATGTACAACCACAGAATGGGATCCTAATTAGAGTAAGTTATATTCCACGTATGTATAATATGTCATAATACACTCTACTGTCATATATTTGTCCTTTATATATATATATATGTATATGTATATATATATATGTATATGTATATATATATATATATATGTATACATGTACATATGTATATATGTATAAAGAACAAATAAAAAAGTAAAGATGGTGTGCTGGCAGAGTAAATTTCAAGGCAGTACAGCATTCAAGTGGTAGCATGAGTGTTGCTGGAAGCTTTTATCCAGCTTTACTGTGAGAATCAGGAGCAAAAAGCAGAGAAGAAGCTTTTGGAAAAGCTTGCAGTTTGGCTGGAGAAGAAGCACATGTAATGTTAGGGTCCAGGAAGTTGCTAGAGTTTATTGCCATTAAAGAGAAAGTAAGTACTTTGCCAAGAGATAATAGAAAAGATGTCATGGAGACATTTCAGGAATCATCATTGCAGGCTCAAGGGTGTAGAAGTGAAAACTCATTTAAGAAGAATTGGAAGGGGGCTGGGGTTGGAGTTCAGTGGTAGAGCGATTTGCCTAGCATGTATGAGTCACTGGGTTCAATCCTCTCAAATAAATAAAATAAAGGTCTATCAACAACTAATAAAAATAGTAAAAAAAGAAGAAAGAAAAGAAACGAAACATTGGACATATACTGCTTGTACAGAGGAAAGAAATAAAATACTTCTCCAGGCTTTGTTTCAACATGCTCAGTCACGCAGGCACTCAGAGGACACTGTAGCCGTGGTTCAAGGAGGCCCAACTACTGTTCAAGCTGGCAACAGACCTTGGCCACCTCTATGTGGTGATGATTCTGCAGGAGTGTAGAATGCTGGAATTAAGTGGTCATGAAGGCTTCCACCAAGATTTCAAAGGAAGGCCTGAGATGCCAGCCCCTGAGAAGTTGATGCATGAAGCTATGAGAAGGAAGCTCAGACTTCAGTGGATAACCCTGGAATAAAAAGAGGCCAGTAGATTATCGGGAAGAGTGCGACCTGCCCAGCTGCGACCAGAGCAAGAGGTAGGCACCACCCACCGGAAGGAGAGACCCAACCGCCAGTTTGCCTGGCCGCCAGGGCCCATAGTAGCATCTCCCTGCTGCTGCACGCAGGACCAGACCTGGGGAAGGGCTTCCTCCACTCCCAGGGGAGTGCGACCTGCCCAGCTGCGACCAGAGCAAGAAGTAGGCACCCGCCCGCTGGAAAGAGAGACCCAGGCGCCAGTTTGCCTGGCCTCCGGGGCGCATAGTAGCATCTCCCTGCTGGTGTACGCAGGGCCCAGCCTGAGGATAAGCCCCTTCCACTATTCCACTGTGCCATTCTTCAACTGGCCAAAGGTGCAGCCTTGACTCCACTAAGAGGACTGCTGACTGGATGATCCGGGTCAATTGGCTTAAACTGGAAGGGAAAAAAAGAAGGGCTTCCAAGGGTCCATTTTGTTTGAGACTTGTACTTGGGTTCAACGTTTTTGTTTTTGTTTGCTTATTTGTTTTGTTTTGTTGTTTCTTGGGGGTTTTTTGTTTGTTTTTGCTTTGTTTTTGTTTTGATTGACAGTGTGTTTGTGTGCTTCTGCTCCTCTTTTCTTTCTTTTCTTCCTTCTCACTTTTATATTTTCTCTTCTTCATTCATCTTCCCTATTTACACCCTGCCATTGCATTCTCAACAGAGGCAAAAACAAGTTATATGCAGAAATTGGGATTTCTAGAATGGGTACAATTGAAATATATAGCAAAGTGGTGTTATATATAGTTTATTCTCTATTTTCTAGACTCACTCTCTCTCTCCTCTCTCTTCACTAATTTCTACTCCTAGTCTTTTATTTTTCTTTTATTTTTTCTTTTCCGTCTTTCTTTATTTCTTCTCTCAACCGCTGCATAAGTTAGGTTTAAATATAAATCTGTCTTTCCACCTAATCATTCACGCCATTCTCTTTCCTCTCTTGTCTGCTGATACTAAACCACTTCCATAGAACTCTCTTTTCATACTTTCTAAGAAAGAACAAGTCAATACACACACTTCCTTCTTCCTAAACATATCACCTCTGTGTCCATTACTTGAAACTATAAAACCACATCAGAAGCATACAGAGTAAATTGGAAACAATATCTGGGTTAACTAAATCTGTACAGTGTGATCAAACTGGGATTCTCTGAATACAAAGTGTTTGATTTTAAAGTGTAAAGGAAATATAAAGGGATCTGATAGCATTGTACTACAGGAGCAATGTAAGGTTTTAAAGTAAAATCAAAATAGACAAGGTCCCACAGTGCAGGAAGAATAGACGCACAAGCAATATGAAGAAACAAGGGAAGAAAGTGACACAAACAAATCAATGTACCTCCTCAGTAGATTCCATGGCATGCACAGTTGGTGAAATGCCAGAGATGGAATTTATTAATTACATATTCCAAATGTTAGCAGAACTTAAGAATGAACTAAAAAATGAGATGAGGGAGCAAATACAAGAGGTGAAAGACCATTTTGACAAAGAACTCCATAAACAAATACAGAAAGTAAAAGATTACTTCAATAGGGAAATAGAGGGTCTAAAGAAAAACCAAACAGAAATGAAAGAAGCAATAAACCAAAATAAAAGCTCAATTGAAAGTATCACCAACAGAGTAGATAACTTGGAAGAAAGAACCTCAGAAAATGAAGACAAAATATATATCCTAGAGAAAAATCTAGATTACACAGCAAAAATGGTAAGAAACCAAGAACAGAACATTCAAGAATTATGGGACAACATAAAAAGACCAAACATAAGAGTGATTGGGGTAGAGGAGGGGGCAGAGTTTCAAGCCAAAGGAATGAGTAATTTATTTAATGAAATAATTACAGAAAATTTTCCAAACTTGAGGAATGAATGGGAAAACCAAGTTAAGAGGCCTACCGAACATCAAACATACAAAATCACAACAGATCCATACCAAGACACATTATAATGAAAATTCCTAATACACTGAGCAAGAAGAGAATATTAAAAACCACAAGAGAAAGGAAGCAGATTACATATAGGGGGAAACCAATCAGACTATGTTCAGATTTTTCTACCCAGACCTTAAAAGCAAGAAGATCCTGGAATAGCATATTTCAAGCTCTGAAGGAAAAGGGATGTCAACCAAGAATCTTATATCCAGCAAAATTGAGCTTTAGATTCGAAGATGAAATAAAAACCTTCCACGACAAGCAAAAGTTAAAAGATTTCGCATCTCGAAAGCCAGCACTTCTGAACATCCTAGTCAAAATTTTTCATGAAGAAGAGAAAAATAACAACGAAAATCAACAAAGGGAGATATTAAACTAAGGGAAATACCAACCAGAAGAGAAACCAAATCAAGCTAAAGATCATAATACAAATAAAAATGGATGGGAATAAAAATCACATCTCAATAATAAACCTGAATGTCAACGGCCTAAACTCGCCATTCAAAAGACACAGATTATCTGAATGGATTAAAAGAAATGACCCAACAATGTGCTGTCTCCAAGAAACACACCTCATAGAAAAAGACATCAATAGACTGAAGGTGAAAGGCTGGGAAACATCTTATCACTCACATGGCTGGCGGAAGCAAGCAGGGGTTTCCATTCTCATTTCAAATAAGGTAGACTTCAAGCCAAAGTTAATCAAAAAGGACAAAGATGGATATTTCTTACTACTTAAGGGAACCATTCATCAACAAGATATAACAATCATAAATCTATATGCCCCAAATAATGGAGCACCTACATTCATCAAACAAACTCTTCTCAAGTTCAAGAGTAAAATTGACCACAACACAGTTATTCTAGGGGATTTCAACACACCTCTCTCACCAATGGATATATCATCCAAACAAAAGCTAAAGAAAGAAATCTTAGGCCTCCTTAAAACAATTAATAACTTAGACCTAACAGACATATATAGAATATTTCATCCCTCAGTAAACGAATACACTTTTTTCTCAGCAGCACATGCTCCTTCTCCAAAATAGACCATATATTATGTCACAAGGCAACTCTCAGCAAATATAAAAAAATAGAGATACTTCCCTGCATGCTATCAGACCATAAAAAGATGAAATTGGAAATCAACGATAAAACAAGGAATAAGAAAAACTACTCCAACAACTGGAAGCTAAACGACATGCTACTGAATGAACAAGGGGTTGAAGAAGACATCAAAGAAGAGATTAAAAAATTCCTAGAGGTAAATGAGAACACAGATACATAGTATAGGAATCTCTGGGACACTATGAAGGCAGTAGTAAGAGGAAATTTCATTGCACTGAGTTTATTCCTTAAAAGGAAAAAAACCAACAAATAAATGACTTAACATCACACCTCAAAGCACTAGAAAAAGAAGAATAGATCAACACCAAGAGCAGCAGAAGACAGGAAATAATTAAAATCAGAACAGAAATTAATGAAATTGAGACTAAGGAAACAATTCAAAGAATTGACAAAACTAAAAGTTGGTTCTTTGAAAAAATAAACAAAATTGACAGACCCTTAGTGATGCTAACGAAAAGAAGAAGAGAAAAAACGCAAATTACTAACATTCGTGATGAAAAAGGGAATATCACAACAAACACCTCAGATATACAGAAAATAATTAGAAATTACTTTGAAAACTTGTACTCTAATAAAATAGAAAATACTGAATGCGTTGACAGATTTCTAGAGTCATATGATTTGCCTAAACTGGATCTGGAGGCTATACACAATTTAAACAGATCAATTACAAGCGAAGAAATAGAAGATGTCATCAAAAAGCAACCAACAAGGGAAAGTCCAGGACCTGATGGGTTTACAGCAGAGTTCTCCAAGACTTTCAAAGAAGAACTAATACCAATGCTCTTCAAACTATTTCAAGAAATAGAAAAAGAGGGAGCTCTTCCAGACTCTTTCTATGAGGCCAATATTACATTAATTCCAAAGCCAGGCAAAGACACATCCAAAAAAGAAAACTTCAGGCCAATATCTTTAATGAACATAGATGCAAAAATCCTCAACAAAATTCTGGCAAATTGGATACAAAAACATATCAAAAAGATAGTGCACCACGATCAAGTGGGGTTTATTCCAGGGATGCAAGGCTGGTTCAACATTCGGAAATCAATAAACATAATACATCACATCAATAGACTTAAAGATAAAAATCATATGATTATCTCAATAGACACAGAAAAAGTATTTGACAAAATACAGCACCCCTTTATGTTCAAAACACTGGAAAAACTAGGAATATCAGGAACATATCTCAACATTATAAAAGCTATTTATGCAAGGCCCAGAGCTAACATTACCTTAAATGGAGAAAAATTGAAAACATTCCCTCTAAAAACTGGAACAAGACAGGGATGCCCCCTTTCACCACTGCTATTTAACATAGTATTGGAAACTCTGGCCAGAGCAATTAGACAGACAAAAGAAATTAAAGGGATCCAGATAGGAAAAGAAGAGCTCAAATTAGCATCATTTGCTGATGACATGATAATATACCTAGAAGACCCAAAAAACTCTACCAGAAAACTTTTACAACTAGTAAATGAATTTGGCAAAGTAGCAGGATACAAAATCAATACACATAAGTCAAAGGCAATTTTGTACATCAGTGACAAAGCCTCTGAAAGGAAAATGATGAAAACTACCCCATTTACAATAGCATCAAAAAAAAAAATAAAATACCTGGGAATCAACTTAACGAAAGAGGTGAAAAACCTCTATAAGGAAAATTATAGAACACTAAAGAAAGAAATCACAGAAGAACTCAGAAGATGGAAAGACCTACCTTGCTCTTGGATAGGTAGAATCAATATTGTCAAAATGTCCATATTACCAAAATCATTATACAGATTTAATGCAATTCAAATCAAAATCCCAATGTCATTCTTCAAAGAAATAGAAAAAGCAGTCATGAAATTCATCTGGAGAAATAAGAGACCCAGAATAGCCAAAGCAATCCTGAGCAAGAAAAGTGAAGCAGGGGGCATCACCATACCGGACTTTAAATTATACTATAGAGCAATAGTAACAAAAACAGCATGGTATTGGCACCAAAATAGACTGGTGGACCAATGGTACAGAATTGAGGACACAGAGACTAATACATATAATTTCAGCTATCTTATATTAGACAAAGGTACCAAAAATGTACAGTGGAGAAAGGATAGCCTCTTCAACAAATGGTGCTGGGAAAACTGGAAATCCATATGCAACAAAATGAAATTAAACCCTTGTCTCTCACCATGCACAAAACTCAATTCAAAGTGGATCAAGGACTTAGGAATTAGACCAGAGACAATACGCCTAATAGAAGAAAAAGTAAGCTCCAATTTCCAACATGACAGATTAGGCCCCAAGTTCCTTAATAAGAATCTTGTAGCACAAGAACTATTACCAAGAATTAATGAATGGGATATATTTAAACTAAAAAGCTTCTTCTCAGCAAAAGAAACAATCAGTGAGGTGAATAGAGAGCCAACTAATTGGGAACAAATACTTAATACATGTACATCAGATAGAGCACTAATTTCTAGAATATATAAAGAACTCAAAAAACTTAACACCAAGAAAGCAAACAACCCAATCAATAAATGGGCTAAGGAATTGAAAAGACACTTCTCAGAAGAAGATACATATTTAATATTTAATCAACAAATACATGAAAAAATGCTCAACATCGCTGGCAATTAGAGAAATGCAAATCAAAACTACTCTAAGATTTCATTTCACACCAGTCAGAATGGCAGCTATCAAGAACACAAACAACAATAAATGTTGGAGAGGATGTGAGGAATAAGGCACACTCATACATTGCTGATGGGACTGCAAAATGGTGCAACCGCTATGGAAAGCAGTATGGAGATTTCTTGGGAAAATGGGAATGGAACCACCCTATGACCCAGCCATCCCACTCCTGGGTCTATTCCCAAAAGACTTAAAAACAGCATATTACAGCGACACAGCCACTTCAATGTTTATAGCAGCACAATTCACAGTAGGTAGGTTGTGGAACCAACCTAGATGTCCCTCAGTAGATAAGTGGATAAAGAAATGTGGTATATATACAAAATGGAATTTTACTCAGCAATAAGAGAGAATAAAATAATGGCATTTGCAAGTAAATGGATGAAGTTGGAGAATATAATGCTAAGTGAAATTAGTCAATCTCAAAAATCCAAATACCGAATGTTTTCTCTGATATAAGGAGGCTAGTTCACAGTGTTGTTGCAGGGGGTACATAGGATCAGAGGAACACTAGAATGGTCAATGGAAAGGGAGGGGAAGGGAGGGAACAAGGGGGGAGGGGTGAAGGAAAAAAAGAATTGGTGGTTGAAGGAGATGGATATCATTATCCTAAATGCATGATTGAAGATCTGAATGGTACTTATATACTTTGTATACAAGCAATTGTATGTAAAAAGATACTATACTTGTGCATTATGAATAAGTAAATAAATAATTTTAAAAAAAAGAGGCCAGTAAGGTAAAAAGTCTGCCAAGGAAATCTGCTGGTTATAAACAGAGGTAGCCTAAGAGAGAGGCCAAGTGGGCTAAAACAAGCACAGACAAATGCATGGGCTTCACAAGTCCTTTGAGATCACATCTTGCTGCTACACACTCCAGATGCCAGAGGCAGAGCTACAGAAAATGTTTACCTGGCTGGGCTTCAGTCTGGTTTGGGTTGCATCCTTTTCTCTATACCCTTATCTCTCCCTTTTGTAATGGAAATGTTCACTCTGTACCATTATATATTGGATGTATATAATTTGCTTTTGATTTTTACAGGGCCTCACAGCAAAGAGTTTGACTTAAGTGTCAAGGAGACTTTGAACTTGGACTTTTGGGAAAGGTTGGAACTCTTAAAGACTATGAGAACTATTGGAGATGAGCTAAATGCATTTTGTATGGTGATATGTATATGAGCTTTTGGGGATCAGGAGCAGAATGTCATGGTTTGGACATGAGATGTCTCCAAAAGCTCATCTTTGACAATGTAGAATGGCATTAGGTAAAATGATTATATTAAGAAAGCTGTAACCTAATCAGTGGATTAATTCATTTGAATGGACTAACTGGATGGTAACTGCAGGCAGGTGAGGAATGGCTGGAGAAAGTAGATCACTAGGGGCATGTCTTGGGAATTATGTATCTGGTCCCTGGTTTCTTATTCTCTCTCTGCTTCCTGATCACCACAACTAAACAGCTTTCCTCCATCATGCCCTACCACCATGATGTTCTGCTTCACCTCAGACCCACAGCAATGGAATCAGACAACCATGGACTGAAGCCTTCAAAACTGTGAGCCAAAATAAACTTTTTTTCCTCTAAGTTATTATTATTAGGTATTTTGGTCACAGCAATGAAAAGTTAACTAACACCGACAAACTGTGGTACATCCATACAATGAAGTATTTATTAGTCAATGATAAAACAAAATGAACTCTCAAGCCATAAAACACATGGAGGAATCCTAAATACACATTTCTAAGTGTCCAGTCTTAAAACCTTATGTACTGTGTACTTCCAATTGTGCTACTTCTCAAAAGGGCAAAACTACAGGACAGTTTAAAAAAATCAGTGGTTATCAGAGATTTAGAGGAGGGAGGGATGAATAGATAAAGCACAGGGAAATTTTGCATCAGTGAAACTCTTTGGTAAAATACCATAATGGTAAACACATGGAATTATAAACTGTCAAACTGCATGGAATTGTACAACACAAAGAGTGAACCTTAATAAAAATGATGGAGTTTAGTTAATAATAATATATCGATATTGATTCATCAGTTTAAACAAATGGACCATATTAATGAAAGACGTGAATAATAGGGGAAAGTGTGTAGGTAGGAGATGGGTAAAATAGGAATTCTCTCTACTATCTGCAGTGTTTCTGTAAATATAAAATTGTTCTAAAAACTATTTTTTTTAAATCAGTGCAGAAATCCTCCTTTATATGAATCCAATCTGGCATTTTTCTAAGTAAAATTTCTCTGTTTCTAGCATTTAAATCTCACTTCTCTGTGCAAGATTTTCTTTAGTTTCATATTTCCTAGGTCATTTCTGTCAGAATTAAGGGGTGGGGTAGTGAGAATTCAGACATATGTCCTTAAGCTGCCATCTGTTCTCCGAATGGTATCCCATATGTTGTTGATATGTAGAGTTTTCATTGTTGACATTTATGAATTGACTATAATTGTACTTTGATTTCCTTCTTGACTTGAGTTAATTATGAGGATGTTTAAATTTCCAAGTGGTATTCGAAAAAAAAAAAAAAAAAACATATGTTACTAAATGCAGCTTCATTGCTTGTTTTTCAAAATATGTGAATTGCATAAGTTCTACTTTTTGGAAACTATTGAACAGTTTCCTTTCTTGGTTGTTTGAGATATAACCAATTGTTGAAATGTTGTCTAGATATTTTACAATGATGTGTATCATTCTTATGTTACAAAGTTTGGCTTTTCTTGTACATATATGTTTGGGTTTTTTTTTCTGTAGAACTAGTAAGATTTTATTATATACATTTATTTTGTTACTTATTATGTATAAGTTTATGAATGTTCTATTACCATCATGTGTCATTCTTTTGTCAATGTAAATAATCCCTATATCACATGTAATATCATCTGCTTTGAATCTAATTTGTATTATATCAATATTATAATGAATGCCTTCTTTTAGTTTTTAATTACTTTATATACTTTTGATCATCCTTTTGCTTTTAAACTCTGATAGTATTTGGTTTTAGTGGTTTCTCTTCCAAACAGTATGTAGTTTGATCTTAGGGAATATTCTATTTTAAAATAGTCAGTTTTAGGATGAAGCTTAAGTCATTCATATTATTTGTGAAAACCAGTGTTTACCATTATATCACTCTCTTCATTTTAACCCTCCTTTGTTAAGCTTTTCTTGCTCTTTATTTTTTTATTTGATCATTAATTATAGTTGGCTGAAAAAAAAATCCCTTTCTTAGATTATCTATATGCAAATACCTGAAACCTATGCATGACAAAAGAGATATGTTTACATGAGTGATTAAATTAGAAATTTTTAAATGGGAAGGTTATCCTGAATTAGTTCAGGGAGTCCGAGGTGGAGTCATAAGCAGGAGGCAGAGAGAGGTTTGACACATGGAAGAGAAGGTGCTGTAATCACAGAGACAGACATTGATTGATGTGTCCACAAGCAAAGGAATGCTGGCAGTTAGCTGAAGCTGAAAGAGGCAAGGGATGAAATTTCCCTCAGAGTCTCTGCAAGGACTAGAGCCCTTCAAAGACCTTGATTTTGGTCCAGTAGAACTAATTTTGGATTTCCAGTCTTCAGAACTGTTGAGAGAATAAATTTATTTTTTTAAGTCACTAAGTTTATGGAATTTGTTGGAGCAGTCATAGGAAACATACATTAATTTTCTCCACTTTTATTTTACTCCATCATAGCTATATTTAATTTTTAGATTTAATATATCTCTATCAAAATATAGGCAAAAGAGATAGCTAAAATGTCTAAATTGAAATTTAACATGATCTCTTTCCTGTTACTCTCTTCCCTCATTCAACTTCCAGATTTTTTCCTGAAATTTTTCATAACTACATTTATAATTATTTTGTAAGCATTTTATATTTTCCTAACATCTTTACTTACCATAGTTGTTACTCTTCTATTCCCTTTCCTCTTCGGGAGTTTTTAATTGTAAAATAATTCTCAATCAACTCAAATATTTCCTCAAGGAGAATTTTAAGGAAGAACATGTGGCATGTGGTATTAAATTTCCACTCTTCTTATGTATGTTAAAAAAAAAAAAAAAACTGTACTGTACCTTGGCACAGAAGCGATATTTACAAAATTCTTGGATCATAATTTTTCTTTCAAAACTCTGCACATGTTGTTATACTGTTCTCTGGCATTTATTTTTGTGGAGAAGAAGTGTGATAATTTGAGATGCATTTTTTTTAGATAACCTTTAATTTTTTTACCCTGCCTAGATGTTTGAAGATGTTTCATCTCTGAAGTTAAATATCATTTTGACAGTATCTCAAAGTTGATCTCTTTTCGCTAACATTTTCTGTTGCTCTGCTCTGTGCACCTTCCCCCGGCCCCCAATTTGGTGACCCTTCCTCTTGCTCCAGATCCAGCTACAGATGTTCAAGGTTCTTATGACCTTCCTACCATGACCTTCCGTCCCACTGCGTGTTCTCTTTCTTGCCTTTCTCCAATGCCACCTCCTCAGCTGTGTGTGGTCAACCTCAATAACTCTGAATTTGTGGATTGAACATAGAAGCCTCATTTTTCTCTAAGGACACAAATGTCTGATTTTCCCTTCAACTTAGCCATCCATTTTTTCTTTCTCTATTTGTCTCCTATACACTAGAGTAGAATTCATTTTTATGTCTCTCATGGGAGGCCTCAATCTCTGAACATTCCTCACCTTCCTCTCCCTGTGGCACCTTCCACAACTTAAGTGCTGAGATGCATTTGTGGTAGTGTTACCAAGATGAGGGGAATAAATAAATAAAAACAACAGTATACAGATGGTCCTCAACTTCTGACAATTCAATTTACAATTTTTAGACTTTATAATGGTGCAAAGCATATCCATACAACCATTATGTTTTTTTTTTTTTTTTTTTTTTTTTTTTTACTTTCAGCTGAGTATTCAATAAATTACATGAGGAATTCAACACTTGTTTGATTATCTTTCCCAAATGCAGGCTAATAATGTAAGTCATCTGAGCTCATTTAAGGCAAGCTAGGCTTGGCTATGATGTTTGGTTGGTTAAGTATATTAAATGCATTACCAACTTGATGTCTTTTTTACTTGCAATTGGTTGAGGAACAACCACAGTTGGTTGTTACTTGTCAGAGCCAGAGGAAGAACAAAAAGGCACAAATTCAGAACACAGGTAAATACCAAGAAGAAAGACACTCACCTTTAGACTTCAGTCTTCAAGTTACTATTCTACCCACTGCAGATTTGATCCTAAGCTTACAAAGCAGAGACAAGCTGGACTCTTTGTAGAAATTAAGTTTCAAGTTACCTGAAAATTTTCCACCATGATCATCCTTTCAGAGATACTTCAATTAATTACATTTTAAATATGTCACTTGCAGAAGAGATATTAATTTCTTATATTCCAATTTTTTCTTCTGCAGAGTATGCAAATAAAACTGCACAAGATAATTAAAGAGTATGGGTAAGGTTAATAAAAGAAGCAGTGTGGAGGAGGGAGAGAAGACTCAGAAACTGACCCTAGTGAACAGCTCTGCTAGAGAAGTGGATGAAATAGGGGAGCTCTCTGATGGTGTCGGTGCTGCTGATGATAAATGATTCAGAACAGCACATGGCCCTACTGAAACCGGAACCCTTCTATCATCTCTCAACTATTCACACTGATAAAAGGCAAATGAACCTTTGTTTCTAATTATTCTGGAATGTCAATTGTGGCAGAGAAAATTAATTTAGCTTTAAAAGTCAATTACAAGTAAATGTACCATGCAAATGTCAAGAGGGACTGATCCTGTAATATGGAATTTCCAAGAAGCCAGTTGAATGAGTGAGTGAGAGCTAAAAGCATTCTCACCCATCACCAGTAGCAACGCAAATTCCAGCATCAGGAACTGCAACCTGCTCCCCAGCAGGGAAAGTCAGTTGCCCTCCACTCCCACAACCCAACCCTCACCCCAGATTTCTAAATAGCACAAAACACAATTTTTTTCCATTACATGTGTTCCTCACCTGTATGAAGTCACATAACTCCTCTCATTTCTGTTTTTAGGTTGTACTACTCTATGCCTCTACCTACGTCCTGGTGTCCCTCAGCATAGACAGATACCATGCCATTGTTTACCCCATGAAGTTTCTGCAAGGAGGTGAGCAAGCCTTCCTTCATGAGGCGTCTTCCTTGAATGAGGGTTGGATTGTTTTCATTGACATTTTATTCTTAACAATAGTCCTCTTGTTTTCCTCCTTCTTTTCCTTCTCTTCTCTTTGTTCTCCTCCAACGCCTCCTTCCCTACTTCATGGGTCTTGTTCTTCAAAAAGGTATAGAAAAGAAAGTTGAGATACCTGGGAAAATGCTTACTGTTCCCAGGGATGGCTAAGGAAGAAGGTTGCCTGGACCCACCTTTTGACCATTGGTCGTGACCATTCACCTTGACTCTGTGTTTCCACCTAGGTCCTTTAGAGCGCTATTGACAAACATATCTGTGAAAAGAAATGAACACTCCCACTTCAACTTGCTCACTTTCCAGAAACTAGCACTTCATGGTTCTTACCCCAAAACTACAGGAAAAAAAAAAAAATGAAAAATATATTTTTCATTGATTATTATACTGAAAACAAAGGAAATCCTCCTTGACCCAGAAATAGTGAAGATTCCTGACAGAAAGAAGCAGATGGGTAAGCCCTCAGTACCCTCAGATGATGCTTGCAGTAGTATGTCAGATGTTTTCAGAGTACACCTAGAATAAACTCTGTTAAGTGCCCAGAGTAGGAGAGGACCCAGGCAACAGAGAGAGTGATTTCTGCAGCACAACATGGAGGGTTAAGCACATTTCCCTTTTGGCTGCCCTCTTTCACCCCAGACAGGCAGAAATGGAATCTCTGCTTTCAAGTAGGCAAGCCAAGTGAGGATGCTGAGTTTAATGAGATTGGGGGGACTTGGTCATAGGACCAACTGACCACAACTCCAATCACAAGTAGTGCCCACCCTCTTCCATGCCCAGTGTTTAGCCACCTTCCCACAAGCTGACTGTGAAAACTGGTAAAATGAATAACAAAAGAGAAAATCTTGGTGACAAAGATGAGGAGCAGTCAAATATTATTAAGAAAAAGTGACAAAAGCCAAACTGTGGAAAACAGATAATACATTTAAAATACCATTCCACAGAATTTACTCCTAAGGAAAACAAAGTTAATAGAGCAAGCAGAACTTTAGAATCAAGTATAACGAATGTCATTGGAGAGTTGCAAGAAGGTGCGGAAATGTGGTAATTTCATTCACTATTGACAGGGATATAAACTGACACAGATACTTTGAATAGTAAATGTATTTTTTACTGCTTTTTACTAAGATGGTAGCTTCCTTAGTCAGCAACTCCAGAGAAGTTGACAATTGTAAAGCTCTTTATGAAAAATAAAAATAAGAATAATTAGGAAAATATCAATAATAGTGAGGAGATATATGCAGTGCCAGATATTAAAACATGAATCAAACTTCGATCATTAGAACAATAAGATATTGGAACCAGAATAGTATATATAAAGTGTATAAACTTTCAGATTAGCTTGGAAAGAATAAGTTAGTATATTGAGTTGGAATAGCTCTCTACATACTTTTAAAAAATATTAAATTACCACATGTCACAGCTAGTTACAAATAAGGTTCCTGTTGGATTGAAAAAAAAAAACCTTTTAAACACAAAAATATCAAAAGAATATAAGAATAACTCTTAGCGAGGGAAATTTCATTCTAGGAATCATACCAAATGCAGAAACAATAAAGAAAACAAGGAGAGTTTTTTACTATATCAAAATTATTAAACTATTTGTACAAATAAAAAACTTCATAAATTAAAAGCAAAAGGACAAATGGAAAATATTTGAACATATCAAGCAAAGAACTAATATCCTTTTTATAAAGAACTTTGGCAAAACCAATCATGATGGTACATGTCTATAATCCCATCAACTCAGGAGGCCGAGGCAAGAGGATTGAAAGTCTGAGGCCATCCTAGGCAACTTAGTGTGACCCTGTCTCAAGATAAAATAAATAAATAAATAAATAAAGAGGGCTGAGGATGTTGTTCAACAGTAAAGCAACCCTTAGTTAAGTCCCCAGTACTGGGGGCATGGGGGAAGAATTTTGGCAAATAAATAAGAACATACCAGTTGAAAAACAAAATGAGCAAAGGACAGAAATAGATGAAGAAGCGAACACAAATAAATAGAAGATGTATATAAAAATACTCATTTTGACTAATAACTAAAGAATTGCAAGATTAAACATTTAGATAGAAAATTCTACCAACCAGATAACAAGATTTAGAGTAAGAATCCTCTCAGTGTTGCGGGAACACAAGGAAGTGGGAACTTACACTTCTGATAGGAGCTGTATGTTGTAGACAGCAGGTGCTATCATCCCATTTTATGCACGAGGAAACTGAGGCAGCAGGAGGTTCTGAGAGGCCAGGTGGTCCTCTCACAGACGTCGTTTTCTACAATAGACTCCAAGCGTGCTCCTGAGGATGTTCCCAGGTGCTCAGGCATCTTTCTCTTTTCTCTGAGCAGAAAAGCAAGCCAAGGTCCTCATTGGGGTTGCCTGGAGCCTCTCCTTCCTGTTCTCCATTCCCACCCTGATCATATTTGGGAAAAGGACACTCTCCAATGGTGAAGTGCAGTGCTGGGCCCTGTGGCCTGACGACTCATACTGGACCCCATACATGACCATTGTGGCCTTCCTAGTGTACTTTATTCCTCTGACGATCATCAGGTAAGCTGCCAGCAGGCCAGACCCACAAGGGGGTTTTCCTACTTTCCCAGGGACTGCTCTGCTCCCCTTCTGGTCACTCATTGTTCTTGATGTCCTTAAGGAACTGTCAAGGTCCTAAGATTTAAGATAAAGCTACCATGAGCTAAGCCAACTCCTCCCAAGGAGAGTCAGGAGGAGAGAACTAACATTTACTGAGAATGTGCTATAGAGCAGGTATCATGCCACATGGCTAACAATTACCCCATTTCCACAGTACAATCCCGTGAAATAAGCACCACAGTCTTCATTTTATGAATGATAAAAACCCAAACCGAAGAGGTTAAGTAGCTTACCCAACATCACACAGGATTGAAATCCAGGCTTAATTGAATAACCTATCATACAACCTTTCAAATGCATGATGTGAAACTAGCTTCATGCATCTTATAAGTGGAAAGATAGAGATACTTGAAACAAATAGAACAAAACAATTGGTACACACTAATATATTAGAGTATGTGTGCACTGTCTGGGGTCAGGTAATGACAAGGGAACATTTCTTGGAAGCCATCATTGAAGAAGGGAAGAATTCAGGTAGGAGAAGGAAAAGTAGGGAGGAAGCAGGCTCCCTGGTGACCAGAAATCAGAGTGAGTAGGGGCATTGAGCAGATAGGCAGGCAGTTCCAGTGAGAAAGAAGTTAGTAATGGCCGCCTTTCAGCAGCTGGGGGCAGGTTCCTTTTGAAGGGCCTGGGCAACTGAGCCACTTGGTCCTTCAGCCAATGGTAGGTCACAGATGGTCTTTCAGAAGAGATGACCACAGAGTCTCACTGGGTGAAACAGTGGTCCTCCACGTGTGGATAGGGTAAGGGACTGCAGGGAGAGAACTTCCATGTTAGCTGTGTATATGGGTCACCTTTTGGGGTGCCCCCACACCTGCCAAGATGTGTCACATAATGTGTCCTGGACAATGGAAGAATAGCCTTTGATTTTTGGTAGTATAAATAGTGTGATAAAATTCCTTGTAGGGGCTGGGATTGTGGCTCAGAGGTGGAGCACTCGCCGAGCACATGCGCAGCCCGGGTTTGATCCTCAGCACCACGTAAACATAAATGTATCGCATTGTGTACAACTAAAGTAAATAAATAAATATTTTTTTAAAATTCTTTGTAATTAAAATTATACACAAGTCTGATTATGTCTGCAGAACTCATTCTAGTGGAGTTTCTAGATCAAAGATGATGCTCAGTTTGACTTCTGATGCATATTCACAAACAATCCTCGGGAAAGGTCTGCTCTAGCCAACAGCATTGGTTTCCCTTCCCCAGCCCAATGCAAATAAGACACATTTCTTGATTAAATCTTTCCCAAAGTGCAAGGGTAAGAAAATACACCTCATTGTTTTAATATAAATTTTTATTAAGTTGTTTGAATATTGTTCAAGTGTTTCCTGATATTGGAGGAATCACCTGTTTGTGCTGTTCATTACTTATCTTATTCTCATAAAATACTAAAACTGGGATAAACATTATCCATCACACATCCCACCCCTAAATTTTTGGTAAGAGTAGACTTAGGGCAAAAAGAAGCAAAGTAACTTGTTCCCTTTCAGAAGTGGCTCTGGGCAGGAACACAGTGACCCCCAACAGTCAGATTTTAGCATCACTGAGTTTGGATGCTGTCCAATCATCACTGCTGAATTGACAAATTAACATCCACATTTAATTTCAATTTACTGCCCTCCTTTCTGCCAAGTTGAAGGTGGGAGGAAAATGAAGCTTATTTAGACAACCAATCAAAACTAAATCTTAGCAACAATGTTAGAAGGGGTTGGGGGAAGAGGAAAGAGCAAGAAAGCATTTGGAGGGAGTGACTTGTGTAATCAAAGGCAACTGAGGCATCGATTTCCTCAGCAGTGCTGCCCTAGCTTCACTCCTGATTGATTTCTGCTCTGCTGGGGACACAGCCCAGACTCAGCTGGGTGGATGCGGCTGCACATGAGGTGACCCTCACAGCCCACAAGGACAGGTATCTGGCCACATCTCACATCTTTCACTGTCTGAGATTTCTTCCGACATTAATTCAGGCTTTTTTTTTTTTTTTTTTTTTTTTTTTGTCAACTCAAGGACTTCTCAAACTTGCCTTTAGCCTAACTTCTCCTTTTTTTAAAAAAAATGTCCTTGTGAAAAGGCAAAATATAATTTGTTTGCTGATTAAGGAAAATGATTTCAAAAGTGTGTTTCATCTAGCTCTCATCAAATAAGGCCTCCTTCAGACCTGCTCCTTCCTCCTCGCTTCCAGCCTGACAGAATGGTGAACACTAGTGGTGACCTCCTTTGTCCTTGAGTTTCTGCAGAAGCAGTTCCTGTCTCACAAGTAGCCCGATGATCATCCTTTAACTCTACTCTTCCCTGGGAAAAGAACATGGTGGCTCCTCTCTCTGGGGGAGAAGGCACCCTCCACCATTTCAACCAGGGCCAGGCCCAGGTGGGGATTTGTGAAGAATTTGTTTTCTAGCTAGTTCTTGATATTCTTACCAGCAGCGAAGCCAGGGAAACTGGCTGGAGTCCTACCCTCCACTCCAACCCCTCCCTGCTGGCTGGATTCAGTCACCTGCCCTTATAAGAAACAAAGGATATAGAAAGAACTTGAGATGAACTTAATGCAGTTTGGCCAATACCGAGGAGAAACAGCTTGTCTCTCTCTTTGCAGGTCCTATAGAAGTGGTTAAGACATAAGAAACAAAAGCCAGGGAATATACGTAGGTAGATTTAGCTAACCAGAGAACATGTCACAGTTTCTTTTTCAACCCTTGGTGGCTCTGCCTGGGCTTTGGGGGCAGCTTTTAAACTTCCATTGACATGGAGAAAATAACAAACAGGAAGTTGGGGAAAAGTATTTTAGCACTTCAATTTCAAAGGGGCTCTATTACAGTATAGTCTGTTTCTCAGACCTAAGATTCAACTCTTCTTTCCCCTTCCTTCTCTCTCTCCTCTTTCCTCCACAACCCCTGCTTTTTTCTTTCCCACACTAACTTGATTCTGTTTCTCATGCCTCTTTTAAGTCAGGTTAAATAAACTCCTAACGCCAACCTTAAGTAGACCAAAAGATCAGTTCAAAGTTCTAACTTTGTAAACCACACCTCAGATGTGCTATATATACTGTATATGTCCTCACAAAATCAATAGGCCAAAAACCTTTGTCATTTTAATTGGCATTTCTTTCATCACAAAAGAGGTTGAACATACTTTATGTTTATTGCCATTTTCCAAAACAAAGTACATATTCAAATTATTTTACTCATTTTTTGTTGGAGTGCTTTCATTTGCTGTATTCTTAATCTTTGAGATATTCTTTATGCATTAACCTTTTCCCTGTTTTTAATATGTTGTGAATAGCTTGTCATTTGCCCCTTCATATTGGATATGGTTTTATTTTGTTTTCAGTTAATAATGGTTGACATAATTAAGTAAAGGAGAGTACATAAAAATAACTAAGTTACTGATTTTTTGCCATGAATAGCACATGGTTTTACTTACTGAAGCTTTATGTTCATTTAATATCCTTTTTGAAGACTCCCTGGCTACTCCAGGATAAGCTGCTGATACCCACTGCTTGTCCCCGCTGCTTCAGCCAAAATAAACCATTTGCTGTTTCATGAACAAACACTCCTCTCACCTGTGTGCCTTCGTGTACATCATTTTTCATGCCTGAACATTCTTCTTAGCTCACCCTGCCTTGCTTCTACCAAACTAGTTTACATCCTTCATGTCTCATTTCCATTAACAACTCCATTATGGAGCTGGCCCTGGCAACCCTAGGCCAAAGGGCACCTCACGTCTTCACTTCCCTAACCTCAACCTCTCTTTGCTCATATTATTTTTAAGACTTGGTAGTAGTTCAATAGCCTGCTTGTGTGGCTGCATCTTGTGAATACAAGGACTGTTGCCTCCTAATTTCTGGATTCCAACCTGGCACACCTTGGGCACTTGGTACCCTTGGGAAACATTGGATTGAGTGAACAATACAGACTTCATGATAAACTGCACCAGTCACACAACAGATTTGTCATTTCTCTGTTTCTGTCTCTGAGCCCACCCCACCCCCCCACATACACACCTAATTCAGAAATTTCTGATTACATAGTACCTAGGTCAGTTTTGGGTATATGGTAGCTCCTCCTTAAGTACACGCGAAAGGAAGGGAAGAAGGGAGGCAAGGAGGAAGAAAAGAGAAAAAAGGAGGCATTGTACTGTCTGTGACAAATTCTGCCAAGAGCTGTGCATGAATAAAGATGTTGCTATTCCATCTTCAACTTAATCAGGCTTCCAGGACTTGAAGTCACAGTGACTGACAGCAAAGGCAATACCAAGATTTTCTGGTCAAAACAACTCCTGTGGTTTTAAAATTCATTTGACATAACTGTCTAATTGTTGCAGGCGAGGTTATTAGCCCTGCTATAATTGCTTTACACTAGCTGTGCTTATTTTCTTTCTATTTAATTGATTTTTCATCCTCCTATTATTCTTATCTCTGTGAGATAAAGGTATAGGCAGAGAAGATCCATGGCCAAAAGTTATAAAGGAATAAGTGGGAAAATGCACATTAGTCATGGAGCCTTGGTTTGTGATATGTGAGAAAAATCCATTTATTTTGCTTGGAGAATAAGGATCAGCCTGTGGGAAAGCCCCAGGCTGGTTGGTCCCCTGTGGAGTACAAGGTCCTGGTGAGTAAAAGGTCCCCAGTGGCCTGGGCAGATCTGTCCATGGCCTTGAGGTCCAAGATCAAAGAGAATAACAGGAGACTGAGCCAACACATCCTATCAGGAAAGAAAGTGACATTCTATATATTTTGTTACCCAAGAAGTGGAAAAATGTTGGTATATCTTTAGAGAAAAAAACCTTTCTCACTAGTTTGCCAAATTCTGGTGAATGTGGTTGAATTTCCAACATCTATTCCACTTCTGCTCCTGGTTATTCATGGCAAACCCTCCCCTGGATATGTGAATAGTTCAGGAATGACCATACGATCCAATTTTGGCCAATAAGGTATAAGAGAGAGTCTTCTGGAAATGTTTTGGAAAAGATTTTTCTACCCTCAAGAGAGAAGTCCAGAAAAGAAGCTCCATTGCTGTGCTATGCTAGACTGCCAGCTGGAACTGCAGTAGCTTGACGAGAAGTTACACTGAAAAGAGAGAGGGAGAAGTATGAAAGGAATGCAAGGTTTTAAAGTTTAGCCAGCCATGCCTTTGAAGTTGCAATTATGAGAGATAATAAATAGTCTAACTGCCTACGTCAATTTGAATTGGGAGTTTTCTGTCACTTTCTATCAAAAGCATCTTCACTGATACCCAACGGTTCATACCTGCTGGTACCAGACATCAGTGAATTTATCTGATCTACCACAGACTTTAAAGTAGCTTCTTCTCCTGGTACCTTTAAGAAATCTCAGTTAACTCCATGGTATCAAAATGAGTTATTTGGGGCATCCCTTTCTCTGTTCTGGAAGCCCATCAGACCTGGTACTAATGAACTACTTATATCAGGACTTTACATTTTTCTTAGTTCCTTGAGTAGCAAGTTGTTTTTCTACATCTTTCCACCCAAAGATTAACTCTGCCTTCATACTGCCACAAGCCCAACTGCATACAGATTTGTGAGCCACCGACCCTTCATGCTTCTTTCCACTTATTCATTATTTCTGGAAATTCCTGTATATCACCCACTCTGTGTCAAACATTTAGCTAGGTAAGGGGGATACAGCAGTGGTAAGACATACATGGCCTCAAGAATCTTCCCTAATCACAGAAAGGCATCCAGGTAGTGGGGTGGGGGAGTTACATCAATCATATGGTGGCGTGCACTACAGTCTGGTAAAGTAGAGAGCCCTAAGGGATTCACAGCAGGAGGTGCTAATCTGGTCCAGAGATTAGGCAACAGGTCTAGGAATAAGTAACTAAAGTCATATATGGCATATGTAGCCCAAATATACTTTGCAAAGGAGCCCCGTGTCCCACCTTTGCTGTGATACAGCATTACATGTCGGCTAACAGCCTGTGAAATCAGAGGGCCCAAGCTATGGTCTAGCCAATCTTCCAGTTGTGTAAACCAGCCAAGTCATTAAATCTCTCAAAGCTACAAACTTCCCATCTATGGTTATATTACTAGCACCATCCATATAAAGTTGTTGGGGAGATTAAATGTTACAACCTCCACAAAGAAATTGGCCTAATTACTGGTTCATTGTTATGGTGAGCAAATCACCATTATTGTCATAGTTACCATCATGTCAGAGCTTTGCTGGCCAATAGACCTCAATGGGAATTATATTTCTGATACTTCTGTTATGGTTTGGATCTGGAATGTGCCCCAAAGCCTCATAAGTTCAGAGGTGGGGCTTTTAGAAAATGATTGGATCGTGAAGGCTATGACCTCATCACTGGATTAATCCATTGATGGCTACATGGACTACTAGGAGGTCAGACCTAGTTGGAGAAAGTAGGTTGCTGTAGAAGTGCCTTGGAAGGGTGTATCTTATATCTGGCCCCTTCCCCATACCCTCTCTCCCCTTCCAGCTGCCATGAGCTAAGCAGCTTTCCTTAGCCCCACCCTTCCACCATGATGTTCTGACTCACCTTGGGCCCACAGCAATGGAGGAGGCAACATGGACTGAATCCTCTGAAAGAACGAGCTAAAATAAATCCTCCCTCCTCAAAGATGTTCACAACAGGTATTTTGCTCACAGCAACAACAAGCCAACTAACACAACTACTTATTTGTGAGACTCCAATTTTGTCTTCCATAAAGGAGGGACAATGCTCTACTTCCCATCATTCATATATGCTTAATTAATATGCATTAAGCATTTACCATATGGAGCCCAGCACTATGTTAACAGATGGAGTTAATGAGACAAGGATGTCAAGTGCTTTATAGAGGAGCAGGCACACAGCAGAGCTCAACACTCACTCCTTTACCCCCTGACCAAGCCCCGCAGAGTGCTGGGGCAAGAGGTGAAGCCCATGACTCTTGCTCCCATTTCAGGATTCCTGAGCCAAATGATTTGTGTTTCTTGTAGAGCATATTTTCTCCATCTTATCATGAGGTTACTCTACTCTGGTCACTTCACAAGGATGGAATAAAATCCAAAGACAAATCAATAGCAGTCCCATAACTGTCACCTTCTTTCACCAGTCTAGTGGAATAGCTTCCTGTCCATTCCTTACCCCTTTTTAATCTGTGCTCCGTACCATATCCAAAGCCACTATTTTGTGTGGATAGTTGCTCAGCATACAAGAGTATGAAATGAAAAATAGAAATTTTCCTTGCTCCCTCCTTTCCTACTCCTCAGATGTAGCACTCTTAGACATTGCTCTTGTAGACAATTTCAGGACTGTTTAATTCCTGTACAAATGCATATATATTTTTTCTTATTTTACACACAAATAAAAACAAATCATACATAATGAAAATGCCTAAACTGTGGGGAAAAAAAATAAGTTGATCAATCATTTCACTTTCCTCCTTCAAGTCCTTCAGTAGGTTTCTATTGTCTCAGAATAATCAAAATTTTAACTTAGCAGGGCACAGTGGCACACACCTGTAATCCCAGAAGCTCAGGAGGCTGAGGCAGGAGGATCACCAGTTCAAAGCCAGCTTCAGCAACTTAGTGGGGCCGTAAGCAATTTAGTGAAACCCTGTCTCAAAATATAAAAAGGGCTGGGGATGTGGCTCAGTAGTTAAGCACCCCTGGGTTCAATCCCTGGTACAAAAAGAAAAACAAAAAAAAAACTTTGACCCAGTGCACAAAGTAATGAATAATCTGGTTCTTGCTTCACTTTCTTTCTGCATCTTAGACCACATAAAATGCCTTACTCGCCAACTTCCAGCCACACTGGTCTTTGCACCACACTCTCTCCTGCCTCAGAACCTTTGCTTATGCAGTTCCCTCTACCTGAGATCATCCTCTTCTGCACTTGGAAAACATTTTTATCTTTCAGATCTTAGCTAAAAGTTCACCTTTTCTGGGAAAGCTTCCTCAATCCCCCAGAATAAGTCAGGGCCCCTGTTATATCAGTTGCCACTAGCATTTTATCTTTATAGCATTTTATCCCTTAAAATCACATAGTACTTGTGACATTATTTTATTATTGTCTATCTCCCCAAATAAGATGTGGGTGTCCAGGTCCAACACCTTGTCTGTTTTACCAACCATGGTTTCCATGGTGTTTCAACTAGTGCCTAGGAAAAACAGGTGTTCAAAATGAATATTGCGAAATTAATATTTATGAAGGAGAAAGACACATTAAGGCACCTGCTTGTAGAAGAGTAAAAAGGACCTTTTTGTCAAGTGTTGGGCCAGCTATTCCAGAGCACAAGGGCAGAGCAGAGGGGCCTGTGGCTTCTAACAAGATCTCCAGAGCACAACTGGACATCATCATCAGGCCCCAAATATGAGGGTCGGGAAAGCTGGTTGGCAGAGTTGGAGACTTAGGTCCTCTCTGACTCTGAAGGTCTATGGCTCTAAGCCTGTGATAGGTACCTAACAAGTCCAAACCTTGTGCTAAGTTCCATGGAGATTAGGAAGGAAGTACTTGTAATCTCAGTGGAGCAATGTCCATTGTGTTCTGTGGGAGAACAAACTATTTGCTCTGTTTCTTGGAAGCTTACCATACATGATCCTGAAGACAATCTCAGAAACTATCCTCAGGCATCCTCCCTAGAGTCCTTCAAGTCTCACTCTGGTGACCTGGGTCTTGCCTTGTCCCACTTACCATGGGTTGCCTCTGTGAATGACATGAAGGAAAACAGTTCTTTGTTTAGATTATCTCCTCTAAAATCAGGAACTAAACCTGCCAGTTCAGGGAAGAGATACTTTTCCTCAATCTGAGAAATCTGCACCATTAAAAATGGCTAAAATAGTAGATTTTATGTATATTTTACCACAATAAAAGAAGTCATCAAAATGAAAAAAGACAGGTTGCAAAGATTTTTCCTAATGCTGAAGAGGAGAGGTAGAGGGAAAGGTGCATTCCATGAAGTCACTTTTAAAGGACAATCCACAGAATTTGTGATTAGGGCCAGACATGGTGACACACACCTATAATCCCAGCAGCTCAGGAGGCTGAGGCAGAAGGATCATGAGTTCAAAGCCAGCCTCAGCAAAAGTGAGGCACTAAGCAACTCAGTGAGACCCTGTCTCTAAATAAAATACAAAATAGGGCTAAGAATGTGGCTCAGTGGTTAAGTGCTCCTGAGTTCAATCCCTGGACCCCCGCCCTCCCAAAAAAAAAGAACTTGCTGATTAGTTACATGAAGGAATGATACTGTGAAAAAAGAATACAAAAATCATGCAGATGTCTCTGCGATGCATGGCTGCTACATTCTAAGAAAACAGTGAAGCTGGCCCTATCTTTCCACTTATCTGATTGGTCCTAAGTAGAAAAAGAAAAATCCCTAACTCATAGGACCTTCCTGAACTTTTCTATTACACATATGGTTGATGGTCAATAAATATTTGAATTACTGATCAATTAAATACTGGGGTTTTAATTGCCAGACACCATTAACATTTCATGGTAGTTGTAACCTTACCTTGTGTTTCATTTACCTAGGAAAAGTGTTTCCCTGATCTAACAAACATTTGGCTTAGGGTGAAGAATAGACTCACAACTTTTTTCCCATTTTTTCTGTAATGAAGGCATATAAATTCCAGAAAAGTCCCTGGGAAGGATTATGAGAAGGAGTGGGATGCTCCTAAAAAGCCCTGAGCTTTTCTGTAGCACTCAGAGGAGCTTGCTGAGCGAGTGGAAGAGGCAGTAAGGGATGGTGTGCTCCAACAGTCATTACACAGTCATTAATTAAGCTATAGTCTAAAGATCATTAAAAGCAATTAGTGCTTTGTCAGTTACTGCAAACTGGAGCGCTGATTTTTTTTGAACTAGTGATTCTCAAGAGGAAAGATTATGCAGTTTGAAAATAAAGCAGTGCTTTGTCCCGAAGTTTTTAGTGGAGGTGCTTAAATAAACTTGAAATGTCAGATAACATCTTAAAAGAGTCTAAGGTTTTATATTTAACAAAGGAGACTTAGAATGCAAACTTTGATGATGTGTGTGAATCATTAATACTCTGTTAGACCCAGTTTATATCATTCAAGAATGTGGACAATATAATGTGAAACATGCAAAAAAAAATGAAGAAAATATGTTTTCAAGTCTCTACTGATTTTCAAGCAATGAAAAGCTGTTTGGCACTTTAAATACTACCATATTTGACACTCAAAAAACTCAGACACTATATATATACACACACACACACACACACATATATGCATATATATGTAAGTATACGTATTGAATGTGCACACACATGTATATATGTAAATATATGTGTGCATATATGTATATATTCAATACATAAACACACACACACACATATACATATATAAAAACCCTCAGAGGTTTGTATTATTAACCCCATTTTACAGATGCTCAACTGAGATTTAGTGCATTATCTACTGCTAGGGAACAAATCATCACAAACCCAGTGACTTAAAAATAATGCCTCTGTTTTCTGTAGTTTGTGGGTGAAAGGTCTGCACAGGGCTTAACAAGGTCCCTGGTTAGGCAAGGCTGTCATCCAGTGCTAACTAGGACTGGGGGTCATCAGAGGGTCAGTTGGAGAAGGCTCTTTTCCAAGTTCCCTCAGGCTTTTAGCAGAATTAATTTCACTGGAGCTGCAGGGTTCACAATAGCTTGCTTTTTTAAAGCCAGCAAAGGAGACAGGCACTAGCAAGGCAGGTGCTTCACTCTATGTAATCACGTGTGCCACACTGGGTTGATCAGAAGCAAGTCACAGGTCCTGTCCACAGGCAGGGGAGAGGATCTCACAAAGGCATCAATACCAGAGGCAAGGGCACAGAGGCCACCTAAATTGCTCACAGTCAAGGTCATACAGCCACGATGTGGTAGGGGAGACCCAGGTCTTTCTGACAGAAAAGCTGGTGTTTGGATTCTCATCACAGCTGTCCCTCTATAAACACCTGGATTGTTTGACTTCCCTAGGTCCTGGCCTCCTCACTTAAAATACAAGCAGCTCCATCCCACTGACCTTTGTGGTTCTCCCAGTTTCAGCAAGTGTAGCCAGCACGTTGGTTGAGACTTCATCATCAGGGAAGTAGTAGTGGTCACCCTGTGTGTCCTTACGGAGGGACCCACCAGGCATTTTAATATTTCCTCTGGTCCTTTCTGCAGCGTCATCTATGGCATTGTGATCCGAACTATTTGGATTAAAAGCAAAGCCCAGGAGACGGTGATTTCTAACTGTTCAGGTAAGTCTCCATATCGCCCAATTTGTGGCTAATTTTGCTTCTGCAGAGGTTTTCCTCTATCAAACATAAGCTGGATGTTCCTGCACAGTTTTATACAAGCCTGCATTATTATATCAGGACCCATCTCACAAATCAGACCCACCAAAGGCTGTCTCCAGCAGGCACCGTGGGCCCCTGCAAACTGGGAGAAGGAAGGAAGCAAACTGTACCAGCAAAGTTCCTCTAAGCAGTCTTTGGGCCAAGATTGAGAGTCTCCCTAGTCTCAGGCCAGGTAGAAAGCACCCTGAAGGACGCAGGAACAAGATACCATTTGAGGACACCATGCATTCAGCAAACATGAGGTTAGGCCTTTCTGTTGGATTTAGAGGTGGGTAAATCTGCCATCTGTCCACAGAACAATCCTGGCTCCAAGCCAGCTAAGGAATGGTCCACATGTTTTCCTTGCTGCCCCAAGACACCAACTTAAACTAGGCTGCACCTGAGATGACCTGCTAAGAACCTTCCCAAATTTGTTTCAGTGAACCTGCACATGCAGCACATCCTAAGCAACAGCTCTGAGACCTTGAAGCTGGCTCTGCTTCCCAAACAAGTTTCCTGGGCCTGACTCAGTACCACCTTGGAGAAAACACAGCAAACTGACAGGCCAGAAAGAGGAAAAAGTGCTGCTTGCTTCATGTTTGTTATAATGTGATAATTGCCAAGTCATGTAACTTCTCTGGGCTTCAAGATATTAAAAATGAGGGGCTCAACTTGGTCCCCTCTAAGTCCTCTTCTTTTCAGACTTGGGGTTAACACACCTGCATTGGAACAAGACTGAGCTTATTACATTCCCCTAGAGGCCCCTTCTTCCCATGTGAAGTGGGCCAGCCAAGAGGATTCACAAGGATCACTGGATGCTGGTGATCTGTGTCTCTTTCACTAGGAGAATGAGTGGAGATGCGTAAGTCTTCGTGTTCTCCTCTGAATTCAATTCAGTTCTGCAGTGCTCTGCATCCAGGAATGGTACAAAGGACTGGAATGACAAATGAGTCAATAGCAAGGTTCTTGACTGTAGGCAGTTGGCAGTCTGGGGCCTTGTGTCTCAGCAACACAGACACACAGGACAGAGGGACAAGAAGAGCAGCTGTTCTTAGCCACTTCACTGGGTCCTTCCCATTTGTTATCTCCTTTACTCCCTACAAACCATCTGAGGTGGTATTATAGATTGTCTTTTCCAGATTAAAAGACTCAAAGGTTAAGCAATTTCCTTGTTTCTATGGGTACCGTGTGACATGACCAGGATGCAGATGCACATAATTGCCCAGAAAGCCTATGCTTTCTCACCTAAATCAGGCTAAGATGCCTCCCAGGAGGAAGAAAATTATAGAAATAGAAATGGTGAATGACTAAAAGAAAAAAGAATAAAAACCTACTTTTGATTCAAACATCCAAGCTCATGGTCTTTGGCGTGGCCTTTCCTCCGTGACTTCTTCCAGTTGCCTTCAGAGCACCACCCTGTCTCATCTTCTGAAGTGTTTGTTTTGATATATTTAAAATCTCATGACTGGAATGTTTAGGGCCAACTTTGCTGAAACAGCCAGGTCCGCCTTTACTTTTAGATAATTAGATTCATTTAAGCCCCTGTCCTGTGGTTTCTAACAATCCCATCAGGCTGGCCTGCTCCTCCCTGCCTGTTCCCCTGAGCACATACCCTCACTGCCTCCCCTTATCCAGCTCTCTGCTCCCTCCACTCCTGTGGCTTCAGGGTGTGGAGCCCACGCAGGAGTGAATAGAGTTGATGCTTCTGGAGGTTTGGGGTGACAGAAGGTTTCCACATGCTGTCAGCTACCTGCCCTCCTTTGTCAGCAGTCCTCCCCTCACTGTAGTTGAGGTCCTGTCTCTCTCCAGAGTCCCCCATGATTCCCTTTTACTACACCTTCCAGTCCCTGTACTGTTAGACTCCCCCTGACCTTAGGTCAGAGATTTCTTTCCATTGAAATACAGTATGACATTGCCCTCCCTGGAGGTGGAAATGTTACAGTTTTTACTCTTTAATGTAATTGTACCTCTCTGTTACACCTATTTTTAGTTGTCTCTATCCTTTATGACCATTAGTGACCTCCTTCTGGAATGAGGCCAGCTGGTATTCTCAAAAGATCATATGTTTTCTGTGTCTTATTCACAAATGGAACTCACTTGATTTGCTATCTGTCATAACAGCCAAGCAGCACTGGAGTTGGCAGGTACACAGGAACTCCAGTGGTGCTGGCATGCCAGGATTATTGCTCATCAACAAGAGGACATTAGCAATGATTAGTGTGAACAGAAGCTCACTTTGTAAACACTGGCTGCAAAATTCAAGCCATCTTTAGTGTAGGAACCATTCTTCTTGCTGACAAATAATGTCTATTTTCTCCCACTCAAAGGCAGACTGAAAGAAAGCAAAACTGGTTCATAAATGATCTTGAGACTTTCCCACAAACAAGTGTAAAGGGTAATGGGTGGATCAATTTCCCAACCTTGCACATTGTCTTTTATAAAATAAGCATGCTCTTAATGTCCATCTGTTCCTATAAACTAGAACATTTCCCACAGGGAGGCAGGAGACTGGGGAGGCTCACCCAAGGAGTAGACCAAGTATAACATATCTGGATGGAACTGGGTCTAGCCATTATGGCTTGTCAGATGTGATGTGATCCATGCTCTCTCCAAAGTGCATGTTTCAGATTAAATGAGGCAGAATGGGATAGAGAAAAAAAAAGGCATGGATTAGGAAGTGGGTTAGAGTCCTGTCACTGTCTAGTTTAACACATTTAAGATAAACCCATAAACTGCATTTGGTCTTAGCTTCCCCATCTGTAACCATGGTTAAAATGGCTTCTCTACAGATAAACTACATTTAACAAAATACATTTAAAAAAAGTATAAAGATACAACTAAATATTATAACGTATTTGTGGATAGTAAGATTCAATATCACAAAGCACTAACTCTTTCCAACGGATTGACAATTTAATACAGTTCCAATCAAAACTGGATTGCACCGGTATATTGAGATTGATAAGCTGCTTTTAAAATATACATTAAAAAATCCAGAGCCAAGAATAGCCAAGACATTCCTGGAGAAGCAGAACAACGTAGAAGAGGATTGCTGTACCAAATGTTAAGATTTATTACAAAGTCAGGGTGGTTAATAGAGTGTGGTATTGGCACGATACAATAGACAAATAGATAATAAAATAGCCCAAAACAGACCTGTACATATATGAGAACTCAATAGATGTCTGAAGATCATAGGAAAAGAAATAAAATCAGATCTTTGCCTCCATCCATAAGCAAAAACAAATTCCAGGGGAATTAGAGACTTAATGTGAAGACTAAGACTTTTAAAATGAAAGCAGACAACATCTTTATGACATTGAGGAAAGAAGGTTTTTCTTAAACAAGATATATGATACATTGAATTATAAAAGGAAAATGCATAAATTTGACTCTATTAACATATAAACTATCAATGCATGAACTGGGAGAAGCTATTTACAACACATATACCTGGAAAAAGATTAGTATGCATAACATATGAAGAATTCCCAAAAATCAATTTTAAAAACATTTTTTTTTAGTGACAAACAATTTTAAAAATCAGCACAAAGGGAAATAGGAATAGCCAAAAATAAGATTCAACACTTCATCAGTAATCAGGAAAGTACATGTTTAAATCTCAATTAGGCATAACTTTCTACCATGGAATTAGTAAATTTGTAAAAATCTGATAATTCTAAATATTGGCAAAGATCTGAATCTCATGGTTTATGGTTTCCTTGACAATATAATTCTTCAAAAACTTAGTAGACTCTTATGTATTTGCTTTCTGATCTTACATGCTAGAAACTCTAATCAAAACTTTGTTCTTAATGAAATTCTCAGATCTAATTTTTTTTTTTCTGTGCTTCCTCAACCAATCCCTACCCATCAACTTGATGGAAACTAGCTGAAGGTCATCTGAAACAATAGGGGGGAGGCCACATTCCTAGTCTGATATTTACTTAAGGATAAATCTTAAGGGATATTTTCTAATTAAAATCTCTCAATATTATAGCTTAATTTGGAGACCAGGGTCAGGGTTTATTGTCTAGGAACTGTGCATTTAAGAAAGGCTCATGCTGGGCATGGTGGCACACACCTGTAATCCCAGCAGCTCAGGAGGCTGAGGCAAGAGGATCTCCAGTTCAAAGCCAGCCTCAGCAAAAGTGGGGTGCTAAGCAACTCAGTGAGACCCTGTCTCTAAATAAAATACAAAATAGATCTAGGGATGTGGCTGAGTGGTCAAGTGCCCCTGAATTCAATCCCTGATACACCCCCACCCTCTCCCCCAAAAAAGAAAGGCTCATGTTTGGTTTCATGTTCTGCTTCCATTTTCATTTTGCACTGAGCCACACAAAGCATGTAGCCAGGACCTTTGGAGACTAGAAACTTTTGGCATTTGCCATTCTGCAAGATCCCAAATTGGGGGACTTTCTCTAACTCCTTTATATTTTCACCCATAAACCAACCGACTTTTATCTGAGCTCATTTCCTTTTCCCAATTTCTTGCTAAACACAGCTGGTAATGATTCAATACTCACTATTAAAATTCACTTTACCAACCTCACCCCCTGGGATCCAGGCTTAGTAGACACAGTCTGCCTTTCCAGGCATCATATGTGGCACTTCCAACAAATGGATTGCTGGAGTCCCAGCTTCCAGTCTCAGCGTACTTGCCACCTGCTGCCTGCCCACATAGCCAGTGCCACATGTTAGACTTTTATTAAGACAACATTGCATGTAAGGTACCAGTTTCTGTTTTAGTTAGGGAAACACAAGCAAGCAGCTGTGTCAACTCCAAAACACCAGTACCCTTAACAAAACATAACTTTATCTTTTGCTCAATTAAATTCCAAATGGCAGTAAAGGCCACAGGTAAGGGCATTATTCCATACGGTCAAAAATTAAAGTAGGTGAAAATTCTGCTACATTTAACAAAGGGCTACTAAGGTATCCCTCAGCACCTGCATGCAGAAGGCAGGGGTGAGGAAAAAAGTGGACAGTTTCTCTGTGGATTATCAGAGTCAGGTCTGGGGAGGGGAGACATCAATTCTTCCCCTAGTTCCCTTAAGCAGAACTTAGTCTTATGACTATACCCTACCGAAATGGCAGCCGGGAAACGTGGTGTAGCTACATGCCTGGGAGAAGGAAAGGGTCCGGTGGACAGCTCGCTCATCTCTGAATAATTACAGGCCTGTCTGGGTTTCTGGTTTTGCCTGAGCTAAGAATTGAGGTTCAGACATGGCTAACTGGTGAGTAAGGTGATACCATCTTCGATCTGACTGTGACCTACAATTGGCACTGGGCTAAAAACCTCTTTTTGGGAAAAGAACTCAAAAATATTTCAACCTGAAAGTTCAAATATACTCAGGCATGTCTAGCTAATGGGGAGAGAGGCAGCACTTGGTGAGAAAAAAGAGGGTGGTAGATAAATCCCCCAAGGGCCTTAAGGTCAAAGGGAGATGTAAGTTCTGGGTCACCCAAAACTGCTCCAACCTAATCACCCCAGCCTCTTGTCAACAGCTCTGGAGAACAAAGCTGACTGTGAAACTAAGGAAGCAGGAAGCCCTGGAACTTAGGTGACTACTGCAGGCCCCTCTGGTCTCAGAACACAGAGGAGTGAAGACATGGCCTTGTTTCCTGGCAGAAGCACTTTAAGAGCAGGTGTCCCAGGAAAGAGTAGCGGTGCTGAATAATCCATAGCCCAGACGCAGAGCTGAGGCCAAGAGCAGTGGAGCAGAGAGCAAAGCAACTGCCCAGGGGCACAAACTCTAATGAAGGGAACTTGCAGGGGTGGCTTAGAAGTGACTGTGGCTGCCAAGCACATGGCGCCCAGCCACAGCCCCTCCAGAGGGGATGGAAAACCAAGGGGAGGTCTGGGTGGAGTGGCATGGGGCTGCCCAGGGCAGCAGCAGGGATCATGGAAAGCATGATTCAGATTGTTCACCGCAGAGGTACAGGTGGTGGCCAGGGGAAGATCCGGGAACACTTGGAGACCCACCCCGCTCCTTGGGTTTACCAGAGAAACCACAAAGTCAAAAGAATACTGGGAATAAGATGCCCAGTCCCCTACAGCTAAGCAGAGGAGGTCAAATGCTCAAAAAGTATTTAACTAATGAGTTCTGGGGGCATTCAGGTTTATATTTCAAAATAAAAAGTCACTAATAATTAAAAATCAATTTTAAGCTTTGAAAGCTTTAGTAATCTGGAAAAAAAATGCTAAAAAATGTATATTTGATTTTTTTGATCAACCCATAGTACACAAAATTTCCAACACAGGAAACATACTTATTTTAAAATATTGCCAGTAAGGCTTCCTTGTTTCTAAACAAATCACCTGCACTTACTCTAGGCCCACAGATGGACCTCCCCACCTGGCAGGAATGAATTTTTGCCTGCTTTAAAATCCAAAGGGACCCATCGCTCCAGCTCAGGTGCTCAGCCCACATAAAGAATGGGCTCCCAGCCGCTCAGTTAGGGGCCTGAAGCCTGGAGAAGGTTCAGAGCTGGAACTGGCCACTTGGAGACTACATTTTGGGCATAGACCCCATTGGGGATTCACCCTGTAACTAAAACAGTCTAAATGAATGTGTGTCTCTCAGTATCAAATCTAGTAGGCCCACTGCCTCCAGGCTGCCCAACCCATTAATGCACAGTGACAGCTGAATTTCACTGCTTTTCACTCCAGCTCAGCAGCAAAAGCCTGAGTAGAAATAATCCTTTTATCTCCCAATAAAGGAGAATTACCGGCATTTTGTAGCTCAACTCTCTTTGAAGAGCCATCTTTGGAAGCTGGGGCTTTGCATTTCCTGGAGTGGTCAGATTAAAGGTGCTTTTCACTGATCTCATTGGCAGAGCGGAGGGCAAGGCAGTTGATTATATTGTCACCTAGTAGTCTTGTGGAAAGTATTTTGAGTTTCCATTTTAAACAGATTTCAGAGCACAAATGTCATTTTCAAAAACTTTTTGGAATGACCAACTATGTCTTCAGAGTATACTATTTAGACCCCAGCTGTTACCTAGGACCATCAAGTGGAAACACTCTGAAAAGATATAATTTGGTCTGCTAGCGTCTTTCCTTGGCCCCCACAGGAATAATCCCACCCTGATAATTTTCTGTTGTCTACAGATAACATTGTATAAGGTAGTAATATCTCATGTTTTCTTCCATAAAGACAGCTCATATTCCTCCTAAAATGCAGTTAAAACTTCATTCATCCCAATTGGCAGTGTAACTGACATCCCAGCATGAAACTTGGCATCCTGAATATATTATTTTACTACAATTCTCAAAGTAATTCTGTGAGGTTAGTCCTCTATGCTTCATTTTTCAAATGGGGAAGTTCAGACTAGGAACCTTAGGCTATCTACCTAAGCATTCACAGATAGTCATTGGTGGAGCTGGAGTGTATATTCAGGTATGACCCTGAAGCCTGTGTCCCTCCCAAGATACCACCCTGGAAATCAAGGTTCTCAACCTTAGCACCTTCAATAATTTGGACTGTATAATTCTTTGTTGGAGGGGGGGAAGCTGTCCTGCATATTGAAGGATGTCTAATAATAGCATTCCTGGCCCCTCTACCCACTGGATACACACACACATCACACACACACACACACACACACACACACACACACACACAATTTTGGCAACCAAAATTGGGTCCAGGCATTGCTCAAGTCCTCTGGAAGGCAAAATCACACCCAGTTGAAAACCACTGCTATAAATGTTTCTGAAGCATCTGCTGCTTTACAATGCTTGGGTTCTGTGGTTTTAGGAATGCACAGAATAATTTAAAGACCTTAAAAATATTTAAGAGTGGCGTTGTCCTGGGGACATAGCTCAGGTGGTAGAGTGTAGGCATTGCATGCACAAGGCCCTGGGTTCTATCCACAGCACCACAAAAAAAAAAAAAAAAAAAATAAAAAAAAAGAGTAGCCTTGAAGCATATGCCTTAAGAAACAAGAATCAATTATAAGTATTTTAATTTTTTGCACCTAAAAATCTAATTTGTTATTATTTGTAATAGTGTGTTCACAGTACAAAAATGTTTGAAAGCTGCTGCCTCGGGAATTCAGCACAGACTTCTTCAAAGATATTCAAGGTCTTCCCAGCTCAGTTCTTCTCTGCACCCTCAAACCCCACGCACTTGCAGGCTACATCCAAACAAGATGACTCACCATGGTCCAAATACATCCTCCACTTTTCTTGTTGCATGTCTCGGCTGAGAATGCTCCCTCTGCTTTCCATATCTCTCCCAGTGCTGTGCCTGCACCTCCATCTTTGCCTGTGGAATCCCTCTCGTGTCATTCAAAATTGACCTGGTGCTCTCTGCATTTCCCATGAAGCCTTCCTGGCATAGGTATGGGGGGTTGGCTCTCTCCTCTGTTCATGGCTGGTGTCTTCTCTCATCTCATTCAATCTTGAAGCGAGTATGTGAGTATGCTGGATTGGAAGTAGCTAGAGAACTAGAACTCTTTTCGTCTTCTATTCAGTTCATATCTCTTAGCACACATACTATGCTTGTTGGATTAAGTTGGGTTGCAGAACAGATTGAATGAATGAAGCTAACTTCTAAAGAGTTTCTACGGGGTTTCAAATGCATCTCAAACATGAAATCTGAACAATGTAGTAAGGACAATGAGCACTGGAGTTGGCCTCTCTAGTGGACAACAGTCTTGCCCCATTTGGCTTAGATGCTGGCGGGGCCTCTGAGCTGGGCTGTTGCTAAGGTTGAACTCATTTTGTCCAACTCAATCGCACCAAGTTGAATGGTGTAGGGAGGGAGGCTGGCTTCTTTTCCCTGCTTCCCTCACTGAGATGTGTTCTGGGGCAGGTCTGTGTCCATCCAGAGGAAGGAGACCTTTTTCAAATTTTTAAGAAGGTGCCATATAAGCTGGTGAAGTTCTAACAGGAAAATCTCTTTCACAGAGGCACAAGACCCAGGGCCAACATTTCATCCCCAAATTTACCATCTCTCCCCTCTTTTATTGCACCAAATTCTGTCCACGATAATCAATCTTTGTTTTATCCCTGCTTGTCTATGAGAGGTTATTATTGATTCATTAAACTAACATTAAGTAATCATGTCATATGATTAGAGGCTACAGGAATGTACAAAACAAAACTCCTGTGCTCCGATAGTTTATATTGTAGTGGATTCTTATTTCACCCCTCCCCCAAGTGTTTTGCTATCACATGACAGCCCACATATGATTAAAGTTACATCCAAGCTCAGATGTATACCAATTTTTTTTTTGAGCTTTTGTTGAGAGATTTTGAGCTTGAATTTTGTTGAGTAAAGTTTCTGAGTCAGATGAATGAGTTGGTCTGGGACAACCATTCTAGTAAAATGACTTTTACTCAGGTTGCCAAAGCAAACATATAAGAGTCTCGGCATAGCATGGAGCCCAGAGAACAGCCCCCCACAGAGAAGGCCTCCACCCCTCTAATCATGTGGTCTAATTCCAGCTGCAGCTGGTTCAGGCCATCTGACCATGTCTGCATCCCACAGCATTTACATATTGTATTAAATTGCAAACTGAGCAGTTTCCAGCAACCATCCTTGAGCCATTTTCACCCTGAAAATACCTGAGGAGAGCCTTCTAGTCATCGGCAAGCAGGACATAAGTGGTCCCATCCTTTGAAAGCCACAGGTCTAACCTTCAAAGTTTCTACTGGTAGAAACAGAAATTGCCACATCTTGAGCACACCAGTTGACCATTCACCTGTTGTATCTACAGATGGGAAACTGTGCACCAGCTACAACCGAGGGCTCATCTCAAAGGCAAAAATCAAGGCCATCAAGTACAGCATTGTTATTATTCTTGGTAAGCAATGTCCCTCTTTGGGTTGCAGAACTGTATAAACGTTTCTAAACCAAAACTAGTAGCAGGAAGTCCATACAAGGAAGGAATTTGTTTTAGCACTTCTATCTTTGTCTGCTTGGAAAGTAATGTGTGAGACTCATCTGTCCATCTGGGTTTCTTTCAAAGGTCAACATTTGGTTCCTAATCCTTCTCCTTACAAATAAAGGCACCCACTGAAGCCCTGGGTTGAATAACTTGGGAGTAAATCTGATTAGGACCTAATTAGCTGTTTGTTTATCCCAAGACCACCCTGTTAACTCAGGTGCTTCCTTTAATACCCACTGTCCTCCAAGGCTGAAAACTGCAAAGGTAAGACAGAAGTGCACTCCATTTCTTCTGGATATTTAACTTCCAGGTCACTGCTAATACTTTCCTTATGGCCATCTTTTCTGCCCTTCCCCCGTGTTGTCTTCTGCCCCTCTCCTTTCCTTTCTCTCTACCCTTAACATCCATAAAGTCATCTAGCACTGTTCCTGTCTGAAATGTTCTCCTCTCAGATGGATGCATGGCTTCCTTCCCCACCTTGTTTTGTCCCCTAACAATAATAGTTCCTTCAGCCTCGTTGGCAAGTCTTTTAAAATAACCCTCCTCTAGTCTTACCCTAACTTGTTTATCTTCCTGGTTCCTACTTCTTCATGGTTCCTACTTCTGTCTACACACACACACACACACACACACACACACACACACACAATCTACTTACTATCTATCTATCTCCCTTGCTGGAGCAATGAATCCATGAGGACAATGACCTACTTTTGTGTTACTTACATTATTGTTATCAGCAAAAACTAAAATAGGGTCCCCCATACACTGCTCAATTAATATGTGTTAAATGAGCAAATGAATCAAGATACACAAGAAGGAAAGGGATTTGTGCTATCTCCTTTTTATTTAGCTGAAACACCCTCCTCCAGGCTCCTCTGGCAGCTCTTAGAAGCTCCAGGAGAGCATTAGCTACATGTCAAATCACCAGAGCAGCCAGTCTCCCCTTTCTAAGATGCAACTGCAAAATGCCAAACAGACCACAAGCAGTGTGACTCAGCCAGCAGAATATAGGCACAAAATAACGCCGCAGGCGGAACTGGGGAGAAAGTGCATACCACTCACCAGGCTCTGAGAAGCCTTTCTCAGAGGTTTCTGAAGTACATCAAAGGCTCTCTTTGCCTTCCCAATCAGAATCAGATACACATTCCCTGGATGTTGAGTTGGGAAATGCATGTTTATACATGTATTCCAGAGCCACATTAGCCTTCTATATTAGGAACCATATTTCTAACCCCTGCAGGATCCTTTCGGTCTGCAAGCAGGGATGCCCACAAGAGGGTCAGTGAGTGTTGGCAGACCAAAATGGCCCCTTCTATAGCAAACACTTCCTAATGTCCCTTTACCACCTAAAATGGCATGTATAATACTTTCCACCTTGCATAATTTTTATATATATATATATATATATATATATATATATATATATATATATATATATATATATATATATATATATATATATATATATATATATATATATATATATATATATATATATATATATATATATATATATATATATATATATATATATATATATATATATATATATATATATATATATATATATATATATATATATATATATATATATATATATATATATATATATATATATATATATATATATATATATATATATATATATATATATATATATATATATATATATATATATATATATATATATATATATATATATATATATATATATATATATATATATATATATATATATATATATATATATATATATATATATATATATATATATATATATATATATATATATATATATATATATATATATATATATATATATATATATATATATATATATATATATATATATATATATATATATATATATATATATATATATATATATATGTCCCTTTACCACCTAAAATGGCATGTATAATACTTTCCACCTTGCATAATTTTTTAAAAATCAGTGTAGTATTCCAACAATTATCTAAAGTAAGAGTAGAAAGAAAGTAATTTGTAATAAAACAACACCAATTTTGACATGTCACTATGTGGTCACAGCTACATGAGAACAATAATGAAGTAATCAGATGCTTACACCTGGACATAGTAACAGCTAGGAGTATAAACCAATACAGGTGTGTTTTCATGGAGGCATAAAGAATGTAAGTAGTATTGCTGTCTACTTTCTAAGCAGGCAAATAAACCATGGTAAAGTTCCAAATTAAAGTTTCCTCCATTTATAAGGAAATTGCATTTCTGAAAATCTAACTTTTTATTAAAAATATCCATGTATATATATGAAAGGTGGGTTTCTAGCCTGGGGTGTAATTATAAACCAACCAATATCCAGTTGGACATTTAAAAAAATGTATGGAACACGAAACAAGTTTTTTCCTGGTTGGGCTGCTGCCTGTAGTATGCAGTAGGATGGGAGTAGGATGGGCATCCCTGTGACAATCACACACACACACACACACACACACACACACACACACACACACACATAAACACACACACACACAATGCAGTTTTACCCTTGATATCCCAGAACCACCTTTCTGGGCTAATGTTGGGGTTAACTACCCAGGGTCCAGAATTCTCAGTGGTGTTTGTGTTTGAATGACTTCCATTTAATACATTGCCATCATCATGAATCAATTCCTCATTTCAAAACTCCCAAGCAAGTTACAGAATCCCTCTTGAACAATTATAGAGGAAAATTTTCCCAGCATGCAGATGGCTGAAGAAGTTCATTTTCTCCTACTCTTAGAAAAATCCTATGGATGGGAATGTTGTTTGGGGGAGAAGAGTGGCAAAGGTGTAGCAAGACAGTAGGGCAGCACACGTGTGTGTTCATTCAACCCAGAGTATGTAGCTCTATATTAGTCTATGCTCTCTAGGGAAATAGGAAGTGATAGACAGATGATTTACAGATGGATTTTGCTTTATTATACATATTTATTTATATATATATATATATATATATATATATATATATATATATATATATATATGCAGGAGCCCTGTTTGGGGAGATGGCTTAAATTGCGGTTGACTATGGGCCATAAAGATTTGGACATTGTCGCCTTCCGTAGTCTCACGGGACTTGGCCCGGGATCTCGAGTGACTTGGCCGAGATTGCTGATCGGGTCAGCGCCATTTTGGTGGTGTGTGTGGCGCATGTTAATCGTTGTTAGAGCCAGAGAGAAAAGTTATCAGAATAAAAAGCTGTTTATTTCCAGTTTGCCTCTGAACTTCTTCCTGCGGCTTCGTTGCTCCAAACGGCCATCGCTTCAGGTGGCAACATATATGTGTGTGTGTGTATGTGTGTGTGTGTGTATAAATGATTATGGAGACTAAGAAGTCCTAAGATCAGCAGTTGACAAACCAGAGACTCAGAAGGGACAATGGTCTAAGTTCTAATCCAACTCTGAGTTCAAAAGTCTGAGAACAAAAGAATTGATGATATAAGTTCCAGTGTGACTCCAAGCATGAAGTAGAAGACCAATGTCCCAGATCAGAGACAGTCAGGCAGAAAGAGTGAATCCTTTCTCACTCAGCCTTATTGTTCTTTTCAAGCCTTCAAGAGATTGGATGAAGCCCACCCAACCTAAGGAGAGCACTCTGTTTTTCTTAGTCCAGCAATTCAAGTATTAATCCCATCTGCAAACAGCTCATAGATGCATCCAGAATAATGTTTAGCCAAATATCTGGGCATCCAGGGGTCCAGTCAAGTTGACACATAAAATTAACCCTCACACTCTGGATTCCCACATCCCACTCATTTCCTTTGAGGATTTGGAGCAGAGCAGAATCAGGGTATTCCATACACCAATTGATTTGGACAGGGGTCTTAGTTGGGTGTTTTCTGGTCATCAATATCAACACGTACAACTGTTCTAAACTTGCTACGCAGTCTTAAACATCTCTGAAAGATTCCAGATGCCCCAAATCCTCCCAGTTGAAACTCCTATAAGGGCCAACCAAAGGAGACCCCTCAGCTGTGGCCTTTGTGATGCTAATGGTTCACTTCTCCCCAGCCTTCATCTGCTGTTGGAGCCCATACTTCCTCTTTGACATTTTGGACAATTTCAACCTCCTTCCAGACACCAAGGAGCGTTTTTATGCCTCTGTGATCATTCAGAACCTGCCAGCACTGAATAGTGCCATTAACCCCCTCATCTACTGTATTTTCAGCAGCTCCATCTGCTATCCCTGCAGGTAAGTGGTGCTCTTACCTGGGCCACCATATTCTGACTCCAATGTGTGTGTTCTTCATCCCAGGGCAGGTGATGGACTCACTGTTTTAGATGAGACACAAGAGATCAGAAAAGTTCCACTAGTGTAACAGATTGAAACCCAGATAGGGCTATGGTCAGTGCTCTTTCTTCTATACCACTTCCTGTAATAACCACCTTAACCATGACACATTTAGAAGGTCTTTACTTTGTTCAGTATCTCTAGATGAATTGCTTTGATATGATCCTATCATGGCAACAGGAAATAGAACATCTTTACCATTTTATAGCTAAACAAAGTAAGGCTCACAGATGAAATGACATTGCTGAGGTTATATGAATAACTAGTAGCAGAGCTAAAATTAAATCCCTTCCACAACTATTGTCATTCTGTTGTGTTTCACCTGTTTTCCTGTACAGGCTAGGAAGAATGTGGAGAAATTAATAGGAAATATAATAGTGGAATGGTTTAAGGTTTGGACTTAATACTAGTGACAGAAGTTTAAATACTGACATTGTTTACCCATAGCTATGTGTGATCTTGGACAAGTTTTTTAACTTCTTTTTTTTTTTTTTTGGTGGTACTGGGGATTGAACTCAGGGGTACTTGACCACTGGGCCACATCCCCAGCCCTTTTTTGGTGTGTTTTATTAGAGACAGTGTCTCACTGAGTTGCCAAGTGCCTCATCATTGCTGAGGCTGGCTTTGAACTTGTGATCCTCCTGCCTCAGCCTCCCAAGTGCTGGGATTACAGGCGTGCGCCACCATGCCCGGCTAGTTTTTTAATTTCTAAAAACGTCAGTTTTCTCCTGTGTAAAATGGGGCAAATAGCAGTGTCTATTTCTTGGCTAATAATGTTTCTGTCCACTGGGGTTTGTTGCTGACCAAAGGCTACAAGTGGTGGAGAGGGAAGGTCAGGGTATTACTTGTCATGGGTCTACTCATTGTCTGATCTTTAATAATTCTCCATTAACAATTACCTCTTAGTATCTCTACTTTCTTTTACATCGGGACAAATTATTTTTCCTTACTGCTTTGTTCTGACTTTCTCTAGGGAGCGAAGATCACAGGACTCTAGAATGACATGCCGGGAAAGAACGGAAAGACATGAGATGCAGATTCTGTCCAAGCCAGAATTCATCTAGACCCTTGGACAATCACAATTGTAGGCTGAGTCTCATGAGCTCTCCTAGGTCCCCACAACCAGCTTGTGCATGTGCAAGGAGACTGAGCTGATTTCTCCACCCTGCTCCTCTCATCACATTGGGAATGCACAAGATAAATGTTCTAATGAGAGTGTGTCATCTGCAATGGCAAGTATTAGCCAGCATGAACTCACCAACTATCCATGGGAGCCAGAAAAGATACCCTTTCCTCTTCCTCTCTGGCAATTTCCAGCCCTCCTTTCCTCTGGTCAGCACCTGAACCCAATGGACAGAGACAATACTGGCCCAGGGTCCTGGTTTGGGTTAGCAAGGCGACAGACAAGCAGAAGGGACAAAAGAAAAGAAAAGAAAAGAAAAAAAAAAAAAAGGTTATCCATAAATCTCCTAATTGTAATTTTAAAAGTAAATAAAAGACTTAACAAAGACTAGACTTTTTATCCCCCAGTTTTGGATTAGAGGTTTGGTGATTGTAGCCAAGAAGAAGTTTGCTGCTGAAATGCCAACAGATTTATTTTCAGACACCGTTGCTTCGCATGTCCTCAGTGTGCAGGTGGATGCATTGGCAGCAGTCAAACTCACACTCCCATTGTATCAACAAGTGACTTGGGAAAGAACACAACTACTGGCCCTCCATAACAAGGTCAAGTGCAGGGGTGTTTTCTCTGGTAGGAAAAAAATTGTGCAAGGAAACCATGGGCCCCTCACCTCCAGCCCCAGAGAGCTGAGACCTGGAACTCAGGGATATTTGAGTCTCTCTGAAGGCCCTTCCCTCTGTATCCAGTGTTTGGGTCACTCTGAGTTCCACTGCTCACACTCAGGGACACTTCTTCCCCTTGCAGTCCTCCCATCCCCTCTTCAGATAGGAGCTGAGTTCCTGTGGTTTTCCCAGGCATGACGCTTCTGTAAGCTCTTTACCAGTTTTGCATACTGTAGCCTTTGTCTATCTAACACCTCTGCCAAGAATCACTGGTGGGGTTTATTTTGACAGGTCTGGGGTTTGGTATTTATAAGCATAATCTAAGTGAAATATGACTAAATGTTTTAAAGTTAATTTTTTTCCTTCAGATTTTTCTATAAGTGGAAATGGAATAATTAAATTTGATTATGTATACATCCCCACCCACGGCTCTGGGATGCGCATGAGAACCTTATTTTTAGCTTCACATACATTCTTGACATTAAAATCTCCTTGGCAAAATCCTCTCTTCCAGAGTTGAATTTTTTTTTTTTTTTTTTTTTTTTTTGGCTGACTGCTATCAGAGTCATTAAAATGTTCAGTATATTTTAATAGCACTCCATTCCTCATTATGGTATCAACTCAAAGGCTGCATGTTTAAGGTCATGGTGGCAATTTTTTCCATAAATCCTCTTTTCAATTCCATCTGACCTTAGGGAAAGTATCTTTTTAGACAGAAATCAGACACACCATCTCTCTGAAAATCATTCTATGAACATGAGGAGGCTGAATAATCTAGTTTTATGTCTACACACCAGTTTTAAAGGCTGCTTTCCTCTCTGTCCAATCAGCTAAACTTGAGCAACCCTGGAAGCTTTGAGTGGTTGAGAAGTGCTTTTCAACATTTCCTTTTAAATCAAGATGTGCCACAGAAGACCCACAGAATTGTTGCTAAAATAGCTGCCTGCACAGAAGCCAATTAACAGAGCAGAATCTGGCAGGTGTCCTAGACAGCAAAACAGGAGGCCCAGGTTCTCTTGACAGATGCTTTCAATCTCTGTCAAGTTCTGGTCTGCAAAAGACGTCACATGCCTACCTCATCCATCAGAAGATTCTTAAAGTTGAGGAGAGGGTGCAGTGAGGGGCTTTGTGCTCTTATGAACTGTGAATGTGATTTGTAGTTGTTGTGATGCTCTGTCTCTCCTGCCCCAAGAAGACTGGAGATCAGTAAGATAATAGGACAGAATGCTGCAGGATGAGACGCCATTAAAATGAAAGTTGCCTTATATTGATGAGCTTCTAGAATCCTCATTTCCATGCATTTGCTTAGCTTGGGAAAACCTGGTTTAAACATTATGGCAACCATAGTAACCATTAGTCTCATGACCTTGGGTGAATTATTTTATGCCCCCGGACATCAATTGTCTCATCTGTAAGATGGGACCAAAATAAGGCTGGAGCAGAGGATCTTGGGGGTCCTTACAGATCCAGGCTCTGATATTGCAATGGCTTAAAGTCCATCTGGAGAGGGAGCTTCTGGGATTCTCTCCCAAGGGGGCCAATGACTCAGTAACTCAAAGCTTAGTCATTTGCCCTTTAGAGGTGTAATTTCCCTATCTATCACTAGGAACTCAGAGAAACATTATTTCCCAGGAAATACAGTTTGAGCTTTTAGAGAAAATTAGAAGTTTAGGGTGATGGTGTCACTTTTTATAGCTTTTGATGTGCAAGTGGGACCAAAGAAACCAGTGGATGGTGTATAAATAAAGGTGCTTACTTCCCACCCTAAGATGTCAAAGAGGGTTACATTATCTCATAGCTTCAGGGACAGGTGGAAATTTAGGATAACAAGCATAGATGTGCTTAATATACTCAGCCATACTATAGAAAATAAGTGTCTCCACTTTATTGAACTAAATTAAATATGAATGGTAAAAGCTTCAGTTCTTTCAGGGCATATGTGAAGCATAATTTAATTGAAGTTGAATTTCATCAAGCAATATCTCCCTCCCCTTTTCCCAAAGAAAATGATAATAAATTTTAATGAATTTCATTTGTGATTAATCATGAGAAAAAAGTGTCCCTTTAAACCAGACCAATACGCAGCTTAAGCTTGCTTCCTAGATTCATTCAGACAACTTTGTATACACACATACAGAAATGACCTTGCCTCCTGCTTCTGCATCCACGATGTCAATCACAAATGCTCAGGTCTGCTGTGTACATAGGAAAACTAAAGCATTTTAACAGGAAATAAAGTGATCTGATCTTCTAAAAATCCTCTTAAATAAATTAGAGACCTGCTGGCAACTATAGTTGTATTTTGTTTTAATCATGATTTGAACATACCTCATCTCATATGCAGAGCTTTTCAATTGCATTTGGTTGAAAAGAGATGGCCCTAACTGTTTAGGAGGCCAACCTTTTTGTTTTTGGAAACATAAAAATCCTATGCCTCATTTCTCTGTAATCACTCTTTTTAAGAATTTAAGAATTCATTATTCACAACAGGGCTAATCCAGTTAACGTTTTAAAAGTGCAATTCCATCCTTATAGAATGTTCAAGTGGATGAGGCCTTGGATCATCTAGTCTCATAGTTTTCTGTCTGCTTGGAGACTCCTGAAGTGAAATCACTGAATCCAAAAAAAGGCAAGGAAAAAAAAGAAAGAAGACACAGACCAACTGAGACTAATAGGAAGTCTATAAAAAGATTGGTTTTATCCAAGTGTATCAGTAATTATAACAAATGCATGGTCCAGTTAATAATCAAGGATCATCAGGAATCCTGGGAAGATGGCCGACAGGAGGGAGGTGCTCTCTGGACGCAGTTGCTGAAGGACGCAGAGTGGGAAGTTTGAGCGCATTGCTGGCGGTTCTATTGCAACTGAAAGGGAGCCAAGACATTCGTGCACCTCTGGACATCAAACTACAAGGTTCTCCGGACCACAACAAGCAGGGGCAGAGTTGCAGCGGTCCACAGTCCGAAGCAGCGCTGTTTGTGCTGCAGGCGCAGGGGCCCGATACCATCTCTACAAGGAGACGATCCACCCAGCGGCTTTGAAACCGATCGATCGGCAAGAAGGGATAGAAAGAGGCCTAGAGGCGTGGGCAGTGTCCACGTGGAGCTCTTTCACACAGCTTGCCAAGCCGATCCCGCACCCTCTGGACTGACACTAGGGTCTGCGGAGCTGCTGTTGAATAGGAGGAGAACACCGCCATCTTTGAGAAGTGCAGTGGCTGACCCAGACAAAGGGGAAAAGACGGAGGAGACGAACAGCTGCAGACATCCAGGGAGCCCCAGGCTCTGAAGGCAACACACACCTGGGTGAGGCTCAGGTAACCAGCAGGAGAGGGCGTGTCTGAGACCAGCCCAGCGGCCACAAGAAGCTACAACTGTGGGTGGGCATGGGGAAAGGGTGCCTTCTGGAGGGTCCCCTTCCCGGTGCCATTCATCTGCTGACACAGATCCGCCCTGAGCCAATCTTCCCCTGAGCCATTCGGCCACTGGCCTAGGGTGCAGACTTGTCTCCACTGACAGGGTCGCAGACTGTCTGGACGTGGTCCAATGCAATTGGCTTAAACTGGAAAGGGAAAAGAGAGGGGGGCTTCCCAGGGCCCGTTTTGTTTGAGACTTGGGGTTCGTCGTTTTGTTTTTTTTGTTTGTTTGTTTTTTTTTGGTTGGTTTGCTTGTTTTATTGGTTTTCGGGGTTTTTGATTGTTTGTTTGTTTGTTTGTTTTTCTTTTTCTTTTTTTGGCTTTGTTTTGTTTTGCTTTTTTTTTTTTTTTTTTTTTTTTTTTTGCATTGATTGTCAGTGTGTTTGTTTGCTTCTGCTCCTTTTTTCATTCCTTCTTTTCTTCCTTCTCACTTTGGCATCTTTTCTTCCTCCTTCATCTTTCATATTTGCACCCTGCCAGTGCATACTAAACAGAGGCAAAAACAAGTTTTACGCAGAACTTGGGATTTCTAGAACCGGCACAATTGAACTGGATAGCAAAGTGGTGTTATATATAGTTTACTCTCTATTTTCTTGATTCTCTCTCTCCTCTCTCTTACACCAATTTCTACTCTTTTATCATTTTTTTTCTTTTCCATCTTACTTTATATATAAATTGGTCTTTCCACCTAATTGTCTAATCCATTCTCTTTCTTCTCTCGTCTACTGATACTAAACCACTTCCACTAAACCACTTCAATAAAACTCTCTTTTCATACTTTCCAAGAAAGAACAATTCAAGACACTCCCTTCTTCTTAAGCATAATACCTCTGTATCCAATACTTGAAGCTATAAATCCCCATCAGAAGCGTACAGAGTAAATTGGAAATAATATCTGGGTTAACCAAATCTGTACATTGTGATCAAACTTGAATTTTCTGAATAGAAAGTGTTAGGTTTTAAAGTGTAAAGGAATTATAAGGGGATCTGATAGCATTGTACTACAGGAACAACATAAGGCATTAAGGTAAAATTGAAACAGTCAAGGTCCCACAGTGCGGGAAGAAAGGAAACACAGGCAACATGAAAAAACAAGGGAAGAAAGTGACACAAACAAATCAAGATTCCTCATCAGTAGATTTCATTGCAAACACAGTTGGTCAAATGCCAGAGATGGAATTTAGAAATTACATATTCCAAATGCTTTTGGAACTTAAGAATGAACTCAAATTTGAGATGAGGGAGCAAGTACAGGAGGCAAAAGATCATTTTGACAAAGAACTCCAAAAACAAATACAGGAAGTAAAAGATTACTTCAATAGGGAAATAGAGGCTCTAAAGAGAAACCAAATAGAAATTCCAGAAATGAAAGAAGCAATAAACCAAAATAAAAGTTCAATTGAAAGCATCTCCAACAGAGTAGACCACTTGGAAGAAAGAACCTCAGACAATGAAGACAAAATATATGTCCTAGAGAAGAATTTAGACTATACAGAAAACTCGTTGGAAATCAACAACATAACATCCAAGAATTATGGGACAGCATAAAAAGACCAAACTTAAGAGTGATTGGAGTAGAGGAAGGGGCAGAGTTTCAAGCCAAAGGAATGAGTAATTTATTTAATGAAATAATTACAGAAAATTTTCCAAACTTGAGGAATGAATGGGAAAACCAAGTTCAAGAGGCATACCGAACACCAAACAAACAAAATCTCAACAGATCCACACCAAGACACATTATAATGAAAATGCCTAATATACTGAGCAAGGAGAGAATACCAAAAGCCACAAGAGAAAGGAAGCAGATTACATATAGGGGGAAACCAATCAGACTATGTTCAGATTTTTCAACCCAGACCTTAAAAGCAAGAAGATCCTGGAATAGCTTATTTCAAGCTCTGAAAGAAAAGGGATGTCAACCAAGAATCTTATATCCAGCAAAATTGAGCTTTAGATTTGAAGATGAAATAAAAACCTTCCACGACAAGCAAAAGTTAAAACATTTCATAACTCAAAAGGCAACACTTCTGAACATCCTGGGCAACATTTTTCATGAAGAAGAAGAGAAAGATAACAATGAAAATCAACAAAGGGAGATATTAAACTAAGGGAAATACCATCCAGAAGAGAAACAAATCAAGCTAAAGACCATAATTCAAATAAAAATGGAAGGGAATAAAAATCACATCTCAATAATAACCCTGAATGTTAATGGCCTAAACTCACCAATCAAAAGACATAGATTATCAGAATGGATTAAAAGAAACGACCCAACAATTTGCTGTCTCCAAGAAATACACCTCATAGAGAAAGACATCAACAGACTGAAAGTGAAAGGCTGGGAAAAGTCTTATCACTCACATGGCCGGCGGAAGCAAGCAGGGGTTTCCATTCTCATATCAAATAAGGTAGACTTCAAACCAAAACTAATCAAGAGGGACAAAGATGGATATTTCTTACTACTTAAGGGAACCATTCATCAACAGGATATGACAATCATAAATCTATATGCCCCAAATAATGGAGCACCTACATTCATCAAACAAACTCTTCTCAAGTTCAAGAGTAAAATAGACCACAACACAGTTATTCTAGGGGAGTTCAACACACCTCTCTCACCAATGGATAGATCATCCAAACAAAAGCTAAACAAAGAAACTTTAAGCTTACTTAAAATAATTAACAATTTAGACCTAACGGACATATGTAGAATATATCATCCCTCAGTAAATGAATACACTTTTTTCTCAGCAGCACATGGCTCCTTCTCCAAAATAGACCATATATTATGTCATAAGGAAACTCTCAGCAAATATAAAAAAATAGAGATACTACCCTGCATTCTATCAGACCATAAAGGGATGAAATTGGAAATCAATGACAAAACAAGGATTAAGAAAAACTACTCCAACAACTGGAAGCTAAACAACATGCTACTGAATGAACAAGGGGTTGAAGAAGACATCAAAGAGGAGATTAAAAAATTCCTAGAGGTAAATGAGAACATAGATACAACGTATAGAAATCTCTGGGACACTATGAAGGCAGTAGTAAGAGGAAAAATCATTGCACTGAGTTTATTCCTTAAGAGGAAAAAAAACCAACAAATAAATGACTTAACATCACACCTCAAAGCACTAGAAAAAGAAGAACAGACCAACACCAAGAGCAGTAGAAGACAGGAAATAATTAAAATCAGAGCAGAAATTAATGAAATTGAGACTAAGGAAACCATTCAAAGAATTGACAAAACTAAAAGTTGGTTCTTTGAAAAAATAAACAAAATTGACAGACCCTTAGCAATGCTAACAAAAAGAAGAAGAGAAAAAACTCAAATTACTAACATTCATGACAAAAAAGGGACTGTCACAACAAACACCTCAGATATACAGAAGATAATTAGAAATTACTTTGAAAGCTTATATTCTAATAAAACAGAAAATATTGAAAGCATTGACAGATTTCTTGAGTCATATGATTTGCCTAAACTGGAAACGGAGGCTATACACAACTTAAACAGACCGATTACAAGTGAAGAGATAGAAGATGCCATCAAAAAGCTACCAACAAGGAAAAGTCCAGGACCTGATGGGTTTACAGCAGAGTTCTATAAGACTTTCAAAGAAGAACTAATACCAATGCTCTTCAAACTATTTCAAGAAATAGAAAAAGAGGGAGCTCTTCCAGACTCTTTCTATGAGGCCAATATCACATTAATTCCAAAGCCAGGCAAAGACACATCCAAAAAGGAAAACTTCAGGCCCATATCTTTAATGAACATAGATGCAAAAATCCTCAACAAAATCCTGGCAAATCGGATACAATAACATATCAAAAAGATAGTGCACCATGATCAAGTGGGGTTTATCCCAGGGATGCAAGGCTGGTTCAACATTCGGAAATCAATAAACATAATACATCACATCAATAGACTTAAAGACAAAAATCATATGATCATCTCAATAGACACAGAAAAAGCATTTGACAAAATACAACACCCCTTTATGTTCAAAACACTGAAAAAACTAGGAATATCAGGAACATATCTCAACATTATAAAAGCTATTTATGCAAGGCCCCGAGCTAACATTATCTTAAATGGAGAAAAATTGAAAGCATTCCCTCTAAAAACTGGAACAAGACAGGGATGCCCCCTTTCACCACTGCTATTTAACATAGTACTGGAAACTCTGGCCAGAGCAATTAGACAGACAAAAGAAATTAAAGGGATCAAGATAGGAAAAGAAGAGCTCAAATTAGCACTATTTGCTGATGACATGATAATCTACCTAGAAGACCCAAAAAACTCTACCAGAAAACTTTTACAACTAGTAAATGAATTTGGCAAAGTTGCAGGATACAAAATCAATACACATAAGTCAAAGGCATTTTTGTACATCAGCGACAAAGCCTCTGAAAGGGAAATGATGAAAACTACCCCATTTACAATAGCATCTAACAAAATAAAATACCTGGGAATCAACCTAACGAAAGAGGTGAAAGATCTCTATAATGAAAATTATAGAACACTAAAGAAAGAAATTATAGATGACCTCAGAAGATGGAAAGACCTACCTTGCTCTTGGATAGGTAGAACTAATATTGTCAAAATGTCCATACTACCAAAAGCATTATACAGATTTAATGCAATTCAAATCAAAATCCCAATGTCATTCTTCAAATAAATAAAAATAGCAGTCATGAAATTCATCTGGAAAAATAAGAGACCCAGAATAGCCAAAGCAATCCTGAGCAAGAAAAGTGAAGCAGGGGGCATCACCATACCGGACCTTAAATTATACTATAGAGCAATAGTAACAAAAACAGCATGGTATTGACACCAAAACAGACTGGTGGACCAATGGTACAGAATTGAGGACACAGAGACTAATACATATAATTTCAGCTATCTTATATTAGACAAAGGCGCCAAAAATGTACAGTGGAGAAAGGATAGCCTCTTCAACAAATGGTGCTGGGAAAACTGGAAATCCATATGCAACAAATTGAAATTAAATCCTTATCTCTCACCATGCACAAAACTCAATTCAAAGTGGATCAAGGACCTAGGAATTAGACCAGAGACAATACGCCTAATAGAAGAAAAAGTAAGCTCCAATTTCCAACATGTCGGATTAGGCCCCAAGTTCCTTAATAAGAATCCTGTAGCGCAAGAATTACTACCAAGAATTAATGAAAGGGATAGATTTAAACTAAAAAGCTTCTTCTCAGCAAAAGAAACAATCAGTGAGGTGAATAGAGAGCCAACTAATTGGGAACAAATATTTAGTACATGCACAGCAGACAGAGCACTAATTTCTAGAATATATAAAGAACTCAAAAAACTTTACACCAAAAAAAACAAATAACCCAATCAATAAATGGGCTAAGGAATTGAGAAGACACCTCTCAGAAGAAGATACATGATTAATCAACAAATACATGAAAAAATGTTCAACATCGCTGGCAATTAGAGAAATGCAAATCAAAACTACTCTAAGATTTCACTTCACTCCAGTCAGAATGGCACCTATCAAGAACACAAGCAACAATAAATGTTGGAGAGGATGTGGGGAAAAAGGCACACTCATACATTGCTGGTGGGACTGCAAAATGGTGCAACCGTTATGGAAAGCAGTATGGAGATTTCTTGGAAAACTGGGAATGGAACCACCCTATGACCCAGCCATCCCACTCCTGGGTCCATTCCCAAAGGACTTAAAAACAGCATATTACAGTGACACAGCTATCTCAATGTTTGTAGCTGCGCAATTCACAATAGCTAGGTTGTGGGACCAACCTAGATGTCCCACAGTAAATGAGTGGGTTAAGAAAATGTGGTATATACGCACAATGGAATTTTACTCAGCAATAAAAGAAAATAAATTAATGGCATATGCAGGTAAATGGATGAAGTTGAAAGACATAATGCTAAGTGAAGTTAGTCAGTCTCAAAAATCCAAGTACCAAATGTTTTCTCTGATATAAGGAGGCTAGTTCATAGTATTGTTGGATGAGGGGGGTATATAGGAGGACTAGAGGAACACTAGAATGGTCAAAGGGATGGGAGGGTAAGGGAGGGAGCAAGGGGGGAGGGAGGGGGAGAAAAAGGAAAAAAAAAAAGAAAAGGTGGTTGAATGAGATGGATATCATTTTCCTAAATGCATGATTGAAGACCTGAATTGTATGAATATACTTTGTATACAAACAGTTGTATGTAAAAATATGCTAAATTCATGCACTATGAGTTGTACACATTAAAAATTATTAAAAAAAAAAAAAAAAATAATAATCAAGGATCATCAGAGCAGATTAAAAACAAACAATAACTATCTATTATTCATAAGAGGCATGCCTAAAGTAAAAGGATACAGAAAGCTTAAAAGTAATAGACTAGACCAAAGTAGTCTATGGAAACAGTAACTAAGAGGCAGCAAGTCTGTATTGACAAAGACTGAATAAATTTAAAGGCAAAAAGCAGTAGAGTAAAATAAGAATCATGATGATAAATGGTTTAGTTTATTAAGATGAAATAATAATTCTAAATTTCTGGGGATTTAAAAACATGGCGTCCAAATCTATTCTTTAAAAAGTTGTCAGACTATGGGGAATTTTATCATATTTAATTCTATTAATCAAAGCAGACCAAAATCAAGAAGGATGGGCACAGTTTTAACATTAATAACATAGGTAGAGCACCACCCTGCCACCCAAGAGTAGACATTCTTTTTATCAAGCACATGTAAAGCAGTTATAAAAGTTGACCATACACTAGATCATCAAACAAGATTGAATTCATACAGTCCAGTTTTTCTGATCACAATGCATTATGCTACAAGTGAAGAGTAGAGAGAAAACTAGAAAAATCCCAGAGGTTTGGAAATTAGGAAATACATTTCTAAATAGTACTGTCAAAGAAGAAAACATCAAAATCAGAAAACAACTGTACTGAAAGCTAATGGAAGTATTATATATCAAAAAAATAGGGGATACAGATAAACAATATGTAAGGGGAAAGATTAGAATCAATAAATAAAACATATCCCATGAAGTTAGAAAATTACACAAAAATAAACCTAAGGGAAGTAGAGGAAGAAAATAAAAAGAGAAGGAGTAAAATTAATGAAATGAAAAACATAATAGAAAGGCCCCACAAAGTTATAATTCTATTCTCAGACAACTAATTAAATCAATAAACCTCTGGCAAAACTGGCCAAAGGGAAATAAAGAGAAAGAAGGAACAAATAAGCTGTATTTTTTGAAGGACATCACTATAGACCTTGAAGTCAATAAAGAGATAGTAAAATATTATAATTAAGCTTATGTGAAGAAAAATTAAAACTATAGATAAATGGGCAACTTAATATAATTAACTTAAGAAGGAAAAAAACTGATAGTATAATAACTACAAAAGAATGTGCCTTCATTAGTGAGTTTTACCAACATTCAAGATCAAAGCAGTTCCATTTTTATATACTCTTCAGAAAAATAGAAAAAGGGTGACTTTTAAGATTATTCCTGAGACTAGAAAAGCCATAGCACCAAAACTCTACAAAGACATCACAAGAAAATAAAATTGCAAGTCCATATTGTCATGAAAATTGATACAAAAATTCCAAATAAAATATTAGCAACCAAATCTAGAAAAATATAACAAATCTAACATACATAACAAAACTGGACTCATTCCAAAGATGCAAGGTGGGCTTAATATTAGAAAACCATTTAACTCATTACATTAAGGGATTATAAGAGAAGAATAATATATTATCCACTTAGTAAATGCAGGAAAAATGTCTAATAAAATTATTCAACCACCAGGCATGGTGAAAGATTTTTGCAAACAAAATTTAAAAAATTACTTCAACCTCTAAATTTGTGAACAAAAAATCTATAAGAAGCCAAATAGTTAATGGTGAGATTTTGAAGGTGTTCCTTATGAAATAAAGGAGTGAAAAAGGCCAGCATCACACTTTTAATCCACACTGTAGTGAAATGCTAGCCAATGCAGTAAAGCCAGAAGAAAAAGAGATAAAATGTAGGTGGATTGATGATGAATAATAAAAACTGGCATTATTGACACAAATATATAGAATTAGTTACTAGAATCAATCAGAAAGTTTAGTATGGTTGCAGATACAAAAGTCAGTATCATTTCCAGATAAAAGCAACAAATGAAAAATTAAACAATTTAAGTTGTTCTTTATAATAGCCTTTAAAGATAAAGTTTCTGGGGAAAAGGCTCATAAAGTACATAAATCTTTATTGAGATAATAATAGTATCAAAAATATCAAAGAAAAACTAATAAAATATAGAAATATATCATGATTAATTTCTTGGAAAATGAATATCATAAAACTGATCAATTCCTCTCAAATTGACCTATAAAGACTCAGGAGGGTGCCAAAGTCCCAAAGAAATGTTTGTAGTACTTGGCAAAGCCACTCTAAAATGTATATGAGAATGAAATGGCCATGAATATTCAAGGTACTTGATTACAAATGATAATAATAATAGTAATAATAATAATAGAGTTTGATAGACCACATATCAAAATTTATCAGGAAGCTATGCTAATGAAAGTTGTGGTATTTTTTCTAAAGTAGACAACTTAGCAAATTGTATGGGAATAGAATAGAGAAAAAAGATGCCCTCATGTTAGAAATTTTGATTTATTTCAGAGGTAACATTGCACTGGATTGGGGAAATTGTTTTCTTTTCAATATAAGATGCTAGGAAAATTGGGTGTTTATATGGAAAAAAATTAAAATGAAAGTCTATTGAATCATATATAAAAACTGGTTTCAGATAGATTATAAATCTCAATGCAAAAGACAAAACAACCTTGAAGAAATAATATAAGACAATATTTTTAAGATCACAGGGAAGAGAATGAACTCTTAAACAAAACACAAAACCACTAATCAAAAAGGAAAATATATAACTTCATATTAGAAACTTTTATTTATCAAGACACCATTTAAAAAGTGAAATGACAGGCTATAGAATGAGGAGTGATATTTGCATTTTTTTTTTTTTTTTTTGTGGTACTGGGGATTGAACTCAGGGGCACTCGACCACTGGGTCACATCCCCAGACCTTTTTTGTATTTTATTTAGAGACAGGGTCTCACTGAGTTGCTAAGTGCCTTGCCATTGCTGATGGCTGGCTTTGAACTCGCGATCCTCCTGCCTCAGCCTCCCAAAGTGCTGGGATTACAGGCGTGCGCCACCGCGCCCGGCTAGCATATATTTTTTGACCAACATCTAGTATATATAATACATAAATACTCATGTGAATCAGAAGGAAAGACATAGAAGACATTAAAAAATGGGCAAGACCTTACTTCAGAAGAGAGGTTATCTAAATGGCAAAAAGCATGCAAAAAGCTGTTTAATCTCATTAAAAATCAGGGAAATGTAAACTGTAATGTGATACAAGCATGCACCCAGCAGATAGGCAAAGATTAAAAACTTGGACAATATCAAGAACTGATGAGAATGTGGAATATTAGAAACTATCATCTTGTACTGGTAGGAAAATAATGAGTATCACCATTCTGGATGATTATTTACCATTAACTTGTAAAATTAAGGATGCATATTCCTTGAGACCTTGAAATTCCATTTTGAATGTATACCCAATGGAAATGTATAATTACGCATATCACAATATATGTGACAAATATTCATAGTAGTATTGATTATTAGAGCCCTGGTTTAGAAGAAAAACAAATGTCCATCAACCCTAGAATGAATTAAAAAATGTTGGTAAATTTCATACAATGCAATACTTTACAGCAACCACAAAATTAAAAAAAAAAAAAACACACAGCTGCTTGCAACAACATGAAAAATCTTTGAAATTATGTAAAGGTAGAGGAGAAAGACACCAAGAAATTTCATGCAATTCCATTTATATAAAAATCAACACTAGCCAAAATCATACTGTTGTGTTTGCCAGTGCACACATAAGTCATAAAACTCAAAAGCAAAGCCATAAAACTACTTTTTCTAGAAGTCCAGATAGGAGCACCTCTGTGGGAAGACAGAGATCAGCATTTGGGAGGAGACATGCAAGAGCAGGGCTGGCAGGGTTCTATTCCCTGCTCTGGGTGGCAGGTTCAGGGTGTTCACTTTATTCTGGAAGGAGTGCAGAGAAGAGAGCCAGACTGAAACAGGGAGGTGATCGATTGGGTCTCAGTTACATGCAAAAAAACAGCAGAGACAGCTGAAAGATCCTTTTCTGTATTCAGAGCCATCATCTATCATTAGCATCCAATGATAGCAGAACACTGATGCCAACATTTTTCAAAGTGTGCAGAAACAACTTGGCTCTTCCACAGAGCCCTGGGAGTCAGTTCAGCAGAAATCAATACCCATCTTCTGTTTTCTTCTTGCCTGCCAATGTGTCCTGGAGTCCTTAAACTTTTGCTCCTGGACTTCCACTTCCAAATTCCATTCAAAGAATCTCTTCTCCTGCCCCCCTCCTTTGTCCCTTTCTTACCCCCAGAGTAGAGCAGATGTATAGAACAACCGCTAAGGTGTTACCCAGAACAGAGCTGTACACAACATCCTTAAGGAGAGGGTTTTCCATGTAAACAGGGAACTGGGGATAGCACAGGTCTAACCCTAACTAATCACCAAAGATAGGTTCTTTGAGCCTGCAGTAAGGAATTGGGAGATATATTTGGAGTAAATGGCACAACTCACACATTTTCATAACTATCTGACATACCTTAAGGAGGCTGATTAAAGGGTCAGAAACCTGGCTGCATCATGAATCACCCAAGGAGCTAAAAAAAAAAAAAAAAAAGTACAGATTCCTAGATCTCCAACTGCAAATATTCTGATTCATTGGCTTGGGGATAGAATGGAAATCTATATTTAGAGCAACCAAACTAGGTGACTGACATGCAGGTGGCCCTGGAGCAGCTCTTCATTGGGATGCCACCAACCAAAAGCTTCCCAGGTTGTTAGAGCTCAAGTTACTCATGACAGGTTTGCTTATATCCATCCAGTCCCATGGGTCCATCCTGACAGATGTGTTTTCCTAAGAGTCTAACTCCATTAGCTTTGTAACTATCCGAGTGTCTGTTGGTAAACTCAAGACAGCTCTCATTCTTTTTCTTTATGCTCCAGATTAAATGTGTTTTGTCACAAAGATAGACCTTAGTCTAAAGTAGTTCTGCATGTGTGGAGCTAGGCAAAAGAAAGCCAAATTAGGACACATGACCATGTGCTTATGTGCTGTCTTGGAACAAGGAAAGACACCTCTGAAGTGGTATTTTGAGAGATAGAACATAACATGCCAATATAACACTGTACCAAAGCCCTCTGAAGGGGGCATCCTCAAAACTTTGGCCATAAAAAGAGCAAACAAGCCTTCTATACTTGTTTCTGTGGATTATATCCACTGATATTTGTTGTACTAAAATTAAACCAAAATTTTAAACTATTTGTTTATGAATCATTTATAACTAATGAAAAACTCATATATTAACATAAATATGTCTTATATGAAAAGTAACTGCATTTTCCAAAATAAAATATTTAGTGAGAAGAGTGACATTGTTTTAACTTTTGGCAAATCTCTTGAAGTTTGGCTTAATAGAAGACAGCTGGATTTTCTTATATTCTGCATTCAATCTGTTGCAATATGTTAATTTGATGGAAATACATAAAGAAAATGAGGTCTCACACAAATATGTACTTGGAGGGGGGGAAGAGTATCTTAATGTGCTTCTGTACTTAATTTGTTGTGCTATCACATGCCATCCAAGGTCTGGAAAATTCCACTCCACACGTGAAAGAATAAAAATGAAAATGGCATCTTAGAGCTATGAAAATAGCTTTGTCTTCTCAGATCCCTGGAAAGGTTCTCAAAGACTTGGCCTCCTCCTGGGGGTTCTGAACCATGCTTTAGTAATGGTTTTGTTTTGTTTTTCTTGAAGAAAAGCAATAAGCCCATTTGCTTTCCTATATTCAGCCATTGCTATAATACTGTGGTCTTGGATGCAAAGCCAAGATAGGTGAGGTGGGCAAGATAAGGACCCTTTCTATCTATTTTCAAATCTGGGTAAGGCACTAACTTCAGACAAAGCTGACTGAGGCTGTACTCAGACAACAACCACCTCAGCAGATTCATGCTGTCTCTGCTGGGCTGAGAGCCCACAGGTCCTGCTCATACCAGCAGTTCCAATAGTGTCCAGGACTGGGGACCAAAGATTGCTTGAATTGAGGAAGAAAATGATCAATATTCACCTCCAGATCTGTGGTGTTTGATAGGATTCTGAATGGGGACAACAAGGAGTGCTCCTCATTTGCATCAGTGTGGGCCTGTGGGCCTCCCCAGACCTCCAGACTTCCCTTCTTTTTCTGTCCCCATCACTTGCTGCAGATACACTAGCCTCCTTGCTGTGCCTCAAATATGCTCAGCACAAACACACCTGGTCTTTGCAGAGTTCTTCCTTCCCTGAGAATATATTTGTTCCATGTACCCTCTTCAACTTCCTTGTTTTCTTCAAATTTTTACCCAAATAACACATTTTAAAGTGAGGCCCACTGAACTACATTGTTTAATACTGCAACTGCCAGCCCAACCATCCTGATCCTGCAGACCATTCTGGGTCTTTTTGTTTTATCTGTTGGTTTGTTGATTGATTGGTTTTTGCAGTAGCATTTATCACCTTTTTCCATACACCACAATTTACTTACTGGTTGTGTGTGTTGTTTATTGCCTTTCTCCCATGAGACAGGGACTTTTGTCTTTTCTGTTTGCTGCTATATCCTCAAGATCAGAACAGTGCCCAGAATGGACTAGGTGCAATAAATGTTAATTTAATGAATGCACAGGTAAGATTTACACAAGGAGGGACAGAAGACTCATCAACTTCTGACAAACAGCCTGTTCCCAAGGGAAGGAGGAGCCTAAGCTAAGCATGCCCAGTTTATTCCCCCCAAAGTCAGGACACTGATAAACCAGCCTAATTCCATCTTAAGACTGGGAGCCATCCTGTCAAAAAGTTATGAAAAGCCCACTTCAGTTTTCTATGAAATGCTAGGATTCTTATTTGGCTTGAGCTTATTGTCTGGCATTCATTCCCAGGCCTTGAGCTCGCTCAGGCCTGGCTGTCCTTGACCAGATAACAACTCTCTCTCTCTCAAACTAACGGTGCCTCATAAACTTTTGATGTGGGGTTTAACTATTACTCCCCTTTTTTTCTTGGAATGCAATGCCATGTAGATATTAGTTTGCTACTTGCTTTGAATTACACCTGTCTGACCTTGTTAGCTGTAAGTTCCCAAGATTTTCTGTAACTCTTTGAACTATAAAAACCTTGTCTTCCCGGAGAGCGGCGCTGACCCCAAGCCCAGTGTTTGGGAGGGGCAGCCCTGGCCAGCTCTCTTTATATGTATACAATATAAGCTTGCTTTAATCTAAAATTGGAGTTGGTGGTCTTTTCTTTGCGTCTTGGATCAACATTTTTGGAGGCCGCAGCGAGATTCAGACCACTACAAATTCTGAAGCCGGACCTTCGCTCTGGGACTCCGGGGCGGAGTGCTACCCTAGGGGGTGCGCACCTTGAGACGTTCCAAGGCCCCAGGGTGTGCCTTCAGTCCTTCGGACTACTGGAGTGAACTGCCGCATCAAAAATTAGCAAGCATCCAGTGGAAAGAGAAAAAAAAAAAAAAAAAAAACCTCCACAGGTAAGTGGCGCCCTAGTAACATCTGGTATCTGGTTTTGAGATCTCTTCTGGGGACAGCGAGGTGCCTGGCGAGGCACGTACACTCCTGTCCAGGGCAGTAGCGAAAGGTCGTACTGCTTTCTGGTTCTGGTTGGGAATTCCTACTGGGGACAGAGAGGTGCCTGACGAGGCACATACGCACTCCTGTCCGGAGCATTAGCAAGACGTTGCACTGCTCCCTGGTTGGTTTGGCGCCTGGTTCTTGTTCTTTTGTGTATTGTCCTGTGTTCTGTTTTTTTGTTTTGTTTTGTTTTGTTGTTTTTGTTTTCTGCTTTCTCATTGTGTCTTCTCTGTTGTAAATGTAAAAAATTAAACAACATGGGTAATAAGACAAGTAAGCCTGATACTCCTTTGAACTGTGTTTTAAGGAATTTTGACAAACTTTATCCCCATTTTGTTAAGCAGGATTATGATTATCCCATCACCAAGAAACGCCTCCGAACATTCTGTGAGGTAGAATGGCCCACCTTCGGAGTCGGCTGGCCCCCTGAGGGCACCTTTGATCTCCAAGTGGCATGGGCTATATCTAACATCACTCTTGGTAATCCTGGCCACCCAGATCAAATAGGATATATTCTACCCTGGGCGGAAGCAACAACTAATTCCCCCGCCTGGATGAAGGTTTGGATGGTCCGGAACGGACAGGGAGGGCAAGCCCTGGTTATGGCTGGGAGAACTCCCCAGGGTCCCTCAAAAACAAACCATAAATCCACTAAGAGCCCTGTCCTACAGGACTCTCCGGAGGATTCCCTCCTTCCCCCAGATGCTTCGGCTCCTCTTTATCCTCCTGCCGCGGGTGCAGTCGCAGCTGCTCCACTAACTACTCCACCATCTCCCTCTCCCTCTCCTCAACCGCTTCCTCAATTGCCCCACTCATCCACTCCTCCAACTCTAGTCTTCCCAAAGGAGCCAGCCCCTGTTCTTTCTCCTCCCCATACCCGACAGGGCCACCCTTATGGAAGGCCTGACTCAATTGCTTCCCCTGGCCGACCTGCCGGCTCCATTTCTATTAATATCCCTGAAGTGGAACCGACTCCGGCCCCTGTTCTTCCTCTCCGCCAGATTCCAGAAGGTCGCTACGTGTATGTTCCATTTTCCACAACAGACCTTTATAACTGGAAAAACCAGAATCCCCCTTTTAGCACGGATCCTAGTTCCTTGATTTCTCTGGTTGATTCCGTTTTCTTTAATCACCTCCCCACCTGGGATGACTGTCAACAGATTCTCCATACTCTCTTCACCACGGAGGAAAGGGAGCGAATCCTGGCAGAAGCGGCTAAAGCGCTGCCTGGGATAAGTGCTCTTACAAGCGACAAAAAAACAGAAGTGATTGAACGAGCTTTACCTAGGAGAAGACCAAGCTGGGACTATGGGACAACTGAAGGTAGGAGAGCACTCGGTGAGTACCACCAGACTCTGTTAGAGGGACTTAAGAGGGCAGCTCGAAAACCCACAAATCTTTCTAAGGTGGCAGATGTGAAACAAGGGCCAGATGAGTCGCCTTCAGCGTTTCTCGAGCGCCTCCTGGAGGCGTACCGTCTATATACTCCTATAGACCCTGAGGACCCAACAAGCCTCAAGGCGATTAATCTGGCTTTTGTGACTCAGTCAGCCCCAGACATCCGTAAAAAGATTCAAAAGATAGATGGTTTTGCAGGAAAAACCAGGTCAGAATTATTGGAAATAGCCCAAAAGGTGTTTGAAAATAGAGATAGCCGAGATGATCTACTGATAAGGAAAGTAAACAGGGCCACAGTGGCCGCATTACAGGCTTCTGAAACCTCGAATCCTAGACAAAGGCAGACCACATACAACAGAGACAAAAAGCGGTCTTCTCTGCTACAAAACCAGTGTGCTTATTGCAAAGAAATTGGACATTGGAAAAATGAATGCCCCCAACGTAATCCGAAAAGCTTGCCCCGATCACAGGCCAGAGCTCCTCAGCCAAAACCAGTTTTAACTTTAGAAGAATAGGGGGGCCATGGCTCTTTCAAACTAGGCTCCCGAGAGCCCATGGTAACTTTCTCAATTGGGGCCCAACCTGTAAATTTCCTAGTGGATACAGGAGCTTCACATTCAGTGTTACAGAAGCCCATAGGACCCCTCACTAATGAAACCATGGAAGTGCAAGGGGCAACAGGAGAAATTAAAAAGTATAAATGGACTACAGACCGGACTGTTAACATAGGACGAGGAACTGTAACTCACTCCTTCATTGTTATCCCTGAATGCCCTTTCCCGTTGCTAGGACGGGACCTTTTAAGCAAACTTCAGGCAACTATCTCATTTTCTGGAGATATGCCTACATTAGAATTGGGAAATCCTGCAAAGGCCCTAACTATAACCTGCCCGTTAAGTGAGGAATATCTGCTTTTTCAAAATCCTATCCAAACTTCAGAAGGAAAATGGGAGAAATTATTAATTCAAGAAATTCCTACAGTTTGGGCTGAGGATAACCCTCCAGGGCTAGCTGAGCATGTGCCACCAGTTGTAATACAACTAACATCTGGGGCTATGCCCATCCGGGTTAAACAATACCCCATCAGTTTTGAAGCCAAAGAAGGAATTAAAACCCACATCAGGCGTCTCCTAGAAGTGGGGATACTAATTAGATGTCAATCAGCTTGGAACACCCCCTTGTTGCCTGTCCAAAAGCCTGGGACTCAAGATTACAGACCAGTACAGGACTTAAGGGAAGTGAACAAACGGGTAGAAACTATACACCCAACTGTCCCTAACCCCTACACTTTGCTCAGTTTGTTGCCACCAGAACATACAGTTTATACTGTATTGGATTTGAAAGACGCGTTTTTCTCCATCCCTTTGTCAAAACTGAGTCAGCCTATCTTTGCTTTCGAATGGACGGATTTGGAGATGGGGATATCGGGACAACTGACCTGGACTCGACTACCTCAGGGATTTAAAAATTCCCCCACTATCTTTGATGAAACTCTCAATCAAGATCTAAGACTGTTTCGCAGTAAGTACCCTGAGGTAACCTTGCTCCAATATGTGGATGATCTTCTGTTAGCAGCAAAAGACAAAGAGAACTGTTTAAGGGCCACTCGGGGTTTGCTAGGAACCCTGGCTCAATTGGGGTACCGAGTCTCCAAGAAAAAGGCAAAAATCTGTTCCTCTCGGGTTACTTATTTGGGATATGAGCTGAGGGAAGGGAAAAGACTGTTATCCCAATCCCGCATAGAAGCCATAATGAAGATCCCAACCCCAACCACTAAAAAGCAGGTTAGGGAATTTCTAGGGGCAGTTGGATACTGCCACCTTTGGATACCTGGATTTGCTGAAATTGCCAAGCCGTTATATACTGCAACTGCAGGAGGCAAGTCACCTTTAATTTGGACTGAGGAAAATGAATTGGCCTTCAAAAATTTAAAGGAGGCTCTGGTTCAGGCCCCTGCCTTAACCCTCCCTGATATATCTAAGCCCTTTCATCTTTATGTTCATGAGAAAAAGGGTATTGCTAAAGGAGTTCTTACCCAAAATTTAGAGCCATGGAAAAGACCAATTGCCTACATTTCAAAAAGGCTGGATCCTGTAGCATCAGGATGGCCCCCTTGTTTACGAGCCATAGCGGCTACTGCAATACTGGTAAAGGAAGCAGACAAACTTTCTCTGGGGCAGACTCTCACTGTGACTGCCCCTCACACAGTGGAAACCCTATTGAGGGATGCCACCAGTCGATGGATGTCAGATGCCCGTCTCACTCAGTACCAAGCTCTCCTTCTAGACAAGGACAGATTGACCTTCAGTAAATCCCTGGCAATCAATCCTGCAACCCTGCTGCCTGATGATAACCCAGAGGAGCCAATTCATGACTGCTCAGAGATGCTGGATGTCATCCAAGGTACCCGACCAGACCTGACTGACATTCCTCTCACCAACAGAGACGCAGACCTTTACACCGATGGTAGCAGTTATGTCCGGGATGGAATAAGGTATGCGGGAGCAGCAGTTGTTATGGGCCAAAAAGAAATTATCTGGGCACAGGCTTTGCCCAGAGGCTCATCAGCCCAAAAAGCAAAAATCATTGCAGTAACATAGGCATTGAGATGGGCAGAAGGAAAACGGGTAAACATTTACACGGACAGCCATTATGCTTTTGCTACAGTACATGTGCATGGACAGATATACAAACAAAGGGGATTTTTAACTTCAGATGGAAAGACTATCAAAAATAAACAAGAAATCCTTCAATTACTGGAGGCTATCTGGTTACCAGATAAACTGGCTATTATCCACTGGCCTGGACACCATAAAGACAATAGCCCCCAGACCCAAGGTAATAACTTGGCCGATCAAACAGCCAGGGAAATAGCCCTTGGGGAGTCAAAATGTCAAACTATTCTTGAACTCTCAAATTGCCCCAAACTCCCAGTTAAAATTGAGGAAGAAACTCCTTCATACACTACTGAAGAGATAAACTTATACTCCTCTATGGGAGCCCAACAAAACTGTCACGGCTGGTGGACTCTCCCAGATGGGAAAATTTGCATGCCTAAGCTTTTAGGAAGAAAGTGGTTAACTGATCTTCATCAGGCGATGCATTTATCCCCCAAGAAGACTTCAGAACTAATTTCACCCCACGTTTGGTTCCCGGACACCGAGGGATACTCCAGAACATTTCAAATCGCTGCATGACATGTGCACAGGTAAATGCTAAAAAGAACCATCTTCCACAGGGAAACAGAAGTCAAGGTACTGTACCTGGTGAATTTTGGGAATTGGACTTTACTGAAATTAAACCAGGACTATATGGATATAAATACTTGTTAGTCTTTGTTGAAACTGTCTCAGGCTGGGTAGAAGCCTTTCCTACTCGAACAGAAACAGCACAAATAGTAGTTAAAAAACTAACAACTGAGATTGTTCCTAGATTTGGCCTTCCTCTAACTTTGGGGTCTGACAATGGCCCGGCCTTCACGGCCAAATTATCTCAATTAATTTCAAGAGCCCTGAATATAAATTGGAAATTACATTGTATGTACCATCCTCAAAGTTCAGGGAAGGTAGAAAGGATGAATAGAACACTAAAGGAAACTTTGACTAAATTAATACTTGAGACTGGTGGTAACTGGGTTGATCTCCTGCCTTTTGCTCTCTTAAGGGCCCGTTGCACTCCTTACCGGGAAAAATTTACCCCTTATGAAATAATTTATGGGCGGCCACCGCCTTTGGTTCCCAGAGTACACCAAGATCTGGTGGGAGACATTCCAATCTCAGAAACACTCAAAGGGCTACAACTAATCATAGATAAGATCTTTCCCCAGGTCCAGGCTGCTCAGCCCGTTGGACACAGACTGCCCAATCATTCATTCCAACCAGGCGATGCTGTGCTGACACGACGTTTGAGAACTAACAGCCTTGAGCCCAGGTGGAAGGGCCCTTACATCGTGATTCTCCGCACTCCTACTGCCGTCAAAGTTGCTGGTATTCCTGCCTGGATCCATCACTCACAGCTAAAGAAGGCACCTACAGAAACCACGGAGGAAGAACCCACTGGAAGAGAATCCAGCAGCCAGAGGTGGAAAGTGACTGAGCGTGGGCCTTTTAAAGTTAAAATTACTAAGGTTTAATATTTTGTCACTAGATTCTTATTGCTTTCCCTGTTATTATAAGCATTATGCTAATAATTTTTGCCTGTTGGAGTATACATGTATCCTTGGGTTTTAGCTATGCTGGCCTCAACAAACCTTGTACCCCATCTGTAGCCCAAGAAGGACCTGCTATTGCAGGATCTCCACTAATACTAAATTGTACTTACTCTTGTCAAGATCCAGTAATTGGCCCTATCAAATGGTATAAAGATAACCAAGAAATTTTTAGTCAGATATTCAGGGAGGGACCATGGAGAAATCTTACAGACCAATCTCGAGGGGATAATATAAATTTTGGAATCTATAAATACTCTGCTCACCCTCAAGATTCAGGACAGTATTCCTGTACTAAGCTAAAAAAAGGGGCCCCAATAGATACTGTTTATTCAAAAGCTACTTTAAAGGTGGATGTTTCTGTGAGTCCCCTAAATTCTGTAACTACTCAAAATTTTTGGTTACAATTGGCTGTTGACACTATGGACAAAAGTTCCTTCTGTGTACAAGAAGGAAACTCCATCCATCAATTGCTAGCTAACAATCTTATGGGTCTATCTGTAAAATATACTGACTATGTTAAAGTCACTGGTGATAGAGCAACGCAGCAAGACTGGCCAGTATACCATGCAGAGCCAGCTTTGCCAGCTTCACTGGTTATTCAAAAGCATTGTTTATGCATAGATTGCATCCTTCCCCGATCCCCCCCCAATTGTTCTATTGAGCAAAATATCTCCCTACCCAATGGCAAACGACTGCCAACAGGATGGGTTTTTCTCTGTAATAAAGCAACTTTCCAGGCTTTGCCTACAAACTTTTCTGGGATCTGTTCTATTGGACGGATCTTTCCTTTACTGCCATCTCTGACAGCTCCCCACCGAATGGTCCGAAGTCTGCCCTCCAACTGCGATGACAATTTAATCCTCCTAGACCCACTAGACACTGCAATTGCAGCAGCCTTTCTTTTGCCACTTCCGGGTCTAGTTGTAGGAATACAAAGAGAAATCACAAAATTAGCCTGTAGTTTTAGCAAAACAGCTAACCTTACTGCACAAGTTTTGGCAGAAATTAATCAAGAGATGAAAGAACTTCGAACCTCAATGTTACAAAATAGAGCGGTTATTGATTTTCTTTTATTGAAACATCACTTGGGTTGCCAACAATTCCCAGGCATGTGCTGTTTTAATGTTACAGATTATTCTAACGTTATCCAACAACAGGTAGATGAGATAAGACAGGAGATTAACAAAATTAAAACGAGTAATTCTTGGTTAGGCTTGGGAGATTGGTTTCCATGGTTAACTTCTCTCTTAGGTCCTATAATTTGTATCCTTCTCTTACTAGTTATTGTCCCATGTGTTATTAACTATATGCTCCGGTTTATTGGGCTGCAATTTAATTCTATTATGTACCATCGATAAAATTAGCCTATATGATTACTCCCTTTCAAAGATTTGAAAAGTAAAAAAAAAAAAAAAAGGGGGGGAATGATAAACCAGCCTAATTCCATCTTAAGACTGGGAGCCATCCTGTCAAAAAGTTATGAAAAGCCCACTTCAGTTTTCTATGAAATGCTAGGATTCTTATTTGGCTTGAGCTTATTGTCTGGCATTCATTCCCAGGCCTTGAGCTCGCTCAGGCCTGGCTGTCCTTGACCAGATAACAACTCTCTCTCTCTCAAACTAACGGTGCCTCATAAACTTTTGATGTGGGGTTTAACTATTACTCCCCTTTTTTTCTTGGAATGCAATGCCATGTAGATATTAGTTTGCTACTTGCTTTGAATTACACCTGTCTGACCTTGTTAGCTGTAAGTTCCCAAGATTTTCTGTAACTCTTTGAACTATAAAAACCTTGTCTTCCCGGAGAGCGGCGCTGACCCCAAGCCCAGTGTTTGGGAGGGGCAGCCCTGGCCAGCTCTCTTTATATGTATACAATATAAGCTTGCTTTAATCTAAAATTGGAGTTGGTGGTCTTTTCTTTGCGTCTTGGATCAACATTTTCCCCCCAAAGTCAGGACACAATGCTAAGCCATGCCTCCTCCCACAGTTCCATAAGGAAAGGAAACTTCAAGAATGGAAAGAAGAACTGGGTGTGGTGGCACACACCTGTAATCCCAGCAGCTCAGAGGCTGAGTCAGAAGGATCTCAAATTCAAAGCCAGCCTCAGCAACAGCGGGATGCTAAGCAACTCACTGAGACCCTGTCTCTAAATAAAATGCAAAATAGGGCTGGAATGTGGCTCAGTGGTTAAGTGCCCCTGAGTTCAATCCCTGGTACCTCCCCTCCAAAAAAAAAGAATGGAATGAACCCACCAACATCCCCCCACTGTTTGCTCTCTGTTCTTAAGACTGGGGTCAGCCAGGGGTGTGGTGACTTTCAGAGAAGATCCTGAGTTCTGTCAAGACCATTCTGCTTCCCCCTCATCAGGGAATCCCAAGAGCTAACCAATGTACTTGGGCTATTAGTTTGCCTGAAGTTATTAATCTGTAGGTGCATCTCCTTTCATTCTTATAGCTCTCTATAACTATGCAACCAATTCCCAGTACTGCGTCCCCTCCATCTGAAATGCCTTCTGTGGCTTCTCTTTTCCTGACTGGGTGCAGCTCCTTTGAGGATTTTTCTGGGACCATGAATAAAGAAGTTAGAATTTATGCCCAGAGAATTTTTATGTGGGTCAGAAATTTTGATTAATTAAATCCATTACAAGGCTAGAAATCTATTCCCCATTCCATTTCTCTTTCCTAATTATGTCCTTCCACACTAGCTAGTACAGCAGGGTGACCATACATCCCAGTTCACCCCAAACAGTCTGTATTTTTACCTGTTGTCCCAGCATAATTATTAATACATCCACCTTTCTCCCTCAGACTATTCTAATCTGGGTGATAAATTATATGGCTACTTTAAATATAGATCATTATATATTCTACAGTGAAATTCAATGACAATATTAAGATGTTTCAGCAATAAAATGCCAATTACAAAATGTCCCAAATTTGAATATAAGCCCCTTCTCATGAATTTTCTAGGAAAAAAAATTAAAGTTCAATGATGAAATTCAATGATTAAGTTAAAGTACAAAGACATTAAAGTCCAATATCATATTCTCTTTCCCTTGTGATTTAAAGTTCAAAGAAAATTGAAGCCCAAAATTTCTTCCCTATTTCTTATTCAACTCATTGCTGCATTTTATGTCCCAATATTCAAGACATGAACCAAATGTTGAAATTAAGGGGGTCTAAACATAGGCTCTTTCTTCCCCATGAGAGTTTTGAACATATTACAAAATAGAACAAAGTATGGCAGAGGGGAGATTAGAACAACATTTGTGTTACTGAACAAGTGCATGCAAGCATGAAAGCCTATTTATAACAGACCCCTAGTCTGGTCTGGTCTTCCCCACCCTAGTACATACAGCTTCTATTCACTGGTATCTATATTCTACCTCTCATCTGAGCACAACTATACTATATATCTCTCAGCCTCTCTTGTGATTAACTCTAAGTCATGTGATTGACCTGTGTGTCTGACATAACCATTATGATCTTGTGATTGGATTTTAGTGAATGGAATATGGAAAAAGCCATGTGCACCCTCAAGCATGGGCCATAAAAATCTTCCCATGAGTGTTTCTTTCAATCTGTAAGCTGAATGAAGAGGAGTCTGTTCCTTAAAAAAGGACAAAGTAACAAGGTAGAAGAACACTGGGTCTCCAAACTACTATATGGAAAATAGCCCATATCTACTGTCAACCCACATTGAACAGTAACATAGTGAGAAATAAAGATTTGTTTTTGTTTAGTGGCTAAATGGGAGTTATTTGTTGCAGTGAGTCTTAGCCTGTTTTTTTGTTTTGTTTTATGTTTGTTTGGTTGTTCGGGTTTAGTTTTGTTTTGTTTTTGCAGTACTGGGGATTGCTAGGCAAACATTTTACAACTTAACTAAACCCCCAGACCTGTTTTCTATTACTGTAACAAAATACCTGAGACCAAGTGCTTTTTAAAGAAAAGAGGCCTACTTAGTTTACAGTTCTGGAGGTCCAAGAACATGGTGCAACATCAGCTTTTAGTGAGGGAGGGCCTCATGGAGGATGACATCCATCACATGGTGGGAGAAAGTATGAGACAGAAAGGTCACAAGCAAGGGTAGAAGCAAGAGAGGGAGCTGAGGAAGTCAAACTCCCTTTATAACATTGGTTCCTCATGGAACCAATCCAGTTCCATGAGGGTGAAAATTTACTCCTGAGAAAAAAGCCTGAATCAATCTTAAAGTCCTAGTCACTTATCTGAAAGGTCCAACCACCTCCACACCATTACACTGAGACCAAGCTTCCAGCATATGAATTTTTGACAGACAACTCATACCCGAACCATAGCATAGCAGTTCGCCTGTGCTACTTGATATACTCACTAACACCTGAAAGCTCTAATCCAGGCATGTTTTCCTGTGGCAGGGGGACTGCTGCCAGGTGAGACAGAGAAGCAGATGAAGACATTTGCACCCTGTGGATAGTCCACACCAAGACAAAGAGGTTGGTGCTCAGTGTTACCGCCCCACTTTCAAAACCATCAGGTTAAGCACCATTCCCTCTGGCAGGAATGAGGGAGCCTCTAAGAATAGGCAAAAATCATCATGGCCCCATGTGAAAGGGGACAGCTCCCCACCAAAAATGTGTTTTCTTTTTTTGTACCTCTTTTCCTGATCTTTAGAAATCTTTCCCTTTGCTCCCCACCCAGAATCTATTTGCTCCTTCCCAAGATATAGTCCCTCCTAGCTTCCTTAGCAACTGAAAAGCAGAGGGAGCTGCCTTTATTTGCTCTGATCAGCCCATGAAAGCCAACCACATAATCTTCTTCGGGCAAGGGTGAATGGCTGTTAATGGAGAACTGCCCCCTCCTTGACCACTTTCCTCACCTGGTCCACATTGCAGAATCCACAAAGGCTCATTTCAGCAGACAGAACGGGAAGTCCTTGGAGTGTTTAAAATAATAATAATAATGGCATATCCTTAGACTATCATAAGGAAGTGTATGCCCATTCCTGAATCATCCCCTGTGGACCCATCTTCCTATCCTGCCTTCATCTGCAAGGGAGAGAGAAAAGTTCAAATTCCTACCAAAGCAAAAACAATTTCAGGGCAAACCCAATTCACTAGGCTTGCCATGCCTCAGTTCCATACCAAGGGACACTGTGCTGCAGATCTTAATCCTTAGACCAACACTTGACCCCACGTGGCCTAGCATCTCCTGACCAAAATAAATTAGACAGGTGGACACCTTATCCATGGGTGTCCATCCATAGACTACTGGACAAACTATGGCCAAGAGACTTAGTCAGTTGATGGGAACAGAAACCTGAGTTCATGATAGAAGATTTAAACAGAAGAGATCACAACGAAGCCTCTTAAACCCATAAGACAGCAGAACCCATGAGTAAGCAGAAGAAGTCAGCTGATGGAGAAAAGACAATGGTGAAGTTGCACAGAGGAAATGCCAATGTTGAGAAGGAGCCGGAGGAGGGATGGAGAGGGAGAGAGAAGAGAGGAAGAGAGAGAAAAAAAACACAGTCTGAAGGAACCCACCCATGGAGGTATCTTGGATCAAGACAGTTGTTCCATTCTTTCCATGTCTGTCATTATAAAAATCCCCTTTTTCTTTTACCTAACTTGAGAGGGTCACTGTGCATTGTCTCACAAAAACATCTCACTTCCTCAATTATGCAATCAGACTGTAATGAGGGCTGTTTAAGAAAGCATGATCATTTGGGCTTCTTCCTCTCCCTGCCTAGAAGAGCAGATACTTTGAGCTACAAACTTTGGAAAGAAGGTGTGAACAAATAATAGAGTGTTTTAAAGGTTTATACTTTGAAAGAGAGAAGAATAAGCTAGGTGATCCTTGTGATATTCTTTAGATTACTACCAGGTTTGCAGGTTACCGTAATGGAAAATCTACCCACTGCAAAACCCATTCCAAATTGAAAAAATGTTATGGGCCACATGAGGAAACAACAGGAGTTTCTTCAAGAACATCATGCTGCTTGTGATAAATGAGTTTAACTTTCTCTTTTGCTGAGAAGGGGAGAACTAAAGCATGTCCTCAGTCTCACCCTCCCAACCAGGAAGGAAACTGGTTCCTTCCACTGTGGGATGTTGAGGTCTGAGTGAGACCCTTCCAAGCAAACATAAAAGGGGCTCTAAATACAAGAGCCGATAAACAAGCACTGCTGATCATCAAGACCAATGAATGCCTTTAAGAAAGGAGAAAAGGGGCTTGGGTTGTAGCTCAGTGGTAGAGCGTTTGCCTAGCATGTATGAAGCAATGGGTTCAATTCTCAGCACCACATATGAATAAATAAAATAAAAGCCATTAACCACTAAATTTAATAAAAAAAAAAGAAAGAAAGGAGAAGAGAGTTGTAAGAACAAGAGACTTTGTGAACCCAACCTCCAAAGCACAGTGAATGTGAGGGGGAATAGTAGAGGGGACTTATTTTCAAGCTAAGCTTTGGAGAGGATGTCAAAATGGCAGGTGGAAAGATTGGGAGATGTGGATCCCCACATGAGCCAGGACATCCCAGCTGATGCTTCACAAAAACCTGGCACTTGTTGAGTCTCCTGAACCCATTGGTTGCTGTTTCAGGAAAGGCTTGGGGATATTTGGAGCCCAGAAGCCAGGAGCTGGAGAGGATAGGCAATTGGCCAAGTCAGCTCATCAGCCTGCACTGCAGGCCTCAGGGCAATGCTGGGGAGACACCTCCAAGTCCCCAGGACCCACAAGGTCATAGCTGTGAAGTAGGGTCATCCTTCTTCCTGAAGATTTCTGGTATTGCCCCAGGAACAAGGATAATTGGTTTTTCTCTGGAAACAAGAAAAAGGACATTAACAGAACTATAGTTCCTTCAACAAACAATATCTCTTAAGAAATTATAAAACAAGTGGTTTCCTCTGATCCACAGTGTCCTTGTCCACAGTGTCCTTGTCCACAGTGTCTCCAGCCTGAGTTTCAGAATAAATTCAAAACAGTGTGGCATCCAATTAGGGAGTTCACCTGTGAAAAGGAGCCCTCCAAAACCCACATAAAGAGCAAAATCATGACACATGCCCACCTCAAGTGGAGAAAGCCCAGTCTGTTTTATTAAAAAATCTCCAATCTTTAAAATCAATAACATGGAGAGCTATAAGTTGAATGATCTCTGTCTCCTCAAAAACAAAGAAGTTAGTGAGGAAATCAAATGAGATAGATCTAAGACCAACAGTTCAACTAGTCAAACAGCCAAATAATCTGGCACACATAGTGGAACTGTGGAATGTTATTAATTAACCCCTGGTGACTTCCCTCTTTTCAAGAGCAAGTCATCAGCAGAAGAAAGCCAAGTTTAAGAAGCTCAGGGAAACCAGCCCTTTTAGCTCTGGCCAGAAGTGAGAATGGGGAGGACCTGGAACCCCTACTCCTTCTGTACTAGAAAGCAGTCCTGGGAGTGAGGGACCCCCAGAACACCAGGATGCTTCCTTAGGCCATCTGGCCTATCACTCTCTATGCTGCAGGCTCACCTAAGCAGCTCAGACCCAAATGGAGATAAAATTGAAGTTGGTAACTCCAACATCCCTGACCAATGAGGGTTGGGACCTCTCAGCAAAGTGTAATCCCTAAAGTTAAGGTGAGGAATGAGATCTGCACATTCAGCTGCACTGGACTGAGCCCATCAGTGTCTACACTTCCCAGCAGAGAGGAGAGAGGGAAAAATCTGCTCCATGCATGACAGAGAACTCACACTAATGGAAGAAGGGGCAGGATGCACAATCTTGGCCCAGGATCACACACTTGCTCCTCACAGAGAGGCACTCTGGGAGTGTTGTGGTACTGGTCACTTGTGTCCCCCAGTAAGTTTCTATAGACTCCAGTTGAAACCCTGGGGCAGGGGAAGACAGGTTGCCTTCAAGTCTGTTAAGCAAGAGGAAAATCTTGACCTTCTCTATCAAAACATAATAGAGGAAGAAAGGTGTACAGTTGACTTGACAAAGACCTGGATGGGAGTGGCCCAGAACAGCAGTGCCTTCCTGTGCACTAACAAATCTGATCAAGAAGGCACAGGCCCCAGTGGGGAGGAGACCAGCTCCTCCTGAGGAACTGGAAAGACACAGCACACAGAGTTCACACTGCTTACCACTGAGGGTGAAGGTTTCAAAGAAATGTGTCCCACAATGCCCCCAGGGAATGGGGCACAGCTTGCCATCCTCTGAGGCAGGGCAGTAGCAAACAAGACTACTAATGGACCATAACCTCTAGAAACCACTAGGGAGAAAGTATCCCGCATTACCAGGTGGAGGGAAAATCAGTGAAGCCTGGATTAGACAATAAAACAATTCAAGTGAAACAACAAAGTAATTCAAAGGGAGAAAACACAGGCCCAGTCATTGATAACACTTTAAAGTGATTATTCTAAAATGCAAATTTAATGACCTCAGATTCTGTTTCAAATCTTTGACAGTTCTCCAATCCCATGTGCCCTGCCTTAGCTCAGACATAATTAACTACTACTGGGATTATTGCAATAGACCCAACTGCCAGCCTCACCTCAAACCTCCCCACATTATTGCTTTCAGAATAATCTGTATAAATAAAAATTCATCACAGCACTCCTCACATCTGGAAACATTCTTGGTTTCTGACACCCTGGAGGCTAAAGTCTAATGACTGTGTAGGTGTTATCACTCTTCATTTATTCATTCATTCAACAAATATTTATTGAGTGCCTATTCTATGCCAGACTACTGGTGAGGTGCTGAGAATATGACAATGGAGCAAAAACAAAAGTTTCTGACTTGGAGTAGAACAAAATCATCACCCTTGTCTCTTCAGCCTCTTCTGTGCTCTATAATCAGGGATACCGGAGCTGGCTTCTACCCGTTCATGAAGACCAACCATCCATGACCATCTCTTCCCAACTCTACATCCAGTGACATTGCTTTGTTGCTTGAAACCCGTCATGGCAAGAATATTTACACCATGGAAATCAACAGACATTGGGCTTTTTCTTTCTCTTTCTTCTTCTTCTTCTTTTTTTTTTTCCATTTGTGTGTGTGTGTGTGTGTGTGTGTGTGTGTGTGTGTTAGGAGTAAAGAACAGGTCATTAAACATTTACCATCACACCTCTGCTTGCATTTCAACAAGACTGAATTATTCAGAACTCTTAAAATGTTTCAAAAGAACATGCTTCTGTGCCTTAGCCCATGCCAATCACTGTGCAAGGAATCTCTTCTCCCCAACTAACTGCTAAACACCAGTTTTCAAAATTTAGCTGAACTATTACCTTTGATGCAAAACAATTTCAAACCCAAGAGTAAAGATAACTCCTCCTCCTCCCTTTCACTGCCTTCTGCATCCTGTACAGAACTGCGACACCTTCAATGCTTACATAGTCCTGTGGGTATCTCCCCATATTTCTGCAAGCATCTGGTATAGTGCCTGGCCCAATTCTTGGACCAGTCTAAAATGAATTTCTGTTGAATTAAGTTGAAGTCAGAAAATAAATTAAAATATCTTATTTTAACAGCTGTCATCAGATTTCATTTTTGGAAGGAAATCAGTTGTGAGCTGAGATGAGGTTGGAATCCAAATTGTAGAAATGACCCTGGGGTTTTTAGGTATGGGAACATGTAACATTGAGACTGTATTTTCTATGCTATAATTATTCTGTACCTACAAGACAACCACAATGTGAATGCCTTGTATGAATGGCTGAGGTGGGGGTGGATGTAGAGGATAATGGCTGAGTCCCATGACTGAGTTAATGGAAAATAGACCCAAAAGAACATAAAGAACACAATGTGGCAAGATGATCCCTAGGCAGGTTACCCAGCAGAATAAGGAGCCTCAAGCAAGTAGAAGCAAATAACAAGCCCCAAGGGATTTATGTAAATTCTGAAGAGGCTTTGGTTTTTCAGAATCCTTATAATGCACTGCTTCAGAATAAGCTAGTCCCAGGTTACAAAGTATCATGAGACAGAAGAAGGTAGAAAGATCCAGAATTGGACAGAGTACAATTTATTATGGACCTACTGACAGAAGTGTGTCCCAGATGGCAGCAGGTCAGGTGGGTCCAAGTGATTTAGGTCAAAAGATGAGAGTTAATAAAGTGATCAGGACAAAAGTGACTTCATCCAAAACCAGTATGTATTGGATTTATTTCAAACTAATACCTAACAGTCAGGCACATTCCTGGCACCAGGGTCTGTTGTAAAGCTCCACATACCACTCTAATGGTTTTGTCTATTTATACTCTGCTGGGAAACTATGTGGGGAAACCAAAGAGGGTTACTCTGGGGCAACCATGGCAGTTACAACTCAAGATGGTGGCAGCAGTCGTGTCAAGCTGAATTCACATGAGGATTTTAAATCCATCTTATCTGGATGGGAAAGGACAGGTTGGCCTAGTCTAACCTCTTGATCAGAAAGGAGTGGGTGATATGAATGGATGGTTAGATGGATGGATGGATGGATGGATGGATGGATGGATGGATGGATGGACAGATGAATCTTTGGAAGCAGAAGTTACGAATAGCTCAGTGGAGGAGGTAGCTGATGAGACAAATGCCAAAAGACAACTGGAGTGGAAAGCAAGTGGTGCAGGCCAGGAACAGCATTCACAGTCTCGGGAACAGTGTAGGCAGGAGGCCCAAAGGCAGTGCTATAGAAAGTTGCAGAAACAAAGCAGGTTCCTCATCTGGCAACTTTCTTTCTCTGAGTGCAGCAAAGGGGACTTGTGCTGAGCCCCCAACTGACTGTTGATAAATAATAACTTGTGCCCACAAAGATCACCATGAGTTAGAGGTGGCAAGAGCTCTAGGGACATACTTCTTATGTAGGACACTGAGGCCCAAAGGGGTTAGTGAATTTCCCAAGAGACAGACAATCACGACTGAGTTCCCGGCTGCCTGGCCTATCTCGGCACTACTGGAACTACAGGATAGTACTAAAATGTTTTAACTAAGAGGAGCTTCAGCACCCTGGCCACACCCAGAAGAATGATATTAGGGGAGGTTTAGTGCCTCCTTTGTCTCATATTTAATATGAAAAAGAAAAAAAAAAAAAAAAACAAAGCCTGCCAGGATCTTCTCTAAGAATTAAATTACTTAATACTTTAAAATGCAGTGGTATCATATATGAGCTCTGATCACCCTAAGATTCACCCTACCAGAAGGCTGCTTTGAAAAAAGTAGAAGGACTCCTGGGTAGAGAACCTAAGGAAAATGCTCTCTGAGGGGGTAAAAAATGGAAGGGATGATTGCAGTGGAGTGTCATTCATGTCCCTGGGTGTGACGCTTGGAATTAAGCAAGGACCAGACTAGTCTAAAATAGTGTTTCATGGGAACTTCAATGAAATTATGGAACAAATTTTCCCATTGCTTAAAACACACTGAAAGTTAAAAGAGCTTGGTTTAATAGAGCCCCTAGATGACATTTTTGGGGAACCCCAGGAAAGGTAAGTGGGGAGGCAAAGAGTAGGAAGGAGAGATGTGTTTGAGCAGAGCCAGACAGGAAATATTCCTGCACCAGTGACTTACCAGCGTCCTGGGTCCCGGTATGGAATACCCAGTGCGGAACGTGAGCAGGCCTCGTGGGCTCCCTTCCCCTTTCTGGTCTCACTGCCCCTCAGCTTCCATTTTCCTCTGTTTTCCTGGCTTCCACCACCTCTCCCTCTTTCAGCAATGAATGCATTTGTCAAGGATCCTCCTCCTGGGAAATACTTCCTCTATCGTTTCATTTATCTCACTTGACTCCCTGTGCCTTAATTATTGGTTTAATTGCCTGCTTCCACTGCCGACAGTTACAGCAGGACATTCTATCTTCATCCCTGCGGTGTCCTCATTCCTAAACAATAGTAGGCACTCCTTGCATATTTATTGGGTGAATGAATAGGTAAATGAACCAACATAACTCTGCCTGACAATCTGAGGCGCTAGCCCCCACAAATATGCAATTAAAGGTCAAAGTGATCATGGTGAGAAAGTCCTTGTGCCCTAGCTACTGAAAACATGGTCCCTGAACCAACAGCACTGGTCTCCTTGGAAGCTTGTTAGAAATGCAGAATCTCAGGCTGAATCAAACCCTGCGTTTTAAGAAGATCCCCAGGTGATCCCATACACAGTGAAGTTTGAGAAGCCCTGTTCTAAGGGATAATGTCTTACAGAGTGTAGCAGCTTCCTGTCCCCACCTTCAGAAAATGAGAGAAGATGCTGCATGTGCAGGCAGGTCTCTGAGAGGCTCAGATAAAGGGGGTTGGCCCTGAGGTTTCACCACTTATCTGTCTCACACCCCAAATTGGCCTGGAGATCCTCAAGTAAGGCAAGGAATCAAGCCCTTCTGCCCACTCTAGCACTTACTGGGACCTCCAGCTGCACCAAGTCATGCTCTTGGCAGCACCTAGCTGCTATTGTTAGGGGAGAAAAAAGGCCAGCAGGGACAGTGGCACTGCCAGTGATGACTGAAAAAGGCAGGCTCCTATCTGCCTTGAGAATGACAGGCCCAATTCTGTTTGGGAAAGAAGTACAATGGCCCTTTATTACAGAATTTCAGTGGCAAGAAGCAGCCAATGGACAGGAAATGATTAGGAGACAAAAGGCAAGGCATCTTCTGTGTACCAAAGCCATTTCCCACAGCCCCTGCCCCAGCCCACTACCTTCCTCAGAAATGCTGCCAGCTCCTTGGACATGCAGAGGTCTATTCATCTCTCCTCTAGGAAAGAGAGAAGTCTATAGCAAGCTTGGGGTCTGAAAGTGCACTGTGTGGGAAGGGGAAGGAAAGGGGCAAAGTACAGGTGGGACAAAAGAAGACAGTTAAGGACCACAAGCAGATCAGGGAAGGGATGCAGAAAGCAGGACACATTAATCTTGCACTGTGACTGTGAGGGGAGTAGAGAATGAAGATAGCAGAGAAATACCATTTCCCCATGTCAGGGGATAGGAATTCCCGAAACCCAAGTTTATCTTGTCACGTTTATTGGCTGTGTGGTTGGGCATTTTACTTATCCTTTCTGGGTCTCAATTTCCTGTTCCACAAAAGGCAGGTGCTGATGTTGCCTCATGAAGTAACAGTTAATGAAGTAAAGCATATGAAAGAACTTTGCACAGCAGTTGGCATATAAATCGTGAATTCTTAATTCAGAAAGAAGTAGAAGTTTCTTTCTGTTGCCTGTCAACCAGTATAATACAACCCCAGAGCTATCCATGCAAACACAGAGAGAGGTTGAAAGTGTGTTTCCTTTTAAGATATCTGTATTTATGTGGGGACTCCAAAAGAGTCAATGGCTTCTAATCCAAAAGAAAGATTGCTGAATAGTGGAAATGATATTGGGAGGGCTAGGAAGGACCAGAGACTGATATCTGTAATCATAGCCTCTGCCGGGCCATATCCTTATACAAAATTTGAGATTATCGAACATAGTTTGATTCCAGCATTCATCAAGTTGAAGAAGACTAGGCTGGGAATGCAGGGGGCTCAATTCTAGGGCCTATTCTCTGCCAGTGGTGGTAGAAGTAAAGGGGTGACAGGAGGCAATGGGAAATCAAGCCTGGAAGAGTCAGCAGTGCTGGCATCGTGCAGGCCCAATAACATCCCCAGCCACCCAGGCTGGGCCAGCCCCCAGCTCTGGTCAGTGGGCACCAGCACCCACCATCTAGGAGCTGTGAAGTTAGAAGTTCTAAGATGGAATCAGTAATCATAGGATGAAGCCACTAAAATGTGTCATTCTGATGCCCAAAAGGATCTGGGTCCTGATATGGACCTTGAAGCCACTAAGCACTCATAAGCCACAGTCCTCATGGGGTGGGGCAGGAAGGTAATGTTGGGCAGGCCATGGGGCTTGGATGCATAGGGTGGGGGCTGCTGGAAGGGGTGGGTGTAGCTTTCAAGAGTGCAAAGAGAAACTGGATGTCCTCCAGAGCCCCTGATTCCAAACCTGACACAGAGGGGTATGGCCACTCCTACATTCTTGAAGGAAGCCTTGTCAAGAGGAAGTAAGGAGGGCAAGGGCCTCTAGAGAGAACATGGCAGCCAGGTCCCCAGTGATGGAGCTACTGTCCCTGCACCATCTGGAGGTAGAAGCAGGAGAGAGGTCAGGATCAGAAGCACAGACCCGGAAAGACTGGACAGAACGTAGTGAGAGGCCAGGTGGCAGAGGGAGGACTCCTGATGGGGGCCAACCCACCACCCCAGCTGTTGGCCAAAGGGCAGTGCTGGGGATAGGATAGGGCACAGATGGAGAGAAAATGTTGATGTTGTTAGAGTCACAATACTGAAATGGCCAAGGAGTCATTAGACTATTTGCAAAGCCCCCAGCAGTAGGGTTAGAGCTTACATCCCAAAGGGAATGTGTAAGGCTTCAAGCATACTGCTCAGCAGCTGGCTGGACACTGTCCACATTCAACTAGAGTAGCCAATTCAACACCCAGAAGAGGCAGGAAGGTTCAGTTGTTGGGAAAGAGTTGAAGAGGGTAAAAGAAATCACAATATTACCCACCTCTCCAAAATAAAGATATATGTGATTGCATTGGCAAAACAAACAAACAAACAAACAAACAAAAAAAAAACTGAGGTAGGAGGTAGACTGTAAGTCTTATAAGAAATTCCAAAATGTGATCACACAGTCTTTTTTTTATGCTAATAGGAAACGGAGGACCTTGTTCATTTCAACAAGCCTCTCTTCTTTCCTGGGGTTCTCTTTTGCTAGCCAACTCCAGGAGCTGACTCAGTTATCTGCCTTCAAGAAGAGAGCCAGAAGGATGCTTGGCCAGCTGAGCCTTCCTGGGATCCTCTGAAATGACAGCTTTCACCATGGGCTGCAGGTGGCCCTGTGCCTGGTGCCATTTCTCACTGCTTAAGATGGCACTGGGACACCAACAGTTCCAAAAATGGGACACAGCAGGACAAGCTATATCTGAATCACCAGGGAGGCCTGTAAAAATGCAAACTTCTAAACCTAGAAACTCTGGTGCAGCAACATTCAGGGGAAAACTTAGAAATTTCCAAAACTGTTTAAACTCCTCTGGCGATTATGAAACACAGCCAAACTTGGAAAGTACTGATTTATACAAGACAATACAACTAGGCAACGATTAAAAATGATTAACAAAAAGTAGTTAAATGTCACTATTACACCAAGTAGACACCTGAATTTATACACACACACACACACACACACACACACACACACACATATACACATACATACATGCACACACTTTGTATTATATAATAAATAATATAATCTGATTTTTAAATAGGTAATATATATGTGTATGTATATTATATATATATATATATGTATATATATATATATATGGGTGATAAGACAATAGGTTTTTTCTTCTTTATTCTTTCATCAGCTTCCTAAGATGTCCATGTATCCCTTTTGTGTTTGTATTGTTATTTTTTTCAGAAATGCTGGGGAACAGATTACGACATTGAAACTACAGAATGGCTTAGCTAAGATTTGGTGTGTGCATTTCCTGGAAACACAATCCCTCTCAGGGAGTCAGACTGTTCCTTCTGTTCTCCTGGAGAGGGTTTACACGTGTCCATGTCAATACACTCTCTTCATTCCAATTTATGTGTTGAATGGTTGGCTCTTTAAATGAACCTTCATTTTACTGGATTAAATAAATATATTGACCTTTTTGAATGGGCATTAAGGAGGAGATAAGGAATCTGGGTAAATCAGTACAGGGCTCCAGTCATCCAGATATGGGAGGACTGAGTAGGGAAACTGAGGCAATAGAGGCAATAGCAATATGCTGATGAGGAGGGGCAGCATGGCTCTGGGGGAGCTCCCAGGGTTCCCCAAGACCCTCTGAAGCTAGAACTCAGCCACACTGGGGCTGAATGTGCTATTGTTCATTCTGGAACAGGAGGGACAGAGGACCTGATTTGAGTCCAGCTTGAATACTTCCTAGTGGTATATGAACTTGAGGAACCAGATAAATGCATTTTTGTCTCCAGCTTCTCATATGCAAATTGGGAAAATCAAATCCCATCTCCAAGTTATGGTCATGACAGCTTGAAGGATATCTTAAAGGTATAGTATCTGGCACACAAGGGGCATCTATGAACACCCCTTGCCTGTCATCAAGATGAGCTCAAATAGTGAGTGTGTGTTTTTACTCAGCTTTCCATTACTGTAACAAATACCTGAGGTAAATGATTTACAAAGAAAAAAACCTCTTAGTTTGAGAGGTTTCAGCCGTGGTCTTTTGGTTCCGTGTTTTGGACCTGTAGCAAAGCAGCACATTATGGCAGAAGCACATGGCAGAGCAGAATCACTGGTCTCATGGCCAGGATGCGAAAATGAAGAAAAGGAAGGAGATGGGATCCCATAGTCACCTTCAAAGGCATGCCCTCAGTGACCAGACCTCCTCACACTAGGCCCCACCTCTTAAAGTTTCTACCACTTTCTAATAGCATCAAGTTGGGGACAAAGACTTTAAAACGTGGGTTTTTGGGGGGACATTCCAGAGCCAATGTTCAGTAGTGTTAAATTGCAGGTGGTTGTCACCACAGGCTCCCTGGGAGAGTCTGGGAGGGGAAGGGGCTGACAAACCACAATGGAAGGAGAAGGGCTGTTTGTGCCATCCTGGGTTCTGTCCAACTGTCCTGGAGTAGGTCATGCACAGCACATGGAAATCTCTGTGAAGCTGGGAACATTTCAGAAACCCCACCTTGCATCTGCCTCTGCTCCCCACCCAGAAGACAAGGCAAGACCCTAGTCTTCTCTTGTCTCTGGACCAGAAATGACAGGCAGGTAAAGTCAAGGAAGCCTGCATGCAATAGGACTGTGCCCTAGTCCTCACTTCCCCACTTATAAGCTGGGCTAAAGACCTCATCATTCTCTGCCTCTGTTTCAATATCATATTTTCTTCAGGAGGCTGTTGTGTCCTGGGAACAGAGTGCAAAATAGACATTTAATAAAATATTTTTCTTCTCCATCCTTTACTGGAAGAAGGGAAGTTCGTGTATATTTGATTTCAGTGAAGTCTCCAGAGCATTAAATAATACATTTTGCACCTATATCTAAAAGGTAGAGATATTCTTCTCTGTGTAAGCATGAAATTCATGAACACTTACCTATGGTAAGTGTTGAATTCATGAACACTTACCAACCCCTGGTCTTGTAAGGGCCCCTCAGCACAGGTTCCTAGGGCCCAAGGCCACCACCCAGTCAGCCTCTCTGAGTGTTCTCTCAGAAAAGGGGTGAGGGGTTCTGATGTTATTCTCCCCCAACACACACAAACTTTCTCTCACTCCCACCCAGAGCACGTGGTCCTGGGGTCCCTGTGGTACTTTCAACCATCAGAAATGTTCCTGGGATCCTTAAACAACACACAGTTCAAATGGTGTTATGATTTATATTTGTTGTCCCCTAAAAGTTCACATGTGAGACAAGCAAGAAAGTTTAGAGGCAAAATGATTGGGTTGTAAGAGGTTTAACATAATCAATGCACTAATCCCCTGATAAGGATTAACTTGGTGGTAACTGTAGGCAGGTAGAATGTGACTGAAGGAGGTGGGTCATTGGGGGCATGCTTTGGGGTTATATATTTTGTGAACTGAACTTAGTCTCTCTGTGCTTTCTGGAGCCATTTCCTGAGCTGCTTTCCTCCACCACACTTTTCTGCCATGATGGTCTGCCTTACCTCGGGCCTCAAAGAATGGAGTCATCTGTCTATGGATTGAAACCTTCAAAACCATGATCCCCCAAATAAAGTTTTCCCTCCTCTAAGTGTCCTTGTCAAGTCTTTTTTTTTTTTTTTTTTTTTTTTTTTTTGGTCACAGCAGAAAAAAAAAAAAAAACTCATCAAAAACAAAACAAATGGTTATGAGGTAAAATTTAAGTTTTTAAATTTTACTTTATTTAATTTCCATGCTGTAATTTAGGCCTTGGATCCCCATTTGATTCATAAAGAAACAGATTGGAGGTGTATTTGAAGTCAGGAGAGTGAAAAACAAAAGGGCAAAATAAAGAGTTAATATGTGTTATACTCTTCTTCAGAGCGTGTAGTACCAACTACAGTTCAAAGATGAGCATTTGGAATGCCAGATATATGAAGTTCTCTGATCAAGGCTGGAAGCTGACATATGCTTTGGTTGGATTTTGATCCCACATTGGCTTGATCTCAAAATTCACATTCTTTCCACTATATTCTTTTTTTTAATATTTATTTATTTACTTTAGTTGTACACAATGCAATGCATTTATGTTCACGTGGTGCTGAGGATCGAACCCGGGCCGCGCACGGGCGAGGAGAGCGTTCCGCCGCTGAGCCACAACCCCAGCCCCTCCACTATATTCTTTAACATGGCCAATTGTGTCAACCCCTATATGATCCAGATACTGTCCTGGGTGCTAGAGATATGCAGCTGAGCAGAGTAGAGGACATGGTCCCTCCTCTTAGGAAACTTACAGACTAGCGGGGGAACATACATTAATGAATTAATCACCAAAAAAAAAAAAAAAATTGTAACTAGAACTGCACCAAATGTCTTGAGGGAGCACTTCTATGACACTGTGAGACTACCTCCAAAACCCTGGGCCAGGAGCTCCAGGCTAGGGCCTGTTTATCTAAATGGAGATCCCAGGCTGGTCACCAAAGATGTTTCCTTGCCCACAACAATCCTCACAGGACACCATGGAGCTGAAGCCCTCCTTGATAAAAGGCTCTTGTTGACCTTCGACTGCCAACCTTCTCATCATCTAGGTCAGTGGCCTTGATGGTCACACCAACCAGATTCCACCAATATCACTTGACATTGGCAGAGAGGAGCCAAAAAATTAGCTTTTGGGAACAGTTGGTAAAATTCCTGTGATGTGAATCCTGTTCTGCCTGAAGCAGTTTTCTTACCACCCTGTAACAGGAGAGGGGTGGGGAAGATTGGTAAAGAAGTGGGCTCTGTAGTCAGAAAGAACAGGATGCAGATCTAAGCCTGACAAAGAATATTCAAGCAAGTTACCGACCCATGTTAAGCTCAGTCTCCTGATATTTATTAAGAATAGTAAGCCGGGCGCGGTGGCGCACGCCTGTAATCCCAGCACTTTGGGAGGCTGAGGCAGGAGGATCGCGAGTTCAAAGCCAGCCTCAGCAATGGCGAGGCACTTAGTAACTCAGTGAGACCCTGTCTCTAATAAAATACAAAAAAAAGGGCTGGGGATGTGATCCAGTGGTCGAGTGCCCCTGAGTTCAATCCCCAGTACCAAAAAAAAAAAAAAAAAAAAAGAATAGTAACAGTACCTACTCAATCAATTTCTTATTATGAGGATTAAGTGCTTTACAGGAATGAACTTTTCACCAGTGGCTACATCAGAGGGTATTTACTGTGCATCAGGCAGACTACCATTATTCTGTGGCCTGACAGCTGGCTCAAAGCAAGGCTTGTGGGTAAAGGACTCAACAGTGTCTATCCAGCAGAGAGATGAAAGACCACCTTGGAGCCCAGAGCACAGAGGAAGCAATATGGAAGGGTCTCACGAGTTCTAGAAATATAGGACATTGGCAACATCCAGGAGCCAGGTCAGGGGACAGGCTGAGTCATTCAGAGATGACTCCTTTGACTAAACATCTTTCGTCTGATCCCAAATGGGAATCTGGCTGACCTCACAGAGACCTTCAGAAAGTGTAAATAATATAACAGCACTTAGCAGAGGTTAAGACCTAAGCAATGTTCCACGCCCTATTGGGTCTCACTAGCTCTTCTGTATGTGCCTACTATGGAAACAAACCCCTTCTCTCCACTGAGAACAGCTAACTTTAGACACAATCAGCCATAAAGGACAAGGTAAGTGCCTAACTTGTCTACAGAAAATGGAGGTAATGGGACAAGCACAGAGCAATGAAGAGAGGCCATAATAAGGACTGAATGAAGACAGCCTTTGTGCTGCATCCATCGTAAGCTGTGATATGGCTCCCATAGGCTCCACCACCACCAAGCCTCCACCAGATGGAGTAGCAATGCATGCCCGCTCTAAAGAGTTAGGACTGAAAGGGAAGAGAAGGCATTGGCTCTTTCACTTCCCTGAGAGAGAGCATTAATCCATTCATGAGGGTTGAGTCCCCAGAACCCAATCACTTTCCCCTAGGCCCCAGCTCTTAAAGGTTTCAGCACCTCAGCACCAACACTCCAGGCCAAGTTTCCAGGACATGAAACTTTGGAGGACATATCTGAACCACATCCAAGCCTTAGTACCCAGGAAGAGACCCTCAAGATAGTGTCGTAAAGGGTCTGGCTGTGCTGACATTGGAGCTGCTCTGCCAATGGTTCCAGCCTGAGGACACAGCCAGTGAAGGGGAGACCATGCAGAGCTAACAATGAGATCTGGGTCTCCTCAAGGCCATCGCCAAACCACCAAATCAGCTGTCCCAAGGTTCACCTCCCCCTGAGATAGATAATCAAGTCCTTCTTCAAAAACCAGTTTGAGTTGGGGTTCAGAAAATATATTTCTGAAGGCAAATATATTTGAACTGATATAGAAGAATACGTTGCATGTCTAGAATCAAGATTCATCTACAATCTCATGGAAGCAGAACTGATACTGTCTTCTACCTGAATCAAAAAATGCCATTTTAAGTAAAATTTTAATTCAACTATAACATACATACAAAATTATGCACAAGTCTTCAGTACATAATTTGATGAATTACAACAAAGGAAGCACTCCTTTGAAACCACCACCCAGGTAATCTTCCCCCACAAAGCCCTGCTAAGTCACTATGCCACTCACCTCTCTAAAGGAAAACATAGTCACGGTCATCAAAAGAAGGAAAGTCTGAGAAACTGCCATAGCCCAGAGGATCCTAAGGAAACAAGGTGACTGCATTGGTGTCCCGGGGCCACCATCACAAACTGCCACAAAACAAATGTATGGCCCCACAGTTCCAAAGTGCAGGGTTCTGAATTGAAGGGAAAAGCTCCCTTAGAAGTTTCTAGGGGAAGATCCTTGCCTCTTCCAGCTCTGGTAGCCCAGACAGTCCTCAGCTTGGGGCATCCTCACCCAGGTCTCTGCCTTCCTTTTCACAGAGCCACCTCTCCTCTTTCTGTATCTTCACATGACACTCTCCTCTCTGTGTGTCTGTGTCCAGATTCCCCTCTTCTTATAAGGACACCAGTAATATTTAGATCCAAGGCCCTCTCTAGTATGACATTATTTTATCTAATTACATTCACAACTATCCTGTTCACAAATAAGATCACATTCTGAGGTGTTAGGATCAGGATTGCAACACACTTTGCAGGAGGCAGAGGGACACAATTCCATCCATAACGACAGCTGGATACAAGGTGACAGCCTGGTGAAATCCTGGAACGGAAAAGGAATGTAGTATGTGAATAATATGTAAGGAAATATCAATAAAGCACAGACTTTGGTCAACAATAATGCATCAATATTGGTTCATTAACTGTAATAAACATACCATACTGCAGCAGGATGTTCCTGGCTAGAGAAACTGGGAATAAGGCATATGGAAATGCTCTGTACTATCTTCACAACTTTTCCATAAATCTAAACTGTTCTAAAATGAAAAGGTTTTATTTTTTTTAACACTACCTTAGAATGAGAGTTCTAGGTGAGCGTAAAAGTCTCTACTCCTGATCCCAGTGTCTGGTTCAAGGTATACATATGAGATAGATCATAGATAAACACAGAAATAGGTACATGTTATTATATCTTTATGTGTATAATATTTCTATAGCTATCTCTTTACATGTGTCCTTTATCTTTATAGATTTAGATACAGATAGATAGCAGAAGAATGCCGATCTATGTGTAGGCTCTATGCAAAATATTTTATCCCTAAAAATCTTCATAAAAATTGTTATTTACACTTTGCAGATGAGGAACTTAGGACTCAGACAGAAAACCAGCTTGCTCAAGAGTACCCCACTGTCAGGATCAAGTCAAAACTTTTAACTTCTAACTCTTCTGGCTCTCAAGCTTGGGTTTTTCCATCTCACTCTAAGTCTTTACGTTTTTCAAGGAAAAAATACTTATTAACATTTTACCTCTCAGCATGGCCAGGAAGAAGGAGAGAGAGAGAGAGAGAGAGAGAGAGAGAGAGAGAGAGAGAGAGAAGAAGAAGAAGAAGAAGAAGAAGAAGGAGGAGGAGGAGGAGGAGGAGGAGGAGGAGAAGGAAGGAAGGAGGAAGAAAAGAGAGAGGATAAAAGAGAAAGAGAAGTAGGAAAAGAGCTCTCGAGAATCAGTGAAATATGGACCCAAGGGTCCTAAATCTAAATTTACAGGGTAACAGTTGCTCATAGAATCAACTCTTCAGTTGCTTCTGGAATTTTTTTTTTCTCCTGTGTTGCCCTCACTCAGAATAATGACTAAAAGAGAAAAAAAAGGGGGGGGGGACAAGGACTTCTCAGAACATGTCATCTGTTTCATGTCCCCTGGCAGGAGCTGGGGTTTCATGGCATGCTTAATGAGAGGACCTGACTGTAAGTACATAGACATATCTTCTGTCTTCTTTGTCTAGGAAAGTTCCATTCCTCAAACACAGTAAGGCCCCTAATCATTGGCCCCTGTCTCTGTGGTTAACTTTACACTTGTGGCAGCTATTATGCAGAGGCTGAAATGCCACTTGTCTCCCTTCCTTGTTTAAGGCTGGCATAAAGATGGTGCAGTGGCTTGAAAAATATCCTCATAACGAGGTTCTACCCACTAGAACTGATAAATATCATAAGGAAAAAGGATCTTTTTAGATGTGACTATATTAAGGATCTTGATATGGGGAGATTATCCTGCACTATGAAGGTAGGCCCTAAATGTAATCCCTTCGGCCCTTACAGGAGAACACAGCAGATCACACACAGAAAAGGTAGTGTGACCACACAGAGACTGGATGGAGTAACCCTAAATCAAGAAATGCTAGCTGTCACCAGAAGCTGTAAGAGCAAGGAACAACAATTCCCCAAAGCTTCTGGAGGGAGCTCAGTCTTGCTGACACCTTGATTTCCATCTAGGAATACTAATTTCAGATTTCTGGCCTCTGTGATAGAATACAGTTCTGCTGCTGTTTAAGCCACTAATACTGAGCCACTGATAATTTGTTATAGCAACATGAAAAAACTAATACAGATGGTAAAAAGATGAATTTTGCTAATAAGTGAGCAAAGCTCTCTACAACAAATATAGTCTCCTGACTTAGAGCTATTTTTCACTGCAGAGATTAGGGGTATTGGTGATGCCCACGTGTTATCTATAAAGAAAATGAAATCAAAATCTGTCAATGCTCAGGGTCTCCATCTAATTACTTAATTTTTCCCAGAGCAATTAACTGGTTCCTAATGATTAAGGCTGAATAAGTCTCTAGACTTGCCTATAGGATTTTGTTATACACACGCACTCCACACACATGCATGAACAAGGGAGCGTGCATACACACACACACACACACACACACACACACACACACACACAAAATCAGGTCATAGTTGCAAGAATACATTCAATGAAATAATGACAAAAATAGAAAAAACTCAGGATCTAGGAAAAATATGATTAAAAGAAGATTAAGACCAAAGAAAAAATTAATGAAAAGTACAGAACTTCCCCCCAGAGCCAACCTTCAAAATAGGCCCTCAAAAACAAAGGAATGAAGGAGAGAGGAAAGAAGGGAGGAGCAAAGGAAGAGGGGAAAGGGGATGAGAGAAAAAGAAGGAAATATAGGAAAAGGGAGGGAAGGGACAAGGGAAAAGAAGAACTGACTTCAAACTTCCCAGGAGCCAGTGCAAAAGGAGAGCTGGATCAGTTATATAATTCTCATTTACAAGGAAAAAGCATACCATTTCCTTAGAGAAAAGCCACATATTTTCTTGCATTAATTTTAAATGTCAATTCTCATCCTTTACTTAGGAGACATGAGGAAATGCAATAGATGACCTCAATAATAATTTTTTAGTAGAGGAATAATGATTGTGTCTTGCAATGACCTTTGTTTGATGGAAATTTCAGGCAAAACATTAAGGCCTGAAATGTCTATGAGTGAATGGGTGATGTTATGTGTGGGGAAGTAAACAAACTTCCCATCCATTGTAAGACCTCCCATGGACATTTCCCTCAACTAGACATTTTCTAAGATCCTCATAACAGGTCATCTAAATCTGTTCTCTCAGGCAAGGAAGGGTGCAGAGTGCTGATATTATTCTTCTACTGAATGTAGAGCCAGCCTTGCAACTGATAACAAACACTGATATACATTCATGGAAATGGAGCCACCTAAACAGGTAGGGAAAAACATCTAACCTACACAAGGTAAATCCGAAAGTGAAGCTGGAATTTTCCCCATAAAACAAGGTACCTCTGTAAAGTACAGTACCAATACATATGCATCAATACTGTGGGATGCTGGCCAATGCAAGAATGCCATCTCAGACTGTGAGATGGAGGAATGTGGAACCAAAAAAGAAAGAGGAGCTTTTGCTCTGTGCTGTGATTTGGAATAATATGGTCAAACCCACAGACTGCAGGAGGGTATCTCTTTTAGAGAGGTCTCCTCCTGGTCCAAGTGGCAAAGACCTAACTTAAATTCACTTAAACAATAATAGAATTCATTAACTCAAATTCCTTGGTTTTCACAGGCCTATCAGGAACCAGGGATTCCACTCATGGCTTCAGGTCTCTCTCATCCTCTCCTTTCACCTCCTTCCCTCAGTACGTTGGCTTCACTCTCAACGGGAGTCATCTCTACCAGGCAGGCGGGATGGTGACAGGCAAACCCAAACCTACAACTTTGGCTTCTGATTGAAAAAGAAAAGGACCTCCCTTCTCCCAGTGCCCAAAGAGGGCAACTCATATAAGCATTCTATTGGTCTTACTTCGTTTGCTGCCCATCTCCATTCTCATATATACATGGTTTTGTGGTGTACTGTTTTAGTGCTAAAGAGACAGCAATGATGGAGTGGGAATCATTCTTGGACCTGACTTTTTAGTAGAGGAAGACAGACTGTACAGAATTTGAGATTGAGCATGTCATGTGCTGATATACGAAATAAAGAAGAAAAAGGTATGGCAATGGGACTCAGAGTAACTGTGAGGGTGCTATTCTATATACAATGGTGGGAATAGCCTCCTCAATGAGATAATATTTGAGCAAAGACCTGAAGTAAGTGAGAAAATAAGCCCTGTGAATATCTGGAGGAAGATTAATCCACATTTGGAAAACAGAAAATGTGCTGGGCCTGGTGGCGTATGCCTGTAATCCCAGCGACTCAGGAGGCTGAGACAGAAGGATGGCGAGTTCAAAGCCAGCCTCAGCAAAGGTGAGGCACTAAGCAACTCAGTGAGACCCTGTCTCTAAATAAAATACAAAACCAGCTGGGGATGTGGCTCAGTGGCCGAGTTCCCCGAGTTCAATATCTGGTTCCCCAAAACAAACAAACAAACAAAAAAGAAGAAAAAAAAAAAAAAAAACAGAAAATTCAGAGGCCCAAAGAGAGGCAGATATTCTTTGTGTTTAAGAAACTATGAGGAGCCGGGCGCGGTGGCGCACGCCTGTAATCCCAGCACTTTGAGAGGCTGAGGCGGGAGGATTGTGAGTTCAAAGCCAGCCTCAGCAATGGCGAGGCACTTAGCAACTCAGTGAGACCCTGTCTCTAATAAAATCCCAAAAAAGGCTGCTGGGATGTGGCCCAGTGATCAAGTGCCCCTGAGTTCAATCCCTGGTACCAAAAAAAAAAAAAAAAAAAAAAAAAAAAAGAAAAAAGAAATAAAGAAAGAAAAAAAAAGAAACTATGAGGAAGCCATTGCATCTAAAGAGGAAAGATCAAAGGAGAAGGGTATCTATCTATCATATACAGCCTTGTGGACCATGATAAGGATTTTGGGCTTTGCTCCAAGTAAGATGGAAAGCCATGGAGGGGTGTTAAGCAGAACAGTGACATGATCTAACACTTCGTAAGGATCCATGTGCTGCTATGTAGAGATCAGGGTCTTCTAACTGAAGCCCACCAGTCTGTAATTTGGTCTTATTGACTTGTTGCAACATGAAGTGTGGGGTGTTTCAGTAAAGGGTATTAGTAAGAGCTTACTGCAGGGTTTAGGGCTCTGTCCCATCATTGAAGTGTGGGTGTTAAAAAAGCAGGGCTTTGCTCTGGATTGGATGCTGTCAGGTTAATCAATGAGTGTGCATCTTGACTCTTATCTTGAAGGTAAGAACAGAGTGAGGCAAGAACTGTAATTGGTGAGAAGCAGCAACCATTCATCTTAACCAGGCTAGGAGACTGTTTGTTTTTTTGCATGCTTTGGACAATGTTCTTGTGTTTATCTTGACCCATCAGTCACAGAATGTCTTTGTCTGATATGGAAATCCATGAGTGAGTGCCAGGAAGATCCCAACTATATAGGAGTGGCTTTTCTCTTCCTCAGGGAACAAAGGAGGGTCAGGGCATCAGAAAGGAGGTTATTGGTGCAATTGGCTTCTCATCAACACTACAGCATTTCAAGAGGTCTGATATGGTAGGATTCCTGGCATATTTTGAAGGTGGAGATGATGGAATGTTCTGTTGGTGTCAAATAAAGACTAAAAGTTTAAGGGAATTTCAGGGGTTTATCCAAGTGACGAAATGGAATTGCCATTTATCAAAAAGCAGTAAATAGTGGGAGGAGCATGTTGAGTGTAGTACAAAGAGAACTCAGTTTCAGACATGCTAAATGTAAGATCCCCCTTAGACATCCAAGTGAAAATATTGAATAGGCAGTATTATCTATATTGAATTATGTATATAGTTCAGAGGAGTGGCAGAGACTAGAAAATATCTTCACAAGTTACTGGTGTATAGATAATACTTGGCACCATAGAACCGGATGACATTACCTAGGAATTAAGGGTAGAAAAAGAAAATGAGACTAGCCTGAGCCATGGATGTTTCCTTGCACAAAGACTGTGGGAGAAACATTCTGAGTGGCCAACCTCAGGCACATTTCATACCTCTCAAGAAGATGGGGCGGCATGATTGACAGCTCCCTTGAACCCCATGTTGTGGGAAAGAGGTGATTTCCTATAGCAATGAATTTTTTTAAATATTTATTTATTTGCTTTTAGTTGTACACAATGCGTTTTTACGTGGTGCTGAGGTTCGAACCCGGGCCGCGCACGTGCTAGGCGAGCGCTCTACCGCTGAGCCACAACCCCAGCCCCAGCAATGAATTTTGAGTCAACAAATACCATTTGTCTATTTTAGCAATGAATGCAGAGCCTTCATATTTTTTTACATCATTGAACTGTTTAGTTAATTAGCAGATTTTATCTTTTCATAATTGGCATATGTGATACACGTTTATAAAAATTTTAGGAGTGTGAATATGACAGAAATACTTGTCCTCTTGTCTTCGAGATGGCAAGAGTCTTCTTCCATATTAAATTTAGCTTCTTCTGCATAGCCCTGTGAAAAGAAATGAGAAAAGAAAATGATTGCTGTTTCAAAGACTCACAGCTCAGCTTATTATAAATCAGATATTTCTAACTACAGACCGCTTCACAAATTGAAGTTCCCCCATTTGGGAAGCCCTCTATCCTCACAGACACTGAAACCAGAGGGGATGGAGTGGAGAGGTGTCAAACGTTCTGGGCTGGAGGAGATGAGCCACCGTGCTATGTATGACTACCAGTGAACACTGAAGAGCTTTGGTCTTCACTCATCATTTATTAACTAGGATGTTGGGCAAGTCACTTTACCTCTTGCTTTGATCTGAATGCTTGTGTCTTTGCAAAATTCATATGTTGAAACTTATGCAATGGTATTAAGAAGGGTCTTTGATTTGGTCATGAGGGCAGAGCCCTCCTGGATGGGATTAGCACTCCTAGAAAAGAGACCCTCTAGGCCTGCCTCCCTTCCACCCCATTAGGATTTAACAATAAGCCATCTATGAGGAACAGGCCTTTATGGAACAAATGAATCTGTCAACACCTTGCTCTTAGACTTTCTGGCCTCGCAAACTGTGAAAAATAAATTCCTGTTCTCATTAAGCCACTAGTTTATGGCATTTTTGTTCCAGCATCATGAATTGATGAGGTAACTCTCCCAGCTTCTGTTTCCTCACCTCTGCAAGTAGGACAATGCTTCCTTTTCAGAAGGAGGTGGGAATCAAGAAAGATATTGCTTGTAAGAGACTCTAGCAGCATGGTTGGCCCATAACAGCATCCAGTAAATGTTAGTGTCCTTTCTTTTAAAGTAGGCAACCTGTGGGGAGAATTCAGTTCTGGAAATTTTTATTGACTGCTCATTATGAATTCTGTAACATTTGAACACAAATATATTGATAAGTCTACTGGGGTCATAGCCGAGAGACAGAGGGCATGGGCTTCAAAAAAAGAAGGCAAAGAAACTACTCACCCTGGGGGTGGGGAGGGGCCTTTTGATTTCTCCTGATGGGGGTAGGTTCCCCAGATTCTCTTCTGGGGAGAAGACAGCTAAGTTGAGGGAGGTGGCAGTGTGGTGGGTCCAGTGACCTCTGACTTGTCCTCTTAGTCTGGAAGCCAAATGGCTCACACAATGCTAGTGCGATTGCATTTTCTGTGGAAATGCAGAACTAAGTTCCACAGGCTGACTGGGTGTCACAGAGACTCCATTCATGGATTCAGAACAGAGATGACATCAGAGGAAAGCTCCAGATACTCCCAGGCTGAGGGTGGAAGGTTCGAGGTGAAGGACTTACGCAATTATCTGCTTCTCCCATGTATTTTGCCAAACATGCCTTGAGAATAGCTTGTAAAGGGATTTCTCCAGTCAAGGAAGTGTGACATGAATGCTCAGAAGTGTCAACCTAAGTTAACAATAAGACAGATTCTCCAAAGAACAATGATATTCTTTTGGGGAACAGCAGAGCATTGCAATGGGAATACATGTGCCAGAGTAAACAGGATATATCAGGGAGGTCAGGGCAAGAGAAAATTTTAAAGGCAAACAGGGAGAGATTTACCAGGTTGCAAAGTTCACTGGTCTTGCAGTTGGCATCAGCTCACTGGTAGATGCGCCTTCCTAGGCAGTGTTCTGTTAAGAGTATCTTGTCTGAATTGCTGCAGTCTTAAAGAATGTTAAAGATAAACTTTGTTACAGAAATTTGTGCATATGTGGGAGGCCTGCAAAACAGGCATATAGAACAAGAAGGAATCTCTTATGGGGCTTTTACAAAGTTCCCGGAACAGTACTTATCTCTCAGAGACTTGTCTGGGTTCTTCTCCTTCATAACTTGCCAGCTCTAATTTTGTCTGGGTCTGACAGGAAAGATTTCATCTTGGTATCATCAATTTAACAAAGGACACGTTCTTCCTCCTCTATAGCAGTTGCCAGGGGCAGCTGGACAAGCAGATTCATCCTCAATGGAAGTGGTGGCTGCAATCAAACTTTCTCCAATCCCAGCCCCTCCAATTTCCCCAGAGAGGAGGAGAATACTCATCACAGAATAAACACAAGCAACCAGCAGGAGGGTGAGCAGAAGCATTTGATCTCCAGTGAAACCAATTTTGACCTGGTGTGTCTGTATCCTTGAAAAGTGGACACAGGGGATCATTGAGCAGTCTATACTGCTGGCAGCAGCACAACCCTCGAATGATCTCTTCCACTCACTCCACAAAATGATGCATTGGGATTAACAACACTTCTCTTAAAATTCAATTTGGGGCAGGGGATCTGGGGAGGGAGGAAATAAGGGAAGGGAGAAATACTGGGGAATGAAATGGAGCAAATCATGTTATATGTATTTATGAACACATCACAATGAACCCAACTATTATTTATAACTATAATCCACTACTAAAAACATTAAATATAACAGAACCATGGTCATATTTTTTAAAAGTTCTCATCTATCAGAGATGCATATTGAAATATTTATGGATAAAATGGTATATCTGGGATTAGTGGGATACAGGATGTTTAGAATTTCATTTACATAAAGTATAAAAGCAAACAAAATGAATGCAAGATGTTAGGAGCCAGGAGAGTGGGGGCAGGATAGTGACTGCTAAGTAGGCCAAGCAGGCACTTAGAATTGAGGATTTTACAGTTATGAAATTTTCAGTTATGAAAATTAGTATGCTTTATCTTTACAGTGTGTGTGCTTTTATGTGCACATGTGTATTGTGTGCATGGGTGTATGTATCATACATACTTCAATAGTTTCCTGAAAAATTATAATGGTGAAGGAAGGTGATCCACGCAGGTAATGGAGCTAAGAGGATGTGGCAGGAACACAATGGTCTGAACATTCTGAAGCCGCAATGTGAGTAGAAAAGGGTTCATTTTACTATTCTTCTACATTGTAAATGTTGACATTTTGCATAAGAAAACATTTATCAAAGTATCCCCAGAAGGGTTGTGTCATTTATCCATTTATCCTTACATGGTAATTTCTTGAAAACAAAGTTTCAATACAACAGGAATTGAAGCTCTGATGGGTGAGGTAAGAGAACCAGTCATTTAAAATATGGACCAGATAATGGACTTCATGTTGTCACCAATCTGACTCCTCACGCATTCTGGTACAGCTACTTTACATCAGTGATCACTCATTTAATAGAAAAGCATACCAGCTACTTTGGAGGCTGAAGCAGGATCACTTGAACCCAGGAAGCCTGGGCAACATAGTGAGACCGTCTCAAAAATAAATAAATATTTTTTAAATAAAAGAAAAACATACACACAGACATGTTTTAGCATGTGTCAACATTTTTGCATATTTATTAATGCTATTGATTACTTAATTCCAAATTTTATATATGTGCTATAAACACATGCTCTTGGACTTATAATAGGATAATGTTCTGATAAATCCATTGAAAATGTCCTTAGTCAAAAATACTTTTAACAAACCTAACCTACAGAACATCATGGGTTAACCTAGCCTAACTTAAATGTGCTCAAAACACTTATATTAGCCAATAGTTGGAGCAAAATCATCTAACACAAAGCCTCATTTTAAAGTGTTGGATAACTCACATAATTTATCAAATACCTGTCTCAAAAAACACTGGCTCCATGGTATACCTCAGAGGATAGGTTTCTTTCCCTTCATAATCACATGGCTGACTGGGAGATGTGTGGTTCTCTTCTGCTGCCCAGTGCCATGATTTTTTTTTTTTTTAATGCAGGGATGGTTTACCACTGAGCTATACCCCCAGCACTTTTTATATTTTTATTTTTGAGACAGAGTCTCACTAAGTTGTTTAGGGCCTTGCTAAATTGCTGAGGCTGGTCTTGAACTTAAGATCCTCCTGCCTCAACCTCCTGAGTTGCTGAGATTACAGGTGTGTGGCACAGTGCCCAGCCACTACCCAGTGTATTAAAGCCCATATTGCTAGCATAGGAAAAGATAAAATTTTGAAATACCATTTCTACTGAAATATTAAGTGATATAATACATATAAAGTCAAAAATCATTAAGTTGAACCATCATAATTTGGGGACCATCTACATTAATATATTGTGAACATTATAATAAACATATTAAAAAGAACTTTTACAGGAAGGGATAAAATGTATAAATAGATATTCTAAAGTATTCTTTCTTGTGTCAATGCATATTGTTGGGTGCCATTATGACATATAACTTGGAAAAAAATTAAAATTTATACAACCAAAAAATAAAAAAAAAAACAAATAAAAACCAAATTATGCATTGAATATAGTCTACTAACCAGACACCAGGCTTTTCCCTGGCTGGGTGAATAGCTATGGCATTGGGAGTTAATGGCACTCTGAGGGAGAAGATACATAAAACTATAAATCTATATAGCTATGGTGGTGACACCAAGATGGAAATAGAATAAGGCAACCTGGGGATTCTTCCTGCAGGACAGAAGCCCTGAAAAGAGGTATAAAACTTAGTAGAGAACTTGACAAGCAAATAAATGTAAGAAAGACATTCCCAATTGTTATGGGTTTAATTGTGTTGCCAAAAAGATACGTTAAAGTCTTAACCCCACAGCCTAAGAATGTCACATTCAGCTGTCATTTCTAACAACTTAGAATAAAAAATCAATTTACTAAAGAAAAAAAAATAGGGTCTTTGTAGATGTAACCAAGTTATGATGAAGTCCTCAAGGTGGGCCCTAATCCAACTGGAGTCCTTATGAGAAGAGGTAAAGAGACAAGCTCCCACAGAGAGGAGAAAGCTATAGGGATATATGGACACACAGGTCAAAGGTCATGTGACCACAGGGGCAGAAATAGGAGTTACACAGCTACAGTCCAAGGAACACCAAGGACTGCCCAAAGCCATGGAAACTAGAGAGGGAGTATGGTCCTGAATTCAGCTTCCTAGCCTCCAGAACTGTTGGAGGATAAAGTTCTGTTGTTTTAAACCACTCAGTGGTATTTTGTTACAGCAGCCCTAGAAACTAAAGAATCAATACAAGAAACCAATTCAGTAAATGAATAGGATTGAAATAACAGGATGTGGTGAAAACCCCCAGACCTTAAGCTTCTAGGGAACAGAGAAGACAAGGTGGAAGCTACAGCAGATGAGCCAACCACACTGCACCCTGAGTGAGAGGTCATGGAAACAGACCTAGTGGGAAGCAAGGGAGCCTGCCCAGCCAAGGGAGTAGAATGGAAGAGGGAGACAGATGCCAAAAACACACAAGGGACAAAAGAGGCAAGATGTGGAGATGGGCTGGATGTGGTAAAGCAGGAACAAAGGACTGGGAAGAGCCCAGGTGGATGGCGATTTCACAGCTAAAAGAAGGAATAGAAGCCAATTTGGAGCATAATGGGAGATTGTAGATTCTGTTTTTGACATGTTGATAAACTTTTGGGACATAAAAATTTGTTCTGCCAGCAGTTAAATATGGAAATCTAAAACTCAAAGAAGATTCAATACACAAAGATAAATGTTGAGGAGTCAACAGTATAGATGGCCACTAAAACCATGGAGAGGGCTGGGGTTGCAGCTCAGTAGCATGAGCAAGGCCCCGAGTTCAATTCTCAGCACCATAAATAAAGGTTAAATTCTAAAAATAAAAATTAAAATTTAAAAAAAAAAAAAAAACAGAGAGTAGGCAAAAGTGGAAAAACAAATTGTCAAGGGGAGAATCCTGAAGCCAAATCATGATGTAAGTGGTAGGCAGAAGAGGTGCCCCACATAAAAGAAGAAAAAGAGACAGGCAAGTTGAAATGTGAGCAGTAGGAGCAGGACCTCTTAGAATCTGTGAATTAGTCAAGGAGAATAATATTAAAAAGGCGGAGACCTGGGAAGACGGGATAAAAGACCTAGAGATGTCAGCAGTGATAGGGAAACAGAAGACAGGCTGTCCTAGGTGGGGACAGAACAGTAGGTGGGACAGTGGGGACAGCAAGTTACCAATTCCTTGTAGACACATGGCAGAGAATGAATGAGAAAGGGAGTGTGGTCTCCAGAGAGGGATGGAAAGTTAAGGTCCAGGGTGAAGGAGACTCCAGCAGGTTACAGGCTAAGAGGCAAGACTTTGATGATATAAATAAAAGGATATTATGTTGAAGCAAAGAAGGGAAAAGAAAGGATCTGAGACTAAATTAAGGGGCATCCCCAATATCAGCACCAGGAGAGGTGTTAGGGTGGCTAAGGAGCAAATAAGTTTGCATAGGAAGCTGAAGAAGACCATTCATTAAGGGAATTGTGTGTGTGTGTGTGTGTGTGTGTGCACGTGTGCTTTGAGAAAGGGACAGGGTAGGGTCAGAGGGTGCCAGAATGGAGGTGAAGATCTAGAACAGATGCAAGGAGAATGAGGGGATAAATAAAAGAATCGTCAAGGGACAATCAAAGGCCAGCTGAGACTAAAGGCAGCACATCTCTGGTGGCACTCTTTGACTGATTTAGGATCTTCGCCATCCTCATGGGAGGAACAGGCTCTGTCTGTGGTACCATGTATGAGGTACTTGGAGAGGTTTGGGCGATTAGGTAACCTTGGCTCATCTCTGTTATAAAATAGAATAATCTCTCAAGCCCGTGCCACTTCCTTATTTTCCATACCTGCATATAGTTTCTGCCTCCCCTGCCAGCTTGATCCACAACCTCCTTTTCCCTGAGACCCTAAAACCACTTCCTCCCTGCCCATTTTTTTTCATTGTTCATTGTTTCATCTCCCATCCTTGACTTAGCTCAACCCTGACTTCATGCCTTTCCTTCCCTGAAATTCCTCCTGACCTCCTTGGCCACTCACAGTGATGTCTCTGTGCCTTATGATGGATCAGACCGTCTGGTTTGGTTATGAACACTCTCTGGGGCCAGATATGGGGAGCAGAAACCAACCAAAGAGTGAGGACTGTGATTGGAGTGGAGGGAATCCCAACAGAGTAAGAATGGAGACAAGGTGCAGGAATATCAGGTGTGAGATCTTCCTCCTAAAAGACAAAGTCAAGGCTGGAGCAAGAGCTGTCCTCAGCATCTCCTCTCCACCCACCTCTACCTCCTCTCTTTGCTGGATCATTCCCAACGGTATTCAAGCTTCCCTAAGCCAAACAAATCCCATGTTTGTTCCCATGTGCCCCTTTAGCCATGGTCCCGTTGCTCCCTTTCTCTTCTTGAGTGACCATTCACACAGCCTCCTGGTCCTCAACCCTCAGACACTCCATAGGCCCACCTGGCTTCCACCTCCATCATGCCCCTGAAGCAACTCTGCTTCCTGGTTTTCAGGAAATAAACATACTCAACAGCTCCAGGGAGGGCTAACATACTTTTATGTCATTTGGGAAAGGGATCTGCTGTGGATGTAGACAATTTGCAAATACTCAGGTTGTTCACAGAAGTTCAAGGTGCCTAATGCAGCTGGATATTGTGTTTGCATCCTTTCTTTGGTTTATTCTTGCTGCTGTCGCCTTTGACTCCAATCTAAGATCTCTCTCTAGTTTCCTATTGTTTCTTCTCTGGTTGGTCCTCTAACCTTAGGTTCATAGCCTGCCATCATGTAAGTGGTCCCCAGATGTCCTACAAAATGTTCTCTGTCCCAGAAAAAAAAAAAAAAAAAAAACAACTTTTTGAACTGAGACCCTCATTAGCATCTTCATCTGCTTCCCATACCACCAGAGGTCCCCACTCAGTTTCAAGTCTTTCCTAAGCAGGTATCTCAACCAATGACAAATCTCTCTACTTCCTGTCCCCACGCTGTCCAAGAGATTATACTTCCTTCTGCCCCTGCTCATCTTGCCTGATGCTCTGCTTCCAAGGCAGCAGAGGCCTTGGGCAGAAGCTTTGTGGCCTTATCCCCATTCCCACTTGCTGTCCCCAAGGTTTATCTTTGGCTTCCAGAGACCACATATTTCTGCCTTATTGTTAAAACATTTCCATACTCAAATTTCACCACATATAGGACATGGCCAGCTCCCTGTGGGGGAAAAAGCTGTTCAATCAAGGTGTGAGCATTGGGAGGAGAAGCAAAGAACGGATAAAGAGAAGCCAAGCTTAGCACCAGGGAAATAGTACAACCTGAGAACATCTAGCAACTACAAAAAAGTCAGAAGAAGAAAAAGAGCTGCCAGGTCACATAGCCAGGAAAGTGAAGGCAGCCACTGCCCTTGGGTGGTGTCCAGTGTGGGTCAGACTGAGAGTCCATTGCAGGACAGGATGCAGCAGGTTTACTGTGGTCTTCTGATGCCACACCACCAGCCATGGTCCCCAGTGGTAAACTGAGTACCATCCCCCAAAGATGTCCACATCCTAGAACCTGTTACCTTTCATAATAAAAGAAACTTTTGCAGAAGATAAATTAAGGATCTTGGAATGGAGAGATTATGCTAGATTATTCACATGGGTCCAAGACAGAAGCAAGAGGATCAAGTAGGACAGTAGAATAAATTTGACTTAACTTTCCTATGTACGTATACAAATACACCACAGTGAATCTCCACATCATGTACAACCACAAGACTAGGATCCTAATTTGAATAAGTTGTACTACACATTTGTATAAATATGTCAACATATACTCTACTGTCATGTATGACTAAAAAGAACAAATTAAATACATAAATAAATAAAAATAAAATTTTTAAAAAGAAAAAAAAAAAAACAAGTAGTAGAAGATGTGGAAATGGAAAGAAGATGGGAAGCACAAAAAGGGCCATGAGCCCCTGATGCAGGTGCTTTGAGAATCTGAAAAGAACAAGGAAATGTAGGGCTGTGATATAGCTCAGTGGTAGAACACTTGCCTACACACACGTGCGGTTCTGGGTTTAATCCCTAGAACTGCAAAAAAACAACAAAAAAAGACAAGGAAATATTTTTTTCTCTGAAGCATCTAGAAGAAACACAGCCCCTTTGACACCTTGATTTTGGCCTTCTGATATCCAGAACTGTAAAAGAAGAGATTTATATTATTTTAAGCCACTAAGTTTAAGACAGTACATTACACAGTGCTAGGCAACATATTCGTATAGTAGAAAAGGGTTGATGGGTACACACAGGTGGCTTTGTGCTCTGCCAAAACTTCAGGGCTTGGCTGCTCTACATATAGCTACTTCCGCACCTCCTGAAGTCCCCAGCCCCTTCTATGGGTTGTGCACCCACATGGTAGAATGTTTTTAATTGTGTGTGTGTGTGTGTGTGTGTGTGTAAATTCAAAATGTATATTTTTAAATACATATATACACACATATATATGCATCTTATGATGCTTTTCTGTATGATACTTTAACTGCCTTTAAATTTTTTTTTAAATCTTTCTGGCTGGAAAGAAAGGCTAGCCAACTTTTTGAGGGTCAATCCAGGGCCAAGTCTCCTGTATCGGATCCATCTATCCCAGGTGGCGACGTTCCTCTGCCTTCAGCATTCCAAGGCCAGGTGACAGGAAGTTGGGGACCACCCCTATAATGCTCAGAGCATTCCTAGATCACTCAAACTAGCCAATCCTGAACTGTTCAGACTGCTTTGCTAACCCTTCCCATGGAGGCCCCCCTAAAGGCTCTGGCCTCAGCTCCCCCTGGCTGCTGTCTTCTGCTTCCTGACCGCCCCGGTGTCTTTCCCTACATAGCAAACTGTGGCTCCCCCCCTGGGAGCTGTGAGTATACATTTTGTTTTCCTGAGCATCTTTCCTTTCTTGTGGCCACACCTGACTGACCATCACCTAAAAGGATACAGACTACTTTCTACACTACAACAAGGTCATTCTTAAAGTTAGTGAGATCAGAGTCCTTTGAAATCCCTTCCAGGCTGGCAGGAATGCCTCTGTTGGCATCAGTAGGGGACAGACACTCAACCAGCCACCAAGCCTCTTACCTACACCATGACTTGTCTCACCCTGTCTCTGGGCTCAGGGGGAGTACGAGGCAGTCTGCTGCACTCTTCTTTCCTGGCTTGCACCCAGAGAATGCAAAGAAAGCCAGGAACAGTGAGTTCGGGCAGACTGCAGGTGGAAGAAGGGCAGCTCACCAGGCCCAGATGGCCCATGAGGCCAGTATCCAGCAACAACATCCACTAAGGGGCCCTGCCAACTGCAACTGGCATCTCGGGCACTGCAAATTGAAGGTGAAGAGGTGGGAGACCTCTGTCTGCCAGCAGGCTCCATTTCCCCACTCTGTAGGTCCCATTCCTACCATAAAAGCAATTTCCAAGCTGCCTTCCTGCAGAGCAGCAATGTTAACAGGCTGAGCCCTGGCCATGCCATCTTCATTCTTCATTTGAAGCACATGCTCATTATAGACTTTCTTTCAAATAAATCACAATGCTGATTCTAAAGACTCTTTCTCTGGGCTCCAATGACAACTCAAGATATGACAACAGCACCCCAGTCTCCATGCCATGCCAGGCACTAGGACTTTACTGTCAAAAGCTAGAGAGTGCCTGGAATTGTAATTGTGTTCCTACTGTGCTCATAAAATAAGGACCACAGATCCACAGATGCACATTCTAGAGGATATTAGTTTACATGCATCCACACTGCTTGAAATGAGACTAGGACACCAAGGACAGGAACTCTGGCCCCAGCCTAGGCCATTGTCCTAAGCAGAGGTGACATGGATGATTTTTTTTTTCCTAAGGCCCCCAAATCCCAGCATGCTTCCTAAGGGAAAGTGTAGGTTTCAACATGAGGCTATTTAAAGTTACATTAGCCAAAGTCTTCATTTATGTAATTGCCTCAATTGAAGGAATGGAACAGAAAATAGTCATAGATTGATCAGAACTCAATGAAATAAACCCTGGCCATGTTTCATTAGTGGGCAGAGTTACTGGGCCTTAGAAGTCAGCCTCTGTGTGCTTATGCACACATGCCCTGATCCCCTGGAAGCACATCTGGACCAGGACTTCTGCCCAGGACAGCTTAGCTAGGGCTCCCTCTCCCACCCCCACTATGCCTGTAACTGAGTGGGAAATGTAGGCTGATGTCCTAAATTTTCTGGAAGGGAGAGTGAACTCTCTCTCTTGAATTTCCTATCTCTGCATTGAGTGTTGTTGCATCTGGCAATCAATGAAGAAGCACATGATTTCCATTTAGCTTGAGGATAAACCACTCACCTGATAACCACTCTGGGTGTTTTTGTCAGCATTTTCACTGCTCTGATTAAAGGACCCAATCAGAACAACAGAGAAGTGGAAAAGTTTGTTTGGCAGCTCATGGTTTCAGAGGTCTCAATCCATAGACAGCAGGTTCCATTCCTCAGGGTTTGAGGTGAGACTGAACATCATGGAGAAAGAGTTGTGGCAAAAGGAAGCAGCTCATGTGATGATCAGAAAGCAGAGAGACTCCGCTTGCCAGATACAAATATATACCCCAAAGCCACGCCCCCAATGCCCCACCTCCTCCAGCCACATCCCACCTGCCTTTAGTTACCACTCAATTAATCCCATCATGTGATTAATTCACTGATTGGATTAAAGCTTTCATAGCTCAATCATTTCTTCTCTAAATCTTCTTGCATTGTCTCACAGGTGAGCTTTTGGGGGACAACTTACATCCAAATCATAACAAACAGGGAGTGAAGTCTCTCTTGGATCTCTGCATTGGGAGTTACTGCATCTGGCAATCAATGAAGAGGCATGTTATTTCCATTTAGCTTGTGGCTAAACCCCACACCTGGTAACCACACTGAGAGGCAGGGTAATTGGGCCCAGAGCCTCTAATGGCTCCTACATCCCAGAAAATCCTGCCATTGGTGCTCATGTAGCAGGCCTTGGTCAGTAAGCACCTATAAATGTGGAGGAAGGAAATAAGTTACGAATCCTGAGTGGTCCACACATAATTCTGTTAAGATTATTATATCATGGTATGCTGATAATATCAAAATGACTTGAAAACCAGTCTCAATAACGATGGCACATTAATTTGGTTTTGGTTTGTGTTGTGGCCAAAACTGGCATGACAAGGGCAAGGCCTCTGAGGTAAGCAAAATAATTGCCCCCAAAGATGCTCAAAGTCTGGTCCCTGGAACCTATGAACATGTTAGGCTGCATGGCACAAACAAATTTAGATCACAGATGGGATTAAGGCTGTTCATCTGACCTGAAAATAGGGGGAAATCAGGTGGCCAAAAAATATCTGGATAGACTCAGTGTAATCACTAATGCTGTTGTAAATTAAAGAAGGAGGATAAGAAGGAGAACCAGAGTGATAGCAGCTTCCAAGGGACTTGACATTGCTGGCTTTGAAGCTGAGGAGGGAGCTACCAAATGAGTGAGGTGGATGGCCTAGAGAAGCTAGGGAAGGTGAGGTCCCTTAGAGCCACTGGGAGGAGTGAAGTTCTGCTGACACCTGATGTTTTAGCTCAGTGAAACCTGCTTCAGACCACTGACACCCCTAGAACTACACAAAAACAAATGTGCTTTGATTCAAGCCATTGTGTTTATGAAAATTTCTTACAGTAGCAACAGGAAACTAATACACCCCTCTCAACCTAGGTTTCTCAGCTTCAGCCATATTTGTAATTTGCTCTGGAAATTCTTTGTTGCAGGGACTGTCCTATGGATCTTTAATAGGATCCTTCACCTTTCCTTGTTAAATTCCAGTAAAACCTTCTTATCCAAGTTGTAACAATAAGTGCATCTCTAAACATTGTGCTAGGACAGGGGTAGGAGAGGAAGGAGGGGGAAATCACCCCTTGTTCAGGATCAGTACTCTAAACTCACCATGGATACCCATTTTAATATATTTGATTTTAATATATACCTGCCCTCACACACATGGGTTTCTGGCTGCTGCCGTTTTATATGTGGGTATCTTCTGGATGAAGTCTTTGATGTTGACAGGGAATGAAGTGCCTAGGGAGATAACACACAAAGTCCTCATCAATCTTTGATGACTCAAAGTGAGTTTCCATCATTTCAAACAAGCTACTTTAATGGGAAGAATGTGCTATTAAGTAAAAAAGACATAGAACTGAGATCTAGAAGGGTACAAGACAAGATCTGACCACTTCGTGTAATATTCTTTATCCCATTTGCCTTGTGCATAAGTTTCAAGCTGGGCTCTGGGATGAAGTATGCAAATGAATAAATTTGATATCTGTATTGGAGGACCTCACTGCCTCATGGGGGAGATTGGTGCATAATTTGGGGGGTGGGGTGGGGGTGGAAATCTTTTAGCAGATATTTAAAGGCCTACACCATAGTCATATATTCCAAATCAAGAATCCACACAGAGGTCACAAGCTGTGAGAAAGTTTAACCATGGGGCCAAATGTTTGAAATCAAGACTGCCTTCCAAAATGTGGCCATGTTGCCTGAAAGAAGCACAGGCAAATTGATGCCAGAAGCTTCCCAGAGCAGGGCATATGTGAACCAGAACTTGCACAGGTGAAGAGGGGGAGGAGGGAACCATAGTTTGTCAATTCATGCAAGAGAAACATATGCGTGAAGACATAAGAGCAAGCTCCATGTGGCACACAAGTCAGAATTAATCATCAATTCCAGATCGACGTGACCATTTGAAAAGAATTTCAGATATGTCACTAAATTTTAAAAAATAGATAAAACAAAATGGCAATTATCTTTACTTAAAAACAATAGCATTGGTTAAGAGATTGTTGAAGAGTAGGTGCTTCCAAGGATTTAACCTAGGTTCCCCTCTCTAACACCCACCATGTGGCCTTGTGCGAGGTACTTCTCTGCATGTCTCCCCATTTTTAAAAAGAAACAATAATGTCTGTTCCCAAATTCATTGAAGAAGTCATGTATACCTGTAAAGCCTTTGACAGCATACTTGGAACATGGTAAGTAATTTATAATTGTTCTATCACTATTCTTGAAAACATTATGAACAGTGTTTAAAAATTGGAGAGACCACAATTACTCTGCAGGACTTCTTATTATAGGGTAGTGTGTTGGGTTTAATTCCACCGATGCACCAGCACACACTGGCTGTGGAGAGATACAGGAAGAAGGAAGAGAGCAACCATGGCCTGGGAGTATGCCTGGGGGAGGTTTCTGGTGGACCTCCGTGGAGGAAATCCAAGCCTCCTTTGCAAACAGGAAAGCATGATGTGTGTTTACAGTCTATGTACTCTGGGGTCTCAGACTGTGGTGTCCCTCCCCTTCACACATAACAACAGCCCTCCTACAGTGTAGAAGGACTCTTTGATCTGCAACTGAGATGGAAATTAAGGAGTGGCAAGGCTTGTGGTGAACCAGGAGTTCAGATGCCTTTGAAAGAAGTCATCTCTCAGTTCCAGCCAATTGTTGCCATGTTGAAGTATAAGAAGATCTTCTCATTTTTCAGGAAAGGATAGCAATCAGAACTTGTGTGGGGAAATTTCCCAGGTTGAAAATGCAGGTTAAATTAGATCGTGTGTCTACAAGCCAGTTTCAGCCTGTAGGCAACATTTGTGTGACCCTGGCTTAAAGACTTATGAAATAATCCTCTTGTGGTGCCCTTTGATGTGAGAACACTATTTGCAATAAGTCTGGATACTTTTCTCATAAGATTCTAATAAGTCCCAGTGGAAGAAATTATTTCTGACTTTTCTCTAGAAAAAAATCCATATATTGATTAAAGAAGTGTTACTACCTTAACACCACTCTTCTGCCACTCTTGCTGGCTCAGTCGACAGCTCACCAATTTCTTCAAGGCCAGGAACTTGGGAGTCATGGGCTGTCTGCTTCTCTTTGCCTTCACAGCCATTCTGCAACCAAGCCCTAGAGTTGGCTTCATAGATCCATTGCTCCCACTGACATTTCAGGCCATGCCATCTTCTTGCCTCCTTGACAGTCTACATGTCTCCACCTGACCAGACCCTCCTGCATATTCTACTCAGCAAAGTTACCATCCAAGGCATACATCAGGTAAGACTGTCACTGTCATGCTGAGAATTCAAAGACTCCCTATCACTGACAGGTCAGAATCAGAGCTCCTTGGCATAACACACATACCCAGGTTTTGTTGAGTAATTAGCTGTACTTGGAGTACTGGGGGTATCAGAGGCCAGGAACATCAGGCATGATCCGCATTGTAAAGAACAGTGAATGCCACACTAAGGACTTGGGGTCACATTGTATAGGCAATGGGAGCTTTGATGCACAGAAGAACCTTGTCTGATCTAATTCTGTAAATTTCACCACTCTTGTTTCCTTCATAGCACCTCTTACAGTTTATAATTATTTCATTGACTTTTTTTCCCCATATCTTCCACTAAATTTTGAGCTATGCAAGGAAATGAACCTTGTCTCTTTTGTTCATGTTTCTCTCTCTACTGCCTTATACATGCCTGGAACACAGTAGTATTCAATAAAAGATTATTGCATGAACGAGTAAATGGAATGATGAATGCAGTAATGGATGAATAGAATCAATACAGAATTAACCCTGGGTCCCCTCCAACCTATTTCTCATCATTTCTCTTTGTGTTTAAGATCCTTCTGAAATATATCATAATAAAATGCATATTACTGCAAAGCTCTGAAGCAGCAAGATACAGCATTAGTGACTGGATGTCAATTACATGCATTTTATTGTATAAAGTACAATGTAGGGAAGTAACTAGTAAGTAATTAGAGAAATAAGACCTTCAAAAGTGCACACGTGCCATAATTAATTGAAAAATATGTTCAGCGTTACTGGGAGCATAAATGCCAAGATTTGGTATTCAACTTTGTCTATAAGCATGAAAGATAAAGAGGACTAGCAGTCTTTATTCAGGTGTGATTTCTTTTAAGTCAAATCAAGCAAGTTCTTTAACAATTTGGGCAAACATTAAAATATTATTGGGGTCTTCTATGGGTAGTAGGATTTTTCTCAATTATCCAAGTTTTTAATAAGCATGCATTTCTTTAAAAATCAGAAACACAATAAAATTTTAAGAAATGATTTCCAAGAAGAGAATCAATTTATTATGTGCTGTCTGGAGCCCCTTAATTAATATTTTTAAAATCCTTCCAATACCCTTTTGGTCTTTAAAGTCATGAATTTTTATTTTTGTGTTTGTTTTGTTCTTTTTTTTTTTTTTTCTAGAAACACAAGTTTTCAAAGTAGGTGGCTATCTTGCAAGATCTTCTAGTATAGCTCCCTCCTGTTTCACAGATAGATTTTTTTCATTTACCCAGAGTCCCTCCCTCACTGCATGTGATTCTCATAACTGTCAATCATGGGGATGGGCAGGGTGTGGGGATAGAGAGAGACTGAGGAACAAGATCCAAACTAAACACTCCACTTAGAGTAACTTAAATACTTTGTTCTTCTGGAAATGGTGATTAATTCAGAAGTATTCGCATCATTTGAACAGGACCAGTCAGATTGCTTCTGTTGGTAATGGGATTTTTCTCTTTATTTTCAACTTCAAGTTGTGAGAAGATATTGGTTTATAACTGTCATTAAAACCTTGAGTGATAGATTTGCCTGACTCAACTGCTTAGACTTCCCCCAAAGAGCATTAAGCCAATAAATTACCCTTTTTGCTAAAGGTTTTGATTTATTTTCTGTCATAATGCATCAGAAAGAATTCTTAATAAATAACCACCCATAACTAATGCCACCTGTCCACTTTGTTAAGGTCTCCTCCAAGCATGAGCACTCCCCACAATATTCTTGGACCTACCATTTCAAGGATTATTTAAAAAATAAAACTAGTAGTGAAACCAATCATTCCTTACATTAAACTTAAATTTTCTACTACAATTTAAAGATGTCTATTTCCACCTGAGATAGAATAACAGGACTTGATATATCTTCCTAGAGAAATAGGCAAGAAAAACAGACAAAACATGAAACAAGGATTTCCAAATCAATGGGTATTAGGTAACAAAGGACAGTGAGCCCTGAGATGGTTAAGTAGTGAGGTGAGCTCTATGATGGCCCCAAACTATCACCTTCAGAGAGTTTGCAGGCTATAGCATAAAGAGAGAGAATGCAGACAGAGCACAATAAATTCTCTGAGGTGAGGAAATACAGCTGAGAGTCTGGAGAGATGAAAAGAGACAGAGCTTGCAAGACAGAACTGCACAGGGAGTGAACTGCAGAGGTTCCCTCTTAAATATTCAGCAGAGTACTGAGTAGCATATGTGTTTAAGGAAACTACCCAGGGCTGGGGGAGCCATCTGGCAGATTTAGAGAACAGTGCCCAGTACATACACAGAACTGTGAGCAGAGCCTATTCCCACCAGTCACACTGGCAAAACACACAATTCGTGGCATACTGGCAGAGTGCTCAGGAAAGCCATGCCTCAGTAGTAGAGGATAGATATCCCTAGGCTGATCACTTCTCTGGATCCACCTAAAAAAGAATTATAAAAGCAAGACCCAAAAGGACCAAATGGTTTCAAGGTAACTTAACTGCATCCCAAAGCCAAGTTCAAGGATATTTATAGAAATATAACAAATAATCAGCACCAAACAGAGTAATATTCACAATGTCTGGAATCTAATCAAAGATTATCAGATGTGCAAATAAACAAGAAAACATGATCCATAATTAGAAGAACAATCTATCAACAGAATGGCACAGATGGTATTATAAGCAGGGAAGGACAGTAGAGCATTTAATAGAACGTATTCCAATATGTTCACAAAGGTAGGAAAAGACATGGCAATATATAAAAGACCCAAATGGAGCTTCAGGGAATGAAAACTATAACTTTAGAGACGAAAACTATACTAGTTGGCATCAACAGTGGATTAGACCTTTCAATGGAAAAGATTAATAAAGACTCAGCGATAGAAGTATTTGAAATGAAACAGAATGTAAAAAGAATCCTGCTCACCTGACCCCACCCTCATGAAAGAAGCATCCGTGAGCCGCAGGACAATGAGAAGCAGTTAACAACTATGCAGAATCTTGGGAAGAGACAAGACAGAGAAGGATGTGGGTAGAAGATATATTTGAAGCTGGGCACAGTGGTGCACACCTGTAATCCCATCAGTTCAGGAGGTTGAGGTAGGAAGATCACAAGTTCAAAGCCAGCCTCCGCAGCTTAGTGAGGCCTTAGGCAACTTAGTGAGACCATGTCTCAAAATAAAAAGGGCTGGGGATGTGGCTTGGTGGTTAAACGCCCCTAGGTTCAATCCCCAGTACCAAAAAAGGAAAGAAAACACATTTTAAGAAATAATGACTAAAATTTTTCAAAATTTGATGAAAATGTAACTCTACAGATCAAAGAAACTCAATGAAATCCAAGCATAGGAAACGCAAAGACAAGTTTACTAAGACGCATCACAATCAAATGGGTTAAAACCCGGGGTGGGGGGGGCGGTGGCAATTTTGTAGCAGAAGAGCAAAGACAAGAATTACACCAGACTTCTCCTAGGAAACAGGGAAAGCAAGAAGAGGCTAGAGCAACATTTTTAAAGTATTAGAAGAAAAAACTGTAAACCTAGAATTCTATAGCCACTAAAAACATATCCCAAAACAAGGACAGAATAAGATATTTTCAATGATACAAATACCACAAGAATTCATCACCAGAAAACATGCACTATGAAGAAATGTTAAAGGAAGTCCTTGATATGCTTTGAATATGAGGTGGCCCCCCTAAAGCTCCTGTTAATACAGAAACGTTCCAAGGTGAAATAATTGGATTGTGAGAACTATAACCTAATCTGTCCATCCTAATTTAAATGGACTAACTGGGTGATAACTGCAGGCAGGTAGGGTGTGGCTGGAGGAGTATATCACTGGGGACATACATGGCTTTTTCCCTGTGACCCCTTTCCCCTTTTTCTTCTCTCTACTGCTTTGCTCCCATGAGGGGAGCACCCTTCCCTCCTCCATAGTCTTCTACACATGATTCCACCTCACCTCAGGTAAAAAGCAATGGAACCATAGACTAACCCCCTGAAACCATGAGCCAAAATAAGTTCCCCTCTAAGTTGTTCTTGTGGTGCATTTTGGTCACAGTGATGAAAAGCTGACTAACAGTCCTTTACAAAGAATTAGAATGATACTAGAGAAAATGTTTATCTACACAAAGGAATACAGAGCATTGGAAAATAACAACAAGAGGAAATCTGTAAGTTTTTTTATTATTATTTAGTATTTAAATCACTCTTCTTTCACCTGCTTCCATGACCTCCAATTCCTCATTAAAGCCCTTCATGTAAGTTGAGATCGGTCAAATTCCCTTTCACCCATTTCTCCTTCTAATTTAACAACCTTATAATTGCTGAGGTTTTATTTTTTTCCTTGTGAACTCACTTTCTGCAACTTCTGAACTTGTGCTGTTTTTACTTATACCTCCTTTAGCTTCTCCACACTGTTTTGAATTTTGTAGCCATATGTCCAGAACAAACATCATTTGTACCAACAAACCCATTAAGTGGCATGAATGACACCTGCTCCATTGGAAGATGTCTGGCTGCTTATGACATTTGCACATTATCCTTGCCCTAGAAATTCTTGGTGCACTTTAGCCTGTTAAAGTTTCTCAGAAGGTCATTACTGAAGCATTATATTTTAAGTTATTTATTCCAGCATTTCCCCAACTTATTGACTAGAAGATCCTTGGAACAGTATTTGAAAATTTCTATCCCATTCAATGTCCTCACTCTGCAAGTGAGAAAACTGAAGTCAAGAGTAGTGATTTTCCCAAGATCACACAGGATGTTACATGTCAAAGTAGAGACCAATACTTGAGACCTTGGAATAAGTCCAATGTTCTTTCTTCAGCATTCACCCCCAAATATTGGAATTCCCTTTATAAATTTCATAACTCTTTGTATTAGTCAGCTTTCCATTACCATGACAAGCATCTGAGATAAATCCACCCAAAAAGAGGAAAGATCTATTTTGGCTCACAGTTTCAAGGTTCCAGTCCATGGTCAGTTGGCTCTATTGCTTTGAGTCTGTGGAGAGGCAGCATGTCACAGTGGGAGCATGTGGTGGATCAAAACTGCTGACCTCATAGTGACCAGGTACCAAAGAGGTAGGTGGACAGGATCCCAATATCCCTTGAATGGCTCACCCCTGTAGGACCTAAGACTTCCCACCAGGTCCAACCTCCTTAAATAAAGGTTTCTGCCACTTTCCAATAGCACCAAGCCCAGAAACAAGCCTTTAACGCATGGGACTTTGGGGAACATTCCAGCTCCAAACTATAGAACCTTTCATATGAGTCTCGTAGACTATAATTCTGCCCTTTACTCTCCAGCTTGGATGTGGTTATTCTCCCCACCCCACAGCACAAACCTCTACAATTCTGTGAATCTGTGCATGTGTGGGCATTTGAACAAAACGCAAATCTTTAGGTCATCAGTTTGTGCAGGGAGAGCAAGCCCATTGTGAAACTGTCATTGAGAAGACAGTGCTGTGCCTCCTCAGAGGTGGCAGTTCTGCTTGGAATTGGCAGCCACTTCCCTGTCATCACTTCATTACTTCCCAGCTCAGCTCAGAAGGCAGCCCTGGCTCTGCTGGAGTGACAGATGCTGTGCTGAGCAGAGCCCCTAGCCCACCCCACCCTGCCAACTCACTTCAAGCGAAAGCTGAGTGAAAGGGGCAGATGTGGAGCCCAGACTATTTTGACAGGAGGTTCGCTGGCTCTTTCTCTCCCTCCCCCCACCCCGCCCCAAGATTTCCATGTGTTTGGGTATATTATTTCTGTTCTCAATGAAAAGCAAAGAGGAACAACAAGAAATGATTCTGAGTGGGTTGTCAAGGCACCTGGGAGGAAATGCACAAAAAGAAAACCTCGGAGGTTTTCAGTATTAAAAATGGTTAGTAATCAGACCCTCCCAGCTCTGATTTGCTCATCCGTGCTGGGCATTGTGATTAAGGAGAGGCAGTGGAGAGATGTGATTTTTATAAGATGCCTGCTGATTAAGCTTGATGGTCAGAAAATGCATCTTAAAAAGAATCCTGATCCTCTAGTTGGGGAAAAAAATAACCCCTAAGGACACATTTGATTATGAACAGGAAGCCCCCTAGGAACAGATAGCCCAGATAAGAAGGTTGGGCATAGAGGAGATAAATTGCTCTGCATAAAGACAGGGAGTTTAGGATTTGGCCAGAAATGGCTCCCTAGTAGATAGAAGTGGGGTAGGAGAGATTGACCACAGGAGGAATGAGATTGAGGGGGAGGGAGGGACAGCACTCAACAGAAGGACAGGAGCTAAGGAAGGAAGCTCAACCAGTGAGAAATTTCCACTGTAGAAATGACAACACAGGCACTGCAGTGATGGTTTGGATCTGAGGTGTCTCCCAAAATCTCACAATGCAAGAGGTTCAGAGGAGAAATGATTGGGTTGTGAGAGTCTTCACCCAATCAGTGATTTAATCCCCTAACAGGGATTAACTGAGTGGTAACTGAAGTGGTAGGGTGTCGCTGAAGGAGGTGAGCATTGGGGGATGGCTTTGAGGTACATAGTTGTATCTGGAGAGTGGAGTCTCTCTTTCTGCTTCCTGATCACCATATGAGCTGCTTCCCTCCAACACAGTCTTTCACCATGATGTTCTGCCTCACCTTGAGCCCCAAGGAATGGAGCCAGCCTCTTATGGATTGAGACCTCAGAAACCGTGAGACCCTAAATAAACCCTTCCTCCTCTACAATTGTGCTGGTCGGGTCTCTAAGTCACAGCAGCAGAAAAGCTGACTAAAATATGTGACCTGTCCCTTCTCTCACCCCAAACCTCGATAGAAGTCTATGACCTGCAGCATCCCGAATTAGCAATATTTGGAAGGCTTAAAGGCAAACAGGCTGCCTGTTCGACTCACAGCGAGAACAGTAATAGAAAGAGATGACCATGAAGTCAAAAGCCAGCTGGATCATACAGTGGCATGTGTCCAGTCTCTAGACCACTTTTATTTTTATGTTAAATGGAAGACAAGAACTGAGAACTGGTGGTAACTTGGTCACCAAAATGGTATCTCATTTAATTCTCATACCAAGGTTCTGCAGAATCATTATTCTTATGTTACAAACAGGGACACCTCCCTTCATAAAGGTTGTTGTGTCTCTGAAGACTGCTTAGCCTTTTTAGGAGAATAGCCAAGCCAGATGGCATGCCCCGCTCCAGCCCACTCCAATACGTGTGCTTTTAACCAGTCTGCTTGTGATAAAACCTGTATACCCCCAGACTCAATTCTGGGCCTCCTTGATGGTAGGGAGTGTGACTTCTTTATTCTATAATGCTTGGCCAATACCTGGCATGTAGCAGGTACTCAATGTGTGTGCGCTAAGTTGGAACATAAAAATGAAATTAGAATCTACAAATTTTGTCATGCAGATAGCTCAAAAGTAAATTAATTTGCCTGTAGTCATATAGAAAGAATGTGATGCCTGTGATGTGACCCCTATGTGCCCCACTATGTGTCTACTATATGCCAGCTTGAGCTAACCAGGTGGATAGCCAAGTCAAAAGCTGTGATGACAGCCCAGACATCCTGGTGCCAGGGGAGCACAGAGCAGGGTAACCATCTGAGCGAGAGGAAGAAAGGGTAAGAACTAGATTCTTGGCAGGTAACACCTGACAATTGACAGGTGAATGAAAGGCAGCTCAGTCCCAAGTCTAGTAAAAGCCAAGGCTGAAGCAGGGAGGGATAGGAGGAAGCACTGACTTTTTTCTCTAGCTAACATGGGTCAGGTCTTTGTTAGACAGAAAAGAGAGAAGCACAGAAGTGCTTCTCCATTGGCCCAGACCTACCTGTCTGAGCTTGAGTCTTGGGAACCAGCCACCCTCACTCTATGGTGTATAATCAATTTGAGAGACCCAGCCTCTTGCAAGTTCTGAGCAGCCAGACACTGAGGGCTGCACTGTCTCATATGATGGCCACTAGCCACATATGGCAATTTAAATTTCAACTAAATTTTTTTTTAATTTAAATTTTCTCACCCCCATTGGCCATGCTTCAAGTGTTTGATAGCTGCTTGTGCTAGTAGCCACCCTCACCGGACAGCACAGATGCGGAATGTTTTCATCACCGCAAAAACAACTGTCAGACTCTGCTCCCCGGGGGCTCCTTTGCCCTCCCAGGATAGCCCGAACTCTGACCAGGAGGTATGTAGCCTTTTGTCTCTGAACACCTTGCTGTTCCAATCTGCTGGCTTCCCATCTGGGAAGTTTGAGTGTGGATTGCACCTTCCTGAATGCGTTAGATTGGCTATCTCCATTGCCTCTGAACCCTCATAGGGGATATCAGGCTCCCACACAGTGTTCTAGCTCTCCTCCCCACCCATGTTCCTGCACATGGCTGTTCAGGTTCTTCTCTAGCTGGGCAGTCTACACAGCAGATCTTCCAATGAAACATACTTTCCCCCAAGAGATACCTTTGTGAGGTAATTCTCTGAGCAAGCCACATACATAACCCCATAGCAAAGAGCAAAAAGACATTGAGCGAAAGTGACAAAAGTTCTAAAATCCTACAGATGCACCTTGGTTGATGTTCTTTTCCAGTGAGATGATAATCAGAAAACCTCCTGGCTTCTCCAGGTGGCTTTTATCTCCAAGGTTCATCTTGCAGGCATGCCACATCCTATGGAGGGCTCTAGCTACCAACTCCTTCCTTTCTCACTCTGCCTCATTCTCAGCATCCATATGCCTCAAGACTGACCCTTGTCTCATGTATACTGTGTTAGCTTTTTGTTACTGTAACAGTCAAGCTAAACAACTTATAAAGAGAAAAGTTTTATTTTAGTTCATGGTTATGGAAGTTTCAGTTCATGACTGGTTGGTCCCATTGGTTTTGGGCCTGTGACAAGGCAGCACATCATGATGGAAGTATGTGGCAGAGCAAAACAGCTCACTTCACAGCCAGAAGCAAAGCCCCTTCAAGGTCACACTCCCAATGACCTGAAGACCTGCCACTGTCGGGACCTTACACTGCTTTCTGGCTGCTTGCCACATTGCCATGCCCTGTTACAGAACCTAGGCTAAGCAGGGGGCATGGCTTTGAGAACTGAAACCACCCCAAGGATAGGCCAATGGCTCTGCCAATGGCATCCGCCCATGCTCCTATGTGTCCCTATGATCTTTCTGTTGATTGGCCCATGTCCTATATAAGACCGTCCAACTTCCTCAATAAACCGAATTCCAGCATTCTACTGACTGGGCTCCCCTACATGGCTCTAAGTCTTTTGAAGGGAGGGGAGAAGGCGTCGGCGGCCTTTACTTTCCCAATCCAGTATCATCGTTGAGGTAGGCCCCTCTGGCCTCTTTTACAAGGGAGGTCCATCCCGGGTACAGGGGGGTGGGGCTAAAGACCTCAACCCCTTATAATAATTCGACATGCCACTAAGACCCATACCCTAAATTTTCCAACACCTTCCAACATCAATAGCATCAAGCTGGGGAGTAAGTCTTTAATACGAGGAGAGGCTCTTGCTAAGTTGCTTAGGGCCTCACTAAGTTGCTGAGGCTGGCCTTGAACTTGCGTTCCTCCTGTCTTAGCCTCCCAAGTTTCTGAGATTACAGGTGTGTACCACCATGCCTGGCTCCATCAGCTTTCTTAAGAAGGAGGTTTTCCATACAGATGTAATAACAATGATATTTATGGAATGTTCTTGTTTGAGTGCTAGGCATTATGTGGGTGCCTTGGCACTACCTCTTACAACAACTCTGCAAGGCAAGTAGTGTTAGTTCCACACTTTCTGATGAGGAAACTGAGGCTCACATAAGTTGAAGATTTTAGGTAGCAAAAGCAAAGCTAGAATGAGTATGTGGGAGCATCTGGATCATGACTGACCTTTCACTGGCCCAGACTTTCTATATTAATGACTCAGAGAGGCTTAATATGTTAGAACTGCGGGACAGATTTGTTTTCTTTTCATAAAGTTCTGGAAATGAATGTTAATTCAAAGACCATCTTTCTAATGGTAAATTTATAGACACCTTGATAGGTAGAGGAGTCATATTTTGGGGCAGCAATCTGCCTGGTACCCCTCAGCCAGCCCCCAAGTGGCTCTGGGTAGGTACCACAATGCCCCAGCCTTACCTACCTCTCCCTTGAATCAAAGTGGGAGCAGAGAGATGGTGTCATATAGCCCCCCATCCCCCCGCATCCCAGAGTAGAAATGGCGTTCCAATTCTTTTCCACCCAGGGTAATATTCCAAAGTCAGGGAAAGATAGCAGTCAGTGAGAGCCAGGTTGAGGGAAAATCAATTAAAAAGTTAGTTGTTTTTCCAAAAATAAAATGCTTTGCCCACAGAACGAAGGCTCCCAGTTTTAGGAAAATGGGTTCTAAGCAGAAATCTTTGTTCAACTAGAATCTTTTGGTTCTTATAGAGATCTTTAGATGATAACAGAATCTTTGTGTGTCTGGAGTAAACAGAGAACACCATAATTACTTGCATATATGCAAAGTGAATAGTCTGCTCATCTGGAGCCAGAAATAAATTCAGTATGAATATCAACAACAAATAGAAAAGGGGCATCAAGAAGACATTGAACTAGAAACATCGGTGTGCCGTATCAGCAAGCATGCACACAGAAGTCCAGGGCTCAATCTCTCATGCCAGCATATGCTTTCCTGCCTGGGGATGCGTTAGGCTGATGATGTCACATCATTTAAGCTCCCTCATCTGCTGGTCTCATGGGTGGGAGGTAAGAAAGGAGGTAACATTTATTATACCCAGATTATAAAAAAACTTTTGCAATAAGATACTTCATGCAAATTTTAAAATAGCCTTGCCTTATTAAGACTGGCCTTATTTCTTGTTCACACTTTATCTAGGAGGAAATGGGTTTTGGGGAACAGAACTGATTTGTGCTAGTTCTTATGACTAAATGTCAGAACTTGGACTTTAATCCAGATTCAATGTATTTCCAAGCCCATGTTCTCCCCGCCCATACCATGGTGAAGGGGATGTTTTTAGCTGGGACATAAGAATCAATTTTCAAACTTCAGCTCCACTACTAATTACCAGTGTGAGATGAGCTAAATCTCCTCTCCCAGAGCCCATTTATTCATTTGTACAATGATGCTGGCTTCAATCTTATCTGCAAATAGTTTCTTCTAATGGTCTGTGGTTTTATTACCTTAAGCAGCCACTGCTGGTCTCATACACAGGACGACTGTTTCCTTCGTTTGGCTTTTCCCTTCACATTGAACTGAGGGTCCACCAAGGAAACAAGGGAAATATTGGTTATACTTGGGATTTTTCAACTTTACAATGGTGCAAAAATGATGTGCATTTGTACAAAGAAACTGCACTTTGAATTTTGGTCTTCTCCCAGGCTATAAGTATGCAGTGGAAAATAATCTTTCATGTTGCTGGGCAGCCACAGCAAGCTGCAGCCCCGTGAGCTACTCAATCACAAGAGGGAACAACTAACACTGCACTGTGCTGCTAACACTGCATTTTTAGGTTATTTTCAGCTTATGATGGGTTTATCAAAATATAAGCCCTTGTAAGTCAGGGAGCAAACGTGCAATGTAATTACATCCACATATCTGCTACTCAAGTTCAAGAAAATGACCTTTAACTTCGAAGACCTCCATATGCCGCTTCCCATCCCATCCTCTGAGCTATGGCCACTAACCCATATAGCTTCTGTATTTCTCCTGGTGCACATGTGTAGGGAGTCTCTGAGCTACCTGTGTGGAGTGAATACGCTGGTTCACAATAGTGTGAACTCAAATTTATTGGGTAATGCCATTTATTTCAAAGTGCTGTTCTGTTTTACGGTACTTAGAATTTTACCAATGTTATGAGCTAAAAATGATAGCATTATGGTTTTACTTTGTATTTTCATGATTATGAGTAGCTTAGATATTTTTTGAAGTTATGAGTCATTCTAATATTGTTTGCAATGTCCATGTCTTGGTTTCTTAGCATTTTTCCCCTAGTTTGTGGTTCTCTATTCTGGGTTCTAGTCCCTTATCAGGTATAAAAGTCATAAATATCTTCTGCATATCATGGTGTCCTTCATTCCCTTTATGATGTCTTTTTTAAATTATTTTTTATTCTAAGATGATATAAATGACAGCAGAATGCATTACATTTCATATTACATATATAGAGCACTTTTTTACAAATCTCTGGTTGTATGCAAAGTATATTCACACCATTCGTGACTTCATACATGCACTTAGGGTAATGATATTCATCTCATTCTACCATCTTTTTTTTCCTTCACCCTTTTGCCCCTCCCTTCCCCTCCCTGCCCATTGGCCATTCTAGTAGTCCTCTAATCCTCCTATGCTCCCCATCACAACCCGACTGTGAATTGGTCTCCTTATATCAGAGAAAACATTTGGCATTTGGCTTTTTGGGATTGGCTAACTTCACTTAGCATTATATTTCTCTAACTCCCATCCATTTTCCTGCAAATGCCATGATTTTATTCTGTCTTATTGCTGAGTAATATTCCATTGTGTGTATATACCACATTTTCTTTATCCATTCATCTACTGAAGGGCATCTAGGTTGGTTCCACAGTTTAGCTATTGTGAATTGTGCTGCTATAAACATTGATGTGGCTGTGTCCCTGTAGTATGCTGTTTTCATGTCTTTTGGGTAAAGACCAAGGAGTGGGATAGCTGGGTCATAAGGTGCTTCCATTCCAAGTTTTCCAAGGTATCTCCATACTGCTTTCCATATTGGATGCACCATTTTGCAGTCCCACCAACAATGTATGAGTGTGCCTTTTTCTCCACATCCTCTCCAACATTTATTGTTGTTTGTGTTCTTAATAGCTGCCATTCTGACTGGTGTGAGATGAAATCTTAGAGTGGTTTTGATTTGCATTTCTCTAATTGCCAGAGAGGTTGAGCATTTTTTCATGTATTTATTGATTGATTGTATATCTTCTTCTGAGAATTGTCTGTTCGGTTCCTTGGCCCATTTATTGATTTGGTTATTTGTTTTTTTTTTTTTTTTTTTTTTTTTTGTGCTATGATTTTTGAGTTCTTTATATATTCTAGAGATTAGTGCTCTATCTGACGTGCATGTGGTAAAAATTTGTTCCCAATAGTAGGCTCTCTGTTCACCTCACTGATTGTTTCTTTTGCTGAGAAGAAGCTTTGTAATTTGAGTCTATCCCATTTATTGATTCTTGGTATTAATTCTTGTGCTACAGGATTCTTATTAAGGAACTTGGGCCCTAATCCAACATGTTGGAGATTAGAGCTTACTTTTTCTTCTATTAGGTGTAGTGTCTCTGCTCTAATTCCTAGATCCTTGATCCACTTTGAGTTGAATTTTGTGCATGGTGAGAGATATAGGTTTAATTTCATTTTGTTGCATATGGATTTCCAGTTTTCCCAGCTCCATTTGTTGAAGAGGCTATCTTTTCTCCAACGTACATTTTTGGTGCCTTTGTCTAATATAAGATAACTGAAATTATATGTGTTAGTCTCTGTGTCCTCTATTCTGTACCATTGGTCTACCAGCCTATTTTGGTGCCAATACCATGCTGTTTTTGTTACTATTGCTCTGTAGTATATAATATATAATTCAAGGTCTGGTATAGTGATGCCACCTGCTTCACTCCTCTTACTAAGGATTGCTTTAGCTATTCTGGGTCTCTTATTTTTCCAGATGAATTTCATGACTGCTTTTTCTATTTCTATGAGGAATGTCATTGGGATTTTGGTTGGTATTGCATTAAATCTGTATAGTGCTTTTGGTAGTATGGTCATTTTGACAATATTAGTTCTGCCTATCCAAGAACAGGGTAGATCTTTCCATCTTCTAAGGTCTTCCATAATTTCTTTCTTTAGTGTTCTGTAGTTTTCATTGTAGAGGTCTTTCACACCTTTATGATGTCTTTAAGTGACCATGATTTATTACTCTAGCAGTGAATTGAATAATCCTTTAAGGATACTGTTTCATGTTTTTGTTTGTTTGTTTGTTTGGTTTTGGTTTTGGTTTTGGTGGGGGGTGCTCTTAAGACATCTTTCTTTGCAGAACTTTTTGTTAAGAAGGTAAAGATATTTATCCTAGGGGCTGGGGTTATAATTCAGTGGTAAAGCACTTGCCTTGCTTATGTGAGGCACTGGGTTCAATCCTCAGTACCACATAAAAATAAAGAAAATAAAGATATTGAAAAAAAAATTTATCCCACATTGTCTTCTAAGTTTTATAGTATTGTCACTTATGCTTAGATATTTAATCCATCTTGAATTTTATTTTTGTCTATGATGTGAGGTAGAGATTCAGTATTACTATTTCCATATGAGTAATAAATTATTGCAGGCTCATTTATTAAATGCATGCAGAGATTTGCCCCTGATGCCCCTGAGCTATCTATTCTGTTATATTAAACAATTCTTTATATGCTAGTAGAGCTGACATAATAAATTTTGCTATCTGGTAGGAAAACACCCTTATTTCATGTTTTTCTGAGGACTTCTATTTCTTTTTTCAGTGTTCTATAATTTTCATTGTAGAGGTCCTTCAACTCTTTTGACTCTTTTGATTCCCATGTTTTTTTTTTGTTTGTTTTGTTTTAGTTTTGTTTTTCTTTTAGTGGCTATTGTAAATTGAATAGCTTTCCTAATTTCTTTTTCAGCAGATTCATCGTTGGAGTATAGTAACATGATTGATTTATGAATGCTGATCCTGTATCCTGCTACTTTGCTGAATTCATTTGTGGGCTCTTTAAGTCTTCTGGTGAGATTTTGGGTCTTCCAAACATAGGATCATGTCATCAGCAAACAAAAAATTTGAGCTCTTCTTTTCCTATTTGTATTCCTTTAATTCCTTTTTTTTTTTTTTTTTTTTTTTTTTTTGCCTGATTTCTCTGGCTAGTTTCAAGAACTATGTTGAATAGGAGTGGTGAAAGTGAGTATCCTCAGCTTGTTCCTGTTTTCTTACAGAAAATGCTTTCAGTTTTTCTCCGTTCAGAACAATGTTGGGTTTGTCATATACAGCCTTTACAATGTTGAGGTAACTTTCTTCTATGCCTAGTTTTTCTAGTGTTTCAAACATGAATGGATGCTGTACTTCATCAAATGCTTTTCCTACTTCTATTGAGACAATCATGTGATTCTTGTCTTTAACTGTATTTATATGGTGAATTACATTAATTGATCTGCATATATTGGACCAACCTTGCATCCCTGGGGATGAAACCCACTTGATCATGGTGCACTATCTTATTAATGTGTTTTTGTATGCTGTTTACCAGTACTTTATTAAGAATTTTTGCATCCATGTTCATCAAGTATATTGGTCTGAAGTTTTCTTTCCTTCATATGTCTTTGCTTGGCTTTGATATCAAGGTGATGCTGGCTTCAGAGAATGAGTATGGCAGTGTTCCCTCCTTTTCTATTTCCTAGAGGAATTTGAGGAGGATTGGTATTAGTTCTTCTTTAAAAGTCTAGTATAACTCAGTTGAGAATCCATTGGTCCTGGGCTTTTCTTTTCTGGAAGGCTTTTGATAGCTGCTTCAATTTCATTATTTGAAATTGATGTGCTGAAGTTTCTACATCCTCCTACTTCAATGTGAGTAGGTCATATGTCTCTAGAAATTTGTTAGTATCTTCAAGATTTTCTAGCTTACTGGAGTATAAATTCTTAAAATAGTTTCTGATGGTCCTCTGGATTTAAATTGTATCTATGTGATATTTCCTTTTTTATCTTGAATTTTGATAATTCGAAATTTTCCCTCTTTCTTTTGGTTAATTTGGCTAAGGGCTTATTGTTTATCCTTTCAAAAAAAAAAAAAAAACCCAACTTTTTCGATCTTTTGTACTTTTTAACTGTCAATATCTCAATTTCATTGGTTTCAGTTCTGATTTTGTTTCCTGTTTGCTACTGATTTTGGTGTTGTCTTGTTCTTTTTCTGGGACCTTGTTATGAAATGTTAGATTATTTATTTGGTATCTTTCTAGTCTTCTAGTTCATAATGCTATGAACTTTCCTCTTATAATAGTGTTTGTACTGTCCCAGAGATTTTGATATGTTGTATCAATATTCCTATTTTTCTTAAACATTTTTATTTTTTGGTTGTAGGTGGACACAATACCTTTATTTAACTTTTATGTGGTGCTTAAGATTGAACCCAGTGCCTCACACATGCTATGTGAGCACTCTTCCTTTGAGCCACAACACCAACCCTCACTATTCTTATTTACCATTAAGTATTTTTTAAATTTCTTTCCTGATTTCTTTTGCTATACATTCATCATTCAAAAGTGTATTATTTAATCTCCAGGTGTTAGAGTGGTTTTTATTAATTTCTAATGTCATTCCATTATGATCGATGGTATTGTCTCTATTTTCCTTTTGTAGTACAAAGAATTGCTTTGTGGCTTAAGATGTGGTCTACTTTAGAAAATGTTCCATGTGCTCCTGAGAAGAAATTAAATGGAGGAAATATTCTATAGATGTCTGTTAGGTCCAAATTATTTATTGTATTGTATTTATTTATGTAGACTCCTTACTTAGTTTAGGTTTGGATGATTATCCAGTGGCAAGAGAGGCATGTTAAAATCACCAAGTATTACTGCATTGTGTTATTTGATTCTTAATATTGAGAAGGGTTGTTTGATAAGCATAGATACTCCATTATTTGGGACATAAATATTTACAAACATTTCTCTTGCTGATGTATGATTCTCTTAAGCAGTATGAAACGACCTTGTCTCTTCTGTTTAATTTTGGCTTGAAGTCCACTGTATCTGCTATGAAAATAGCTACTAATGCTTGTTTACAAGTCCTATTTGAATGATGTTTCTTTCTCATCCTTTCACCTTCAGTCTATTGAGTCTTTGCCTGTGAGAAAGGTCTTGCAGACAGCACACTGTTGCATCTTATTTTTAAATCCTATCTGCCAACCTATGTCTTTTGATTGAAGAATTGAGACCATTAGCATTCAATGTTATTATTCAGAGATCATTTTTATTTCCTGCCATTTTGATTTATTTATAATGTTTACATTGGACTTGATTCCCCTTTAACTATTTTCTAGTGCAATTCTTCCCTATGCTGTTTTTCCTTTCATTTTTCATTTTTTCTTCATGAAATATTTTATTGAGTATGTTTTGTAGTATAGGTTTTCTAGTTATAAATTCTTTTCACTTTTGTTTATTGTGGAAGGTTTTGTTTCATCTTCAACTCTGAAGCTTAATTTTGCTGAGTATAGTAACCTTGGTTGGTACCTATTCTTTTTCAGAGCTTGGTATACAATATTCCAAGTCCCCTTGCTTTTAGTGTCTATATTGAGCAATCAGTTGAAAATCCATATGGGTTTACTCCTAAATGTGACTAGTTGCTTTTCTCTTGAAGCTTTTAAAACTCAATCCTTATTCTGTATGTTAAAGCATTTTCATAATAATATATCTTAAAGTGGATCTATTGTGATTTTGCATATTTGGAGACCAATATGCCTCTTGTATTTGAACTTCCATCTTATTCTTAAGGTTTGGAAATTTTCTGATATTTCCTTTAAAGGATTGTGCATTCCTTTAGTTTGTGCTTCAAAGCCTTCATCTATCCCCATGAATGCTAAATTTGTCTTTTTTTTTCAATGTTATCCCAGATATCTTGAATATTCTGTTGATGGTCTCAACATCTTTTCTTTATGATTGACTTTATTTTCAAGATTATATATTTTGTCTTTGTGGCCTGAAAAATCTATCTGCAAAATAGTCTAATCTATTGATGACACTATTCATTGAATTTTTAATTTGGTTTATTGATTCTTTCAAGGATTTCCATTTGGTTTCTTTTCAGAATCGCTCTTTATTGAAGTGATCTTTCACTTCCTGCATTTTCTCTCTGATTTCACTTCTTACATCTTTTAACTGATAGAACAATTTCTCTATGGACTTTCTAAATCCTTTCCCTGGCATTTTCTCCACTGTGTTGTCAATGAAGTCTGTGGTTGAAGCATTATGGGCTGTTTGGGATGGTTTGTTCCTTTGTTTTTTCATATTGTTTGTATTTCTATCCATCTTTTGGTATAGCTCTCACTTCTTTTAAGTGAAGGCCTACTTTGCAAGCTTCTTTCTCTTAAGAGCCCTGGGTTGGGTGAATATCCAGATAATGATATTTTAAGTCAGCGTGTGACCTCTGCTGATCTCAATATCAGTGCCACTTCAGAGACACCACTGAGCCCTGTTGACTATAACCACTTCGGAGCCAAGCCTCATTCTATTCAACCTTGTAAGAAACAAAAACTTGTTGCAATTGTTCTCCATAGTTTCTTAAATTTAGGTATGAACTTGTAATAAAGTTCTCTCAATTCTGCTTTTCCTTTGCTGCCTCCTTTCTGTGTTGTGAGGAAATTGGACTCGCTGCCTAATTCACTTCCATCATCTTCAAATGCATCTACATTTATTTTTAACCTTCTGTGGATGCCATGGTCTGGGGAACATCCTCTCCTCTTCAGCACCTTTTGGAAGTAGTTGAATGAGGGAACAAGCAGGTGTCGGGGTCTATATCCAAATTGATTGATATTGTAATATTTTCCTCTTTGTTTCTTCTCTGTAGCTTCTGTAATTTGCCAATAGCTAGTTTCCTATGCCTTCTCACTTTGTTCTTGGTGGTAGTTTCACACAATCAATCTTGACATTCTTGATCTCTATTTAATCAATTTTTACGCCTTATTTCCTTCAATGATGGCAGGGGGTGGTTATTCCACTGTTATTTACATACCTGACGTAGATTGATTTTTGGCTTAATGTGCACATTTTAGAATAAAAAGGGGGAAATGCTTAGCTCTCTAGACCTGCTTTAACTATACTCCATATGCTATTTGTGGTATATTTTTGTCTTATTTTTTTTTTTCAGATTGTCATCATAAATACTTTGGCTCATGGATTATTTAAAACAGTGTTTCTTCATTTTGTATCGATTTCCAACTTATGGGTATGCCAGGTACTATTCTAGGCATCTGAGTTACATTGGTGAACAAAGCACAGAAAAAGGTTCTGCTTTCCTAGAGCTCATATTTTATTATCAATTCTCAGAAATGTCTTATGTGTGAATAGAATGCATATTCATTTGTGGGGTGTAGTTGTCCTATATCTGAGCATTGTCAAGATTGCTTTTCTTATTACTCAAATCATGCATTTTTCTTACTGATCTATTGGCCTGCTTATTTTATCAGTTTTGAAGAGAGATGAGTTAAAATTCCCTCCTGTGGTTTGGGTTCATCTGTTTCTCATATTTCTACTTCCTACCCTAGAAGGCATATCCTTTTGAAAGACAACTAATGCTCTCGAATGAAGAAACATGTCCTATCTCACACAGTATGTAAAGGATGAATCCAGAATTCCAATCTATTTGCTTATTATCTATTATGACAATGGTAATTGTGCAACTGCTGTCATCTGTTTTGCCTAACATCTTCACCTAATCCCAACCCCTCCTTTGGGAAATCCTGAGTCCCACTTTCACCAAATTACCGGGGCTCCCTGCTGTAATCCATTGACACTCTAATCAGCAGCAAATGTGCCCAGAACTAGCCATCACAGTATCCTGGAAAAAAAAAAACCAAACCCAGGTCAATGAAGACCTAGTTCATTGACTTGGAGTCAGATGTATCTCTTTGCCATATTGTTTTCCAATACTCCTAGCCAAGGTATGTTATGGAGTCAATCTGTGCCTAGTTGTTTGTCAAGAACATTTTTTCTTCTATATTAATCTCATCTGAAGACGTCCTATGTTTTCTTTTTCTCTATGGCTAAAATTCATTAACTTCCATTTTATCTAGTTTTAAAAATATTTTTAGTGCCATCTGGAATTTACCACATTGTAGTATAAAGTGTGGTTTATTTAAAAAAATCATTAAGCAGTATCACTTGCCAGGAACTGTGCTAAGAGGAATTATGAATTTGGGATGGAATAAGACATATGTCCCATCTGTAAGGATACAATACAGTATAAAGAAAATGTCAATGATTGTGCATGTGTGTAATGTAGGGGTAGTGGGAGCATGGGTAGTGGGGGTGCAGTTCACTCAGTCAAGGGGTAGGCTTCACAGAGGAGGTGACATTTGAGTTACATCTTGAACTAGATCAAGTAGATCAAGAAAACCATATTCTAGGAAAAAGAAGAAACAACTCCAGAGAGAAGAAATGTGTGTTGTCCTCCACAATTTTTTTTTTCTTTTTTGGATTTCTCATTGACACTCTAATCAAGGCTCACAAATAAGTGTTATGGACAGAGAACCAAAGTGAACAAATTCTTTCCTTAATAAATCCACTCAAAACTAGGTTCCATAATTAGTATAATGTAAATGTTAGCAATCAATCATGAATAACAAAAGAATGTACAGGTGAGAGACTTGCTCACCATTAGTGCTTTGACTGGACAGCTTTGGGAAGGAGTGGATACCTGGAGGTGAAGCAGGCAGGGCAGGTGCTAAAATGTTAGCAGTGCATTAGAACCAATGGAGACATAAAAAAATTCCAAATCTCAGAGAAAACCCCTCTGAGGGTGGGAAACTTCAGGATCTTTTAAATTCCCAAGTAATTCCATTATGGAAACAAATTTGAGAATAACTGCCATAGAGACTTTTGATAGAAAAAGCCAAATTCATTACCCATGTAAAGGGCTGGAGGGTAATCTAAATTGCACTTCCTGGGAAGAAGATTTTCCTAGGCAAGAGGGAGTATCTGAATACAGTCTGGTGAATAAGCAGATGCCAAGAGGGAAGACTACAGGGTCAACACAGAACCTCACACTCCAGGGACAGCTCAGCCAAGAAAGATGGGCTCAGAGTCAGCTGCAACCCCCCCCCCCCCCCACTTAATCAGTTCCCACAGCATGGTGCCAAATCTATTCAGAAATGGTCATTTTAAAATATTCATTTCCACTTTTTAAATAAATGGATAAGAATTACAGCTGTCAAAGCAATCAGCGTAACAACTAAGTCAGCTTAATTTTGTTTAATTCAGCTCTTTCCCCCAGTTATTAAATATGCATACAACAAAAGAAAAACAGCATCTAGGTATTAAAAATCAATGAAATTATATTATGCTGTATTAAAAAGAGCATGCCTAAGTAAACAGAATATTGTGTATCATTACCATTTATTTGAAAGTCATTTTGACAACATTGTGAGTAAAGTAATTAGAGTTTCCAGTTTGAGGGAACTGAGCACAGAAAACATTTGCTTTGAAAGCAATGCCAATACAATGCTATCCTGATCTCTTAATTAAAAAAAGAAAAATCTTATCTCTTAGTTATACAACAATGACTCAAAATCTTAAGAGAATAAGTCTTCAACTCTTGCATTCATTCAAAATTCTAAAATCCCTCTCATGAGAGGAAATATAAAAGGAGTTTCCAAGACCGTTCCGTACCATAATATTCTTTTCAACTTGGAATGCAAAAATGTATTTGTCCTGACATAGTGCTTTGAAATAAAAACCAATTCAAGAGTGGAATGAAATTTAAAAGTAGCTCCTCTTTTTCTGCTCTGAGAGCAATTTTACTGATTTAAATTAGGAACTTGTAGTTGGGGGCTGGAGAAAGGGAAGGAAGAAAAGAGAAGTAGGCACTCTGACCTCGTACTGATTCTCAGCTGCCCTTTAATAGAGGTTGAAGACTGAAAATTTCTGGGGCCAAAACAAAAGTAATAAAGTAGAAAACATTTTTTTTTTTTTTAAATAACCACACATAACTAAGTATATCTGTTTCCTCTTAGGCAAAGTAACATTACAAAAGACAGTTATATTTCAAAACATTTCACCTCTAAACAGAAAAGAAACAAGGACCAATTTACAACTTTAAAATATTTAAATGACAGTCAGGTGTGGTGGTGCATGTCTATAATCCCAACAGTTTGGGAGAATGAGGCAGGAGGATAGAGAACTCAAAGCTAGCCTCAGCAACTTACCATGACCCTAAGCATCTTAATGAGACCCTATCTCAACATAAAAAATTAAAAAGGGTTGGGAATGTGGCTCAGTGGCTTAGTATCACTGGGTTCAGTCCCTGGTACAAACAAACACAGAAACAAATAATAAACGATCCATAACCCAAAAGTACTCTGGTTAAAAATTACCTTTTGACCCAACTATCCCACTCCTTGGTCTATACCCAAAGGACTTAAAATCAGCATACTATAATAATGCAGCCACGTCAATGTTTATAGCAGCCCAAATTCACAATAGCTTAACTGTGGAACCAACCTAGATGCCCCTCAATAGATGAATAGATAAAGAAGCTGTGGTACATATACACAATGGAATATTACTCAGCATTAAAAAGAATAAAATTATGGCATTTGTAGGTAAATGGATGGAGTTGGAGAACATCACGCTGAGCAAAGTAAGTCAATCATAAAAAAAACAAAGTGGTAAGTGGATGCTGATCCATAATGGGAGTGGGAGGCATGGGAAGAATGGAGGAACTCTGGGCAAAGGAGAGGAGGAAAGGGGAGGGGGCATGGGACAGGAAAGATGGTGGAATGAGATGGACATCATTACCTAGGTACATGTATGACTGCATATATGGTACAATGCTAAATCATGAACAACTAGAGAAATGAAAAAGTTGTGCTCCATTTGTGTACAATGAATCAAAATGCATTCTGCTGTCATACATACCTAATTAAATAAACAAATAAGTTTTAAAAATATAAAGTTTTGAAAAAATTACCTTATTTGTTTTTTATCTGTTTGCTCCTTGCAAGACTCACTGAAGCAATGCCTTCCAAGAGTCAAAACAGGAACTATGAATAATTAGTTCCAGTACTGAAATAACCCAAATGTGCCCAAGTAGGATGTCATGTTAGAAATGGAATGCCTCTTAGAGGCCAGCCTTTCAGGTAGCCTGTTCCCACCCATCCACTGGAGCAACTGTTCTCAGGTGTCATCCTAAGACAAACAGAAGCAATACCACCTAAGAAATGCAAATTCTGTAGTCCCCACCTTAGGCCAAGGGAATCAGAAACTTTTGTGGGAGGGCCAGCAATCTGAATTTTCCAGGTGACTCTGATGCCTGCTTATTTTGAGAAGGATGGGGTTAGAAAATCTCATGTCCCAAAGATGTCAGAATCAAGGTGCCACTGTCAAGAAATTAGTTATGCAGGAATGAACAAAGCTAATCTGACTTTCCTCCAAAGAAACAAAACAATAATGCAAAAAACATGGAGTTACAATTTAGACACCAAAGTATTATACCAATTGCAGTTTAATGTATAAAAAAATAAAACTTTCAGCCACTCTGTATTTATCTGTATTTATTATTAATGCTTATGTCCCTTGCTGAAAACAATAAAGTAGTACCAGTGACTCTTGCCATAAATATAACAAAAGTTTGGATAATCCCCATACCTAGAGTCTCATGGAACGCACTAAAATTTTTTTCCTTTTTTTAAAACTGCAATCTGAGTCAAACCAGTTCATAGTTATCAGACTATAAAAGAAGACTGCACATGTTCACTGTCAAGGTGGAAATGAAAATAGAAGGCAAGAAAACCACTTTCTACATTTTCATGATCTTTTTTATTTAACATATATAGTACATGTAAACAAGTGGCATAAAATTCATAAAAATACAATACTCCTACACAATATCAATTTATTCCTGATACAACCTTTCATTTTCTCCTTAATGTCACTGGCCTACTTTAACAGCACTTTTTTCTGCCAAGCATTTTTAGAGGCTTATCTTTTTATGGAAACACTGCCCCAGCTTTGTTTTTTTTAAATATCATAGCAATAGCATTTCAATCGCCTCTTTGCCCATCTTTCCTTTTCCCATACTAAAGCAAAAATACTTTTAAGTGCTAAAAATATGTAAAATACTGAGTTTTAATACTGCTTTGTCATGTATACTGAACCTACTACTACTCCATGTTACCATAAAAGTATTTAATATCCTACAGCACCAGCTGCTACTGGAGGTGCTCAAGGCTGAGTGTGCCATGGTCCCTCAGGCTTCTGCTCTAAACTGACTCACCTAAAATAGAAGCAGAACTTGCTGGTGGAGTTACATTAAGAAATACTGTTACAAAAGAATTCTTCCGGAAAAAACTAATTTAGACTGCTTTTAATGTTTCCCAGCCTATGAAACAATTGTAACAGTATCTTAATGTTTTTTTTGCTGTACAGAATTTCCAATTATTACATGTGAACTTACTAGGAAGGGAATTGTTAGAGGGTGAGAAAAATAGAGAATGACTTTAAAAGTATGGTTGAAAAAATATCTTCAACTGCTGGATATGCAACAGCAGGTGCACTCATTGAGGAGCGACTGCAGATAATGCAGCACACACCTGCCCTCTCCCACCCATGTTGACTCTTTCCTCTTCAGCCCCAAATGCCTTCTTCTCATTTTTCTGGATTGCTGCATCACTGATCAAATGTTACTCCTAATCCAAAAGTTCCCTAGCTGCTTCCCTACTTTTTACCAATAGGAAAGCCTAAGTAATAAGAAGGTCATTTAGCAAATGAAAAAGAGTGACTGTACATTTGCAGAACACTGACAGAAGCAATCTCCTGGGCTGGCTCCAGGTAAGGAGAAGCCCTGGGAGGTGCCGGCTCTGGGGCAAGGCTGGAGACGGTGCCCCTCACGGAGGGTACACTCAGCTGTGATTGCTGTCTTTGCAGCTGTCTAACACAAGCAAACTAGTGCTTCCCCCAGACCAGGCTTGTCCTTGGGCTCTGGTAAGAAGGCAGAAAGAGAACAGCTCTTCTGTGGCTTCCCAGGAGTGGGCACCGGAAACCATCCCTGAGGACTCAGGTCTCAAGGACAATCCACAATGAGGTTAATCTGCCTGTGGTTAATAAAGAGAACACTGTATAATTAAATGTGTAGTCAGCCATAATCATGGTTTGCTTAGAATTTAAAACCTGAAAACCCTTTCTCAAAATAATGAAGATTCATCATTTTTAACAATTTCACTTCACACAAATTAATTTCTAAGAAACAAAAATTTATATGAGGCATTCAAAGCAGGTTTGTAAACTTTTCAAAATAAAAATAGAAAAGAATAAAGAGAAAGATGAAACACATTCCTCATACTGAAATGATAGTTTTTAGGACCAAAATTATAAGGCTTAAGGCTTTGTCTTAATAAAGACAGGCAATCTGAAAGTAAAACAGAAAAACTCTATTTGTTTATCATTATTCATTTACTTTTTTGACAGAAAAATTAGTCATGTTTCATTGTAACTTAGTAGTAAAAGAATTACCATATACTACAGTCTACTGTAAATTATGTCAACCTGAATATACATTAGTTTGTAGATGCATTATATTTGGGGTTGTTCAAAATAGTTTTTTTTTTTAAACTAGAATTAAACATGAAAAAATTTTAAAGTGGTTTAAAGGCATTAAAATATAAACTTTGAATACTAAAAATGAGAAAAATACAGTTACCATTATTATTATTATCATTTTAACCAAGAATAAGTACTCGATAAGCAACTTGAGTAAATAGCACTTATCTAACAAAAGCTTGTGGGTAGGTACAGAGACACAAGAATGCCATATGATTGGAAGTTAAAGGGATTTGGTCCTAACCATTAGCTTCAAGAGTCTGGATTAAAAATGGACAGGAAAGGCCTCATTCACCACAGCAAGAGAACAAAATGAACACGAGGAAGTGAGATGAACAGATAATTCCAGAAAGCAAATACCCACATTTGTGCCATCTACTATAACTCAAGTCATGAGAGGGCTGGCAGGACTGAAAACCTACATGAACACTGCACTGTCCAAAGTCAAGAGCAGGAGGCAAAGAAGTAAGCAAGGGGCGTTAATAGTCTATAAACTGTAAGGGAAGCCCCAACATAATTCAGAACTGACTACATTTTCACATCGCCTTTGTCATGACCATCATATATTTTTACACAGCTGGCTTTGCTCACTTTAGCACAAATATTGAAGTCAAGTACAAGCATATACTCATTTGCATAGCAAATTTTAAGGGGGTGCATTGAAATGGTAACCAACTGATAAGGGTATATGCCATTTTCACAATCAGAATAACATTCAAATTTACCAAATAAAATGTTTTCTATTTGAAAACAGTTACCTATAAAAGTTTTTGGGATTTGAATTAAAAACAATACATGACTTATTAGCAAAACATTAAAACCATTACTGATGTAATTCTCTGTAGGCAGCAGGTCATGAAATAGTAGTCATTCTTTTATAACTTCTAGGACTTTGTAAACACTGTTCTGGAATACAGTGGTGAAGTGAGGCTTCGATTCCTTCACCAAGAGGTTACATAAGGGAGTTTTCCCAGCGTTGGCAGGATCTTCCACATCCCAAATTTCAGGCATGCTGCAACCAGGCCTAGAAAAAAATGAATGTACCCATTAAAAGTCAATGCACATTATATATCTATAGATAAAACAGAGCATACTTTATATATTCCTGATCTCATTTCATTTTTTTCTACTTAGTTTTAAAAAATTCTATGATGGTTATTTATAATCTGCCATAATTCCTCTTTAGGACAAGGTAATGCAGCAGAGTTGATTATAAAGAGAGAAACAGACCTGCAGAATACATACATGCAGGTGCTGGAGCAAGAGATACCTCAGTGAAATTCTGCCCCAATTACATACCAAGAATGGAGTGTTGGGCTGTTTCCTTCACTCATTTCAGTTTCCATATTTGTGAAATGCCCATGACATAGATTTGTTGTGAGGATTGAGAGAAATCAGATATCTAGCATCATGCCCAGCACATAAAAATGTATTGATTTTTTAAAAATTACAAATGGTACATATGCTTAGTTTAGAGGGAAGTTGCATTAATTATACTCTACATGCATTAATTTAAGGAAAATTTGGTAGTTTTAAGCTTGTATCTTGGCAAAATGAAGAATTCAATATGAAAAGCAATTCATTTTTATAAAGAATGGTGTGAGCGAGTTTGGTACCAAGTGACTATTTGCCTAAAGAAGTGTTTCAAAAAAAACTTCACCACTTATTTTAAATCAAGAACACTTTTCACAGATATAACTCCTGGGGTCTGATAAAGTTTACTTTCTTATTTGGTTCTAGAGAAATCTTATGAAACAGAAAAACATGAAAAACTACAGAGAACTGACCACTGCTTATGTTTTGTCATAGTTGCTTCACTTGTTAACAGAAAAAAAAAAACATTTCCAAAGGGTTGAGTTCCCACGCTGCTCTCCCACATGTAGCAGGGGAGTAGCTGCTTCCCCTTTTTCAATAACCGCTTTAATCTAAAGTAATTTGCCGTTATAAAAATACCAAAATACAGAACTAAACAAAGTAAAAAACTGAAAATCATTGTCATCTCCAATGTCATTTTCCAGAGGTGATGTCTATAAGCATTCAGCATATATTCTTCACAACCTTTTTCTAAGATCATACAAAAACACAATTACAGACAAGAAAATATTTATATACACAGATGTTCCAGGGTTGTTTTCATGAAAATGGGATTATTCTGAACTATAAAATGAGGCTATTTTCCCCACCTTAGTAGATAAAAACCTACTTCATTGGTTTTAATAGCTTTTAGATTGTATTATTTAACATCTCCTTTATAAGTGGATATTATAATTATTTCCCATTTTATAATTAAAAGCAATGCTATTATCAACATTTCCATGCCTACCTTTCTTGTTCAAGTTAAACATTTAGAAACAGCATTATCATTCAAAGAACTACACAACTATTCATTTTGCCTCTGTCAGATTAACTCTCAGGGAAGTTTTGCCAATGAATGTCCCCATGAAGTGGGTTCCAGTGCATATTTTTGGGTGTGTCCTCACTAATACTGGATTCCATGCACCTTGAACATCTAATGATAATATGGGTGGGTTTGGGGTTTCCACATTTTAATTTTCTCAAGCAAGTTAAGATCAATCTATTACAATACTGAAAAGCCAGAAGTGGTAAAGAGTAAATAACATAGGAAGTAGAAAACTACCCTGAGTTTTCCAGAGTTGGATAGCTTTTAGGAAAAAGAAAGCAAAAGGCTGTTTTTGTGAGCTCTATGAGCCTGCTACAATGCCCTTTAGTCCTTCTGTGAATTTCCTGAGGTTTCCCCAGCCCAGCCAGCTGTATTTTCTAATAACATTAGTGATCCTGGACATAATGGTCAGTCCACATCTGTAGTCCCTGCTATCTGAGAGCCTGAGCAAGGAGGATTGCTTAAGAATAGGAGTGCAAACGACCTAGGCAACATAGGGAAACCTCATCTTAAAAAATAAAAAAAAAGCATTAGTGAGAATCTGAGTAATTTTCTTCTGAATATATGTATTTTAATCTTGATTTTATGTCCACTCTAATATTGGAATTATTGGAATAAAGCAGGGAACTGAAAATAAAAGAGTAGTGAACTAAAACTCATCTATAATTTACATTTAGGTGTATTTTAGCATTTGTTATTTGTATTTGTAGACAGAGTGTGATGTAAGGACTAATCAAAGCATTTGATGAAGCCACTTGCAATGAGATCATGTACATTCAGTGCTCATGAATGTGCGAGGCACAAATTAAGTACTGGATAAACATTAGTGCCTCTTCCCTTTCCTCTTCTGAGTTCCCATTTCCTTTCCAGGTTCTGACATATTTTTATGTTCTAGTAATCAAAGGTGTCTCTGGCTGGCATAACCAATGGAGAATGAAGGTCCCAGTGATAAAGAAAACCCCAATTCTGGTAGAAAGTTTTGTCAAGAAACTCAGTTCTGGGTTGGGGCTGTGGTGGAGTGCTTGCCTAGCACATGTGTGGCACTGGGTTCAATCGCAGCACCATATAAAAATAAATAAAATAAAGGTATTGTGTCCATTTACAACTAAATAATTTTTAAAAAAAGAAAGAAAGAAACTATTGTAGATATCAACATGAGATAAATATTTGTCCTTCTTCCTTTTCCTCTCAAGTGTCCCGTTTGCTTTCTGGTCACAGCAGAAAGCACAGTTTTCGTATAGTTTCAGGTTGTTCAGAGTGGACCTGCCCAATGTCTACTGAGAGCATGTACAGTCTGGATGAAAGCTTGAAGTAACTGACAGTGTTAATGAGTGGGGGAAAACAGATAAGAGAAATGCTTCTGGACTCTTGCTGGAACCAACACAACTATGGCACATCCAGGTCCTGATGGGAGAACACAGCACCCAGCTTGTGAGTCTAAGTGCTCATGAGTGATCTGAAGCCAGCTGAATAGCTGCTGCCTTTATATTTCTGCTTGTGTACATAAAACAGTGTTCTTCCTATCAGAACGTGACATTACTACAGTTATGCAAATACAAAGAGCTTTCCCAACACTTCAGAATGCAAAGCCTCTACAATTTGCACATATTCAAAATACTATACAAGGGTCTAGAAAAATAACTGAAGAATCTTTTTTTAAAAATATTTTTCTTATTTTATTTTATTTTTTAGTTGTAGTTGGGCACAATACCTTTATTTTATTTATTTATTTTTATGTGTTGCTGAGGATTGAACCCAGGGCCTTGCACATGATAGGCGAGTGCTCTATGGCTGAGCCACAACCCCAGCAGTGAAGAATCTTGAGTCAAGGTTCACTGTTAGCTTGGAAGAAAATAATACTATGAAAATTATTTTTATGTTCCAGTAACCTGAAGGAAAGTGAAGCCCAAGAAAATAAAGATCCCAATTCTGTAGAAAGCTCTGTCAAGAAGCTTTCTTCCTATTGCAAATGTTAGCCCACCATTGATTTATTATAATGACCATATAACACTACTATGAGATGCTTATACCTTTTTTGTCCTAAATTTATAAATTAAAGGTAAGTACATGAATTTTACACATATATCATATACATTTCAATTGAAATTCTCATAAGTACTTAAAGCATTTTCTAAACTATCAGAACAATAACATTTTCTATGAATCCTGATTAAATTCAAGTAATCTGATACATATTCATAGAAAAAGCAGTTAACAATTATTTAAGTTCTTTTGGGGAAGAGCTGAGTAGATGTTATGTAATAGAATTATTTGCACACTATTCTGTCTTAATAGCCTGTATATTGATGAAGTATATGGTGGGCAAGTTAATCAAGCCACAGATACAGCACAGAAATAGCAACAGATACACTGCAAATCTTTAAAATGATAAATGTTCCATAAAATAGTTTTGATTTCTGGTGAAACTGCTCATGTGCTGGGCTCCTCCTGGAGGAAAGTTTTGGTCCTTTAATAGCAGGCTTCTGTCTGTCATCTGCTGTCTAGTCACCCAGGTGTAGCATTTCTACACAGTCAACTCAGAATCCACATTTCCTTTTGGGATATTACTGACACCTGTAGCTATACTCTGCTTAGTGAACTCTGTGAAAGACACTTTTAAACTATAAACTCAAGAGATAAACTATAGTTTGAAACTATAATCTTTCAAGCCACAAACTCCATGGGTCACAGCTGATTTATTTCCTGCTCATTTAAGACATGATACATCAAGAAGGGAAAGTTTCTTTCTCAGTTGGTGAGAATCCATCACATCCATTCACTGGACACCGCACAGTACAGAGATGTGGTTTAGACCAGAGAGGCCCTGACTCTCATCTGCTTCAACCACTTTACTACAATAAGACTTCATGTTATTTGGTTTCAGACTCGGGAAGTCTTTTGAAAGAAAATAAATTCAGCTTTAAGTAAAAGTTTTTTAAAAACATCAAAGGGAAATATGAACAATTTTGGAGATTATCTATCTGTTCTAACATCCATTTAAAGTTGTTGAGTGCAAACAAATCATTAGAAAAGAAACTTATAACAACTAGAAAAGAAGAAAACTCCAAATAATAATCTAAGAAGCTTTTGCCACTTGTACTTTGCAAAGTGTTAAATATATATGTATATATGTGTGTGTATATTATATAAATATACTTATATATTTTAAACATATCACCAGCAAAATGCCTGCCATGAGCCTAAACTGACTCTTCATGTTTTAGGATTATAAAATATTAACTGTGTTGAATACTCACTTGGATCTTCTTATACACCATGATTCTTCTAGAATGTAATAATTCACTTTTAACTTTATCAATTCTCGTTTCACTTCTTCAGCTGCTTTCCGACTATACATCGAGTAGACTATTTTTGTTCTGGCTCTTCAAACAAAAATATGTAGGCAGAAAAATTTAAGATTAAAAGGATAGAACTGACATTATTTGGAAGAAAACATGGAATGGGACAAGAAAAGACCGCACAGAAGAATCAGGACAACAGTAAATTCCTCACAGGAGTTCTTACTAAGGGGCAATGATGAGGTTGAAAGCAGACTAGCACAAGAGTCCTAAGAGAAGAGGTGCAGCTCTAAGAACACATGTAGGCATTTTCTTTTTGTTTGTTCACAGTTTTAAATTCTTCCACTCTATTACCTGTAACCATGAGGAACCCTCTGTGTGGACAGGGATGATCTACAACAAACACAACAGAACTATTCTAAAAGGGCAACAATCTCAAACCTTGATATCAACAATACTCATCATTAATGGTCCTCCATTTGACTTCTAGATTTATGAAAAATTAAACTTATTTAACAAAATTGCTCTGGAAATTAGTTTAATGTAATTGATTTTTAAATGAAAAGCTTTTTATTTATAAAATGTACATCCTGCTGTTATGCAAAATAATATACTAAGAGGAATCACCTAATCATTTTGGAAATAAACAGCTTTACCTACTCTAGAATCTACATCAGTATTAAATATATTTTTTCTCTCCTAGGAGAATACAAGTTTGTAATTTATGGGGGGGGAAGTCTCCAAAAACACCCAAGGATCATTCTAGCAGGTGAAATTGGTGAAAAAAATCTCTGGAAATGAGACTGTATTTCAACTGACTCCTCAGAATTCAAGAAGAATGGCTTGTAAGAAGAAAACCTTAATAAAAACTGGGAGCTAATGATTTTCTGGGGGAACTACAGGATAATGACTAAGGACCTGGGTATTTTGGAACCTTGTTAAACCTGCACACAATTGATATATGATTTCTTTCTTTCTGCCTTGTAGAAAAGACTACTCCAAAGGTTATAATTTTACTGTCCTATGGAGCCTAACAGTTTTGCTTTGTTTTTTTTTTCCTAGCATAGCAGTCTTATTTCAGCATTCTACCCCCTCCCCGACCCTGAAAATCTCAGTTCACTATGCATTTTTTGAAACCTCCTCATTTTGCTTGTTTCCCCACTTACTATTTATATAGAAAATTTGTTTTGAACAACATGAGAGGTACTAACCTCAAGCCTGCATCTTCATAATGTGGATGGTTCACAACTGGCCGAAGGGCAGACAACTTCACACTTGCCATAGTGGGCATGGCACCTGCAAACACTGCATCTGGAAACAAGCAGAAGGCCCAAGGAGGACACTGGCAAGTGTGAGAAGGAGTTTCCCTCTAGTTCAACACAACTATCCCTCAGGTAAGAACTGAGGCTCAAGGACGTTCATTACTTAAAGATTTAATGGCAGAAAGCATGAAGCCACATGGCTGATAGAGCAGAGATCAGCAACTGGGCTTGGATAAATTGTTTTCCTTGGAAATTAGAGTTTTATTACCTCATCATTGAGGATTTCTTTTCTTTTCAATATCTTAGAAATCTCACCTGATTCTAGGGAAGAAGTATCAAATCGATGAGGAAAGTTTCATAGCACCAAGGAATTCTGGAAAGTGGTTTCATATTCAATCATATTAAATGATTGAATATGCAACACTAGTTCCCTTTTTGATAGATGAATAAAAGATTGTATTCCATGAGTTCAAGAAGGAATGTAAAGGACTAATACTAAAACTTTATTAAGAAAATAAGTACAATAAATTTATTTTTAAATGTAGCATTTATAATTTTGGATAAAGTTTGAAAAAGTTCAAATTTATGGAAAAATAGCAGAATAAATTACCAAGAATATGCATGACATTAACATTTTCCCTGAAAACCATTTAATAAGCAGGACTAATATTTACTATCTGCTGCTTTCTGTTTTTTTGGATACACCAGAAGCAGTACTACTTAGAAATAATGAACCACTGGAAATAATTTGGGTAGTATGAAAATTTGTAGTAGTATATGAAATTTTGAGAAAACCCCTCATTAAATGTCTTTTTACCTGGTTTGGTACTATATTTGATCCATTCTATAAGTTCTTCTTGTGGCAAATTGCTGAACTCCCCTACAATATTCCACTGGGTTTGAAGATTTGCTGAACCTTGAATTGACATTGCTGCTAATACAGCAAAAACAACAGCACCAGGATGTACTTTACAAAAGAGCCATCCAAATAACTAAAACCAAATTAAGAATACATTGATAATTGTTAGTATAAAACAGTAAGTATTCAATAAGGAAAAGATCTTCCCAGAAAAGTACATACTTTCTGCTAGAGCCTCAGATAAGGAATGACTATCCTAAGAAAGGGCCCTAGAGACAATGATCCAGAGGATCAAAAAAATTCTACCATTAGCTTTACATAAGTGAAACAGGACTTAAGAAGCTGTTCTCTCAATCAGCTCTCTATACTCCACATCCAGGTAAGGCCAGGACCAGCTACACAATTTAAAGGCCCCTGTTCAAAATCATTAAGTAGTTAGATACAGCAAGAACAAGTATTAACCCAAGTGCAAGATCCTTTTGAACACAGGGCCCATGTAGAGGTGACACAAGAGGCTCCAGTCCTGGGAAGCCAGCCCTGGGTGAGGCTCTCTGTTACTTGTCACATTGTCGGATGGGTTTGAAGATGAATGACACCCAACCAGCCTCCTTTCCTGGCCCAGCCTAGAGAGGTCAGAAACCAGGGAAAGTGGTGCCTCTCCAACACAGTTCCAAGACTCTGATGGGAAAACTTGAAGCTGGTTATTCCATACTCAAATAGTCCACCCTCAGCATCAGCACTTTGTTCTGACTGTTCTCTCTTTAATATTATTTCTCAGCATGTCTGCAGAGTTGGATCTCAAGCTTCTTGAGGTCATATATACACTTTTAAAAAAATTATTTATTTTTCTGTCCATTACTACTCCCATCCCTAGACACCTGTAGCTTAGTAAATATTTGCTACTAAAAGTAGTACAAGATACTACTTTTGTACCTTGGCTGGTTGACTGATGAGAAGGTGACACTATGGAGAAGCATAAATCAGTGAATACAGAGCAAGAGGGCAGTTGCCAGAAAATACAAGCAGTAAGGATTAAACTAAATTCCAAATGGAATGGAAATAGAAATGTATACTCAGTAAATGAAAAATAATAAGCTTGATACTGAAGAACATATAATTTGGAAGTATTTATATAACTTGAAGTTAATTATGAGAATTCTTTTGTGACATGAATATAAAGACAATTATTTCTATAATTAAGTCCTGCTTTCTATCAATACCTGTATTTATTCCTCATGAATTCAGCATGCACAGATTAGTGTGCTGAAGAGTGTCAAGGACTATTTTGGAAGTTAGAGTACTATTCAGTGATCAGTGTTAGTCCTTATACTTTAAAAAGATGAATACAAAACCATAAAGAAATTTAACTAAATTGACTTACAGAATCCTGGGTAACTCAACATCACTTTAGGGCCACTTGATAATTAAAGCTGGGGTCAAATTATTACAGCAGTTAAAACTCCACCATTACAACCATGTTACCTGTCTAGAGCAGATCAAGGAAGCCATAACACACATGTGTGGTGTCAAGAAGAGTTTTAGTCTCATAATCAAAATGCCAAGGACTGTATATGCTAACAGTTGCAATGCATGATAAACCAGCTGAAAGAAAAAAAAAAGGGTTTACTCCTACTATTCATAAAGTTGAAGAATATACTGTTAAAATGGTGAATATACAGAAAAGGCTCCTTTTTTTTTTCTCTGTAACAAAGGTTAATGCTATTTTCATTTCTGAAATTTCTAAAGTAGTTCTTAAGATTTACTTTCAAACTGTACCATTTTAGTAAAAGGCTAAAAATTCAAAGTCTCTAAGGCAAATACTTCTGTAATTCCACTGAAGTCAAGCCTGCTCTTAATAAAGCTTACATTTCTGACTCTACCTTGGTGCTACCACCAGACTGAGGCAAGGAGAGTGGTGAGGAAAGATGATTGCTCCTGAGCTGCCACAAAAGCCAGGCTGGCTCTAAAGGAGATGGCAGCAGCACGGAGGAAAAGTGGTTACCAAATCATACAAAGACACCTCATGTATGTGTCTCCATGGGCTCCAGAAATCAACTGCTGTCACTATGAGGATTATCCAAGTAGACCAAATGAGTTTCCTACTTGTTTTAATAAATGAATGGCCAGTGAATCTGCATGTAGCATTCTCATTCAAACATATACTGGGCTATTTTGAAGATATTAATGACAACTGCCAATAAACCAAGAAACCAAAACTAGAAAGGAAGATCAAATATATATAAACATTAAGATAACTGTTAGTAATGTTAAGTCTTTACCTCTCCATGATCAAACTGATGTTTTCTGAAACAGAAGAAAAAAAAAAAAAAAAAAACAACTGCTATTAAATCATTACTGAAGCACTTACTTCATTTATTTGCATTTTTATTTTGTGAATATGAGTTTTACAACCTCTATAGTATTCCCCCAGGACACATATATGTAAATCAAAATAACTAAAAGTTATATACCAAAATTGGTATTATAACCATTTAAGACAGTTTATTTTTTTAAATGACAATGTTGTATTACATCCTGAATATATAACTACCTGGGTATTTATTATGACAATAATAACATGCTGTGGTGTACCAGATCCCTCACTGGTAATATGCTAGCAAAACAGGGAGTGCCAAAGAACTCTGCAGCTTCATATTCCCACACACCTGCTTCCCACTCCCAGTGGAAGTGGGTCCCTCACTTCCCCCATGCAGCTGCAATAGAGACAACTGAATGTTGGGGAATCACATACTAGATTTTTCTTAGCACTGGCTGTAAAATATACAAATATCCACAACATTACACCTTTAACTTTTCTTGACAGCCCTCATTTCTCTAGAAAGATCCATGCTTAGAGGCTAATGAGTCCTGCCCACATCTCTCCCTATCCCACCACTGATTCTCACCATAGCAATAAAAGTAATCTTTTTAAAAATGGTAAGGTGGTTGTGCCAATCTCTGACTTTAAAGTCTCTGATGGGCACCCTTTGCAATTAATGTGAACTCGCAAATCTCACCATACTGTACATCGTCTTCCTAAGCGGGCCCCACTTATCTCTTCCCATACTGCCACTGATGCTCTTACCACAGACTAGTTTACCCCTTACTATATTAGTGAGGCCTCTGGCTACACTACATCAAGTGTCCTGACCTTGATCACTCCTATACCCCTTCCTGGACTTATCTTCTTACACAGAAAAAGTTCTCATTAGTAGCATGCTTGATTATCACCTGTCTCTGTCTACTAAAGTGAACCCTTCAGGAGTTCAGGGTACCAATCCATCCATCCATCCATCCATCCATCCATCCATCCACTCAATTTCATTTAGCACTAAACACTCTGGAGACAGAGAATTAACAAGATGGAAAAAAATTCTTCACCCTCACAGAGCTTACATAAAAATCAAAGGAGACAAACAAAAAGCAAATGCACATGTCACATGGTGACAAATGCTGCAGAGACCAGGAACAGAGAAAGATTCAGGGGGCATGAGGTGCCCGGAAAGGCATGTATTAACCAGACCGATCACCGAGTTAGCCAGTGACATCTGAAGGAGCTAAGAGGGGGAGCACTGAAGACCCTGCAGGAAAAAGTACTTCAGGCTGAGAGAGAAAAGGATGCAAGAGCTACGTGGTAGGGAGATTCTGATGTCCTAACCACAAACTCAGCATGTTCAGAGAAGAGGGAAAGGAGCGAGTGCTGAGGAGAGTGATGGGAAAGATCACAGTGGATGAGAGGCCAAAAGACACGGGGCTCTGGAGGCTAGGATGAGAGCTTTGATTTATTCCAAGTGATTTGGAAAACTGCTTGAAGACAGCAGTGACACAGTTTGCCTTCTATTGAAAGGCTTTTTGCTGCTGTTCAGAGATCAGGCTTGGGCATCAAGGGCAGAGGCAGAAAGTCAGCAAGGAGGTCAGAAGGCAACAATTCAGGGGAGATAACTGTGGTATGGACCAGGAAGGAGGTGGTCAGTAGTACTTAAAATCTGTATATAATTTTGAAGGTAACCATGGCAGGGTTTGCAGATAGATTGGGTTGGAAGTCAGATAAAGAACAGAGTGAAGAATGAGGCCAGGGGGCTGGGATTGTGGCTCAGCAGTAGAGTGCTCGCCTAGCATGTGCATGGCCCGGGTTCGATCCTCAGCACCTTGTAAGAATAAAAGAAGAAGGTGGTGGTTGGAGTTAGAGTGTTTGGACTGATTGCTGGAGCCAGAGAGAGAAGAAGAATAAAAGACCTTTTTTTCATTTTCATCCTGCCTCCGAATTTTCCTGCGGCGTTCGTTGCTCCAAGCGGCTTCCGCTTCAGGCAGCAACAGGTGGTGGCCTGTACGGGGAATTCGGAGGCCAGGTAAGAAAAAAGAAAATTTAAAAAGATGGGAGCATATATAACAAAAAGTCGGTTTATAAAAGCCATGAATGAAATTTTTGATATCGAGAACTCAGAGGATAGTGAGAAAAGTGAACAAGAAAGCATATCCTCTGATTCAGTTGAGACCATCAAGGAGAGTAGTAATGTAAATTCAAAAGTAAGATCTGCAAAAGCCATCTGAAGCTTAATAAAATTAGCTGAGGAGTATGTACTCTCCTTAGAAGCTGAAACTCAGGCTACTAGTGAAAATGATAATAGTAACAAGGAGCCAAACCATGAAAGTACGGTCTCCTCCACTGAGCCGGTTAGGAATTATAAAGCTAGTAGTGAAGAGGAATCAAAAAGCGATTTGGAGAGCACAGTCTCCAATCAAAAGAACAAAAAGAAATTAAAAAAGAGAAAAGACCGTCAAATAGAGGAACCACTAGTGCCCTCTGCTCCTTCATGGATAGAATCCCTAACAGAAACAATAAAGAATATTGATCAGAGTGTACGTGCCCTTGAGGTAGAAATTGGCAGCCTTTCTGAGCACTTATATGCTCTCGAACAACATAGACCGCAGGAGCACCTAGAACTGCCAGTATTTCAAAATGAAGAGGGACAAAGGTATCACGAGTCCCTAGACTTTAAAACAATAAAGAATTTTAAAGAGGCGGTAATGACCTATGGGCCTCAAGCTCCGTTCACATTAAGTATGATAGAGTCACTTAACACCCTAATCTTAGCCCCCTCAGACTGGAAAAGTCTATGCAAAGCGGTACTAAGTGGGGGACAATACCTAATCTGGAAAACTCAATTCCAGGAACTTTGTTCAGAAATAGCAAAGAGAAATGCTGCAGCAGGTTTCCCTCAACGCAATATAGATATGCTCACAGGGGAGGGTTTTTCCAAAAATTATTGGGAGACATTAATTGGCTTCGCCCTACACTAAGCCTCACTACTGGACAATTAAAACCTTTATTTGACATCCTTCACGAGAACCCTGATCCATCCTCACCACGAACATTAACTCCTGAGGCCAGGAGAGCTCTAAAATTAGTAGAACAGGCCATTGAAAGATCCCATTGTGATAGATTTGATTTTGCTCAACCACTAATATTGATTATTATTCCTTCACAATATACACCAACAGGAGTATTTTGGCAACAGGGACCTATATTATGGATACATTTGCCTGTCTCTCCTAAAAGTACAATTGAGTCTTATACCTCCATGGTGGCTAAACTTATTCTTCAAGGACTTAAAACCTCTACTAAAATATTTGGAATTCATCCCGCTACTATTATTACTCCTTATTCATCGTCACAGGTTGAATATTTGTGCTTCAATGATAATGATTGGGCTATAGCTAGATGCTCTACTTCTGCAAATTTTGACAATCATATTCCTAAATCTCCTATACTGTCCTTTTGTATCAATCATCCTATCATATTCCCACAGGTAATAAAAAATCAACCCATTCCTAAAGCATTTAATGTATTTACAGATGGATCCTCTAACGGTACTACTGCAGTAGTCACTCAAAATGAAAAAATGATTCACATCACTAATCAAAAATCAGCTCAATTAGTGGAACTCGAAGCTATAATAGCTCTGGAAAATTTTAAAGAACAGCCTATGAATATTTTTTCAGACAGCCACTATATTATACATGCTGTCCCTAAATTGGAGCTAGCAGGTCCAATAGCACCACATAATTCCAGCTTTTAAATTGTTTTCTCAAATCCAAAATCTCCTATGGCAACGAAAAGAACCTTTATTTATAGTTAAGTCACATAAGAGCTCACACTAATCTGCCTGGTCCTCTCCATGAAGGTAATCAAAAAGCTGATGCCCTCACTAAAACAATATTTATATTTACTACAGTACAACAAGCTACTTTATTTCATTCCCAGTTCCACGTTAATAGCACTACCTTAAGACAAAAATTTTAAATCACAAAAGAACAAGCTCGTAGAATTGTAAAAGAATGTCCATCTTGTGTAACACTTTTGCCCAATCCACATTATGGGGTTAACCCACGAGGTTTGATGCCCAATCATTTGTGGCAGATGGATGTCACACATGAGCCAAGTTTTGGAAAATTATGATTTATTCATGTCACCATAGATACATGCTCAGGCATGATTTTTGCTTCTTTACATTCTGGAGAAAAAGTTAAAGATACTACATCTCATTGTCTGCAAGCTTTTGCTGCATTGGGCATCCCCAAAATGCTTAAAACAGATAATGGCCCTGCATATACATCCACATCCTTCAAACAATTTTGTACAAAATTCAATATTATCCACAAAACAAGTATCGCTTATACTCCTCAGGGACAAGGAATAATTGAAAGAGCAAATCGGACACTTTAAAATATGTTACTAAAGCAAAAAGATGGAAACTGGAAAAATCCTAAGGACAGATTGGCAGTTGCCCTGTTTACCCTAAATTTCTTAACTTTAGATTCTAATGGATATTCGGCTGGAGATAGACACTGGAACCCACACCAACAACATAAACCTTTGGTTTACTGGAAGGATGTTCTCTCAGGTACATGGAAGGGTCCAGTCCCAGTATTAATTTGGGGGAGAGGATCTGTTTGTGTTTTTCCAAAGCACAAATCCTCTCCAATGTAGATACCATCTAGATTAATAAAGCAGGTACAAAGTCAAAAGGATCAAGACGAAGTTATTGAGGAGTCTAGATTGAATAAACAAGTACAAAATCAAGAGGACCAAAATGAAGGTATGGAGTGATTCCCTTAAAAGAGTCTTCCATTAAATTTACAACTTAAATTTCATTCTTCCTGGCCGGGACAAGAAGATCTCTCTTTAGTGTATACGCAATTGTATTTTTTTTCTTTTATATATGTCTTCATGTCTGTGCATTTGTCTAAATTTCATGTTAATGTGATGTCACAAATATATGTTTATATGTGTGTCTGTCTAGTATGATGTCACAAATAATTAAGCGCTTAAAAAAAAAAGATATAGATCCAAATAACGTTAATTCATTTAAGCTTAGAATATTCTAATTAGATAATCAATATATAGACAGATAGATAGATATTCATATAAGTTCAGAATATTCTAATTAGATAATCAATTATAATGATAATCAATTTTGATTTATAGTTGTCTCCGGGACTTCTCTTCAGCTGTGAATATATTTAATGTTGTATAACCTGATATTTTGGTGTTTTATCGTTTGTTATTAACTTCATTTGTTTAATAGCTGATTAATTTGAATTATTTCAACAGGTATAGGATTGCTGTATATATAGAGACTCGAGGATTCCAGCTAAGAAATTATTTTTCCAAAGTGCCTTTAGTTTTTCTTTATCTTTAATGCAGTAAACACCCTCAGTTTCTCTTTGATTATTTCTGAATGTGATATTTTGCCAGCTTATGTTTGTGGGAGCTTAAGCAGCAATGTGTGTGAGCAGAGATCAACTTTTGTTTCTACTCTAATAATTCTTTTTTTAGTTTGACAGCTCACCTTTTGATCTCAGTGCTAGAATAGCACTGCCTTTCCCTTAATAATGGATGCTTGAGTTTTTAGGTAGCGGGCCCTGAAGATTTGCCGGTGGAAATGTCTAGACATAAAAAAAGACGGCTGCTGCTACAACTGCAGGGACCGTGGTCACTGCAAGCATCCCTGCTGCTCAAGCATCAAACAGCCTCACCAGCAGTGTGGCCTCTGCTCTGTATGCATGGGGCCTCCTGAATCTATGTGTTATAACTTATGGACATTTTGATTTTCCATTATTTTGGGACATTACGGGACAATGCCTTGCGGGTATTTGTCTAAGAGAACTCAGTGTGTTACTTGATGAAACTAAGGGCAGCTGATTTGCTTAAAGAACTTGATATACTATGGAAACTTGGCTCGTCAGCAGTAGGCTTGCCACCTTAAAGCCGCAGCATCTCCTAAAATTGGACGGCTGTTAGTCAACACACAGTCGATCCTGAAGGGCTCGATTGGATGGCTGGTTAGCCTATGACGGGTAAGATCCCCAGAAGGGGACAACCTAAGACACGGCACAGTCGCACGAGACAGTCTAGTGTGGCCGGCATGTCAACCTAAGCCAGGAGTCAGGACAGCCTTGATTCCCATGACGGGTAAGAATGTCGGTTGCACACAGATGTCCTAGAACATCCCCTCTTTTAAAACTAAAAAGGGAAAATGTAGGAGCCTATAATCAAGGAGATAGCTAAAGATTGCAGTTAGCTGAGAGCCATAAAAGATGTTCTAGTTTCCACCTGATATTAATGCATTATCCAAAAAATCTTTGTATGCCCGTGAACACTCTGTGACACACCTGTAAGCTCGAGCTGTAAGCACTTGTCCTTGTTAAAGCTATGTGTATATAACTGGGTGAGGTTGGTTAGAGTGTGTGGGAAGAAGAAGAAGGTGGTGGTTGGAGTTAGAGCGTTTGGAGTGATTGCTGGAGCCGGAGAGAGAAGAAGAATAAAAGACCTTTTTTCATTTTCATCCTGCCTCCGAATTTTCCTGCGGCGTTCGGCGTTCGTTGCTCCAAGCAGCTTCCGCTTCAGGCAGCAACAAATAAAGGCATTGTGTACAACTAAAACAAATAAATAAATATTTAAAAAAAAAAAAGAATGAGGCCAGGATTTCTGAGCTGAGCCATCAGGGGGTGAAGATACCATATGAAATGGGCAGAAGGGAGAACAGTCAGAGGTTCAGAGTTGTACACATATAATTTGAGATTCTCACTAGATACTCAAGGAGAGATGATAAAAAAGGCAGTCAAATGTATAAATCTGGAGTTTAGGAGAGAAGTCTGGGCCAGAGACAGAAATGTGTGACTTGACAATATACACCTTCTCTTCTGAATCGCTGATATGTTTCCAAGACCTAGAACAGTGCCTGGAATTTAGAGCTCAACATTTTTTGAATGAAAGAACAAAAACATCAGTGAACCCCTAACATGTATTTCATCTGATTTGGGATTTTGACTCAAGAATATCGATAAACTGTTAGCAAACTCAGTACGTATATGGATAAATAAAAAAGGGAAAATGGTCCCCTAATTATTTTTCTTCCATGACAAGTAAAAATTAGCAGTTTCCAATGTTAATATGTGCTTACTATTCCAATTTAGAGTCAAAACAGGTGAGTTCCAGAGCTATCAAGTGTAGACCAGGACTATATTTTGACTGGGTTCAGAGCTGATACATTTTCTACTACAAGATGCTGCCTCTACTTTATTTTGCCTTCTAGGTCTTTGAATGAAGGGAATATGGGTACTCACGCGTTGATCATTAAAAATGTATCTTCTACCCCTTGCCTTTTTATAATGACATGACTTTGATACTTATGCAAAAATGAAATGTCAACATGCCATTTCCCTTTCAGAAAAAAGCTCTACCTCTACTTGAATTGAAAACCTCATGAAGCTCAGTGGTTTTCTATAAGTATTTCTATAGCTGACTTATCCTTGAAGGGACAGTTTTAATTCTGTGAAAAGTTCCACCTTCCTCTTTCAGAGCTGCATACTATGTAGGCTGTAACTTTATAGTTTCTTCTTGAGCTCTTCAGAAATAAACTTGTTTCAAATGAAGAGAAAGTTTGGCAATACATGCCAGAACCTTTCTCCTTTCCCCTATCAACTCAAATGTTTCAGGTTCAGGTGATAGCAGTCATAGCACTATCTCCAAATGTAAACAAGGATCCCCTTAGAAGCACATGCAATAAGCTATCACTGTGTTAGCAAAAATTCTGAGGTGAGGGAATAGGCTGTGTATATTCATGCTGTAAAAGAAAATTCAGACACACAGAAAATAAATCAACAATCCCTACCTGCCCCCACCAAATGTAAAAGAATAAAAATAAATTAAAACATCCTTTACTCAATCTTTCATTCCCATGTATTAACAGTTGTGGATTTTATTCTTCCAGATCACTCCTATGAACAAATAAACATATAAAGTCTTCATATTTAAATAGAAGTATAATTGCCCTACATGTATATTGTTTGGCAATTTTTAAATCTACTGATATATGATGAAACTGTTTTCATCAAGATGGCTCAACATTCCACTCTATGACTAGATCATAATTAAGTCAATTCCTTCCTGATACATATTCTGGTTGTTTGAATTTTTTCACATTGCACATGACAAGATACCATACTAAGCATATTTTTTATCATTATTGCTACATTTCTGTGTGCATTTGTAGACAGTTAATTTATACTGCAAGAACCTGCTGGCCAAAGTCCATGCCCCTGTATTGTTTGCTATGTCCTGCTGAACTGCCCTTCCACCTATTTATTCCCACTTTTGTGTGCACTGGATATTATTTTTACAAATCTTTTATTCAAAAAAAAGCTTTTATTCTAAGATTGCAAGCATATTTTCTTGTTAATTTCTGTGTTTATTTTTGTTTTTACTATATTTTAATCTTGGTTTTATCTGGAATTGACTTCATTTAAAAAGTGAGGTATGAATCCCAGTCTTATATTATCCTGATCATTTCGCAAAAACTGGCAGTTCATTGGTCCAAAAACAACTTGCAGAAAAATTTATTGTCCTTAATTACCTGAGAAAATTATGTCTTTCAAGTACAGAAGATGTGTAAGGCTACTATAAGATTATACTGAATAAAATGTGAGGGATAAGTAATTGATGTGTTGTGCTCTCCACAAGAAGGGAACAAAGAGAAAAGCTAAGAAGAAGAATGAAAATAATAAAAAATATCAATTATCAAATGCTGAATACACAACATGTAAATATAAAATTAAATAGCTAATAAATAGAAGAGGTAACAAAATTCTTTTCTTTAAATATTTTTGGTTATAGATGGACACAATACCTTTATCTATTTATTTATTTTTATGTGGTGCTGAGAATTGAACCCAGTGCCCCACATGTGCCCAGTGAGCACTCCACTACTGAGCCCCAGCCCCACAAAATTCTTAATAACATGTTTACCTTATATGTGTCTGTTGCTTAGCTAAGATGTTCCACATATCACTCATAATCTGTAAATAGATTTTTAAACACTTTAGTAAAGACTGTTTAAGAAAATAAATTTACAGCATCTTCTAAACTTTAAAACTCTTAGTTAAAAATATGCTAAGTATGGAAATAAGAGAATGCTCAAAAAAAGTAATTTATAGCAATATAAACATATTTTTTATAATATTTGCTCATATCTAATTCTCAACATTCCTATTAGGTAGGGTATACTACTCTCCTTTCATAAGTAAGCAAGAGGCTCTGAAAGATCTCCCTAAAGGTGGACAACTACTAAGAAGCACTGCTGGTCTTAAAACCAGATCTTCTGGCTTCAAATCCACATTTAATGCTGCTTCCTTTATGCCAAGGTGTTGGGAATTATCTTTCCTTAATTACAAATATACAAAACTAGAGAACTGGCTTAGACATAATTACAGTCAAAGCATTCAAAAGCCAAAATCGCTCACTGTGTGGTTGTACTTAGTAGTAACTGGGAAGTCATCTAATCGAAAATCCTATCCCAATATGGAGGTTTCTATAGCACTGCCAACAATTTCCAGACCTTGGCAATACTACCTAGCTGCTGCTTGAATCTGTAACACTTCCCTAATTAGCCAAGATCATTTCTGGTTTGAAGTCTTTCCTTCCTGGAATTAGCCATAATTTTAAGGAACCAGAATGAATGTAATCTTATTTACAAATGGGAAACTTTTAAATATTTGAAAATAATTATCCTTTCTCTATTTGCCTCTTTTCTTCTTTAACCAAATACCCCAGCTTCTTTAACCTGATCTAATAGTTTCTATCATCTCTTGACATCCAGGTTGCTGTCTTATGAACACATTCTAGATGGTCAATGTCCAATATTTTTTTTTCAGTATCTACCAGGTGTATACAAAAGTGCAAAGCAGGCATGTACCTGGCACACAATGGGAACTATCACCTGACTGAAATTGAAAAGTGAGTACAAAGCTGAATATTATACAGTGCCCACTGAGGGGGATGGTGCAGAGCCCATCTCGTTCTTTCCTTACGTTTTAGTGGACACAATAATCTTCTAAATCAACATCTGTCAGATGGGGATGGTAATATTTGTCTACCCCACAGGGTTGTCAATAACCAATTGAAATGTGCATGTACAAAGCACAGACTAAATATATATAATTGAACAATAATTATAGTCCATAATATTCTACAAATACATGACATTGGGTTAACATATCAATCACTACCTACAAATCAGAAGACTTTTAGGGCTTACCGCCTCTTTATTTGATCACAGGTTAATCTCAATTCATTCTCTTAAAATACTCAGAGTTACAGTGTTTACAAATCACTAAAAAACTTGAGGGAGTATCATACCTCCTTTTCCCTGAACACTGGACCCTCTTTGGCTTGATTTACATGTGGGCTTAGAACTGCATTATCAAAGCTAACCTGGAAGCATACATGTTATCTAGCTCATCAGTACATGGTTAATTCTCAATTTTTTCTTTTTGATTAATAATAAAGACAATTCAGAAGTCACTGAACACCACACAAATCATCTAGAAAGGTATATGTTAAATATTTTGAAGGAAATATTACATGTAAGTTAAAAATAATTTGCACAGACAAAACTAAGTTGTGTCTGGGTCAATACAGTCTCTGATCATGTTTTCCAAAAATATATGACTATCAAACTTGAGTCACCCTGTTCCTATATCTGTGTTACAGAAGCAGAGAACAAAATATTTTTAAGACTTGTAAACATTCATCAAAGGCTATTAATAAGAAAATACAGAATGTTTCAATAAAACAACACAAACACTGATTATTAAATAGCCAAATATATGCAAGTATTATATAAAAAAAGTGGATATTTTATTTTAAGAAACAGATCTGAAGTGACAGACATACCTTTCTAACGATTGCAATGAATACAACAAGTACAGCTGGGAGCAACAATGTCTTTGTATATCTCAGAGGAGTCTGCAATTCAGAGAGATGCTTTATTAGATGGAAATGTAATTTAAATAAATAAAATTACATTTCAAATAATGGGGCAGGTAAATTTCTAAAAGCATAAGTAGAGAAATATGAACATTCCACCTATCAAAGGTCCAATCTACCACTGACTCCCTTCATAAAAATGAAGGTACATTTCCATAGAAACAAATTTCACCAAAGCATTGAGTTGGAAACACTAAAAATACAATTCCCAAACACTTGTAAGGGTGAAATATGGCTATAGATTGTTTTTCACCTTTTGCATGCTACTTGTCTAAGTCGAGCACCCAGCTTACTACTCATCTGAGGTTAAGTGGAGACCCTGTGCATTTTGTAGGGAGTACCCACAATCTTTTGTCTGATTCATTCTCCCCCCCAAAAAATAAACACACAAAAATATATACATATGACCAATACTTATGAAAGAAACAAAGAAATATTTTTACATTTGCTTCACTAACAAATAAAAACTACAAAAACGTTTTTAATAACAAAGCCTCTACACATCATAATCCTGTGTACCTCTTGATTATCTCCCCACCCCAAACCACTGTTAAAATTTTGATCTCTTATACTTTGTGTGTTAATTGTAGGTAAACAAGATCATACCATTTTGTTCACTCCAGTATACATCTCAAACATTACATGTCAATATGGTACCATACTAGGGAATAACTTGCTAAAATTGTTCTTACTCCCCACTGTATGGATGTACACTCCCTAAAATGGCACCTCAGGACTGTGTCTCAGAAGCACAATTCCTGAATTCAGATACCCATGGAGATGGGTGTATGCTGCCAATAGCTTTTCTCTGTTTGCTTCAAGTTGGCTGAAGTCTGCTATGCCTTGATAAACAATTTGCTTCATCACAGAACTAACAATACTCTCAGGTTGTAGTAGCAGAGGTGATGTCTTCAATAATGTTAAAGGACTTCTACCATATCCTAATTCTCCACTAGTATGGAGAAGAAGAAGGAGTTTACCTTCTATTTCCTTTGCCACTTCCTTGAAGAAGGCTTTACCTCCTGTGAATATGTATTTTAATGTCTCACAACATACTCTTCTTTTGATTCACCATCAAAATGGTTCAACACCATCATTCATAAACCTTTTATCAGCCATTATATGTCAAAAACATAAACACAATAAATGAAGGCTGACAGGCCAACTGGAGTTAAGCTGGACATCTTCAGGACACACTCAGCTCAGAATGGCTGGTAGATAAATTTGTACTATGGTCCACTGGTCTGGAACTCAAGACAATGGGATAACACAGTGGGGCTGCAGAGGAAGCAAGTATGTCCATAAAATACTGTTGGCCAAATTTTATTTTTTATTTATTTATTTATTTATTTTTTTGGTACCGGGGATTGAACTCAGGGGCCCTAGACCACTGAGCCACATCCTCAGCACTATTTTGTATTTTACTTAGAGACAGGGTCTTACTGGATTGCTTAGCACCACTCTTTTGCTGAGACTGGCTTTGAATTTGTGATCCTCCTGCCTCAGCCTCCCCATCCTCTGGGATTACAGGCATGTGTCACCACACCCACCCAGCATTGTTGGTCAATTTAATACTTTCACACATACATCCTAAATGGAAAATGTGTCTCAGATAATAAAATGTAATAAATAAGTGCCACATTACTGGCAAATATATACATGTTTGTTGAACCAAACCCGCTTATAAAGTATTCCCAAATAATATTTTATTTAAAATACCAAAAGTACTTTTCTATAACATCTCACTTTATCTTACAATATCTGTTTGTAGTGTGCCACTAGAAACTACTAAAACTATAACACAAAAAATGAGATTCACTTGTTCAAAACCATTAAGTAATATTGCAGGCTTCTATCTCAAATCCACTAACCTACTCTCTGGTTTCCTTCTAAACATATGAATAAAGTTTTAGAAAGATAAACATTGTTGGAATGAAAACCTGTGCTCAATGATATTTAAAAGCAATGAGACCATTCAAATAACCACAAAATGAATGGAAATGTAAAAGCTTGAGAGGGCTGTCTCTGAAAAGACACAACTTGAAAATGCCCCTCTGTTTACTCATCCAAAAAACTAATGCATATTTCCAAATTACCAAAATGAAAAGAGACCATATATTTCAGAGAGCTGTACTAATGTAAATAGAAACATCTTCCTTTAAGCGGCCAGATTTTCCTTTTCCTTTAAACTGAGATAACAGCACACAGAGAATCTGAAATAACAGGGGCACCCTTTATGAAAAATGATGGGCTAAAATCCATTGAAAGAAAACTAGAAATCACATCTTACCTCCTTTTCCATAAAGTCGAACTCTGCTGCACATGTATACAATAAAGTATCAAAATCCTTATAACTGAAGAATTTTGATGTTAATAAGTTGCCAATATGAGCCTATAAAGAAATAAAGTGAGGAACCATTACATTAAACCAAAAATTGTCATAATGTACTTTAATCTTAACAGTATCTACAAATCGTTTGCATTGCACTACAGAGCTCACTGTTCCCATACTAGACAGTTTTTGTTGTTGTTGTTGTTGTTAAGTGCTATTCCCTCCAACCTCACAGCAACCCCTTGTTTTGCTCATCAACATAGCTGCAATACCATCCCACCTTCGACTATCATCAATGTACCAAAGGCTTCTTACTGGGTTTTCCTGTCACTGTACTAAACCTGGTGAAAGACAATACATAGCTCATCTTTACTAGAGCCTACCAGGAAGTATGAGCTTTGGAACTCAGACAGACTTAAGTCCATCATATAGGAACATAGGCTATAGGGTGAAAAAGGGGAAATATTAATTCTGAACTCTGGAAAATGGGATTTAAAAGACTATGTGAAGAAAGTAAAATGGGAAAGTGTTGGAGTAAAAGCACCTTTTGACCAATAACCAACTCTCGTGTAATTCTTCAAGTTACCAAGTGCACTCACTTACAACTGCCCACAAAAAGCAAGACAAGGGAGGTGGGATTATTTTCACTTTATAATGAGAAAACTAGGACTTGAAGACAAAACAATTGCCCGACTTTTAAGTTCATTATTGTCTAAAAAAGCAAAGACAAAAGAAAACAGGGGAAGTTATATCTAAGGCACGCCAAGCCTAACATTCCACGTGACATCTACATGAAGGAGGAGGAACAGAGTGAGAACAGAAACTGAAGTGTGATAGGAATATGATGATGCATTTCAAAACACTCCGTCTTGCTGAGGGAAGAAATGTATGGTGATAAGTTTAAGAAATCAATAGGGAGGATATATAGCACCTAAAATAGCAAAAGAAAACAAATCCCAAATAAAATGGAAGAAAAGGCTTCTTACTGATATTATGTTAATTGCCACATATGCAAAGAGCTCAAATTCACTAATTAAAGGACAGATGCTCAAGTTGGGATTAAGGAAATAAATCCACTATTATGTTTTCTACAAAAGATATACTTAAAAAACAGAAAAGTTGAAAACAGAAGACTAGATGATGTTGCTGCCTGAAGCGATTGCCGCTTGGAGCAACAACGCCACGGGAGTAAGTTCAGAGGCGGACTGGAAACAAACAGGCTCTTTATTCTGCTAGCTTCTCTGTCCGGCTCCAACAACTCCAACATGCCATCCACACTCTTCCAACCACACCACAAAATGGCGCCGACCCCGGCCGCAATCTCCCAGGCCAAGTCTCGCGAGACCATGCAAATGGCGCCGATGGGGTCCGCAATGTCCCGGGCCAAGTCCCGCGAGATCATGGAAGGTGGTAATGCTTTATGGCTCACAGCTAACTGCAATCTTAGCTATCTCCTTAATTAGGGCTCCTACAAGATGAAGATGAATCAGATAAATTTGAAACAAAGAAATGTAGGTTTGCTGTTATAATATCTCATGAAACTAAATTCAGGCAAAAAATACATGAAAAGAGACAATAAATAATATTATGAGATAGTAAAATGAACAGCAAAGCAAAATTATACATATCATGAACACATTTGGAAATAACCATCTAGTCAAAATATATTAAAAAACTGACAAAGCTGTAGGAAGAAACAGATAAGCTGACAGTATTCATTGGAAATGTTAAACCCTGCTCCCTAGAATAGAAAAAGCAGACAAAATTAACATAAAATTTGAATAATATAATTAATAAGCTCACAAACACTACAGAATATGAACTTCACAAAGAGATCATACACATTTTCCTTTAACACTGTAAAATTTTCTAAATGTTCCTATACCACTTATTTAACTGATTTTAAAAAATGGATACAACTTTTTTCCTGATCATTAATGCAATAAAACTAAAAATTAACTAGAATGGCTTTTAAAATCTTATTGGTTAGAAACCAAATAACATAAAAATGTAACACATTTTAGACTAAAAGACAATCATGAACTGATCAATTTGTAAAATACACAAAAAAGTACTACTTATAGTAAATTTTTAGCTTTAAACCATTTACCAGAAAATAAGGGCAGTGACAACAAAAGAGGTAAGTTTTTCCCTCAAGTTTGATCTCATTAATATGGGAATCTAAAACACCTGTAATCACAGAAGTAGAACCACTGTTCAGTGGTTCCCAGCGGCTGAGGAGAAACAAAACCTGAGAGTATCCACTGCTATAAACCTGCCTGACTAGAATTAGTAAAAGGAAATTCCACTGGCTAAAAGAAAATGAAACTGGTAGTAACTCACATTCACAGGAAGAAATGAAGTACAATAAAAATGGCAAAAATGTGGATAAATACAAGAGGCAATATAAACACTTGTGTTATTCTTTCTCTCTTAATTTCTGTAAGACATAAGATTACATAATGCAATAATCATAACTCTAATTTGCTGGCACTTACATATAGATGATGTACACAATAGCTAAGAGGGGAGAGAAAGTGGAGATAAACTTGTGCAAAGGCACTATATAGTTTTCCTGAATTAAGTCAGTATTAGCCTAAAGTAGATTGTTAGACATTAAGATGCATATTATAATCCCTAGACCAACCATAGAAGAAAAATGAAGAGATACCTGCAACCATGTTCATTCACTGCAGCACTATTAACAACACCTCACATATGGAAGCAACTTAAGTATACACAAAAGGGTGAATGGACAAAGAAAATGGTGTGTGTGTATAAATGTGTATGTGTGTATGTATACACAATAATAAGTGACGATAGCAACAATAATACAAAATAACAATGATAACAATAACTAATATTTGTGGAATACTGACCCCATGTTATTCTGCACAAAAACTTTTTACTTAGTAATTTGTCTGAGGTCTCACAGGTAAAATGGGACAATTAGGATTTAAACCGAGGTCTGTCTGACACCAGAGCTCATAAACTTAAAGGCTGCACTTTGCTGAAAGAACAACTGGTTTATAAAGCAGAAGTTTTAAAGCCTCTGGAATTCATCACTGATGGAGTCAAAGTAAAATTAGCAAACAGTATTAGATTCCAGCTCATCAGACTTCTACCAAGGAGAGTAATGGAAAGATCCTCCCCTGATTCTCCTCCTATGTATTTTTACAGTGCTCTGTACTTACTATTTTTTTTTTTTTTTTATAAAATCATAGCCTTCATTACTTGTATTGCAATTGCTGATGCTTCCTGACTTAGGATGTGCTGATTAAAGCATCAAAATAAAAAAGGCTAAGCAATTATGCCTAGGAAGAATCCCTAAAGTTATAAAACAGCAAATTTATCATTTTTAATTTCTCTCATAGTCAAACATCAAAGCAAACAAAACCTCTATTAATAAGCCTAACTTAGACTAAATTACCTACAATGGTTTATAAATAGAACATTCACGAGCATTGACCAGAAAACTCAAAGTGGGAGCAATGAAGCTCTCCAGTTGAGGCTCTGAAGATAGCATCTTCATCTGTTACAAAAGGAGATTGTAAAGAAGTCAGAGGCTCTACAGACCTTAAAATCTGGGATTTAATCTCTACTGTTTCCTTGCTTTAAATTCTTAAAATATTTGTGATATAGAGGATATAAAAAGATACAAAAGAATTATGCCAAGATTAATTCTGGAGAATAAAAACTATCTACATAATCACATTTGCTTTCTATCATTTTTTAAGTAAATTTTAAAGAACAGGTGAATAGACTTCATCCTGGAATCAGGTTTAAAAAGTGGTACTTTAAAAACTCAAATATTTCATTATCAGCCTGTTTTGAGTCTTTTCATGTCATTTAAGTGAAAACTTACATCATCTGCAATCCCAAAGATTCTAGATGTCAGATATTTGAGTATAATGGTTCCAAACAACCAAAGACATCCTTGAATAATCTACAAAATAAATGAATAAATTAACTAATTAATTTAAAAAACAACAAAATAAACTTTGATGCTTCAAATTCCTTAGCCTAAAGGTTTAAATGTCTCTATCTCCAAAAGAAAATGCTGCAAAATGTGTCTTAATTCTAAATAAAGCATGTTGATCCAAAATGAAGGACTTTAACTACAAGAGAAAATATCTACTTACAATTTATTAACAAAATTAATATATTTTACTGGAGATTTGTATGATTCTCCTTCTATGGAGGATTACTTACACATGTGCCATTTCTCAAAAGAAATATGGATAATAAAACATAAAACTCAAAGGTCAAATGTTTTCTCTTATATGTGGAATCTAGAGTAAAATAAAGGAAAGGGGGAGAGAAGAAGAGGATAACATAAAGAACCAATCAAATATAAATTAATACATGAGTGAAAGGAAGTCTAATAGAGTAGAAAAAGGAGAATGGGAGAAGGGAGGGAGGACAGGAAGGGGAAAAGGGGGGATCATGAACTGAAATCTATTTCCATACATACATGAGTTTGTAGGGATGAACCCAACTATTACTATGTATAACCATAAAGCTCTAATAATAACAAAAAAAGTAAAACATAAAAACCAATATATTTTAAAGAAAAAAGCATATGCATTAAAATAGATTGATTCTTACCCATAAACTAAGCTCAGACACATTTATTTTCAGAAAATGTGGTTTCAATGCCAGCATGCCCTGAATAGACAAAATAATAGTTAATACAAGTTCAAGAAACAAATAATTATTCTAAATAGACTCTCAAGCATCTAAGATTTAGCACACTGTTGATTTTCCACATAGTATTACTATATACTCATTTCTGTAGTCAGTAGTCTCAAAACATGGCCTTTATTTTATCAAAAGAAGATTAGGTCAGTTAGTGACTCTGCAAAATTGAAAACAGAATCTCCATAGAGAAATTTCTAGGATTGATTTTTACATATCTGATTTACCTAAGAACAAAGAAGCATATAACAAATGTAGAATTTTAGGCAGCAGTCATATAGGCATAAGATTTTACTAAAGCTAAGAATTACTGGCTCCTGGGAGCACAAATGCAATTTTAATGGATCAACTAAATAATTCTCTGACAAATCTAAAGTCTTTCCAAGTACATGGATTCCCAAACTATATTACCTTTAGAGAAGGAAAGCTAATTGAAACTTGGCAAATATAATTAGAGATCAAAACACATATACTTGAACCCAAATTAAGTCATTTCAGAAGTTTTCTGAGCATTTGTGAAAAGTGATACAATTCAGGTTTCAAAATCATTAAACACAAAAATACATAGGCAAGTATACATAAGTATACTACAGTCTATAACTGTATCATTTACATACCATGTAGAAAGTACATATAAATATGCTTAATTCATACCTAAGACAATGTCAGCGTAAAGCATCTAGCAGGGTACCTGACACACTGTCGAAGCTCAACTGAACTCAAAAGAAATTTCTTACAAAATGAACTTAGATGAGATTGTATTCACATGCAATATTCAATTCAATGACTTCCCTGTACACAAGTACAAAGAATAGTATATTTATTTTATCTTGAGTAATAGCAATACTTGCTAACATAGGCAGGTAAAATATAGAAGTGAGTATAGTGTCACATTTCCTAATTATAGAGTATACTGATTTTAAGAACTAAACTTAATTAGTACCAAAAGCACAACAACTTAATGACTTTTGTTGAAAACACTGCATTGCACATGATAACTGCTCATTTTTGTGGCTAAATACATTTAAGTCACACATCTAAAAAGGGTAGGAGCCCAGATTAGGAAGAGGAATATTTTTTGAAAATGGGCTTTTATATAATCATTATTTGTAAAATGGGATAAATACTTAGGAGCTACAAATGTGTTGATGGGGAGCTGGGGTTGTGGCTTAGCTAGAGTGTTTGCCTAGCATGAGTGAGGCACTGAGTTTGATCCTCAACACCACATAAAAATAAATAAATAAATTTAAGATATTGTGTCCTACAACTAAAAAAAAAAAAAAAATGTATGTTTTAAAAAATGTGGGACTGGGGCTATGGCTCAGCTGTAAAGCACTTGTCTTGCATGTGTGAGGTCCTGGGTTCGATCCTCAGCACCACATAAATACAATAAAGGTATTGTGTCCACCTACAACTAAGAAAATATTTTTTAAAAATGTGTTGATGGGTTCTGGTTTAAAATAATTACTATTTATAAATGGGATTAAAACATAGGAGGCTCCAAATTTGTTAGTGGGTTCTAGAAATCAAGAAAGCCAAAAATAAGCTTAAGTAATTTAAATGATTATTCAAAAAGTAGAATACATTCCAATTAAGACAATGCAATATGCTTTTGTCTTCAAGAAACTGGCTTACACTAAAATGCATAGATTTAGATATAATGAATAACTTAGGTTTGCAAAACACTGTAATAGTGAAACCCATGGGAAAAAAGACACAACTACCTCTGAAAAAGATGACTATATTTAGACTGAAACTAAAAAAACAAAAGGAGAAAAGAAAAGAAAAACAAACTTGTACTCTCATGGATCCCAAGCCAGTGGTAAAGAAACTAATACCATTAAATTAAAAAACAGCCATGTACTTAAGGAACACTTACCCAAATAATTACCAAAGAGGAAGCGTAATAGGAGGTTAACAACATTGAGTTCCCAAACATCAAAACAAAACAAAGTGCAAGAGAAATCTGGAAAAATCCAAGAAAAGGCATAATTAATTCACAGAATCACTGATTTTTCATTATGAAAACTGCACATACGCATGATAAATAAAATTCAAACCATTCAAAAAGGAATATATAATAAACAAAGCACATCACACTGTGCACAACAGTTTTTGTGCATCTTTCTGGCACGATATAAATAAATTCTAATTTACATTTTGTTTAAAAGCCACAAATGAGAATTAACTCATAAGCTACACTATTTTTTGCTTTTACTCTTACTGTGTTTCAGAGAGTTCTACACATTAATCCAAGCCAATCTAATTTATTCTGTTTAAGAAGTGAGAAAAGAGCCAGGTATGGTGGCACATGCCTATAATATCAGCGAAAGGAGGCTAAGGCAGAAGGATTGTGAGTTCAAGGCCAGTCTCAGCAATTTAGCAAAGCTCTAAGCAACTTATTAAGACCCTGTCTCAAAAGTAAAATAAATTACATTTAAATAAATAAATAAGAAGGTCTGGGGAAATGACTCAATGGTTAAGTACTCCTAGGTTCAATCCCTGGCACAAAAATAAATAAACAAACGAACAAACAAACAAATAAATAAAATTTTAGAAAATAATTCCACTCTATAGATATCCCACAACTTATTTAGCTGGTCCTCTGATTATTGCCTTTCAGTTCTATTTTGTTTGTTTTTCCTATTACAAACATGCTATGATAAACATCTTTATGTGTACATTTTATGTGCAAATTACATTTGTGGACAGATTACCAGAAGTGAAATAGATAGATCAAAGATACACAAATCTGAAAAACAATACTGACAAATTGCTCTACCAAATGATTATACCAATTTACTGCCCCATTAACAGGATAAGATAATTCCTGTGGATACACTCTCTGGCTCACATTATATCTTATTTGGTCTTATTATTTTTAAAACTTTCCAACCTTATAAGAAAAAAAAAGTTACATCATTGTTTCACTTTGCTTTTTTATACTTTTTTCTTTCTTTTCTTTTTTATTTAATTTAATTTGTTATACATGCTTGCAGAGTGCAATTCCTTTCATATTACATATAAAGAGCAGTTTTCCAAGTCACTGGTTTTACACAAAGTATTTTTACACCATTTGAGTTTTTATACATGCACTTAGTGTATTGATTCTTTCTTTCTTTTTTTTCTTTCTCTCTCTCTCTCTCTTTTTTTTTTTTTTTTTTTTTTTTTTTGTACTGGGAACAAACCTAGGGATACTTTACATTTTAACACTGAAAGACATCCATGGACCTTTTTAAATTTTTTTTTCTAAAATTTTGAACAGGTTCTCATTGGGTTTCTGAGGCTCTTAATAAGATGCTAAGGTTGGCCTTTAACTTGCAACTTTCTTGCCTCAGCCTCCAGAGTTGCTGGGATTATATGGGTGCACCACTGTGCTGGCTTTCTCATTCTAGAATAGTAGAAAAGATACAGCATGATGTTTCTTATTTCCTGTTTATGTTGTTTTATATGTGTGTGTTTGATTTGCTTATTCCTATTACATGTGTTTCTCCAATCAATTTTTGCAAAATTTAGGAAAATAATATTACTTTGAATAAATACACTTATGACCAAGAAACAGGCAAAACAATGCCAAGAATACTGAAAAGAAAATGTAAGGTAGTACTAAGAAAGGAAGCTCTAAATGTCTCAAGACATATTGGATTTTAAGTTAGTAAAATATACACTAACTTAATTAAAAAAAAAAAAAAAACCCGAGAATTATCTTACCATTCATTGATCAGAATTGGCATATAGCTTTTAGTGAGATAAATGTCTCAGAGTCATTAAATATGAAAAACATTATAACTCTGGCTTTGTTTTCAAAGTTATAAAATTTAAATCACATTATCTCAATTTCAATCACCAGTTAGAGTAAAGCACCAAGTGCTTCAGGATCTGGACTAGAAAGTAAGAAGATCAGAAGGAAGGAGTTGAACCAGGAATGTTTAAAAGGGAGGATGCTAAAAACAGAGGGAAGAGTTCAGAAATGAAAAACAGGCTTTAAAGAACTTGTCCTCCTAATTTCTTTTAGCAGAGTTTTGTTCCTTTAATTGTATGTGTCCCACTCACTTTGGTCAGGATTCTAACAGTAGCATTGGAGAGAAGTGATTATACTCTGGACATATTTGAAAAACAGAACTAACAGTTGGATGTAGGGTATACAGGAAGAGGAGAAAGGGAGAAAAGCTTTTGGCTTGAGCAAATGGAGGAGAAATTTTGTCCATAAATAAGAGGGAAAATATTTTGAGAGAAATAGATCTTGTCAGAAAAAAGAAAAAAAAAAAAAATTGGAGGTTTGATACAGACAGGTATTATGTGTAAAGTGTAAACTGATTTTTGTGTATCGACTTTGTATCCTGATTCTTTGCCAAATCAAGGAATAAAAAGAAACAGAAGGCATTAAAATTGGAATGAAAGTAGTAAAATTATCTCTATTTACAAATAATCATATTTAATATGGAAAAAATTCTAAAGGCTGCACAAAAAAATATTGTTAAAAATTCAGGAAAGTACTAAGGTACAAAGTCAACACACAAAAATCAGGAGAATTTCTGTACACTAACATTGAACAATCTGAAAAGCAAATGTAGAAAATAATTCTTTGTTAACAATACTATCCAAAAGAATAAGATACAGTAATTAACTTGACCAAGAGGTACAAGATTTATAAAAGGAAAGGTACCAAACAATGCTGAAACAAATTCAGAAGACAGAAATAATGGAAAGATATCCATATTCATGGATTAGAAGACGGTATTGTTAAAATGTTGGGAGAAAATATTTGCAATCATATACATCTTAAGGGATTAATATCCAGAATATATGCAGAATTTCTAAAACTCAACACACACACACACACACACACACACACACACATACACACACACAAAAAAAAACCTTATTCAAAAATAAGCAAAGGACAAGAAATGACATTTCTTCAAAGAAAATATATAAATTACCAAGAAGCACATGAAAAGTTGTTCAATATAACTAATTATCAGGGAAATGTAAACCAAAACAAAAATGAGAATACTGCATATATGAAGCTTACAAGTTCAGTAGGTCCTGAGAACAAATAAAAGCACTAGCCAATCAACAACTCTTCTTAGATCTGATAGAGAAGTGAGATCACAGAAGTGAGATCACAGGACAACGATGACCCAAAAGGGGAGAGATAGACAGGTAAATACAGAAAATCACAACTCAGTAGAAGTCTTTTGGGAACCAGCACAGAGGTAGGAAAACCCAAAGTGTAACTGAAGAGTGCTGGAGGCTCAGCATGGACAACTCTGAAAGTTAAAAAATTCTAGTGAACCCAGTCATGGGGAAGGGCCTACAGTTTTGTTTTACTTCCAAGAGTTCTACTAGTTCTTTACAATGACTATCATTGGAAAATCCCTTTGTGTTTATGGCAATGTGAAGGAGAAAAGTTCCACTTTGAAATATGCCTGAGCATTTTGTTCATAGAAAGAAATTAAAACAATTTTCTCCAATCACTTCCAGAAGCGGAGGAAATATTTCCTAACTCATTTTATGAGGCCAATATTACTCTAATACTAACTCAGAAAATAACATTACAAGAAAACTATAGGCCACTATCTCTCATAAACACAGATGCAAAAACTTCAACAAAATATAAGCAATTTGAATCAAACAATGCACGTAAAGAATCATACACCACAACCAAGTAAGATGTATCCCAGGTACTCAAGGCTGGTTCAACATCCGAAGACCAATTATCATACTACTTTATATCTATCAATGGGTTTAAGAAGAAAATATACATGATCAATCAATGCATGCAAAAAAAATTTATCTGACAAAATTCAACACCCATTTATGATAAAAAAAAAAAAAACCTCTCAGTAAACTAGGAATAGAAGGAAACTTCCTCAACTTGATGAAGAAAATTAAAAGAACTACAGCTAGCACATACTTAATGGTGAGAAATTGGAAGCTTTCCTACCAAGATCAGGAACAAAGCAAAAAGGTTCCTACCCACCAATGCTTTTCAATATCATACTAAAAGCCCAAGATAATTCTGTAAGAAAAGGAAATAAAAGGCATAAAATTTGGGAAGAAATAAAATTATGTTTGCAGATGACATGATTATTCAATATGAACAACAAAATCAATATTCAAAAGAATAAACAATAAATTCCTGGAACTAGTAAGGGATTAGTGCAATGTTGCAGGATACAGGTTATTGTACAAAAGTCAAGTGTTTTTCCATATGCCAGCAATGAACAAAGTAGAATTTGAAATTAATAACACAAAAAGTTAAAAGTGTAAATATCCAACAAAATATGCAAAAGATCTATACAAGGAAAACTACAAAACACTGATGAAAGATATTAAATAGAAGCTAAGTAGATGCAAAGATATTCCATATTTATTGATAGGAAGATACAATATTGTCAAGATGTCAGTTCTATCCAACTTGACCTATATATTCAACAAAACCAAAGTCATTATTGTAGCAAGTTATTTTACAAATATTAAGAAGCTGATTCTAAAGATAATATATGGTTATGCAAAAAACTCAGAAGAACTAACACAATACTTACACAGAAAAAACTCAGAAGACTGACACTACTTGATTTCAAGCTTACTATAAAGCTAGACCGTGTCAGTGTCAGATTGGTGAAAGAATAGACAAAAGAACAACTAGACAAACAGACATCAATAGAACATAGTACAGAGTCTAGAAAAAGACTCATATAAATAAGTCAATGGACCTTTGACAAAGGAGCAAAGATAATACAATGAAGTAAAAACAGTATTTTCAACATATAGTGCTGGAACAAGTAGATATTCACATACCAAATATATATCAATCTAGATGCAGACCTTAAACCCTTCACAAAATTAATTCAAAATGAACCACAGATTTTCTAAATGTACATCACAAAATTGTAAAACTCCTAGAAGTTAACAGAGGAAGACACCTATATGACATTAGATATGGTTATGAATTCTTAGATACAATACCAAAAATATAAAAGAAACAATTAATGAAATGAACTGCATTAAAATTAAAAACTCTTACTCTGAGAAAGTCAGTGTCAAGAGAATGAGAAGACAAGCCATAAAGTGGAAGAAAATATTTGGAAGAGACATATCTGATAAAAGACTGTTTAATCTACAAAATATGCAAAAAATTCTTAAAAATCAACAATAGGAAAATCAACAACCCAATGAAAAAATGGCCAGAGACCTTAACAGATACCACACCAAATAAGATACAGAGATGGAAAATAAGCATATAAAAACATGTTCATCCAAACTGAAACAACAATAAGATACCACTACGCATCTATTAGAATGGCCCAAATCCAAATTCTAACACCACCAAATGCTTGCAAGGATGCGGAGCAATAGGAACTCTTACTTGTTGATGGTGACAATGTAAAATGGTACATCCATGTTGGAAGACAGTTGGGCAATTTCCTAAAAATCTAAATATACTCTTAACAAACAATCCAACAATTACTTTCTTTGGCATCTACCCAAATGAATAACTCTATGTCTACATAACAACCTGCAGGCAAATGTTTACAAAAGCTTTATTCATAACTGCCAAAACTTGGGATTAACCAAAATGTTCTTCGGGACAAGAATGGATAAACAGTGATGCATCCACATAATCAAAATGCTATTCAGTATCATGAAGAAATGAGCTATCAAGACTTGGAGGAAACTTAACTGCATCTTACTAAGGGAAAGACGCCAATCTGAAAAGCTATATATTGTGTGATTCTGAATGTATGGCAATATGCAAAAAGAAAAACTAAGGAGACAACAAAGAGATCAGTGGTTACTAGGAGTAAGCGGGGAGAATCAAGTGAATAGGCAGAGCACGGAGGATTTCTAGGGCTGTGAAACTATCTGTACGAAAAAATAAGGGCTGGGAAGATGGGAGAATAAGGAGTTATTGTTTAATGGGTACAGAGTTTAAGTTCTGCAAGGTGAAAAGATTTCTGAAGATACACTGTGGTGATACTTGCAAAAAAATATGAATGTACTTAATTCTACTGAACTATACACCTGAAAGTGCTTAAGATGGTAAATTCTGTTACATGCATTTTACCACAATTTTTTTTAAAAAAGCAAAAATAATTCTTTTGTGGACAATTCTATATTTTTGTAGCTGTAAGAAATTTATGAACTATAAAGTAATAATGAAAACAGAGAATATTTAGTAAATCACATAACTATGTATTATTTACCTAAGAAGGTTCACCTACAAATTAAATCTGTATAAGTTCAGTACTTCGATAACTATGAGTCAAAGCACTCAGCCATAGTTGCCTATGTGACTACGTGATTGTACAACTCTCAACATTTACCATTTATTCTGATTTGTTAAAAAAAAATGTCTATATTAATCGGCTTGGAAAAATAATTAGCCAAATATATATGAAAAGTTTACTGTTGAATCCATTCACAAAAAGAGATGAAAAAATCCTATAGAAACAATAACAGATCAAATTCAGCAATATATATATATATATAAGTGTCTAGCCCAGAAAAACAAGGGGTTTGGTTTTGTTTTTAAATGTTAGAAAATCAGTTAATGCGCCAGGCACAGTGGCTCACGCATATAATCCCAGTGACTCAGGAGGCTGAAGCAGGAAGATCTCAAGTTGAAACCCAGCCTCAGCAACTTACAGAGGCCTTAAGCAACTCTGTGAGAACCTGTCTCTAATAAAATATTAAAAAGGGTTGGGGATGTGGCTCGGTGGTTAAGTGTCCCTGGGTTCAATTCCCTACAAAAAGAGAAAAAGAAAAGAGAAGAAAAAGAAAGAAAGAAAAGAGAATCAGTTATGGTAAATTTACCACAGTAGCAGATTAAGGAGGGAAAAATAGAAATAGATATTCAGAAGCAGATTTCATGAAACTTCATATTTATTAGGTTCATTTTAAAGTCCTCAAAGCATGATGAGGACAATTTAAAAGGAGAAGCTGGCCCAAACAGTTGGACAAACATGGAACAATGTAAGCATCAACATAACAAAAATAACGGATTATACTGCTCTGAATAAAACAGATAGCATTTTCTCTTGAATATAAGAGAAAAACCGATGAAACGTTTGAATAGGAATATCATAAAAATGGAAACACAAAGGTCCATAAATATAACATAAGATGCTCAGCTTTACTGAAAGAAAATATAAATTAAGGTCACAAGACACCACTTTATACCAACCAAATTGAACCAAAAAATTAAAAAATGTAGAGTAATATGAGCTGTTATACACTGCTATTTGAAGTAGTCTGATTATTTTAGAAAAATAATTTGGTATTTATGGAGTTGAACATGTGCACAATTTACCACCCAGCAAGTCTAATACAGGGTAAATACTCCCGAGGAACTCTTAATATATATGCCTCAGGAGATAAGAATAAGAATACAATGTTACTCATAAATGAAAAAAGAAGCACAGGTGGTAGAGAGAAAAGAACCTAAATATCCTTCTATGAGAAAATGGAGACATTGTGCTTTATCCATACAATGGAAAATATAAAGCAGTGAAAATATCTGAACACCAATATAAATCTCAGAAATTTGAGTGAAAACATAATTCTCCTAAAAGAAAAACATTTGTATAAACCAACCCTATGTTAATATTCAATAACAAAGACATATATAATTTGGGAATACATACAGAGTGAAGTTTAAAAGGAAAGCAAGCTAATAACAATTTAAAGAGTCAGGACAGTTACCTCTCAGAGAGGTGAGAAGATATTTATAGGTCACATAGGACTTCACAGTAATGACAAGGTTCTAATTTTCATTTGGAGGACAGACTCATAATTGTTAAATTTTGTAAATGTGTTCATAATCATAACTTCCCTATACTTAAAATGTCCTTTTATGTTTATCAACTACTAGAGAGTAAAGAGCAATAATGGCATACTACAATAACATGTCATATGTATATATAAAATAGGAGACAAATGTTTTTTAAAAGATAAATATTCATCAACATCAACTCATCAGTCTTGAGACTTTTGCTCTGGTTGCTCCACCAGAATATTCTTCTCTGTGATATCTATTAGCTACCTCCCTGTCCTCCTTCCAATCCTTGCTCAGTTTCCTTCAGATGCAGATTCCTTCCAATCCTTCCTCAGATGCAGCCTGACCACTTTACTTGATACCTGGATCTTACACCCCCCTGACCCTGGCACTACTGATCCACCCTATCCTCATTTGTTTTTTAATTATTATCATACTCCAACATCATCCTTCAGCACACTCATTATTTATCCTGTCTTCTCTTCTTCTTCACACTATTGGAAGACCAGCCACATGAATGCTAGAACCCCTAGTTCTAGTCACCTACCTGTCCAACATGCTTGCTTCATTTTACCAGACAGCTCCACAGAGAATATACTACTGTTGCATACTTCTTTCATGAATTGCTTTTACTGATAAAGTATAAATTAGGTACAACCTCAAACAGATACTACGGCCAAAATTAAAACTCTCTGGGTGGCCTATTTAAAATGACGTCTGTCAACTACATTACAGAGTTTGAACAACACTTGTCTTAGCTATAGAATCATTTTACAACTAGTTTCAACAATAAGCAAATCAAATATTAGTCAGAAGTTCATCTTAAGATCAAACTAAATAAAAACAATTAAAAACCATTACCATGTGTATATAAATGATCTTCCGTAATTTATATATATCAATATACCCCACAACATATACTGCAAATAATGATGCAATCTGAAATTTAAAAAGAAATTAAGTTAAAAATAAAAATAATTATACATATAAAATAAATAGCTACAAAAGTGCAGGAAATCACTTTGTTGCCCTAAATTTATTTATATTTATACAGAAAGTGAGATTATGATTTTCCTTTTATCCCCCATTTTGTTATTGAGTATGGTCAATATATTAACATGGCAAATTGTGCTTGATTTTTTCTCTCATATACAGCTCTCTCAGTTAATCACATGAATTATTTACTTTTTGAATTATCCAAAAACAACACTCATTTTTATATCAGGTTGACTATCATCAACATGTATAATTAAAAAGTACTCTGACCCATAAAAATATGAAAATGTAATTATAACATATCCATTAATACATAATTGGGGAAGGTACATTAAGACTCAAAAATAAGCAATGCATATTTATGTAAAAATACATTGATTTCTGCTTTTTAGTCACTCTTCACAAGTGTTCTGTTTCATTAGTATAAACATTCAAATATTAGTTATAATGAAATTTATCAAATTTTAAATTAAAAGGAGTACTTTCACTACAAAGGTACTTTTAACTTTCCAATTTGAAGAAAATTGTACATTATTTATCAAGAAATCTAAGGGTATTAGAACTATTTAGATGGATTGATTAAATGATAACACTGTATCTCTTATAAAGAGGTCTTATGTCAGACAATGCCTCTCTACCCTTCTTCATGGAGAAAGCCATTCAAATTAAATCCCATGCCTCTCCTACCACACAAACGTAGCATGGACAAACTGAAACAGCTAAATATTTAAATATATAGCTTAAATTCCAATCTTTAAGGATTTATCTCCAAATAATCTACAACAAATGTTCCCATTAGTAAAAACAAACAAAATAATCACCACCACCAAACCAAGATCCAAATCAAGATGTCTCTTCTTCTAGTTACCCATGGGGAAACCATACTGCTTACAGGTGAATAGAATAACAACACACACTCCCCCACAGTTGTTATTCATATTATTGTATTTCATATAATATTAACAGTGGGGGAGTGTGTGTTGTTATTCAACATAAGAACCACAGTAGCAAGTCAACTCCCCGCCCCCACCCCACACACAAAAGGAAGGCCATCTCAACTGGAAGCAATGGGAAAGATCCCTTTTTACTCCAAAGGCTAAGTAATACATAGTACACCTCCATGGTAGAATCTTAAAGAGAGAATCTCAGGGATAATTTAAGTCAAAAACTAACGTAAAATATCATCAAACTAAAAAAGACAAAGGAGTCTAAAAGATAAGATCAAAAGAAAAAGTAAGTACAAATCAGGTCTATAAAAAAAAATGAATACATCTTACTAAGTACTGGGTACTTTGTTGAGTCTTACATATATTACCTCATCTGATCCTAACCACAACCCAATAAAGTGGGCTCTTTTATTTTCTCTATTTTAGAAATAAGAAAATTGAAACTAAGAAAGTTAAGTTTTTTGTCAAAGTCAAACAGCTAGTGAATAGAATTAGGACTCATATACAGGTCTGAATTCAGTACTGAAGCAACACATTCCAAAGAATATTAAAAAGCAATTCATCAACTGCTTTATACAAATATGGCTAGCATAATAATAAATAGAAAATGGGAGAAAAATGAATACACAATATACTCCTCCCTCAACAGGTTACCTTGCTTGTATATATCAATATTTTAAAAGGAGAACTGAATACATGAAAAGGTGATAAACTGCAAATTGGTAGGGGAAATCATAGAACATGAACTAGCTATTTATCCTATTATCCTATGTATAGTTATCCTACATGTAAAAACATACAGTACCATTCATAAAAGTAACACATTTTACTTAAGAGGAATACTATAGTTTACTTAAGAGAAATAATTAAAATTATAACAAACACTAGTTCTCTTTTAAACCCACAAATATTGAGTAACAAAGATAAGCATTTTATAAAATGGATTCACAAATGCATTCTGCTAGTAAGTAAATAACTAATACTCATTAATAAACAAATCTTGCACATTTCCTTACTCTGAACTTTCTTTAAAACCATTAAATTAACATTTTAGGACTTAGAATCATATAGCAACTTAGTTATAATGTTATACAAATGAGTTCACTTAATCAAACACACTAAGCTTAAATCACTTTAAAAACATAATCACCTTACCTGAGTAAGAAGTACAAACTGAGCAAACTGCCAAGGAAGCATGAAAAATACATTGGAAATGCAGAGTGCAATCAAGCTTCCTCTATAAAGTTTTGTAGCCCTTGAAAAGGTAAAATAAATATCAGTAAGTTTAACAACAAAAGAGTCTAGCGTGGCTCCAAACTACCGCAAATTAGAATCTCAAACATGAAGTGTTATAACATAAACTGAACATAAAATGAACCAATGGGTTAGAAATTATACCCCCTGACACCAAATTACAACAATTTTCTATGAAAAGTAAATGTCCATTTATTACTGTAAAAAACACAAAGCCCTGTCATAGAACTGTCCAGGTTAGTACAGAAACTAAATTTTTTTCCAAACTTTTTTTCCAACACTTAAATGTTGATTCAACAGATTCATCAGTTGGAGAGAAAGATAATGTCTATGAAAAAAATGACAGAAAGTGGAAGATTCTAAGTGCTATATAATATGTATACAAATGCTGCAAGAATTCAGAATCAGAGCTGAGCAGCTGAGAGAGATTTTGTGAGGATGTAGGATAAAAGTTGGTCTTATACAAGTAGAACACAGAAAACTAGAATGGAGGCAAAAGCGGGGTGGGGGAGGGCAGTTCTGGAGCCATCTTTAGAAGATTCACATTGATACTGACCTGTGATTTAGGAGAATTTTAGGAGGGTGAGGCAATTCATCTTTTTTCCTAAATCTGAGCCAGTGCAAAGCCCCTAAATATACTCAACATTCTTCACAGAAGTAGAGTGTGCACATGAACATACCAATGGTAAGTAGCCTGGACTGAAGAAAGCAATCCTCCTTGGGTTAAAACCCCCTGGGGCACTGACTGAGCATCACCATAGAATGCCTTTCTTCACTTCTTCAAATAGCCCTTCCTCAAAGGATATCCCTTTCTGCTCTTCTAACCCAACTGAAGATATTTTTAAACTCCAGGTAACCTAAATGAATCAAAAAAATCAACTAGATGAAACCCAACATTTTTTTTTTTAATGTAGACATTTAGAGGGAAACAGAATAGATAACACTGCATCCTACCCAAAAAAAGTTTTGAAAGTTTCTGTCTAAAAGCATCTCTCTACAGCTTTTTAAAAATGTTCCTCTCTTTCATTTTTTTCCCCATCATGCTTAGCATGGAACCCAGAGCCTTGCACGTCCAGGCAAGCGCTGTGTAACTGAGCTACACCCCTAGCCCCTCACTATTGCTTCTGGATACTAAACAGTATTTCCATTTTATAGGTAACAAGGGACATTAAAGATTTCCAAGTAGAATTTAATATCAATCTGGCAGTCGATACAGAATGCACTGGAGGGGGATAAGAACAAATAGAAACCAATAGAATTCTAACTGGTGATGGTATGATCAATATAGCACTGACCCAAGACAAGAGAAACAAAAACATAAATATTGCCAAGAATAATCAAGAAAAAGCTAAGACTGTGCTGTTATTAGGTGGCTTATAAAAAACCAAACTTCTAAAAATACTTAAAAATTCAAACCTGGACAAATCAATTGTTAAAATAAAATATGCAGCTAACCTTACTAATAATTGATTACCAGCATTTAGGAATAGTTTCTTTTCCAGTTTTATCACAGTTCCCTCCGTACTGCAGCATACTTCAACACAGCTCAGCTGCTTTTTGCTCACCCAAGCCACTCACCCACACCTCCTTCTCATATTATCAGATTTTTCTACAGATAGAAACCAAGAACACTAGAGGAAACAACTATCCTTCCAAAGAGGAAAGAGTCAATAATAAAAGATGAAATACCAGAAGATGTAGATGACCAGTAGAGATGAGGTCATTATCCTTCAGAAGAAAGACAAGTCTGCCACAGATCCAGAAAAGAGGATAGTGTTTCCCAGTTGTCAAGACTGCACTTCCTAAAGTGCAACTGTCACTTCAGGAAAATAAAAGCAGCCAGCCCACTTCCAGCAACCAGTCACACCAGACATACCAGGTGAGTAGAGAGCCAAGCCAACAAGGGGAAAAAAAAAAAAAAATAGAAAAGTTGTCCCCTTAACTGAGAGCTGCCAATGAAGGTGTGTTAAGGAGGATCAAGATGATAATAAACCACCACTAGTGAAAGCAGCATGATCAAGAATATGAGAAGGAAGATATCAACAAAGATAAAAACAGAGTGTGAAGACTTCTTATGATTTCTTTGGAAGACTAAAGATTTAAAGAGCTTGTCACAGAAGTCCCTAGCAAACAAATCAGAGAAGAACTCAACATAAAGCAGCCCCTGAAAACAGCAACTGGAGCAACCTCACTTGTGGTAGGTAGAATAATGGCCTCCAAAGATGCCCCATCCTAATTCTTGGAACCTGTAAATGTCACTTGACATGGCAAAGGGGAACTAAGGTGGCAAACAGAACTAAGATCCTTAATCACCTGACTTAAAGAGAAGGATATTATCCTGAATTATTCAGGAGGGCCCAATGTAATTACAAGAGTTTTGTTTGGTTTGGTTTGTTTGGCAATACTGGGGGCCGAACCCAGCACTCTGCCACTGAGTTACCTCTGCAGGCCTTTTTTATTTTGAGAGAGTCTCACTATATTGCCCAAGCAGGCCTCGATTTTATGATTCTTCTGCCTTAGATTCTTCAGCTATTCAAGCTGAGATTACAGGTGAGTAGCTGGGATTACAAGCATGTGTTACCACGCCCAGATCACAAGGATTCTTAAAAGAAGCGCAAAAAAGGTTGGAGTGAACTGACAGGAGAAGAATTCAATATTCCATTGCTGGCTTTGATGATGGAAGCGACCCTGAGCCAAGAAACTCAGGCAACCTTATAGAAGCTTGAAAAGGCAAGTAGTAAATGACTTTCCCCAGTCTCCAGGAAGAGGGCATCCCTGCCAACATCTTGAGATTTAGGACCTCTGACCTACAGAACTATAAAGTAATAAATCAAAGTTTGTGGCGATTTGTTATCACAGCAACAAGAAACCAAGACAACCTTCTAAGACAGTACAGATGGACTAAGGGAAACAGTACTCAGCAACTGCAGCAGTACCATTCACAGCTCCACAGGTTAGATCAGATTAGTGAGTGAACATGAGAAGAAGTGAAGGTTTGCCTTCACTGGATTTAAAACAGGAGCAGAGGCAGAAGAAAAGCTGGACTGAGAAACTGATGGGCAATCCATTGTCTTCACCACAGGGGAAAAAGCTAAGATCAAAAACATGGATGTGGAAAAACACTTCAGCAATAGTGACTCACTCTCCTACAGCACAACATTTCTTCCAGAAATGTCTGAGAAGAGACTATGTCTCAAGGTGCCCCAGAACCAACAGGGCAGAGCTAAAGGTTATTACTTCATACAAGTTCACTTTATTTGAAGGTGCTACAGCTTTAAATCAAATATTAAAAGAGGATTTAAGATACAGCAATAAAGCTAGAGTTGCACAGACTTAAAAAGCTGGTAATACAAAAGTCATCTCCCATCCTACCTGTGAAAGGTCTATCTGAAGACATGACATAGGAAACTGGAAGCCATGTACCGGCGCTATACCTGCTGAGCTCATTACAGAGGGAAATTATTGAACACAATAGAATTCAACAAGTTTCTTCTGAACTCAGCAGACCACTGAAAGGTGTTCTAAGTCCCAGACAGTTTCAGATTTTTATCATATTTTGTTCTATTTTTCCACAGGCTCCATTTTGTTTTATATTTACCCTCCGAAGCAAGGCAATATATACAGAAACTCAGTATGTCAACAGAAGGGGGAAATAATCTCCCCTGCACTCACTGGTGCTTGAACCTGTTAGTTTTTTTAGCTGAAGATGAGATGAACAGGAAAAGCCTGAACTTCTAGCATGAATCATCCTAGAATATCTCTGGTCTACTAAGGAGGTTTCCTTCTATTCCTACTATCTGAACGTCAGGATACTAAACAAATGTAGGAAGACAAACTATATGTGTTGTGTACCTGATTATGATGACTGTGTGAGGTATTCCTGACTCCAAAGGACTTATATCTTACAAGATTAAAGTACAGCACAAATAATCTCCCTATCTTTCTGCTCACTTTTGGGAGACTACAGTGGTAACAGAAAAAGACTTGGGTTAGCAGAGAAGAAGTGACAGCTCTCCTTAAGCAGTCACTGTGGACCACTAAGAAAAAGGAAGAGGACTAGAAGGCAGACAGAGGAAACGTCTTCAGTATTATGGATTTGCAAGTTGTACTTTTAAAGTATGTTTACTAATTTAACCTAACAAGGTCATCTTAATTACTTTATTATGTTGACTTTTTTGTTATGGGAACTTAAAAAACACTACTTTAGGTTATTTAAGGGGGGGGGAAACACCAGAAAAACCTAAGGACAAATGAATATTACCTGAGAATATGAGTCACAAGCAACATCTGAAGTACAAGGAATGGATATGAGAAGCTTTCGCGGAGAGGTGGTGTCCACATCACACGAGTACACTGGAAAAAGAACATTAAGAGTGTATGATATACTTGCTAAATTTGCTAAAGTGAAAACTGCTATTTATAAATACAAAGAGAAGTAAATCTCACAAATAATTTAAATGATATATTATAAAAACAAGTTACTGGACCATTAACAAATAGCAAAATTGAGAAGTAAGAAACCTTACTGAGAAAGACACACAAGGATAGTCTTTTCTTGTGTGAGAACAAAGAGAAAAACATTTTTCTTCTCCATTCATGAGTTGATGGACACACTGGTGGATTCCTATTTTGGTCACTGTGAATAGTGCTGTAATGAACATGGGAATGCAGGTGTCTCTGTTATACAATGATTTCATTTCCTTTGGATACATACCCAATAGTGGGCTTGTTGGAATACGGTAACTATTCATTATAACAATGTATGATATATTCCAAAATAACCAGAGAAGTACAAAAGTTCACAGCACATAGAAATGATTAAGGTTTGAGGAAATGGAAGTGTTTACTACCCAGACTTTGGTCTCTAAATATCATTTTCCACTAACAGGATCCAGGATTCCTTGGAAAATAACTGATTCTATATCTGGGGACAAGAAAGTACAAGGCAATACTAGGACAGTAAAAGAATTCAAAGACTGAAGGATACACAAAAGCACTAAGAGACTAAGAATAGTACCCGAAAGCACTAAGTACCTTGAGATTAATCCAACAAAAGAAGTACAAGGCACAAAACACAGTTGAGAGAAATTAAAGTAGACTGATAGAAATGAAAAGATATAGCCATGTTCATGGAGGAGATGATCCAATATATTTAGGATCTAAACTTTCCCTAAACTAATCTAGAGATTCAGAGTGATCACAATTAAAATCCTGACAGGTTGTGTTTGTGTTGGGGGAAGGAAGCAATAATGACAAGCTGATTCTAAGATTTATATAAAACCACAAAGGATCTGAGGAGCTATGGCAATATTAAAGAAGAGCAAGGTTGGAGACTATCAGATATCAAACCTACAAAGCTACCTATTTAGTATGATACTAGCTTAAAGATAAGCAGACAAATGGAACAGAATTGAGTCTAAAAAACAAACTCAGAAATATACAGTCACCTTATTTATGACAAAAGTACCACTAAAAAAAAATGGTCTTTTTAACAAAAGGCATTAGGTTAACTGGACAAAATAAATAAAATAATGTTAGGGATATAGCTCAGCAGTAGAGCACTTTCCTAGCATGTGGGAATCACTAAGTTCAATCCCCAGTACCACAAAATAAATAAATGAATAATGACAGAATTAGAAATTACTATTTGCAATGGCCAATGCAATTACTAACTCAAGCCAGGATCATCAGTGAATAGTATAACATGTGGTCCAATGTTCTAAGGGAACAGGATATTCAATGTCTCAAAGTATCAACCCACAAACCACTTATCAATGTAAAAGGAAAAGAACCATGCTTATAGTAGATAAATCTTCACAGTCACCACCTTAACCATATGACCAAGTAAACTCAACAATGGGACAAACTGGTTTTACATGATTCCACATGCACTACAAGACCCAACCTCATCTACATCATGTTTTTCACAAAAATATCTAATCTAAATACATTAGTGATGAAATAATAAGACAAATCTAATTTGTGGGGCCTCTACAATATAATGGACCTGGACTCCTCAAAAATGTCAATGCCAAGGAAAAGAAAAGGGCAGGGGAACTGTTTTAAATAAACTGTTCTAGATAAAATGACGACCAAATACAATGTGTGATCTTAATCCAATTCTATATCCAAAACACAAGCATAAAGGAACTTACTGGGAAAACTGTGGAAATATAAATGTGGACTATATTAAGATATTACTGCATAATTTTCAGTATTGAACTTCCTGAGTATGATGATAAAGGAAAGTTGTGATTTGGTAGGACAATGGCCTTACTTTCAAGCAACAGATACTGAGGTATTGAGGGATCAGATGTCATCATGTCTGCAACTCATTTTTCAACAGATCAGAAAAATATCTGTGTGCAGGGGTGTATATAAGAGAGAAAGCAAATGTGGCAAAAATGTGAAAATCTGAAAAGTGAAGGTAAATACCACATGATCTCACACATATATTGAATCCAAAAACATCAACTGATTGAAACAAAGAACACAATGGTAGTTAACAGTGGCTGGGAATAAGGGGAAAAGAGAGGGATGGGAAAGCAGAGAAAATTAACCAAAGAGCACAAAGTTCCAACTAGAATAGAAGAAAAAGTTTTAGTGATCTATTGTATTATACAGTGACCACAGTTTATGTATTGTATAATTCAAAATTGCTATAATAATAGGTCTTTAACATTCTTATAAAAATAAATTATAAGGTGAAGAGTATGGTCATTAGTTTGAATCTTTCTATAATATATACAGAGATCACACTGTACTCCATAAATACACTCAATTATTTGTCAATTAAAATAAATAAAAATTAAAAATAAATAAAAATTTAAAAGAATTATCTCCCTGCTTAGCAAACTTGAGCTCATCATTTAATCTTTTATTGCTTTCATTTTAATGCATATTGGCATGCATATTATTTACTATTTATTACAAAATAATATTGCATAAGGATCATCAAGATTGTTCAAAGTATTTTGAGGATTTTTTTCCAAATATTATGTACGTAACATAAGAAGCTTGATAAGTAAAAACATCTATATAATTTTGATCATGGAATACATAACCTCAATATGATTGATCATTACTTTGGGCAACTTATAGCCCCTTTATGGCATTTTCACTTTTCATATTTGAAGGTTTTAATTTGTTTTAAATAATTTGATTAATATATTTGTGCTACAGATTTCCTACTTTGTTAAGGCAAAAATTCCTGAGAGAAAAGAAAAGATTTTAAAGTACATCATATATCCAGTACAGGACAAACTAGATAATGGAATAGAACTAAAAAGCAAGTAACAATTTACAACTATTTGGGGGACACATAAGCAATTCAGTAAAATGATTAAAGCATCTCTTCTATAACAGTAAGGTACTAGTCATTAACCAATAACAATTTTAGTGAAGAAAGCTCTACAAAATTCACTAGATACACGAATAGGTATTACCAGAGTAGATGCTTCCATTCATATAAAAATTGTATACTTTAGGCAACATTTTTAAAAATCAGAAAAAAATAAGATCTGAAAAATCTCATAATCTGAAAGCCAAAATATATACACAATTATGTTTTCAATTACTTGAGTACATTGCAGTTTATGCTCTCACTTTTTAAATAGGCAACATTCCACAAAAAGGTCACTTTTCTACCTCAAATTTACAGTTACATCTAAATGCAATTGTTTACTTGGTTATTTCAACAAGACTATGATTCTAATTCTAATCACATTTATCTTTTCTTAAGAAAGTGATGTCTAAGCATGTTTAAATAAACCCAAGTTAGCTGAAAAGTAGCAAAAAGAAAATCCATCAGTCCTGAAAACTCAGCTAAAGTAGTTTGAATTCCATTGTTTAAAACGGAAAAGATTTTGTAAGAAAATTTTGATGTTCTTGCTACATGAGCATCAAAATTATAAGAAAAACATAAGATAAGGAATTAACAACCCACAGTTAAACATGGAGGGTAACACAATGAACCTTTGTGCTTAACTAACAGTGGTCTTTCTAACTGCATCTTGGCTCAAAATGTTAAATAATCCCTTTCCTCCAGCATCTTATTGTTAACACACAATGTTTCTTTCTTCTATTATTAAGCCATTACATCCCATCTCTTAGGTCATTTTTAAAGAATCTGTGTTTCAAAATGTTTCACAGTCCATACTATCACAATGCACAGCATCCAGTCAAGAAAAGCCAAATTATTATCTTCTTTTTTTTTTTTTTTCCCCTCAAAACTCACACTACACTAATTAACTGATGTTGCACAGCAATCATTTGTCAAATGTCTTCTCATCTACAAGGCCACTCCAGCTTTACATTTCTGTGATTCCAGGGAATAAAGTGCATTAATAAAGTACATTCTCAATTCTGCATTAACTTTGCATATGATTACTCACTCTTAAGAGCTTTATAATATGCACACATTCAAATATTGAAGACATTCGGTGTATAAACTAAGAAAAGATGAAGTCACTTGACACAAAGCAAGCTGATCTTTCTGAACAGAGATATATTTGGTAGAAAGTAGTTTACAAATGTGGTTAAAGGAAAGAATTCCTTGTCACTTTGAATTTATATTAGAATTTAATTTGAACTAAACTTTTAGTAATAGTAATAATAAGTAAAAATAACACTTCAAGTTAATAATTACATAGCAGTTATGTTGTAAACATTGCTTTTGGCACCTTACACAGGTGAATTCATTTACGCACTGCAAAAATCCTCCTACGAAATGAGAACAACATCATGCCAATTGACAAAAAGGAAATAAAGGCACAGAGAAATGAAATGACTTGCTCAGCTAGCACAGCTACTAAATGACACAGCCAGGAGCTGAACCCAGGCAACCTGATCCAGAATCTTTGTACTTCACAATGCTATTCTATTCAGAAAGCCCATAGACATTTGCAAATGTGTAGGTATAATAAAATATTCCTGAAAGGATACTTAAAGTATATCATTCCTAAAATATGAGCTTTCATCATTTTAAAATTATGTAAATAGTTGTTATAGACCCAGTATTTTCTCAAACCAGTAATAACAATATCATGTAAAAGTTATAAGGGTCATGAAAAGTTAACTTAAAATGAAATGTTATCACTTAAATTTTGGGTCAAAATAATAAGATCAAACATTTAAAGAATGCTACTACAGATTAAATTTAAAGAAATTAAATTTAAGGAGAAAGCTGTATTTCCAGGGTTAATTCTGAAAGTATTTTCTGACCACCTACCTCTCCATGATTGAAAAAGAAGCATAACACTGTAACCAGGCCTCCCAATCGACTTCCACTGGAAAAGAGGATAAGAAAACATAACTCAAATATCAGAAATCCAGTGCAACCTAATAAAACCTTAAAATAATATAACATGATAATCTTTCAGAACTACAACTGTTTTGGCTACACTAGAATTTACTTACGCTTATTTACAAAATAATTTATTTCTTCCAAACTATTTGTCAAAATACATTTCATTTTTTTAAAATTTTATTTATTTTTTATTCTAAGTTGTAAGAAATGACAGCAGAATGCATTACATTTCATTATACTTATAGAGCACACTTTTACATATCTCTGGTTGTATACAAAATATATTCACACCATTCATGACTTCATTTTTTAAAAATCTCATTTGCCACCTTCAAAATGTATACAGTCAGGAAAGCAAATAAATTGAAAAGGAATAGAAAATGATTAACAGCCATGCTACTGTGCATCTTCAGTTTGATTTTTCTTCTTCTTTTTTTCCCTCAGCACCACATATTTATTTATGCCCTACAACATTTCTCAAACTATTTTCCTTAGGATACATGACATACATTAGAGAAAGTGAAGAGGAGAAAATGCAGAAAAGAACTCTGAAAGAGTCATGAAGTTGGAAACCACCACACTGGCTAGTCTACCTGCTCTTAGAAATTTACAAAGCAGGACAGCATACTGAAGACTTCATTTACTTTCTCTCAAACCCCATCCCCAAACTAGTTTTGTACAGAACATATCTGGGAAGCACTAGTTTCCAGATAAAAGTCTTATCTCTCACTTGTTTTCAGAGAAGTGAAATTGAATACAAGTATCAAAGTATGACCTTCAGGTTTATAACTTGCTAAGAAACCACAATGGTAAAGTCTGTCAGCTCTAAAAACAAAATCTTCATTTGGTGTTATGGTTTAAATATGAACTGTCCCTCAAAAGCCAGGTGGAAAACAATGCCAGAAACTTTAAAGGCAAAATGATTGGTTATAAGAGTCTTAATATAATCAGTGAATTAATCCACTGATAGGGATTAACTGGGTGGTAACTGTAGGCAGGTAGGGTGTAGCTGGTCCACTGTGGTGTGCCTTTGGAGTGTTTATTTTGTCCCTGGTGAGCCGGAGCAAGAGTTCTTTCTCTGCTTCCTGACTGTCATGCCCTGAGCTGCTTTGTTCCACCACACCCTCTGCCTTGATGTTCTGCCTCATCTTGGGCCCAGAGCAATGGAGTCAGCCATCTAGGGACTGAGACCTCTGAAACCATGAGCCCCAAATAAACTTGTCCTCCTCAAAATTGTTCTTGTCAGTTCTTTTGGTCACAGTGATGAAAAGCTGACTAAAACATTTGCTTAAGTAAGAGTAAAACGTTCCCTACTTTCCTCCAAGCCAAGGGAAAAGAATAGGTTGCTTTTAGGTTTTCTCCATCATTTATTTCATCTTTACTCTAGAGGTGTAAGTCTTATTCAATTCAGCTCACGTTGCTTTTTCACTATTCTACAATGTCCTTCTTTCTTTCTGTCCATCTATAAGTACATGTATAACACACAGAGATCAGAAAGGTGAATCCGAGGATGTGAGTGTTGTAGGCCATTGTATTTACTATCAGGGGACATATGAATGAGGAAAAGTAGAGGACATCTCCCTTTTCCCCTCAGGCAGATAGGAAGGGCTTAGATCCCAAACATAAGGGGCCTATTAGCCTTAGTAAAGGAAGAGGAAGAACACTGCATGTTTAGTGGCAAGTAGTATGTGGAGTTTCCATTTTCCCTTATGAATCTGGAGTGCAGCCATCTGCTCTCCTAAAGGGAAAGGTGGCAGCATTAAAGATTTAAAGGCAGAGGAGATCTGAAATACCACTTGCCTTTAAGGAGAAAAGTAACTAGGGAAAGCAAAAGGGTTGCTGCATCTTTAAGGGAGCAAATGAGGCTAGAGACTTTAAAGGGTCCCTAATTGTAGAGCTGTGTGATGGCTTTCTACCAGCTATCAGTCTGGATTGGCACAAGTTATAAAGGGGCAAATAAATGGAAGATATTGAACAAAAAGTGGCTGAATGATACATCATGAAAATAAGAGGGACACGTGAAAGAGATATAAGTAGTTCAGGCCAGGGCACTATGCCAGTCTCCACTTACCACCGAGTATGATGGTGTCCATTTCTGTATCACCTACATAGCACCCAATATACTTAGACTCTTTTAAATTCTGCCCTTTGGATAGGTAAAAACTTTTTTCTCACTGTTATTTTGATTTTTACTTCCCCACCTACTAGTATGGAGCATCTTCATTTTGTTTTGATAATACAGATTTTTTTCTTCTGTGAACTGCCTTTTCACAACCTTGTTTATTTTTCTAATAGATTGTCTGCTTTCCCATTTAAAGATTAGGGTTATCAAATCTCCGGCTGTCATACAGGTAATGAAGCATTCTGGTATAACTTATGGTGTATTATTTTAGAAAGAAACTTTAAAATATTATGTAGTTAACATGTCAGTATTTTCCTTTATTTCTTCTCTATTTCCACCTTCATCTATGAAAGTCTTCCCCATCTCAAAAATATAGTGTCATAAAATTTCTTCTAGTATTATTGCATTTTCATCAAGAACCCTACTTTCATCCTCTTTAAAATGCCCAATTATACCCAATTATGCCCATTCCCAGAGAAATGAAATATGGCCTTTGTCATATATGAATGTCTTACAATGCTAGATAGAATCTATTCTATTGTAGTCAATTGACCTAATTCTGTTTTTTTTTTTAATCACACACTATTTTTATTACTACAGCATTATGGTAATTGAAGCACAAAATAAAGGAATCTCCCCACCCTAACTATTCTTATTTTTTAAAAAATACTTTTAGAGCCAGGTGTAGTGGCTCACATGTGTAATTCCTGTGATTTGGGAGGCTAAGACAGGAGGATCACAAGTTCAAAACCAGCCTCAGCAACTTAGTGAAGCCCTAAGCAACTTAGGGAGACCCTGTCTCAAAATAAAACATAAAAAGGGCTGGGGATGTGGCTCAGAAGTTAAGTGCTCCTGGGATCTCACCAACTTACTTTTATAATAATATAAACTTATTCAGTTCCCTTTTTCATAAAAAGAAAACAAACAACAACAAGAAGAAAATTTTTGAGTTCCTGGCAGAATGACATTAAATTTACATATAATTTGGAAAGGATGTTCATTACAATGATGGTAATTCTGTCCACTGGTTGCCCAGTATGTCTCTCTCCACTATTAAGTTTAATTATATTTCCTTAAATAAAAATTTTATGAACAAGCAATATAGCAGGCAAGTAAATAAAGTTAGAACTTCTAGAAATACAAAGAAAATATGATAAAAATCTGATCATAGTAGAGTATTATAACACTACTTGGCAGCTTATGTAAAGGAAACAAAGGATTCGAAGGAGATAATCAATAAGTTCAAGTCTATATATAGATAGATAATAGATTGATTTTTGGCTATACAGAGAATATTTTTTTTAAATGTCCCTGGAGTACTCAGCTACAAAGATACCTCATTCTCTTACTGTAGTTCAAAACAACTTAAACCACAAAAAGATGAAGAAAAAAATATGTTTGGGGAATTTAATGTAAAATTCCCTTTTAAAAATTCCCCAGAAGAGACAGAAACCAAAACTGAAATTTTATGACTTTTATTTTTCAAATGGCAGGGTAGAATTTGGAAAAGCCACAAATCCAAATTTCCTGACTAAATCTCTAGATGCAGTTCATTTTAGAAGTCCTGTACCCTTCCTCAACTGCTACACAGCCTGTGGGGCACTGAGGTTGGACATTTTCCTGAGGGTTAAACCAATATGACAATCCTTGCTTCTCAACAAATTACAAAAACAGGTTCTAGTCCAGCACATCCATGAATATAGACTCAGTTTTGCTTAACTAAGGGAGAAAGATTTTCTAGGGACACAAATCTAGGCACAGGGAAGAATAAAATGTTCTTATCTATAGGCATATTCTAAGTTATAATCACTATGAAATGACGTAACTTCCAATAATCAAAAATAGCATCCTTAAATTGAACTCCCTCCTATCTTGCTCCTACAATAGGCATCACTTTATTTTGCTAAACAGAAAATATGAATTAATCAAAATGTTTAAAAATGCTTTAATTTTTCTTTCCTATTACAGTTGATCAGTTGATATTTCAGCATTCCCTAGTGGTTTAAAAAAAAAAAAAAAGTTTCTTTTGCAATATTACCACCAAAAGTGTCAGGAAAAAAGCAAGCTCCTGTTATGTAATTATTAAAACACTTCTAAGCTTGCTAAACATTTACCACATTTACTCATACTTCTCATTCATTCTTTTGAGCCTCAATTTCCTTATATAAAGATTAAAAATACTTTCTTTTCAATTTCCTTATATAAAAATTAAAAATACTTCCTTTTTAAAAATTTAAACATTTTAATTCAAATATTTTAAAAAATTTAAGATATAGAAAAGTATTTTTAAATCTTCAAAATTCTTTCTAGTATTGAAATTTAATAATTTATGATTTTCTTCTTTCCTATCCTAACTGATTTGTAAACATTCAAATCAATCATCAAATTTTAATGGGCTTTATTAATCACCGAGATTTGGGGCTGTATTCATACAAGAATGATAAAACATAAACAACTGAACAACTGAAAAGGTTAAAAAAGTAATCATAGTTAATTCAAAACTATACCAACTCAGTGAGTTTTCTTCTTATATAAGTAAGAAAATGAAAGGATAATTTGGCAATAACAAATTATTTGGATAATCAAATATCCAATCTCATGTTTGAGAAGGCTTTGACCCTTTGCCAACCTGATAGAGAAATGCCAGGCAGGTCTGCCTCACAGATGAGAACCTTCCCCTTTACCTACAGTGGGAATTCACTGATGCACTAAGAAAAGACAGAAAGTAAAGATGAGGAAAGGAAATGAGAATTAAGAAGCATGAATAAAGTTCTTTATGTGGACCTCTTCAGCCTATTACAAGCAAGTAATTAATGCCTTTAATTTAACTCTTTGATGGCATTAAGAAAAAAAAAAGTCTTATTTACGTTATTGTGAACTTCCCAATTCTTCATGGAAGTTGACATGGTGCTTGGTACTGAGGCTTGCCCATAGCAGAGATTCAAGTGGTATCTTAGAGGTAAACAAATACATAAATACCATTCAATCAAGCACTGTTAGCATTCATTGTTTTCAAACCTTGCCATCAAACACTCATGTGTCATATCACTATTGCTCTTGGACACTGGTTCAGATATAGGCTCCCATTCACAGTCAGTCAGCATCTTGTGGTCAGTGCAGTCTGTATCTGCCAACCATGTAACTGCTTGACTCCCAAGCAGTTCTTTCCTTTGTGCCCTCCAGTGGCTTCATTCCATGGTGAACAACAATCTACTTGACATTCTCAGACTCTTTCAGATCCTTCCTTTTCCTTCTACTGGAAATATCACTGCCTTCTGAGAAGATAGTTCCTTGAAATCTCCTCCCAACTCCACTGCCTAATATCTGAATCTATCACTTCCCTACATCCTACTCCACACACTAGCCCAGGCTGACCTCCTCTTCCACCCGGTTGCCTCAACAGCTTCCCTTATGGCCTCCCTGTTTCTAGGCCTGCTCCCTCCTTAGTGTACTTTCTATGATCTTTGAAAGTAAACAAATTCAATCACTACCACCATCTATCTCACCTTTCACTATTATCCCATTTCTCTCAGGGTCAAATTCAAACACCAAAATATGTCCAAATGCTTTACAGGGTCTAGTCCTGCTACACCTCCATAGTCCCTTCATGATTCTTGCTCCTACCCAAGCTCTGTGCTCTATCTGCCCTATCCTTGTCATAGTTACTCAAGTTAACAAAAAAAAAAAAAAAAAAAAAAATCTCTTGGACTTCAGTGTGCAAAACAGCATAGTGAGGGACACAGCTGGTGGGGGAGCACAGGCAAATCCTAGTGAGATAATGCTGAGGTGTCTTCAAGTGACAGTTACACAAAAAGAGAAGTGAGAAGACTACAGAGATGTTTTGAAGAAAGGTAAAAGATTTTGTGAGTACTTGGATTGCAGAGGTAGGGGTAGGGAAGCCACAGATATCTCCCAGTAGTCAGACTAATACCCATTAGTGTAGACAGAAACGTCATTTGATAGGATGGTGAAGACATAATGAGGGACAGGTTTAGGGAAAAGATGCCAATATACTCAACCAATAACTTTCATCAATTTATGCATACTAAAAGAAATACTTATCTTTTAAATATTCATATACAACTGTTAGACCAAATGGGTTTGATTATGGATGTGATAGCAGGCCAAGTTAATAGAACATTCAAAAAAACAGCAGCTGGAAAAGTTTGAGATGGTGTAATTCACAGTATATTTAAGATATGCTTTTAGCCAAAAGACCAGTCTATATAAACAGTAAAAGCTTGAATTTTTAAAAATTAAGATAATGAACAAAAAATATCAAATAAAAAAACGGAAACAAAACAGGCATAAAAGAAATTGAGTTCTTCCTTAAAACAGGTGAGAGATAGCAGGGAATTAAAGAACTGAAAAAAGCTGTTCTATTTTGTCACAAAGTCTAAAAGGAAGACTGAGTACTTCATAGGTAACTTTGGTTGGATGATGAAAAGAATAGAAAAATTAGTTACAATGATTATTCACTTTAGTTGTAAAGAGAAACATTAAGCAAAATTCAAAGGGGACTTTGACACACAGACTAATTTTCCAGGCCCCTCAGAACTACTATAACTCATCTAGAAATAAAGTAGTTTCAAAAGTATTCTCTCTAGTTTAAAAGGAGCCACTCTGAACCTCCAAAGACCAAAGAAAAAACAGAAGAACAGAAAATAAAAAGATGAACACATTATTTTCTATGATTGGTGGGTCCATATGTGGAAGAAAAGGCATCTTCTGCTGACTAGCTACATCCACAAAAGGATAGACAGGCTTTTCTCAGAAAAGCTGAGAAGCAAAAAGAAAACTCAAAGCACTGAGTAGAGACAGAGGATGGGAAACATTCAGACGGGGAGAAACAGACCAGGGGTAGATCTGAGTAGCCACAGGGGTACTGAGCAGCAGACATGAAATACAAAGAAATTGATATAAAAGATCATTAGAATGTTCTTGGAAAAAACTCTCTCTGTGCAAGAGGAAAAGGAGAGGAAGAAGAGGGAACTCTGGACCCTGCCTCAGAAGTGTGGACTCAGGCCCTCACATATGTAGATATCCCATACGTGGGTATAGAGGCATTGTCCAAGTGTCACTTCCCCACAGAGACAGACGAGAATTTCAAGTGCCTCTTCAACCCTGTCTATCTGCTGGCCATAAATAGAGGCTGCTGAGGAGTTACAACATGAAAGGGGCCTGGGTTTCCCCCACAAAGCACTTTACAGTCTGATCATTCTATAATAAAGCCCACCAGTTAAGAATTCCTGTCTATCTTACCTTCCACACACCCCTTAAAAGCTCCCTCATTCTAAAATATAAATGTCAAGCTAAGGATCACCAGGCTATAGGGAAGCTTTCAATGTGAAAAAGAGAAAATAACACAAATTCAAGGGGGAGCCAGAGACTATGTAGGATGCTGAAGATTCCTTTAAACCCAAGATTCTTTAGGAAAATTAGAACTCACAAAAAGGACCATAAAGCCTAACAGACAAAATGTGGGAGAAAACTCCAAAGAAAATTAGATTTTAATCTAAAAATTTCGATGTCCAGAAAATAGGATTTTGAGAAAAACAGGGGAAAAAAATGGAGAAGGAAAAAGTTATGTAAGAGAAATAATAATAGAATTAGTGTTCCTCCAAAATGAAGTATGTAAATGCCCAGACAGGGAGAGCCCCAAGTATACAAGGAAAGGTTGAAACATTATCTACCACATCACAAACTTGCAGAACGAAGATAAAAATATGAACCCAAAAGCTGAAAAAGAGAAAAAACAGGCCACAAACAAAAGGAACTAATGGCAGAAGAGCATCAGACCTTTGAAAAGTTAGATTGAATCTTTGAAGACAATGAAACAGTCTTAAAAAGTTGGAGGAGCCAGGGCTGTGGTTGTGGCCCAGCAGTAGAGCACTTGCCTAGCATATGCAAGGCACTGAGTTTAATCCTCGGCACCACATAAAAATAAATAAATAAAATAAAGGTATAAAAATGTTGTATCTGTTTAAACAACAACAACAACAAAAGTTGGAGGAGCCAGCGCTGTGGTACACAGTGCACACATGTAATCCCAGCAGCTCTGGAGGCTGAGACAGGACAATCACAGTTCTAAGCCATAAGCGAGGCACTAAGCAACTCAGTGAGACCCTGTCTCTTAAGTAAAATAGAAAATAGGGCTGGGGATGTGGCTCAGTGGTTGAGTGCCCCTAAGTTCAATCCCCAGTAACCAAAATATAAACAAAAAAAGTTGGAGGAAAAATAAAATTCTATAACCAGGCAAACCAGTAATCAAGTGTAAAAGTGAAATAAAGATGTTCAAACATGCAACATGTGTGTGTTTTAAAATGACCTCCACTCATACTGTTACTTGGGAACTACCTAAGAATGGGACCCTCCAAAATGAAAAAATAAACAAGAGGCCAAAATGGGGTCCCAAGCAGCAATGAATCAAACACAAGAGAGAAAAAGGAAATTCTCAGGATAGTAGTGAACAAAACTACCAGAATACAGAGTACATCAAGCCTAGAGAAGGGCCAGTCATCTAGGTTGGAACCACAAGACAGAGGGCTCCAGGAGGGAAAGCCCAGGGGCTCCATTTTGGGGAACTGGGGAACTGAAATAATGGATTTTATACCTATGTCAAAGTAAAATGTGAGTGTCGAATAGTTCATGTGTAGAACTAGAGAGGAATTAATCAGTATATAGAAAACTAAGAAAAACTAAATATTAGGCAAATAGAAAAAATGTTAAGTTACTAAATAAAAATTATTTGCACTACTTGACTTAGCAGTGAGCAGTGTTCATAGAGTCATAATGATGATAACTGTTACTACTAGTTTATGTGTTAGAATTGTAGAGGTTTCAAAGATTTGAAAGTAGTTTTTGCTACACAAAGGGATAAGTGGGGTGAGGAAACAGATGGGCCAAGGGATTACTGCTGTGTTTTATCATTAAAAAAGTCAAATAATAACAAAAGACATGTATGTACACACAAAATAATGAAAATTAATTTTAAAATGTACTACAGATAGAGCATCTGTAAATCTGAAATTCACTCTGAAATCTGAAATTCAAATGCTCCAAAATCTGAAACTTTTTGAGTATTAATATGATGCTGCAAGTAAGTCTGATGGTTCAATGTACATAAACTTTGTTACGTGCACAAAATAATTAAAAATACTGTATCAGATTTAGGCTATGTGATATAATGAGACATAAATAAATTTTATGTTTAGATTTCAGTTCCATTCCCTAGATATCTCATTTTATATATACATACACACAAACACAAATATTTCAAAATCTCAAATTCAAAACACTTCTAGACCAACCCAAGCATTATGGAAGGAAAACTCAATCTATAAGAAGTATCATATCCAGTTATGCAGCACATTAATAGAAAGAAAACTGTTCAATAAACTCATTTGGAGACCTATTGATATTTGTCAAATGACCACAAAAACAAAATTATAAAAATCTTCCAGATAACATTAAAAACAGATATTCTTACTAATTGCCAAAATAAATAAAATAGTATTTCATTTACTTTAGCTCAAAAACTATTGGAAGAGAAACTTTGCAAGGAACACACTGATCCAAATCATCCAAAATTAGGAAGTTATGGGCACAACTATATATGGAGGATGATGAATTGGGTGGAGATGTGCAATCACAAAAATAAACACTTAAGGAAACCAAAAATGCCACATACGGTATGTTATCTTTTTATTTTAGTTAAAAAAAATCAATAGAGTGATTCTAGAAAAATTAACTGATGAGGACACTATTAGTCTGATTACAAAATCATATGTTATAGTTTTTAAAAAAGAGTTCAAAATCAGATCCTGATAAATGAATCTTACATTTACCCCAGGACTGGCTCATGACCTTGTCCACTGATGTCCTAAGGAGTTGAACTGCTGGTTAAAACCCAACATGTGATTTCTCACAGCTGGCCTCCTCACAACAGGCTTGGTGCACAGTCAGTATACTGCAGTCTCTCATAGGGAGTTGCAGTCTAGGACTTGGGTCCCTCTGACTAGCCATGATCCTGGCCTGCTGCTTTTATTTAAGGTCTTGGACAGAGGTCCTTTTCAGACATCTCCTCCAAAGTGGACAGGGAGGCTTTAAGACATTTTACCGCACTTTAAGACTTAATACTTGATCCTTTTCCATTCCTAATCCTTCGCCCATTCCCCTATCCCTACTTCAAGATCCGTAAGACTGCCAAAGCCTTTTTTGTGGCTCCCTTAACAGTGAGATGACCCTCTAGTTGTGACCTTTAACTGGGATAGGAGGATGCAACAGGTAGAGTCAGTAATTTCTCTAAACCCCTGGAAGCCCAGTTCCCTCTCAAAGTTCATCTCACTTGTGTGAGGCCCTGGGTTCAATCCTCAGCACCACGTAAATAAAATAAAGGTATTAAAAATTTTTGGAAAAAAAAAATGAAAGCTTCTGACAAATTTGTAATTTCTCTGAGTGATGGGCACACAAGATTTCATTTTACTAATCTTTAAAAGTGTACATGTAAAGATTTTACACAATTCCACAGGTGTAATACATTCATACATTAAAAGTTTTTTTTTAACTTGAAAATTATCATTGATTATCTCTATTTTCTCTGACCCAGGTGTTCTGTGATCTTCTTATCTTTTTCAGTTTTTTTTATTTGTTTTAATTAGTTATACATGACAGATACTGAGTAATAGCTAATGGGCTCAAATTATAGAGATGCACAAACATAAAGAATTCCATACAACTGTTTTTTATAAGACCTTTAGCAAAAGGGTGAAGGAAAAAAAAGAAAGAAAGATGGTAGAATGAGATGGATATCATTACCCTAAGTGCATGTATGAAGTCACGAATGGTGTGAATATACTTTGTTATACAACCAGAGATATGTAAAAATGTGCTCTATAATATGAAATGGAAAAAAAAAAAAAGACCTTTAGCATAAGTGAAATAAGCCAATCCCAAAAAACCAAAGGCTGAATGAATGTTCTCTCTGGTATGTGGATGCTAACCCAAAACAATGGAGGGTGGGGAGAAATCTATTGGATTAGACAAGGGAGAACAAAGGGAAGGGAGGGGAATAGGAAAGATAGTAGAATTAATGGGACATAATTTTCCTAGCCTTATACTTGAATACAAAACCATGGTAACTCTGCATCATGTACAACCACAAGAATGGGACCCTAAATAGAATCAGTTATACTCTACATATGTATAATTTGCCAAAATACATTCTACTGTCATGTGTAACTAAAAATAAAAAGACCTCAGCACAAGCTGAAGCAATCATTTAAAAGTAAAGTTCAATAAAAATATTCCATGGAGTACAATAAAAACAAGTCCAAGCAGGCAGAAGTGACCAGAAACATACTGGACACAGACATTGCTGTGTCCCAAGGTGTCAGAAACCCCACAAACTGCCCACTGTTTTTCCCAAAAAGACCTGATCAGATGATTCTTAATATAGAATGGAATAAAAGATAGAAGAGCCTAAAAGCCAATGAAGATATTTTGTGGGCAACCCCAGATAGGTATAGGGGAAGAGAGTCAAAGATTCTAATAAGATTTCTAACAATCGTACTAAAACTCAGGTGTTTCCATGATTCTATCCTTTCTCTTTTGTCATAGGAAATTCCTGTGAGAAAGGGAATTCTGTCTGTCCTTCAGCTGTAGTTTTAACAAGGGGTGTAGAAACGTGGCAATGGATGCAGGTATAATGGGAATGGGAATGGGGATGGGGCGGGGGTGGGGGCGGGGGGACTCTAAAGAAAAAATGTAGCAAAAAGGGATAAAGCCAGAGTACTCTTAGGTAAGCCACAGTACTTTTCTGATGTTTGGGGCATCTTTTTTGCCATCTCATGGTTAAAAAACAAACCAAGCAACCAAGCTGCCAGTGATCACCATCCAAGGACAGAGGTGTGCAAGGAGGATGGCACCACTTTTCCTTTGAAGGGGAGTTTAGGGATGAACACATTCTCAGGCAGATGGGGAAGAACCAAAATAGACTGAAGGACTGCAACAACTAAAAATAACAGCAGTCAGTGGTGATGAACTCTAACGCCAACAGAGGGATGAGCTTTATACCAAAACCTTCTTTCAGTGAATATTCATGACCAAATTCTATCCTCAATTGATTTTCTACTAATAGAAATATTCACCTGCTAAAAATTTTGACTTCCTTTTAATTCCAAAGCCATGCTAAATAACCAAATCCACTACCTACAGAGTAGGACTAACACATACAGATTCCTATCAGAGAAGTACGAGAGACAGTAAAAAAATTGAGTAAGAGGTAGAGAGAGAAAGCCAGATGATGAAGAGTGCAGGTGCTACAGTTTGGATCTTTAATGTGTTAAAGGGTTGGTCCTCAACTTTGTGCTACTGAAAGGTGGTGGTACATTTAAGAGGTGGGGCCTCGTGGGAGATTTTGTCCCTGGGATCATGCCCTTGAAAGAGATTATAGAACCCTATTCCCTTCCTCCATCTGATTTTGTTTTGTTCTGTTATGTTTTCTCTCCCCAGCTGCCATGAGGTGAGCAGCTTGCTCCATCATGCACTCCCCTCATTAACCACAAGCCCATAGGAAGAGTTCTGCTCAACCATGCAATAAAACCTCCAAACCTGTCAACAAAAGTAAACTTTTTTTTTTCTTTATAAGCTGATTATCTCAGGTATTTTTTACAGTAACAGAAAACTGACTAGCACAATAGGCCTTCTTGGTTAAGACCGCTTTCTAATACTCAGTTTCAGTTTTCATGAGGCTTGAATGCTTTGCTTCCTATCTCTGATTCCACAAATTTCTGTCTCCCAGGATCACACTCCCTCTTTGATTTGAGTGAGTAAAAGTATTTCTGGTGCACTATTTCCAAAAACAAAGAAAAATAACATGTTTAGAAATCCTGTTATTATTTACATGCATCTTTTCTATCAGTTAAAGTTATGATAAACTTTATGTACATGTGCATTTTTTTCCAGAAAAGCTGGCTATAAAACATATTCCAGTATACCATTGCCTAAGGGTAAAATATTAACAGAAAAACATTAAAAAATCTACTCTTACCCCAAAATGCACCTAGTTAGAAAATTCCAAAATAATACTAAAATGCCAAGAATAAAAAGTTGTTTTACCTGTTTGATATTGTCCTCTGGAAGTTATCAACAAAAGGTTTTGGTACTTATTAATCAGAGCATTTCATTTCCTAGGAATATATGAATTTACCTCAGAGAAACAACAGTGGAAGTTTCTAACTAAAGAAAATGGCCTTCAGACACTGTCAGTCTTTAGCTTAGAAATATCAGAGTATCTTATGAAATAAATAACTAAAACTGTGAACTTAAAATACAGCTCCAAAAAGATAGTTAACAATGGGCATTTTAAATAAATACTAAAATACTAAGAATTTCAGAAAAAGAATTATACCATGAGTAGGTTGTGTTTGCAAAACAAATCTCACTTCACCTCCTCTAGTCAGAGCTTAGCAGCCTGGTCCCATTCACCATGTGGCTACTTTCTATTTTCTCTTCTACTTCCATTTCTGGTAAAATGTACTGGCTGTTTGGCTTCTGAAAACTTACATCTGTATTAATTAAAAGCAAATATTCTTCTGGGATTAAAAATGTCACACTTGGTCTACCCTGCAGATTTCTAATCTTCTAGACAAATTTCAACTTTCATACTTCAATATGTAATAATTTCTACAAAAAATTCTAACCACCATTTTAAATGTCCTCCTCTTTATTCTTAACTCATATTTTAAGAATTCTGAAGGTTTATATCGTAAGATCAGAAAGTTGACTAAAGTAACCAAGGAAGAAATCATTAAGAACTAGCTAGTTACATGAGGCCACTGAAAATACTTAATGTCATAAGTTTTTTAAAATTGTACTCAATATAATATATGTCAGGATCAGGGTTCCAGTGTGATTTATACCTCCACATAGTCTCAGGGAGTAAAAAAAGAGTTCCAGCTTCCTGACAGTGTCTGCATTACACAAAGGAACTATAAGCTCAACTGGTGATGAGGAATGCAGGGAAGATCTTTGAGTACAGGATGCTATAATACTGCAAAATCCTTGGAATCACCAAAATGATTTTTTTTTTTTTATTCCAATGAATTGCCTGGTGGCTGGGTAGCTTAAGGATAAAACTGGTCACAGGAAAGACCACGGGCAGGATTACAGATATGGGACTTTTCATCTCCACCCCCAACCTCTAAGAAGGGGAAAGGGGCTAAGGTTACATTGACCACCAATCGCAAATGATCTAATCAATCATGCCTGTGTAATGTAGGTTCCATAAGACAAAGGCTCAGATTCAGAGAACTTCCAGATAGCTGAACACATAGTGTTATCTCAAAAGTGGTGCATCCAGAGAGGTCATAAAAGCATCACACCCCTTCCCATATGCCTTACCCAATGCTTCTCTTCATCTTTATGATAAACCAATAAATGTAAGTAGGTATTTATCTGAGTTCTGTGAGTCACTGTAGCAAATTCCCAAACCCAAGAACTCCTAATTATAGCCACCGTCAGTCAGAACACAGGTTTAAAAAAAAAAAAAAAAAAAGCTGGGGTTGGTTTGTGATTGGCATCAGAAGAGACAACTTGAGGACTTAGCCCTCAACTTGTGGAATCTGAGGCTATCTCCAGGTAGACAGAGTAGAATTGAATTGGAGGACACAGTTATAGAACTAAATGGTTGTTAGTAAGAAGAAATCCCCACACGTTTCTTTGTGAAATCTTCTGCATTGATTATGTTGAGTAGAAACTATAGTAGAAGAAACTAAGTTCCTTCTTCCTCTTTATCCTCAGAGATGCCTTTGAATAGGACTAAAGAGATTAGGCAAAATACAAAGGTAGGGCTGTAAAAATGAAAATATGTGCTGCTACCGTAGACCACGGTGGGGCATGAAATTTGTACAAAGATAGAGGGAGCCAAAAGCAGTGAAGTGGGAGTGAAATAAGCTCCCACCCTTGACACTGTGAGAAGAATCAGAGGCAGCTATTTGGAAAGACCCAAATGCTCTCAAGTATCAGTTGATCCCTTACAGCACCTTAAGCAGTAGTCTACAGGCAATAAAACTACAGTAAGAAATAAGAATTTACACTGCAACTCAATACACACAAATATACACATATACATCACACCAAAGTTCCTCTGATACCTACCCCATTAAACATAATATACTCTACTATTAATATTTGTCTTCTTTCATTTCTCATGTTAAAAAAAAAAATACAGGGTCCAATCCACTAAATTAGTTTTTAAAACCCTGTAACAGTTGGACAAGCTCTGTGCTAGAATACTCACTATGTGACTTTGGGAACAGGTGAAAGTAAGGGTTCTATGGGATCATAACTCAGTCTGAATCCTGTCTCTCTATCAGTCAAATTTCTGACTTCCTTCAACTTGTTTTGGAATAGGTTTCAAACTATCCTGGCATAAATGCTTCTCATCAACCACTGTTTCAGTTTTAATCACCCACAGCAACCCCTCAAAAATGTACATTCCACATCTAGGATGCTTTCCACATCCTAGATCTCCCATATTTGCCTATCCCTGGGATGCCCTCCTCCTTAGAATTTATTTCCACCAATCCAAGTCCATCTGATTTCTGAGGTCAAGCTAAAGTGAGTTCTCCACACAGAACAAATTTCTCTTGACTCTGAAATTCTAAAACTTCATCCTTTCTTACAGTTTATCTTCCACTAATGCACACACCCTGCAGCCACCCTCATTTCCTATCCTGCCCCATTCCCATGCAGAGTACAAACACAGTCTTTATAAAGAACTACTTGGTATGTACTTTACATGGTGATTAACAAGTGAATATGTATTTCCCATGCAAGGAAAAAACTGCCGACCAGGAATAGTTGAGGTTCAAAGGCACCAAGGCACCAAGAATCCCTCAACCAAACCAGAACCTCATATTCTCTTCAGCAGACACTGCACCTACAGCCTTTGAAATGATATTAATCATTTCAAAGAAATGCATCATAAGAAAACATTATGAACATTAATAAATTTTTAAAATTTTTTCTTTCAATTAAAAAAGTAGAAATTTAGGAATAATACTATGTTTTTATATTCTGACTTCTCTTACTTGAAATTTAATCTCCAAATTGTGATAAAGGTATCCATACAGCAGATATGACAGCAAAAAGAACATATCACACCAAGTGCCCCCCACTTTGGTTCGTTATGATTCAAGCAGACTGGTCTATTGTCCCTCAAGTCAGCATCCTTTCCTGACTACCACCCTCTTTTGCTTATGTTATTTTTGTATGTCTCCTTTAAAAAATTTTTTTTCATGTCATCTTTTAATCATACATTTTCATTTCACTTTCCCCAATTAAATAATTAAAAGACCTAAATACTAATCAGAAATATTAGCATCACAGTGTCTTAAATCTGTATTCAAATGTTTTAAATTGATCTAGTAACTTCCTCACTTGATAAATATTTGTAAAGTAACTGCTATGTACTCAAATGCTGAGCTAAAAACAATAGATCTTTGAAGTACTAAACTGAAAGTGCCATGCTTCCAAAACAAAGAGGATAATGGGATAATAGCAGATTCAAACTCATTATTCCAAGTTGAAAATCATACACATATGTTTGTGTTTTTGTACTACAAAGAATCAGCAAGCAGTAAGGAAAAAAATTCTAAAGATACTCTCAAGGTCAAATAGTTCAAACACATATATAATGTGACAATTTGTCAAAAATAAACAAAAAAAAACATAAAACATTTAAAAATTTGTCACTTTTAGTTTTAGGAATGCTGCTCAACTATGAAGTAAATCAGGACAGAAATATTAAATATAAATATCTATACAGACTATACTTCTGTTTTAAAACTAACAAAGTAAGGGCCATTTATATTTGATAGTAAGTAGTCTTTTCGCTTACATTTTACCTATAAACAGTTAAAATTTATCAAGTATCTCTATATGTTCTATTTAAGCCTCTAAATCTATTTTTTTATTATTTATTTATTTGCTTTAGTTGTACACAATGCCTTTATTTTTACATGGTGCTGAGGATCAAACCCAGGCCACACACGTGCTAGGCGAGCACTCTACCACTGAGCCACAACCCAGCCCCCTCTAAATCTATTTTAAGTGTGGTGAGCCAATAGTGAAATTATGCAAATATGAAATAATTGTATAACTATAACTACATATTTTAAGAATACTGTTATAAGATTGAATAAGTTATCAATGATTAACTATTAACTAATCAACTATTTTTATCATTGTCTTATGAACACATACTAAAATATTCTTACCTTAAATATGTGCCATATATGAAGAATAATGCCATCATTAGTCCATTTAAAATAAAAATTACAGCAACATAAAAGCAAGCAGGATCTCCCAATCCTTTAAAAATAAACAAAACATATGTTTAACCATAAATTACTTTATGTGTCTAGCAATTTAAATTAAACTGCACTTATTTTGAGAATGATTGCCAAATAAATTAAATGGTTTCCTTGGTTCCCATATGAAAACATGATGTTAATACAGACTAGAGATGAGAACAGTGTAGTAGCTTTGGGCATTTAAAATCAGGGTGAAAATCTTCTGATATGCCTCCTATCCAGGTGTAGAGTCTATGCCCTGTTTTTTAGTGTGTTTGTTTCTTTGTCTGTTTCTGTATGTGTACGTGTGTGTGTTACTGGGGAATAAATCCAGGGCCTTATACGTGCTAGATAAGTGTTCTACCTCTGAGCTATAGCCCCAGTCCTTTTCTAAATTTTTATTTAGGGGACAGTCTTGCTGAGTTGCATAGGCTAGTCTCAAACTTGAAACTATCCCGTCTCAGCCTTCCAAGTAGCTGGGATTATAGAAGTACACCACTGCTCCCAGCTTAAGCCCTATTTTTGAGTCTGGGTCAGGCTACAACAGAGTAAGGCATACGTAACACCAAGTGCCTTCTAAAGCTGGGGCATAAGAGGCCACACAGTGCCATCCTGGAGCCTTGAGCTACCATAGGAAAAGCATGAATACTCTGAAGTATTTGGCTATAAAAAGCTCAAAGCACACAGAAGGCCACATGCAGATGTCCTTGTTGATAATCCTAGTAAGCTCAACCTCACAGTCACCTCAGCCCAGGAGCCAGAACTTGAGTGAAATAAATTCCATTTAAGTCCACCTTTCCCAGCCACTTGAGTCTTACTAGTAGAGCCCCTGACACCAGGAGACAAATCAACCCTGCTCTAGCATGCCCAAATTTCTGACTTGTGAGAATCCATAAACATAATAAAAATGGTTCTTATTTATATCATTAAGTGTGGGACAAGTTTATTATGTTGCAATGATAACTGGACAATATTATAGAAAGAAACTTACCTTCACAACTTTCAATAGGACTGAGTCCTTCTCCTCTGGTAACTGTCCAACATATCTTGGTTTGAATACCAATCATGTCCATTATTTTGGTATAAATTCGGTACCAGCTGGCCAAGATTACCTATTTTAAAGAAAATAAACACATTATAAGAAATATTATTCTAGGCCAGTAATCCCAGCTACTTCAGAGGCTGAGGTAAGAAGTCACCAGTTTGAAGCCATCCTGGGGAACTTAGTGAGACCCTAGTTCAAAAATGGCTGTGGGTATACCTGACCTCAGTGACCTCTCTGAGCTATACCACCAGAGAATTTGCCTACCATAGTATCACAAAAACACATAAAAAATCATGTACCCATTTCTGAAAAGTCAATTTGTATATGGTCACAGAGCATACTCAAAAGCAATACATTAATGAGAAAATACTGGAACTTGGTAGTTACTTATTTGTCTGTAACGTTCATGTCCTCATTAATCTATTAACTAATTGATTTGGAGGCTGCTGCTGAGCAGAGACCCAGACAGAAACAGCCTTACCATCAGGGTGCCTTCTAGCACACCACAAAGGCATATACAAGAAAGTGTGCTTCACAAGACCCTCGTATCAAATCAAGGAGGAAGTAACACCTCAGCTAGGCCCTGGAGAATGTTTAGGGATGTGTCAAATATAAGCAAGGAGGGCAATGAGAGGCCAAAAATTGTTTCCGATATCCTTGCCTTCCTCCCTCACTTCTTGGGTGTGCACACTCCTGCCCACCCCTCCCTAAGAAAGTACGTTCAATTAAATGAAGAACCCCTGAGAAGGATTATTTGGCAAAAACATGTAAGTTAGGTACTACCTTGCTATAATCCTTACAAACACACAGAATCTAGATAGTTTTCACATTTTTCCAATGAATGCAATCAAAATAATAGTTCTCATCGAACCAGTTAAGATTCTCCCAAATCAGTAATGATCTGTTTCTCATATTCCTTCCCAAGATACACATTTTCTTTTTTTAACGAATAAAATTTAGTATATTAAATTAGATCTTAGATATAGAAATGGCATTTAATTAAAAAAAAAAAGCAAAAAAAAAAAATCACAACTGGCAAAAAGTAACTTACCTCAGGGTAAAGATTGAACCTTTTTAATGTATTAATAACAAGAGGGTATTCAGTCAGTTTATCATTCATAATCATCCATACTCCATTCAAAAATGAGGGGGCTTCCACAATAGTCTTGAAGTAAGAATAATATAGCCCCTGAAATAAGGGTAAGTTCCAGTTATAAAAAAGTACACAGTTATTATGTCTCCTCTTAGCCTAAAAAATGCTTTAAATACACTGTCTCTGAAAAAGAAAGCACTGCAGAAAGTAATGGCCACATTAATTTTACAGGTTTCTGACCACTCTGATAAATTCTTAGGTTCAAAAAAACCTAGATATTTTAGAATAACCTTGTCTTCATTAAAATAATTAAACAAAAAATAGTTTCAAACCTTAAAATATACATATATAAATAAAACTCTTAAAAGATATATATATAAATAAAAGATTCAACACTTAAAAGATATATATAAATAAAACAGCATATTTCTCTAAGAAAAGTCTATAATCCATATTAATATGTATTAGAAAAACCTAGCTTATGAACAGAGCAAGTGGCTTATTTTGAAACTAACATTTACCATGAACCAAGAAAAAATGCTTCTGCCTATTTATCTGAATCCCCAAAATTACATCAGTCATCTTTAGTCCAGATTTACATGCAAAAATGCAAATACACTGAGAAAGCTGCATAATGATGTTATGTATTAATTTCATTCAGATGCCAAATAATTATTTTAGATTACTTTCCCTCCTATCAGTTCAGCATAAGGTAAGAACCCTGTTTCTCTGGGGATAGGGAGGGGTGCTATTTTGACACAAGTAAAAGTTTAGTTTGACTTGCTACTTTGGAAAAGTAGCACAGACAGAATAAAACATAGGACAAAAAATGTTAAAGTACTAGACAACAAGAGAGGGATCAAAGTGGCAGTATAAAGGCAGATAAACACAGAATACAAACACTATATTCTAAACAGTTTTACCTATTATCAGCTATCAAACTCAAAACTGGGTTTGGGCTCATAAACACTAAAGTGGTTTGCCAACCTGGATATTTTATTGAAAAAGAAAAATGTTCTTGATACTATAATGCTTTAGCTCTGTTTTTAAAATTAAATTTCCTACCCTACTGAGTTAAATAGTGACTCTCAAAACATCATAGCCACCAGAACCTGGGAATATAAGCTAACTTGGAAACAGGGTTTTTGCAGATGCAATCAAGTTAAGATGAGGTTATACTAGATTAGATAAACTTGAATCCTATATAACCAATATCTTTTTAAGAGGGAAATTTGCATACAGAGAGACATGGAAAAGGGCCACATGAAGATGGAGGCAAAGACTGGAATGACACAGCCACAGAACACCAAGACTCCCAACAACCAAGGGAAGATTCCCCCTACTGTCTTCAGAGAAAAGGTGGCCCTGCCGACACCTTAACCTCCCACTTGCACAGAACTATAAAAAAATAAAATTATGCTGTTTTAAGCCATCTAATTGGGTGTAATCTGTTATGGCAGCCCTAGAAAAGTACTACACTTACCTTGTTTTTTAGGTTTGATTTTAGAATCATGGGAATGTTATTTAATCTTAAAACAAAAAATTCTAAAACCCTAAGGACCAAAACAAAAATAAAAGAAAGGAATTAACTATCAACTAGGACAAGGATTTCAAGTAGCTTTAAGATACAGCAATTTTACTGTACATCCCTAGTGGAATACAGTCTAAAGTCAAAACAAATTGCAAGAAAATCTTGAAAACTGAAAACTGTTTTCAATAATCAAATTTTCAATAACACCTTAGCATTATTATTCCTAATAAAGGTGTAATTTGAAATTAAGATTCTCAGACTAAGCAAAAAGGTACAACTTTAGCATCAAATAATTAAAAATCATCTAATCTTGAATTTGATTTTAAATATAAGAACATAAATTCACATTTTCATTTTTCTTTTTTAAATTTTTTATTATTCTAATTTGTTATACATGTTTGCAGCGTACATTTCTTTTCATATTACATATAAAGAACACAATTTTTCAAGTTGCTGGTTTTATATAAAGTATTTTTATAGCAATTGTGTCTTCATACATGTATTTAGGGTAATCGTGGATAATTCAGTCTGCCATTGTTTATTAATTCTGTTTGCTAAAAAGACCTAGACATAATGGTCAATCTGGTAACAATAAGTAAATGCAGTGCCAAAATGTGATCTCTAAATACTATTTGCCATTAAAAGGAATTAGAGCCCATTAAAAAATTGGCTGATTCCAGTTCTGGGGAGAAAATGTTTTGTAGCACTTGAAAAAGTAAGAAGAAAGGATACTAGTAAGGTCACATCAAGGACATTCAGAGCCAAATGCACACTTTTTACCAGCTACTGATAGCAAAATCTATAAAACATGTTAAAAATCCATTAAATCATAATGATATTCTGAAAGAAGGAACTCCACTGTTCATGACTAAATGATACTAGAGAACCAACTCATCTTTCTAAAAAGTGGCAAATGGAAGGAAAGAATTGAGCATTTTCCCATCTTTCCACCATAAAGAATAACTCCCAGAAAATCCAAATAGGTACTATGAGAAAGTTCTTCTTTACAAACTTACAGGCCATAAGTTCAAGAAAAAAGTAATAGAACAGATCATCTCTGTTTGACAATCTTAATGAGAGAATGGACTTAGACTGATGACTGGGTTATAAGGAGGGACCAGAAGACAATTTCTGAAACCGCTGATTAAACTTAATATCACAAATAATGAGACAACCAGGCATGGTAGCAAAAAGAAAAAAATAATAGTGCACAAGACCACCTAGGAAGCATTTGTTCTAGAAAAAGAAGTCAAATCTTTGCCATAAAGACTTTAATCTATCAATTTTCAGAAAAATAAGGATAAACACAATAAACAACATGAATTATTGTGAATGATTCTATAAAACAAGTAATCTGAATTCAACAAATAAATAGTCAAAAACAAAACAACAAAAAGTGAGAAAGGGAATTTATAGATTTTAAGTCTCAGGAGATACACCAACTAAATGCAATGTAGAGACGTTGTTTGGATCCGATTCAAGTACCAACTGTTAAAAAACAGTGCCAATCAGGTCATTTAAACAATGATTTATATTGCTGATATTAAGCAATTGTTCATTCATTTTTAACTGTGACAACAGTACAGCCCTGAGCCACACCCCCAGACCCCAAGGGTACAGATTAAAGAAAAATGGCTGTTTTCAGTTGTTGAATACTGGGTAGGAGGGAGTTCTCTAGTCTTTCTACTTTAGAATATTTTTTTGAAATTTTCCATGATAAAAAGCTTAAATTTTTTTAGATTCCCAAAGTACTACAATAAACAACCACCTGAAAACTAACCATTTCAGTGCGAAAAGCCATCTCCCTTTCCAATGTTGAGAGGTGAGAAAAATGACGATCATTTTCAAAGAGGTGTGTTATATGGCTCCTGGAAAAAAAACAAAACAAAATAAGTATTGAAGCTCACCCTCAGTATTATTTGTAAAAGTAACTCTAAAAGCAAAAACAAGAGTGTCTATAAACTTATAGATATTTTTATAATAAAACTGAAATACAATGGTGTCTATATTTTTTCACTCAGTATGCATTACATTTCTACTACAATTTCGCTCCATAAAAAAAAAAAAAACACAAACTAGATTTTAAAATTAAAATGAATCAGAACAATAGTATTTTAAGTCAAGCACAATAAAAACAAAGAGTAAACTGTAAATGTCATTGCGTAACCACTTCAGAAATGTCTGATTAATGAAATTCAGATGTCTTTCTATCCAGGAGATTAAAAAACTTAATCTTCCTCTCAACATGAATACTATATTAATGTTAAGCAAAGTAGAGTTTCTAATATAGCTTCTTTAATAATGAATCTCCTTTTTATTAAAAAATTATATCATTGTGACCCTGACTTATCATTTAAACTACTTTTTTCAGACTACCATTATTAGTAATAGATATTCTCTCTTCTTATAATGAAATTTTTCCTTTAAACATACAGTAAATAGCTTTTGTAAGTTAAAAACATTTTCACAAAATATACCATTGGGGAAAAGGCAATCTTACCAGTGCAACACGGCTGCAAAGGCAGCTGAAAGAAAACAGAAATTTAAATTATTATTTTAACATAAGGAAATATTTTCATTTTATTTTCATTTTATAGAGATACCCTTCAAAGATAAGCTTGCCAAATTTTGAGATGTAACAATTGGACTAACCTTAGAGATTGGGGAAAGAATATTAGATCTTTGAAAGCACTGGGGCTAAGTTTAAAATACCAGCAGAAGGGATCAGAGGGGAATGAAGCATATATGTACAATTTTCATTCACTCATATATTTCAGCAAAATACATAAGAGCCTATCATTTGCCAAACACTATATAGGAACCATAAGATGGAAACTACCCTGAACAGACCTGAAAGAAGAGTAGAAGCAATAGGTAAGGGTAGCATAAAACAAAGAATATGGTGGCTTGAGGGAACAAGATTGGAAGAAGAAGTGAGGGAGGAAGTATCACTTTTTATATACTACTACAATGTCTGGAGTTTTGACAATAAATCTTGCTCCTGTTTTTCAACAAATAAAAGTGAAAGAAGTAAAGGAGGGAGGAAGAAATTGATTTTAAAAAAAGGAAGAAAGAAAATATAAGAGAGAAAAAGCTAACAGTAACATCAATCTCACATGAAAATCAATAGTTTGCTTTCTGTCCAAGTACAAAGAACATATTAAGATGAATCCAGACAATGCCATTCAACTTTCTTATATAACAAGAACATCTGACTGCAGGTTTCTAATTAACAACTACTCAGGAATCAAACTATGAAAATGCTCTCTGAAGTGAAAATTAAATGGCTCATATCATACTGCTTTATTTTTAAAGCAGTATTTATTTATTTTTTAATTGAAAAACTCTCTTCACCTTCAAGATGTTAATGGTCACAAAAGATAAGTTATTCTTTTTAATCATAGAAATATAAATATTTAACTTTGTCACTTGACTTTTTAAGTTACTGGGTATTTTGATTCATTGAAATGTTAATTTTTTTCTTTTAAAAAATAGATTTGTTACCAAATCTACCATTTACATCCTTTTTGGTTTCTACCTTTAAGACTTCTCACCATAATAAAACTTGGGCTTTATTTTCTCAATGACTCAACTATTATTTTCTGAATGAGTCATCCTTCTTTCACTGAATGTAAATCACACCTTTTGCCTATAGAGAACTTGTAAAACAGACTTTGGTAATTCCTTTGAGTTTATGATTAGAATTTCATTTATAAATTAAATGAAGAATTTACATTTAATATAGCCTTTATATCCATAAATATAGTATATTACTTCAATTACTCAATTGCTTTTTAATTTCCCTTGAGGAAAATACTCTCTACATAGTTAATCCAGGAGGAGTACCTCTCATATGCAATGCTTGGAACCAGAAATGTTTCAAAGTTTGGATGTTTTCAGATTTTGGAATATTTTCATACACATAATGAAAACTTGGGGCAAAGCTAAAGTCTAAACATAAAATTTATTTATATTTCATATATATCTTATACATGTAAACTATTAGTTCACAGTATTCTTATCTTATTGTCTTCAGTTCTCCATTTTATATAAATATTACTTGCAAATGATAATTTTCTCCTAAACCATAATTTTACTATTAGCATCTTCTTCCTACTTGATAATAATAATAAACTTCTGGAATACTACTAAACAATTGTAGTAAAAGAAGGCATTCTTGACTTCAACAGACTTTAATAGCAATGCATTTCACAAATTAACCTTTAACCTTCACAATTCTGGAATGAGAACTAGGACTTGTAAAGGTCATCATCCTTCCATACCCTCAAATACCACATCTCAAGAGAAGGATGGAAGGTACACGATCCACTCTAACCTGCTCGAGTTTTGAATTTCTTTCTTTCAATTTAGTAATAATAACAGTAACATCTGAGTGCTTGTTATACACTCAGCACTTTGTAAGTGCCTTATCTACACTAGCTCAATAAATCTTCACAACCATTTTATGTGGTAGGTACAAATATTTCCCCAGTATGAAGAGGAGGAACTGAGGCACATAGTAGTTACACAACTTGCTCAAGGACACACAGCAGGTAAACTGAAGAAGGGAGGCAGACTCAAGAATTCTGACCTGAGAGCCAAGCAGGGTATGTTCTCTAGAAGAGAGTGGGAAAGATGAGACAATGGCTAGGCTTCCTTACCATAAAATATTCCTAATCCCTCTCTCTTTATTTTAAAGATAAAAGAAATATATACTGCAATTCATTCCTTAATATAGGCAAAATATTTCATAGAGGCTATTAGTTCTTATGTAAATATTTAGATAAACTTTATTAAAAATTGAGGTACATTATATTTATATATGTCATCTGAAAATTGAAGTTTCAGTATAATACAGTTTGGGAGTATGTAATTAAAGAATAAAGACATAAAATGACAAAAACTCAGAAAGTACTCCTTAAGCTTATTCTGCCATCTTTCCTGCAGAAAAGAATATTCTAAATTACTTTCTTCAAATTTATTCCAGTAATTATCAACCCTTTCTATATTCTAGGGGAGTATGACAAAATTGACAATTCATTTTTTCACTTTAACACCTATGCCATTTTGTGGTATTCTCAAAGAATCGAAGTAAGTATAGCATGCTTTTGTTTAAAAAGCAGAGAAGTAAAATAAAAAAACTAAATTTCAAACAAACTTAAAAAAAATCCAAACCTATAAGGAAACAGAGTTTCAAGGAAAAGAAGTTTACTTTGTAATTCAAAGGACCACATTCCTTATTGCTGATAATTTTGAAAGTCTTCTAATTTTGCTGAAAGAATATAAATTGCCTACACTCTAAAACTAAATTAGATACTCTAGGATGTTGCATTAACTCTGATTAAAGAAACTTTGTACCAGATTATATGTCATATTACATCAATTTTCAGTCTTATGGGATTTGAGAAGACTTGTTCCTAAAAATTACTATTCTCCTGTTATTAGAATCTTGTTGAAACAAAATAGACTGTAACTCCCTGATGGAAGATGTTTTACTGAACTTCACTGTACTTATTAGCCAGAACACAAAGGTGAAACTCAAACATTTGCTAACACCTACTGCTTGATATAATGGGGGAGGAGGAAAGGATGAAATAGTCCTAAATCATATCAACATAATAAAAACCTAAATTGAATATAATTTGATAGACACAAGTATGTGTAATCAGACATTGCTATTATTTTAGAGTCCCCATTTATTTCCTTAAAATTGCATACCTCCTCTACATCAGCCAGCTCTGAAGCCTCTGGATTTCTTTCTTTCTTTTTTTCAGTATTGGGGATTTAACTTAGGGGCACTTTAGAACTGAGCTACACCCACAGCCTGATTTTTATTTTTTAATTTTGAGACAGGTTACATTAAGTTGCTTAGGGACTCAATGAATCACTGAGGCTAGTTAGCTTCAAATTTGGATCCTCCTGTCTCAGCCTCCCAGTCATGGGATTATAAGCATGTGCCCACCAGCTTAGCTTCTAAACTTCTAGTTTCCCTGGGATCTTGCTCAGTTCCTCTGGCCTGACCAGCAGCTGGGGCTCCACTGTACAGAGAGCAGGAAGTAAGAAGCAGAATATCAGGCTGGCTCTCCTCTCTAGAAGGTTACCCCCAGAACACCAACCCAGGACCCAGTTCTTGCTCCCTCTGAGGCCCCTCATTCCAGCCACAGCACCCAGGGCAGCCTTTATTCTCCGTGGGGATGGACCCTCAGTGAGTCCAGTGTCCTGGGAAAGCCTGGAACAGAATATTTCCGGGCCCCACACACAATTAATTCTAGCCCTGCAGGGTTCAGCAACAGTAAGGACCACCAAGATGAAGGAAAACTAGACAGAGGCTTCCACACTAATGGCTCTGCTCAATCCTCAAACCTCCCCAACCTCATTGCCCGAGAACTAGGGCGCCTACAAACTCTTACCTCCACCCTTTCCACAATCATCCCACCCCAGCAGTGTGGCTTAGATGTCATGGATCCTTCTATTCCTCCTCCTTATGGATGACTGGAAGTAGAGGGATTTTTGCATTTAGAATACTCCCCAGCTTAGTCTAACTCATGCAGAAGTTTGAGACCCACTTGTTTATATATAAATCGGTCTTTTCACCTAAGCATTCACTCCATTCTCTTTCCTCTCTCGTCTGCTGATACTAAACCACTTCCACAGAACTCTCTTTTCATACTTTCTAAGAAAGAACAATTCAGTACACTTACTTCCTTCTTCCTAAACATATCACCTCTGTGTCCAAAACCCCATCAGAAGCATACAGAGTAAATTGGAAACAATATCTGGGTTAACTAAATCTGTACATAGTGATCAAACTTCGATTTTTTGAATAGAAAGTGTTAGCTTTTAAACTCTAAAAGAATTATAAGGGTATCTGATAGCATTGTACTACAGGAGCAACATAAGGCTTTAAAGGTAAAATCGAAATAGTCAAGGTCCCACAGTGCAGAAAGAAAAGACACACAAGCAACATGAAGAAACAAGGGAAGAAAGTGACACAAACAAATCAATATAGCTCATCAGTAGATTCCATGGCAAGCACAGTTGGTGAAATGCCAGAGATGGAATTTAGAAATTACATATTCCAAATGTTTATGGAACTTAAGAATGAACTCAAAAATGACATGAGGGAGCAAATGCAGGTGGTAAAAGATCATTTTCACAAAGAACTACAAAAACAAATACAGGAAGTAAAAGATTACTTCAACAGGGAGATAGAGGCTCTACAGAGAAACCAAACAGAAATTCCGGAAATGAAAGAAGTAATAAACCAAAATAAAAGTTCAATTGAAAGCATCACCAACAGAGTAGACCACTTGGAAGAAAGAACCTCAGATAATGAAGACAAAATATATATCCTAGAGAAAAATCTAGATTACACAACAAAAATTGTAAGAAATCAAGAACATAACATCCAAGAATTATGGGACAACATAAAGAGACCAAACTTAAGAGTGATTGGGGTAGAGGAAGGGGCAGAGTTTCAAGCCAAAGGAATGAGTAATTTATTTAATGAAATAATTACAGAAAATTTTCCAAACTTGAGGAATGAATGGGAAAACCAAGTTCAAGAGGCTTACCGAACACCAAACAAACAAAATCACAACAGATCCACACCAAGGCACATTATCATGAAAATGCCTAACATACTGAGCAAGGAGAGAATACTAAAAGCCACAAGAGAAAGGAAGCAGATTACATATAGGGGGAAACCAATCAGACTATGTTCAGAATTTTCAACCCAGACCTTAAAAGCAAAAAGATCCTGGAATATCATATTTCAAGCTCTGAAAGAAAAGGGATGTCAACCAAGAATCTTATGTCCAGCAAAATTGAGCTTTAGATTCGAAGATGAAATGAAAAACTTTCCACGACAAGCAAAAGATTTTACAACTTGAAAGCCAGTACTTCTGGACATCCTGGGCAAAATTTTTCATGAAGAATAAGAGAAAAATAACAATGAAAATCAACAAAGGGACTTTTAAACTAAGGAAAATACCAACCAGAAGAGAAACCAAATCAAGTTAAAGAACATAATACAAATAAAAATGGATGGGAATAAAAATCACATCTCAATAATGACCCTGAATGTTAATGGCCTAAACTCACCATTCAAAAGACACAGATTATCAGAATGGATTAAAAGAAATGACCCAAAAATTTGCTGTCTCCAAGAAACACACCTCCACACCTCGTAGAAAAAGATATCAATAGACTGAAAGTGAAAGGCTGGGATAAGTCTTATCACTCACATGGCCTGCTGAAGCAAGCAGGGGTTTCCATTCTCATATCAAATAAGGTAGACTTCAAACCAAAACTAATCAAGAGGAACAAAGATGGATATTTCTTACTACTTAAGGGAACCATTCATCAACAGGATATAACAATCATATGTCTATATGCCCTTAATAATGGAGCACCTACATTCATCAAACTCTTCTCAAGTTCAACAGTAAAATAGACCACAACACAGTTATTCTAGGGGACTTCAACACACCTCTCTCACCAATGGATAGATCATCCAAACAAAAGCTAAACAAAGAAACTTTAAGCCTCCTTAAAACAATTAATAATTTAGACCTAACGGACATATATAGAATATTTCATCCCTCAGTAAACGAATACAACTTTTTCTCAGCAGAACATGGCTCCTTCTCCAAAATAGACCATATATTATGTCACAAGGCAACTCTCAGCAAATATAAAAATAGAGATACTACCCTGCATTCTATCAGACCATAAAGGGATGAAATTGGAAATCAATGACAAAACAAGGAATAAGAAAAACTACTCCAACAACTGGAAGCTAAACAACATGTTACTGAATGAACAATGGGTTGAAGAAGACATCAAGGAGGAGATTAAAAACTTCCTAGAGGTAAATGAGAACACAGATACATCGTATAGAAATCTCTGGGACACCATGAAGGCAGTAGTAAGAGGAAAATTCATTGCACTGAGTTCATTCCTTAAAAGAAAAAAAAAACCAACAAATAAATGACTGAACATCACACCTCAAAGCATAAGAAAAAGAAGAACAGATAAACACCAAGAGCAGTAGAAGACAGGAAATAATTAAAATGAGAGCAGAAATTAATAAAATTGAGACTAAGGAAACAATTCAAAGAATTGACAAAACTAAAAGTTGATTCTTTGAAGAAATAAATAAAATTGACAGACCCTTAGCGATGCTAACGAAAAGAAGAGAAAAAACTCTAATTGCTAACATTCGTGATGAAAAAAGAATTATCACAACAAACACCTCAGATATACAGAAGATAATTAAAAATTACTTTGAAAACTTGTATTCTAATAAAATAGAAAATATTGAAAGCATTGACAGATTTCTAGAGTCGTATGATTTGCCTAAACTGGAACTGGAGGCTATACACAACTTAAACAGATCAATTATAAGTGAAGAAATAGAAGACGTCATCAAAAAGCTACCAACAAGGTAAAGTCCAGGACCTGATGGGTTTACAGCCGAGTTCTAAAAGACTTTCAAAGAAGAAGTAATACCAATGCTCTTCAAAATATTTCAAGAAATAGAAAAAGAGGGAGCTCTTCCAGACTCTATGAGGCCAATATTACACTAATTCCAAAGCCAGGCAAAGACACATCCAAAAAAGAAAACTTCAGGCCAATATCTTTAATGAACATAGATGCAAAAATCATCAACAAAATTCTGGCAAATCGGATACAAAAACATATCAAAAAGATAGTGCACCACGATCAAGTGGGGTTTATTCCAGGGATGCAAGGCTGGTTCAACATTTGAAAATCAATAAACATAATATATCACATCAAAAGACTTAAAGATAAAAATCATATGATCATCTCAATAGACGCAGAAAAAGCATGTGACAAAATACAACACCCCTTTATGTTCAAAACACTGGAAAAACTAGGAATATTGGGGGAATATTGGGAACATATCTCAACATTATAAAAGCTATTTATGCAAGGCCCCGAGCTAACATTATCTTAAATGGAGAAAAATTGAAAGCATTCCCTCTAAAAACTGGCACAAGACAGGGATGCCCCCTTTCACCACTGTTATTTAACATATTACTAGAAACTCTGGCCAGAGCAATTAGACAGACGAAAGAAATTAAAGGGGATCCAGATAGGAAAAGAGCTCAAATTAGCACTATTTGCTGATGACATGATAATATACCTAGAAGACCCAAAAAACTCTACCAGAAAACTTTTACAACTAGTAAATGAATTCGGCAAAGTTGCGGGATACAAAATCAACACCCATAAGTCAAAGGCATTTTTGTACATCAGCGACAAAGCCTCTGAAAGGGAAATGATGAAAACTACCCCATTTACAATAGCAGCAAAAAAAAATAAAATAAAATAACTGGGAATCAACTTAACAAAAGAAGTGAAAGACCTCTATGACAAAAATTATAGAACACTAAAGAAAGAAATCATAGAAGAACTCAGAAGATGGAAAGACCTACCTTGTTCTTGGATAGGTAGAATTAATATTGTCAAAATGTCCATACTACCAAAATCATTATACAGATTTAATGCAATTCCAATCAAAATCCCAAAGTCATTCTTCAAAGAAATAGAAAAAGCAGTCATAAAATTCATGTGAAAAAATAAGAAACCCAGAATAGCCAAAGCAATCCTGAGCAAGAAAAGTGAAGCAGGTGGCATCACCATACCAGACTTTAAATTATACTATAGAGCAATAGTAACAAAAACAGCATGGTATTGGCACCAAAACAGACTGTACCATTAACAGAATTGAGGACACAGAGACTAATACATATAATTTCAGCTATCTTATATTAGACAAAGGCACCAAAAACGTACAGTGGAGAAAGGATAGCCTCTTCAACAACTGGTGCTGGGAAAACTGGAAATCCATATGCAACAAAATGAAATTAAACCCTTATCTCTCACCATGCACAAAACTCAATTCAAAGTGGATCAAGGACCTAGGAATTAGACCAGAGACAATACACCTAATAGAAGAAAAAGTAACCTCCAATTTCCAACATGTCGGATTAGGCCCCAAGTTCCTTAATAGGAATCCTGTAGCACAAGAACTATTACCAAGAATTAATAAATGGGATAGATTTAAACTAAAAAGCTTCTTCTCAGCAAAAGAAACAATCAGTGAGGTGAATAGAGAGCCAACTAATTGGGAACAAATATTTAATACATGCACATCAGATAGAGCACTAATTTCTAGAATATATAAAGAACTCAAAAAACTTAACACCAAAAAAAACAAATAACCCAATCAATAAATGGGCTAAGGAACTGAAAAGACACTTCTCAGAAGAAGATACACAATTAATCAACAAATACATAAAAAATGATCAACATCGCTGGCAATTAGAGAAATGCAAATCAAAACTACTCTAGGATTCCATTTCACTCCAGTCAGAATGACAGCTATCAAGAACACAACAATAAATGTTGGAGAGGATATGGGGAAAAAGGAAACTCATACATTGCTGGTAGGACTGCAAAATGGTGCAACCGTTATGGAAAGCAGTATGGAGATTTCTTGGAAAACTGGGAATGGAACCACCCTATGACCCAGCCATCCCACTCCTGGGTCTATTCCCAAAGGACTTAAAAACAGCATATTACAGTGACACAGCCACTTCAATGTTTATAGCAGCACAATTCACAATAGCTAGGTTGTGGAACCAACCTCGATGTCCCTCAGTAGATGAGTGGATAAAGAAAATGTGGTATATATACAAAATGGAATTTTACTCAGCAATAAGAGAGAATAAAATAATGGCATTTGCAGGTAAATGGATGAAGTTAGAGAATATAATGCTAAGTGAAATTAGTCAATCTCAAAAATCCAAATACCGCATGTTTTCTCTGATATAAGGAGGCTAGTTCACAGTATTGTTGGATGGGGGTACATAGGAGGATTAGAGGAACACTAGAATGGTCAAAGGGAAGGGAGGGGAAGGGAGGGAGCAAGGGGGGAGGTAAGGGAAGAAAAAAAAAAAAGGTGATTGAATGAGACGGATATCATTATCCTAAATGCATGATTGAAGACCTGAATGGTACGAATATACTTTGTATACAAACAGTTGTATGTAAAAAGATGCTATATATGTGCACTATGAATTGTAATTATTATAAATAAAAAATAAATTTAAGAAAAGAATTGTAATACATACTATTATAAATTTAAAAAAAAAGAATTTCTGCATCTAAGTTCATCAGGGATATTGGTCTGTAGTTTTCTTTCCTTGATGTGTCCCTATCTGATTTTGGTATGAGGGTAATACTAGCTTTAACAGAATGAATTTGGAAGCATTCTATCCCTTTCTATTTTGTAGAATAATTTGAAGAGCAATGGCATTAGTTCTTCTTTAAAGGTCTGGTAGAATTTAGCTGGGAATCTATCTGCTCCTGGGTTTTTCCTTGTTGAAAGGCTCTTTGTTAGTGCTTGTGTCTCATTGCTAGTTATTGGTTTGTTTAGGCTTCCAACATCCTCTTAACTCAATTTTGGCAGGCCATACATGTCTAAAAATATATCCATTTCTACTGTTTTCCAATTTCTTAGAGTAAAAGTTTTCAAAATAGTCTCTAATAATCCTCTGGATTTCTGTAATGTCTGTGGTGATTTCTCCTTTTTGTCTCTAGTTTTGTTAATTTTTGTCTTCTTTCTTTTGGTTAGTTTTTTTTTTTTTTTTTAAATTCTAAATTTGATTTCAGTTCTGATCTTAATCATTTCCTTCCTTCTACTGGTTATAGAACTGGAATGTTCTTGTTTTCCTAGGGCCTTGGTATGCATCATTAGGTTGCTTATTTGGGATTTTTCTGATTTTCTTATGTAGGCAGTTATTGCTACAAAAATTCCTCTTAGAACCACCATCATAGTGTCCCAATAGTTCTGGTATATTGTATCACTATTATCATTTGATTGTAAGAATTTTTTGATTTCTCCCAATTTTGTCTATTACCCATTCCTCATTCAAAAGTGCACCATTCATCTCCTAGGTGTTTATATAATTTTTGTAGGAATTTTTGGTGTTAATTTTAAATATCACTTCATTACAATCGGATAAGATGCAAGGAATTGTATCACTTTTTAAATATTTGCTAAGAGTTATTTTGTGGCCTAGAATATTGTCTTTTTGGAGAAGGTTCCAAGGGCAGCTGAGAAGAAAGTATATTCAGGCCTTGTTGGATGAAATATTCTACAGATGTCTGTAAAGGCCATTTGATTTAAAATGTTTTTAGGTTCATACAGTCTTTACCAAGTTTAAGTATATTGGTGACAGAGGTGTGTCGCAGTCTATTATTGTACTGGGGTCTATTTGAGTCTTTCAGTAGGGTCTGTTTTATGTAATTAAGTGCACCAACATCTGGGACATAAACATTTATGCTTGTTATATCTTCTTGTTGATTGTTCCTGGTATTATCTGTATAAAATTACATTCTTTGTCTCTTCTCATTCATTTTGATTTAAAGTCTGCTCTGGATATGAGAATAGTTAATCCTGCTTGTTTTCAGGCTCAATTTGCATAGTATACCAATTTCCATTCTTTCACTTTCAGTCTGTGGCTGTCTTTTCCTATAAGGTGAGTCTCAAACAACATATAGTTGAGTCTTATTTTTTAATCCATTTTGCCAGCTTATATATTTAATTAGGGAGTTGAAATCATTCACATTCAATGTTATTATACAGATTGATTATTAATCCCTGACAGTTTGATTTATTCCTAATATTTAATTTGGTCCCATTTCTCATTTGCTTAGCAATTCTTCAACTAAGATTTGATCACCTGTGGGCTCTGGGATTTGTGTTTTTTTGTTGTTGTTGTTGTTGTTTTTTTGTTGTTGTTGTTTTTCTGTGTGAACGATTTAAGTATTTTCTGAAGTGCTGGTTTAGTAGTCATGAATTCTTTAAGTTTCTGATTTTTTTTGAAAGGTTTTTATGTTATCTGTGATTCTTAAGGATAGCTGTCCTGAATATAGCAATCTTGGTTCCCAGATATTTTCTCTTTCTTTCTTTCTTTTTTTATTTCTCTTTTTTCCACCCAGTTATTTTCTTTCAGGACTTGGAACACAATATTTCCAGCCCTTCTGGCTTTTAGAGTTTTGCTAAGAAATTGGAAGTGGATTGCCTCAAAATGCGACCTGACTTTTTTCTCTTCAGGCATTTAAAATTTTATTGTCTTTCTGTAATTATAATGTATCATGAAGAAGTTATTTTTGATCCTGTCTACTGGGGTTCTGAATATCTCCTGTATCTGGATGTCCATCTCATTCTCAAGGTTGAAACATATTCTGTTATTATTTCCCTGAAGAGATTATCTACGCCATTAGCTTGAATCTCACAACCTTCTTTAATTCCAATCATTGTTAAATTTGGTCTCTTAAGTTGTCCCACAGTTCTTGTATATTCAGTCATTCTTTTATTTAACATTGTCTGAATTTTCAAAGGCAGCCACTTTGTCTTCCAGTTCTGAGATTTTGTCTTTGGCATGGTCTTATTCTATTACAGAGACTTACAACAGAATATTTTATTTAATTTATTGTGTCTTTTGTTTCCAAGATTTGTTTGTTTCTTTTTCAGAATCTCTAATTGAATTTCTCATGTCCTGTACTGACTTCCTCACTTCATTCAGTTGCTTTTCTGTGTTCTCTTCAAATTCATTATTTTTATAATCATTCCTCTGAATTCTTTATCTGATATTTCATCCACTTCAGTATCTATGGAGTCAGCTGTTGGTGAATTATAAACTTTAGAAGGCACCGTGTTACCTTGATTTTTCATATTCCTTGTATCTCTGTGTTCAGTTTTATGCGTTTCTTGGAATAGATTATTCTTCCACTCTTATATGTGGGCCTTTTTAGAGTATATCCTCCTCCTGTCTAAGTGTTCTAGAGTGATCTAGATTAACATCTATCATAGATATGGTATCCACATCCTTTGTGTTAATTATGTTTTTGCTACAAGAGTAGAGATCCATGAGTGGGATCTGAGGGACACCCTAGTTCTTCCTACTTAGGGGTCTGGCCATTAGTTTGGAGGTTTTGGCTCTTCTACTCTCTTTATTAAAAGTATCACTTTAGTCTAGTGTGGTTAATTTGTATATGGAACAAGTGTGCTGTCTTTTGGGTGGGGTTAGTTCAGCAGCAGAGTCTCTGCCCTGTGAATTTGTAGTGTCCTTGTAGATTCCCAGCACCTAACAGAAAAGGGGGAAATAAAGAGTAGTAACAACCAAAGCAAACAATATACAGCCTTAAAATAAATATCCATTGCCTACTATGACATCTACAGCACTAATTACCTCAAAAACAAGAATGATTGGGTCAACAATTGCCAACAGCAAAAAAAAATAAATAGCTATGAAGTAGACTTGGCATTAGATTAAACACCAAGTATCAACTACACCCTCCACAGTACTAATAATTGCAACAACATGAATGGTGGGGCAGGAGTTATATACATGAAACAGTTCTAAATGATGGTAAAAACACAGTTCATTAAGAGGAAAAAAAATGCAATAGAAAGGTAAAAGAAAGTTTTGAAAATTCAATGTCAACAGAACAAATGCAGAAGAGACTGAGCAAGTAATGGAGCTACATATAAAGGAGAAGAAAAAGAAAGAAAAGTAGTAAATTGAGACAACAAGGGAATTTGGCTGTTAGAGAATAAAGGACAGAAAGAGAAACAAACTACAGAATAAGAACACTAACCCTCAAAAGAAAAGGAAAAATAACTAATGTAAAAAATGCTAAAAATAAGAAAACAGAAATGAATACATATATGTGTGTATGTGTGTGTGTGTGTATCCACAAACTAATCAGCACAGCAAGAACACCAGATTAAAAATAAAAGAAAAAAGGATTCTTAATGAAAAATGAGAATTATCTCCACTGAGGTAGACAAAACTGTCAATAAGGTTGGATGGTCACTGCCTATGCCCAACTGTCCTTTCCATTTCTTTTTGAGCTACATACAGCAAGAGAGAGTGCACACACGCACATTTGCGCAAGCTAGAGCTACAGATTGTTAACCCCTTTCTCTTTCTGTATTACTCACCAAGCTGCCAGCTGGAGTGGCCTAAAACTGAAGCTGGCTGAAACAGTTCTAGCCTCCCTTCTCATCAGTGTAAGGTAAAGTGAAATGGGAAGTACTACAGACTGGGGTTTTTTCCGGAAAGACCAGATCAATACACTTCCAAGGTGGGGCTGCTATACAGTTCTAAGAAGGGAGCTCTAGAAGCTGGGTCTTAGGTCTAATCATGCTTAGGAATTTTGTTGGGTGGTATCCTGGAGGGCTAGGCAGATGCCGACCTCTGCTGAGAGTCTGAATCTCAGAAGCCTCCCAAGAATTCTACTTCCTGAGTAGGGGAATCAAACCTCCACAAGTCTCATATACACTGCTGCCTACAAATATGGCCTCCCCAGGATTTGTCCCTAAATATATCCATATCCACCTATTCAATTTCCCAAACCTCTTCACCAGATCATGTGTGATAGATAGGCTTGAGCCAATGGGCCACCTCCCCCATGGAAATTTCCATAAAAAACAAGCTGGTTTCTTTTTCCCCAACACCCCCCCACCAGAAATCCCTACTTAAGTCCCTGCCTTCCCGGAGCTCAGCCACAACAGCTCCTCCCTGCTGAGAGGAAGCAGCCACTGCCAACGTCTCCAGCCCAACGGCAGCTGCCCCTAGCCGACAGCTCCAGACCCACCGTCTCTAGCCTGATGGCAACTGCCCCAGCCGACAGCTCCAGAGACCACAGCCGGCACGACCAGGCACTGACCCTCCATCCAGAGCTCGCACACTCCCCTCTCCTGACTCCTCTCTCCTACCAGAGTTTGCACACTTCCCTCCCTGACTCCTCTCTCCCCGTACTACTTCTACCTCCGACCAACCATAAAGGCTGGTGAATAAATCTCTTGGCTGCATGGTTGTCTCCGGTGTGATTTTTGCCCTTCAATGTCAATCACTGAACTCAGAAGGAAAGCAAGTTGGACTTCCCTCCTTATTTCTGACTTGAATTCCCCTGTACACAATCTTTTCTGTGCCCATTTCACTCAATTTCTGCTAAAGTATACCCTAGGTCACAGGGTAGGTGCTTGGCAGGACAGTATGGCAATGTCTGCTACAATCTCCCAGGCTCCCACAGCAGCAAGCTGCAGTGTGGCCTCCTCAAGATGGTTCCCATCTTGGCTCTCCACAGCCAGCTGTGAAATCAGAGCACTTTTTCAAATGCCAGTTCACTGTGCAGCCTCTGGATCAGCTATGTTCAGGCTGCTTTTCTGATCTATGCAGGCTTTTCCAGGCCAAATTTGTCCACTGTATTTCACTTTATTTTATCACTCCCCTCTGCAGTAAACCAGCACCACTGCCAATGGGCACAATTAGTGTACTCTTTCTTGTTCTTTGGTCAATGCACCCAAATTTCTGAGGTTCTAAGACATTGTGTATCCAATACTGAACTTCAGTGACATCCCTCTTTCACCCACCTTGCTGAGGCACAATCTTCCTGCTGCTTAAATCCAAATCACAGAGCAACTGCAAATGCAGCCTTCTCCTCAAGTCTGCCATCTTCAATCTCCTTAGGTAAGGAAGGATTTATAGTGGATGACCAGAAGACAAATACAACGAAACAATATGAACTTGGATCCAATGTAACAAGTGTTCCTATCATAAATACTGATAATATGGAATAAAACAATAGCAATGTATCTGTGTAATGGAACTGTAATGAAGCACTCTAGTGAGCTATTGAGAAGACTAAATGAGATGTCTACGATGTGTTGAATAAGCAATCAGTACTCTGTTTCCTTTTTTGTTTTGTCCTGGAAATTTATGATTGAGGTATGCAATCAATTATTGAATAAAATAATTACTCTCGAAAAAAAAAAAAAAACAATAGCAATGTACTAATATTTATTGAGAACACACTTATAATATACACAATATGTCAGGCTCTCAGTGCTCTGTGAATATCAGGTAGAGAATTTAGTCAGAGCCTCCCAATCAGTAGGCCTCGAAGTGCCAAGAGTATGCAAGCAAGTCCCTAAGACCAGTAACCTCTTGTCTTTAAAAAAAAAACAACATCCATTTACCCCACTGTGCCACACAAGTATACTCAATTTCTATATGTGTCATGATGTGAAAAAGGCTAGGAAACACTGAACTAGTTTAAAAAAAGAAAAACAAGCAAGCTTCAGAGAAAACATCATTCAGCAGCAACATACAGCCCCAGTAGTCCAAACCCTAGTACTAATTAGAATGTAACTAAATAAAACCACAGGTACTTAAGTATTTAATCCAGGGATATTTTTAAAACTCAGAAGTGATTCAGATGTATAATCAACATTGTTACTATTGATACAGAGAAAGACTGGGACAAAGTCTGGGTAATTTTTTACAAACTTCAATATGAGAATTGACTCCTTGCTATTCCAGGTATCCTGGAGTCCAAGAACAACTGCATCACCTGGGAGCTGGCTGGAACATAGAACTCAGGTCCCAGCCCACTCCTCCCGACTTCCAACCTATATTTTAACAAGATCACCTAAGGTAATACATAACCACTTCTAAGGGTGATGTCTCAACACTGATACCATATTGGAACCCCCTCATAGCTTTACCCATTACAAGATCTGACTGAAGGCTGATTCTAACATGGAACTGGAGGTAAGATGAAAACACTGACCTGAGAGAGGCATGCTAAGACACATGCCTGGGCCCGACTCTCAAGAGATCCTAATTCTACAGATCACTCCATGGTTCAGAAACTTACATTTTTAACAAACCCTCAAGTGATTTCATACAGTCCAAGCTTTGAGAAGTGGTATAGTTATAGCAGGAAAGTCAATGAGAAGAATATGGTAACATTTCAGGTATGAGATAAGGAGGCAGTGACATGAGCTTAATTAGAAAAAGGCAAATATAAATTCAAAAGATAACTCTGAAGGAGAAACTGGCAAAACTTGACAGGTGAAAAAAAGGATTAAGAAAGGCAAAGAATTAAAATTATTTTTTACTTCCCTGCTAAGAAAGCCATTCCTAAGAAGAAACATTTCTTAGGTTTATATATATGACTTATAACTTAATTATCCTCTCAGAGTCTCAACTGCACAAAGCAAAAATGTGGAATTTTTACTTGGTTATCTCTAATCCTAGCACTTAATAACCTTGAAGAACAACCTACAGCTTTGCAAACACTTTGGACATCATATTCTCCAAAATGACTACACAGTGTTTTTCTATTTTCATTTCAATCTTCCTGATCTCCAAACTACAAAGTGTTGACAGGTACGACCCTTTTAATTGGTTTTCTCTTTTGAATTTGGGGAGAAAATCCAATTTTGAATAGGAAGAGAAGGAATGAGTTCAATTTTCTAGTAGAGACATTGAGTCTCAAACCAAGAAACAGGATTGCTTTTAAAATTCAGAGTCATGATTTGAAGAAACTACTGCTTTAGTAAGATGTAGAGTTCATGATGGTCTACATGATGGTGGTTTTTAAGACTGACTCAGAGTCTCTGCCATATATTTGGCACTGAGCAAAACAGAGTGCTTTTAAAAATTTAGAAACTCTTAATTATAATAATAATGTCTCAACATCTGCTTATCAGTTGCAGTTTAGAAAGCATTTTCGCATATCAAGCAGAATTGATCCAGGAGTCTTTTTGAGACAAATGTGGTTCTTATTTTCCCATGAGGCCCAAGGTCACATGACTGGAATGCAGTAAGGTCTGGAGGAGAGCCCAGGGTTTCTTTTCACTCCAAGCTCAGGCATGAAAATGTTGAGCACATTTAACCAAATGGGTGCACTGGCACACAGCACACAGGGATGGCTTAGAAATCACAAAAACATCAAGGACAGAATGGTTTCTTCTAAAATGAATATATGAAAACAGCAGAGAATGAAAAGTATATATTACCACCCTAAACAGAATATAATTACACTTCTAAAAAGGGAAATTTACAGAGTTGGTTTTCATATATTTAAATATTTATGTACAAATATTAAAGTAAGCAATGCTTAATACAATTATTCAATGTATGTGTTTTAAAAACAATAAATTCTAACTCCTTTCAAAAGTCTTAGCCTTATATAATGTAAAAATATTTCTAAATTGACAAAAATTAATAATCTTCATAAAGTATCTTCATCTTCCTTATTTAAAAAATGCATTTCAGTGTTTGAAGAACAAATAGCTAGATAAAAATATATAACCAAACTAATAATGATAGCTTATTAAATACTTCTGAACATATAGATGGAAGTTGCAAAACTTTAGTAACTGTGGGAAAAGTGTAGAAATTGTGTCTCTTCACTAGAGGAAAAATAGATCAACACACACCATATACATCCAGACCCATCACATTCAACAAAGATTTTAACAAGTTCATTGCCTGATACACCATTCCAAGCTTAACATCATAAAGTCACTCCAAATTTCAAACTGTCCTTGGATATCACAATGTCTTGTTTACCATTTAATTTCAATGATTAAAAACATTGTGGCACTATTTTTACTCTTTTACAGCATTGCCAAACCACCAACATGGTTTTTTAGAAATCAGAATTTATGAGTTCTTAAAAGTTAATTATGAATGACAAAATGAAAACTAACAGGATCATAAGGATATAAAAATCAGAGTGATTCCCAAAATGAGCAGAGCCAGTAAAGCAATGCTCTTTTTAAGAGTTACCAAGTCTTAGAGGACATATGAGGTCATCTTCCCATTAATGTGCCTTTGACTGTTGCATAAGACTTTAGATCTGAATCTACAGTTCAACAGATGTGATTAACAAAGGCAAGAGATCTTAATTTCAATACCAAATTTAACCACAGGGAACTCAGCAATGATGTTGGGCTACTGACCTGGTCCTACTTTATTTCCCTGCAAGTAAAATTCTAGGCAGTAGACTTTAAGTTGTAGAATCTTATGAAATTTCCATGGACATCAAAGATAAGAAAAGAGTGAAAAACAAGGAGCAGGGTGTGTTGGCGCATACCTATAATTCCACCTATTTGGAAGGCTGAGGTAGGAAGATGGCAAGTTCAGGCCAACATAGGCAACTTAGCAAGACCCAGTCTCAAAATTTTAAAAGAACTAAGGGTTTAGATCAGTGGTAGAATGCTTCCCTAGCAGTTGCAAGGCCCTGGGTTCAATTCCAGTATAGGTCAGAAAAAAGTGAAAAATAATGTCTTATAAAGAAATTTTAAACATAGAAGCAAACAGTAGCAATATGCCAAATCATATAAGGACTTTATGATTAGTATTAAAACCCGAGAAAACAGAAAGGTTGTAGCACTAAAAGGTTGTATGTATTACATAAAGAGTGATTACTGCCCAACAACAAGCACCTGATATGTAAACATTCGATAATTGGTGTATATGAATAAACCCACTGTCTATTTTACACATATTATATTCTTTGCTATAACCAGACAAAACTTTTATATCTCATTTTAAAGAAAAGGCAATTAAGAATGAGAAATATTAAAGGAGTATAGAAACACCTTCTGTGTATACAAACAGGATTCAAATGCTGGTCAGTACTGAAATGCCTGTCCTCCTTTCATCACACCACACAGATCCCCCCCCCCATCCATCCCAGTTCCCAAAACCTTGACCCAACTCTCTGCCTCCATCCAGCTTCTTGCCTCTTGAGCCCCTAAGAAGGCACGATGCTCTCAAAAGTTGTGAATAATAAAATCAGTGGTTCTAAAGGTGGAAATTTTGTCTCCTGGGGTATATTTGTCAATATTTGGGAGGCATTTTGGTTGTCACCACTAGGAAGGTACTACTGGCACCTAGTAGGCAGAAGCCAGGGATGTCTAAATATCCTGCCATACACAGGACAGCCTCTCATATTAAGACATTCCACCAAAAAGGTCAAACTGCAGAGGTTGTAAAGTCCTGACAATAAGAGCTTGGTCAGAGCAAAGGTGCAGTTGCTCTTAACCACAGGAACCAGGCAAGTAATGTGAATGAGTCAAACAGGACAGAAAAGAGAGGGAAAATACAGCTTTTACCATCTCTCTTTTCCATACTCGGGTTACCTTTATTATGTTTGTTTTATAAATGGCATTTTATTTTAGTCCCTCACCATAGACATGCTTCATGTCCATGTTTAACTTCTACATTTTCCACTTCCACTCCTGAAACATGGAGCACTCTCTAGCTATCCCTCTCTCCTCCTTCTTCTAATAAGGGACATGGGTACAAGAAATAGACATATCAGATGACAAATGGCAACTGACACCACAGTTTAGGGAAAATAATAGAGATCAGAGGAAGCTATGGCAACTGGACTGTTCATTACCCCATGTGAGGAAGAATGTGGATTTATGTAGTTCTACCAGATTGCTGCCATGTAGGAACACCAGCTCAGAGATGCTAGTCTGTTTCAGGGCAGGCAAGAGGTTAAACTTTAAAAACCACTGATATTTCTGTCCACCATCACATCCCAACCCCCATATTTAGCTTTAAGTGGTTTGATGTGTGCGGCTTGGCCATCAAGACATTTTAAAGTTTCCAGGTGACGTTGGTATCCAGCTAAGATTGAAAATCACTGCTCTAGTGCAGGTCTTTCATTTTACCTGCACAAACCAAAGTTCAGAAAAGCTAAAAACTTTGCTCAGGCACCCAAGTAGTTTAAACAGGCATAGAATCACAAAATAAATAAATAAGTAAAAGTTCTTAAAAGGCATTGTTTCAAACCATGGGTCATAACACTGGATCATGAAATCAACTTACTAGTTTATAAACAGCATTGTTGTTGTTGTTTTTAATAGAAAATTAGGGTACACTGCAAATTATAGGGTTAACATTGTTACACAGAACTTGTATTTTTAATGTGAACATTGCTGGTTAGTCTCCATTCTCTTCCCTTCTCTGCTTTGTTCCCAGCCCCAGGAAGTTCACACTATAGAGTGTTTCAGTAATGTTGGTCGGTTCTGCCAATAAACAGCACTAGTGGGAAACCAGAGTGTGGGAGCAGAGCGTTTGGATAGCGTTTCTTGGTGATCTTGCTTCCACAACACAGCTTTCACTGGGTGTAGCTCCTGATGAAAACCCACTTCCCCTTCAGTTTGGAAGATGACTCCACGTTCCCACCGTTGACAGTCCCTGGGTGCCTTAATATCCTTTATGGTGTCCTTAAACCTGCTCATACTTCTTCTCTTTTTTTAAATTGGTACATTATGATTATACATTATAGTGGGATTCAATGCAGTGTATTTGTACATGAACATAACATTATTTTATCAATTTCATTCTCCATTACCTCCCCTTTTCCTTCCCTAATCCCACTCCCATCTCTTTAATCTACCCTACTGGTTTCAAATCTGCTCATGCTCCTAAAAATAGTTCATTAAATGTTTCCAACCAGACCACTGATATATATAAACAGACTGATAGTCACAACCATCTATGTACTGGATTGCATTTTCAGAAGTGTAAGCAGGTTTAACTTAACTGTATTGTTTACTGTGGGCTGTGGTTGAAAAGTCTGGGAAATATTGTCAATGTTCTTTCTACATCACTGCCTTCTCTAGCTGATAACAGGAAGCTATTAGGTTAAAAACTAAAAGTAAACATTTTGAGAACCCCTCTTTACAACTGTTACTATTAAAAACTAGTAAATGATTGCCAAATAAAAGAAAAATGTATTAAAACAGATTTTTAAACAATGTTTAACACTGCCCCAAAATGGAAAGGGCCACCTTAGTAAGTGACTTACCAGTGCCTAGCACATATGGAAAAGAGCCTTAGCCAGCTTATAACTCTTAAAAATCCATCCTTCTATCATGGAGCTCCCATTTCTCTTTCTAAAGAGAAATTAATCCATTTTTGTCATAGCTTTAATATTTAGTTGTTTACTTGATCACCTTCAAATTAACTCTCAAGGAACCAAAGAACTTGCAATGCCTCTCAATAAGGAAGAACAAAGAGCTATTTTAAAGTTTCATTTTCGAATACTATTCAGTGTCAGCTCAACACTCATTCTGGGAGGAAAAAGGAAAGAAGAGCTAAGGCAGTTTTCAAAAATGTCTAAACTGCTCCTCTCTGCAGAATCTGAGAGGCTTTCTGATGCTTGGGCAAGGCATGATGGTAGGGAAGGATTGGGTATAAAATCAGTCTAAGAGGGTACAGGGCCAGAGGATGAACCACGTACCCAGGTCCAATCATTCAGCAGAACCATCCTCAAAGTGCCCTATTGCTGCATTATAGATGGTCAGCAAGGACAATCTCTAGACCAGTTTGTTCATCTAACCTTCATACATCTGATGACCATGGACCAAAATAACACCCAAGAATATGGTCTCCCACATTCACTGTACAGCCTTCCAGTGCCCAAAGGGAAAGTCAAGCAAGTGCCACACTATTACATTAATACAAAATCATATTCCAATATAAACATTACTAAATTCAAATACAAGCCATTCAATATAAGAAGACTCAAAGAAAATATGAAGCAAATAATAATAAGAATTATATCATTATTCTAAGGGTTTTTTTTTTTCCTCATTGCCACTCCCTGAAGAACCAATGCCATTCCACATTTTACTACCAAGTGGTTACTGTTTATACTAGCCTTTCAAGAAAAGTGCAACTTTATTCTGCCATGAGATCTCCAAACAGTATTATGCAGTTGCTTTTACAATAGGAACTAAAATTTGTTAAATGTTTTAGAAACAAAGTACTTTCCTATGCCTCACCCACCCCTTTTAGTTTTGCTCCTCAAGACAACCCTATGGATTAAGTAGGAATGTGATAATTCCACATAACAAAGACAGAAACGCTTGCAAAGGAAGTAACTTGAGACTTAAACCGTACTGAACTGATGTGCGCTGGCTCTGAAGGTCTGCCTCATCCTCTGTATCATGCTGCCTCCCCAAGGTGAACTTAACCTGCACACTGGCCAGGTTTTCAAGCTCTCTACTAAGGAAATTAAAGGGAGGGGGGGGGGGGGAGATGCCAGAAATATTGAATTTTCTAGTCTTAAATCTACAATTTAAAAAAAAAAAAAGTACGCTAATAACAATACCAACCTCCCTGAGCCCATTAAAACGCACATAGTGATGATGACTGGTTTTTTATGATTGACTGGTTTCCAGTGGTGCCTGTGATCTCACTGGAAGCCGATTTTGCTGTGTTCTATTTCTCGGTCTATACTGAATCCCAAACTCTTGGCTAAGGGAACTTTTGATCACGAAAGGAATTTTAAAGATAACAAGGAATAAATCACCAGTAATTAAATAATTCAATGGCCAATATAAGGAAAGGGCAGTGTTACTGCATTTCACTGGTTGACTTAGAAAAATTAGGCCTATTTTCCAAACTGTTATAACTTGCCTTTTTGTAATGTCAATCAGGAAACAAAGGAAACCTGAAGTCGGTGCACAATATATGAAATGTTTCAACTTTCTTTTCATCACATCACACATCATCCATTTGGTTTATGGCAAAGGGATGGGAGAGACGCTCTCTTCACAAAACGTCCCCAAGCCAGCAGGGAAGGTTAAGGCTCTGGCACCCAAAAGACAATACAACCTGGAAAGTGACGTGTACAGGGGAATCACAAATAAAGTGCCACCAGCGGTGTTTGCGGCCAAGAAGAAAACAGCACGCTAAAATTAATTATAAGTTTGGCAACTTTCTAGGACAGGCATCGTGCGTTTGTTTCGATCTCCACTGAATTGCTCCCACCCAAAGCAAACCACCCTCACGGTCAGGGGCCAAAATAACGGGAAGGCAACAATCAGCAGCGCTTTAGTCTAGTTAGCGCAGACCTGTCCGTTTGAGGACAGGCCGGGCAGCTGTTGATCTGGGGCCATTTTTTAAAAGCCCAGACAGACAGCGGTGGGAATGGTGCGCTGAGAGCTAAGCCCCGGGAACAGGAGAGGAGGAGATAGGAATGTCCCAGGAAAGAAGTCGGAGAGAGCTGCAAACTGTCGGGGACCAGCCGACCGGGTCGGGCGGCGGAAGCAAGAGGAAAGGGAGAGGAAAAGGAGAAGAGGGGAGGGGAGAGAGGAAAGGAGAGGAAAGAGACGGGCCAAGCCTCAAAGTTCCGCGTCCCGCCAGCGCTCGCGCGCTTGGGGCTGCTCACCTAGCAGAAGCGTGGTCCAGGTCCGGCCGCGCCCCGTGCGCCGCAGGCCCAGCGCCCCGCGCAGCCCGGCCACCAGGCGCCCCCCGAGGCCGACCCCGGCGGGCGGCACGGCGGGCTCGGCGCGGGGCCCCTTCCTGCCCGCAGCGCCCTTGCGCCCTGGGGACGGGGACGCGCGCTCGGGTCCCGGCTCCCCGGCGCCGATGTCCGGAGCCCCCCTTAGCGGCGACTGCGAGGCGCGGGGCGGCTGTGGCGGCTTGGGAGCCGCCTCCCGGTGCTTATTCCGCGCCTGCAGGACCATCTTGGCATAGTCGCGCTCGCTCGCTGCGCGCGCCCGGACGGCGGCCGGGGAACCGCGGGCTGGCTAGGCGGCCGGCGCCGCTCACTCTCTGGCTGGCGGGCGGGCGGAGGGCGGGCCGGTCCCTCCCCGCGGGCTGGGAGGCGGGGAGAGCACGAAGGCCGGGCGGCGGCTGCTTGCTTGGCTGTGCGGCCGGGAGGCGGCGCCGGACTCGGGCGCCTGCCGCCGTTGCCGCCGCTCCGGTTGTCACGGCGACCGCGGAACGCCGGGGGGCGGGGGCGGGGACGCCCTGCGAGCGGCGCGGGTCCCGCCCCCGCCACCCCTCCGCGCCGGACGCGCGCTCCAGCTGGCCAGCGCGCACGCGCGGACTTCCGGCGCGGGCGGGGCCCGACCCTGCGGCCGCCTGGCGACCCCCGCCCTCCTCCCAGCCCGTTCAGGGTTAGTCCGCGTTTGGGGCGCGGACGGCCTTCCGGAAACGACCGCCCCGCCCTTCTGGGAGAGGCGGGGAAGAAGGAAGAGCCTTTTGGAGGCGGGGTCGCTGGTCGAAGTTTTGGAGCGGATGAAGGCTGTCGTGGAGCCCCGCGGAGCTCGCGCGTCCGAGGCGGCGCGAAGGCAGCGGGGCGGGGCGGACGCCGGTGGCTGGACAGTGGGAAAGGCTCCCGAAACGGCCACGGGGGGGCGCTGTGTGTGCGCTCTGGGAGCTTTGTAGATAAAAATCAAGCCACGATCTCCATTTACTCCACTAAGTGTGGTCTCGCTGCTCAGAACGCTACCAAGTCAGCTTCCTCTTCACGGATGCGCAGAAACGCTCGCGACCCGATTTTTAAGAGCAACAAAGTATCTTGTGGGGAGTCCCTAAGAGTTGAGATATAAGTGTGAATTGAAAATCAGGATAGAAGCTCAAGCTGAAGTCATAAAATGGAACAAGGGCCCAAGCAGGGAAGATTATCAACAAGTTATGTTGTTAATTTCATCAGCGCGGTAGGGAAGCAGAAAATGTTTATGTATTGCTAAATTTTAGGGTTTTTCATGTTTATAGCAGGAGAATGCAGAAAACTTGGCAGATTCCTTCCCTCCATCCTACCATTATTTGTACAAAGACCCAAAGCCTCATATATTACAAAGTAGAGACTCTTCCTTGCTATGCTCACCGACCTTGTTCCCAAAAGTTAATTCTGTATGCCCCATGAGGTGCCCCATGTCTGTAATCCCAGTGGCTCAGGAGGCTGAGACAGGAGGATCTAAAGTCCATAGCCAGCCTCAGCAACTTAGGCCCTGTCTGGAAATAAAAGGGTGTTGGGAGTCGGGCATGTAGCTCGGTGGTTAAACACTCCTGGGTTCAATGCCTGGTACCAAAAAACAATTAAAAGACATTTTGTAGCTCTAGTCACATCATTTCACTTATCTCCATTGTTACTCCACGTACATAACTTGTCTATAAATTCTCACCCTGTATTTCTTTGCCTAGCGATTATTTTATTAATATTAGTGTTCATTCACTGTTACACTTTTTTAAAGGGCAATGTGTTCTTTTGTAAAAGGAAAGACTTTTCCCACGCTAATTGATAATTCCTTATACTTTGTGTATTTTGCGAATTTTGATGTTTAGATATTTATTGAAGCAGGGAGCAACTATTTTTAGATGCTGGTTTTTACAAGATGAAAGTGAGATGCAGAAGGTATAGATTCTGAAACGGTGTATCAAATGAATTTAATGTTATCTCTCAGATTAATGCTGAATTTATTGCCCACCAGGTTAAAAAATAATAATGTCTATTAAAGATAATAATTTGGTGCTTGATTTTTTAATGATTAGAAAGACACATGAATAAAGGTGTTTAACATTTGAACTACAATATTGGATTGCTTGTCTCTCTCCTATGAGTGGATTTAGGAATTGCTTCCCTTTACCTGGTACCATTTTACCAGAGAAAATGCTGCTGAATAAATAAATTCATGCATAAATGCAGGAGATAACATAATCAAATGATCATAAACCTGAAAGTCACTTATCTCTAGCTCTCTTCTGCCCATGGTCTTAAATTTCTGGAATATGCACAATCTTTCCTCTTCATCTTCACTTGTCCCTCAGAGCCATGCCCAGAGCCTGGCTATAAAAGTTTATTCAATTGCATTGAAAAAGGACCACTTAAAAGATACACTGTGGGTTTTTATCACTTCCACTTCTTGAGTTGGCACCCATGTGGACAATCCCAGAAAGGGGCAGTAAAGGGTATTAATTTTTTTGTTTTATTTCTGTTTGGTTTTTGTTTGTTTGTTTGTTGTTTAAGGACACTTTAGGCCCATGTTCCACCCCCTGGCCCTACCTATACTGGCCCTGAATCTATGGCCAGGGTACTCCAATTCTTTGAATCTAAGTTTCCTCATCCCTACAATGGGAGTAATATAAACACATACCTCACAGATTCACAAGAGTTAAATAAGACTGTGCAAAGTATCTAACAATTACATTCATCAAAGTTATTGCTCCATGAATGTTCAAAGTAATTGTCTGAATCAAAGTAATCGTTCAGTAAGTGTTGAAAACAGTGGATGATTCACAAAAAGGATAACAAGCACTCTGTCCTCCTAGAGTCTAAGGTTGGCAACCCAGGATGGACTGTGGGCCAGAGAATGAGAGAGGCATAGTGCAAGTGATCAAGCACAGCCCTGCAATCTTGGGACCAGTTCTGCTATCCCTGGGCTTCACGCTTCTCTTGAGTCATCAAGTCCCCCTAAATTGTTCCCTGCCATCCCCTGTGCTTTACAAAACTTCATGAGTCATTAAACCTAGACAAAAATGTAACTCCTCATGCCTCCCTCCTAAAAAAAATGGAGGATAGTTTCTCATTACAAGCTAAATTTTTAGTATTGAAACAAAAGCTTTTATTTAAAAAAAAAAAAAAAGTTCCAGAATGGAGATGGAGGAGATTATAAAGATGAAGTAAATATAAAATGAATATGAAGAGCATAAAATTATGGAGGAAGACAAGTGTGTGCAGAAAAAAAAAGCTTAGAGATATTAAAGTATAAGAACCATCAAAACATCAGATGGGCAGTAAAAAAAGTAAATTTGATCAAGGGAAGACTATGTTGCAAACCAGTCTCCTTTATTTTTTCATCTTGGCATTTTAAAAGCCCCATTTGGAGCTTCCAGATGCTCCCCTTTTTTTCCCATTTGCTCTCCTACCCATGGAGTAACAGACAAATGACAAATCTGTAGCTTTTATTTCTTATCACCTTGAACTAGGTCACTTGGTACCTGTTTTGGAGTAGAGTTCTAGTACTAAACTTTATATTCTGACAGTTGTCTGGCTGAGCAGTTGGTTCTACCGAGGGTGGTACTTGAATAATCCCAGCACACTTCCTAGAAACCTGAAATGGATATAACAAAGTGTATCTGTGTAACATTCAGCTTTCAACAAAGCTCCAACATTAACTTGTCAATGTGTTTGTAATAATGTATTCCTGTAGTCTGGTGAGAACAAATGTAAATTGCTCATTTATTGCTCTTCAAATCTTATCTTCTGTCTTTCTTGTAGCTGACCTTGTAATTTAAAACTGTTCATGCTCCAATGAATGTTCCTGAGAAACTCAGAGTTCATTATTAGTCCTAGTTATAGTGCATCACCAAGAACCACTCTGTTGCAGAGGGGCATGACTGTCAAAGTAGAATTCCTGTTACTGAGGTCTTATTATGTCCATAGTGTCTTGGCAGATATTAGAGACATTTAAAATTCACATACTAACTCCCCCATCCCCAAAGGGCTTACAGTGCATTTGGAGAGGCACAGTAAGCAAGGAAAAAAAATAGTAACATAGAAAAATATGTGATTCAGAGCATAAGCACTAAAAGAATTCCAAAGAGAAGAAATTATGGCTGACATGATTGAAGAATTTTCAGGAAGGAAGAGAAATTTGATCTAGATTTTATTTGAATGAAAGGGAACATGGAAAAGGCATAATAGACAGGGAACAATATATTTCTGCAACTCTTAGAATCTGACAAAGAGTATATGCTAAATACTTTTTGAAATGAGAAAGGGAAGAAATAACTAACATAACTTTGAGGAATATAGAAATGACTTACTGCAGGGTGTGGTGATGCACACCTGTAATCCCAGCAATTCAGGAGACTGAGGCAGGAGGATCACAAGTTAGAGGCCAACCTCAGCAACTTAGTGAGGCCCTAAACAACTGGGGATGTGGCTCAGTGTAAAGCAACTCTGGGATTCAACCTGAGAGTTGCCTTAATAATACTGGGAGCCAAGAATCCACCTTGTTTGCCTGCAAGAACTTGCTTGTATCCAGTATGTCTCCACTTACTCCTTTCAAGAAACCCGAGCCTTTCCCTTACCTGCCCCTAGACACAGGAAGATTTAGAACCAATTCACTCATACATGTTATGGTCAATCATACGGTCTATCCCCAGTAACTACAGTAAGTACCTGGATACATAGCACAATTTATTCTCTCACCCCATAAACAATTCCCTCTGCCCATCCTTTCCTGTGTTCTCCTGCAGTCTCCAGTCTGTTCCCATTACACTCAACTCTTCTCCATGGCTCTTCCTCTTGAGTGTTCCCTTGGGTAACAGGCTCATTCTCCCACAACTCCAGCCCCATCCTTTCCCACAGTTCCTTTCTGCCTACTGGAAAGCTCCCCCTGAACTTCTTGGCATATCTACTCCATTAATGGTGTTTTACAGAATACCCATCAGCCTCTTCCTCCCCCATATCATTCACCCCCAGCCCCATCCTCTGGTTCCTACAAGTGCAGTCCAGGGCCACTCAGGTCCTTGACATCCTCATGTCCAGGGGCATGCCCATTTAACCTATGACATCTTACCTACCTTTCTGGTCTCCTTCGATAACTTGTCATTACCTCAATCACTGGCTTTACCTCTGCATTTTAAAATTCAGGCATCTCAATGTCTAAAGTCTTCCAAGTCTGTTTGGCATGACTCTTCACTGCCAAGACTCCACCTACCTCTTCTGCATGTTCCTTCCATCTCATCCACATAGCAAAGTTTCACTGTCCAACTTTGGATCTATACCCACGCTGCTGAGGAGTGCTGGAGAAATCCCATAACTTAGAAGGCGGGAACCCCAATGGATTCTTTGTTTCCATCAGCAAATGGACCCTAAATGCTTCATTCCTCATTCTCTTGGTCCCATTCTCCAGAGCAGAAATAGCAAATGTCTGCTAGACTCTGCCACATGCTCCCACCATCAAAACATCATGGCTTCTACGTTCCACAGATTCACACATGATTCTCCTTCCCACCCATCACAAGGAGGAGCCCCTCTTCCATACACAACTATCAGGCCTTAACACTGTCGCCAAGGGGATGGAAAAGCTCTGGCTTTCCGGCTGCTTGCTACACCCTGTTACAGACCTAGGATAAACAGGGGGCGTGGCTATGAACAAAAACCGCCCTACTGATTGGCTGATGTCCACTATAAAGCATTGTCCACCTTTTCAATAAACGAGTTCCTGCACTGACTGGTGATCAGGCTCCCTATTATGTTCCTGGGCCTTCTAAAGGCGGGGGAGAGAATATCAGTGGCCTGTACTCTCCCAATCTAGTCTCATTGTTGGGGTAGGCCCCTCTGGCCTCTTTTGCTGGACAAAAGAGGTCCATCCCAGGTACAGGGGGCTAAAGACCTCAACCCCTTATAATATCCCGACAGACAACAAACCTCTCTTTCGGAGGATGGCCTGCACCAGTCCACCATTCTGGTGCCTTTCTCTACCAAAAAGTTGCTTGGTCATCTTTCCGCTCTTCTGGCTGACTTCAATTCTTACAAATGTCTAAATGAGTCCTATCTTCGTTAAATCCTGCCCATCATTTTCCCAAGACAACCACACTGTCTCTCTCCTTCCTTCATTCATAGACAATCTTGTCAGAATTCCTTATACCTGCTATCTCCGCTTCCTCACTTTCCATTCACCCCCACCCCCAGCATCTACTACTCCACAGAAGTACTCTTTCCAAGATCATGAATGACCTCCATTTTGCCAGGATCACAGAACACACTAGTGTTTAACTATCTTGCCGCCCAGCCACTCATTTCCTTTGGTGCCTCTGACACACACACTCTTGGGGTTTGTGATCCCTTTGTCTGCTCTGAGCCAGTCTCCATGGAAGGCACTTCTTTATCACACACGTTGATGTCCCCTAGACTTGAAAAATAAGCCTCTTCTCTTTTTACTTCACACACATCCCCCCTAGACAATCTCATGGCTGTCCTTTTGCTGCACATTTCCAAACTTCTGTCTCCAGCTCTCCTTCCTGAGCCTCAGACCCACATACCCAGCCACCTATTGGAAGTTTCACTGAGACGTCTTTTTGGTACCTTGTCCTTCTTCTCCAGTCTCTTTATCAGTAAATATCACCACCATTTCCTCATTCACTTATCCATGAAAAAGATTTTTGTTCCTTCTCTCTTATTTCCTACACCTAATCAATCACAGATTCCTGGTGATTCTGTGTTATAAATGTCTCATTTATTTCCATCCTCACTGTCATAATCCATCATCATGGCCTCCAACAGCACCTCCTAACTGGTCTCCTTGCATCTTCTCACACTACTATGCTTCAAGAAAGCTATTTCTAACATGCATGTCATTTCCCAGCTGTAAGGTGAACTGTTTTGCTCTGCCAAATGCTCCTACCATAAAAACAATGAGGCTAACTGATCATGGACTAAAACCTCCAAAACCTCTTCTCTTTATAAGCTGATTATCTCAGGTGTTTGTTACAATACCTTTTCACCACTGTGACCAAAAAAGACCTAACAGTTTTAAAGGAGGAAAAGATCATTTGAGGATCATGGTTTCGGACATCTTAGTTCAATTGCTCTGGTTGGAGGTGAGGCAGAACATCAGGGTGGAAGGACATGCCAGAGGAAAGCAACTCAGGACATGACCATCGGGAAGCAGAGAGAGAAACTCCACTCCCTAGATACAAAACATATACCCCAAAGGCACACCCCCAATGACCCAGCTTCTCCAGTCACACCTTACCCACCTTGAGTTACCATTCAGTTTATCCCTGTCAGTGGATTATGTTAAGGGTCCTATAACCTAAACATTTCACCTCTAAACTCTCTTGCACTGTCTCACACATGAGCTTTTGGGGATACTTCACATCTAAATCATAACAATAACAAAAATCTAACACAATACGTAGTACTTTTCTTTAAATAAAAAAGTGAACCTAATCTTATATGAAAAAAACACTAATAAGGATTGCTAATGATTAGGAGACAGATTGGTTTAAGTCTAACCTTTCAAAGTATTCATTATATATTTCAAAATTGTTATTATTTATGAACAACCTTGCAGATACACTTAAAAACTAAAAGATTTAGGAGATTCAGTTGTTTTACTTATGAAGCAGATATTAATTTAGTCCACCTAAACTCAAGCCAGGAATCTTGCTTCATTCTCAGGTAACCTAATTTAAGGGAATAACAGCAGATGAGTCATTGCCATCTCAAGATAACCAAAAGTATACAATGCTCAGCCTTGCTTGAATGAAGAGGCTCCTTATTTTTGCCCATCAAGAAGCTTCATGTTGCTACAGTATCTGTTTTATAGCTGGCCACAGATTAGGGAGGAATAACAGTAAGGACTATGTTTATGTCTTTCAGAGAAAACTGACATGAAATCATACACTAGCCTTGATCTTGCTATGATGCAGTGTGCACCATACTAGGTTCCTAGCAGCTGTGGGAGGAATGTAGTATATGAACTCTGCACTCTCAGGAGGAATTGTGATCCAGTTGCCATTGGCCCTAAGTTATTAAGGGTGTAAGAGCCTTAATGAGGAGGTAGCTAAGATGGTGGCTGGCTGAGAGCCAAAGAGGAGGCGTTTAATTGTTTTATCCTGATCTTAATGTAATCAACTAAGAATCTTTCTGTGCCCGTGAACACTGTGTGACGCACCTGTAAGTTGAGCTTTTGACACATGTATACTTGTTAAGGTGAAGAGTATTTAACCAGGTAGGGCTGGCGAGAGGGGGGGGTTGGAATCAGGAGGAGAATACAGAGGAGAAAGCAGAGAAGAAGCAAGAATAAAGAACCTACTCATTTCCAGTCTGCCTCCGATTTCTTTCCCGCGGTATTGTTGCTGCAGGTGGCAATAGCTGCAGGTGGCAATAGCTGCAGGCGGCAATAGCTGCAGGCGGCAACATAAGGAAATTAGGGGACAGAGGAAATTAAAGAACTGATCACAAAAGTTTCTGACATGCCTAAAATGACTTGTTTGTTGGGTACAGTGGTCAAACAAGTAAGAAGTGACATTAACCAAGCACACAGTGCCAAATTCCATCATTGGTCCTCTAGCTGCACATTCTATGGACTTTCACCCATGATTTAGAGGTTTCTGTCTCATGGCATTGATTAGGGATGGTTACAATGATGCTAATGACACTTTAGGGCCAGTGATCTTGACTCTGAGCCTTTCTCAATTCTCACTTGTTCAGAATGTAAAAGTCAGACAGAGTTAAGTTGCACCTCTGGAATCCCCTGAAGAGATGCACAATCATCCTACCCAGAGGTAGGATGCAACATCTTGCCTTGTGCAATCAGAGGCTAGTCACACTCAGATCTAAAGCAGTCTTGTGGGCAAGCCCAAACTGACTAATTTACATTTCCTTTGGCAGCTTATCACAGCATGGAAAACCACACAGAGATTTGTCTGCTCATCTTTCCTCATCTCCCATGATGAAATAAACACAATTGGGATTTTAAGAAGTTACCAATTTTTTCATTATCAGCTTCACAGCTTTAATCTGCAATTTTTTTTTCTTCGTGGTAATTAGACTTGCATGGAGAATCTGATGTGAGTTATCAGATATAACATAGAACTAGCTAATACAAGATAGCCCTCAATAGCAACCCTGAGCAATCAAACCATGCTTGGGCATCTTGAAGCCCAATCCAGCCACAGTCAATGGACAGTGAAATTAAAACATCAGAAAGTTAAACTTCTACAATTTAGTGAGTTAAATGCAAATATTTTTTAAAAGTTAGTTTGCCTTACTGCAACCTTATGTGTTCTACATTTGTGTTCTGTCATTATTTTTGACAAATACATGCAATGCAAAAGCCATTTAATGAATAAGTTGGTTGAGGGAGAAAGAGTATGAAGGTGTGGTGAGAAAAGAGGAATACTGAGAATCTTAACTGGGTGGCCCAGATTATGGACAGAAAATGGAGAGAGAGTAGGAAGAGGATACTTTAGCAGACAGCAATTCCTTGGAAGCTAGAGGCAGAGGTGACACTGGAGTCCTTTATGCAGCTGAGTGTAGTGCCTCAGGGAAGCCGCTCTGAAGCCCCAGGACAGGCCACCTGCTGATTCTGCCCCATCACTCCTTGGCTGCAACTGGAGGAGCCCCACCTGCACTACTGTATTTAATAGTATTCCAAGATACTTTTAGTTTAAAGATGGCACATCTGTTGCAAAAAGTAAAGTCAAGCAAAATCCTTAGGGAGCTTGCTTAAAATGCAGATTATCAGCCTCTGTCCCTAAAGAGGTGGGGGGTGGGGGGGGTCGGTGGTAGGGACTTAGTCTGGATGTCTGGTCAAGGGATTGTGATGCACCTGGTTCCTGGCCTGCTTTGCCAAGTGCTGACCTGGAAGGCTGTTTAAATCTCCTTTATTCCAAAGCAATCAGTCCTGACTGCTGGAGATCCCACTCCACAGTATGTTAAGAAATGTTGTTGTTTTACTTCTGTTGGCTTCTGTTTTGCATTTCTTGAAGACACACAAATGTTTTCTCAAATTCCTCAATTATTAATATTTAACAATCCATACGTTTGTGAGAGACACTTTCCTTAAAAGCAAACACATTTTCTCTGTAGAAATCATGAAAAAATAATAGAGGTACGTTTTCACAAAGTTTACCTTTCATCCATCTTTATTAGAGTCTTATTTTGGAGGAATAGCTATTGAATGTCTATAGTAATTCTTCTTTAGTCATTTAAGATAGATCTTGGAAATAGGTCTTGAAAATACTGCCAAGAATATGAGGTAGATAACAATAGGACATGTACTATTTATAAAACATTAAGAGGTTACACAGACATTATTTTGGGATCTGTTGAGTTAGGATATTTCAGAGTTGCCAGAGTCACTGAGGTCTTTTCTTAGACTCTTTTCTTAGAACTTGAAGGAGGGTACCCACAGTTCTCCCAGGTCTAATCTTTAGAGTTTGGGCAACATTGACATTATCTTATCTGAGAGGATATAAGAAATGCCAGTGCCTAGACCTCTCTCTAGACCAATAAACCCAGACAGGGAGAGGGCTTCTGTATCTTTTAGAAGTTTCCTCAGGTGATTCTGCCAAATGGGGAGACTGAGACCTACAGCTTTAGGAAAAAAATTAATGATCTCTTTTCTTAATCCTTATAATATGATAGATTTTTAACACATATTTATTTATCTTTATACAGTGTCTGTAGAGTTAAATGATACGCTAATGGGATAACAAGATGTATTTTCTGTTGCTATAACAAAACACCTGAGGCTTGATACTTTGCAAAGAGAAAGGTTCATTTAACTCACAGCTCTGGAGGCTGAAAGTCCACCATCTGGTTATGTCATCAATTTAACATCTGGTATGAACCTTCTGGCTACATTACAACATGGTGGGTAACATCATGGTGGGAGTGTATATGAGAGGGAGAGAGTAATCACATGGTGAGACAAGAAACAAGACAGATTCAGTGACCAAGCTTGCTCCTCACCCCACTTCCTCCTCTCCCCCTCCTCCTTCCCTTCCTCCTCTTCTTCCTCTTCTTCTTTTGTGGTACTAGGGTTTGAACACAGGGGTGCTTTACTCATAAACAAAATCCCCAGCCCTTTTTAAATTTTATTTTGAGACAGGAGCCTCACTAAGTTTCCTAGGCTGACCTTGAATTTGCCTCAACCTCCTGAGTGGGATTGCAAGCATGTATCACCATACATTGTTTAGCTTGCTGTTATAAAAACTCACTCTTTCAGGAACTGACCAAGCACTACACAAGGAGAACTGCATTAATCCTTTCTGCGGGCAGCACCCTGAGGACCCAGCCACTTCTTACTCAGCCTCAGGTCTTGAAAGTTCCACTATATCTCAACATTACCACACTGAGACGAAGCTGCCACACATGAGCCCTTGGAGGACACACTCAAACTACATCCAAACCACAGCAACAGAAGCGCAGGAGATCACTCACGCCACAAGTCAACACTTGGAACAGAGCCTCACCCTTCAAAGGTGGGGCTTTGTCTCTGGCACTGGTTTCAATTTAACCCCCTCTTGTGTAGTCTCTCCAACACTTAAACCAGGTCATGCACACTAATCTAACCCACAGTGCCCAGTGTGTACATAGTATTGGTTAAAATATAGTTTGGAATTTCAATCTGTGATGATAGAAATTCACTTTTAGACCCCACCTACTCCCCTCTGCCCAGCCCCAGCTTTGTTACAGCTCAGGGAATGTAACCAAGAGTCCCCCCTCCTCCCCTCTCCCTGGACTGGCAAGAAACAGAAAAAGCCTGAAAGTGATGGATGTAGGAGGGAGAAATGAATCAAGGTGCAAGACTGAGAGGCAGTGAAGAGAGTCATGAAATATTTTAGAGAAAAGCGCCTTGTGCCAAATCTCATTTTTCCTGGAGTTACCAGAGCACAAGACGTTTTAGGAGCCAACCAAGGAAGAGGCCCAAGGAATTTGAAGTATCATGAAAACAAAAGAAATCCAGGCTTAGGCAACCCACATATTTATGTATGATTGTGACTGAACATAGTAATGATACATTTGTTCTTTGCATCCAAAGACAAGAAAAGCAATAAGATGTCAAGGAAGACAGTCAACAGGGGAAAGTCTCACTTGAACAAATACTAATACCTCCCACAAAACTAGCTTTTACCAGGCCCAGACCCAGGCACTGCACTAAGGCTTTCACATACATTAGCTTGTATAATTCTCAAAATAACCTATAAGGTGCATATTTTCACTATCTCCCGGTTGTAAGAGAAAGAACACAGAGGCTGAGTAACTTGCTCTGGGTCACATTACTAGTTAGTCGGATGGGCCATTGTGCCTAACCTTTGACACTACACTCTCTGGTGAGGTGGAAAATTCATAAAAGACATGCACCGTATTTCTTGTTTCCCTTAAGAGCTCAAAATTGCTTCTTTGAAAATGAAGCCCATAAAAGCCCATCCTACAATCACAGGATTTTACAAGCATGTTCAGTGCAACTGAGTGTGGCATTTCATGGGGATTAACTTGAACTCTCCTTAATTTATATATTTAAAAAGCAATCCATTTGCAGACTCTGGAACTCTATTGTTAGTAACAAATGGCTTTCACTATTGCTGACAACCATTGCTACACCCAGTGTGTTGTGACACCACATGGCTAGAACCCACTGACTTGGAAAATAAACCTGAGCAGGATGATATTTATATAACTGCATTGGAAAGGTAGCTGGAAGGCACATCAGACTAGACATCAGCAGTGTGTGTCAGGACTCACAGCTTAGAGCCTTCCAGGAAAAGGGGGCAGAGAAAAAGTAGCTGGGGGCAAAGCAAATGTATCATGGTGCTGTGGTTGTGTCTGTTGAGATAAACTTTGGGCATTCTGCTGCTGGCCAAGGCTCCAGGGCGCGAGTCCCACGGCCAAAGCATTTATTGTATAAATTGAATCTACTCTGGCTAAGAATGACAGGTGCCAATGACACACCATGAGGGAAAGAATCAGCTGCTTCTCCTAGGACATTTTGGTCCCTTGACCCTTTGGGCCAGCTCTGTGATTTGGGGCAAGTTACCCAGTATAATTCTGAGGGAATGGAGTATGTGTTTCCCTCAGTTACATCCAGCTCCAAGAATCTGTAAAGCTTTGATTGAAATGACGCTGAATATAATTTTGAATCCCTTTGAGAAGGGCTAGCTCTGATTGCTAGGTTTTCACGGCATATTTTCTTCCTGCCTTCAATCTTCTTCTAGCAATCCACCCCCAAATTATTTTCTTATTCATTTCAAATGAATAGATTTTTCACAGAGCCTTCGCATGACTCTGGTTCACAGACACTAAGACATACTTGCCTGTATTCAATTTATATGAGCACTATCTAGATTAAAACTTATCAATCTAAACTATAGATCAATACATACCTAAACTCTACAAACTTCCATTGATCACATACACTCTTATTTTTCCCATTCCATCCCTGCCTAAAATGCATTTTGAGTTGCTTTATTAAAGAGAAGAAATTATATGGAAGAAGTTTGTTTTCAAACATTGACATGTGCCTTTTGGTTACAGTTCAAATGATCAAAATAGATTTAACATGACCTCAGTTATGGTGCACTGATTATCACAAGATTCTCACAGTCTGCACCAGACTATGATTTTGTTATTTAAGAAATGTGACAGTAGAAACTTCAATTCTTAAATCCAACGTACATTGATGACCTGCTATGGGTTGGGCAGTGGGCTTGATATTAAGAATAAAGATGGCCCACTGACCCCCCCCCCCCAGAGCAGGAGACAGCAAGGACAGACCCGCCAACTCTGCTTGAGTCCAGGCAGGCCGAGGACAGTCCCAGGGACCTACATCAGAGTGCCACCAGGCCTAGGTCAGTCCCGCTGACTTTCACCCCAGTGCAGCCAGCGCCAGGTCAGTCCCGCTGACATCCCCTTGAGGGTGGCCAGACTAGGGAATTTTCGCCAACCCCTGCCCAAGCACAGGCAGGACCAGGTCAGCCCAGCCCCCACACACAGAGCTCAGGGGAGTCTAGGACAGCTTCACTGACCTCTGCTCAGAGGACTGCCTCTTCCAACCAGCAGACCACCACAGGAGCTCAGACTCAACCAGTTCGACCTACACGAACCTACATGGACCCAGCCCCAGGTAGCATACTTTGAGAGACAACGGCAGGTTCTGATAGCCCAACATTAAGGGGAAGCACAGACAACCTGCAAGAATATTATAAGAATATAGGGTAGAAACTGTAATATCGGCCAGGCACGGTGGCGCATGCCTGTAATCCCAGCACTTGGGAGGCTGAGGCAGGAGGATCACGAGTTCAAAGCCAGCCTCAGCAATGGCGAGACACTTAGCAACTCAGTGAGACCCTGTCTCTAATAAAAATACAAAAAAGGGCTGGGGATGTGGCCCAGTGGTCAAGTGCCCCTGAGTTCAATCGCTGGTACCAAAAAAAAAAAAAAAAAAGAAAAAGAAAAGAAACTGTAATATCTCAGATCTACACTGCAAGAAAGTAAGGCAAATAGACAATATGAAAAAAACGAGGGAGGAAAGTACCCCAAACAAACCAGGATTCTACAATAACAGAACCCATGCTCAGCGAAGTTGATGAAATGTCAGAGAAGGAGTTCAGAAGGTTCATAATTAAAATGATCTGTGAAGGCTGGGGTTGTGGCTCAGCGGTGGAGCACACTCACCTAGCATGTGCACAGCCCAGGTTCGATCCTCAGCACCACATAAAAATAAATGCATTGTGTACAACTAAAAGCAAATAAAATAAACATTTAAAAAAAATGATTTGTGAATCAAAGAATGACCTAAATGAGCAAATACAGGCAAAAATTGACCACTACAACAAAGATATGAGAGCAAATACAGGTAGCAAAAGATTACTGCAAAAAAGAGATAGAAATTCTGAAAACAAAAAACAAACAAACAAACAAAAAAACAGTCAGAAAACCTTGAAATGAAGGAAACAATTAACCAAATAAAAAACACAAGTGAAGGCATCACCAACAGACTAGATCAACTGGAAAAAAGAACTTCAGACAATGAAGACAAAGCATATAATCTTGAAAATAAAGTTGACCACACAATGAAGATAGTAAGAAACCATGAACAGAACATCCAAGAAATGTGGGGCAGCATCAAAAGACCAAATCTAAGAGTAATTGGAATAGAGGAAGGCACAGAGTTTCAAACCAAAGGAATGCACAATCACTTCAATGAGATAATATCAGAAAATTTCCCAAGCATGAAGAATGAATTGGAAAACAAATACAAGAGGCTTATAGGACACCAAATGTACAAATTACAACAGATCTATACCAAGACACATTATAATGAAAATGCCTAGCATACAGAACAAGGATACAATTTTAAAGGCCGCAAAAGAGAGGAATCAGATCACATACAGGCGGAGACCAATTCGTATCACAGCAGATTTTTCAACTCAGACACTCAAAGCTAGGAGATCATGGAACAACATATTCCAAGCTCTGAAAGAAAAGGGATGCTAACCAAAAATCTTATATTCAGCAAAATTAAGCTTTAGATTTGATGATGAAATAAAAACCTTCCATGATAAACAAAAGTTAAAAGAATTTACAAGTAGAAAGCCAGCACTACAGAACATCCTCAGCAAAATATTCCATGAAGAGGAAAAGAAAAACAATGATAAAAATCAACAGAGGGAGGTATTACACTGAAGGGAAAAACAATCAGAGGAGAATATATGTTAAGTTATGTAAGAGCCTTGTATGAGGAAGAAGCTAAGATGGCGGCTGTCTGAGAGCCAAAGAGGAGGCATTTAATTGCTTACACCTGATCTTAATGTAATTAATTAAGAATCTTTCTGTGTCCGTGAACACTGTGTGATGCACCTATAAGTTGAGCTGTGACACGTGTATGCTTGTTAAGGTAAAAGAGTATTTAAAGAGACTGTGGGGGAAAACAGGGGGATGGAGAATACAGAAGAGAGAGCAGAGAAGAAGAAGCAAGAATAAAGGAACCAGTCATTCCCAGTCTGCAGGAGCCCTGTATCTGGAGTGACTTGGCCGAAATTGCTGATCGGGTCAGCGCCATTTTAGTGGTGTGTTTGGCGTGAGTTAGTTGTTAGAACCAGAGAGAAAAGTTATCAGAATAAAAAGCTGTTTGTCTCCAGTTTGCTTCTGAAGTTCTTCCCGCGGCTCCGGTGCTCCGAGCGCTTCAGGCGGCAACAGGTGGCGGCCCGTACGGGGAACTTCGGAGCAAACAGGTAAGAACTGAAAGGTCTCTAAAGATGGGTTCGAATATAACTGAATCCCAAGTGATAGAGGCTATGCAAAGACTCCTTGATATACCTGACTCTGTTCTCAGTGAGGAGTATATAGACAAAAATGAAAGTGATCAAAAAAGTGTAGATTCCACTGGGCCAACTGAGACCAGTAAAGAGAGTATTAGAAGAGACCCAAAAATGACAAAAATCCAAGCTATTAAAGCTATTCGGGAGTTATTGGCGAAAGCTGAAGGATACTTGCTCTCACTGGAACCTGGGCCTCAGGATATTGCTGTCAGTGAAATTAGCAGTGGTGAGGAATCTAGTAAAAGTGATCCTGAGAAAATGAGGAAAAAGAAATTAAAAAAGACCGAGAAAAAGGTCCGTCAGGCAGAGGAGTCACTTGTGGAAGTGACTACTCCCCCATGGGTGGAATCCATTACAGAAAATATGAAGGGTATTACTAGGCATTTGCATACCCTAGAAACAGAAATAAAAGTCTTTCTGATCGCTTATGCGCTCTCGAGGACAACTCACAGATACATTGGGAACCGCCAGCATTTGAAAAGAAAAATGGACAGAGTGTCCATCAGTCAGTAGATTTCAAAACAATAAAAAAATCTCAAAGAGGCAGTAATGACTTATGGGCCCCAAGCTCCTTTCACGTTGAGTATGCTGGAGTCCCTTAACACCTTTAGCTTAACCCCCTCAGACTGGAAAAGTCTATGTAAAGCAACATTAAGCGGGGGGCAATTCTTGGTTTGGCGATCGCAATTTCAAGAACTTTGTATAGAAACGGCTAAAAGAAACGCGGCTGCAGGGTTTGAAAACTATAATATAGACATGCTCACAGGAGAAGGGCAATTCGCAGACTTACAAGCTCAAACAGATTATGACTCAGATATATATGCTCAGATAAATGCAGCTGCCTTAGAGGCATGGAAAACTGTACAAGGACCTGGGGATCTACAAGGTAGCTTGTCAAAAGTGATTCAAGGACCTAATGAGCCGTATGCCGACTTTGCTGATCGACTTTTGAGAACTGCAGGTAGTGTGTTTGCAGATGTTGACCAAGCTATGCCTTTAGTTGTTCAATTAGCTTATGAAAATGCAAATAAATGGTGCCAAGCAGCCATCAGGCCATGGAGAACTAAAAAGGATCTTTCCGTATATATACAACTATGTAAAGATATAAAATGGCGCCTTTGTCACAGGAAATGTGATTGCAGCCTCAATGAGAGGTGCTTCCTCTCGAAATTTCACAAAGGCTAAACGTAGACATTATAATCAATCAGGATATTCCAGGCAAAATTATTATAATCAATCAGGCAATTCTAGGCAAAATCCCAAAAGAGAAATAAGATCAAGCTCATACCGTGCCCCAGGCCGCTGCCCCAGGTGTAAAAAGGGAAATCATTGGGCCAATAAATGCTATTCAAAATTTGACATCCATGGAAATCCTTTGTTCAGGAATTCAAAAAACGGGGCACGGGGCCCAGTACCCCGGGGCCCACAAATGTACGGGGCATTGCAGAAGGAGTATCCTCAAGCATCCACTCAGATGCTTCCCGACACAATCCCTACTACCCATCCACTCCCTCGCCAGAGGAACAAGAGGAAATGCAGGATTAGACCTCTGTTCCACCGCCCGAATAGTGTTAACACCTGAAATGGGGTTCAACTGATTCCCACAGGAGTCAGGGGACCTCTTCCCTCAGGGACTGTAGGACTTATTATTGGGCGTAGTCCTAAAAGCTTATTAGGTTTGCAAGTGACCCCAGGTGTAATAAACTCAGACTACAAAGGGGAAATAAAAAATAATGCTTAGCTCACCCCAAAGTGTAAGTTCTGTTAATCAAGGAGATAGAATTGCTCAGTTGCTTCTCCTTCCCAATTTACATAATTCATTTAAAAATGGGTATGCCTCAAGAAGGGAACAATAGAGGATTTTGTTCCACTGACTCAAGTCCCATGGCTTGCTGGGTTCGAGACTGTTCAAGGAGGCCTATGTGTAAAATAAAAATCCAAGGAATAGAAATGGAGGGATTAATAGATACTGGAGCTGACTCTTCCATTATTAATTTACGCCAATGGCCCAAGCACTGGCCTCTGCAAAAAGCTTCAACCAGTTTAAGAGGCTTGGGATATAATAACCTCCCAGATAAAAAGTGCAGTAATTTTAAAATGGGAGGATGATGAAGGCCATAAAGGAACATTTCAGCCTTATGTTTTACCTAATCTACCGGTTACTTTATGGGGAAGAGATATTTTGCAACAAATGGGAGTACACCTTGCAACCAAGCCTGCAGATGTTAAATGTGAAAACCTACAGGGTAATCTTAACCATAAAAGAACTCATTATCAAAAAGTACAGGGTAATCTTAACCCTAAAAGTAATCATTGTCATAAAGGAAAAAGATATTTTTTTTCGGGGCCACTGAGAAAATAATTTTGAAAATACCATGGCTTTCTGATAAGCCAGTGTGGGTCCCTCAGTGGCCCCTATCTAAAGAGAAATTACAAGCGGCCCACCAATTAGTTCAGGAACAATTAGAAGCAGGTCATATAGAACCTTCCACCTCTCCCTGGAATTCCCCCATATTTGTGATCAAGAAAAAGTCAGGAAAATGGCGATTGTTACATGATCTTAGACAAATCAATAAAACCATGCAAGTTATGGGGCCTACTCAACCTGGACTTCCTAGTCCCGTAGCTATTCCAAAAAATTTCCATCTTATTACTCTTGATATAAAGGATTGCTTCTTTTCTATTCCCTACATCCTCTGGATGCCCCCAGGTTTGCTTTTTCCGTTCTTCTATGAACAATAATGGCCCTGATCAGAGATATCAATGGAAGGTTTTACCACAGGGAATGGCTAATAGCCCCACCATATGCCAAATATATGTTGACAAGGCTATCCAACCCATTAAAAATAAATATCCAAACCTCATGTGTCTACATTACATGGATGATATTTTATTGGCCCACCCTAATCAAAAAATCTTATTTAATATATTCAGTGATGTGGTAGAAAATTTAAAAAAATATGGATTATATATAGCAGAAGAAAAAGTTCAAACCAGATCTCCCATATTATATTTAGGATTTAAAATCATGGATACTTTTGTTAGACCCCAAAAAATTTTAATAAATAAAGAACATTTGACCACCCTCAATGATTTCCAAAAACTACTGGGAGACATTAATTGGCTTCGCCCTACACTAAATCTCACTACTGGCCAACTAAAACCTTTATTTGACATCCTTCGTGGAGATCCTGATCCATCTTCACCACGAACATTGACTCCTGATGCTAGGAAAGCTTTAAAGTTAGTAGAAAAAAGCCATCGAAGGAGCTCATTGTGATAGATTTGATTTAACTCAACCGCTGATGTTGATTATTATTTCTTCACAATATACACCCACAGGAGTATTTTGGCAACAAGGGCCTTTATTATGGATACATTTGCCCGTCTCTCCTAAAAGTATAATTGAATCTTATACCTCCATGGTGGCTAAACTTATTCTTCAAGGACTTAAGACTTCTACTAAAATATTTGGCATTCACCCTGCTACTATTATTACTCCCTATTCATCATCACAGATTGAATACTTATGCTTCAATGATAATGATTGGGCTATAGCTAAATGCTCTACTTCTGCAAATTTGATAATCATCTTCCTAAGTCCCCTATATTATCTTTTTGTATTAATCATCCTATTATATTTCCACAGGTAATAAAAAATCAAACCTATTCCTAAGGCATTTAATGTATTTACAGATGGGTCCTCAAATGGTACTGCTACACTAGTCACTAAAAAAGAAAATATGACTACATAACTGCACACAAATCAGCTCAACTAGTGGAATTGGAAGCTGTGGTAAGAGCTCTGGAAAATTTTAGGGACCAGCCCGTAAACATTTTTTCAGATAGCCACTATATTGTACAAGCCGTCCCAAAATTAGAGTTAGCAGGACCAATAGCACCTCATACTCCAGCCTTTAAATTGTTTTATCAAATACAAAAACTTTTGTGGGCAAGAAAAAGAACCCTATTCGTAGGCCATATTAGAGCACATACTAATTTGCCTGGTCCCCTCCATGAAGGTAATCAAAAAGGCTGATGAACTTACAAAAACAGTATTTATACTTTCAGCGCTACAACAAGCTACTTTATTTCACTCCCAGTTTCATGTCAACAGCACCACCTTGCAACGTAGGTTTAAAATCACAAAGGAGCAAGCCAGAACAATTGTAAAAGATTGTAAATCTTGTATGACACATTTGCCCAATCCTCATTTCGGCGCGTTAACCCTAGAGGATTGATGCCCAATCATTTGTGGCAGATGGATGTTACTCATGAGCCAAGTTTTGGAAAATTGCGATTTATTCATGTGACCATAGATACATGTTCAGGCATGATTTTTGCTTCCTTACATTCTGGAGAAAAAGTTAAAGATGTTACATCTCATTGCTTGCAAGCTTTTGCTGCATTGGGCATCCCTAAAATGCTTAAAACAGATAATGGCCCCGCATATACGTCCTCATCTTTCAAAGAGTTTTGCGCAAAAATTCAATATATCCCATAAAACAGGCATCCCATACAATCCTCAGGGTCAGGGCATTATTGAAAAGAGCAAACCGAACACTGAAAATTATGTTATTAAAACAAAAAGAAGGAAATTGGAAAAGTCCTAAGGACAGATTGGCAGTTGCCCTGTTTACCTTAAATTTTTTAACTTTAGACTCTAATGGTTATTCTGCTGGAGACAGACATTGGAATCCACACCAAGACAACATAAACCTTTGGTTTACTGGAAGGATGTTCTTTCCGGTACATGGAAAGGGTCCAGATCCAGTATTAATTTGGGGAAGAGGATCTGTTTGTGTTTTTCCAAAAGACGAATCCTCTCCAATATGGATACCATCTAGAATTAAATAAAACAGGTACCACATCAAAATGATCAAGATGAAGTTATTGAAGAATCAAGATTAATAAAAAACGGTACAAAATCAAGAGGACCAAGATGAAGGTTATAGAATGATTCCCTCAAAAGAGTCCTTCAAAATATTTCACAACTTAAAGTGTCATTTCTCCCCGGCCGGGACGAGGAGATCTCTCTTTAGTGTGCACACAATTGTATTTTTTTTTTTCTTTTTATACATGTCTTTATGTCTGTACATTTGTCTATATTTCATGTTAATGTGACGTCACAAATATATGTTTTGTATGTTTGTTTGTCCAGTTGTGACGTCACATAGAACAAAGCGCTTATGAAAAAGAAAATATATATATATATGGATCCAAATAACTTTAATTCATTTTTAGTTTAGAGTATTCAATTTAGGTAAATAATTTTATAAATGAAGGTACTTTCAATTTTGATTTATAGGTGTCCCTGGACTTCTCTTTAGCAAACAATATGACTAGTGCTATATAACCTGATATTTTGGTGTTTTGACTTAAGATTGTTTATTTGTTATTAACTTCATTTGTTTAATAGCTCATTAATTTCAATTATCTCAACAGGTAAAGATTGCTCTGTATACAGAGACTCAAGGGTTCCAGCTAACAAATTATTTCTCTAAAGTGCCTTTACCTTTTCTTTTAACTCCGATTTCTTTCCCGGCGGTATCGTTGCTGTAGGTGGCAACAAGTGGTGGTCCGTACGGGGAGTCGGCACGGCAGGTAAACTGAGGAACCTTGGTTAAGAGCGAGGGAAAAGGGGCTGGGGATGTGGCTCAGCGGTAGAGCGCTCGCCTAGCATGGGGCGCGGCCCAGGTTCGATCCTCAGCACCACGTAAATATAAATATTGCATTGTGTACAACTAAATCAAATAAATAAATATTAAAAAAAAAAAAAGGGCGAGGGGAAATGGGATAAAAAATGACAAAGATCCGAATTTTCAAGGCTACTGAGGATTTATTAGAGATACTTAAAGGATACCCACTCTCAACTGAGCCTGAGATTCAAAAAAGTGTTACTGAGTCAGTTAGGACCAGTGAGAGTAGTATTATTAGTGAGGAGGAATCAAGTGAATGTGATCTTGGGAGCACAGTCTCCAATAAAACGAACAAAAGGAAATTAAAAAGGACCAAGATAGAGGACCGTCAAGTGGAGAAACCACTTGTGCCCTCTGCTCCCCCATGGGATGTGAATCAATTGAAGAGACTGTTAGGGGTCTTTCTAGGCGCTCACGTGCCCCCGAGTGTCAAAATTCACAGGAACTATGGGATCTGCCAGTGTTTGAAGATCAAAATGAACAAAAACACCATCAATATCTAGATTTCAAAATTATAAAAAATTTTAAAGAAGCAGCAATGACATATGGGCCCCAAGCTCCTTTTACCATGAGCATGATAGAATCTCTTAATACTTTTAATTTAACTCCTACAGATTGGAAAGGCTTATGTAAGGCAGTATTGAGCAGGGGGCAATATTTAGTTTGGAGGTTGCAATTTCAAGAGTTCTGTGTTTAAACAGCTCAAAGAAATGTGGCTGCAGGATTTCCAGATCGTAACGTAGACATGTTAACTGGAGAAGGGCAATATGCTGATTTACAGGTTCAGATTCAGTACGATCCTGGAGTTTACGCTCAAATATACGCTGCAGCTGTTAGGGCATGGAAAACTTTATAAGGATCTGGTGATTTACAGTGTGGCTTGTCTAAAGTAATTCAGGGACCCAATGAGTCATATGCCGAATTCATTGATCGACTTTTGCAAACAGCAAGCACAGTTTTTGGAGATGTTGATCAAGCCATGCCATTAGTTGTTCAGCTGGCATATGAAAATGCCAACAAGTACTGTCAAGATTCTATCAGACCTTGGAAATCTAAAAGGGACCTTTCTGTATATATAAAGCTTTGCAGGGGCATAAATGATGCATTTGTTACAGGTAGTGTAATCGCAGCAGCCATGAGAGGTGCTTCTCCTCTTAATTTTACAAGAAGGGCTCGACCTAAAAGTTATTATAGTCAACCAGGTTATTTTAGAAAACAATATCCCCAAAGAAGGCGAGAGACAATAGAAATAAAACCAAGCTCGTTTCGTGCCCCAGGCCACTGCCCCAGGTGTAGAAAAGGAAACCACTGGGCTAGTGAGTGCAGATCCCAAACTGATATTTATGGTAACATTTTGTCTGGCAATTCAAAAAACGGGGCATGGGGCCCAATGCCTCGGGGCCCACAAATATACGAGGCATTGGAAAGGGAGTATCCTCAAACATCTATCCAGAAGATTCCTCGACACAATCCCTTTTACCCATTGACTCCCTTGTCAGAGGGACAAAAGAAAGTGCAGGGCTGGACCTCTGTTCCACCCCCCGAATAGTGCTAACACCTGAGATGGGGGTTCAACTGATTCCCACGGGAGTCAGGGGACCTCTTCCCTTAGGGACTGTAGGACTTATCCTGGGGCGAAGTTCTAAAAGCTTATCCAGACTTCAAGTTACTCCAGGTGTGATAGATTCTGACTATCAAGGAGAAATCAAGATTATGCTCAGTTCACCTCAAGGCATTAGCTCTGTTAACCAAGGTGATAGAATTGCTCAGCTGCTTCTTCTTCCCAGTCTACATGACTCATTTAAGTGTATGCCTCAAAATAGGAAGAATAGGGGATTTGGTTCCACTGGCTTGGGATCTATGGCTTGCTGGGTTCAGGATTGTTCACAGAGGCCTATGTGCAGAAAGATGTTCTTTCAGGCACATGGAAGAGCCCAGACCCAGTAGTAATTTGGGGGAGAGGATCGGTTTTTGTCTTTCTACAGCATGAGTCCTTGCCGGTATGGATACCATCAAGATTAATAAAAGAGGTGCCAAATCAAAAGGGCCAAGATGAAGTTGTTGTGGAATGATTCCCTTATCAATCCGCGCACCTGCGCGAGTTCATCTCTTTTTTCCATCAAGGGAACCTCATCTTTGCCTTTTCAGCTAAGAAACTTTTAAGCTGCATGCTTTTTCCTTCAATAAATTCACAACTTAAGTCTCATTCCTCCCGGCCGGGAAGAGAGGATCTCTCTTTAGTGTGTGCACAATTGTGTTTTTTCTTTTTTATATATGTCTTTATGTCTGTGCATCTGTCTAGATTTCATGTAAATGTGACGTCACAAATAACACAAACTGAGCACTCATTAAAAAAAAAAAAGAATGGATCCAAATGCCTTTAATTTATTTAAGTCAAAAATATTAAATTGGGTAAACAAATAAAAAATGAAGGCACCTTCAAACTTAATTTATAAGTATCTCTAGGACTTCTCTTCAGCAAGGAATATGAGTAATACTGTTCAACCTGATATTTTGGTATTTGACATGGGATTGTTTATTTGTAATTAACTTTATTTGTTAAACAGCTGATTAATTTAAATTGTTTCAACAGGTATATTCATAAAAGGTTGCTGTGTATGCAGAGGCTCAAAAGTTCCAGCTAACAAAATATTTTTCTAAAATGCTCTTAGCCTTTCTTTAATCTATCTTAAATGTAATATTTTGTCAGCTAAATACTCTCAGTCTTTCTTTAATCCATTCTGAATGTGATATTTTGCCAGCTAATGTTCATGGGAGCTCAAGGAGCAATGTATGTGAGCAGAGATCAACTTCAGAACTAAAACACCTGACAACTCGTTTCTTGACTCAGTGCTGGAACGGCACTGCCTTTCCTCTAATGATTGTTGCTTGAGTTTCTAGGTACATCCCTATGCCAGTCTTAGTGGGCCCTGAAGATTTGCCGGTGGCATTGTCTAGACATAAAAGAGACAGCTGCTGCTGCTACTGTAGCTGCAGGGGTTGCAATCGCTACAAGCATTCCTATTGCTCAAGCATTAAACAACTTCACCAGCAGTGTGGCCGCTGCTCTGCATGCACAGGGCCTCCTAGATCAGCACCACATTTTGAAATTGTCAATCAACGTGTTGATCTTCTCCAAGAGCAAGTGGACATTTTGGCAGATCTTTCTACTATAGGATGTTTAGGACACAGGACAATACCTTACGGGTATCCCCTTTCTTAACCATAATAGGGCAGCTGATTTGTCTAGAGAACTCAGTACATTACTTAATGGAACTTAGGGCAGCTGATTTGTCTAGAGAACTTAGTACGCTATTTAATGGAACTTGGCTCCTCAGCGCAAAGCTTGCCGCCTTAGAACCGGAGCATCTCCTCATGATTGGTTGGCTCGATTGGACAGCTGGTAGTCAAAGACGGGAAAGTCTCATGTGGCTGACATATCAACCTAAGACAGTAGTCAAGGGCACAGCCTTGATTATCCTATGACGGGTAAGAATGTTGGTTGCACATGTAGACGCCTAAGACAGGCACAGTCAATCCTGATGTGGTGAGGTTCGTCACCCATCCATTTAAGCTATCCCTCTTTTAAAACAAAAGGGGGGAAATGTAAGAGTATTGTATGAGGAAGTAGCTAAGATGGCGGCTGGCTGAGAGCCAAAGAGGAGGTGTTTAATTGCTTACACCCGATCTTAATATAATTAACTAAGAATCTTTCTGTGCCCGTGAACACTGTTTGAAGCACCTGTAAGTTGAGCTTGTGACACGTGTATACTTGTTAAGGTAAAAGAGTATTTAAAGAGACTGTGGGGGAAACAGGGATGGAGAATACAGAAGAGAGAGCAGAGAAGAAGAAGCAAGAATAAAGGAACAAGTCATTCCCAGTCTGCCTCCAATTTCTTTCCCGCGGTATCATTGCTGTAGGCGGCAACAAAGTTAAATACCAAAAATAAACAAAAATGGCTGGGAATACAAAACACATCTCAATAATAACTCTGGATGTTAATGGCCTAAACTCACCAATGAAAAGACATAGACTAGCAGATTGGATCAAAAAAAAGAGACCCAACAATTTTCTGCCTCCAAGAGACTCATCTCATAGGAAAAGATATCCATAGGCTGAGGGTGAAAGGTTGGAAGAAATCCTATCACTCACATGGACTGAGGAAACAAACAGGGGTTTCCATCATCATATCAAATAAAGTACACTTCAAGCTAAAGTCAATCAAAAGGGATAAAGAAGGACACTACATACTGCTCAAGGGAACCATACACCAACGAGACTTAACAATTATAAATATATATGCCCCCCAAATTGGAGCATCCATGTTCATCAAACAAACTCTCCTCAAGTTTAAGAGTCAAACTGACCACAACATAATAATTCTGGGTGACTTTAACACACCCCTTTCACCACTGGATGGATCTTCCAAACAAAAGCTGAATGAAGAAACTATAGAACTCAAAATACAATAAACAAATTAGTCTTAACTGACTTATATGGAATATTTTATTCTTCAACAAGCGGATACACTTTCTTCTCAGCAGCATGTGGATCCTTCTCTAAAACAGACCATACATTATGTCACAGAACAACTCTTAGCAAATATAAAAAAATAGAGACACTACCCTGCATTCTATCAGACCATTATGGAATGAAATTAGAAATCAATGATAAAATAAGAAATAAAAGCTACTCCAACATCTGGAGACTAAATAATATGATACTGAATGAACAATGGGTTGCAGATGATATCAAAGAGGAGATCAAAAAAATTCTTAGAGGTGAATGAGAACACAGACACAACATATCAAAGTCTCTGGGACACTATGAATGCAGTTCTAAGAAGAAAGTTCATTGCATTGAGTTCATTCCTCAAAAGAAGAAAATGTCAACAAATAAATGACTTAATATTACATCTCAAAGCTCTAGAAAAAGAACAATCCAACACCAAAAGTGGTAGAAGACAGGAAATACTTAAAATCAGAGCTGAAATCAATGAAATTTAAACAAAGAAACAATTGAAAAAATTGACAAAACAAAAAGATGGTTCTTTGAAAAAATAAATAAAATTGACAGACCCTTAGCCAGTCTAACAAAGAGAAGGAGAGAGAAAACTCAAATTACTAACATATGCAATGAAAAAGGAAATATCACAACAAACACTACGGAAATACAGGAAATAATTCAAAATTATTTTGAAAACTTGTACTCCAACAAAATACAAAACACTGAAGGCATCGACAAATTTCTAGAGTCATATGATCTCCCCAAATTAAAGCAGGGTGATATACACAATTTGAACAGACCAATTTCAAGTGATGAAATAGAAGATGCCATCAGAAGCCTACCAACCAAGAAAAGCCCAGGACCAGATGGATACACATCCGAGTTCTACAAGACCTTTAAAGAAGAACTGATACCAATACTCTTCAATTTATTTCAGGAACTAGAAAAAGAAGGAGCACTTCCAACCTCATTCTATGAGGCCAATATCAACCTGATCCCAAAACCAGGCAAAGACACATCCAAAAAAGAAAACTTCAGACCCATATTTTTAATGAACATAGATGCAAAAATTCTCAATAAAATTCTGGCAAAATGGATACAAAAACATATCAAAAATATAATATACCATGATCAAGTGGGATTCATTCCAGGGATGCAAGGATGGTTCAACATACTGAAATCAATAAATGTAATTCATCACATCAATAGACTTAAAGATAAGAACCATATTATTATCTCAATAGATGCAGAAAAAGCATTTGACAAAATACAGTACCCTTCATGTTCAAAACACTAGAAAAACTAGGGATAACAGGAACATATCTCAACATCATAAAAGCTATATATGCTAATCCCCAGGTCAACATTATTCTCAATGCAGAAAAATTGAAAGCATTCCCTCTAAAAACTGGAACAAGACAGGGATGCCCTCTTTCACCACTTCTATTTAACATAGTAATTGAAATGCTGGCCAGAGCAATAAGAGACGAAAGAAATTAAGGGGATACAGATAGGTAAAGTAGAACTCAAATTATTATTATTTGCTGACAATATGATTTTATACCTAGAAGACCCAAAATATTCCACCAGAAAACTTCTAGAACTCATAAATGAATTCAGCAAAGTAGCAGGATACAAAATCAACACCCATAAATCTAAGGCATTTCTATATATCAGTGACAAATCCTCTGAAAGGGAAATGAGGAAAACTACCCTGTTTACAATAGCATCAAAAAAAAAAAAAAAAAAATACTTGGGAATCAACTTAACCAAAGATGTGAAAGACCTGTATAATGAAAACTACAGAACACTAAAGAAAGAAATTAAAGAAAACCTTAGAAGATGTTCTTGGATAGGCAGAACTAATATTGTCAAAATGACCATACTACCAAAAGACCTATACAGATTGAATGCAATGCCAATCAAAATCCCAATGACATTCCTCACACAAATAGAAAAAGCAGTCATGAAATTCATCTGGAAAAATAAGAGACCCAGAATAGCTAAAGCAATCCTTAGCAAGAGGAGTGAAGCAGGTGGCATCACTATACCAGACATTAAATTATACTACAGAGTAATAGTAACAAAAACAGCATGGTATTGGCACCAAAATAGGCTGGTAGACCAATGCTACAGAATAGAGGAAACAGAGACTAACGCATATAATTTCAGTTATCTTATATTAGACAAAGGCACTAAAAATGTACATTAGAGAAAAGATAGCCTCTTCAACAAATGGTGCTGGGAAAACTGGAAATCCATATGCAACAAAATGAAATTAAAACCCTATCTCTCACCATGCACAAAACTCAACTCAAAGTGGATCAAGGATCTAGGAATTAGACCAGAAACACTACGACTAATAGAAGAAAAAGTAAGCTCTAATCTCCAACATGTTGGATTAGGCCCCAAGTTCCTTAATAAGACTCCTGTAGCACAAGAATTAATATCAAGAATCAATAAATGGGATAGATTCAAATTACAAAGCTTCTTAGCAAAAGAAACAATCAGTGAGGAGAATAGAGAGCCTACAAATTGGGAACAAATTTTTACTACACACACCTCAGATAGAGCACTAATCTCTAAAATATATAAAGAACTCAAAAGTCTTAACACCAAATAAATAAATAAATAAATATATAACCCAATCAATAAATGGGCCAAGGAACTGAACAGACACTTGTCAGAAGAAGATATATAATCAATCAACAAATACATGAAAAAATGTTCAATATCTCTGGCAATTAGAGAAATGCAAATCAAAACCACTCTAAGATTTCATCTCACACCAGTCAGAATGGAAGCTATTAAGAATACAAGCAAAAATAAATGTTGGCGAGAATGTGGAGAAAAAGGCACACTCATACATTGTTGGTGGGACTGCAAAATGGTGCAGCCAATATGGAAAGCAGTACGGAGATTCCTTGGAAAACTTGGAATGGAAGCACCTTATGACCCAGCTATCCCATTCCTCGGTCTATACCCAAAGGACTTAAAAACAGCATACTACAGGGACACAGCTGCAGGAGCCCTGTTATAGTCAACTGCAATTCAAGTCAATCCCCAAACAGGGCTCCTGCACACAGCCACATCAGTGTTTATAGCAGCAAAATTCACCATAGCTAAACTGTGGAACCAACCTAGATGCCCTTCAGTAGATGAATGGATAAAGAAAATGTGGTATATATACACAATGGAGTATTACTCAGCAATAAGAGATAATAAAATCATGGCATTTGCAGGTAAATGGATGAAGTTAGAGAATATAATGCTAAGTGAAGTTAGCCAATCCCAAAAAGCCAAATGCTGAATGTTTTTTCTGATATAAGGAGACTGATTCACAGTGGGGTTGAGATGGGGAGCATAGGAGGATTAGAGGAACACTAAAATGGCCAATGGGGAGGGAGGAGAAGGGAAGGGGCAAAAGGGTGAAGAAAAAAAAAAGATGGTAGAACGAGATGGATATCATTACCCTAAGTGCATGTATGAAGTCACGAATGGTGTGAATATACTTTGTATACAACCAGAGATATGTAAAAATGTGCTCTATAAATATAATATGAAATGTAATACATTCTGCTGTCATAACAACTTAGAATAAAAAATAAATTTGAAAAAAATCCTATTGCTCTAATACAGAAAAAAAAAAAATAAATTTGAACAAAACCTAGTCTTAAGTCTAGTAGAACAGGAAAATGTCTAAGTTGTAGCAGCTACTTTCTGGAATGTCTCTTCATTTCAGAGTCCCTTAGATGCTCCCTCCAGACCTATCCTCCCGTAGTCTAAGTTTCATGTCTCTGCCCAGGAGCTTTCAGCAGAATGGTATTACGTCACTTGACTGTAAGCCCATACCAACCTGTGCAAGAACAGGCACCTGGTTTCTTCCAAGAACGTGGGCCTCTCAGAGGTGTTAGAGTCGGTGAGCCTGGTGAACAAAAGACTCAGAACAACAGTTATAGAGCAGTCACTTCTGCAGGTCATGCCATCTGAGAAGTAGAAAAAAAGTAAGTCCATACAAAGTGGAATGCAGCAGATTCAGGGGTCCATGGTGCAGAGTGAATAAATGAGGGAATTAATCTTGGAGAAAGCTGCTGCTTCCCACCAGCCAAGGTCCACTCATATTTCAACACTCCAGTGCTTGAGGGCATCTTTCTATATAAACCTGCTCAGAATTGTTTTAAAATATCTACAACCCTGAGTTCTAACTAAAACTAATAAATAAGTGTAATTAAGTACCATTGCTAAGACAATTGAAGCACATGTGGAAAAAAAATTTTAGATGACAATGGTTTTTAATGATAATTAGGCCACAACTTGGTGTTCTCAAATTGTTTCTACCATAAACACTCACATGCAGTAATCCTCAACAGATGTTGAGTTTTGGCAAAGGGTGTGACAAGATGTGTAGCAATGGTGGGCAAACTCATTTGGATCAAGGACAAATTTAGGGAAGAGCAAAAATGTTCACAGGCTGTATTTCTGTTTCATGTAAAATGGCTTTAATGTTGCTTCCAGGGATGGAAATTAAAGTTCAGGGTTTTTGTTGTTGTTGTTGTTGTTGATTGATTGATTGAATAATTATTTATTTATTGAAGAGAATAATTCTTTATTTATTAAAGAGAAGAATGCCAACGAGAAAACTGTTTTTCAGCCTCTGAATTGGTAATGCATACAGACCAGTTTGAGAATTAGTAACACAACTTTTTAAATTGTCCTTCTCTTGTGTTTGAACAGTAGCTTAACTTCCACCATGTGAATTCATCTGTATTAGCCCCAGTTATCCTCCCATCCCACTACTAAAAGCTATCCCAGGAGGATGGATTGTTATCCCCATTTAACATGTGGAGACACTGAGGCCTCTGGAAGTTTCAAAGCATGTCCGTAAATTCTTGGACACTCTTCCCATCAAAAGAGGAATCTATTGGCTCCTCCCTAGAGCATGGGCAGGCTCCATGAATATAATGTGGTGAAAGTGTCACTGTGTGACCTGTGAAGCTGGAACACAAAGGGCAATGGATCCATGTACCTCATCCCCTGCAGAGCCTGGGCTTTCAGAAGGCCAGCTACCCAAAGCCACCACGCTATACAGAGGAAAGGGAACCACACTGTGGTAGGGAGGGATGGCAGACACCCCAATTGTTCCAGCCCCAACTGTGTTGGTCTTCCCAGAGAGTCTGAATAAAAAAGCCATCAAGGCAACTCTAGCCCCAGCCCCTGTCTGTTATTGGCACTGAAGACTAAACCCTGCCTAGGTGAACCCAGTCAACCCCAAAGTAGTGAAAGATAATAATAAATGCTTGCTGGGTTTTTTTGCTAACAAGTTCAATGTGGCTTGTTTTACTGTTGGCTCCAAGAGAAATGACTCAGGGATTTCTCAGTGAAGCTGGAGCTAAAATCAATTCATTCCATTCAATACAGAATTAACCAGACAAGTCTGCTAGGCCCTGGGGACCAGAGAAGATTAAGGTACTACACACTCTGCCAGTCTGGTGTCCTCCTTCCACTGTCATCCCCAGGCAGATCCTCCTCACTGGGAATGGGCAGGATGGATAAGCCACTGCTGGTTTCCAGGAATTTGCTCCAGGGCACTCTGGCTCTCCTTCTGCACCATGCAGTGTGCAGGTGGCTCTGGCATGGAGAGGTGGCACCAAGCCTGCTGCCTGCCTTGGCTTTCATGCCTGCTCATCTTTAATGAGTTGATGGGCTGTGTTTTAAATTGAGCGCTAGCAGTATTGAAAAGGTAGGCAGGAGCCACACGACCTGCATGTGGGGTATTTCTTGTTCTGTGTGAATCACGCCCAGGGCCTGAACTCACTTTTGATTGGATCTGCAAGAAAAAATATGTGTGTTCTGGGTGCCTGCTGATCTTTTCATCTAGTTTGTGTTCTAAGGTAAACATTCCCTGTTAAAATTCTAAACCTTCATCTGCTTCCTCCAAAGAAAGTGGTAAAAAAGGCAAACCGGTTTTTTAAAAGTTATTTTTTACTTATAATGAACTCAGGGCTGCAGCATCCTGGGGTTGTGCTTCATGGGTCAAGGCGGTATTTACTTAGAATACCATGCTGACGGTGCCCCTGGGGTCCAGCAGCCCTGAGGTTGTGTGCTCCATGCAAAAATGTTACCTTTTCCGATTTTTAAGGTAACTGTAATGTGTTTTCATTTAACATCCACATGTTTCATGAATTAAATCACCAAATACTTATTAAGCAATAATTTTATTAAATGCCCTGTTTTTCTCTAAAAGAAAATGAGGACTAGAATTTTTTTTTTGTTTTTTTTGCCTGCCATAAAATTAAAAATAATCATTGCCAAATTTATATGTCTGTTTCCTAGGTCTCTTTTTATTCATGGTATTCCTGTACGTCAAAGAGAAGAAAAGAGGAGGCGAGGAAGTGTAAGAAGAGGACAGAGGAAGAGAAGGGGGAAGAGGAAGCTGCCCTGTTGGTAAACCTGGGTTATTATTTTGCTTATAGTTTAAAAAAAAAAAATACAGGTGCAGCAAATTAGGCACCATGTAATTTTGAAGCAGGCAGAGAATGCAAAGTCTTCTTTCACAAAACACCAATTCACTAAGATGTTCTTAAGTGTTTTACAGAGAAAGGCTCATTTTTCAAATAAGTTTAAGAAAGGCTGCATTTCCTTTCTGGTGATCCATAATTCAATTTAACGTGTTCAAGGCTCTAGGGTAAAAATAAAATGAAACACCCCAAACGAAAAGCTTGTTTGGTGTGTGTTTAGCCTGCCTCCCCCACCCCCAGATTTGGGAATACACTCATTTACATCACTATTATGAAAGCCCATGGACTGTGTGGTGTGGGAAATCCTCTGATGGAGCAGGTAACAGCAGGCAGGTCTCCCCTGTCTCCAGGTTAGGTAACAGTGGTGCCCTGGAGTAACACAAAACTCTCCCCCAGGTGGGAAGCAGTCTGGTTGTCAGGTAGAGTACTGATTTTCGGTAGGATGGAAAGCTTCCGGACGAAGACTGAGCTCACAATCACTTTCCCCTTGCACCATTGTCAGGGAAACTCTGACACATTTACTGATGCATTTATTGCCTTCGTATCACCAAACTGTCCCCATACCTGTAATGCCTCAGGCTTTTGATGGTTGACTTCCTCCTGCCCTTTTCCAATGAGACCTTTCTCAAAAAGACCTTTCTTCCATTCCTCAAGCATTTGCCTGTTCTGGCTAATTCTCAGTTCCTCCAAAAGGAAATGCCTAGGTCAGAACAGAGTTCCAAAAGTGCTGTCTTTGTCCTGGGGCCTGGAGGCTCAGGCTGAGTTCAGAGGGAACACAGTGGCGGACAGAGAGCAGCCTCTGGAGGGGACTGATTCTGTTGTGACCTTTCTGTTCTGTCCCCCTGGTTCCCTACATCTTTCCATGCCAAAGCTTCCACAGTTATGTGAATACTGGGCCTCAGTTTCCTCTTATCTCAAACATTCTCATTTCAGAATTGGGATAAGGAATAAGTAATATATTTAGAATATTAAGCATAGTGCCTGATCAATGATAGGTATGAACGAAGGACCATTCCTGGTCATATCTGTCCTCTCCTTATCTTTCCAAAGCCTCTTCATGCTGAGGATACAGATAAGGTCAGGTTAGCAGGACCAATTTAAATTTCAGGGACTGCCTGGCCCCACTCACACCTGCGGACCTCATACCTCTTCTTCCTGTAGGCTCTGTGCCAGTGTTTCTGGAACTCTCCAGAGGGTGTCTCAAGGGTATACAAGAACAAGGCTGCTTCCTGTATTCTGCAGTCCTGCCCCTGCCCTACCTGTCAGCAGAATGACTGTCACCAGCTGTCACAGCTCCATGGGGCACAGGAGTCTATACTCTGGTTCTGCCTGGCACAGCTACAACCCGATGGTAGTCACGGACTCTATCAGCCACCTGCTCTGATGTCCTGAGAACAAACTGTGCTGTGGCCTGTGACTATGTCACTGGCTGTCGGAGTGCTGCCAAGAATGGCTCCTTGAAGGCTGCCTGTGTTAGAATTTACTACTGACACATATTATTTTAAAAAATACTTTATTTTCTCCCTAGGAAAAGAGCTGGGCTGGGGATAGGTGGGTAACTGCTTTCACACTGAACCTGGACTATTCACTGTCTTTGGCTGTGAACGCAAGTCATCAGGTCCAGTTTATTGCCCTGCACCCTCATCTCCTGGGAGGTATTCTGCCCTGGTGGTCTATTCAGTCCCCTACAAAAGGTCTGCCCCCATGGTGGGCTGCCCTGACACCACTGCCTGTGCATATGGACCAGCAGCAGGTACAGCCCTGTCATTTGGTCTCTTCATCTCAGGTCCCCCACTATGGTGCTGTTCTGTAGGAGCAACCCCTCCTTCCTCTCTGTCCTCCTCAAAGAACTGGCCCCTGTGGTGCCACAGGTTCTTCTTAGCTCATACTTAAAAAGTCTCTGAAGCCTCTGCCAGGAAAATAACCAAAGGTTGTCTGAGTCAATTGCTAAGGCCTCAGAGAGAGAAAAGAAAGAGCAGGAACAAATGGAGTCAGAAATTAAACAGCTAAAGGAAAAACAAGATGTTACAAAATTTACTTAAAGAAAAAGATCTCTAGCATGAGGTTCAACACACCCATGACAAAGAATTACGCTTAAACCAGGAGGTAGAGAGACTACGCAGCCATCTTCTACAATCAGAAGATTTTCACACCCAGAAAACTGTAGCTCTGGAAAGCAGAAATATCAAACTGAGCAAGAAAGTCACACAACTGGAGGAAAAGCTAGTTTCCTCTTTGAATGCAAGTCATCAAGCTAGTGTGCAGGTAGAGTCGCTGCAGGAACAGTTGAGTGTGGTCTGCAAACAGAGGGATGAGAAGGCACTGCAGTTTTCGCTCTCCCAGGAACAAGTAAAGCAGTATGCCAGGTCCTTCACCAACCTACAAGAAGAAAAAGCTATGCATTCTGCTGAATTAGAAAAAGAAAAAGAACATACAGCAGAATGGAAGGACAAGGCAGAAACTCTACAAGGAGAAGTACTAGTATTACAGGAACATCTGAATGCAGCAAATGCTATGTTGGAATCAGCGTCCACACTCAGAGAGCAGTTAGACCTAAAGGAAGAACAGATTAAAAGACTTAAAAAACAAAATCAGCTCCAACACGAAATGTTGGATGATGCACAAAAGAAATTGTTGGATTTGGTAAACAGCATGAAAGGGAAAGTGGACAAAGTATTCATGAGAAAACTCTTCATGCGCTACTTCCACACAGCAAAGAATAAGCGACATGAAGTGTTACACTTAATGGGAACCCTCCTCGACGTTCAAAGGGAGGACATAGAGCAGTTGTTGAAGGAAGATTCTGGTGGTGTTACTAAGTGGGTGACGGGCTGGCTTGGAGGAGGATCCAAAAGTGTCCCCAACACACCTTTGAGACCAAATCAGCAATCTGTGCTGACTGGTTCTTATTCAGAATGTTTTGTTAAATTTATGGAAATGGAAAATCATCAGTCTGTTCCACCACCAAAACTTTCTGCTCCTGCCAGCAAACCTCTAGACTCAACAGGAAGAAGAAAGCAAGGTGCAAATATACCACGAAGTTTGAAAGATGCAGCAGAATTCATAGCTGGTAAAACAGAGTTTGTGAATCCATTTCTGGCTCCAGATTCTGAGGTTGTGTCACTTATTAACCTAGCTGGACTTGGACCTGGAGGACCTGGGCAGGTTATTTTGAACTCCATCGTAGGTTTTATGCCCACCTTTACACTCTTGCCAGTTTCCTTAGGCAATAGCACGGGGGTTAACTAAAGGACCTTTTAAAGCAATAGGTGATTCTCAAGGCAGAGATGATTTAGCATTTAAAGAAGCCATAAACACTTTGTACTTTTTGAAAAGGTGGCCTTTTGGGAAACAAATCATCAATTTGGAGGGCAAAAGAAAGAGCAAAAAAGCTGATATATATAGCTACTAGGTATTTTGTCTTCCCCCTTTGTGTGTGTGTGTGTGTGTGTGTGTGCGTGCGCGCGCGCGCGCGTGTGTGTGTGTGTGTGTGTGTGTGTTGGGGGGTGTTTGCTGTAGCACTTAAAAAATTTTTGTTTGTTTGCTGTAGCACTTTTTGTTTATAAAATTTTGTTTTGATGTTATCAGGTAATCATCAGCAATATTCAATTGTTATATGCTTTACAGAGCAGCATTAATGAACTATTGCTCCAACCTCTTTTTTATTATTATATTTGTTTAATTTAATTGTACTAAGATAAAAATGATACATTTAAATAACAGACAAAAGAGAAGAAAAATCCAGCCCATAGAAAAACATATACGTCTCAGAATTTGGAGTGTATGAAGCAAAATATGATGTAGCAAAATGTTGTAAATTTTTAGTTTGTAAGAGAAAATATTGTACAACTACTAAAAGCAAATTACAGTGGGAGGGCCTGAACATGAAGTTTAGTAGGTAAATTCTAAGATTCTCTAGCTTCAGTCAGGTGAAAACAGAGAAAAGAAAAAGCAGATTATATAGCAAATGGTTCTCTGACACCTGTAGTTTCTAAAACCACTGAGAACATTTTTACTATGGTTAATTTAACATAAATTAAATTATTCAAAATAAATTATTACAATTAAATATGAATTTTATTAATTTAATTTATTTAAATTTGTTTTATTGGTTTTGTTTATTTAATAAAATTGATTTATATTAAATTATAATATAATTTATATTTGAATTTTATTTATTTAAATAAAATTTAATATGAATCATATTCTTTAAATTGATTATATACTTTAATATACATTTTAATAAAATTAAATGAAGTTTGATAAAATGTTCTTAATGGTTTTAGAAATTGCAGGTGTTAGAGAAGTACTTACCATATAATCTACTTTTTTCTCTTCTCTGATTTCACCTGACTTGAGCTGGAAACTTTTGATTTATCTTTTATCTTAATTTACAAAAATAATAAAGGGAAGACAAAATACTTAGTAGCTATATATGTCAGCTTTTTCTTTCATTTAAAAATTTTCTCAGTTTCAGCTTTTTATTTTGTTATTTGATTTTCAAGCTCTTTTATGATAGGGACATGTGGTTTATCTTTTAAATCTCAAGAAATTTACAACCTTAAAAAAGAAAAAAAACTAGCTATGGCTTCTTTAAATAGTGCAGAAAAAGGACCTACAGAAAATATTCATCATCTTTAGAAGAATTTATATAAAAAGGGCTGAGCAAGATTTTCTCTGGGAGGTCACCAGTCCCTTACAACTCTGCCTCTGTGATTTCATCATGCATATAGGTTGATGTGACCACCACC